>JAQFVV010006220.1:2016554-3450304 GCA_028023455.1 Epiperipatus broadwayi | reverse complement strand
CTAAAAGATTTTAAAAATGTGAACAGTTTTTGCAATTAAAATTTTAGCAAGTCACATATCTGTAAAACAATAGGTGCATTATTTATCACAAGAGAATGTATACCCTAACTTTAACAAATTTCACATTTCTTGAAATTGTTAAATGTCATCTTTGCCACTAAGGCAGGGGTCCCCAACCCTATGCCTGCGGGCACCATGGTGCCCGCAGACCATTTTACGTGTGCCCGCCGCTATCCGAACCCGATAAAAAATTATTTATCTGATACAAATAAATTTAATTTTTAAGATTTCTTATAAATTATTGTATTATATTGTAATCAAATTATAGGTCATACTATACTTTTACAATGTAAAAGAATCTATTATTAAAAATATCCAACTATAAATTTACATTAAAACAATAAATAGTGCCCGCCACCTGGCCGGTATTATAAAATGTGCTCCTAAGTGCAAAAAGGTTGGGGACCACTGCACTAAGGTATAAAAGTATTTGCTATTTGCTTTGTAGCAAACTATGTCCAGTAATTTTGGAGGATTAAAGCCAGGAGCAATTATGCAGATAGATTGTAAATGCAATATTGGTAGCATTCATAAATTGAACTGCCTTATAAATATCTACCGAATCTGTGCAGATATAATTTTCACAACAAACAAATCCAATAAAGATAAAATCATTTTGTTTTTGCTTGAAGGATATTCTGATACTATTCCTATGCTTATTAATTTGCTTCTTCTAAGTGAGAAAAAGGATTAAAAAAAAACGAAAAAATATCCTCAACAAAATAGTTTATATATTTATCTCTCCTAGAATAACATTTTAATAGACAATAACAAAACACATTTTTTAATTTATGTTAAAAATTGATTGATACATCTAAAAATGCATAAAAAGTAACATTATTTGGATTCAAGTAGAAGATTTAAATAATATTTGAGTAAGGTTTAATGAATTTTACATCACATATATACAATGGTTTTCAAAATTGAAATTATTTTACAAGTTGTCATAATTGTTCAAAGACAGTTTATTTATGAAATACATTCATTATTTTAAACAATCTTCTATTGATTCCATAGATTATTATTAAAAAAAAGGCAATTATTCAGTATATCTCTTAACTGAACACATAGCTTGCATAAAACTGGAACACAAAATTTAATGCATACTTCACATTGAATTATTATTTCAAGATAATTAACTATAAAATATGGATACTTTTACACTAATTTGTTATGGTTGTGCTTATATCAAAAGCAAAAGCGATGCAAAAAAAAAAAAAAAAATGTATATCTATTGAAATGTGCAATTTAATAGTAAAATTTTCATATCAAAACAAATCACTGGGAAAAGTTACATATTATTGAAAATCCATATTCAACAATTCAAAAGATTTCAGATAAATTTAATTGTGAGAAAAATAATAAAATAAAGGAAATAGGCACTTGATAATTCAAATAAATATGACAAATAATATAACATTAGTTTTGTAAGTGCTATGAAATCCACATTAAAGTATATAAAGATTTATTGTAAATTTTTTTCCTTAATAAAAAAAACCCATTAGGGGTGCAAATCCAGAAAAAGACTAAAAATAAACAAATATAAAGATTAGAGTCAACAGTTAAATGACCTAATTCCTGAAATCATTAAAAGAATATAAGTCAATAAATAATTTTTTGCTAGTTTTAACTTTTTTTGAGTTTAAGATCAAGAAACACCATGGTCTTTCTTCTCAGTTGCCTGATAGCTTTTAACTGAAATATAAGTTGAGTTTTTTTGAAGGCAGAATGAATGTGGGTGTGCATGAAATTTTTTTTTCTAAAAGATATTTACAATCATGACAGACAAAAATAAATCATGGCCTTTATTTCTAGGAAGCTGTAAAGTCACCAGCCAAGGTAGTGTTTGATGGCCAAAGGTGGAGAGTACTAAGAATCCCCTGACTGCAGACACAGGCTGCTATTTGATGATAACCATTTACTTAAAACTACAGATCACGAAGTGAAGAAAGATTGCAAGAATCAGAAGTGTTTCATATTAAATAAAATATTATTGGATTTTATGATATTATAGGAAAACATAAAGAGACAATTGATTTAAAAAGTGGACATGTACTCTACTACAAAGGCACAAATATTGGAAGTACAAATGGAGTAGGATTCCCTAAAAATAAAAAGTGGACGAATCACATTGTGGAGATTAATGGTATAATGGACAGAATGACAAGATTAGTTATTCAACTTAATAGCAGGTTCCAAATGCAAATAATTCAGGTTTATGTCCCAACAAGTTCTCATAGTGATGAAGTAGTTGAGGATTTTTATATGGATGTACAAAAGATTTTTGATCAGACAAAAAAACATTTTAAAATTGTTCTGGAAGATTAATTGGTAAACAAGTGAAAGGTAAAAGTGCGATAGATAAATTTCATTATGGTAATATAAATGAGAGAGGACATAGATTGTGGAGATTGCGTAAAGAGAAAAACTTTATGTTATGAATTCTTTTTTTGAGAAAATATGTTAAAAGGAAATGGAAGCATCTAAATAAGGTACAGCAGAATTGGATTATATTTTGACTAACAGAAAATACATATTTCAAGATTGTAATGTTCTTAATAAATTCAACACAAGAAGAGATTATTCATTAGTGAAGAGTAATACATGTTGATGCAAAACTAGAGACAAAAATTATTAAAAAAAAACAATATTCACAGGTAATATTCCTAAACTTCAGAAACATTCTAATGAATTTAAATTAGAACTTGCAAATCATTTTCAAATTTTAGCAGATTTTGAACATAATTAATATTTGAATGAAATTAATAGAAAAATAACTGATACACTTTTAAAAACTGCAACAAAAATAGTTGTCAAAAAAAAAAAAAAGCAGCAATTGACCAATAAAATTTCTAGTAAGACAAGAGAATTTATGACGAAAAGAAGAAATATGGGGGTATATAAAAATAATCCATTAAGAATTGAATATTTTGAATTTTGTAAAATGGTGCAAAAAAGAGTTGTTAATGATATATATATATAAAAATAATAATTGTAAACTAGTAAGGAATAAAACAACATTTCACTATTGGTAAGAAACATATCTGCAATAAGAGAAAAAGATGGAACTATTACTAAAAAGAGAGATGACATTAAATGTTTAGAAGAATTCTATCAAGAATTATATGGTAATAAAAACAAGCACCTCCCACAACTATTATATCTTCTGAATTACCCATGATTTTAAATGAAGAAATAAGAGAGGCAATTAAATTTATGAAGAAGAAAAAAACTCTAGGTAATGATGGAATTATAATCGATATCTTAAAAGAAATAGGTGAAGCAATAGCAAATCTTTTGGCAAAGTTATATACCAAATGTCTTATAATGAGCATGATGTATGACTTGATTTCCTTATCAAATGTCTAAATGATAAAAAATATATCAGATGATTGGAAGAATGCAGTATTAATATTTTTAAAAGATGATAAAGAAGATATTAGAAATTATAGACTTATCAGTCTGACTTATCAGTTTTATACAAAATTTTTACCAAGATAATTATAACTTGTCTACAGAGAACTTTGGATTTCAACTAACCAAAAACACAAGCTGCATTTAAAAGTGGTTTTAATACAGTGGATGATATCCTAGTATTAAGAGAAATTATAGAAAGGATCAACGAATATGAGTTGCCATTATGCTTTGGATTTGTAGATTATGAAAAGATATTTGATTGTATAAGCATTTCTTCAGTGATTAAAGCATTGGATTATCAAGGTATAGATCCAGGATACTGTCATCTTCTGAAGAATATTTATAAAAATGCAGAAGCAACAATTATATTACATAATGATACTAGAAAGATTAACATTGAGAAGGGTGTAAGACAGGGTGACTCCATAACTCCAAAACTTTTACAGCAGTTTTGCAATAAGTATTTTGTGAATTAAAATGGGAAGTTAAAGGAATAAAAGTAAATGGACATTATTTAAGTGATTTAGGTTTTGCAAATGATGTAGTTGTTTTTATAAATAATGCTTCAGAGTTTCTGGAAATGTTGCAAGAGTTATCAAATGAAAGTACGAAAGTAGGACTAAAGGTAAACATTAAAAAAACTAATATTCAATGGATTTGCTCAAAAGATGAAAATAAAGATTGATAATGATGAGTTAGAAGAAGTTAACAACTAGAAATACCTTAGTGAAATTATTTCTACAAATAGAAATATAATGGATAAAATTAATCATAGAATTAAACTTGGTTGGAGTGCTTTTGGTAAAAATAATTTAATATTAAAAGGAAATATGCTTACGTGTGCGAAAAGGAAGATTTTTAATAAATGTGTCTGAGATTTGGACACTTAACAGAAGAGAAATACAAAGACCTCAAAACACTCAAAGAAGTATTGGGAAATGCACGTTAAGAGTAAGAAGAGATCTAAAATGCAACACATCGGTAAGAGAACAAACAGTGTTACTGATATCATTAAAAGAATTAAGAGACTGAAGTGGAGTTTGGATGGGCATATTGCTAGAAGAGATAATAATAGATGGACAGTTGAAATCTTAACTGGATCTAAGAGATTGTCAAACATCTAGAAAGAGACCACATGAGATGGATGGATAAAATAAGGAAGTGTATGGGGGTGATGTGGAAAAGAGAGGCTAGAGATTGAAGAAGATGGTTTGAACTTAGAGAGATCTTCATTCTGAAATGGATTAATAATGGTTGACAATGATGATGACCTTTTCCTGAAATTACTTTTATGACAAATTGCTTTTCTACAATGATGACCTTTTCCTGAAATTACTTTCATGACAAATTGCTTTTCTCAATATCCTAAAAACAATTATCCTCCAAAAAGATTTACTAATATAGGATATAAAATTTGAGTAAATCCTTTATGTACTTTGGTTTGGATGTTATAGCATTTATAAAACTAAATTTATTTTCTCTCTCTCTCATTTACAAGGGTTTTCAAACCTTGGTCTCTTTTATTTCACATTCTTCTCCTTTCACCTAAATTAATTTATAGTTAAATAGTTGGATGTGATTTTATAATAATACATATGGTTTTTTGCAGTAGTTTGCCTTGATGTGAAAAGTTTATTATTAAATTGCATTTTTCAATAAACATACAATTTTTTTTTTACATTGGTTTTGTTTGTGATATAAATAGAACAATTATTGAGCAATGACAAGTTAATAAGTGTACAAGTATTCATACTCTTTAGTTAATTATCTTGAAATATAAAATTAACATGAAGAATGTGTTCAATTTAGTGCGCAAATTTAATGTATTCAGCAGCTATCAAATGACCAGATATAATGAATAAAATATCTAATATTTGTCATTTTAATAATCGATAGAATCTATATAATACAGAATTGTTTGAAATAATGAATGTAACTTGATAAGTTTTTCTTTAAGCAATCAGAACTGAAAAGTTTAAATAACCACGTAATAGGCTCAATTTTGAGAGCCATTATATATAAAAGAAAATTCTTTCTAAATAATTTTAAAGCATCTTTTTCAGTAACAGGCATATTTCTGTTAAAAAATTAAATAGATAACTCACTTCTGTAAAGGAAAAGGAAAATAATTGGCAATTTAATATTTTTAGTCTGCATGTTAAGGTATAGTAGTAGAGTAATAGCCTCTGGAAATTCTGTGTTCAAACTACTATTGAATTCCTAGACAATAACACATTATTAAGTATAACACAGATCGTTAGGTTTTAGCAGATCAAAATTTGCATTTTTATAAATAATTTTTCGCATCTTCTAATTTATATCTATACTTCTTATAATTAGTGCTTTACCCCTTTTTTGCTCTCAATTCTTATCTCCTCAAAAGAGAGTCAGACTTTCTTCTTTTTACTCATTTAATATAACACAGTGAAATGAAGACTTCAAACATCAAAAATGTAAAATTCAAAATGTAATAAACTAATAATTAGTCAAAGAAAAGGTGATCTTTTAAAATAAATTATTTTGGCAGAATTTGAGTTAAAATTGAAGGAAGTGTTTCTGAATGATATTTTTAATATTATGAAGTGATTAAAAATAATCTAGTGATAATGAATACTAGTTTGCCAATAAAGTGGTTGTTGTGTTTGGCTTGATTTACAGGTTCGGTTCCAAAAACAGAAAGAGTAATGACAAACTACTCAACAATTAATATGTATAATTTATTAGTTACAAAATATACACACGTTAATTAATCAATAATATAAATATAGTTTATACAATTAATGATGCGATAGTTGTACCGAATGACGGAACTTACTTCCAGCTATATGATTAGTCTGCCTTGCAAGTTCAAGTAATTCTTCTGGCAGTACAGGACAGCTTGCCTTGAGTTGGCTCAAGTTCGGAACTCTTCCAGCTGCACTCAGACAGTTTGCTTGAGTTGACTGCAGTTGTAGCAGTTTCCAGTCCTAGGTGGACTTACCTCACTGCATAGATGTATCAGTAGTGACTAGTGAAGACACCATTGCTGTAGGCAGAGGTTTCACTGGAGAGCATGTTCAGTCATTCAGGTTGACAGAAGTTAATGCTCTCTGCCTTGTCTCCAAAAAAACCACTTACCTTACTGGGAACACTCTGACTCGGAGTGATAACCCCAATGAAAGATCCATCCCCGTTAGATAACAACCGAGTTCTAGCCAATCAGGCAAGGAATCTGGAATAGTCCACTCTGAAGGCAAGGTTAGATATGACAGTGTTAAAAGTTAAAAATATTTAAATTCAATAATTGCTGCCCATCCCTCGCATATGTATGTAAATGGATTATTCTCCTACAACATGAGGGGGCAGAATGACTTAATGGTCAACATGGGTAGTATGACAACCTTGGCACTAACATGGGCTTTGAACATTCCATCATCAGATTTTCAATGAAATGGATGGCTGAAGAATTGTGGGTTGGAGTAGTTTGAAGTCTGTCAATTAAAGTATGGAGATTGGCTATCTTAATATAAAGCTGAGCACTAATTGTATGTATGTGTGAGGATAGTAATCTGGACCAACTGATGATTGCTGGTTTAGCATGAAATACGTATATTGGAGATTATTTTTCTTTTCAACATGTGTATGATCAGGTGGATCAGCAATATGAGATGGCATGGAGAGTTGAGGGTTGTGTGAAAGTCAGAGCCCCTTATATTACATTATATATCTGCAGGTGAGTGTAAGCCTGTACAGTCTATTAATTTACATAATAACTGCTGTAGCAATTTTTTTTTTTTAAATTTGATTAAAATCAAAATGGTTTACACAGATCAAACTTTTATTTCAGAAGCAATTCTCTTCTATTGTAAATTTAATAAAATAAAATTAGGAGCATGTGAAGCACTGGAGAGAGAAGCTATAAAGAGTAAGACTGTAAAATAATCAGCAACTTAGCATTTTCGAGGCAAGTTGCCTCATATTCATAGCAATATTAATAGGTCGTGGCGAACAGAATGTTAATGATAATATGCAAAACACATGCAAATTCTTTACATAGTCCAGCGTTTGGAGATATTGAAGCAGGTATCATATCTATTGATGGAATTTTTGTTACAAGTAATAAAATATGCCTCTTTAATTTTTCGCTTGCTGTCGTTTTTTTCTATGCACACTATTTTTAGGTTAGATGGTTCAAATGTATGACCAGTCTTTTTTGAATGTTCTAAAAATATTGATGAATTGTCATTATTTTTTTGTGCTCTAGTGTATGTGTATCTATGTTTGAGCAGTCCTGTTAATTATATCGGCTTTGGTCTCACCATAATAAATGGCTCGGCATCCCAGTTGAGGACATGAGATGCAATAAATGACATGGGGGATTTGAGAGGGGTCAATTTTGTCTTTGGAGTTGTTAATAAGATGATTAGTGCAGGGGGGTGTATGAAAACTGATGTTAAATTTGTTAGACAAGGCTTTAATCAGTTGGTTAGATACTAGATAAAAATTACATGATGAAAATAAAAATATTTACATATCTAAAAAAAAAAAATTACTATTATTTTTTATCATAGGAAATTTAAACACAGACTTTCAAGCTCTTTACAACTATACACTCTATTTCATATATTACCACACACGTGAAAAAGATAACTGATCTCCAATATAAGTATTTTGTGCTGAACTAGTACTCAGTTGAGATAGAATGGATAGCTCAAGGGAGCTTAAAAGTCTGTGTTCAAACTCCCTATGATTACATCTAAACTCCAAGAATATATATTATACTTGTATTCAAATATTTTTTATTTAAAAATAATTCCATAATTTCAACTGATTTGCAGTGTTCATAAGGACTAAAAAAGAAATATAATTATTACATTTTTCTTTTAGATACATAAACCTAATTAAATTTTTTTATTAATCATTCACTAGACTAGAGATTATGCACTACAGAACTCTCATGCAAGATAGGGACTGTTTTCTATCTGATTTTAACAGCTTGTGGAGGAGTGTAATCATAAACATATGACAAGACATTTGAAAAAGATGTATAATCCCCCAAGATATACATTTTGTGCGAAACCAACATTCATCAATTGGCCCATATCACAATTTCTTACACATATCTTTTATTATTCATCAGTATATATAAATAGCCAATTACTACAATTTAATTAATAAGTGACAAACTTACTGCCCTACAAGTTTGATACAAACTACTTAACGGAACTATATTAGTCATTCATTAGACTAGAGATTATTAATTTAATGAATAATATTTTTGTAGTGTAATTTTCATTAACTGGATAATCTCTAGATTAATGAATGATTAATAAGAATTATTAATATACTTCCATTAAGTGATTTGTGTTAAAATTGTGAGAGCGTTAAGTTTGACACATCAATTAAACTGTAGTAATTCATTATCTATTGTAACGGTCAGATTCGTCTATCTTGCTAACACACTGCAGAATTTAAACCCAAACACAAAACTGAACACTCTAGGAGGGATTGCCTTTTAGATTAAGTTCGAATCTAAAGTCTAAATTCCACAGCGCCACCTACATGATAACGCATTTGATGCTACTAATAATATTAACCTTTTACCAGTGCCTAGTGGTCAGGGAGAAACAAAAAGACTCTACACTACACTATAAGCTTGGATTTTCTAACTAACGTCTATGGATGGTACAAAAAAAATGTATAAAGATAGACTGAGACAGTGATATGGATCAATAAATAAAGGATCAAAATTGGTTTTAAAAGATTTATAAACATGTCAAAATATATATATAATGCCCACTGTCTGAATATGTTAGATAGTGACGTTTACTAAAATGGTACTTAAAACAACATTCCAGACAATTTACATTTGGAGGTTGTTAATACATTGTTTATACCTCGGGCTAATATAATATGACAATAATGTGCCTAAAAAAGCTTGTGAAGATGTGCGAGGCACTTTGAGTAAATTAAAAAAGGTTTAATAAAATATTTTGCAACATTAAAGTTTAATATAACATTTCTTGACTTCGAGAATAGAACGAACTGATGCTTGTTAAGCTATAAGGTGGGGATGTGACCAAAGCATTTATATTTATAAACATAGTTAAATTATATTGGGAGATCGGTATTGCTAGTGCAGAATTTCTGTACTGGATGGAGGGTGTGATGCATTTAAATCACTGGAACTTTGCAAATAATAGATAAATAAAAAATTATATAATGGATATATGAGAAATACAGAGGGCTCTCACGATTGATCCATAGGAATGTGGTGTCACAGGCAGCCAAAGTCTGGACTCGTCCAAACTTAGTGACTGGGTGACAGCTGTGCCGAATTCCCAGGTATGACAATTGAGTACACCCTATGACTGGGAACCGCAGACAGTGAAAGGGGAAACGATCTTAGCCATTTAAAGCTCTTTAGGAGAAGTAAAGCGGTCTCAAAACACCCAATACACCAACCAGCAATACTTGACTAAAGTATAGAAAGTATACAAGAAGGGATTCACTTAGATTAAGAAAATGCCTAATGGAATTCTCCAAATAATTATTTAAAGAAAGTCTGCCCATTCTCGACCTCTAATTACAAGCTTTGAAATTAAAGCAAAACAATATACATTTTAAAATGGGAAAACGCATGTTTGCGGGGTTTTAAAGCATAAATTTTTTTATGCAATCATGCATTGGTTAAACATATACTCATTGACCTCGCATATATTCTCATATTAGGTTAAAATCGATAACGTGGATTTTAAACTATAAGATTATTATATACATTGACTAAGAGTAGGATAGCCATCGAACGAGTGATTCATGAGATAACAAACTGGGAAACAATTTATAATTTAAAAACGCCTTAATGGCGATGTCTTGCTTTAAATAAAAGGGAATAATTCGCTCGGTCAAAGACTATTCTTGCACATTATCATAATAAAAGAAAAGAAACAGATTAATAAATATAAAATATTAACCCAAGGATAGAGAGAGAAATATTAATTACATTACACAATTTTAAAGAAAGAAACAATTGGAAGGCAAAGCAAATGAAAACAATTTAAATAGCTATAGCTTATTAATTAGAGGAAATAATCACAAGAGCTCTTGGCTTAAATTTTGGGGTTACCTCGTTAGAAGCATTTGCAGGTAGTTTCAGGTAGATTGATTGTCGGCAGCATTCATATGACTCGGCAGCAAACTCTAGTTATAGTTCATATTTTAGCAGCAGTAGCAGTTTTAGGGTTTCCTATGTGATGGCATCAGATGGTATGGAGCAGCGGCCGGCCATTTCCAAGGGGAAAATAGCCTTCTTGCTGGCTCTACTCCGTCATTTTGAAGATTGCAATTTTAAAGTCTGGGTGCTTCAGAGATATTTAAAGCAATATTTTAAAACACGGTAAATCTATTTGAAGACGAAAACTCGGCTTTAAATATTTAAGTTTGCAGGTAAGTAGCAATTAGAATGTCAGAAAGTCTCAGTGATGATTAGAATCTCTGAATGTAGAATACTAGAATACTTGGAAACTTAGAATACAGAAAGCTCAGAATACTTAGAATAGCATGCTTAGAATAGAATGCTAAAATAATAGCATGCTTAGAATGATAGAATGCTAGAAGAATCCTAGAAAAAAAATGCTAGAATCCCAAACAAAAGAAATCCCTTCTATATATAGCAGAATTACACAATAAAACTGCCCTGGAGCATTACAAAAATATTCCAAATTATGCTTTCTTATCAGCTGCAATAAAATCCATCCGAACGTCCAAAGGAATTCAACAAAATTTTAATTAATTTCTACTGTTAATTTCCCTGTCGACATTCAGATTAAAACTTTGATTTAATAAAAAAAACTTTTGCTACTTAAAAAAAATGACCTTAAGTAGACTGATAAGCTCCTAGAACATTAATTAATTAAAGCTATTGTTTCTTACCAGCCCTCATTTATTTTAAAACAGAAAATATGTGGTGTGATTTTAAAATCTAAAAGAAAATTATTTTACTTTTAATTTTCAATGTTTGAATCTATTTATGAGACGAATATAATTTTATTTTAAATCAAAAACAAATATTACAAATGTAATATCTTTGGTAAATAGATTCAAACAAAATAATTTTAAATAACAAATGATTATTATTTGAGGTTTTGAAAATTAATATATCACAGTGTGTGCACAATTATGACCTATATAACCTACTTTTAAATAAATCTCTTTTATGTGTACATACACATAATTTATAACATTTTATTTATACTGGGCATAAGTTATACAAATATATATAACATGAGCGTTGTACTCGTGGTTTAAAGTTGGGTGGGATTTTCAGCATATAAGCGCATTGCAGACACACTACGATACACTGGGGTTTAAACTAAGGTATGAGGGTAGGAAAGAGGTGAAACAAAGAAGATCTGCAAAGCAGATCTTACTGTTTCACTATATAATGAACAATGATAAAGATATGTGTAAAAGATTGTTATCTGGCCAAATGATGAATGCTGGTTCAGCAGGAAATATGCATCTTGGGGATCATACATATTTTTCCGATATCTTTGGTCATATGTTTATGATATCATCCTTTTATAAGGTGTTAAAATGGGATATAAACCAGATCCGTCTTGCATAAGAGTGATATAGTGAAAATTACACTATATAAATCTTATACGTAAGTCTAATGTTTTTATTTTTATTTATTATATAAATTAATATATTTTATATGTATATACAGATATATCTTCATCGTCATATATCTTAAGTTTTTTTCCCTCTTAAAAATTTTATCCACACTAATGTATACTGAGATAGATTGTCTCAGGGTCCATAATACAGAGGATGTCTAAGTTTGAGAGAATATATGTGTATATAAATTTAAAGCTTAAAGAAAAAAGGTAACATATACAAAAGTTACTTATAGAAATGATAAAATAAAATATAGAATGACTTAAATATTAATTAATTGAGTAGTGATATTTTCTGTTATTAGACATGAATATTTAAAATTAAATCCAAAAGTTTATCTGACAAATATATTATTTAATTTTTTATGTCTGACAAAAATCTAATTTTTAAATTTAACAAATCAAAAAAAAAATTACTTGTGTAATTATTTTAAAAGTATGCAAATATAAAAATTTGTTTAAATATATTTCTATTTAAAAAAAGATGAAAGAAAAATTAAACAATAAATTATTTTTGAACCTATTTTGTTTTAATAAATGTAAGTTAAGCAATAATAACTATTGTATTATAATTCCAATGTTGTTTTTATTCAACTAAAAAACAAAAATACTTAATTTTAATCCATCTACTGATATAATCAATCTATACATTCTTTAGTATCTGCTATGAATAGTAAGGATCAATTAATTAAAAAACTTGTAGAATCCAGAACAAAATTATTACTAATAGTCTTGCAAAGCTCTTTATAGTAGTTATCCTAGACCAATATCTGTATAACATTCACTGATTACTGTAAATAAAGTTCAGATAGTACAGAAGCTAAATCAAAATTGAAGGTCTACAGCATTTATTTTGTCAATCTGATTAACCAAGACAAATCTATAAAGTAGTTTATTTTTACATATGTATCGAAGCACAGATAAATGAATGAGACTTTTTTAAATTATGTGCACTGATGATGAGTACCAGCAGAGAATACTATTTAGCATTGATGTTTACAAATACTGATTATCTGTTTTTTAATGCTTTAGTTAAAAATACTTCCCAACATGAGGCAAATTTCTAATGATCTTCTTACTGATTATATGATGCTTATTATTAATTATTTTTATAACTCTTTTCTATACCATTGTGAATACATAAACATTATACATGTATTTCTTGAACACATTAATTTGAGATCTTTATATACGAATGATTAATTTATCTATTATGAAATATTTGCATAGTATTATTAACTCCAGTTTTTTAACTTATGCATAATATTTTAGATATATTACAAAACTTCTAATTCCAACATGTGATAAACACACATATTAATGTTTTTAACATTAAGTGTAAAAATTAATATATATGCACAACTCCACATTATAAGAACTTATTTTGATTATCAAATTTAACATCTATTTATTATAATTATTTCATTTATTATAAGTCTTTATTTTATTATGCACTATTATTTATTTATATTTTCTTTATTTAAACATTTAATTACAATTAAATATGAATTGTTCCAAATTGTTAACAACTAAAACTTAATTTAAAATTTCTAATTTTTCAATTCTAAACAGTTACTCTATTTTGTTTTTTCCCTATTATGAATATTTATTTTTACAAATATAATATATTGAGAAGGTAATGATCTCATAAGCTATTAAGATAAGATAATAAAAATCATAAGAATGAAGACAGACTGTCTAAATTATGTATAGGAATCAAAAGATATGTTCTCTATAGAAACCAGTAATAATTTATATCAATAACCAATGCATCATGTAAAGTAAAGGAAATAAAAAATAATTAATAGATGATAAACAAATACTACAGAAGTCGAAAGGGGTATATAGATGTATTGAAATTTATAGTTGTTCTCTTCAAAAATAAACATTTATCAAATATAAAAGTTACAAATAGAAAAATGCATAAAAAATGTATACATAATCACTTTGATATGAGTGATAACAATGGAAGATTAATATTTGCAAAAAACCTCTCAAAGTTTATAAAATTAACATAATTAAGAATTTCATGAAAAATAGGAATATTCATCTATTGTGGGCTATATAAATAATTTTGGTGCATACTGCTAAGATTTTAAAATATTTACCATATTTTATTGATTTTGATAATTTGAAAATATTTTATACTCATGTGAAGTTAATACCAAATAGATTTAAATACAAAGATAATTCATAATGTTGACTTCATTTAATTAAAATTAAGATGGAAAATAGTTATAACAGAAATATAATATGAAACACGTAGGTCAATTACCTCAATTATGTATAAAACTTATAAAAGTGAATAAGTTGTATATTTTAATTTCTCAAAAAGAAGACTCAATAAAACAAAACCCACACAAACCTTTTAAGACATTTTATATAAATAACAAGAGAAAGTCCATGATCATATCTGAATAGATGGTTATAATACTATAAGGTGTGCTAGACCATCTTATTGGAGTCCAGTTTTTTTTTATTAAAAATATCTTTTTCAATATTATTTCTGTGATCATATGAATTCATCACCTTTTCTGGAATATTTGTAAATTTCTTGTCATATTGACAGTTTGTTCACTGCTGTAGATGTTATTAATTATCACCAATCCTTTTTCAGAAATTCAAAGGATAGTTTAAAAGATATTACCTTTATAATGACTAAATTTGATAGAGATTATTCTAAGAAATCTTAACATTAACCTGTTTAATACTCACATTTAGATACTATCTCTTTTAATAATATAAACGTTTATGGTTTTAGACAGGTAATCAATTTTTCTACTAGACTAACCAATTATTGACATTATTGCCATTAGTTTTAACAATACTAATTTTACTACTAGTTTTGAAGTTATACATAAGATCTTTGTCCATTACCTTATTTGGATTTCTTTTACTCTTTCTTCAGTTACTGCAATTAAAGTTAAATTTCTAACTTTCAGAGATTCTAATGGAACTGTTCTGTTAACAATACTGATAATAGATTTTTACATTTATAGGGTTCTATGTTAAATCTCACTGACAAACATATGCCTTGCTCATGTCCCCAAAAGTCATGGATTACTGCTGGTATGAAAAATAAGACTAAGTTGAGAAATAAAAACTTAAAAAAAAAAAATTATTAGGATAATCTCAAGATAGTTGAGTTTTTTATAAGTCTGCTTAATTTGACTACAAAAACTACTAGATGGGAAAAAATGCTTATTTATCATTTATTTCTACATCTAAAAATAATTCTTTTCTTTGAAGGTCCTTTTTCAAGTTAGATATTACTTTTCATAATTATCTTTTAAAGTACCTCCTCATTTATAAAAGATTGATAAGTTTAATACTTTTCCATTTAAGTGCAGTTGATCATTTTCTTCTGATTCACCCAGATTGATTTTTATAATAAAAATTTCATAAAGATATGTTATATCAATTTAATATACACTAGTAAATAATAAATACATTCTTAAAGGCCTTAAATTTATTAAATCTAATGCTTCTGGTCTACATTGGTTTCAATTACCTATATTAAATTTATGCTCATTTTTTTGTCTGATACTATTACAGATATTTTCAGCCATTGCCTTTCTCATTCTTCTTTCTATTACATTGGAAACTTGCATTGGTAAAGCCCATTCCTAAAGTAAATTATTCTTTATCAGATTAGAGGCTTATTGGTGTTTTGCCAGTTAATCTAAATTATTTGAAAAAAAAAAACAACAAACAAACTATAATCAAAGAAATCCTTTTTTCATTTTTTTTTAATATTTTATCTTATTTAGGCTTTAAGAAAGGATATTTTACGTCTATTATCTTGGCTAAATTGCTTGACTGAACAAACCGACAATATTACATGAAATATTGGTAATTCAAACATTGTGGCTTTTGCCTGGCTAGACTATTCTAAAACACTTGATATGCTCTCATGACATTTCTATTATTCAAATTAAAATATTTTGAACATAGCTTTGATGTCTTGAAATTTTATGAAAAGTTATTTCCTAGTAGCTGCTAATTGATAATACCATATCTGATTCACTTTCAACAACTCGAGATCTCCCCCAGAGATTAGTTATAGGTTCTCTTTTGTATATTATCTGTACATAATATTTCATATCTTGTTTACATTTTTCTATTTCTCATAATTTTGCTGATGATATCCAATGTTATTTGGATTTCCCACTGAGAGTTTGAGAAAGCTTGAGTCTGATTTGACAATAATGATATAGATATCTAAAAAACATAGTTTAAATTTCAATGTATCTAAAACTGCTATTATTTTATTTGGTTCTAGAGATGCATTTGGTAGAATTGAAAAATTAACTCCAGATATAAAGTTGGAAGATGAAATTATGATATCTATTGTTTAGAGTTGTAAAAGTTTTGATTTAGTTTTGGATTACCAATATTAGCAGATTAATTCATTTAGCCTAGGCCAGATTCGAAACTATACACCTTTAAATTTCTTTCTAATCATATAAATTTTTACTGTCTGATGTTTTAATTTTATCTTCATTTAATTATTGCAATTTTGCTTACGTACCATACTTGAGCATTTCTAATTATTTGATTATTCAAAAAAGTTCAAAATGCATGTTTGAGATAAAATTATGATTTGCATAAGTTCTCTCATGTAATCCACTATTTTAAATTATATAATTTATCTAAGATGGAGCAAAAGCTTAAATTGCATTTATGTTATACAGAAATAAAAATGTAATAATTTAATAAAATTCATAAATAAAATATTCCAGTCACTTTTATAAATATTCGTTCTAAAACTAATTTAGATGTGCCAAATTTTAAATATTGTATTTTTAAAATAAGTTTTATTTTTAATGCAGTAGGATTTTAAGTAAACTTCCTTTCCATGTAAAATATGAGGGTAATTTGGCATTTTTAAAAAGAAAGTCATACATCATTTATGAATGGAAGGATTGTTTAAAGCAGGGGGCGGGGAATCGTTTACAAAATTATCGACTTAAAAATTATCTTAGTATATATAATCAAAAATGTTATTACTTTATTTCTCATAGAATAAAACAGAATTATTATAAAGGTTGGAGAGAGAAAAAGATGTAGTTGTGAAAACAAATGTTCTATTTGTGCATATAGTTTGTAAAACTGTATATAATCAAAAATTTTATTAGTTTATCCCTAATAAAATAAAGTAGAATTATTACAAAGGTTGGAGAAAAAAAAAGATGTAGTTGAGAAAATAATTATTTTATTTAACTCTTAATTCAGTATTTACTCATATATTTGCACAGTACTATGTGTATGTTTAAATAGAAGTTTTATGCAGGTCTATTTTATAAAGCTTGTAAAATGGTGTGGTGGCCGGATTGATTTTCAAGGAGAGGACTTGGCCTATGGGATCCCTGATTTAAAGGAAAGTAAAAGTAAAAAAAAAATATTAGCGTTTTTTTAAATTAATATACTACAATTCTTTTTGCTAATATATTATTTTTTTTACATCTTTCTTGTAATTATTTTTGATTTGGTGGAAGATCAGCTATTTGGCACTATGATATTTGCTAAATTAAATTATGTATGCATATACTTTTAATTTTTGTCCATCCATCCATCTATCCACCCATTTATCTATGTATTATAATTGAAAACAGATTAACTTAACTTATGCGTATTATTAGGTTAACAAGATATAATGTAAATAGATAAAATTGAATTTAAAACTAAGAATTTAATTTATTTTCAATCTGTGCCATGAGTCAGCCATTTTGACAAAAAACTTAGAAAAATTAAAATTTAGGGAGCTGTAACTTGAAATCAATTTCATTCATTATTTATAAATTTAATGACATTAACTATGCATATATGAGATTCAAACAACTCTTAAGTTTATGTATAATATTTTGATGGGTGAAACAAACAAAAAAAAACACATTATATTTTTAATAAAATTTATATATTTATATTATTATCCAAAATAAGAGAGCCACACTTTTTTCCAGTAAAAAACCATATGCAGGTTTCTGATCCCTGATCTATATTAAAATATTTTATCCTAGAAGTATATTAGAATAAATAATTCCTAGACACCTATTCAGCAACTTAGAAAAACTATAAACCAAAGCAAAATAACAGACCAGAAATCTAAAAAACATTCATGATTAATTTTATTGGTGGAAAATGCCAGCCTAGCATTGATAAGAAATAATTTTTATTATAATTACTCAATAACTGTTAAACTAAGATTATTCCTATTATTAACAATCTTACAAAAGATTTCTCAGCAAAACCCTCTATTTGAGCAGGGAGACTGCTAACCTGAAATGTAAATGTAAAAAGTAAAAAGAGATATTCAGCTAAAGAAACCTAGTTAAAAGCATTACCAATGCCTATCATTTGTTATAATGAGCGAACTCTGGCCCATTAAGCATGAAGCTTCTAAACTTAATTCACCAAAAATCCAACATTGGATTTGTCATAAAATAAAGCAAAAAGGAAGTCAATCATAAAAGATATATCTTACAAATATAATTTTCAAAGAGTAATTATCAAAAAGGTACTGAGAAAATTTTCCAATGTATAAATAAAATTTAAAAAAATAATGAGTATTATATATCTCTTAGATAGATAAACGGTTGAAATATATTTACTTTAATACTGAGTAACCTTTTTTTTCTACTCATAGGTAAAATATTCAATTATAGAATAATTTATATACTTTAATACTAGGTAATCTTTTTTTCCCCTATTGATAAGTAAAATAGTCAATTGGAGAATATTTTATAATTTATTTCTTTTATACATTTTTTTTTTTTCTAATCAGTATGATTTAAAAATTTTCTTTGCATATTTATTCTTTGATAATTAATGTGTACATTTTTCTTCATAAAGTTCTATAATAGTAGATATGTCATATATGTACTTTGGAATATTATAATATTAATTTGTTTTAAAATTTTATTAATTTCTTTATTAAATTTAGCAATCGAGATATATCTATGGATATTGCTTAAATCTCTATAACAGATATGTATGTTTGTATATAATTATAGTATTCCATTAATGTTTTTCAAATGTTAATTTTTTGTTAGTAATTAAACTGTATCTAGCATTTATATACCACAATTCTTTATTCTTGTTATGCATTCTATCTTGAATGACATACTTCTTATACATGTGTGAGATTATATGACCTACATATTATAACGGTATGAAAAGTAGAGCTGCTTTAACCTAACCTAGAAATGCTGGTAGAGGGGGTTCAAACCTCACCTACTTCTCCAGATTGCTACTAAGTGACTTACCCCCCAAACCTCACTAGAATTTATTCTTAATGTATGCTTGGTGGTCAAGGAGAGACAAGACTCTAAGCAGGAATTTGAACATGTATATAACAATCAGGTTTACTGAAGAAAAAACAATGTTACAGAGTTTTAATAATAGTGAATGAAAGACAAAAAAAAAACTTTATTATTTTACATTTGCAGAGTACATCGAATTGATTAGTTGTGTTACAGGCTAATTTCCCTGCAATCATATCCAGATATGAAAGAAAGACCCTTTAAAGAAAAAATTAATTCATATAAGTTGGGAACATTTCTAACCAGTGGACAGGTTACATGATTGAAAGAGAGAGACAGACATAATTAACACTATGGTGAGAGTACATGATTTGGATAGCCGGCCAAACTAACTAACATATTCTTAGGAAAGCATTGAAAATACCATCTTCTGCTACTAACAAATAATTCAATAGTGACATCCCTATGGATATTTTCAGTCTTGATTTAGACACTTCAATAATATTTTGCAGAGAAAGTTTTTGATATAAATATAAATATTGCAGCCTAAGATGATAAAATATTGTGGGAAAATGATAGGTCCCGAGACACAAATGGCAAACAAGAGGCTAATATAAGACTGGATAGCTCTCCATCTCTAAACTGAGTTAGAGAAAATGGAATTCGTTCGCTAACCGCGTGATCCGAATTCAGGCATGGAGTTTTGTTGCTTATGTCCAGTTATATATATTTATAAATATATGAAAGAGATGAGATCCAATTTTATTAATCTTCATTGCGATCCCGTGACAGGTATGTTAGCCTATGTAGACTTGGTAAGGAAAGCACCGAAATGTGCAGAAATAGGCCCACAGATCAACCAGAATGCAATATAATATAAATACAGTCCAATGACCTTTAAATTTAAAAGAAAAATCTTAGTTGGTAAATATATACAAAACATTATTTAAGTCTAACCCAAAAAAAAAATCCCTTATAAAATAATTGTTATTTTTTTTCCCAATAAAATTAAATCCCTTATGCAAAGGGGCGGACATGTTAAAAATTAGCTAATGTTCAGCCAGTTCACCACAGACTTAATACAAATCTTTTTCTAAAACATTAATATCAATAAATATGGGCGACTGTACTCTCTCTTTTACAGCTAGATGAAAAACAAAAGTTTTGTTATTTTACATTCTTAAAAAAAATACACATATATGTTTGTTACCATTTTTGAATTGAATTAAGGAGAAATACATGGCAAAGAAATACGAGGGACTTTCTTTTTTTTCTTTTTAAACTAAAAGAAACTAAATCAAACCTTTAATCATTTAATCTCAAGATCCTATACCAATAAACTAGAACTTAATAGATAATAATGCATTATTAATAAAGGGGGGGGGGGAGAATTTGCACTTCCTGCATTTTTTTTTTTCTGTCTTTAAAACATATACATAAAATGAAACGCTTAATTATAGGTGTATAATGGCAACCAAGTTTAGTGAGGCATTTTCCACCTAAATTAAGAAGATTCATTGCCATTATACATATTAAGCCCAATGCCAATTACAATATTTAAAAAAAAAAAAAATTATAAAATATTTAAATAAACAAAAAAAAAACATATATCTAGATTTACTTTGAAAAAAGACAAACACATTTCAAATAAGGTGATAGTTACCAGTAACTAGCATGCATGTGTCAAGATGGGTTCCTTTGTTGTTGGATGGTAGTTCCTTTTTTTTGAAATTTTATTTTCATAGAAAGAATTAATTACTACAGGGTAGGCATTTGTTGGGCATTTTTCTTGGATTCTTAGGCTGGCTCACATCTTGATGACTCCAGTCCCAGAGACGGGAGAGTGAAGACAAAGAAAACTTCTCCCACATTATGGTAGAGTAATAAAGTTCTGGATTTGAATACATGTAGAGCAAATCTACAGCAACAATAAAAAGATAGCAAGCAGGAATTCAAAAATGAATCTCTTTTTTTAAAAAATAATTTTCAGCCGATTCTAGAAATTCTTAATATAAGAGTCCTTCGCAAGAGCTTCAGCAGATTTCCAGATTGAAGAACAAAAAAAAAAGTTATTTATTTATACTCTTTTTCCCCAATTATATTTTTAATTAAACTACTTATTAGTAGCCTATTGTTTCAAATTTTTCCCTGTTATCTATTTTTCTTTTAATTAAAATGTTTCATAAATTAATTGCTTTCTTTAATGGATTCTGTTTAATTATGAAAATTTATCTTATCTCTTTCTGCCATATTTTAAAATTAAAGAAAAATTTAAAAAAATTCTCTTATTTTTTTATTATACTTTATTTCATTAACTTTTCCCCCTCTTAAAATAATTTCTCTTAAAATAATATATAACTGTTGATGCAGGTCATTCTTTAAGTTTGATAAAAATATACATTCACTGTGGTTGGGCTTAGGGTCTTAGGTAGTCCACAGTTAATGGTGAAGCCAGTATATATATATATCATTGTATATATATATGCACAGCTTCAATATGCTTGACCTCTTTCTCATAAAATTGTTAGAAACATGTAATAATAAGGCAATAAAAAAGAAAAAGATTAATTGATATCACCTTTATGGAGAGTAAACTAGCATATTGACATCTTTGGGAATGGTATAAATCGGCTAACTGTTGACATTCAATCAGCTCCATTCAATATCTATAATTTGGTAGACATCAGACATGCCAGGTATGTTGTCTAATACAGAATATGGGCTAAGAAACACAAAAAAGCTGGCTCTTGCTTCCATGTAAATTCAAACTCTACTGATATGACATTAGCAGCAACAGTAGCTGGATACACTGTCTCTTGCTTTCAGTTATAACTGTGATAATATTGCTGTAACACAGTTATAAGTCTCTTGAATGATTAAAATCCACCATTTTATATTATATCATGGCATTTAACAAACAGTAATTACAAGTAAGTTTTCTTTATATTAATTTTAAAAAAAAGTTAATAACTTTTTTTATTTCACCTTAATTAAATACCATTTTTTTAATCCCTTAAATAACACCACATTGTAAAATTTTATCACAAGCTTTCTAGATAGAGGAATTTTATAATTACCAATATATTCACTGTAACATAAAAACAAATTTGTTTTAGATTTCAAAATCAGAATTAATAAAACATTAAATAGACTTTTTTAAATGCTTGATTTAAAATAATTTACAATAATTTTAAGTATGAAAATTATTGTTTAACTCTTAACTGCTATTTCACTATATATTTTTTAAAAAAATATCCCAAAAAAATGTTTTTACTTTTCCTTTCAACTTTAGATATATGTGCACACACATCTACTATGTTGTTGTATGTCATGAGACACATAATCATCTCATCCCTCCTCATGGGAAAGAGGGAAAAGGAAAAAAGAAATGAAACACCAACCTAACAATATTTTACATAATATCCATGTATAACCAAAACAAAGTTCATATCTCAAACTATATACTCATCAATTTTTTTTAGATTTGACAAGCATCTGACAGCTAACAGAATAAATAGTGGCTAGCAATTCTGAGATAGATAAAGAATTCAGCCACTGTATTACAAGTACACAATACAGCATGACAATTAAGAGAGTTACCTCAATTTAGATATTATAAAACTACTACAACTCTTAAAGTGAAATAAAAAGTCAAACATCTTTGCAAAGGCCTGCTCCTTTGAGTCTTAGGAGATGGACAATATAAAACTATGCCATAATGTCATTCATGCTATTATTTCTCATATGCTCTTTTATTAGCTAAATAAAATATTATAAATAAACACACATCTTTGGTGGGTCCAATATTAAGATGCCAATCGATTATTAAAAAGAATTTACATAAAATTGCTATTAACGCTTTTATATATGGTTCTGAAACATGGTGACTAACATTATTTTGGGGAGCATTCCGAGATTCATTACAGATATAATACAAACTATTTTTATGCCATTACGGTCATGAAAATCATTTGAGAACATATTTGACTATATGACAAAATACTTAATGAAAATGGTTAGAGAACGCTTTATTTTCCCCAAGGCATATACTCTTAAATTTAGAAATAGATTACAATGGTAGGATTGGAAAATACAATTGAAATAACATTATAAATTAATAAAGTTAATAATATTCGTCATTTATATATATATATATATTTTGAGCAGAGCGCAATTTTAATATTATTATAACACTAAAATTAGGTCATAAGCAAAAGAAATAATAATAATAATACTAAGTTTGGGCAGTACTGACATAATGGCAACAAACTAAGAGGAAAAGGTAATGCTTCTGGATGAAAATGAAGTCTAAGACCCCCTTCTTGGGCAGTTCTTGGAGAAAAGTGGATAAGGCATGCCATGAATGTCACAGACATGCAGGTTTTTTATATGAAGAAAGTGGATAGGCATAGCATGTGCCACACTTATGGGAATCACCACCAGAGGGCCTTTTATATGAAATAAATGGTCCTGGAAATCCTCAGGACAAGGCTTGAAAAGAAATCTATGGGTTTGATCTTGTTGCAACCCCCAGATTAGAAGATTAGAAGCACATAATATATATATTCATGAAGATATGCCGAATGTCAGTTACGCAGTATGGATGAATGTCACTAACGACATGGAATAAGATTTACTGCTTTAAAAATAAATGACCCTAGTATGAATGCCATAATTTATACAGATAATGCACGATGCCGCCATAATACATATATACAAGATTTTACTTAATAACTAAAATAGTAAAATATATGTTAAAATTTACCCCCTTTTTTTTCTGCTGTTTAAAATGACTCAATCCCACTGTGATTTTACAACAACTGAGAACATTTAAGCATATAGTATTTTAAGAATATGGAAAAAAATAAAGGAAAGCTAGCAGTTATAGAAAACAATTAATAGGTCACCCTTTCAGAATGAGTAAATAATATTTTAAAATTTCAAAGCATTAATTAGCCTAAGTTCTGGATTCCTGGGTAGAATCCAGAGTTGAATAAATAGCAAAATTTCATACTAAAGCATAAACAAAATGTTGATTCGTAAAAATAATCTGGTGAGTGTATTAATTAATAATGCGTTATGCTTTAAAAGGACATTAATAATCTTAATTCATGAAGGTTTACTTAAAAGAAGAAAGAAAAGATTTTACAAAATTCAACTCATCAGATTGCTTGAGATTGGCATATTAATAACTAAAATAGACATATAAAATTAAGTAATACATATAAATAAATGCCCATACCAAAGTTAAAGAAAGTTAGAGCATATGAGAGAGAATTAAATTTATAGAAATTATTTGAGAACAATTTACATTATTAGAAAAGTTACAAAGTTAAATCATACATTAGAAGAAATTGATAGTAGGGTTCGAGATTAGTCAGCTAGATTTACTTTTAGGTGGTATGCAAATCATTACCTTGCACAATTTACGAGTTCCTTTTCAAAGTATGGCATTTAATGGATCCATGTGAGTTCTTATGTGGCAAGCAAGTTTCTATTCAGCATTCTAAAGTTCTCCATCGGGCTTTTACTTCATTTCAGGGCAGCAGTTAGATGGTACATTAGCGGGAAAACCCCCCAAAAGGATTTGAAAGATGATTGGCATCTACTCTATCATTATCTTAGATTTCAAAGTTGCATGGAGTATTGTTGACAATACAGTTCTCTCAGTAGTAGCTAATCTGTAAATGATTTAAAATCTGGCCATTTTATACTCCTGCCCAGGTATTTGTAGAATGCTTGCCATTTCTTATCTCTAGCTCAACCATAATCTTTAATCTAACAGAAATTTTACATTTCTCTGTCCATTGTTTTTGAAAGATACAATTGTTAGATAACATTCCAAAAATATATTCAAATCTATTTCCAGATTGGAAATAGATTTAACAAAATGTTTATAACAAAAGTACAATCATTAATCTTAACCCCCATTTTATTTTAAGTAAAAACTTTAATTAAAAATTCCTTCCCCAGATTAAAACAAAAGTGTTTCCAACCCTTTAATTATTTTTGGACAATTAATGGTTGCATCTTCCATCTTGGATTTTATAAAATATACAGTTTAATAGGAAAAACACTTTAAAAAGAAAAAGTTTTAAAAATGACATCTAATAAAATATTTTTTTAAAAAAAATCAATATTTTGTTAGTATTTTTGCTCCTATAATATATATATTTGAGCTGCACCTATGTACTTTAATAAAAAAGAACTAATAATTAATAAAAAAGAATTATTAATAATAAATATTGAAAAGTTAAACTATAAATTTTAGGCGTGCATATCAAATATATACATAATATATATATACATTACTAAAGGAGCGGGATAGAATATAGGGTTTAAACACAGGTTAGTAAATCAAATCATGAAGCTCAATCTTAAGCTAAGATTGACTGCTTCAGTACATTAGATTTAAAGATCTTCAGTGACAAAGAACATAAACCAGAAATTAGCCTGATGATGTGGACCCAAAAGCACCATAATGTGATACTTCCACAGATGATTCAGGTAGAATAAATATAGTGGAATTATTGTGTCCAAAATCAATAAGTAAACTTAATAATATTATAATAAAAAAAACTTCCAGTGATGATAATTGACAAATAAATCACAAACTATTTCAAGATTTATTCTTACAGAAAGGAATATTTATTTAAAAAGTTCTTTCTGTTTCATTTATAATATTAAAATAGAATTTACTGATACTACAATGATTACAAAAATGTTTATGTAAATTAAAGTATCATATGATAGATGCTAATATAATAAATATATATTTGCAATGACTAAGTTATTGTGATTTTAAAATAAGCATATAAATGCAGTGAAAAAATATAAAAAAATACGGTACTTTCTTCTTTCATTTTTTTTAAACTGAGTTTGAAAATTCATAAACAATTGACAACAAGAAGGCTAGCTTTAATAAATGCAAAGATCATTTTAGAAGTTCTCAGGATTTAAAATAATTAATTAGGCAGCATGATATATGAAATTAAGATGCTATGAAAAAGTCTTTTCACAGCAGCAATAGCTTGAAAACTAATTTCTTGGTTGCTGGATACAGCAATTCCCAACAAAGAAAAATGGGGAAATTTCTTTTAATGAAAACAATTGAATGAGACTGCTATGCTTACCTTGCTATTTTGTTGTTCAGACATAACTTGACCTTCCAGGTAATTGAGAATCTGATACAAAGCTAAAATTCCTCAAAAGACATCTTGTTCCTTTTTTTATTTAAAAAATTCATAAAATTTTATAAAATTTAAAAAAATGATCATTTTACTATTCTGTTTGCACAAACAATACTACTTTACGATACATGTTAATCTTACATTGATACTAATCGGTTTCATTTTTAGATATGATAGATGGCATATTCAAATTAATTTCCTATATCCGTACTGTTTTTAACCAAGACTCTCTGATATTGATATAATAGCTATTTCTACATTCTGCTACTAATATAGTTTTCAAAAATCACCCAATCATCATAGGAATATGCTTTGCGTTGGTTTGATCATTTTTACTTCATTTTAAAAGATATCAAAGATTAATGATTATTTATAAAACAAGTTATATAACAAAGAAAATAATATGACTATTCCAATGAAGCTCTTAAAAAGGTCATGGAATTTTCAAGAAAATTATGTGTAAGAGCAAAAAAAATAAAATAAAATAATTTATGACTTTCTATGAAAGCATAATTTTCATATTAATTATAAAATTAAATTTGTTTAAAATGTCTTTTATTAAAATTTTTTTTTTGTCTCCATACATCAAGTTATATACCTATATAATCAATGTATTAGCAATCTATATATGCAAATCATATAAGAGGAACCCACTCTTTCAAATAGGGGAGTGCAAGCAAATTAATACCAATAGGGCATGTCTGAAAGATTGGTTTCCTCTCACATATTTTATATATACCTATATAAATGTAAATTATATGTGAAAAATCATTTTTAAATTGTTTTATTTTATTTCCTAATTAGTCAAAAAGTTTTAGGATATTGCATTAAAATTCTGCCTAAAAAATTAGGTCATGATAAGAAGTCAAAGGAGATGTGTAGCTCTAGAAGAAAGATTAAAAAGAGAGACTGATTTTTAATTGATTTTAAAAGTAAATGCAATCTAGTTAATGAATCAATACTGCTTCTATATCTATTAAAAATGATTCAGATGACCATAGTGATAGTCAATTTCAACTAAATTTAAAACTAAAGAATACAGGGATATTTAATTTCAACTAAATTAAAACTAAAGAATGATAGATTAGTCATAAGAAAAATCCTAAGATGCATGTGTAAAAATTTAAGGAGTTCAATATCCCCTATCAACATTCTAAATCCTATATTCTTTGTCTATATTCTTTTTGTCATGAATTATATTTTTAAAAAATTAAATAATTTATCTTTGAAATTCATTAACATCTTCAGCTGACTGATTCATCATTTCAGCAGTCAATAAACATGTGGATAAACTGTTTCCAGATCATTCTTGCCATTGCTTTTCTGTAAACTTCCAAAAACTGTTAATCTCTTCATTCTGTAACATTTCAAATCTATGAGAATATTGATCATCTTCTTTCTGCATTGTTCACAATTTCATTCATAATATCCTTTTCCAATGTGTTGGCCTATGTCATCACATACCAAAATAAATGTAGTTTTTTTTTTTTTCAATTTACTATAACCAATAGCTGCCTTTATTAAAACCCTTATGTTCTTTTTTTTCTCAAAGTAACCTTTATTAATAAAAGACTACAAAAATTTTGGGTACACTTACCCATTGAGGATTACACAGTGATTCAATGTAACAAGGTAAAATGTACATATGTTCAAAAATAATTACATCAATAAACATTGCTGTAATGTGATTAATGTATATCTGTATGTGGGTCCACATGGGCCGGCCATCGAGAAGTTAACCACCACCCAATGGTCTCACCCCTGGGGCCCCAAAGCGAAGACTCAAATGCTTCAGCTGAATAGGTGAAGTCCAGCATTGTGCCAACCATCACAACAGGCAACTAGGTCAAAGGCCCAAGTTCACCAAGCAATAGACTCTCAAACCATAGCCGAGCCGTGTCAAGACAATTCTGAATACCTCTGCCTCCGACCACAACCAGTCTACCTGCCCAGAATTGGAAAGCCAACCTAGGTAAAAACTAAGAAGTAATAAGTAAAGAACCAGATCGACACTGCCCAAAATCAGCCTATCAGAGACACAGCAGCCAACCAGAGCAGGAATAGCACCAACTTTGAGACTGTGTAGCCCCCCAGCAGGTGTTCTGGGCAGTGGCAAAATTGTTAACAACCCACACCATAAACCAGATACCTAATGTCTACAACCAGCCACCCCTGAAGAAAAGGGGGGTCCCCCCACAACCCCCCCCCTTTAAAAAAAAGGGCCAAAAACACCCCCCTAAAACCAAAAAATTACCCACAAAAAACACCCAAAGGGTAAATGTACTGACCTATCAAATAATCCATCAAGGGGTGCAGTAGCCCTTCGTGGAAAAGTCCATGTGAAGATAGTGACTTTCACCCTCCCAGCAGGTTTTCCCAGGCTAGACAATGATCGTCGACCATCCCTCCAAATTAAACAAGCCCCTTATGACCACTATCACCACACTTGAGGAAAAGGAGTGCCAACTCACACCCACCAATACAACATTTAATTCATGTAGTCTTGAAATCAAACTGGATTTACATGCACATCATGGGAATAAATAATATGTCCATATCATCTTGCACACAGGTCAATGGAGCTGAACATCTGCCCTTGATCATCATCAGACTCCTGTGTCTGCAAATGTTCACAGCAGCTGCTAAACCCACCAACCAAAATCCTTCAGGGTTCACAATGATTTTTCTTTGTTGATACTAGTTGGATTCTGCTTTTTTTGATTGAATTTTAGGTTTTAGTTAATAATGAATGATACAAGTATAATCTGAAAGTTTGTTGTTAAGTTCTCAATAATTATTGCTTGAAAAGTATGATTAATTTGTAGCTTCAAAGTTTCTGTTTAGGTCTAAAACATCATTTGTACTCATTTTTGTCTTTAGATCATTATTTTTTAGCTCAGGAATCACTTCATTGTAGTTCTGTGTTGATTTGAAAAATTTTTATTTATTGATTTTTTTAGGGGGGGGGGGGCAATCCACCGGAAGGGGAGTGATAACTTCTGTCCTGATCATCGGAGAAATCTGATTTTTGAGCAGGGCGATAGCTTAGGTTATTTTCTATAATGTTCACTTCCAAAATTGAGATCGAATTAATAATTGAAACTTGTTTAACACTGCTAAAATCTGATGCAAAGATAAAATTCTTAAAACCATCATTGCTAACATATTATATTCCATGTTTTCTATGAGATTTGATGTGCAAATGAATTTCCTGTTTATTCTATTAATAAAATTAGGATTTCTAGGGTCTATTCTTTTTAGAAATATTTGGTTTCATTTAAAATTATTTTTAAAAGGTTTATAATATTTTTAATGATTCCAAGAATTATTTAAGCTAGCTTTTGTCTCTTTCTAATGGCATCCATTTGCATAAAACGAAATGATGGATAATTTCAATTATCATTGAATGAAAACTGTTTCAAAATATCTTCTAGACATTCACTTACATTTTGGTAACCTTTTTGTTTATGAATCCAACAATGGACTATGACTTTGGTGAATAGAACAGGGAGCCTGAAACAGCAAAAACTGGAATCCCAGGTTCCCTCTAGTGGAATATAACCCTTATGTTCTTTTCACCATCCAAGGTACGTCAAGCATCCTTCAATAATATATCACTTCAAAACATCATCAGTGCATTCTCTTTTTTCCATAATGTCTGTGCATCATAATTATATACTGTAATGAATCATAACAAAATCTATATTTTGTCTACATATTTAACACCCTCTCAGTCTGAAACCCAGATAGACAAATTTTTATACTTATTCCAGCCAAACACCTTTCATATCATCTCTATTATTCTTCTGATTAACTATATTACTTATATTTTGCTCATATTTAACATTAATATGTACTTTGCTCTTATCAATGTAATCAATCTACTTGATATTCAAGTCCGTTTTCTGCTAATATCATATATTGCATATTTTCTACAATACAGAATTCTCACAGAAAATTACCTGAAGCATCTGTATGCTACCTCTGATATAATACTGAATAAGTATGGTAACCACATATCCACTCGAAATTAATCTGACATATCCAAAAGTCAAAGATTCCAGAAAGATCTTCATTTTCAACTATTTGCTCTTTTATTAATTTTCAATTATAATCATATTTCAAATTTTGTCCATGTGATTTTTTCTTTCATCTGATTTCATCCAATCTTCTATAATGAGCTGTAAGCTTTGAATCCCTAAATAGAAATCCTTGCTATGTGTTGTTTTTTTTGAAATTGTCCATATTATTTCTATTATATTAGTGCTCATATATAAATTAATAATATTTTATAATTGTTTTACTTCTGTTTACATATAAACAGTTTTACTTTTGAAAGTAAAATTTTAAAAATGCAAATAAGATTTAAAAAGTTTACTTTTAAAGTTAAAAAACAACATGTTTTTAATTATTATTCTATAAATCTGAAAAGCATAAGAGTATAATTTTATTTTAAGCTAGTTAAGCTAGTAGTTAAACGTTTCTTTGAAATTTAACATTAATTAAACTTGTAAAAAGAAAAATGTGTCACCTCAGTAAAAAGAATAAAAAATTTGTCTTTTATTTGAAAAAGAAAAGCAAGGATGTTCATAATAAATTAATTTGGTCAAGTTTGAACTATATAAAATGTTTGTGTTACAGCAAACAGGAACTTTTTTATTAATTATAATAATGTCTAATAATGCCATTTTTTCGATTGATATTATATATATTTTTATTTGATTATTATCTTGATAAGATATTTTATCATTATTTCTAATATATTATAAAATTTGGTAATAATATATTTATATTTTGCTAAATTTATCTTCATCAGTTTAGAAATTAATACAAAGAGAATGTTCCCTTTATTTACAACACATTTATTCTTATAGTAATATTTGAAGCAAATATTTCTTTTAACAAGTAATTTACCTCATCCAGTGGTCTTAATAGCATATTGAATCTAATACACAGTTATTTATTTTATATTTTTTGACAGCCAAAATGTATTTGCAAGCTTTAATAAAGACTATGTTTTGATATTCATCTGCTCAGGCCTCTTCCTTAACAATGAAAGTGCAAAATATTACTGTAAATCCATTTTTAATTTCAATCTGTTAGAAGCATGCATACAAAAAAAATTGTAATGCTTTACTTGAATATATAACATATAAATATCGCTTCAAAAATTTTGTTTTTATAATACAATACATAAATATAAATAAATGTTTTTATAAGGCTGAAATTTAATTAATTTCTATTTTTATAAAAGGAGGAAAGTAAGCTATAGACTTAGTGTTAGACAGCATACCAACATTCATATAATGAACTCAGATCAATTTAAAACATTTATTCTTTACTTAAAAAAACTAGATATGCATTTGCAAACCACTTCTAAATGGTTAACTAGCCAGTTACCTGGAAAAAAAAAATGTAAGTTTCCTAGTGACTTAAAAAAAATTTCCAACTTACAATGTTCTAACAAACACCTTAAATTGTAAAGATTATGGATGAATATATTAACCATAAGCCTTGCACAATGTAATTCATTGTAATTATTTAGCAAATAGCTATGAGAAATTTATAAATAAATTATATAGAATATTAAAAAGCCTTTTATTTAGTAAAATATGAAACCAGGACTTATTAGATGTCATACAATTAACCAATCTCTGAAAATACAAAGATTTTTTTTTAAAAGGATTAATAGGTCTATTTAAAAAAAAATATCCTTTTGATATACAATTGGGAGTATAAGTCAACATATAAAAATAAAATAAAAATGTTGCCAATTTAAATTTTTTTTTGGAAAATATATTTAATTTTCTGGGGTTCTCACATTTTCCAAGGCTTTGATACTGATAAATAGGCTAATATGATTTAACATCAAATTCAGAAAACACATTAACATGATGTTTAAAACTGCTATATTTTAATACTGCCTTGAAAATATTAAATTAATGTTGTCATTTACACTTTTATGTTACATTTGCTTTTTTTTTTTTTTGCAATTAGCATTTTTATAAAGGTAAAAGTAAAACAAGCTTTTGGCCAATTGAGAATTTAAATAGTTTTTCAACCTGTTTACTTAAGAATGGTTAGCATCTCATTTAGTTAAGGGCCGGATACATGATTAAAACCTGGAAAAAATTTCAAGTTTTTATTTATTCATTTTGTAAATATAAAATTAATATGTTAGTTGAAATTCATACTGGAATATGCAAATCCAGTTTCCTAGCAATTCTACTGTGTAAAAAAAAAACCATGTAATTCAAACTAATGGATCATTAAAATAAGTTTAAAAATGCTATGCAACTTAATTTAAGTGATTGAAGATCACATGGATAGAACCAAAGCTTAGCCTGATTACATCTATGGAAAATTTCAAGTTTTAAAAGCCTTAATTGGTATATATTCTATAGGTTTATTGCTTTGTGTTTTTTGTTTTTATAAAAAATTTAAAATATTTAAAATCTGTTTTAAAAAAATCTAAAAATAAAAATGAAACTTATGTATTAAATAAAATAACTGTTTTGTTTGCAGAAAAAATATCACTCCATAGTTCAAATAATTTTATGATGAGATAATAAGTTTTATGCGTTTTCTTGTCTTGTTTTTTTTCTGTTCTGCGGTTGACTTTACTAGAGACTGGTTATATAAAATAATGTTTTTGTTCTATATCAAATTAAATCTTACTAAAATTTATTTTCATAAAAATTCCAGTATTTCAAATTTGAAAAATTAAGTCCTGATGTAAATAGATAAATCATGAGCATAGCGTGAATATGCCATGTCTTCCAACAGTGGAGAATTCTGCATCATAATTGTATACTGTATTCTGTTTTTACAGTAAGTGCAACAGCATTCATCTGATTAGCCAATACTCAAATATCAAACAATAGTAAAATGGCAGATTAGTAGATTTGATTCTTAGCTGAAAAAAGTTACAAAAAAATCTTTCATTAATCAATTAAATTGGTTGTGTCCAGTCAATTATTTTGGTATTTGAATGTCACAGGATGTCATAAGAAGTAAAACATATGACTAGTTACTTTCTTAATGATTATTTAAAATGAGTATCCAGTGAACAAGTTAGGTGAAAAAAAATCTTCAACTGTTTGTGACTTAAAAAAAAAGCTCCAAGTTTCACTCAGTTCAATCTCAGACAACAGTCACGGCAGGTGAATGTGTACCACTATGCCATGAAGTCTTTAAATTTATATAAATAAACTTTATTCTCTAATACTGATTTATGCATTATATTAGAGAATCATTTAATAGTATATTTTTCATTAATTTTATTAAAAAAGATGATTAGAAAGAAGTTTTTATTTTCAAAAAAAAATTCAGCTTTTATTTAAAATATAGACTTGTTATGAATTCTGTACTAATATCTAATAGTACTAAATTTTTAAATGGCATTGTTTCTTTTATAATTTTTATATCTAGAATGGGAATTTGTTCACGTAAAAAATTACTGAAGTGGAACAAGCATGTTTGCTAATTTGAAAATTATGTGGAATATCAAGTACAGTATTTGTTAATTTATATATATACTGTGAATAGTGATGCTGAGAATACAGGAAATAGTATATATATTGTATAATATGGTAAACATAATAATTTTTTTTATATTCACAATATTTAATGTGTCATAAAGATAAAGCACAATGCAAAGTTTTTTTATTATTATAAATTTACATCATAAAATAAGTCAAAAATAACATGTATATAGTTCACAATGTAATAATATAATAGTATAGAAATAATCAGAAATATATATATGAATTCATAAATAGAATAATGCTCCAAAAAACGGGGTATTCAGATTAACTCTTGGAATGAGATGTTAAATGCAAATTAATCAAAAGCATATGTTTTAAAAATAATATTGTTATAATAAAGAGAAATTTAGTGAGAACTGTTATTATGAGACACTACAATATAATATAAACCTTGTACATATTGTTGATATATGATCCTGAAATGAGTAAGATATATTATAAATTTACAAACAATTGAACATGATATAATTTTTATATTCAACAACATATATTATGCTATAAATTGTCACTGACTTTTACTAAGGGAGGGAAGTTATTATTATTAATCTTACTTTAGATATAGCCAAAGTGCCTCACTATAATGCAGTTGAACTTTGTTTGTTATTAACTGTTTGTGTCCATAAAATCTGACATTTTTTCTTTTTAATATTTAACATAAATCTTGAATTTTTAGAGTTGCATTAATATTTTTATAGTACTTTGTTGGTTCAGTAATTTTCTGTAGATGGAAGTTGCAATTAGAAAGCAATCTTGATTTTTACATTTTTCTAATCAATATGCGCAAAAGTAAGAATAAAATCGTCCATTTTTTTATCAGCTTCAGAAGAGAAAAATCAGTCTGTTTTACAGAAGTTTTTATTTTATTTCTAATATTCATTTGTTAATGTACAATATAATAAGTAAATAAATATTTTTTTATTTGATTTTTTAAATATTTCAAATAACAAAAGAATATAAAGATTTTACAATTTTTGATTGCCAATTTTTGTCGAATATTTTATTGATCTCTACTACTCCCCTCTCCCATGTTTTGAAATATTACAATATCTTACAGTTTGGACACTATATTTTTTATCCCATATGTATCAATTATTAATTTCATAAGTACAAATATTTTAAAGTGTTAGAATTTCAATTACATATCTATCTAAAATTTAGAAAGTCAAATAATTTACTGATTTCCTTTTGTTTTCTTCATATTTTGAAACATTACATATTTTTTATTCTATATAGAACAATTTATTTATTTCCTAAGTATAAATACTTCCATATATTAGAATTTCAATTTTAAAACAATTTAATAATAGATGTTAAAAAAAAAAAATCTCATTTTTTGTGACAAAAAATTCTAAAAAAATCACACTCAATTAAAAGGCTTAAGTATTTTTAACCTCTAGCCACTTTTGATTAAATGTATTATTAAACTAGCCCCAATCTTCTTAATTTAATAACATAAAATAAAAGAAAAAATATATAATTTTTACAATAAAAAAAGTTAAACTTTTTAAAAATAAAAACTAATTTTAGAATAATTATTTTTGGCAATAACATATGTATGAAAGAATTTAAGAAAGTTACATTTACTGGTCTGTAATTGCTGAAGGATTTTATTATAAAAAAGTATTATGATAAATACAGATAGAAAAAAACATTTAGAAAAAAAAATATAATGTTGATAAAATGATTATTATATAAAAGCTTCTTTTATAAAAAAAATATGCCCCTTTATTATGCACTGTCTTTAATCCAAGTTTATAGACTTGATCATATCTTCAAGAAAGCATAATGGAATTCTTAAAAAATCAAGTGCAAGTAAAAAAAAAAAAAAAATTTACAATTGGTTTTATAAATACAATCATAGTGAAGCCAGAATTACTATATATCAATATATACTATTTCATTTAATCATTATCAAAAACAAACAAAAAACAAACAAATGTAAATAAAATAAAAAACATTAAAATTTGTGAATTTAATGAATAGCTATTTTTCCATCTCAGAGCTTTGTATGCAATCATGTTTATTAATAACATTTCTTTGATTTATGTTGAAACTTCATTTTATTAACAGATCTGAATTTGATTTACAGTATTTTGGATAATAAAATGTTTTTAAGTATTCGTAAAGTTGGTAGGACTTAAAAATATCAAAACAACTAGAGAGAGTATAGTTGCTGATCACAAAACTACTATTATGATTCTATATGGAATTATGGAAGAAAAAGGCTATCCAGTACTTAATTGTGATGAAAGTTATAATTTTGCTATTCATTTTATTTAAAAATAAAGACATAGTAAGTTTTTTTAATACTATTTTTATTCTTTGAGTGAATGTAAATGAATACACACAATAAATATATGCATAAATGTGTCCCCCATCTATATAATATATAAAGTGTCCATGTTATATAGATGGGCATGTTGAAAAGCAATTCAATAAATAATACATATTCTATTGTAATCAAAGTTTATCGACAAAATGTGTTATTATACATGATGCATGCGAAAACAGCTTGGAATACAGCAGATATTGTGACTCCATTGTATTAAACTTAAAATTGATTGAATAGAAAAAGTTTGACATCTCTGTTTGTATTTATTTAAATTCAAATATTAATAGTTAAAATTAATATATATATATAATATTAATTTTAATCTGTACACAATAATAAATGATGGATTCAAACCTATCATATAATTTAAATATTTCTAAAATTGTAACAGCCAATACAGATATTAAATTGTTTCAGTTTAAAACTTCTATATGGCATTTCAATTAATAGTACTGTACAAGATATAAAAAAATTAGACTGGATAAGGCATTATTAGCAAAAAAAAAACAAACAATAGTTTTACTGATTACAAAAACCCAAACTTCTTAATGGATTTAGCCTTCACTCGCTGAAGATTTTCTACCTCCAACAAACTCATAATATACTATTCAAGATTTTTTAAGGATAATCCCGATATGGAATGCCTCTTCCCCAAGGAAAAGATAGAGCCTACCGATCGACCTCCGCCTAGATTAAGAAGCAATTGGCTACAGAAGCAAGTTACAGTAATTTTTCAAAACTTCCAATCGTCAGGTTCCCTTTTTCAGGGGAAATTGTCATATTGGGAGGTTTATCGATTGTTTCCTGGGAAAACTAAATCCGTTAATATACTTCAATAGGAATCAATCAATTTTCCAAATTAACAAAATTCATCAAACTGAGTCCAAAATTTGTTGATTTTTTAATAAAAATCATCTTTGGAGCACTCCCCACTGGGGCATTTCTCCACTACCAAAGGGGTTACAACATCAACCCCCTTTGCCTCCTATGTAACAAACAGGAGGAGTCAATTAACCACATTCTGGATCAATGTGATTCGTGGACTCATCTCCGTAATATAGCGTTGGACCGGATAAATGGCAGTGACCCGGCTAACATTTCTCTTAATGCAGCAATTAAAAAGGGTCAATTTGGAACAATAAGACTGGCCACTTTCATTAACTTCTCAATTTGGTCTGCCAGATGTAGCATGATATTTGATCATGGCTGTGATGACTCGATGATTAATCATTTTTTCAAATCCCTCTACAAGATAAAAGAAGAGGATAAACGAACTTGTCAGCCTTGGCTAATGGACCAAACCTGGAGCCAGATGAGGCTAGAATTCTAATTCATGTGTTTATTAGGCCCAAAACTATAACTTTCTCCCACCCTCTAAACAAATAATATATGATATCTTTCACTTAAAAATAATCTAACTCTAACCATGAAGATCTTTCATACACCCTATATATTTAATACAAAAACTTTGTATTAATTGCATACTATACAATTAACTTACTATATCAACTTATAAATATTTTAATAGTCCTAGTTACTCCTTGGGCCAGGATAATCATTAATCAATGGAATTTCCAAACCTTATACATAGGTTTGAATTACTTTATATTCCTAACTAATTAAGCTCATGACACGCTGCCTTAAGGCATCAATATAATCTTTGATTTTATTTATAGTTATTTATGTTGCTTTCATACCTGCATTAATTAACCATCATGAGTTTCTTATACTGCTCTTAAAACTAAATTGTTGGTCTAATACAACTTTTGATATTTCTGTATACATGGCTTGCATACATCATTTATAGGTATACATTGAAACTTGCTTATAGACTATGTTATCCTATCATTGATTGCTTTTGTATCCACTCTAATGTGTAAATAAAGTTTGATTTTTGAAAGTAGAAACAGATAAATACAGATGTTCAAATAACAGAAATAAGAGCAAACAGAATTAATTAGAACTGATAAATAATTATATATAATAAGTGAATGAATTCAATACTTGAATGATTTATTGCCAAGAATTAATATGAAATTCCAGCCCAGAAAGTGATAAAACTGGAGCTACAATCTATAAACATCAAATTTTAAAATCCACCCCTCTACCACTGCATTAAACCATTTGGGGGTGGGGTGAGTTTTGTAAAATAAAAAAAAAGCAACTATTATAGAACCAAGCATATTTAATACATATCAATGCTTTATACATTATTTGAGTGTCTAAACTGGGGAAAAAAAGTAGATTTCACTAAATTATGGATATTTGCTTCTCTGATGTGTCAAATTCTGTTGATTTTTTTTTTTTTTTCATGGCAAAAATAAGGATTTGTGTCAAATGTAATTCTGAAGATAACTTAAATTCTAACAACTTATAGTCTCTTGAGTTTTTTCAAAGAGTAACTCTTAGGAACATGCTGCTGCACAGACTCTTACTAAAAAAAATAAATAAATCAATTATTGCATTATTATATGCAAAAAAAACATTTTTTGGGGAATTATAAGTTTTAAATCTGTTAGTACTTAAGGAAAAAATAATTTAACTTTGATATTTAAATATGTATTTTTCCTTTCAAAATTCAATTTATTTGCCTCTATATTATATAGGTCTAGTACAATTAAATCATTCAATTACCATTAACCTGATCACAAAACATGAGTATTAAATATAAAAAACGAAAGGTACAGTACATCAAAGAAACATTTCATAATTACTGAGTCCCTAAGACTAATTGCTAACTGTTCCAGTAATTCCAATCCTGAACTGCATCAATAAGGAATTAAAATTCTGGAGTAGATTAGGGCTGTAGCAGCTGGGACCATCATGAGTCATTAAAGAGTTATCTGGTCCCAAGTCTGATCTGCTAACCCTGGCTGACTTGTGTGTATATCTTCCTCCTTTAATTTGTGAAGGATTCTTAAGAATAGTTCATCAATTGAGCAATCTGATCCCTTGTTAAAAATGACTTTGCATCTGATGGACCAGATTGAAAAGTTTATCATTGTGGTGATCTTGATCTGTCCTAAATTTCTTTTTTTGAAAGTGTATTTTAGTGATATACTAGCAGAGTCTGATTTGTTGATTCTTTTCAATGCAATGTTACGTAGATCTTTCCATACTCCACATTAGTCGAGAATATGGGCCATGGATTTTTCTGATCTGAAGCATAGGGGGCAGATGTAGTTAATGTTATATCTCCTTTGATAACAGAAGAAGGCTGCCATAGGTAGAGCCCCAAGATTGACCTTCAAAAGAAAATTGACAAACTTGGGGCCGAACTTAAGCAGTTTAGTCATTTTTGTAAGATGCGATATTCCAATAGGGAGAAGATTACCTGTTTTGGTTTTGCCCTCATAATCCAGTTGAAAGGCTTGCCAATAGGCCAGTTTATCTTGGAATAGCGTACTGGATGTACTAATGTTATCAATTACCAAAGTCACTTGTTGTTCAATCCAAAGTTTGCACCGTTTTGGAAGGGGCCGATCTATAGAGGCCACCTTCTCCAATACAAAAGGACATTCCATTTCTTGATTGTCTTTAAAGATTTTACAGAGAATATTAAGCGTTCTTTGAATATTGAAGACCTTGAGCGAGTGAAGCCCAAGGCCATTTAGTATTTTTGGCTTTTGAAGTAAATTATTCAAGCTGATGACAGGGGCCTTATCCTGCCTCAAAACAACTTCCTGCATAGTATTTCAATTTTTTTTATGAATATTTGTGTCAGAGAGAAGCCAGCCAAGTAGTATAAGATTTTAGGCAATACTACAGAGTTTAAGAGGGCAACTTTCCCCAACAGCGAAAGGTATATTTTGGATATTGAAGTAATTAAACCTTCAACTTTGTTGAACAGGGACCTCTCAAGGACTCTCCTCATGAGTAAAGGGGGGGGGAGGCCAGATAAAACCCTAGAAATTTTTGGGGAGGGGCCCAAACCTGCCGGATATCTGTTTACCAGTCAGAATCAACCACATAGCCAATTTCCCTCTGTTCTGAGACTGAATTTCACCCTCGAATTGGTATTTTTAAAATAAATATTACCAATGACATTAAGTACATTTATTTTACCTTAACTATTACGTTTAATGTGATGAATAAAATTGAGAGATAAATCCAATTCTGAATTGCAGTTAATGTTAATATGATATTAATATATACTTCTAAGCCAATAAACATCACATGATCACCATTTCTTATGCTTGTTTATAACTGTTATTAAAACAGGCAAAACTCTGTACGTATTGCCACTCAGTGCAAGCCAGAGTAATCAATGGATACTATAAGGCTTGTGCATAAAATCCCCATCTAGTGCCTATGCATCCAATATCACCAGGCTAGTTTCTAGCTTGTGGCCTTTGTCAGTGAGGAGTCTTGGATCTGAGAGCACTGCACCTAGATCTTAAGATATAATGCAATCCTCCAGTAGCTACCTTTTATCTCTACTTAACTACAAAACTATGAGTCTTAAATTGAAAACACTATAATATTTTCAATCCAAGCTCATCAGCTTATATAGTCATATAGGTCTGAACTCAGTTCAGTACCTATACATTTTGGTGTCTTTGGTTCTTTAATAACCATAGTCACCACTATCCTATTAAGCAGGATTGGTTTTAAGCCAATAAACATCACATGATCACCGTTTCTTATGCTTGCTTATAACGTATTAAAACAGGCAAAACTCTCTATACGTATTGCCACTCAGTGCAAGCCAGAGTAATCAATGGATCCCAGAAAGCATGTGCATAAAATCCCCATCTAGTGCCTACTCACCCAATATACCCAGACTTGTTTCTGGCTTGTGGCCTTCGTCAATGAGGAGCCTTGGATCTGACAATATAAGCTGTTGAGCTTGGATTGAAAATATTAGTGTTTTTGATTTAAGACTCAAAGTTTTGTAGTTAAATAGAGATAAAAAGCAGCTGATGGAGAGTTGCATTAGATCCTAAGATCTACGTGCAGTGCTCTCAGATCCAAGGTTCCTCACTGACTAAGGCCACAAACCGAAAACTAGTCTGCGGATATTTGATGAGTAGGCACTAGATGAGGTCTTTATGCACAAGCCGTCTGGCATCCATTGATTACTCTGGCTTGCATTGAGTGGTAATACGTATAGAGAGTTTTGTCTGTTTTAATAACAGTTATAAGCAAGCATAAGAAATGGTGATCATGTGATGTTTATTGGCTTAAAACGAATCCTGCCTAATAGGATAGTGGTGGCTATGGTTATTAAAGAACCAAAGACACCAAAATGTATAGCTACTAAACTGAGTTCAGACCTATATGACTATATAAGCTGATGAGCTTGGATTGAAAATATTATAGTGTTTTTAATTTAAGACTCATAGTTTTATAGTTAAGTAGAGAAAAAGGGTGGTTGCTGCAGGGTTGCATTAGATCCTAAGATCTAGGTGTAGTGCTCTCAGATCCAAAGCTCCTCACTGATGAAGGCGACAAGCCAGAAACTAGTCTGGGGATATTGGATGAGTAGGCATTAGATGGGGATTTTATGCACAAGCCTTCTGGAATCCATTGATTACTCTGGATTGCACTGAATGGCAATATATATAGAGAGTTTTGCCTGTTTTAATATATACTTTTCTATGCTTACATTATAAATTTGTAATTGCCACACCTGGTAAGTCTAGTATATATATAGTTATTCTGCCAAAACAAATTATTAGTTAAATATATATTTTATGGAAATTTTTAACAATAAATGTTATTATTTTTCCTACTTTAATATCAATGTTTTTGATAAATTATTTTTAAAAAACAAAACTTACTTCTATAATGGTTAGATAATCAAATATCATCTTTAAATAAACAAAATCTATGGCATATAGTTATTTCTTAAATATAAAAATATTGTTCTTATCTTACTTCAAAAGATAATGTGACAAGAAAAGAGAGAGCTTTTAATTTTATACACACAAAAAAAACTTTATTCAACAGTTTAGAATTTTTATCATGACTTTTCTTCAATCATTAATCATTTAATTAAAAAAAAAGATACTTTTTGGTTATTTTGTCCACATGCATAGTTATAAATTATTTAATGACAGTTTTATTAAATTTACTACGTGTTCGAATTTAGTGCACTTGTAGTCCTATTTCTTTTTTTTAATAAATCCTGCTGTATTTTCTGTCCCTTATTTTTTCCATATAGCTTGCTGATTTTATATATTTTTTAATAATACATTAAAATCATAAGATACAACTACATCATCATCATCAACCATTATCAATCCATGATAGGATGAAGGTCTCTCCAAGTTCAATCCATCTTCTCCAATCTTTAACTTCTCTTCTCCACATCACCCCTGCACACTTTCTTATTTCATCCACCTATCTCACATATCTTTTAATATCTCTTGGAATCCAGTTTAAGATTTCAATTGTTCATCTATTATTATCTCTTCTAGCAATATGTCCAGACCAACTCCACTTCAGTCTTTTAATTTTTTCAATGAGGTCAGTAACATCTGTTTGTTCTTTTTATATTATGTTTTCAATCTCTTCTTGTTACTCCCAACATGCATCTCTCCATACTTCTTTGAGTGGTCTGAAGTCTCTGCATTGCTCTTCTATTAAGTGTCCAAGTCTCAGATCCATAAGTAAGAACTGGTAAAACACATTTATTAAAAACCTTCCTTTTCAAACACAGGCATTTTCCTTTTAGTATCAAGTTATTTCTACCAAAAACACCCCAACAAAGTTTAATTCTATGATTAATTTCATCCATTATGTTTCCATTTGTATTAATAATCTGACCAAGGTATTTGTAGCTGTTAACTTCTTCTAATTCATCATAATCAATATTTATTTTCATATTTTGAGAAAATCCATTAAAGATTACTTTAGTCTTTTTAACATTTATCTTTAGTCCTACGTTCCTACTTTCATTTGATAACTCCTGCAATATTTCCTGCAGCTTTAAAGCATTATTTGCAAAAACAACTACATCATCTGCAAAATCTAAATGTCTTAAATAATATCCATTTACTTTCACTCCTTCAGCTTCCCATTTTAATCCACAAAATACTTCTTGTAGTACTGCTGTAAAAAGTTTTGGAGTCACCCTGTCTTACACCCTTCTCAATGTTGACTTTCCTAGTATCATTATGTAATCTAATTGTTGCTGTTGTATTTTTATAAATATTCTTTAAAATATGACAATATCCTGTATCTATGATGATCCAATGCTTTAATCACTGAAGAAATGTTTATGGAATCAAATGCCTTTCATAATCTACAAATCCAAAGCATAATGGCAACTCATATTTAATTGTCCTTTCTATAACTTCTCTCAATACCTGGATATAATCTACTGTACTAAAACCACTTTTAAATCCAGCTTGTTCTCTTGGTTGGTGGAAATCCAATGTTCTCTGTAGATGAGTTGTGATTATCTTGGTAAAAATTTTGTATAAAACTGATAAAAGGCTGATAGGTCTGTAATTTTTAATATCTTCTTTATCACCTTTTTTAAATATTAACATTAATACTGCGTTCTTCCAATCATCGGGTACATCTTTATCATTTAGACATTTGGTATATAACTTTGCTAAATTTTTTTCTATTTCTTCAAGCTTCTTTTAATATATCAATTATAATTCCATCATTACTTTGAGCCTTTCCTTTCTTCATAAATTTAATTGCATGTCTCACTTTTTCATTTAAAATTCTGGGCAATTCAGAAGATATAATAGATATAGGAGGCACTACCCATTTCATGATGTCATCTCTCTTTTTAATAATAATTCCATCTTTTTTTCTTATTGCAGATATAAATTTCATACCAATACCAAAATGTTGTTTTACACTCTTGAGGCTTTTATTTTCTTCTACAGCTTTCCTTGCTAGTTCAAAGTTATACTTTCTTACATCATTTTCAACTCTTTCCCACACTATTTTACAAAATTCGAGATATTTAATCCTTTTTAATGCATTATTTTTGTATATCTTCATATTACTTCTTTTCTTCATAAATTCTCTAGTCTAAGTAGAAATTTTATTGGCCAATTGCTGCTTTTTTCTACCAGCTATCTTTGTTGCAGTTTTTAAATGACATATAATTCATCATCATCATCATCATCATCAACCATTATCAATCCACTGCAGGATGAAGGTCTCACCAAGTGTAATCCATCTTCTCCGATCTTTAGCTTCTCTTCTCCACAACACCCCTGCACATTTTCTTATTTCATCCATCCATCTCACATGTGGTCTCTTTCTGGGTCTTTTACAATCTCTTGGAATCCAGTTTAAAATTTCAATTGTCCATCTATTATCATCTCTTCTAGCAATATGTCCAGCCCAACTCCATTTCAATCTTTTAATTTTTTCAATAAGGTCAGTAACACTTGTTTGTTGTCTTACCCATACATTGCGTTTTCGATCTCTTCTAGTTACTCCCAACTTCCATACTCCTTTGAGTAGTCTGAAGTCTCTGTATTGCTCTTCCATTAAGTGTCCAAGTCTCAGATCCATAAGTAAGAACTGGTAAAACACATTTGTTAAAAACCATCCTTTTCAAACACATAGGCATATTTCCTTTTAGTATCAAGTTATTTCTACCAAAAGCACTCCAACCAAGTTTAATTCTATGATTAATTTCCTCCATTATGTTTCCATCTGTATTAATAATCTGACCAAGGTATTTGTAACTGTTAACTTCTTATAATTCTTCAATAATCAATCTTTATTTTCATATTTTGAGCAAATCGATTAAACATTACTTTAGTCTTTTTAACATTTATCTTTAGTCCTACTTTTCTACTTTCATCTGCTAACTCCTGCAACATTTCCTGCAGCTCTGAAGCATTATTTGCAAAAACAACTACATCATCTGCGAAATCTAAATGACTTAAATACTCTCCATTTACTTTCACTCCTTTAGTTTCCCATTTTAATCCACAAAATACTTCTTGCAGCACTGCTGTAAAGAGTTTTGGAGATATGGAGTCACCTTGTCTTACACCTTTCTCAATGTTGATTTTTCCAGTATCATTATGTAATCTAATTGTTGCTGTTGCATTTCTATAAATATTCTTTAAAATATGACAATATCCTGGATCTATACCTTGATGATCCAATGCTTTAATCACTGAAGAAATCTGTATAGAATTGAATGCCTTTTCATAATCTACAAATCCAAAACATAATGACAACTCATATTCGTTTGACCTTTCTATGACTTCTCTCAATACCTGGATATGGTCTATTGTACTAAAACCACTTTTAAATCCAGCTTGTTCTCTTGGTTGGTGGAAATCCAAAGTTCTCTGTAGACGAGTTGTAATTATCTTGGTAAAAATTTTATATAAAACTGATAAAAGGCTGATAGGTCTGTAATTTCTAATATCTTCTTTATCACCTTTTTTAAATATTAATATTATTACTGCATTCTTCCAATCTTCCGGTACATCTTTATCATTTAGACATTTGGTATATAACTTTGCTAAAATTGTTTCTATTTCTTCACCTGCTTCTTTTAATATATCAATTATAATTCCATCATTTCCTGGAGCCTTTCCTTTCTTCATACACTTAATTGCATGTCTCACTTCTTCATTTAAAATTCTGGGCAATTCGGATGATGTAATAGATATAGGAGGTACTTGTTCTTTATTACTATATAATTCTTGATAAAAATCTTCTACCAATTTCATGATGTCATCTCTCTTTTTAGTAATAATTCCATCTTTTTTTCTTATTGCAGATATAAATTTCCTACCAATACCAAAATGTTGTTTAACATTTTTGAGACTTTTATTTTCTTCTACAGCTTTCCTTGCTATTTCACAGTTATACTTTCTTATATCATTTTCAACTCTTTTCCGTACCATTTTACAAAATTCGAGATATTCAATTCTTTTTAATACATCATTTTTGTATATCTTCATATTCCTTCTTTTCTTCATAAATTCTCTAGTCTCAGTAGAAATTTTATTAGTCAATTGCTGCTTTTTTCTACCAGCTATGTTTGTTGCAGTTTTTAAAAGTGTATCAGTTATTTTCATATTAATTTCATTCAAATCTGAATCATGTTCAAAATCTCCTAACACTTGAAACCTATTTGTAAGTTCTAATTTAAATTCATTAGAATGTTTCTGAAGATTAGGAATATCAACTGTAAATATTGTTTTTCATAATAATTTTTGTCTCTCTAGTTTTACATTAACACGTAACTTACACCTTACTAATCGATGATCACTTCCTGTGTTAAATTTATTAAGAACATTACAATCTTGAAATATGTATTTTCTGTTAGTCAAAATATAATCCAATTCTGCTGTACCTTCATTTGGATGCTTCCATGTCCATTTCCTTTTAACATTTTTCTCAAAAAATGAATTCATAATATAAAGTTTTTCTTTTTCTGCAAACTCCACAAGTCTATGTCCTCTCTCATTTCTATTACCATAACCAAAATTACCTACAGCAATTTCATCTTTCATTTGTCTACCAATTCTAGCATTAAAGTCTCCCATAACAATTTTAAAATGTTGTTTACTCTGATCAAAAGCCTTTTGTACATCCATATAAAAATCTTCTACTACTTCATCACTATGAGAACTTGTTGGGGCATAAACCTGAATTATCTGCATTTGGTATCTGCTATTAAGTTGTATAACTAATCTTGCCACTCTGTCCGATACACCATCAATCTCCACAATATTGTTCTTCCACTTTTTATTTATAATGAATCCTACTCCACTTGTATTTCCAATATGTGTGCCTTTATAATAGAGTATATGTCCACTTTTTAAATCAATTGTTTCTTCTCCTTTTCTTCTAACTTCACAAAGTCCAATAATGTCCCATTTAATATAAGACAGTTCTTCTTCTAATTCTTGCAATCTTCCTTCACTTGAAAGTGATCTGCAGTTGTAAGTACCTAAATAAAAAGTCGTCATCAAATGGCAGCCTGGGTCCGCAATCAGGGGGTTCTTAGCACCCTCCGCCTTCGGCCACCAACCGCTGCCTTGGTTGGTGACTTTATAGCCTCCTGGGAATAAAGGCCATGCTTCATTTTTGTCTGTCATAATTGTATATATGTATTGGAAAAATATTTATCATTTACACAAACATTCATTCTGCCTTATCAGGCACTGAGAAGAAAGACCATGGTGTTTCTTGATCTTAAACTCAGAGGTAAAAAGCCAATAAACTCACCACGCTGGCTAATGCGTGTTGGTGAGCAGCCTATCCATGTTCGTATACTATATGAATAATCACATAGTAATAACAGCTGCAACGACAAGAACGTATGGAGTGGACATTAGGAATTTGCCCTGCTCGGTTCCTTTAAGGCCTCCAAGAGGAATCAAAGGGTCTCCTTTCAGTTAATAGCAAAGTCCTTTCTGCAGCCACATATAATTACAATATTATAATTCCAAATACATTTAATTTAGATATTTAAATTTATTGGTTTCATTATTAGAAATGAACAATTTTTAAATTTATAATTATTTTTGTAAAACCTTGATTTACTAAATTAAGAAATTAAATAATAATACAAAAAAAAAAAAAATTCCCATATAATTTAGTAAAGATAATTCAATTACAAATAGATATAATTTAATTAGGAATCTTTTTTTATAAAAAAAATAAAGACTTGTTATCATTTATTGCTCAAAACAAAACATCATTTTTCTATAACTATTTCTCATAAGTCAAAAAAATTAATGAAAGTACATGAAGGATGAAGTAAAAAGGAATTATTTTCTAATAAAAATAAATGATTAAATATTCATAAATTATCAAGCTAAAAAAATCACTTACTTACTGAATGTTTAAATATAGAAATACATAATAAAGTAAAAATAAATGTTAATACTATTACAAACAGTTTCTAAAATGAGGACTACAACCCCAGTTAAATTTGAGAAAGAGGCTTAGGAAATAATTTTATTTACAATAGTTGTATGAAGAAAATTTGGAAAAGTCAAAAGAGAACAAAATATTAGAGACTTAGAAGATGTAGAATTGGTAGAGAATAAAAGAATATGATTTAAAAATGTCAAGATGTAATATTTTTTGAAATCATTAAAACGTTGAATTAAATATATACTTAGAGATAGAAGAGTTATGGAGAATATTTTGGAAGACAATATCAGAATATAGAAGTCCTTAATAATTAGAAAACTAATAAATGATGTTAAAAAATAAAAACTGTCTTCAAGAATAGCTAGTATGGTGCTGGACATGCTTTTTGAATGACATTTACTAATCTCAAAACAATGGCAGAAATTCATAACCATAAGTTCCAAATAGGTTAAAAAAATGATGACTAAGTAAAACATAATGCTTTAAATTTATGCTCCTAAATAAATACAGACCATACTATTCTTATCCTACTGTATATAATCACTTTTTATATGCACCATTATTAAGATATTTTCTTTCTCCAGAACAAGTCATTTTTTGGTACAATTTATTAAATATTCATTTATTTTAAAATATTAAATCAGAATTTTGTATATTAACAATGGGATGATGTTTTTATTAATAAGGTTGCTAACCATCTGTCTCTGCTACATCTCAGTAAAAAATAATTTAGCAATAGCATATTTTTTTATAGATTCCCATAGGAAAGCATCACTATAAATTATAAAAAAAAAAATTATCTCTGCTACTAAAAACATTTTTATCTATTAAAATTTATTTTCTTCATGTTCATTCTGCATGGTTTGGTGCAGTGGTAGAGTAACTGACTCTGAAGTACATGGTCCATAGATCATGACTCAGCTCTATGTTTTCAGTGCTTGAACTTCTTAAGAACCCATGAGCAATAAACTATTTGATTATTTTTTATTTAACTGATAGCTTCTTTTATTGATAGTAGGACTGCTTTCTACTTTATCTTTTTTAAAATCTTATTAAAGTTGGTTATTTTATTAAAAATATATATGCATACAAAGTAGTAATATACAAACATAATAAATGCTGAAATTCTAAAAAAATAAATTAAATAAATATAGCTAATTTAAATGATATTTTAATTCTTTTAATCTGTTTTGTTTTTCTGTGAAAACAACACCTCAAAAATATATGTATATAAGTATATTACGTTAGTTGTCTGAAGATGAACTCTACAATAGAGCACACTGAGCAAGTGATAATGCTTAAACAATATTCCATAATAATTTCCATTGTTTTCCGATCTTTTAAAACAATTTCTAGTAACCTAATTTTATAGATAAATTATAAACTTTAATAGGCCTTAATCGATGTCAAATAAAACATTACATAAAAAAGAATTTTGGATATTAATGTTTGTTTGACTATAAAGAAAGACTATAAATATACATTCATAAAATTAAATGTAGACACACATGATTTACTATTTGGAAAGACTACAAATATACATTCATAAAATTAAATGTAGACACACATGATTTACTATTTGGGAAGTTGTATTATGCATGAGCACTGGAAATAGTAGGGATAAACTGCAATCCAAGAATTTTTAATCCCAAATGTGCCACTTTATCATTGCACTAAACCATAATAGTGCACAATATGTAATAACAAAGCCCCCAAAAAGCTGGCAAGAAATAAGAAATACAATAAAACAGATTCAAGGTAAGCGAATGTAAATATGAGCCAAGCAGATTAATTCATTAACCAATGAAAATAATTACCATAAATTGCTAGTCTTCGATGAAAAGTTTTTTCAGTAGAGAATTATGGAATTTTGTCAACATAATTACTATGAAAAATACAAACCCCTTATTATCTTTTTATTTATCTAGGTGATAAAATGCTCGATATGAGAGCTCTTTTTTTTTTTTCAGTATATGAATCTATCCAAAAACTCATCTATTTCAGCATTTATATATACTGACAATTTGATAGCTTCTGATAGTAAGCAATACATCCCAAATATTCTATTTTGGCAGAAATCCTAATGTCTCCAATTACATGTAGAGTAATTCTAAAACTGAAAATTTAAGAATGAAGAACAATCAATCAGTTTCCTTATTTAGTATGAGATGAATAATATTTTAAGGAAAAAAGATTCCTTCTACTTAAAATGCAGCACAATGTATACCAAAGATTTCATAAGAAAGATCATTCTTTTCTTATTCATTATGTTGCCATAGTAGTAATTAAATATACTTGAGTATTAGTATTAAGTTATGTTGGAAACTAAATTTGAAGCTAAAAGTATGAAAATGACAACTACAGATATTTTCTGCACATTTCAGAATTGCAGAAATTATGAAAAATGTTTATCAACTTAAACATCATCCCTTTTGGATGCAAAACTATAATACCAATAATTTATCCATATTAAAAAATAAATAAATCAAAAACTTATAAGATATACAGATAAACTACAGTTCTGAAAATTTGTGAAAGCCTGAAGGTTGAAGCAGATGAACTGACTGACACAAACGTGTTTCCCAACAAGAGCTATAAAAGATAGTACCTGAAATAAATATCACAATCTTTCATTCAAAGAATTACATTAATCCTATTTAAATTTAATTTTTTATATGTGCAGAAGATATTTTAATTCTTATATATATAAAACAGAAATTGGGAAAAGAGAAATTTTATACATTGAAATAATGTTTAAATAAATCCATATATGATGGCAAATGATTGTTATGACCATAATATTATACTGTAGGAAATAAATTTTAAAAAAAAAAGCTCGAGAAACAATATTTTAAATATGAACCAAATCTATTAGATGAAAAAAAAAGAAATTATAAGCTAGCAATGAATGTTAAAAGATTAGAAAAAAAAAAGTTTCAAACTCTTTTCTCAACTAATGCGTTAAAACAAAAATAATAATTCGAGAACATAACATTACAGTATAGTATATGATTACAATGGTGAACTAAAATTTTATGACAAAAATCAGTTACCACAACATATAGGGCAACTCAGGTACTGCCTAGGGGTGAGTGGCTCAAAAAGGTGACAAAAGATTAGATATGAAATAAATTAATGACCGAATTTGCTATGAAAATAGATCGTTTTAATTTATAATGCTGACACGAAATATTTATCATTTTTATTATTTGTTTTTCAATATATTTATCTTAAATCTGCGAAATGTGTTTATATTGTTTTCAGAATAATCACACATATCTGTTTCTATTATTATATACAAATAAAATGTGTAAAGGTGCTCTTTAAAAATAATTTAATTTTGATTGGGAGGCATTCACTTAAAGGCACGCACATTTATATTAAACGATAACATCATAGACAAAATGTAAATTTAAATTAGAATAACTGTTGTATTTCGCAAAACAAACAAAAAAGAAACATATAAATTCATCTATTTTAAAAAGTAATTAAGAGAAAATATTTTCCTTTAATAAATTTACAATCAGTGTGAAAGAATTCCAGCTTTTAATTATAATGAAGAAAATAATAGCAGAAGCCATTTACAAATACCTATAAATATTTTTAAAATGAGCACTTACCTGTCTCGAGGAGACTTTAAATCGGTGCTAATTGCATAGTTTTGGGCATCCTCAGGAATTACCGTTTTATTGTTAGCTGTTTTGTTTACATTAGAATCATAGATTTCCTTATCAATTTTATTGCTAGTTAATAATTCATCACATTTACTAGGAATGTCTTTTTTTTGAAAAATAGCATATTTTGTATCTCTATGTGATCCGTCTAATGTGATATTAGATAAAAAATTGATGGCGGCTACTCGCCTCCTAGATCTTACTTTGTGCGGCTGCGAGCCGTGCGAAGCCATTTGTAATGAATAAAACAGAGGCAGCTCTCTTTGATTTATGTTTCAAGGCATTAAAAAAGAAAAAAGGTTCCATTTTTTGAGTTTCCATCATTTCCCCCTATAATAAGGGAAGCTTCTCATATTGTTATTGCATTATCTGAAAGAATAAAATATTTTTAAGCCTTATACAAAGGAGACATCAATATCAATTTCATAATTCTCGTCTACGAGATCGAGAGCTTAACGATGACTATTTTTTGCCATTGCGAGTACGCCATTGCCTAGACATCGGCAGCCACTGCCTGTTTGGCCTTGAGTACCGTATGAATAAACGTACAGTTTGCCGCAGGTATGGAAGGCTCTAGTGGTGGTTCTAACCGTAATGTACGGGTAAATATGATTGAAGGTGTTGGTGCCCGAGTTGTTCGAGGACCTGATTGGAAGTGGGGTAAACAAGACGGCGGGGAGGGGCACGTAGGAACCGTTCGGAATTTTGAGTCTCCTGAAGAGGTCGTAGTAGTGTGGGATAATGGAACCGCAGCAAATTATAGATGTGCTGGTGCCTATGATCTTAGAATTTTGGATACTAGTCCCACAGGTATGTTTTACAGTAGTTTATTTGAGTAATTATTAACTTCACATTTATTGTAATACCAAACATTTATTTTGTTGACATTGGTTCCATGAGCCTCGATTTACAATGGCAGTAACGTTTAATAACATAAACATTTTTTTTATTTGCATTTCAACTCATTTATAGATTTAAAAATCAGTGGATTCTGTGTTATTTTCAATAAAGAGAGATCTTTCTTGTTTAAGGATGTGTATATTATTTCCATGTTGATGTTACAACCGGGTATTTAAACCCTTAACTGATTATCTAAATGCTTAACTTATAGTGAAAGTAAGTTTTATATAGAACATTTGTAAATTGCCATCATTTCTCCCCCGGAAATTGTAGTAGTTGTTTATATATAATTTTAAAATAATTCCAAAAATACTCAACTCTTTCATGCTGTTGGTGTACATAGATGTGTTTCCAATAATGCACTTGTCCGCTGTTTATTTACGAAATTCAAAGTTTATTTATAAAAGTGCCAAGTACTTTTTAAGGCACATACCTCTCGAATTATGTATATTAAACGTACCATGTTTTTAGCTTTAAACATCTATCAATTGTTCTTACTTTTTAAATTGGCTTTATTTACTAGAGCTCTCAAGCGTACATTTCTGTAACTTTCAATATAACACCTGACGTTTTAATGATTTACATCGTTATACGCACGCACTTTTTATAAGAAATAAATTACTCTAATAACAAGTTATTATGCTGCCTTACTGTTGCTAATCATTCTAATTATGCAGAAGTTTTGTGGTTTTGACTTTTCTGCAGTTTCCCTTCAATATACTTTAAACAGCAAGTGAATTAGTGGCGAATTTTTTCCAAATAACATTTATTTTTATAGTGGTGGTTTCTTTACTTAAAAAAAACCAGTTGTCTCTATATCTGCTAACAAAAAGTCCCCTAATCTTGAAAACAACACCATCATAATTCATTTATAATACAGATGATAGTTGTAGTAATATATATATAAGTTTATATAGAATTTTGACCTCAATTTCGAATTTACCTCATTGATTTACTATTAAAGAAAAAAAATTATATGCATCTAGTATAAATCACATATAACAATTTATGAGATATGTGTATAATATGTACAGGTGGATGTAAATAATTACAACTCATTTACAGCGAACTTTGGATTTTAATCAACCAAAAAAATAAACTAGATTTAAAAGTGGTTTTAGTGCAATGGATTGTATCCAAGTATTGAGAGAAATTATAGAAAAGACCAATGAATATGAGTTGCCATTATGCTTTGGATTTGTAGACTATGAAAAGGCATTTGATTCTCTAAGCATTTTTTCAGTGATTAAAGCATTGGATCATCAAGTTATATACAGGTTATTGTCATATTCTAAAGAATATTTATGAAAATGCAACAGCTACAATTAGATTACATAATGATCTACTAAAAAGATTAAAATTGGGTAGTCGAAAAGATGATTCCCATATTTCCAAAGCTTTTTACAGCAGTTTTGCAAGAAGTATTTTGTGAATTAAAATGGGAAACTAGGGGAATAAAAGTAAGTGGAGATTATTTAAGTCATCTAAATTTTTCAGATGATGTAATTGTTTTTGAAAATAATGATTTAGAGCTTCAGGAAGTGTTGCCAGAATTAGCAGATGAAAGTAAGAAAGTAGGATTAAAAGTACATGTTAAAAAGATTACAGTAATGTTCAATGGTTTGATAATGATAATGATGTGCTAGAAGAAGTTAACAACTGCAAATTATTACCATGGATGCAAACATAATGGATGAAAATACTCATAGAATTAAACTTCATTGGGATGCTTTTGGTAGAAATAATTTAATATTAAAAGTATATATGCTTATGTGTTTGAAAAAAAAAAAAGATTTTTAATAAATGTGTTTTACCAATTTTTACTTATGGATCTGAGACTTAGACATTGAACAAAAGAGCAATATTGGTTTCAGACCACCCAAAGAAATATGGAGAGATGTATGTCAGGAGTAACAGAAAGAGATTGAAAATGAAATACATGATGAGAGAATAAACATATGTTATTGATATCATTGAAAGAATTAAGAGACTGAAATGGAGTTGGATCAGATATATTGCTAGAAGAGATGATAATAGATGTACAGTTGAAGTCTTAAACCAGATTTGAATGTAAAACACCTAGAAAGAGACCACATGTGAAATGGATGGATGAAATAAGAAAGTGTGCTGATGTGATGTTGAGAAGCTAGATTAGAGATCAGAGAAGATGGATTGAACTTGGAGAGACCTTCATCCTGTTGTAGATTGATAATGGTTGAAAATGATGTTGATGATGAATGAAATAAATATTATTTTAATATAAATACATGTGATTATCTCATGATTATTATTAAGCTTTTCTAGAATATCTGCATATTCCAATCATCAATTATGCAAATAAGAAACAATTTTGCATAATTCTATTTTGTATAAAAAACTCCCACTAGCATTTATGAAGATGCTATGCAGGTGTAATGAAATATACTATGAGGAAGCGTAATAATTGCGAGTATGATTCGCATATTGCACTAGCATTGGATTGTATGCATAATGGTGATATGATAACTCGAAGTTTGTGATTGCTATTCCTAACATATTTATATTACAGTTAAGACACTCTGTAATAGATTATCCCTCATACAGATTATTAATAGACTGTAGAGATTTTTAATGAAATTTCTAATTGTTTTCTACTCTTTATTTTTTCTTATTTTATTATTGATATTAAATAAATTTATTTTGTTACCGATGCTGTCTCGACTGGTATTAAGATAATAATACCCTCAGTTGATAGCAGATGCAAATTGACAAGAGCTTGTGTTGGATTATAGTAGAATAATGTAGTTAATATAAATCTCCATATGGATTGATAGAACAAGAAAAATCACATCACTAAGCTGCAACATCATGGAAGAGTTCTGTGGATCATATTGAAAGATATATGCTCATAAATAAAATTGAAGATGATAAATAACAATGTCTATTTTTATATGGTTAGGGAAAAGTGGTATTGAAATTAGAAAATTAACTCTGCGACCCAAGATCCCCAAAAAAGTTTCATATCAGGAATTGAAGAAAAAAGCTAAATGTTTACTTCATACCTGCGATGGATTGAGATTGAGGAAAAGAAAGCAACTACCTCCTGAAAAATAATAGGACTATGATATAGCACTGAGAACATTAAGAAAGGAGTATTAAATAATAGTTAATTAGATTAACTATTATACAGAATGTTAGTTGATAACTTGAGAAAAATATTATTAAGTGAACTGAATCTTAATTATAAATGCACAATAGAAAAATGCATTGCACAAGAAATTATATTGGGTAACACTTCAGAATTTTTACTTTCTAAACAAATAGATACATATCCTGTTAGTGTAAAGAAAACAGGTACTGATAGACCAGGCTGCAAGAGTGCAACAAATGTTTTAATATATAGTTGCTGACAAAATGGTCACTTAAAAAGAAACTGCAGGTTTAGAAGTGAAAAAGTGCAATATTCGTAAAATAATAGGACATTTAGCTGTTGTTTGCTGCAATAAAGATAGGAATATTAAAAAAAAAATTAACACCACACTATAAATCTGGGAGAAGGAGAGTATGAAATGAAAATATTATAAAGAAATAAATAACATAAATAATGACCATATTTTAATGGATATGAATATTATAAAGAAATTAAACAATGCAAATAATGAACATATTCTAAATGGATATGAATATATTCAAGCAGAAAATCATCATGGAAGTAGACACTGTAGCAGGTCTGTCGTTATTATCTTATAAAGATTGGATGAAAATTAGTCATAAATGTAAGAAGAAAATTTCACTCGTGAAAACTCATATTACTACACTACAGAGAAATAAGATAAGATATATATGGAAAAGTGACTGTACCTTTGAAATTAAATTCTAAGGTTAAATTTTTACCACTGTATACCATAAATAAAGGTTTTAACCCATTTCGGTTTTAGGCAGTTACTAGGGAGAAACTGGTTTAGTCCTTTGGGAATCTGTGTAAACATTTTCAAGAGAGTACAATTGGAAGCAGTAGTTAGCAAGAAGTCAGGATTAGTAGAGTTATCATCACAATCCATTAACATTGAACTAATAAAAGATTCTCATCCAATTGTATGGAAGCCATGTAAAATACCATTCACATTGAAGGAGAAAGTGGAAAAGACTAACAATGGGGTGGTTTTCAAAGGTATATTAATACTGGTAAGAGACATGTCCTGGGCTATTTCAATAGTAGTTATTTATGGAACCATATGGAAATCTTCACTTATATGGAGATTATTATATTATGCTAAATAAGTTTATCAATAAAGGAGTCTACCCTGTTCTTAACATGCATGAATTACTAACATAATTACAGAAAGCCTTATTTTTTTTTGCAAAAATAGACTTAAAAGGCCACATTCCATCAAATCCCCATCACAGATAAAACGGAATTATTAACACTTACTATTCACTTTGCACTTATAAATGTAGTAAATTACCATATGGCATTATAATTGCATCTAATATTCTCCAAGCTAAAAAATAGATAATTTATTTCATGGCATGGAAGATGCTATTCCTATTTGGATAACATATTAGTTACCATAAAATCTGAGCCTGAATTAGATTTACATGTGGATAAAGTCTGTTGTAAATTGAAGAAAATTGGAGAAAACCTAAATACTGGTAAATGTATATAGCTGATATCGAAGATAAATGTTTTTAGGCCATGTAATTAATAAAATGGGAAAATATTGTAACCCAGATAAAGTAAAAGCAATAAAAAGTGCTGAGCAACCTAGGAATGTAAAAGATTTACAAACATTTTTAGGCTTAATGAACTTTTTTGAGATCTTTCTACAAGAAGGTCTCATGTTATAATCATTTTATAAATTATTAATAAAGTGACAGCATTGAACTTTTTTGAGAGCTTTCTACAAGGAAAGTCCTGTGTTTCACCATTATATAAATTACTAAAAAAGTGACAGCATTGGACATGGTCAGAAGAAGACCAGCATATTGCAAAAAGCTAAAGACCTACTTACATCAAAGCAACTCGTACATTATCATAGTGACCTGGATGTGTTAATTACAATGAATGCCTTAGAATATGGAGTTGGAACCATGATTTCTCACCATTGTATGGAGGAGAAAGTTTTATAGCTTATGCCTTGAGGATACTGATTGCAGCTGAGAAAAATTATAATCAGCTCGACAAGGAAGCTATAATATTCGCCATAAAAAATTTCATCAATATATGTATAGATGGACATTGCATATTTGTGTGGACCATCATCCATTATTGGAATATTTGGCAATAATAGAAAAATTCCAGAACATATAAGCCAATGGATATTTCGCTGGATAAATATGTTAGCAGTATATGATTATGAACTGTTATGTAAGCTTGATGAGTGGATTGGAACAAAGCTGAGAGAAATCAATTACATCAATATCATGAAATCTAATTTAATAAACAGTTCAATAATAGCTAATTGGACAAGAAAAGATCCTGATTATGCAACTTTAAGTGGATAAAACGAAGTTGGTTGAAAAGCCATCCTAATGAAGCTGTAAAGCCTATTTGGAAAGTGCAAGAGAGTATCAATTTTTAACAGTTGTGTATTGATGACTGCATTCTTGTTTCTACAGAAGGATAAAAGCATGTACTCAACTTACTTTATTAAGGTCATCCAGGAGTTGTCTACATGAAAACTTTGACTATATCATATGTCTGGGGGCCAAAGCTGAGCCAAGAAATAAAACAAATGCTGAAGAAATGTATACAATGTCAATCAACTGCTAATCTACCTCCTAAAAATCTGCAATCTTGGGGTAATACTCAGCATTGGAAACATCTACACCTGGACGAGTGAATGGTTATATATTTTTAATAGTTGTAGATTCTTCTTCATAATGAACAGAGTATAAAATCATTAAAAACACTAGTGCTGAGAATACCATTAAAACATTGAAAGAGATCTTTGTAGATCATGGTTATCCTGAGACTATTGTAACAGACTGCAGGACCAACTTTTCATCTCAGCAATTTAAGGATTATTTAGTCAATGAGAAAATATGTCATGTACTTATCTAGCTGTATCATTTTGAGTCTAATGGTCTTATAGAGAAGGTAATCCAACAATTAAAATCTGCCACAAGGATATTATAGAAGCATTATTAGATGCAATCATTGCCCAGCACTTTATTCTGTGTATAACTACTAATAAAATACCAGCCGAAATGCTAATGCACAGAAAATTCTGTATCCATCTTTCTAAATTATTGTTTACTACAAATGAAAATTTGAATGACTCAGTGGATTATGAAAATTTTAAGTTGAAGAAAGTGTTTGGATAAGTGATATTTTAAAAAATAAGTGGCCACCACAAGTAATATGGAAAAATTTGGCAAATTAGATTGTTACAAGTGAATAACTGAAATATATTTAAGAGACATATAAATCACTTATGAAATCAGGAAAGTAAGTCGTCAGATGCAAATAGTATTAATGAAAAGTCAGCAAATGATGAAAAAAATTTTGAGAAAAAGGAGTTGCAAATTATGGACATAGATCAAGCTGCAACAATGATACAATTAAGGATCAAATTACTGAACCAGCTGAAGATTATATTATATCAAGCACATGCTAACAAGAAGGTATTATAACTTCACAAGAAGAAAATTTTTTTTTCTGAGAAACAGTTTGTGAACACAGAAAACCTGCAAACTTAGAGGAATATGGATTCAAATAAGAGCATTATTTCTAGAGTAGGGGAAGGAGTGGACTATGTGTGCATGTATAATATATGTATGTAAATAAAGATTATTATTTTACTATGAAAATATGTGAGACAGGACATGAATTAAAAATATCTTATTATTAATAAGCTCCTCTAGAAAATCTGCATATACCAATCATGTCAATTATGAAATAAGGAACAGTTATGCATAATTGAACTTTTGAACAAAAACTTCTAGGATTTATGGTGTTATGTATGTGCAGTGAAGTGCTATGAAAGTGTAATGAACTATGATGAAATGTAATAATTGTATGATTTGCATATTACACTAGCAGTGGATTGTCTGCATAGTGGTGACATGATAACTGCCAAAGTTTGGAACCATACAAGAAAGGAGATGCAATGCAGTCACTAATGTGGAGAAAGTGCTACTATTCCTCTCTTGATCTGCTATTTCTCACTTGATCTGCAATTTACTATGTTTTTCAAGTTTTTGTATATTTCCACATAAGCTAAAACTTTCCTATATTTTAATAATAGATTCACATTTAATAAAACAAATTTCTCAGAGTTTTTCAATAGTATGTGTACTCATAATTTTATTCTATTTTATTAGTGAAAATCTTTGCAAATATATTGTTTCTTACTATAAAAACTAATTAAGAGTAACTCATCCTGTGTTTTAAATTAAGACTAGCAATTTTAAATACAAAGTTGATTAATGATTTATTTCAGGGTTTAATAAAGTAAGAAAATAAATGCTTGGATATAAAATGTATTTATGCATTTTAGGATACAACAATATAAAGGGAATTTTTATGTACATTATCGTACCCAATATTTTTATATTTCAGATAGCATTAATATAATAATAATATATTTAATCCAAATAGATTTTGTGTAATCTAATATTTCAAATATGACCTTTTTTATATCATGAATATGCAGTGATGATGTTTCTTTAATAACGACAAAAGAGAAATATTAAAATTACTTTATTACACAATATAAAATAAATGATAAAACTAAGTAATAACAAAAAAATTATATAAAATGTCTATGAAATATTAATATTTGTTTCCTAAATCTAATTGTAACTTGGGATATGAAAAGTGTATTATCAGACTGTGTTGCAAGGACACCAACATTAAATAGGAATAGGTTGTTTATTATTTCAAAAATTAATCTTCAATTCAAATACTGGAGGATAATAATGATCATTATAATGATTAATAATAAATGCTCCATGAGGTTCTTAATTAGTTTGTTTCACTAACTATTAATCAACCTCAATAAAGTTGGAGAATTTTTCACTCTTATGAGAAGAGAAGCAAGGGTAATTATTGCTTAGCATGCCTAAATAATATTTTCACATTGGGCTTATTTATTTTACTTCAAGATCTTTTACTGGATTCATTTGCTGGCTTAAATATTAGAAGTGCTGTGCTACTACATACTGTATAACAATAAAAAATTAATACTAATGTATTAAAGTGATGCATAAAATATTCCTTATGGATCTACTTATCTAAATAAAGATGATTTACTTTGTTTAACTGTGAGGTTAAAACTTAAGAACTTATAAAGCATATAATAATTGCAATATAGCACAGTTTTATTTTATTTTAATAGTTACTTATATTTATCCAATCTAAACTTAAGATAAATAACATTTAATCCTGTTCAATATTAACAATAATAAATAAAAAAATATTATCTGTACATGAGCATATTAATATCTGAGAAAACTATTACATTAATAAGTAAGAAAAAAGCAATTATGAGAAAGTGCATTAAATAATCCATGGTTTATTGAACAATACATTTTATTTTTGTAATATAATCCTTTCTGGACATCGCATAAAGATTAATAAATTCTTTTTATCATACTTGTTGACTCAAGGTAAGTTACAATCAACACAATCCATTTTAAGATTGTATATCATGTGGACATTTAACATATTTAATATTTGCTTTGATAATCCACAATTTAGGAGTAGCATTTAAATATTTAGCTTCATAATCTATTTTCCATTGAATGGTATTTAAATATTTAGCATTGATAATCCATAATGCATTTCTTTAAGCACTGGCTACAAATTCATAGTTTGTTACATGCAATAATTTAATTCATTTGAACAGATGTTATAATTTTATCCAAAGGATTAACATTCATTATTTCTTTAATTTGAGATATGTAATTAATCTATTCATTTATAGATCTTTAATCCATGATGCCATTAATTCTAATCATAAATCACTGATAAAACATTGTTTATTTTCATAACAAAGCAATTTTAATTCCCATTTGAATCAAAGTTTGTTTCTCTAAGCGACAAGTTTATGGAAGCATATTTGAATTGAAAAATTATCTTTTGAAATTTTTCCTTACATAATTAAAGAGATAAATTTACACTATTGAGACTTAATATTCACATTTTCTTGAAGTAAAAAGACAATAATTATTTTATAATATTTTGAAAATAAACATCAATAATTTATTTGGAATTAATAAATATAATTTTCCAATTATATCAATTGAAGAAGTCCAGGATTTTTTGTTGAAGTTGTGAGACAGCATTTCATAAGTTAATTTATCTATTTTCCCACTAACAGTTGACTGTAATAAATGAGATTTCTTGAAATAAAGAATTAATGAATTAATGGTGGTTTTTGGTTCATTTGCTGTTCATTTTCCCCCAATATGATGAGAAATCATTTTCAACTAGAAATGACAAAATGCTTAGCTATTAGTTTAGCCGATCATCATGTAGATGGCAAACAAAATGGCTATTTAAAATTTTGAACCTGTTTAGATTATGACTGCAATAAGAACTTGTGAAGACTATCTGAATTTTCCAAACTTTAGCTTTTATACCAGTTATCACATGATGTCTGGATTACAGAATAATTTCCATCATGCATTGGGGTTTCTTGGTTTGTCCAGGAAATATTAGAAAAATGTTTTCATGGTTACTGCTGGGAACATGATAGACATTAAGATATCAGTGCAGTGAAAACTTTATGAATGATGTTTAAAAGTGAAAAAAAAAGAGAAAGTAATGATTTCAGTCTTTTTTTCAATTGCATCACTTTTATTTCCCAGTTTTGAAATAATATTACAAACATTAATTTAAAATAAATAAATCATAAACTTATAAAATTCTTAGATATTTATTTCAATTCATTTTAAATTGCTTGTTAATAAATAATGTATTGTTTAATATCAATCTTTGCTAAACAAAAATCTAAACGTGAGCTTTCATACACACAATATAAAAATGTAAAAACTGTTTTTTTCTGCACATAAGTAAAAATGGGTATAATCTAAATGTAATTGCTTTACCTCAAAATATTTCAATGTGATAATGTTAAATTTATAATTCTTTTCTTTATTTCTATATGAAATTAGCTGCTTATGTGTAAACACTTCTATCTATTTATACCATTTGATATCTTTGTTTCTGAGAGGAATGACATCAAGAGAAAAATCAAGGAGGCTTGTTTTATTACCAGTGACACAAATTCTATAAACAGGAAAGACCCTTGCTTTTCCATTTCTAGAAAATGGATAATATAAAAAATAGTTTTGCATATATTTGTATATAATAACGTTGACAATCTATATGGCTATGATTATGGAGTATGAAACTCTGAAAGCGCTCAGCCGAAATAAATTGTTGTATGGAACAGTTTCACCTTTAACACATTAGCGCATTATTAATTACAAAGTAGTGGTGAAATAAAAAAATTTATAATAAGAATAATGACAAAATAAAAGTACGCATTTTAATACAACTGTTAATCACAAAATTTGCCTGGAAAGTCATTTTGCTTTATAAAATTATATTTTCTCATAAACATTGATATGAGGGACTATTATACATGATAATGATTATATTCTATGCTATACAACCAATGACAGTGATGAATATACTTGCTTAATTATAAAAATTAAAGTCAATAAAATTTTTAGTTTTTTTTTTAAGTATAATAGCCAATTTACAATAATATTATAAGGTTACAATATATACATTGCTGTTATATCTAAATGGATGTTTGAATAACTATTTTCAATTAAGACACATTCCAATAGATTATATTTATCTACTGTGCATGTGTAGATACTGACAAACACATGCAGAAGCTTAGTAATAGACTAGAGATTTCTAATAAAGTTTCTAATAGTTTTATATTCTTTATTCTTTTCCTATGTTTTTGTTATTGATATTTAAATTTATTTTGTTGTCATAAAGTTGTACTTAAATTTATTTAAAAATTACTGATGCTCTCTAGACTGGTATTAATATAATAATACCCTTGGGTCATAGCAATGTGATAAATCCAAAGTCTCATGTAAATTCATTATTATGTTCATATTTATAATGCAGGGGGTGGCATTTAAATATTTAAAAATACATTTACAGAAGTGTAAAAAATGCTTGAAAATACAGAACTTCTAAAAAAAATTTATTTAATTAAAAATTGTCAAAATGATTTTAAAAAACTGAGAATATTTGATGAGGGAAAACTAATATTGTTAATAGTTTCCAGTTCACTTTAGTATTGTAATTGCATTGCTATTAGTGCAAGAACTATTTATTGGTGACTTAGAAAATATATAAGTGACTGATAAATAATTGTCTGCAAACATGAAATAATTAAATTATAAAAAAATTCTCTAGAAATTTATGATATATTTTTCCTAAAAATAAAAAAATAAAAAGGTATGTATAAAACTTCATAATCTTCATTTGAATTGCATATATGTTCCTCCCTAAAGACAAATATATTAATACACATTTTTATATTAAATCGGTGACTTATGTGTACAGGTTTTTTTAAAAAAAATATTGAAGATGTCTTAACATCTAGCTTTAATTATTTATTATATAAACCATAATAAGCAAAAAAATAACAGAATTTTTTTTTCATTATTTGCAATATTTGTAATATTGTAGGCAGAGGTCAACTCTGGTCATGTCAGATATACAAGCTTTTTGAATTAGAACTAGTAGAGTTAGAATAGAGAAATAATACTTAATTTTCTCATGTTTTTGTATAATAATAAGTATTGATTTATTTAAATAATTTATTTATAAATGATAATGCTAGGCAGTAATAAAGCTCAATATTTTTTTAAAATCTACCTTTTCTGGATACTGTTCATTAACAGTCATTTATCATATTAGCTCAGAAAACAAGGAAATAATTTATACTTGAATTATAAATGATAATCTGAAAATTCTAAACATTTTTTTAATAATAAGAATATTTATAATTTCTTATAAGTAGTTGTAAAAGAAAGAGAAAAGTATAAAATAAAATAAATAATTTCTTTTATTCTCTCTCTTCGGCAATTTAATCTATCAGTTTTAATCTTAATTCTAATTTTTCAGCTATGAATATAAAGTTAAAAGACTTCAAAAATGCTAAGCCTGATCTTTAACTATGATTTTTTAAACTTCACCAACAAGTGTTTGAAGCACAGTATAATTAATTGATAATCTTAAAAAAAGTAATAAATATTTTTTTTCTGTCTTCATTAATTTATTGTTTAGTTTTAATTTTTTTTAAAAAAACTAATAATAATAGAGATAAATAAGTAAAATTTTAAAAGAAAAAAAAAAGGTTTTAACATTTTTATTAAGAAATTTTGCTTTCATTAATTAAGATTTTTTCTTTTTATCTCTAAAACAAAAGCTTATGTGTTTCAAATAAAAGAGTAATTAAAAGTTTTTTTTTTTGGCAAAAGAAAAAAAATAATTACATAGGATTTTTTTAATAAAAAAAGAGGAAAATAACCAAATAATCTTTTGTAAAAATAGATTCAATTGATGAGGCTTATATGTTGTTATGCCTGATATAAGATGTGATTGGTTGGATACAGGATTGTTCCAAAAATAAGATAGGGGCAGCTAAAGCAATAGATCTCAGTGTCGTGTGTCTTGATTTATCTATTGAAGAAAAGATTAAGTTATTCCTGATTCAGCTGTTGATGAAAACTAACAGCAGTTCAGCTATGAAGAGCACAGTGAGAAATAATTTTGTAATCTGAAGTAAGATTAATCTCATTACTAGTTTTTAAAGAAATATTTTTTAAAATGGATTTGAAAGCAAACCATATGCTTAGTTTTAACTAGAAGCTGAACATCATTAAACTGTACCATGTACTCTGTTCACTAGTAAAAATATAAAGGGAAAAAAAACCCTGAAGCAAAGTAATCTGTAGCAAGCTTTGTTTTCATCTGAGAGCATGACTGTCTCATTCTGTGCATTAGCTTGACCTACAAATACGTAAATTGAAAAAAAAAAATGGATAAATTCAGCTGGTGTGAATTCTGAAAATATATTGTAAAAATGGATCAATTTAACTGTGTACGTTACCCTGGAAATTAGTGTTAATCAAGAAGTTAATGATAAATTTGAATCTAGTAAAGAAAAAATTAATAGAACAAGAAAAAAAAAGAAATTTGTTTAAACTCAATAATGGAAACCAACATGAAAGAAAACTGAAAATTGCAACTATCAAAGAAGTGTTCAAGAAATAAATCCACAGTAAAATATTGGTGATTTAATATTTGTCTGAAGGTTTGTAATGATGGTATATTATAAGAAGTGATATGTTGGACTATTTCCATCATTTATGAGTGAATGTTGAATGTATAGAAAATTTAAACTTTATTTAAACTTTCCAAATACAAACAACTTGTTAGTAATAACACACAAATAGACAATACAGGTTAGTAATTGCACAATGTTTTGAGTAGTAGTATTCTCCACTCTTCTTCAGGTGTTGCTGGCCTATATGCACAGTGACAATATTCGCTTAGAAGTTGAACTCGCACCTTTAGATTCTTGAATATTGAATTTAAGGCAAATGCTCTACCAACTGAGCTATAAGGCAAATGCTCTACCAACTGAGCTATTCTGTCAAAGGCTCAGTTGGTAGAGCATTTGCCTTAAATTCAATATTCAAGAATCGAAAGGTGCGAGTTCAACTTCTAAGCGAATATTGTCACTGTGCATATAGGCCAGCAACACCTGAAGAAGAGTGGAGAATACTACTACTCAAAACATTGTGCAATTACTAACCTGTATTGTCTATTTGTGTTTATTACTAACAAGTTGTTTGTATTTGGAAAGTTTAAATAAAGTTTAAAATTTTCTATACATTCAACATTCACTCATAAATGATGGAAATAGTCCAACATATCACTTCTTATAATATACCATCATTACAAACCTTCGGACAAATATTAAATCACAGTAAAATATATCTTACTATGCACATTACATCCACATTTACAGATAATTTTTAAAAATAAATAATGGGTAATAATGAATAATTTTATTAATACTTTTTATTGAAACATTTTTTTCTTTATCTTATTTTCTCTCCAAAATGTAATTGTATAGGATTGTGTTATTTTCATAAGAAAACAGAAAAGAGGATTTTAGCTAATTTACATTTTTTTATCATTAAAATTTAGTTTTATAGTTTTAAACATGGAAGGATGAAATAATTCTGTTTCAAATTAAGCTTAATAATTTAATTACTAAGAATCAACAATATTACTTACTAAATGAAATTATATTTTGTTTATAAAAATATATTAATTTGGAATTATCATATATTCTTTCTCAATTTTCTTAACTTATTAATTAATTTATTAAACAATTGTTAAAAAAGTAGTAGTGTTAATATCTTTATTCCTTTAGCATTCTGTTCTATGAATATGCAGTGTGTGCTACTGTCTTTCATTATAGCATAATGCTTTAGGGATTTGTAAATTATTCCAGTAAAACCATTCAAATTAAACTAGAGAAAGCTTATACATTTATTTTACTCATATTCATAGTCATGGTCTCTAGGATCTTGTGATCTTGAGCTAGCTCTAGAGCAATAACAGTTTATTTATATGTGGGAGTTTATTTGTGTTTGGACATCCCAGATATTTCTCTGGATAGTGCAAAGATAATACCTTTAAAGTCCAATCACTGGATTTTATACTTTTTTAGAGAACATTTTATTTATAGTTGGCCTATATGTATCAGTATCCTTGTATTATTTTTTATTATAGATTCTTTAGCACTTAAGTAGGTGTATCCAAATGATTCTGTATAGCATGCCTTAAGTTTGGCATTGATTATTCAATCTCTTAAATCCACAAGGGATGATTTGATTATTCTTGTCTAGTGCAGGTGATATAACTTATTATTAGTATAATTTTTAGTGTTTGCAGTTTATAAATATTATTATTATAATTACTTATATTTGATGCTCTCATGCTTTTTTTGTATATTTTTATTGCAATGCCCTATATATTAATTCTTTTATATGTATTCCCTTTTATATTTGATTATTCAATGTTATTTGATATTTATTTTATTTATTTATTGGTGATGATATTTGAACCAGCTCATATTACCCCTTTCTTCCACACTGTTACAATATAATATGCATGTTTTAAAAATATAAACTACCATGGAGCCACAAACTAAGCTGTGTCTAACTACATGATTTTAATTATATTCTATCCAAGAAAAATGTAAGCAAAAAAACAAAAATATAAATAAAGAAAGAAAAAATCCATTAAAATTTAGAAATTTTATATATTTTTTTATTTGAACAGTGTAAATGATTCTAAATATAGTAATAAAATATTTTGTCAGTTTTTCTGTTGAAAACACATACATTTTATTCTTCTTTTGTTATACTTTTCAGATTCAATATGCTATATTTTGCGTTATAAATTATTTTCTGAATGTAATGATAAAAGTTTTATAAAATTTTAGAACATATTAAAAGTTGAAATTGTTTTAAAAACATCAAAATAATTAGAGAGCTACTAATTGTTTGATAACAAGATCATTATTATGTTTTTATAAGAGAAAAAAGTTATTGAAAACAAAAGAATATTGCCTAAAGTATATTTAATAACTTTGAAAGTAAGGCATTTGTTATTTATGTTAAAAGTATGATAGTTTTTCTTTCTTATTTTTTTGCTTCAGTAAATGCATGGGTGAATACACAGCCAGTAAAATATATGTAAACGTGTCCTCTCAATTTATTAATAATAATTACATTGTATTATTATTTTAAAATTTTGTTTACATTATATATTACTACTCTATACTTTAAATACTGCCTAATGCTAAACTTACACAGTCCTGGTTTTATCTATTAACAAATAGATCTGTTTAGTTGAATTTCACATGAAAAGGACATTTTGTTTATAGATGAAACTGTGATTGTGTAAGAATTTAATAAAATTTTGTTGCTTTCACTAGAATTGTAGTATTATATGAATTTCTATTTTACTACTGTACATATATATGTGTGTGTTGAAAAGTTGCTGTACACTTGCAGTTCAATAAACAATATATACTCTATTTCAATCACTGTTTATCATCAAACTGTGAGCTATTACATGCCATGTATGCTGAATGCAAGTAAAGGCTTGGGATAAAATATAGTGTCAGTTCGTGGCTCCATTGTATATATATATGTTTTTAAAGAATATATTATCACAATTCAAGTGTATATTGTTTTGATTTACCTGTTTTCTAGTTATAGTTTATTATTCATCAGTTTGTGTTGCCTTTGTTGAATTTTCATTTAATTCCTATGCGATGGATGAATTATGACAGATTTACCATGCTAAAATTTTGATTTACTACTTTATATATAAACCTTAATGATCTTTCACAGTCTTCAAGATGAGTTTTAAAGATGTCACAATATATGAATAGATAGACTTTATTGTCTGTCGTATATATAGAGATTGATAAGTTGATTTATTAATAGTTTTGATCAAAATATGAAATTTGTATAACTCACAATGTAATTAGATAACAAAATTTTTTTTATAATAATAATTACTTCAATAAAGAGGCAATCTAAACATAAAAACAATCAAATTTAACTCAACAAAGGGAAATCTAAATGCACATATTTAATCATCAATGTACAATTTAGCAAATATCTACAGTTGCTGAATCTGACAACATAGCAATAGAATTAGAAGAGAATTTGGAAAAGATTTGTGTGAAGTGTATATATAGAAGAAATATATATAAGTGAAAAGTAATATAATATATATTATATTTGGGTGTTTATTTACAAAAAATCTTTTAATAGATGTCACTATCCATTGTGAAAGATTTCAAGTATTTCATATCAACATCCAGAGGGAAATAAATGTTTGAGAAATATTGTATGATGATGCAAAAAATTAAAAAAATTATATTAACTTACACTATTTTAAAATTTTATTTATTGAAGTATAAATTGCTTTTTTCCTAAATGACCTATCATCAGTTTGAAATGACGAATAAAGGTGCATTCATTATATCTATCCACCTCAGTACTAGTCATTATCTGATTTCAGAATTGATCATCTCATTATATATCCAAAATAGAACAATTTTTATCTAGTTTTTTGTATTTTAAGCAGATTTGTTTTAGCTATTAATGTTAAAGTAAGAAGAATTATATAAAATATAATGCATATAATACAGAATACATTTCTTATATCTCTATAGATGGCAGACAATTTAACTATTACTGAATAATGAATGGAAAATGGAAAGATATTTAATAAAAATTGAGCAATATATTTATCTGAAGATTAAAATTATTAATAGAAAATTTACATTAGAATGTGAAAAGTTTGGCAATAAAAAGAAGAAAAAAAATAGATATTTGTATCTAATCTAAAATTGGAAAGACACACTTGGTAGAAATATATGGATGAGAGATGAAGCTATTTAAATTGAAATGCGATTATCATAGTTTCTTTTAAGAAATTTCTTTAAAAAAACATAGTTGAAAGATTACAGTTTATAAATGGGTGTAGAATATTTAAAATAATTTCTAAATGGATTAATTTTAATTTAATTTAATAATTTAATGTGGTGTTAATGAATTATAATATTAGAATGAAGCATTTTTTGTAAAAATATTAATTGTCAGGATTATATAATGAGAAGAAAGGTTACTGTAAAAAGGAGACATGTCTCTCTCTATATTTTTTTTTGATGGATAAGAAGATAGTACAAAATAATGGAGAAACAGAGAAGATTCTTGAAAAATATTATAGAAATAAATTGTTTTTGTTTTTTAGGAATATACATTATAAGTATATTTTTATAAGCCAAATTACCTCTTACTCCATTAACAATATTAGTCTAATGTTGAACTGTTTTTAAAATTTTGTTTAAAACATTCAAAATCATTCTACCTTTTAAAAGCAATGGGTACAATAAAATCTTAATTCATTCTCAAATATAAAAACTTAAAAATGTAAATGTTACTTGAAGGTATCCAAGAGTAATCAGTAAGTAATGGATTTATATTTTTTAATACTTAGCTTCCAAGCATAAGATAGCAACACAGTGTGAAGTTATATTTATTCAAATGTTCTTGGAGTTTTGTTGACAGGCCTTCAGTTCTTTTCATTAATTGCAAATGTTTTGAGGATTGAAAAATATCAATATTTTACATTTATACTTATCATATATATTCACATTTTATTACTTTTATTTTTGCACACATTCTTGCATTTTAATTTTATTTCAATTTTAAATTGAAAATGTTAAATCAAGAAGGATTGCTGTGTTAAGGAAGCCATGTTTTATTTTATTTGAGAATTATGGAAAACTTAACAAAATATTTACAGTATACGATAAATATATCTTGTGTGCATATTGTTTATCTGATTGTTATGGCTTCTTTAAGTAGCATTAGTCTGAATTATTTTTTTAAATAGTGAATTATTCTATCTAATTAGAGATGCTAGAAATTTGTTAGTGAAAAATAACTGAAAATAAAAAGTCTATGCGAAATTTTTTGAAATAAATAATGTACTAAGAATTAATTTGGAACCAATTTTAAATAATTTTACTTTCTTTGTAGAAATCATTGGAATATTAAATATAAAATGATTAGCATTTATCATAATCTTAGAATTATAATTAACCTGTCTTAATTTTTTCTCCTATTTCAAATTATGATTTTAGATAGTTTGTTGTAACTGGATTGATGTCATTAATCCTTGAAATTCTTTTTTCCACATGAATAGTTTTTCTGTGCTCTCTCTAGTCATCACAACTGTACTTTTAAGCAAGCACATTTATACAATAGTGACAAAAAAAAAAAATAGTGGCATTTATTTATTTTTGAATTATACTTTTGTCTATTGCCTTCAGGTTTAATATTTTAAAAATGATTTAAATCTATTACTAAACTAATTACTTTAAAAAAAAAAGGGGACTATATTAATGTATATGCTGATATATTTATGCTTATATTTAAAATCTAAGCCACTGATAAAATAATTAATTTCCATCAAAATAAATTAATGAATAGTTTAAATATAATTAAATCATAAAATTATATTGTTTTCCTGAAAGTTTGTGATGATGGTATGTTAGTTATATATATATATATATTATAACGGAAATGGTTATTTCGTACGGTTGCTTAATTATTTGTGTATTCAATTATATTTATTTCGATTATTTTATTCTATATTATCCTTATTTATTATATTTTAATTCTTTTCATAACTTTTATTTCTATCCATTTATTGTTTCGACTTAGATTCTTTATTATAATATTCATTATTTAACCAACCCTTACAATACAACAAACTAATACAGATACAAATTTAACTTCATACCTATACCCTTGACTGAACCCCAACAATACTACATATTATCTTCTATGTTTCCAGCCAAGAACTCTCTCTGAACAGACAAACTATTTCAAAGTAATTAGCGAATGTCCAGTCTTCTATTTATTTTTTAAATTGGATTTCACGAACAAGCACACATGAATATCTTAAACAAATCAGTATGCCCCTTTAATCACTAATTACAGTTTCCCCCTGACGTAGCTTGGTGATAGGAGAATAAACAGGATACGAATTTTAATGACAAATATGTTTAATAATAATATTTACACTTTATATAAAAAATTACATTATAATAATAAAAATAAACACACACTTATAAATACATGGCTATAATAAATATACAAAATAGATCAGATATAAAAGTTCTTAAAGTCCTGTTGATAGAGTTCTATTTTTCTCAAATCATTAATTTTATATTTAGTTATAAATAGTAGACAAATGAAAATCATCATGCTTTTACCTACTTTGTTTAATTTCCCATGGTATTTCTTCCGATCTCTTGATTAACTTCTTCAGATTTGGGTTATTTTCGTTCCAGTTTTTGCTTGTTGATTCCTTAGGTTCTCCATTAACTTCCTCCGTTTGTGGGTATTTTCATCCAGTTTCTGGTTGATTCTTTAGGTTGAGTTTCATCGACAGCTACAGAAGCACGTCCCTCTAGCAGGTCAGGCAAAGATCTTACATTGTGAGTCAGTGATGAGAGGCTCGAATCCGAACCTACGTCCCTTTAACGCCACTAGCCACGCACTTCTTCCATTTTCTTTTCTGTTGTTCTTAAAGTCTCTACTAGCAATGCCAGACAAAATTGTAATTTTATTAATCTCTTTCTTTGTTCATTGTTTTTAAAATTTTTAATTAAGACTTAGATTTCCAACAAATTCTTATCATTATGTTTCTTTATTTAATTAGTGGCTGGAATGTAAGTCCCAATTAATTTAACACATCAGGCAAAGATCTTCCGTTGATAACATTTCTTTGTCCGTGGAATTTAATTTGTCCAACAGACTTTCACACCTACGGCCATATTGTTTCTTTTTATATATCACATATTACATTTATTTTATTTAAAGTTTACAATCCATTTATTTTTTTCTTTCACATTTACATTTTACATTTATTTTAATTTGTTATAATATATTTTTTAAAAGAGAGAAGAAACGCATTTTTTTTTATGCATCCACTTCCCCTCTCCCACAATAAACAAAAATAATTTCTAGCATTTGACTTATAAGAGAGAAAGAGACACATTTCTTTATTTATGCAGCCCCCCCCCCCTTCTCTTACTATTACAAAATCCACAGTAATTTTGATATTAGAATTCCAATTTTTCCTTTTCTTCCTTTTTCTTTAAAAAAATTTATTAGCTAATTTATTTCACCTTTATTACTTTCTAATTTTATTAATAAATATATATGTGTGTCGACGACTTTACGTGGTCATCACAATATATTGAACAATTACATTTAACTGTTAGTAATAACACAGGTTAATATACACTATGTTTCAAGAGGTATTATTCTCTCTTCTTTGGGTATTGCTAACTTGACCAGTGACAGTACTAGCATGGGAATCAAATCTGGGCCTTTAAATTCTTGAATATTGAATTTTAAGGTAATGCTCTAACTAATTGAGCCATCCTGCCAAAGGCAACAGTCAGTAGAAATTTTATATACTTATCTATAAGGTTTCTTCTGATTTCTCCACTTTTTCCTAAGAGAAAAGTTGATTAGTGATTTCCATATATTATGTATAGTCACATTAGGTTGACCATTGTCATGCGAGTAGTTTCTTTGAATTTTCTTCTTTGTACCTTTTTCTCTCAATCCAATATTTTTGTTTTTTCCCAATTGAACATATATTCATTGGTATATACATGAACTGCTATCTTAGACACATCTGTTTTCTCTAACTTATGTGCTATTACTAACAGTTGAATGTAATTGGAATATTTAAATAAAGTTACATTTTTCTAAAGACATTCAGTATTTAATATTAGATAATGGAAATAATTCAATATACAAATAACATTATATTGTTATTAAAACACCAAAAAAAGAAAAAAAAAGAAAGCCTAAACAATAATCTTCAAATAATTAAAACTACTTTGAAAATAAAAAAAAACTATTAAAATATATTATACATATAAAATAAATACGCATTTTATAATAACATAAAAAAAAAGCTAATAATTTTTTTATTTAAAAAAATCCCAATAACTTATCATTATACAGAGCAATGCAATTAATCTAGTGTCTGGATCCTTGCAGATTAACTGTTTTTCAAATTAAGATTAATTAAATTATGATCCCTTTTCCCCATTCTACAAACCATCTATAAAATATCGTTTTGCTGCATTAATTTTAATATATATTGTATGTACATACAAATATTTTTCATGATATAAAATTATGATTATAACTATTTGACAGGAAATTCTTATGTACGTGGTTTAAAACTATCTTGATTAGACTAACCAGATGTCTGAAAGAATATTGGTTTTTCTATTTGGTACTCATCTTATAGCTAAAGACGCCGCTCTATGGCACGGTTTTTACGCTAAAACATATAAAAATGCTGTTTCCGCAGCTGACACATTCGAACCCGCGTTTTCTATAATACAACTTTTTTGTTGTGCTGCAGAATGCAGGCCGCTATGTCGCGTCACAGTACAGCATGTATGTCGCGTCGCAGCAAATACATTTTCCGAATTTGCACAGTTTATTAAATAGTTACGGCTTGATGAGAGAGTTTGTATTTGAATTGGATGGAAATGTTGTTTTCATTGGATTTTTATTTTATTTTAAAGTATTGAAATGTTCAGAATTTTTAAAGTAATAATTCTAAGACTTTTTACAATGTACTCCGTTGAAGTTTTAATTGGGAAAATGTTAAATATCTATGTTTTTAGTGAGTTGCAATTAGGTAACTTGTCAAGTAACGTACTATTCATAACATTCTACGAGACAATATTTTTGAATTAAAAAAGAGCGGTACCAAAAAAATATCCAGTAAGAAAAGTACAAATATACACGATTTTTTTGTAAATTTCATAAAAAGCAAATATTATAAACATGTTTAATAAGTAAAGAAGACATTTATATGTGTTTGTTGTTGTTTAAAAAAGTTTGAGTTTTTTTCTTTTGTCCAAGTACGGTTACGATTTTGAATTATTTTAGCATTACAAACAACAGAACACTAACCCTAAAACTAACCCTAACCCTAAACATAACCCTAAAACTAACCCTAAACCTAACTCTAAAACTAACCCTAAACCTAACCGTAACAACTTTTACTTTTTATTGTCATTCTATTTGAAGTAAAAAAATAGCCATAATATCTCTTTGTAAAAAAAAAAAAAAAGTAAAACTAAGACTAAAAAAATAAAAAATAGACTAAGAAATTTTACTTTTTATTACGATTATTATTTTTTAGTTAAACAACAACAACAACAAAAAAGTCGTAACAGAAGTAAAAAATATCCGATAGAAAATTGATAAAAAAAAAAGCCATAACACAAGTAAAAAAATATCCGATAGAAAATTGATAAAAAAAAAGCCGTAACACCATTAAAAAAATATGCGATAGAAAAAACACGAATCATATTGTAATTTGTTGATTTTATTTTACATTTATTATTATCATTTAAATTGTATACGTTAATAAAAAATAATATTTATAAAAGACGATTTTGTTTTGTTTCTGCATTACAAAAAAGCACAGCCCGGGAATGGTCATATTTTATAGTTTTAGCGTGAAAACAGCGCCATCCAACAGCATCTTTATCTATAAGACAAGCACCTTCTATTTTTTTTAAAGGTGACAGCATAATTGAAAACTTTTCTATTAATATATTTTGGCAATGAAATAAAACAGTTTTAGAAAAAAAAATTAAAAAGTACCTAACATTTTGATATGATCACAAATGTAACTTTATCAGAAACTTACTTTCTCTTTCTTAAATTGTAAGCGTGTGTTCTTTTTTAAGATTTTCATTTGTTACTTTGATCTGTATTCTCATATATCATTGGTTGTGGATTTTTTTCTAAATCACATTATCTTATTTAATTCAGACTTTTCATTCATATCATAAGGCTTTTTAAAAATTTTTGTAATCTTCTTAGCAATCTCTGGTTATAATTGGTTAGATTTTGTCAGAATTTGTGTTTTATTAAAATTGATATCATGTTTTATTTAATATGTGAATAAATAGCCAATGAAGCTAATGTGCCCATTGCTTGAAAGTTGGCAACTCAAACATGAAATTTTATAAAAGGTATGGCATTCTAATGGAATTTTATTTTTAGGGTGTGAAAATACCTGACTAATTTTTTATGAATAATATAAATAGTTTTGATATTATTTTTCTTAAAAACAGTATAAGGCAAAATTGTCTTAATTCTTGGATTCTCAATCTTTTGTTTTTTATCATTTGAAGAAATTATTAGTAATACTGTGGACTAAATTATTGCAAAACAACATCTTTCTAGTAATAAATATATTTTTGTGAATATGTTTCATTAGAAAGCTTTTTTGTTTTATATAACAGTATTCTAGTCACAAAAAGTATTTGAGCTGGATAGTGCATGAAACAAAGGTATTTTTAAAATTAAAATATCTAAAAAAAAAGTTGTCTTTCATTTCCATATTAAATTTGATATTAATATTTAAGGCATTCCAAAAATTAAGAAAACACTAAGAGCAGTTTTACCATGAGGTCAAAAAATTAAAGATATTATCAGGTCTTTTAGAATAAGTAATTTTATGAAAAGTAGAATGTCAGACATCTTTGCCATCTAAAACTGTTATTAACTTAGTTACTAAACTTTTTCTATGACTAATGATAAACTGTTACATTGTACATATTTTATTTAAAAGTATTATACTAGACTGTACATTGTAATAATTTATGCCATGAACCATAAAAGCAAAATTTGAAATTGGACTTATGTTGACCTTAAAAAAAGTATATATAAAAAAAAGCAACTAAAATGTTATACATAAAAATATTCTTCTAAATCATAGACTTTCATAATTTTAGCCATAAAAGAAGAATTAGAAAGCTAATTAATGTTGCAATTTAAAATGGAAATTCTTGTTTGCTTATCTTTTTTTATTCCAAGTGGTAAAAATGTACAATATTTTTATTTTAAAGATTTTTTTTAGATACACGTACTGTAACAATTTTTACTTTGTGCCATAAAAATAAAATCCGAAAGCTGATTAATATTTGACATTAAAAAAAATTCAAAGTAAAAGATCATTTAAGATGGTGGACATCTAACACTTAGTTATCAATTTAAGTTGTGAAGCTTTTTTTATTTCCAGGCATAATGATAAAAAAGTTATTATATTTCTTTAAAAGTATTCTCTTAGACATGTATAATTTTACTTATGTATCATATAAAAAGGATTTGAAAATTGACATTAATATTTGATATTTAAACATTTTAAAATGAAATTCTAATAAAAAGTTTAAAAAAAAAACCTGAAAGTCCAATAGAAATGGTGGTTATCTAAATTTAATTATCAGTTTAGTTTGCACTTCTTTTTTGTCTCTGACAGTAAAAGTTTTAAATTTATTATATTTTTTTAAAAAAGTATTCTAAGTGTGTATACTATAATAATTTTAGTTATATGTCATAAACTCAAATTTGAAAACTGTTTAATATTGATGTTAAAATAAAATTAAAAAATTCAATAAAATTGTATAAAACTAAATATCAAGTATGGAATTGCTAGATTGGTGAATGTCATTATTGGCTAAGGATAAAAGCAATTTTATAAGTGCTACTATCTGAAGTAGCAATCTTATTCATAAGACTTAATAATCTTTCAGCTTTAAATAAAGAATTAGATGCAATTATTACATTTTTTAGCTTACTTGCATTTAGTTTTTTTTCTGCAATTTGTTCAACTTGATTAATCCTTATTTTTAAATTTTTTCATAAACATACAAATATTAATTTTAACCATTTGCTAGAAAAATGAAGTCAAAAAGTTTATCAGATTGAATTGAGAAAGACAAGATCATTTCTAAAAAAGAAAGCTGTAAAACAGTCACTGATTTAAATTTTCTGTGTGGTATGATTAAATCAACAACAATCTCCATTAAAAAAAGACATTAAAAAGTGAATAGATAACAAAAAGAATTCCAACTTGAACAGTTTGGATGGTAACATTATGGAACTAATAGAAACTTGTTACTAATGTGAATTAATAAAAAGCAAATGATAAGTGTTTCCTAAGTCTCCTACACAAATATAGTTTCTGTAAGGGAATTCATTACTAGCAAAGGAACATTCATTGGATTCAGAAAAAATAACCAGATTGCTTAGTATTACAAAATGAGGTAAGGCTTCTATTACTGATAAGATAGTTGCTGAACATTATTTCATCACAAAGTGAAAATTCTAATCAGAATTTTCATTAGTATATATAAGAATAAGTTTATGTTTTAATTTTATGCTTTTAAAAGATGAATGTTAATTTTCTTTCAAATATAATTATAGCAATTAATTTTGTATATTTTTTTATCTTTACATTTTTTATTTTTCTTATATAAACTATTTTTAGCCATGGACTTAGAATAGATTATCTCTAAAACAATTATTTCAATGCATAATACAATAAACTAATGATATAATAATTGTCATTCTGAAACTAATTAATTTATTTTTGCAAATTTCACTGTAATATTTTTTTTTTATAATTTTTTTTTTTAAAATTTAAAGCCAATGGGGGATAATTTGGTGAATTCATAACTGATCTTAATAATTATATTTTTTCTGTTAAAAAAAAGGATGGATTATTTGGATCACCTTGTTTTTTTTTAATATAACAGAAATCTATTTTTAAAATTTTTCATTAACTTTATATAGCAAACTGATTTTTTTTAAAAAAACTATCTTCCCCCAAATTTGTAAATTTTTATTTTGCTGCACTTTTTTGCAAAAGATATATATATATATTAAGATAGTATTTTTTGTCATCTCAGATATATATAAGTGTAAATATTTTATTTAATAAAATTGTCCATAGTTATAAAAATATGTTAAAATAAGATATCTTCTAAATCAGTTTAAAATTGTTTTTTTTTTATCTCTAAGAAATCAGGATTTCTTTGGTGGATTTTGCTTTATTAATTAGATCTTGAGATATGTTTTTTCTTGAGAGCTTTTTTTTCTATATTTCTTGGAAAAACGTGGGTTGGGGGGGGGGAGTTAGAGAGATTTGCAATTAACTCTTATTGAAACTCTAGATACAAAAAGTATTTGTGATTAAAAATATTGATAGAGTCTAACTGTTGTGTTAATTGATCAAGAACTTTTTTGTTAATTAAAAATGCAGCAAGAATGAAAGGATGAAAATTATAAGTAACAAAATATAGCTAAAAATAAACTGCAATGTGTGAATCTTTTTTTTTGAAAAATGTATAAACTGCGGAGTTTGCTTTTGTTTAAATAATTCAGAACTTTGTCTTTAAAAGTGTTATTATCCATTGCCATGAAAATGTTCTTTGGCTATAGTACACAGAGGACTTCTCTTCTGAGGAAAACTCTCAGCCATATCTAAAGCCACCAAGTTATTTCTGACTATGGAAATGATGAAGCCGTCTAGCTAGCCAAGGATATGTTTAGGAGTCATTGGACAAAAAAGGATTCACAGCAGCAGTGATGGACTAAGATCAGACATGAACAGTACCCTCTTGGTGAAAGTTTAAACAGCTGAAGACCAGGGTAAATAAGAACTGTTGCTTAAGTGAACTTTTATTCTAATTAGCATGATAGCAACCTAGACCCCATTAACTGGTTTCATTGTAAATTAAAGTTTCAGCAATAGTGTTTCAGATTTTTAATAGGGGTTAATTATATTATTTTGATTGAATTAGAATGGGGGGTATGGTGTTATCTTACTTAGCTGTATTAAAATTATTTATAATGTTAATCTGTTTTTATTATTTTCAATGTTTGTACAGTTTAGAGTCCCAAAATGTTAATTGCTCAATTTTGAAAGTCAAACAGGTTGGTGGTGGGTTAAAGATCAGTTAAGAATTCCATCCATAAGCAAATCGGAAACTTATGCTGGAATCAGGAGTTTATAAATGTATGCTTGACGGTTGTAAGCAAACAACTGGAAACTTACACCATTCATTCATGATAAGAAAAAATTATTTAACATGTAGTGTAGAGAGTTTTAGTGGTGCACAATACTGCCCACTCTTATTAGTAAGTCACCTTAAAGTTCACACCTATTTGGATAGGGTCTTCATAATAAACTTGGGTTGTTGTCGTTCATAGGATTTGTGTGGCACATGTTCTGTCAGGAAAAAGGTATAAAATGTTAAATAATTGAACCATATTAAAATGATGATGAATGTAATTAAAATTTACACTTGTATTTTATCTTAAATTTTGATTGAGTCAGTTCGGAGTGCTATGAAGGGGGAATTGGAAAAGTTGTCAGGAATGAAAATGATTATAATAAATATTTAAAGCCACACCTAAGAGCCTTTGTTTTTAAATTAATTATAACGTTAACAACTATTATGTCCTCTGGTGAAATAATAAATTATAATTAGTAGAGTCTGTGTAAGATTACGCCTTAAAATTTATTATGTGACCATAATATGTAAATAAATTAACGCTATGATTGTTGAAGAATCTTCTCGATCTAGTGCTCAGTTATATACCTAATGATGCTGTCATATCGGTTCACTTAATTCAGGTGCTCTTTGGAATTTTGTGGACATAGTGATGATTTGTAGTGACACAATATATTTGTCAGTCTGATAAAGATAAGTTTTCTTTCATCTCATATATTTTTTAAAAAGTTGATTTTTTTTTTTAATATAGAGAAAAAATAAACATGTCATTTTTCTTTAATTTTATTTTAAAATATATGAATATGTTATTACTAGTTTAACCTGCATGCATTCAAGGTTAAATAAAACAATGGCATTTAAAATGTAGCCAACATTAAAAAATAAACTTGAAAAATTAAAAGTCACTCTTATAATTTGGTTCAGATAATAAAAGTTACCAAATTATAAGAATTCAGATTAATGGTTTATAAGTTTAGTGAATTTAAAAAATTAAATGTCATCCTTGTAATTTTAATCAGATAATAAAAGTTGACATATTAATATTTTTTATTAGTCATTTGTTAGACGGGAGATTACCCAATAATGTATAATATTTCTGTAATGTAATTTTTACTAGTGAAAATTACACTACAGAAATATTATTCATTACTGAATAAAAGTTGACAAATTTGATATTATATCTGTATATATAAAGTTGTTTTTCTTTAAACCATTTAATTGATATTCTCGGTCAGAGATCAGAAAAACTTTTAGTGGTATAGTGCTGAATCTATGGTACACTGTTATTCCATGTGTGCTGATATGATTCAATCTTATTATATATAGTATAAAAATTGGTCCAGTTATAATGAGCTTCAAAATTATATAATATACTTCTGAAACTCATTGTAACTGGCTCTTATATTATTGATCATTAAATATTTTAAAATACATAGGATCATATGTGAAAAGTATGTTTTGTTAAATTATATTGCAATTGGAAGACATGCTTAAAATTTCCTTTGGCATGGAGAAAATTCATCGTGTTGGTGCTTAAAAAAATATGTATGGTTTACAAGATTGCCGATTAATGTATAGTAATTCAATAAGCAAAGCACCTTTAACTTTCAGAGAAATTTTTGATTATTGAACTCTAACAAAATAAAACAAATAATTTTCTAGCATTCATCAAAAATGTTTCAAATAAAGTCATTTTTGTGATATAAAAAATCCAATTTGAAATTGGAAGTTTTTCATATATTCTTTTTTTTCCTTTAAAACTATGAACATTTGGAATTTCTGTCTATGAGAAAAAAACAAAACAATGATTTATAACTTCTTTAAGATCCGAATGATGTTATCAAGTGTAACAGGTGGCTTCCTTTCTTTTAGTGCATCCAGCTACATTTGGTCAATTCTCATGGTTGATTTATGCTATCTGTATTGAATCTATCATTTATAAATTAATGAGATTTATTCATGAGTGAAACCGATTATCTTTAATCTACTGAGATGGACTTATAGTAGCCATGGACCTGGAGGTAAGTTATTCTAAAACTTATTTCCCATAAAAACAAAACAAAAAAAAAAGCATAATAAGATATATATACTCGGCATTAACCTTTCCAAATCTCTAATCAATATTCACCGATCAGCATATTTATGGACATCAGCATTATTTGATTCCAAGCATCAATCCTATGATTTACATAAGAATTATACTGGCGGATTAATAAGATTGATGATAGCGCACTAATAAAAACCCGACCACTAGCTAGCTGATGGAGACATATTAATTCAGAGTAGATCATACTAAACTATTTGAAAAAGCATACATACATTTTGTTGAAACGAATAATTATAAAAATAAGAAACTAAATAATGGTACTCAATTGTTTAATAAATGCATGCATATATATATATTTTAATAAGTAGCAATTATTATTTAATACAAAAATTAATTATTTTAATTTAATGTTGTGTACATGATTTCAAATATAAAGAAATGACAAATTGTAAATATATGATTTATAACTCGTACGATTATAAATTAAAAATAACATACAGATTACCTTTAGTCCGCAAGGAAATGAAATCATTCATATACACACAGAAAGTAAGCTTACATAGCCATAGTGATTGTCCAAAAAATGTCTTTACTTTGAAACTTTCGATGAAACAATGATGAGCTATAATATTTGACAAGACGAATGTGTTTGGATGCAGAATTTAACTTTGATCGATGACAGGATCACGTAGAATATTTTTCTTTCTTCATGGAGCAATGGGATAAAGCCCAACATGTTTAGGATTTTAATCCCACATTATCATGCTGGTGCACATATAATTTTCTTTCAATAATATAATTCAATTATTCAGAATAGTAATGAATAAAACAGCAGCCAGTAATCACCAAGCAATAACAATCAGCCAATAATCTATGTTTCTTGATTTTTTTTCTATTTATATTTTCTTTTTTTTTCCTAGAAAGTTCTATCTCTCCTTTTTCTTATGCAATCCTTCCCATAACTCCTCAAAATGTTCAATATTTTTACTCTTATTCTATGTGATCTACTTAATCCAGCATACCGCTGTTTCAGATCTGGCTTCTTTTGTCTTCTCATTTCTTTTTATTAAAGAAAACCTTTTAGTAAGTTTTATCTTAACAGTTTGTTAGAAACTTTTAAAAATAACTTTATACAATAAATATGACAAAGAGCATTTCGTAGGTTTTTTTTAGCAAGGACATATTTTTATTTTTAATTAAAAATATATAAATTATACATTTTCCAGAAAGTTATTTTTACATTTGGTTATATAATAATATGTACACACATACTCTTATCAAAATAATGAGCACATAATCCCCCCTTAAACCTATCTTAGTTAAACTGTTTACTTATTTTGCCTCTAATAAATATATGTGCGTTTACCGCATCTACAGGTATGTGTGAATATCTAATGTCTCTTTATCTTGTAACAGGTTTCAAACCTGGTTTCTCTTACACAAATCTCATGTATTTGTGGAATTCATTCGTGTATTAGCCGATTACCTTTAACTATAACCTTTTTTTTTCAAGTAAACGTTCCAAAATTTAAAATGTATTATTATATAATCATGAATAGAAGTTTTTCAAATGATTTAATTGATATAATATTTGCCTGAATATAAATAGACTCTAAACATCTGTATGTACTAAAGTATCAAGGTCAATTGACCGTTAAAAAAAATCCAGGCAAAATTAATTCTCTCTGGGGAAAAAAAATTCCAATCCATTTAGCTCCTATCTTTATTGAAAATAGCAAAGATTGAGTGTATGTTTATTGTACAATATAATTAGTAAATTCATCTGAATCAGGGTTTCCATTTACATGTGAGTCTCAAATACAAAATGTAGGTGATGATTCAAATGCATGTGATATAATTAAAATATAATTTTTTATTATTTCAATTCAATCAGTTTGATAATTGTTCTGCATGCCATGCTTGGCATCTGTGCCCTAGATTGCTGACCCCTATTCTAGATGATATATGAAATTTTATTACATATGTTTTATTAAAACTCTTAATTAAAATATTCTATTTGATATACTTTATATACATTTATTTACTAAATGTGTTTTGACAATATGTGCATTTAATTCATTAAGTGATATATATATGTTGTAACAGAAGAAGATAAATATTTTATCATGACTCCACATTTGGGAAAACCAAATTATGTAATGGTGAATAAAAGAATTATTCAAAAAGCACGAAGGATAAAACATCTATAATCTGCCATTGGAAATTAATATTATCTGTTCTAACTTGCAATCATTTCTAATTTAAAAATGCCCTGCAAATCAGGATATTTACCCAGTTCATGCTACTTCTTATCCTCATTACATGATGAAATTATGTTATAAACCTAGCAAAATATTTGGCATTTATATTTCATCAAATCCAAAATGAAATAAATGGGAATAAGGACTACTATGTAAAATAATAGCAATGTAATTTTATTACAAACCATACATGAATTAAACATAATGGACATTAATTTAATGATTAAGAAAATAAGTAAATAAACAATAATAAATATCTGATGTGAGAAACATTCTACACTCATTTTATTATCTTGAAATTTGTTATTTATATTCATCTAGAATTGTACATCTTTATTCCTTTACAAAAATAAAATAAATGTATTGAAAATTACTTATATGAGAAAAGACCAAATCTATATCTCACCACTAAATTTCCTATATGCATATAAGACAAACTTAGAATATTTTGTTAAACAATAACACATTTTTATTATTTTCTAATTACTGTTATTCTGTTTATTTGTTTGATTTATGTTGATTTATTAAATATTTCACTTATGAACTTGAGCAGAAATTTTATGTGACTATTTCAAAATAATATTAATAATTATTTAATGAAATAAATGTATCTCCTAAATAAATTTTATAAAACATTTGCTCTATCATGCTGTTTAATTTTTATAATATTTCAAATGGAAAATATTTTTATACTATCATGATTGCAAAGAATTTTCACTTTCCTTTTATATAAAATATTTTCTTTATATTTATTCTCTATTTAATATATAAAATAAATATTATTATATTTATCCACAGCATTATTGTAACTATTACATATCGCAATCATCATATAAATAAAATATTTGTTTTTCTAAAAGTACACAGCATATACAATAGTATATCTGCTAAACATACTTATAAAAGCTGAGATGTTGTCCCTAGAATACAAATTTAATATAATCATAGATGGACCTTCTTTAATGACTAATCAAATAAATAATTTAATCATAAAGTCATAACAAGCAAATCTGTTACTAATGTAGATAAAATATAATTATCTGCTCATTTTCATGAAATAAAGTCTATTTATTATTTCATGAATTGATATTTATAAATGTGTATTATTTTTTTTTACATTTATTTACGTTTATTTTAAAGACCACAAATAATATACAAGTATAAAATTATCAACTGTGTATGCTTATTCTTAATTATATCATGAAAGCTTTCATATATTCAAATATATATGTATATAAAATCAATGAAACTTTTTTTTCCTATTAAAGAAATTAAAAAGTGAGATAGCCTTCTTGGAAATCCGGCTGAAGAGAGAGAAATAAATCTATCCCCTTTCTTCCTTTTGTTCATAAATTCATTTTGTTCATAAGTTTAAAATAAATATGTCCTTGTTTCAAACTTTTCTACTATTGTTCACTAGAAGAATCTAAATTATTCTATCATATTTATCTTTCACACATTCCTTTTATATCATACTACTAAAATTTAGAAAACTGATTATTTTAATATATGAATTTTTTCTACAGTACAAGATTTTTCATACTTGCACTTCAATATGTAATATATAGAGGGTTTGAACTCAGACTTTCACATGACTCTCAACTATCCACACTATCTCATACTGCTGACTCACTTGATCATACGCATGTTGAAAAGATAAATAATCACCAATATGTGTATTTTGTGCTAAAACAGCACACACCAGTTGGTTCAGATTATCATCTCCACACATATATACAATTAATGCTCAGCTTATATTAAGATAGCCAATCTTCATACTTTAATGGAAAGGCTTCAATCCACTCCATCCCACAACTCTTCAGCCATTCATTTCATTGAAAATCTGAAGATGGAACGCTCAAAGCTGAAACTGATTATTGTAAGTAAAAATAACAAAATTTTATTCTTTTTTTTAAATAATAATGATTCATTAGAATGATTTTTTTTATCACCAAGATTAATCATTAATACTACTAATATATTTTTTGTAATAAAATAAACATTGGTTTGTGTGGGTGTGGACCCATCTATTCAACACATATCCATTTCCATTCTCATAGTCAGATTCCATATCATAGTCAAGATAAAGTTGTACTTGACTATTTTTAACAACTATTATTTACCTATATAACAAAATTATATGAATTAATTATTTCAAGGAAAAATTAAATAACTAGCCTCTCTTCTCCACATCCCACCAGCATACCTTCTTATTTTATGCATCTATCTTATATATGTTTTTTTTTTTCTAGATCTTTTACAATCTATTGGAATCCAGTTTAAAAATTTAAACTGTTCATTTATTACCATCTCTTCTAATAATATGTCCAGCCAAACTCAACTTCAGTCTCTTAATTCTTTTAATGATGGCAATAATATCTTTTTGTTTTCGTACCCACGTGTTTCATTTTTGATCTCTATGCATCTCTCTATATTTCTTTGTATCATCTAAAGTCTGTATTGCTCTTTTGTTAACTGTCTAAGTCTCAGATTCATAAGTAAGAACTGGTAAAATACATTCATTAAAAAACCTTCCTTTTCAAAAACATAGGCATATTTTCTTTTAATATTAATTTATTTCTACCAAAAGCATTACAAACAAGTTTAATTCTATGATTAATTTTATCCATTATGTTTTCATCTGTTGTAATAATCTGACCAAGGTATTTGTAGTTGTTAACTTTTTCTAACTTATTATCAATCCTTATTTTCTTCTTTTGAGAGATTCCATTGAACATTACTTTAGTTTTTTTAACATTTACCTTTAATCCTACTTTTTTACATTCATCTGATAATTTTTGCAATATTTCCTGAAGTAGTAAATATTATTTGCAAAAACTGCAAAATCTAGACTCCCTTAGCTACCCATTTTAATCCACAAATATATCTTGCAAAACTGTTATAAAAAGTTTTGAGGTATAAAGTTACCATGTCATACACTCTTCTTAATTTTAAACTTTTTAGTATCATTATGTAAACTAATTATCACTGTTGTATTTTTATATTTTTCACAATATGATAGTATCCTGGGTCTACATTTTGATGGTCCAACATTTTAATCACTGAAGAAATGCTTGTAAAATCAAATGCCTTATCATAATCTACAATCCAAAACATAAACAAAGGCAAAACTCTCTATACAGTAGTGCCACCCTGTAATTATGTGCTAGTATAGAGATGGTGATCATGTGATGTTTAATGGTTTAATCCAAAACATATTGGTCTTTCTTCTCTCAAATATTTGGATATGATCCATTGTACTAAAACCACTATATATATATATAATTAAAAACCAGTCAACGCTTAGACAATCCCAATATCAATAACAATCAACAAATTCAAATTATTACATTTTTATTTATTATTGTCAAACTCACTCCAGTCACAACTTTGAAACTATCCACTTCAGATAAATACAATAATGATTATTACTAATCACTTTCTAAACTAGAGATTATTCCTAGCACAGATATAAACTTTAAACCTCAGTTAAAGATTAATATATCTGATTTTTTAAAATTATAAACATACACATGCGTGGAGTTATTCACCTTTCTCTTTCCCATGTGTAATATCTTTATAGATATATTAAACAACCTCCATACTTCCCCATTCTTTTTAAATTCATATAAATAAAGATACAATAAAAGACAAATGACCCCCAAGATGTATTTTGTGCTGAATCAGCATGACACGACAGTTGGCCCAGGTCACGATCTCTCAAATATATATCTATTATATGAAGAGTATTTATCTATAATAACTTGTTACATTTTTATTTACCATTGTCAAACTCACTCCACTCCCAATTTGGACATCATCCACTTCAGATAAATACAATAATGATTATTACTATAAACAAATTATTGTCAAGGCAACCTCTTTTTAAATAAATGTATATATATATAGTGAAACAGTCAGATATGTCTATCCTACTGTTTCACCTACTATATGCTATAGTAGTACTTTTATTTATATACCTATATACCCAAATCCTTATATATCAGGCTAATTTTAAAATTAATAATAATAGTTATGTATGTGTGCATATATTATAGCATACAATGTGGAAAGCATATGTATAAATAATAAATCAACTTGTATGTGTGCACATATATATTACTGTTTCCTAAATAAAGGTAAATCTTGATGTATGTGTAACCAAGATATATGTATATGCAGAGAAGAAGAAATAGTGTGACAGATTTAAACTTTATAAGTTTTCTTTATTTAATTAGTTTTATAAATGTAATATTGTTAAATAATTTTATAAATAATATTTGAAATTATATTCCTGCATATATAGTTAAATTCTGTTTACGTGTTACACATATATAATAAAGCTTTGCTAGAAAGATACTAAAATTTCAGATTTGTTTTTCTAAAGGAATAATAAAATTGATTCATCTCACTATATTTTGACCTACTTATAAAGTTGAAAGTAAAAATAGATTTTAAAGTAAGGTGAAAGAAATTAAATTGACCAAAGATGGTAAACAAGTCAATAACAGCAGGAGTCACTAGTTTGTCAAAATGTAGTAAACTAATTAGTAAGACGGATCTGAAATTTAAGAAATAATTAAGAACTATAAAGAAAAACATGTGATTTTGGTTTTCACTTTATTACAGGTAGTTAATAAAGAAAACACATGTGACTAAAGTAAAAAGAGAGGGGGGATGAAAGAGTATAAATGCCTATTGCAGCCATTTTATTAGAGAATAAAGCTGAACTATTATTAAGTTTAAGATTAAACAGATTGCTAAAATTGTTAAAAATGAAAATGATTGACTAAGTACGAAAAGACTGGCTCTCCGGAGCTCGAGGAGGGAGTCTACAGTATGGAGAACAGGATGACCAATGCCCGATACAAGTAACAGCATGCTCAACACCAACAGTGAATAACCATGCCTAAGAAATATGCCTGAGAAAATAATCTAAAATGGTAAAAACTTCTGCAATTTTAAAATGAACTTTAAACTAAATCTCATAACCTATTAAAGCTAGCTCAAATTATTATAAATGGCCAATATAATTTAAAGTACACCTGGGTCTCATTTTATGCGATAGATAGGTTCCACAGAAAATCCACATTAAAAAAAAATCGCACAAAAAAGATTTAATTTACCTTGAAAAATGGGGGATAAGTGCTGTAATTTTCGGAATTCGCATAAAAGCAAAGCAACAAAGAAAAATTACTTTAAAATTTGCATTAAAAAAATAAGCAAATAAAGCATGACTAATAAAAAATTTCAAATATTTGAAAAAAATTAATACAAGACAAACTTTCTTTACATTTTTTATTAACTACAATATTTAATTTTATATTTTTTATACATATTTTAATCATCACCGCTAGCGTTCGTTTGTAAACTGGAAAGTAATCAGATTCGATATGATGTGATGTATTGTAGCTTCTTAAATGAAGTCAAGAATCTCTCAGCAATTATGCCCTGAGAAACCTGTTAGCCACTTTATTTTTATTCGTGATGTGATGTACAACTAGCGACATTTTCAGTCTTGTGCTGTGTTAATGTTTTTCTTTTTCAATATTAAAAAAATGAAATCGAAATCAAAACAAAAAGATTATACATTATCATTAGAAAGATTATTTTCAGTTTATAAAATCTTCGTTTTTTTATTTTAAAAATCTAAAAGATTATTTATTTCTGTTATATATAACAAAATATACGTTTTAAAAGTTTAATTTTTTTGAATATTTATTGTGATATTATTGCGATATTTTTATATGTAAGTATAAATCTATTATTATTATTATTTACTCATTAGTATAAATAGATTATTTACATAGAAGCTAAGTCCTAAATACAGCTTCAGGCCATATTCACATTAGCTGCTAATATAACGTTATATTTTTGAAAGAAAAAAAAATATTTCAAGTGAAAATAAGTTATTAATAATTTAAATTTCTTGATATCTAATAAATATAGTGAAATATGAAAGATATTAAGAAGAAACATGAATCACATAACTTCAAAATCGCATTAAAATAATCCGCATAAAACGAGACCCAGATGTAATGTATTTCAAACTATCAAATACCAATTCAGAAACTAAAATGTAACTTTTGTAATATTACTTGGTATCGCAAATATTGCCCAATTTAAACTGATTGCATATAATTTAAACTAATGTATTTCAAACTATCAAATACTGATTCATTAACTAAAATGTAACTTTTGTAATTATTATTTGGTATTGTATATCTTGCTTGATTTAACTGATTTGATATAATTTAAAATGTTATAACTTAATCTGATTTAAGCTGAGTTAAAATAATTTATCTCCATTTGATTTGATTTATTACAAAATAATATATTTTTAAAATGTAAAAATAAAATATATAGTAACTATATTCTCAGGTAAATGATCTTATTGAGCCCCAGTTGGACCCCAAATGTAGCAGTCATTTCTCATTCTGCATGCAAATGGAAATTAATATTCCTTAAAATTAATTAATATGTTAAACAGTAAATATAATTGCAACAAATATGTGAAGCATGTGAATGCTTATACAATGTTCAGGCTAGCTAATATAACATACATTAATACAAAATAAAACTAATACTTTAGATTACTGTACAGTGATCTATATGAAAATAGATTAGTTAAATTATTAAAATATAATTTAAATGAGAAGGGAATTTTATTGAACCTAAATAATAATTATTTAAATCTTTCTACATCATTACAATTATTTACTCCACAAATATATTTATAATTTATATTATTCAATTTCTCAAGAATTCATTTACAGAATTCATTACCAGTTACAATATATTAAGATGTAAATGAACAATAAATAAATGAGTGTGATAACTTAATTACGAATGAGAAAATTAAAATTTATTAATATAAATAATAATAATAGAAATAAATATATATTAAGTAAGCAATAAAATATTCCTTAACGAACAGTTTACTTTTTAATTGACTTATATTTATTATATTTATAAATTCATTTTCTGGATTTCACTATCATGTGCTGTAGACAATACACTAAAATACCAAAACAGGTTATAAAATAGCAGAATATTGCTGAAATAAATATATAAGTTTATAATTTGCAAATTTTAATTAGTATGTTGAATTTATTTCTTATTCTTATCAAATAAATAAAGGTTTATTAAATTGTATTTCACAGAAATACCTTACATTATGAGGATACATTAAATAATGATTACTTTTTATTTCTTAAGATATTTACATTATGCATTAAGCTATTTGTATTTATTGGATATAATTGGTATATTTAAATATATTTTATATTTATATTTTTAGTAACTAAATGCCTAAAACTTCGTTGTTAATATCCATAACTATTACATATGAAAACTTATTCTTGTACCTATAATGTATAATAAAACAAAACAAATGTACTATCATTAGATAAAATTAAAAAAAATATTTCACAAAGTTTTATTATAATACTTAACTTTGATTTAGCATTATTGATCACAATGAGATGATATCCTGTGTTGTCATATTTAGATTTTCAGAAGACTGAAAAGTCTTCTGAGCAGATGTTTTGTGACTTTACTCCATTATATTCATCATTTCTTTGAAATAAAATAATTTTATATATACACTAACTTTTGTGTTATTTTAGCTGTTCTAAGGGGAAAAAAATTACTTTATTAAAAAATTATTAAAGGCTTATAAGAAGGGAATGCAGGTGTGTGTGTGTGTGTGTGTATATAGAAAAGGTTAGAAGCAATTAGCTTAGATTTACAAAATTAGAAAATTCCTTAAAAGATTAAATAAATAATTTAAATTAAATCTACTTAACTTTCTTTAATGCTAGATTTTTATAAATTTGTTAACAGAGGATGTTTATACTGTAACCTAGTGTTATTGACACTTGGTTTATTTGGCATTGTTTCCACAGGAAAACAATGCTATCCTTTTTTAGAAAATGAAAAGATAAAATAATAATAATATTGAAACAGTGAGATTCGTATTCGAATCTCAAGTTTCACCTTTTTCTGTCGTCTCTCACTGACCGGTCTATCCCACCCAAATTTAAACTTTTTGGTATCGAATTGTGTGTGTAACAATATTAAAAATGTATAAATATATGTAGAATTCAACATAAACACGCACACATTTCGATCTCAAATCAAGCGCAATAAATACGGATAAAATAATATAATTTAGATTCCTTCTAGTTAAATAAATTTTGTGTAATCATAATCATTTATTTTGAATTTTATAAAGTTCGTATTTGTTGTTTAGTTTAAATTTCGTTAAATAATAATTCTAACAAAATCTGATGCATTAATTAATTAAAGTTAAAATAATTTTATTCCCTTTTGTCTTTGAAAATTTAAAAGCATCGGTCAGTGATAGATAATAAATTAATTATAGCAAAATTCCTAAAAAAAAATGTAATTAACGAATGTAAAGAAAAACAAACAATAGCACAGCAAATTTCTTTCTAATTAAAACCAGCAGAGCATTGATTATCCTGAGGGCAAGATAAATAAAACCTAAAAATATCTCAACAGAAAAATTAAAAGATTAAGATAAGAAAAGGAGGCCATCTTAGACTTGCTGGAGACTTGCACTTGAATTTTAGCTTTGCTCTCGAGTGGAGCGTCTAAAATATCTTAAATAAATTAATACTGCAAGGTATGACCGAGTAAGCACCGAAATTATTCTCCATCGGAAGATGGCCCACCATATGCTGAGCTTCACCTTGCCCATCGTAAAAACACCAAAATGATCTGCTGCCTGAAATAAACAAGAAAGCCGCTGCTGTTAAAAAAAAATCAATAAAACAATATGCCCAGGACAAGAAAGAAAACTTCTAATTACGAACAATCTGCTATTAAACCAATGGACGAAAACCTCTTATAAAACAGGTACCTGTGTTTGTGTATTCCAAATTATAGAGTACTCTAGTAATAATAAGCTATAGCTCATCTCCTATTATTTGTATAACTTCTAAATGTTAAAATTGTAAATTTGTGAAACTAAAATTTAAGAATTCATGTAATCTGTAAACTTCTCGCATAATCTAGCTTACCCTCCCTCTATCACTTCTTAGGTGTGTATTTCTTAAATCTACATTTTATTTATAATTATCATTGAAATATTACCTTCTCATAATTGTCTTAGTTTTAAAGCTAAATCCATAATCGCTCGAACAGTGAATGCGTGTCGAATTGTCATTAATATTGCTTTTATAGATAACTTAAATTTCATATAAATCGACACGCATTCAAAGAATCAGTTATTGTAATGCAGGGTCGACTACTCCGTAATAGCTGGCATACTAGCTATAATAATTCCCTTTTTAGATATTTTTATTATTATTAAATGTTAATGAATAATTATGTAAATTTCATTTCTTTGAGAGTCACCAATTTTCTTTCAGTCAAAGTTGATAATGTTGGGCCGAGTTTGAAATCTAGTTAAATACTACCACAATCTTTTAGATATTATACATGTGTTACGTTTTGAAGCCCTGATGGCTCATTCCACGCCGTGAATTCTCCGGATTCTCCAGGGTTGAATTAACCCCAGTCGTCCTACACAAGCGGACATGATAAATGTTCCCGTAGGGCTTGACGACCGTCACGCAGCCAGCTGGCAAATTGCGACACGGACCGCTTGTCCCTGGTTATGCTCATGTGACACCTTACCTTTTCGGGTCGAGGCAGAGACCAACCCGAAACCCTTATCACTTATTCACGGTATTGCAGTTTCAGCGCTGCCATTTTACATCGCCCTTCTAAGGCGTACCACGTGTTCTTTTATTTAGTTTATTATTCTCTCTATCACTCCGCCTCGGCATTATCTTCGTCATATACTCTCAAATAAATGTTTGCCCTTAGTCGTAAAATAAATATTTTTATTAAATAAATGTATGTCCGCCGTTACTGATGACTCTTGCAGTGCAAAGTATAAATTCCTTACAGCACGCATTAGAAATACTCACTCGAGAACCCTAGGTAGCTGGATTACGCCTTCATATAAATAAATGCTCCTAATAAATAAATGTATTTTTACATATATAATATTACCAATTAGCTGTTGAGACTTTGAATTTAAAATCTGATCAATAACCTTACTAATGTTTTCTGTTATTAAATATGTCAATAAATAATTTTAACTATACGTCTGTAGTTAAGTTTTCATTTATTCGATGCCCATTATATATATTTCCTCGATTATATGTGTTAATTAATATTCGTTTGATTGTTGGCCAACTCGGAAACAAAACCCATGAATCTCGTGCATCTCCCTGACCACCGTGCCTAAAGAAGTGTTTACTTATGTCGCATCAGAGGCGTTATTCCGTAGATTGTATTGTGGAACCGATAAACTATGTTCGAACTCAGTATTACCGGTGGCTTCGCTACTCGATGGTGCTGCTGTTCTGTGTGGTGGTCGAATTCTGCAATATGTTAACGAGATACACGTGTTTTGACTGTTACAATATTAAGTGATTAATAAAGTATGCTATTTACTCACTTTAACGTGTTTTAAGCAAATAACTAATAAATTTGGTAATCCAATGCCATTTTGAAGAAGAGCATGAATAATTTAATTAAAATATTAACAATAAGAGCAATTTAATATAGTATAAAAGCACATATCATAAACAGTAATTGATTTTGAATGGGTGGAGAGGGAGAGTAGATGAGTATCTTATCATAAAGCACAATAACTTCTGGTAATTTTTAAATTATTTTAGATAATAATGTATACAGAATTATACATCACTAATAAGCATTGTTAGTTAAAGATATTTATTATTTTTCATTATTTGTCAAATTACTTTGTAATCCATTTAAATCATACGGAAATATATGACTGTAATAAGTTTTTTTTTTCCTTTCTTTTGTTTATGTTATAATTAAATGATTGTTTTTCTGTAAGAGGTCGCTAAAACAAGACCGCCAAATTTTGAAGAAAGTTTAGTCTGACATTAGTTTTACAAGGAAGAAGCAGTACTGAAATTCGGTAACAAATTTTTTATTTTTTATTGCAGAAATAACTATAAGTCAAGTAAATTTTTAATAATATCATGCGTGGCTAATCCTATTTGATAAGATATTCTGTTTTCTGTTGCCATCTGCCTATTTTAAAGCTTTTTATACGCAAAAATGTACTATCTTATGCTAAAGTTCAAAATGACCGTATTGACTACAGCAATCACGGAAAATGTCATTATATTTAAAATAAGTAATATAAGTAATTTCCGGCAAATAATCAATTATTTGTTAACTTTACCTTATTTAATTATCTTTTCGTGGTATAAAAGAAAAATTATAATTAAAAGACATATTATAAAAGCCAAGGAAAGTTAACTAGAAAATTTCGCGCTCTTTCTAAAAGAAATTGTCTGCTTTGAAAATAATGTAAGTTCCCCACGTTAAAATGTTTTATTCACTGAAAATTATCTAAAAATAATATTAATGATCAAGGATATTTACTTATGCACCTGTATATTTTTTAAAAAGAAAATATAAATTTTCTCAAGGCAAATATCAGAAAATTTGTATGTGTGCATTTTACGGAGAATTCCTTATTAAAGAAAAATTACAATTCCTAGAGTAGGCATAAAAACTACAAACATTAGTGACTTAATTATAACCATAATATAATATGTTATATTATACATCAACTGGAGTCGTTAAAACTTTATATCCACGTAAGTCAGCTGCAGTCCTTATAATAATAGTATTTTGGAAAATTCGCGCATTATTTTATTCATAAACCAGCTAGCTCAAAATGATACGTATCGCCAATAGTAAAAAGAAAAGAATTGTATATGTGATCGTCTATCGTCAAATATTCGTCATGTTAAAATATGTATTGTTTTCTTGGATCCCAAAATTATATCAGTTAATTCAATGAAGAGTTAACATCCAACGCTGCTATGTTTTTCTTTGCCTAATATTAAGTGCACCAGAATGGAGGCAACTTTTATATAAATGAAATAATAAAATGTGTTTCTTATTTTAAATTTGCTTCGTGAACTACGAATGGATCAAGTTCTTCATCTAGATAAATTGCCCAATGGAAAAACATTTTTCTAGTGAGATAATAAGCACTTGTTAAGTAATGATTTTTTTTTACTAATTTGTAAAATTATGTGTATTTTTTTTTATATCAACAGGTGAAAGGCTGTATAGTCAAGTAATATTTAAATGACCTTGTAATCATAAAGGTATGTTTTCATATAATTATTCTAGGTTAAATTTATATTCGACATAAAAAAAAAAAAAAAAATTTTTTTTATATAAAATGTGTTTACTTATGATATGCAATTATGGGTATAAATTTATATGTTAGAGGCGTAAAAGAAGAAAAATTTAGATACTTAATAGGTAAAATATCTAGTTAAAATTATCAGAAGTAATTAAAGAGAAGTGCTATACAGGATATTACTTATTTAAAGTTTGAAACAAATTTATACTATGTTAATTGAAGAACTTATTCCCAATTATTCTTTATTAACGCATTCACTTGATTTAGTTCAAGATACTATACTACCAATTACTTGTTGAATGTTTCTTTGGCAAAGGTGAAAATTATTATGTTTTATTCTGTGATATCCATTGATTTCAGACGTTGATCTAAGTATACCCCGGAACATAAATTTAGTGTAATTAGTGTATTTGCTTGTCTTGCCCCGATATAGCATTGGTATATGCTTAAGATTCGCATAAGTAATAATTGTAATGTATCTATTTTGTGGGATGGAAAATGATCTCCCCAAAAGCTTTATTTTCCATGAGGGGAATAGATAAAACTAGTATTCGGGTATGTTTATAACCCAAGTGATCGCTCCTCAGAGTTAGGACGATCAGTAATTTATATCGTATTTAGTGTAGTTCATTTGGTAAAATCCCAGGAGAGGATTATATTTGGTGTGTGTTCCTATTATGCCCAAGTAAGAGGCAAGGACCCACCAAACTATTTTAATGTAGTAGTTAACTCTACAGACCTTCGGTGTTATTCCAGATTCCTCATGAGAAAATAGAGATAATTCCACCACGGAAGGTGTTGATTATTGTGTTTTGTTTAGAAAGTTATGGCAAGATAACGGGTATATTGGAGGTTAATTCCTCAAGCTCCATTTAGTATAAATAGCGTGCTAGTATATATGATCAATGTCTGGATTGTGCAGCGGAATAGTGCTGGTAATTCACACGTAAGTCAATGGAGAGAGTAAGTTTAAAATTGCGTGATTTAGAAATTTTTATTTGCCAATGGAGGGTTCAAATACTAGGTTTAATTCGGGTTAATGATTAAGTAGCACTCACAATATAACTTATACTGAGAAAAACAGTGTGTACAACTACTTCAGTTGTTATTAAGGTAAACATTAAAATAATAATTGTAACTTCTGATAAATAACCCCTAAATTATAATAAGTTATCTAAATAAAAACTATCATTTAATTAAAGATATGATAATAAAAAAATCGTTTTTTTTACATATTGCCTAGAATCAGATTGTTTTTATTTTAAAACAAATAGTTAGTTGATAAAGTTAAGCAACCGTTCATATAAGATACACTAAACGGATGAGTTGATGTATCGATAATAATATTTATTTTGTTATATTTCATTTGCATAAATGTAAAAAGAAGATGAAGAAGTAGTTCGAATCCAAGTCTAAAAGTATAGACGAATTAATGTTAGTTATATTTTGTTTTATCCATATGGGATCGAATAAATTGTATATGTTTGTTTATTATGTTAATCATAAAGGATAGTTTTGTTAAACTGTAATAATAAATTAGAATCTTGTTAAAATTTAATAATAAATTATAGTCTTGTTACAAGTTGTTTTGAGTCATTTTTCTTGTGTGCTAAATAAAAGTGTATTGGCATAATACTTGCAATACTTTCTTGAGTCCAAAATCATTTATGAAATCTTAATTTCGATACACCAGATAGACAATTGTAAGCAGATCAGAATATTTCATTATATTTTAATTTAATAAGAATTATTTATGGAATTGAAAACTTCAGACCAAGACATTTTATTTTATATGTGTGTAAAATCACTTTATTCCCAAAATACTAGCTTTGGTTGCACATTGTTCCGTACACATTTAAGTGAAGTGTCTACGTAATAAATCTTAGTTAAATTATTGTGTTGTCATGGATAATGGAAGGACACAAAAGCACCCTTGTCTTTTCATCATTCCGACTGAGATTCTGGATAAAAAGGGCTGTATTATTCAAAATTATGCGTTATTATTGAATATGGTTATCATCTCTTTAAATATTATAATAGTTGATATGTGGATGAATATACCTGGAATTTAAATAAGGTAAATGTTTCCTATAGCCGACCAGAATGTCACTCATATGCGACAACACAATACTGCCGAGCATTTTTCTTTAAAAATAACAGAGAACCCTGAGATTAGTGTCGTTATTATAAGTGCTCTTAATTAAGAATTGATTCATTATGATCAATATTACAAGCGTGGCATGGCTTAAGAGATTGAAACATCTAATTGTATAATAACAAAAATATTGAGATCATATTGGCAAATTAATGAATGTTTTATTTTAGTCAGTAATATTAACAATGACATGAAATCATCATCATCATTGTCGAACAGTGCAAGTACTTACAGCTCAGAGAATGTGTTTTGGATAGAGAAAGAATGTTAGTTTATTCTAAATTTTCTTTTTAAATTTATTTTATTAATGATAATTTTTTTTAAAGTCTATCTCTGTCTGAACTGCATATCGCTGTAGCTGAATTATTATAACTAACCAAACGTCGAGCTATTAGGTAAAATAAAGATGGTTTGCTACCCGAATCATAGACGGAAGCGATTAGGAATTCGCTCATTTATTTTAATAGAAGTCTTCTTTTATTAGGTTAGAATACATATATATTTGTATAACAGATTCTAGAACATTCTGATAAAATTTAAGTTACTTAAAATTTCTTAGTGTTATATTCAAACCTTACCTAATTTAATAAAAAGAAAATAAGTGTCTTGGTATTATCTATTTAAAAGATAATGTTTGTAATATTTGGCCTTAAGGTAAAAAGGTGTTGATTGATGCTTAATTATCATAAGGAATGTAAGTAGACAAAAGGAATTAGGAATTTGGATAATTTTATTAATTAATAAAAAGTAAAGGATTAAATTTTAGATAATCTGATCAAAATTATTACCAGGAGAAATATTTTTAATTAAAACTAATCCTAATGCCTTTTGTTGAAAAAGAGTATAAATATCTATATAAATGGGAATCTTGATTAGAAAAATTTATTAAACTTGTCAACAAGATCTTTCTCCAGACTGATATTTAAGAAGTTCATCTATTATTTGGCCATTAGAAGCCATGTATAATGATAACCTATGAATAGAAGCTTGTATTTGCTACTTTGCCATATCAGAGGAGCACGAGTTTGTAATCCTGATGTAGTCTGTGAATGGCTACCCATCTGAAATGTGCTGACCTATTGAACCTGTATGCCAATGTTCCTGCCTTCATATCTGTATTCAGATGCTTTCATTCATGAAATAAGAAGTTACCTAGTCAATTATGCCATTCTCAACTATGAAGAACTAGTCTGAATCCATAATACCAAAACTTAATATTCAAGAAAAGGGCCACTCAGGAACAAGTAAATGTGAATTACACCGTGAAATCTACACATCATTATATCTACATGCTGCTCTTCATACTTTGTCATGTTTTTAAAATCTTGTAGAAATATTGAATTCACTTCATGAGATCTCTGCAATCCCAGCAGATTGGTGAAAACTTAAACAATTCATATACATTTGATGTTTCCCTTTTACTTGTACTATTTGTATTATTTTTTTTTGTGCTATATTTTTTTTTAATATTATGTTTTACTTTAATATTATACATATATATTAAACTAATCAAATTGCTACATATGATCATTTTTAAGTCATACGCATATGCTAAATTTGGATATTGTGTTCAGGTGATGAAGAGTTCTTTTGTAAAAATGTTTTATTTCTTAAATTTCTAGAATCAACTTTCCCTCCCCCTAAAAGAAAGCTAATTAATCAAAAGTGCAGGCACTTTAATCCCCCTTTCTTACCTGGCTCATAGATTTTGTTTTTCTAGAATAAAATTATACAAGCATTTCAAGTAAGCTTTTTAATAAATGTAAAATGAGTTGAACTAGTTTTAAAAACAATATTAAAAATAAAGTTAATTTATATTTTTCAAGGGACAAATATATATGTCATTTAATTTCTGTTAGTTTTGATAAGTTAAGGTTAATTTTTAAGGAAAAGTTTAATTAAAACAGGCAAAACTCTCCATACAGTAGTGCCAGTGCAAGCCAGAGTAATCAATGGATGCTTGCACTGAGTAGCACTATTGTATGGAGAGTTTTGCCTGTTTTAATAACAGTTATGAGCAAGCATAAGAAACGTGATCATGTGATGTTTAGTGGTTTAAAAGTTTAATTATGATTATATATCTAAATCACAGATGTCTAGAGCTACCATATAAATATTGTATATGTGAGTACAATTTTTAGGATGGATCTTCAATTAAGCAGGGATTATTAGAATCTTTTATTGTTGAATGAGCCGGTTAGGCATGAATGCACTGGACAAGTGATATGACATTTTGTGCAAACTTCTAATGTGGCTACTCACACTTGTTTTTTTTAATAATTACTAAATTCCAGATTTAATAATTAATGATTAATTATTGTTCATTTCTTATTTAAATTGCTTTGCTGGGTTATTTAAATATTTTTTTTATTAATTCGTATGATCATTCCTGCTTCATGGAAATGGATTGGCCAAGTATTCTCTAGATTATGGTCACACTAAGGTAGACATATTTTCATACTCGGATAATCTTCGCTGTTATTATTATTATCAATACAGCTGAATTTTTCTTGCTTGATAATGATCAAGTTTGTTACCAGTTGTATGAGCAGATTTCTATTTCTATTTCATATGGACTCTCTGATCCAATGAAATTCCCAGGTATGGTCATGCCAAGATGGGCATATCCTATCTCTGTTTTATTGGATAAACTTCTATTTATGCCTAACCTAGCACTGCATTTAGTATTTTAAATGTTGTTTTTTAAAACCTGATGTTACAATCATGTCATCAGTCATAATTCTTAATCTGTAGCAGTGATTTATTAATAATTGTAATTTTTAATGTAGGCATATAAATACTCGTATCTTAACCCTGCTTGATTATTCATTAATTAATTGTTAAATCATTGTAGAGGTTATTTAAACATATGAAGCATATTATCCCTCTATTGTAAAAATTTAGTGATAATTATGCTGTTTAGTTGCTAATTATTATTTTTAATCTGTAAGAAATACAATAGAATCTTAGGTTTAAATCTAGTTCTAATATTAGTCACATATGAACTGGTATGGTAATTTGTTTTATTTTATTTTTTTATATTGTTATTAATAAATATATATGTGCTTATTACCTCTCTCATTTGTGTCTTGTTTACCATAATTAGCATTTTTTTTTAGTTTTTTAAAGTCTCATATTTCTCTGACTTCAGTAAGATATAAGAAAAAGGCATATATGTTAACTTTAGTTGCAGCAGTTACATGGAGATTGTCCTAGGAGCATAGGTATTGACGCTTGACTTTGTATTGTTTGTGGTAATGTTTATATCGATGTTATATACAGATGTGCAAGGTAGTTATCATTGCTTGGTTCCTAGAATTAGTTTTGCTGACTATACTTACAAATCAGACCATTACAATATTGTTTCTATGGTATTTGACCCTGTTATCTCTATTTTCACCCATTTCCATGTCAAATCCATCTATGTAGCTACTCTATAAAAAAGTTTTTCTAATACACTAGCATTCCATGATATTAAAATACTTTTTAAAAACTTTATAAAACAAATATTATACAGTATGTTTTAAAATAATAAAAAATATAATTTTAGATATTATAAATATTTGCACTGACACACTCTCATAGGAAAAGCTATAATCACACGAAAATTAAAATTATTATCGAAGGTAAGTGCTTTCAAGGGCATTAAATGTCCTCATAATCATAGCCTTGGTTTGCTAAAACACAAAATATATTTGAAATCATGTATTAAAATAAAATATTTCTTTATATTTACCTTTTTTATACCACAATCAATAATTTATATACCAATTTAAATAAATTAAAAGTTGTTTTTTTTAAATAATATATTGAATATTTAAAATTTAATGCTTTTAAATTATTCCAAACATTTAAGCACACATACATTCATGCACAACCTTTAACAATAATTTAATATTCTATTTATTTATTTATTTTTAAAGATTATTTTTGACATGTATGTCTTATTACAGTAATTTCCATAAAGCTATTTATATTACCTTAATGTTATTTATATACTTTTATTAATATTCCTAACATAATATATACATTATTTGTTCTATAATATCGTCTATTAATAAAATAGCTAACATTAACCTTAAAATTGACTGCAAAATTTAAAAAATAAATTTTGATAGATTGCCTGTTAAATATATATATATATGGCAATTTTACATTATGAACTGTTTTAAAATCGGCATTTATTACCAAGGTAAACTATTTTAATTGCTTTTAAATTAATTTAGTTAATTCTAAATTTGAAATTAAGCCAACATACTTTTTGATAAACAGTATCAAGTTTATACTCAAATCTGACTATTACAATATACAATACAAATAAAATGTCAATTAAAAATTTGTAATAACAATAAAAATAATAAATATAATGCTAATTAACTATTGTATACAGTCTTTCAATCTGCAGAAGTACTTTCAGTTATTTCCTTAACCTTCCTCAACTGCCGCTAAATTCAAAGATAATTAAGTAGGCAATTTTAATTAATAGAATAAAATGAATATAATTAATAGACAAGCTGCTAACATTAAAATTTGGGATTCATGGGATTTGAGTCCATGACATGTGCTTTTGTTATGTTCCTTGAATTTAATGGCAGTTGAGGAGGGTTAAGGAATTAACTGAAAGTACTTCTATAGATTGAAAGATCTGTATATAATAGTTAATTACCATTATATTTATTATTTTTGTTGTTATTATATATTTATTCAACTTACTTGATACCACAACAAAATTCAAAAAAAGTAAATATTTCCAGTTATTTAAATTAACAAATGCATAAACAAAAAAATTTTTTTTTTTAGTTTTATCAGTATTTAAATTATAGGCTTTATAAAAAATAATTAAAATTCACATAATAAAAAATCTGTAAAGTCTGTGTACACATTAAGTAACATTTAAGTACCTTTTTTGATAGTTGATTTTGCTATCTTAATATTATCACTTCTAGCTGTTGATTTTGCTATCTTAATATTATGACTTCTAGCTAATCATATTCCTTTTTACTCAGCATTAGGTTCTTCACATTGCATATGTTTGATATAGTAATGCTGATGATGTTATCCGATTATTCTTTAAATTTATCTCATATTGAAATGAATTTGTTGATAGCTTTTAATTCTTTGTCTAATAATCTATTGATCTTTCAAGTCATTTGGTATTAGTATTTATTTTATTGGCAACTTCATGAATCATTAGCTTGCAGTTTAATTATCTGTAACTTCATAATGTCAGGAAATCTGGTGGGCTGCATAAGATTTTCAACTAAATATCGTTCATCTCTTCAGATTACATAATCAGAATAAGACCAATCCTAATACTAGATTGCCCAGCCATCCATTATATTTAGTGATGTAGCCATTGATAAAATTATGGCTTGTCCAAAGTTAAACTTCGTGTAGCTTGATTGTAAACAATTTTTGATCAATATATTTGCTTTGCTTGCTGGCAATTGATTTCCTTTATTTAAGCTTGGATGGTTCTCATTCTTTCATTTAGTTAATCTGGTCTTTAGTTTATTTATCTCTACTTTTGGCATTTGGTTTCCCCTATGGGAGCTTGGATGGTTTCTCATTGTTTCTTTTAGTTAACTTAGCTTTAACTTTAATTAGAGTAAGGTAAAATTGATAAGAAATAACAATAACTAGCAGAGTTCTAACAAGAAGTATTTAGATGAATAAGAACAAAATTTGCTTCATAAATGCATCTGTAATTATCATATGTTGTTTATTTCATAACTTAAATGACATTTTTGTTTTTAAATTAAAAAATGCTTTTTTCTTTTTCTTTTTGAAATGTTTATTATTCTGTTCACAAGTACTTTTCAACAACACATTATATATTTAATGTTTTCCTGAAAGTTGTGATGATAGCATTCTAGTTGTATTTATATGTTGGACTATTTATATCATCTTATATTCTTCTCTTTTCTTCAGTGACAGTACTAGTATGGAAATTGAATCTTGATCTTTAGATTCTTGAATATTGACTTTTAAGGTAATGCTCTGTCTGAGCCATTTTGCCAAAGTCATTAATCAGATGAAATTTCATATAATTATTTATGAGGTTTCTCCTGATTTCTTTACTTTTTTTAAACTAATTAGCAGTTTTCAGACATTATTTATTGTGATGCGGATGATAATGACCAAACCCATCACAAATTAGTATCATCTAGCCCTATGAACATAAATAGATTAATGAGTTAAATAAAAAATCTTAAATAGATAAACATAGGCTGAGAGTAAAAATATCTTTGTATACATAATATGTACACATTCATGGCATATATATATTTTTTATAAATATAATAAAATATACACTGGAAGAATTTTTCTTTATTTGTACATATATTTTATTTATTTTTTTATCACAAAGAAAAAAATTGCATATTTGTTTATCTATTTAAATGTTAAAAAGATTAGAAAATTAAGTTTTTTTAAAAAAATTATCTTATAATGCTGTAATTAATTAAAATAGGTAAAATCGTTAAAGAATTTTTAATTATTGTTCATATAATTTTTTTTTTTGTAATAGAGAAAATAATTTTATTTTTTCTCTTTTCAAAATTAGAGATTTGAAAAATGTATTTTCTTTTTTATGTATTGATTAGATATGGTTTTTTTTTTTTTTTGGATTCTTATTAATTAATTAAAAGACTTATCAGGATTTCATTAGAAAAAATATATATAGATAAGAAAAAACAAGATGGCAGCATTTTCTTTTCATGCGTATTGCTATAAATAAGGTTTTAAAACTAAAGTCATGAATTCTTCGATTGTTTGGAAGAGAGAAAAAGGCAAGCTGTACTTCTAAAAGATATTTTAAATAGGAAAAAAAAAGTTAATTGAAGCCCCATCCTGCAAAACTCCGGATTGCTAGTGAGAACTGCACAACCATATTTCATTACTGAATGCCATCAATTGCTTTCAGAGAATAAACATTTTATTGTATGGATTGTTAATTCTTATCTCATCAGAAGGTTGTTTGCTAATTTGATTGAAGAAAACAAGATGGAGTACATATATCTTTTTTAATGGTCTTTTTTTTTCATCATCATATGAGCATATACATAACTGCTGAATGCTAATTCTTTTGTAATGAAAAAAAATAATACTGTGAGGTTTTAAATGTTAATCATCATACCTCCTGTTTTTATAGTTTTGCTCATGAAGAATATGCTGGAAACCTTGAACTGTGTGTCAATTTTTTTTTAAAAGAAAAAAAAAGTATCTTAATAGATTAAAACATTTTGATCTTTTTTTAATATTGAAGAGAACTTAGCTTCAAATATTTCTTTGCATTTATAAATTGTTTAAAATGAAAAAGAAAACCATATATCTTGGGAAATAAGATTAATTTTGTATTTGATTTTAATATATTTTTATTATTTTTTTTAAATGCAATTGATGAAGTAATCTATATATATATATATGGATGTGTGGATATGAAATAATATTCACAAACTACTTAATATATGATATTGAATTAATTTGTTGTTTTATAAAACAATTTATGAGTTAATCTTTACTTACATATATGTATGTGCAAGTATGAAATATTATTTATTTTATTTTGTATTGAAACATTTAATCTTTTTTGACTCAATGTTCTTTAATTACTTATTACTTTTTTATAATATGTGTATGTAACCTATATCTAAATGTAAGTCAAAGAAAAGAGTGGAGGGTGTTTCCACTTATATCTAGATATTGTATTCTTTAATATGTTATTTTGTATTAAATTGCAATTATAAGTTTTATTTAGTTTATTTAATATTAATTACCTAGATATTAAGTTGAGTTAGCATTTGGTGTTCAATGTATCAGTTCATGTTATTACACAGTAAATATCAATTATTGATTTGTTTGTTTTTCTACTGTATGCCACTCACCTTGAGAGTTTAAGAGTATTTCTGAGTTTGAACCTGAGATATGCTGTAGGGAACTGTAGGTGGATGTCTATAAGCATTCTTTTAAAGTATTTTTTTCTCTGAAAGTGGTGCATAAAGTTCATTTGATTTGGGCTTTATAAAAATGTTTTATGGGTGGCAAATTTTGCTGGTACTTATGGGGATTGATACCAAAAGGGTGATCAGGAAATGTAACTAATGATTATTAGTTTGATTCCCTTTTAAATAATATACATTTTGTTATCAATATGTCTAACTTAATTGTCTTGAAATAATACCATATGTGATTGTGGGTATGTTATTAAGTTGACTTGGGTGCTCAGCATATGAGACCTGTAATATTTAATTTAAATAATTAAGTTAGATTTCACTATATTGAAATTTATAATCCTCTGTGTAGGGCTTGAATGAGTTGTCTAGGGCTACAAGGAAGAATGTTGTAGAGAAAGTAAATGGAATAGGTTCCCAGTACAGTGCAGTCACACAAGGTTGACTAATGGGATTATATCATATGAGCAGCTTTGAATTTATTTTTTGTATTTTTTTCTCTCTATCCAATGTTTTTGTATTTTCCCAGTCGATCATATAATTATTGGTACGTACATACTTTAGACACATCTGTTTGATCTTTTCTAAACATCAGTTTAATAAGGTGATGGGTCTTATCAATTTATACCCTTCCACATTTACATGGTGTTTCATGTGATAATGGAATTATTAATATTTTTCATAACAATGTATTTTCAGTACTACACAGAATTCTTCCAACTAGAATCAAGGGATGACTATGGTCTCAAGTGGAAAACTTGAGACCATAACCATAAAAGAGTGTGATGATACATTTGTTGTATGGTCACATGATGAAGCACTACTTAGACTGCAAACTTTCTGGAAACATATCATATCCCTTCATTTAAATTCATAATAGAATCAGAACAAGAATGAAAATTGGCATTCTTAAATGGTTGTGTTAAGATTCCCTCAGGGCAAAATCAAAACCGCCGTTTACAGAAAACCCACACATACAAGAAAATGCTCAGCATATGCATCCAATTACATTAGAAACAGAAAACATGGAATTATATTATCACTATTGAAGCTGGAAATATAGTACATATTTCTGCTTCACCTAGTGCCAATGTCATCAGCACTAGTGTGGGTTTGAACCCAACCTTTTGTATTAACTGACCTCCACCACATAATAGGTGGTAGTATAATTATAATCAATATTATAATCTTTTATCTAATTAATTTGTATTTTATGATTAACTAACCTTTTATAATAGTTTATTTATTTTATAATATTTGTAAAACTGTATATTATGTTTATTTTATTAAATTGGCATTTATATGTAATTGAATCCTAGATATCTATAAAATGTTACAAATATTTTAAATTCTTTTATTAAAGTTCATTTTTCTTAAATTAATCAGTTGGTAACATTTTATATTTATCTTTTGATAAATGTACATTAAAGGATCAATTATGTAAACAGTGTAATATTTGTAAGAAATATTTTGTAAATTTCTATTTAAGTTTATGTCAAATATTAAATTTGAAAGTCATTGTACCAAATTCCTAAAATTTTTCTGAATAAAATTTACATTTTTATTAATCTAAATCTTAATTAAATAGGCTTCTTAGTACAATGACTGATAAACTGAATATGCTTGTTGCTGTTTTCTTTTAATTAGCAAATGAACCCTTGGGGCATGTTTAATGCAGGATGATAGATTTCCCTCCAAAAAGGCACCAACCTCAGAGAACTGCTCAGAGCAGTTGCAATTGGCAGTTGTCACTGTAGATAGAATCCTATAGATAAAGCCAGATCAAATAAATGGTGGAAATTTTTGATAAGAAGGGATTATTGTTTGAAGAATTCACTGAAGAGAGTAGTTTAGATTTACAGTACATCGTGATTAAAGAAATGATGGGGTGAAAAGATCGGCAGTTGCATCCTGGAGCTCTGTTTCCACCAGCTCATCAATGCCATTCCAGTGCTTTCAACATCTAGCCAGAGATTGTACTGTGTCTAGGAAGCCTGCTAAATGATCTGACTATATAACTGCCTGTTTCAAGCCATGGAACATCTCCCAATAGTTATATTATTATAATCTCCAATTTGCCGCAAGCCACTGATTCTATTTTACTTGTTTTCTAAATCAATGTTAATTTATATTTTATATATCTGTAATGTTTATACAATTTAATTTTAAATGCGTCTTTTAATTTTTTCTCTTAAATTTAAAATATAAATTCATATAAAAATCTCACATTATTTTGATGCAGCAAATTAAATTAATTTTTGTTGGTTTATTTATAATATTGACTTACTGAAATTGCCAAGTATAAAATTCAATGAGCAACTAACTTTAACCCTCCCTCTTATTTTCTCCATTCAAAAATCATTACAGGATACTTATTTCCCGTAAATTAATTAATTAAAGAAAGCTCTTTTAGTTTTGTACCTTTTATAGTATAAATTTGTTTTAAATGATAGAAATTATTTTAAAAAATTAGATGTGTTATTATTACCTACAATTTAAAATTGCCCTCGTAAATTTTTCTGAAAGAATAAAGAATTTTAGTAAAACAGTTAAGTAAATCTATTACGATTTCTGTAAAACAAATGTCTTAAGAGAAAATCATTGAAAGCATTTTATCAGTACATGTTTCATACACATATATTTTATTTGTCAAAAAAAAATAGTAAAAGTTCGATGTATAATTTGTTATGCTGTATATTGTCAAACTTCACCATAAGTGAGTTTGATAGCCAATGCTCCGTCTATGTTAGTTAAAGGCAGTCTTATTTATAATTACCAATGATAAACTATTTAATAACTTAATAAATGAAATATTTGGAAAGTGTGGAAAACAATTTTATATTCTAATTTTTAATTCTTGCCTTCCCTTTTTATATTATGTTTTATGATTCATTCATTAATGGCCTAAGGTTTCTGAGACTTTCCATTATGTCAGGGAGCCGATTATTTTAATCAGGAATTAAGTTATTATTTTCATCAGTGATACACTCTATATCTATATACGTCTAAGGCATTATGTATTTATAGTTACAACCATTTCTTTATTATTGTTATTCTTGTTTTGCTACATACCTCTCATGACCTTCAGAAGTTTAAATATGACCAGTCCAATCTTTCACTTTCCCTCAAAGTAGACATAGTTCATACCAAGGGATCTTTTTTTTTGGGAGGCATTGCCATTAAGATGAATATGGGAAGTCCAGCACATCAAAAATATTATTATTATTATTCAGAGACATGTTTTGGCTGGAGGGCCAGCATTTCTCATCATCTACCTGTATATATCAGGGATTTCTTTTAGCAAAGCCACCTAGAGGTTCGTAGACCTCATTTATTCTTTTGTTGTCAACTATAATAGCATACTGCCTTCATCATTATTTTATATCTTTATTTAGCAAACCTGAAATGCTCTCTGCCGTGATGGCACATCCTTCACAAACCAACCCCATTAATTAGTTAAATATGATTATCTAATTTATTTAAAATGAACTCTCTTGCTTTCCACACTCAGTAGAGACAACTGATTTAAATGTAATAGTGTTATAAACGCACATCTTTCATATCTTGTTATCTATCTATCGATATTTATATATAAAATAGATTTATTTGTAATCTTTTAAAGAGGGCTAATAATATGTATTGCTGATTGGTTCTTGGCAGACCAATTAACAAACTTTTACTTTGTTGTCAAATGCCTTGCATAAACAAAAACTTCTTATTTTGTAACTCAATTCCTTAATAAATTCCTATAATATTATTATTTTAAATTAGCTTAGTTTGTCATCACTCCAAATCTCTAAGGTTAATTACTCTATTTATATATATATAATATTTCTTTGATTTAAATTCACTTCTTTGTAATGTTGCCAGAAAGAATTACAATTATTACGGTTCAAACCATTAGTAATCTATACCCAATCACATCTGTACCGTTCTGCAATTCACTAAATCATTAATTTCTTATATAAACCTGTTACTATTTTTTGAGTCTCTTTGTGAACCATGATCTCCAGCTGGGATGGAATAAAATCAGACACTGCTCGTGCTATCACAAACATTACCCATTAGTCAGAGAGGCATGAATTTTTTTTTGTGTGTTTTCGTGTTTTTAAATCTCCTTCATCACTCTCACAAGGGTTGGATTGAGGGTTTCTGATTGAAGTAAGGATGTGCTTAATGCCACAATGTGCTATCCACGCCTTCCACTCTTTGGAAGTGAAAGCAGATCCATGATCGAATAGGATTACTGCAGGTTTTCCTACTTCTTTGAATTGCTTTTCTTGTAAAACTCTGATTGCATTCATGGAGTCTGTCCTCCATACAGGATATGCCAGACATATTTTGAAAATATGTCGTATGTTACCAGAAGGTATTGGTAACATTTAAATGCTGGCAACGGTCCATAGTGGTCGATGGCCAGAATTTTGTTGGGTCCAGATGGAAGAATGGGTACATTGTGGCCCGCATATGATTTGTTGGGTATTTTACTCTTAGCACATATTGAACATTTTCGAAGAGTGTTAAGTACATCAGTATATAATCCAGACCAGTAGAATTGCCCCCTCAATGCTTCCTCTGTTTTTCGAGGACCATAGTGTTCAATCAACTGATGTACATGATTGGTTAATCGGGTCCGTAACTTTTGGGGCACAAGAATTGTCCATGGGCCATCAGCATCCGGCGTACGTATTTGCAGGATTCCATTGTTTAATCGATACTTCTGGGTAAGAGTAGCATCATGTTTTCTTACCTGCAGGGTATCGATAATTTTCTTATATTGTGGTTCTTACTTTTGCCAGTGGGGTAATTTCATAAGTTCAACCTCAATGTCATCACTGGTAGAGTTAATCATTATATTTATTGGATGATCTCCAATGATTGGATTCTTTGGAAGCACATCAACAGGATGCCGACTTAAAATATCTGCAACAGTATTTTCTGGTCCCGGACAGTAGACCACTCTATAGTGAAATTTTTGGAGGGACAAACTCCACCTAATTAATCGTTCATTGGTTAAGTAACTACAGTTAAGAAATTCTAGGCATTTATGATCCATGATGATGACGACTTTGGAGCCTAGTAGTAGTTGCTTAAATTTGTTGCAAGCCCACATGATAGCCAGTGTCTCTTGTTCAGTAATGGTGTAATTTACATCAGCTCCTTTAAGAGTCTGGCTACTAAATCTTAATACACAATGTCTTTCCTCTTCATCTATTTGAAAAATAACTGCACCCAACCCTCTTTTACTGCTGTCTGTTTGGACATAAAAGGGGCGGGTAAAATCTGGATGGTGGAGCATGACGGTATCTAAAAATTTGTCCTTAATGGATTCAAATGCTTCATCATGCTGAGCAGTCCATATCCATCTTTGGCCCTTCTTTAAAAGATTTATCAAATAAGACATGTCCTGGGCAAATTTGGGATAAAATTTATTATAATAATTACATAATCCCAGGAACGATCAGAGATGTTTTCAGGTGGTAGGTCTTGGGAAACTTTTGATTGCTTCCACTTTGTCTGGGTGTGTTCTTACACCCTTGCCATCGACAATATCCCAAGAAAGAGATTTCTGAAAGGGCAAAGTAACTTTTCTCTAGGTTGATGGTAATATTTTTATTAGCACACTCCTGAAAAAATTTATTTAGAACCTCGAAGTGCTCTTTTGGATTTCGTGATGCCACTACTACATCATCAACATAACAATTAAATGTTTTTTAATTTCTGCTGATAAAGATCAGTCCAAGCACCTCATTAACCCAGCCCCGCTGTTGATAAATCCAAATGGGACCCTTTTAAATTGGTGGGTATGCCCATTATACCTAAAGGTGGTATATTTTCTATCATGGGGATCAAGAGTCATTTGCCAATAACTGGCTGTAAGGTCAAGGGTGGAAAATAGTGTTTTGTGATGCAAAGGGTAAATATTTTTTGGATGGATGGTGGGACATCGCGTTCTGGGATAGTTATACTGTTTAGTTTTCGAGCATCCAAGCACAATCGTAGTGCACCACTTTTTTTTCTTTACCACAACGAGGGGGTTGTTGTATGGGGATGGTTTCTTTTCAATAATTCCCCACTTGATCATCGGCTGGATCTGATTTCAAACCTCTTCTTGATACTGGAATGGTACTGGGTATGTCTTGGCTTGGAAGTACTCCTTTTACCCTAATTCGGTGGGTATATCCCTTGATCTCTCCAGGTGTGTTGGAGAAAACTTTGGCATTACAGTCTAAGATTTTATATAGTTTCTCTCTATCATGTGAGTCCTCCAACATAGCTTCATTGGTTTTCTTTTTTAAAAGATTTTTGTCAACTGCTTGGGTTATACACTTCGCTTTGGGATGCTGATCATGATGATCAATTTGAAATGGAATTTGCTCTCCCTCAGTCAAAAAAAAAATGATGATGGTAATTCCAAGATGCATCGGTGCTGCTTCAGAAAGTCAGACCCAATAACTAGGTTATGGATTAAATCTGCCATGATCAAGAATGTATGCACTATTGCCAGTCCTCCAAAAATAATCTCCAGCCATACCTGGTAGTTCTCAGTCCTTGTTTTTTTCCATTCGCAAGTGTGAGTTGTATAGGGCGAGTATGCAGTTTAGAAAGTGTTTTTTTTTCTGTTTCTAGTTATCGTACCAGTACTTGGATATGAGAGAAATTTGGCTCCCTGAATCCAGCAAGGCATGTGTGGACATGGGTCAATATTTGCATCTGGGAAAGGTGCGTCTGCTTCATTGACAATAGTAGAGATTGGATGTTGATATTCCATTTTGTTCTTTGATCTGTTAATGGGATCTCGTGGACAGCAATGATCAGACGGGATCCTTAACAGTTTTCTGACTGCCTTCTGTCGGCATATCTTTTTGGTGCAGTTTGATTTCGGTTATATGTTGGTATTGCTCGGTTATTCCGTTCTTCTATGGCTATTGAGTGAATTCTTGGGGCTCTAATTTTCGGATCTTTTCCATGGGTTCATAATGAAAATTTCCAAGTTCCATTGTGGTTAAAAACTGGGCCATCTCCTCCACCTTATTAATTCGACTTATTACCATCGCTTGTTGGATTGATGGTGGGAGATTTGCTTGTACAGTCCTAATGATATTGGCTTCTGAGAACTGGAAAGCGGTCAGTGATCAAAGTTGATCCAATTGTTTAAAAAAAAACTGAGTGTGCGACTCCTTTCTACTATATTTTTCACATGTAACCCAATGGAGTATCTTCTCTTGGTGGGCCTCACTCCAAAAGCTAGCTAGTAATGTGCATTGGTATTCTTGGAAGGTTGTTGGTTTATTTTGAATGGACCCCCACCAATGTCTAGCAGGTCCTTGTAAGTAATGTTTAGCTATGGCTAACTTATCCCCTTCATTAGCAGGATGAAAGTAAAAAAAGTTCTTTCAGGCTATCAAGATGGAAGTGTGGATTCTCTTCTGGTTCTCCTCTGAATATCTTTATGTTGTTAAATCTTAGGAAATTTGGTTGCATTCTTACATCTGGGATTTCCTGTAGTTGCATGGGTGTGCTAGCATGGTTGATCTGTTTTATAGAAAAGTTATCAGTAATTCTTACTGGTGAGGGGCTCCTAGTTATGCCAGGTTGTGGGTCATTTAGTCGTTGAAACTGTAATTGATTCTCGACTTCCTTTTTAATTAAAGATGCATAGTCTTGTCGTTCACTATTGATAGATAATATGATACGTTCAATTTCCCTTATGCTATCATCGGTTCGGTCTTGTTTTTGTAGTACTTCCCCACTTCTCTTTCGTTGCTTGTAGAACACTGGCATTATCCTTTTTGCATTCTTTTAAACTTTTGTGGATTGCCTTCATCATTTCTGTTCTTAAGCCCTGTGCATCCCTTTGGGTTTGAACCATCATACTTTGGAGTAAGCGGATCAGGTTCTCATTTTGATAAGCAGGTATTTGGGCTGGTTTCATGTCATGGATGAGTATAAATGGATCCTTTACAGTGACTTCTGAAATTTGTTCCTCCATGTTTTCTTCTTTCACTGGGATGCTGGCATCAACATCTTCACTTTCCTTTTCTTCTATACTGTTATCCATTTGGATTTCAAAAAGTTTGACACAATAACGGTAATAATGCTGATCTTAGAATTCAAAGTTATTTTACTAGAACTACGACTCACTGAAACTTTAATACAATCTTAAATAAATAGAATGTAAACATAGTTTTTATCTTGGAATTTATACAATCATTAATCTGAACATTTGCTTCCCATACTCTATCCACTCTTCTCATTATGCTTTACTGATTGTGTCCTTTCTGACCTGCTTTACCAAGTTTCTGTCTGTTTTAAGCCGGATATTTAAATAATTGTTTCAAACTTCAACAAAAAAACAAACTTTTTTTATCATGAGAATGACTGATTTGTTTCTTGATTCTAGCTGGTCACCCTTGGTCACTCCTTGCCTCTGAAATGGACTAAAAGGATCATTATTTCAAAATTCAATACACAATCTTGTTGTTATGAGCATTACATTAACTTATAATTTTATTGTTACTTATTACACCAGTTATAAAATTCTTCACTCTCCAAATCTCATATATATATAAAAAAATTGTTGCCAAGAATTACCACGGGTTTTTTTTTTGAACTTGATAATGAATTTATAATGGTGATAGGTACTCTATTCCCTACACCAGGGTGCCAGTTATCAAGGTCAGCAATAATCTAACACTTATAGATAGCTCTTTCTCTCTCTCTCTCTCTATATATATATATATAAAACAGGTATATATAAATATATGTACTTTTATTGATTGTTAACACAGTGTGCCCATATGAATAAACATTAAATACATCTTGTTACAACCTTTTACACATAAGGCTTATGGATGTAGTATATGGGCTTTAAAATTTTTTAAACACATGAAAACACACAAAAAATTCATGTGTGCATGTAAAATCAGATACAAACAAAAAATTCTACGTATGTTCATGGATTTCAAAAATTTTTTTTTACAAAATATATATATGGTTGAAAAAACAGGCACTACAGTTATTGTTACAGTATTTGGATTTAAAAGAAAACTTTTCGCACAACATTTTATAGTTGTATAACACAGTCTTTGGTTTTTGACACTCATGAAATAAACTTTACATTGCTTTGATATCACTTTATGATTATTTTAAATAGTTTGAGTTTGGTATAAATCTAACATTAAGAGAAAACATTTTGCTAAACTTAAGAGCATATACATAACAAATTATTACATGTCACTATGCATTCAACTCAGTTGAACTAAACAAACTTTTAAATATATTGGTCCGAGTATATAAAACTGTATATATGAAATATTATTTGGGGATGTGAATATTTGTTCAACTTTTAAATCCAGAAAAAAAAAATGTACATCTATATATTGGGAAAAAGTTTTTCAAGCTTTTATGCTTGAGATATAACACAATTTCTCCACACATGTGGATTTCCAAGAAAATATATATAGCAATGCAATACATATAATAAATTTTTCACACATCTATTCCCTTTTGAGATATTACACTGTACCTACACATCGCACATACACACCTATGTACATATATACGCAGCGCTACATATACACATACATAGATTTTACACACACATACATCTATATACATTACACAATACTATACACTATTGGAAAAAAAAGAAGAAAAAAACTTTGGAGAAAAAGTGTGTGGCACACTATGGAACAGAGCAAAAGACGTTGTTCAGAAACCAAAAGTTCTGTATAGAACAAACTCATGAAGAATGGTTGTCCATCAACTATCATTAAGAAAAACTTTAAAGATATAACAAAAAGAACCATCAAAAGAAAAAAAAAATTATTGGTACTCTAGTGTATTTACATATATCAGGAACAGCAGACACATTTAAAGAAAATTGCAGTCAATATAACATCCAGAACCATATCACACTATGAGAAATTTTAAAATCTACAAAGCTGAAATGTGAAATGCTGAAAAGCAAAACCTACATTTATGTTCAATGTTGGCAAACTACATTTATGAAATACCATGTGGAAGAATGTATATTGGTGAGATCAGTCACCCTATTGAAAGGCAATTTCAAGAGCACAACTGATGATTAGAAAATAGAAAACAGATGTGTCTAAAGTAATAATGTATGTGCCCATGAACATAGGTTTCGTTGGAGAAAATAGAAAAATATTGGATAGAAAGGAAAAAATACAAAGAAGAAAATTCAAAGAAGTAGCTTACATGACAATGGCAAATGATCTGATAAGTCAACCTAGTGTGACTATACTTAATGTCTGGAAATCACTGATTAACTTGGCTCTTAAGGAAAAAGTGGAGAAATCAAGAGAATTTCATAGATATTTATATGAAATTTTTACTGACTGTTGCCTTTGGCAGAATGGTTCAGCTGGTTAGAGTGTTATTTTAAAATTTGATAATCAAGAATCTAAAGACCCATGTTTGATTCCCATGCTAGTACTATCACTGATCAGGCCAGCAATACCTGAAGAAAGGAGAATAATAGCCTTGAAATGTTGTGTATATACTAACCTGTGTGTTATTACTAATAGTTTAATTTAATTGGAAAATTAAAATAAAATTCAAAATTTTTCTAAAGACATTCAATATTTAATATTAGCTGATGAAATAGTCCAACATATAAATACTGTACAAATAAAAAAAAAACATATTGTATAATTTGAAATTCCTTTAAATTTTAACAAAATTCTATTGAAATGAAGGTTATATAGTTAGTTAAAGTTATGAATTTTCTCCCATATTTTGCATAGTTTTATGACTTAGAATTACTCATTATTACTTTCTACAATTTTATCATAGGTTATGTTAAGAAAGTACTCTCTGGAACTTTTCCAATTTTTAAGTACTATGATATTTTTATTTTAAAATCCATTATTTTAATTACACATGATTACTACTGACAGTTCTTAAACATATATGCATATATATAAGTTATACACACATGCATTCATTATAAAATAAACACTGCTTCATTTTTTTATTGTTTTCCTTATACATAACCAATCTATGAAAACAGGGCAACATATTTCATACTAGTCTTCCCTGTATAAATAAATTTACATTTATTATTTTTTCAGGTTCTAATTCTTCTTTTTTAATGCATATTCCAAGGTATTTTAAAAGGAATTAACATCTTTCCACAATATATATTCCATGCATTATATATATATACACACAGTGGACCACAATATCTGCTATATTTTTTCCAAGCCCACATCATTTTCACAATATATATATAACATGCATTATGCATATATATATATATTTAGACATACACAGTATACTATGATATGTGCTATATTATGTTCCAAGTCCCTATCATATACATTATATATATAGCTCATGTTATGTTGATAAACTTTCATTAGAAAAGAATACATATTGTTTATTGAATTGCAAGTGTACATTATTTTTCAACACACACACACATATATATATATAACAGATGCTTTTTTATATGTACAGTATGCATGTATAAATTAAAATTATAGTATAAACAATTTTTTTAAAATTAATAATAGTATAATTTTTAATAATAAATTGAGGGGATACATGTACATATATTTAATATAAATTTTTATATTTATTTATTCACATTTTTTTTTTTTTGACAGCACATAATTGAAGTCATGCATATTACATGCAGCATAGTTAGCAGCTTCATTGCATATCATTTTATTTAAATTATGTTTTTCTAATTTAATATTTCCAATCTCTTATATTCTATTTAAATTAAGGACTTAATTTGCATATAGGTTTCTGCTATGCTTGTTCAACATTTGAAAAATGGCAGTGAGAAAAAAAATGTTTTGAAAAAACTTTTTCTTGTTACTTCCATTTTATTCATCATCTTTTTTGCTATTGTTTCTTTTTTATATAAATATTTAATTATTGTTTTTATTTATTTAAGTATATTTTTGCTGTATCCATCAATGTAATAATGTCATGAGAATAAGATATAATGTACTCTGTATAATGTACTCTATGGCATTATTATTTTGGGAATTATTATAGATCATTTTGATTTCATTTTAGCTGAATATGTGAAAAATAAAGATTTTCAGTAAAGATGATGGAGGTTTAATGACTGCTTCTATTTTTTGGACTAAAAATAATCTTTAGATCACTATTGCTGACATGCACTTTCAAAGTTAATTATGCTTTCATACACTTGACTGACAAAAATAAATTATTATGATGCTATTAATGTTTTGAAAGTTTGAGATAAGATTAGGGTTTTTTTTATTTGGTGCAGTTACATCAGAGTGGCACAACTCCGATATATAGAAAATGAAAATTAAAGCATGCATATCATTTCACTATTCACTTATCAAATATTTGAGAAATTCTCACCAGTAAAACTTGCTCTTTAATTCTTCTAGTAAATCTCTAAAATATCTAAAGACTGCATCTTTCCTTTCAACTTTATTGAATTCCAAAATTATTAAACTTTCATACTCTTTATTATTTCTTCTTATACTTTTTCTTAACATGGAGTTTAAAATTCAGGCATTGCTTATACTTGATTCTCTTCTCATCTTTAACAAAGAATGCATTCTCTTTCTTGTTGCTTAACAATTTTACAAGAGACCTTATATAAGTTTTTGAATTTTTTGAGAATGTAATGCTCAAGATTGCATTTGGAATATTTTTATGAAAATCGTGTTGCCAACAATAAGCATTTTTTTTTTTTTTCATTCCTGAAAGAAGTATTTTTTTATTGAGATCCTTGGCAATTTAAGTGTTTATTTTCATCTTGTGATAATTTTAACCAGGTTAGACTTGTATTGGATGACAGTAATCTATTATAGACCATATTACAAATGTTTCCTTGGGGCTGTTTGGTCATATCAGAGTTGAAAATGAGTCTAATATTATTCTTTGGTAGAATTCATTCAATTTTTTAGTATATTGGTGGAATTGCTATATGCTTTATATGTTTAATTTCTGAGTCAAACTTATTGAAGAATATATGAAAAAAAAAATCTTAAAAACTTTCTGGTAAGCTAATTATTGAAAAAAATTTCTTTAAAAAGATTAACTCATTAAGATTACAAATCTTGTAAGCAGATTGCAGTAATGTTTTCACACTTGCTTATATTTGAATAGCATGATGATAAGAATGGGCTTAGAAATCTGAGTATGTGTAAAAAATATTAAATGTTTACTCTCATTATTATTGAGATAAAAAATATGTAAAAACAATAGCTTGCTTTGATTTTTTATTTTCTTAATTAAAAATATAAACTGATATAGATGTATACTGATTAAATTATCAAGACCATGATATTTAGATAACAAAAATATTAACATAGTAGAAAATAAACTACTTATTTTTTAAAGTGTTGCTGTATAAAATATTGATATAATGAAACTGACTGAATGGTAGTGTCTTGCCATATTTTTGTGCTTGCTTTCAATCATTTGTGCTGATGCTGAAATTGTGGATAGTGTTAATAGCATATGTTTCAACATGTATAGAAATATTTATAATACAATTTAATTTAACAATTTTGCATGTTAAGACATTTAACAAAGATCAAATTATATGATTGGAATGTATTAAACACTTGAGATAATAAAATAGCCAAGAGATGATTTCAGCTCATTTATGCAACCATACATGCATACTTTATGATATCAAATTTATAATTTTTTGTGTTTTTTATTTAATATTTTTTTTCAAACCATGGATTATAAAATCTGCGTATTTTTAGAGAACAAATATGGCAAAACAATTGTACCATTGTACTTCCATCTTATTTATAAAAAATATCATTAAATACAAAATAGATATTAGTACTATGTTGGATGTAAGAATATTATGTAATAGATTAGTATCATCAGCAGTAGGCAATTATATAATAGTCATTACTCAAAGTTAAAAGTATAATATTAAGATAAAAACATAATTTGATCAATTATGTTACCATCTATGAAGAATCATGAATAAGTTAAAAAGATTTTTCAATAAAATTATTAAGTAATTGACCAAATTATATAGATAAGTAGTAAAGTTGTGAGCTAATAGCTTCTGAATCTTTTAAGTAGTAATATTTTTAGAAGTATGTTGACAAATCAAAGCAATATCTATTAGGTATTTGTTGTTTTTTTTGAAAAATACTTTTTTTTAATAATAACTACAACATCTTTTTGTATATTTTTCAGTTGATTGGTAGCCAATAATGTGTGTATTTTGGAAATGTAATTTGATTAATTTAAAATAACAGCAACATTATCTTTACCAGAAAGAGAATAAATGATGTCTGTACCTTTTTAAATTATTATAGAGTAATGAATTTTGTGTAGCTGGATTTATTTTGTGAAGTTTAATCAAAAGGGAATATTGTGAAAACAATCACTTGAAACACCTAAATGTAGATCATTTCATTTGCTATGCTATTCTTGCAATATTTTTGAGGTTTGGCCTCATAGCTTTGTTCAATTAAAATGATTTGTTAATTATTTATCATTTTAAGTCAATTGTCATTCCACTGTTATTTTTATAATGGAAATGTACTATAAAGCAAAATTACATTTTAGAATATTTTTGAATTATTCAGGAATAATGAAACTTTGTAAATAAATAAATAAAAATCAAATGATTTTATTGCTCAGAAGTTTGTCAAAAGTTTGAGCACTAGAAGTGATAGATTTGGTTGCAATCCTGTGGATCTCTAAGCTCCAAAGTCTGCCACTCTGTCATTGCACCAAATCATACAGAGTAAACTTTTTCATTCAGTATTTATAAACACATCCATTCACATATATGCCCATTCTCATCATCATCTGATTTCAGGAACAAGCAACAAGCTGAGTTAGAATTTTTAAAATAAACTTTTATCAATATAGTGGCTATGCCAGGAATAGTTTTAGTATTCAGAAAACTAAATTTTAAACATAGTTCTTGTACTACATATTATAAAATATTACTAATATTTATATAATATTAACCCCAATTTTAGAGGGTGTGGGGTTAAATAAAATTATACTATATTTGTCAATAATATTTGTCACAGGCTCTCTTCAAAACTTAAAGCATTTATAAAATATCCTGCAAATGTAGAGTAATGTGTATTATATATTATTTATCAAAAAAAAAAAAAGAAATGAAATTGAATTATTCCATGTGTTTATGTTTAATTAAAAAACAGATATGTAAATCTTTAACAGGTTTAAAGTTTATATTTGGGTTAGGAATTAGTAAATGATTAACAGTAATCATTAATATATTTATTTGAGAGATTGATGGCAAAGTTGTGTGTGCTTAAAATTTAACATTTGTAAATCATAAGTGTAATAATTTGAATTTTTGCACTCACACCTTTGATACCATCTACTTTCAATGAATACATTAATGATTAATACTAATCATTTATTAGGCTAGAAATTATCATTGTTAATGTTGAACAACCTTTGTAAGAGGTTATGACTTGTTCTGATGAGTGCTTAGTGCATCTTTAGGGTTAATTTAATTTTTTGGATGACTTTATTCATACCTTTCAAGAATGTGTAAGTCTGGATATTATGGATCACATTGTACTGAAAGCATGCTCAGCATGAATAAAGTCAATTTTTAAAATAACATGTTTAAACTTGTCTAAATATTTATATGTTAAATATATATATAGAGAGAGGATATATTGGTCACTTTATTTTAATTAAATATAAAAGAGCAAAGAAGATCTAAGACCAATCAAGTTTTTTTTATTGTCCCAAGGCAAATTCTTATTTCCACTTTTTGTCAAAATTTTTATTAAGAATTTACATAAATTTTCAGAAAAAATTATTTGGAATTAATTTAGAAATCTCAAATAATCATAGTTACCAAATTAAATTAAAACATCAAATAATTCTTTTTTAAAATTTATCAGCATAAGTTTTTTAATAATTAATTTTAAGTTAATAACACAATATATTTTATTTTAAAATATTTATTAATCTCATTAATGTGTTAATATTTATAGGGATAGTGGGGTTCGATCAACATTATCTCATCATAATTTACATATATTATCTTATATAATTTTTCACTCATAATTCTATTTTCTTTTTTTTATGTCTTTATTGTTATATTTGTTGTCATTATTTTTATCTTTATTGTAAAACACTAGATAGCATTCTAGGTGCAATAATAGGTTAACATCAAAATAGATGTTAAACATTTGATAAGGGCCTAAAACCTTATGCCGAAAAAGGCTTTGTATAATTATTAATATATTTACAATATAGAGATTTTAAATGTTTTCTCTTATCACACTTATTAAATAAGAGCTTGTTTGAGCTATTGATATGCTCTCTATATTACATATTTGTAAATACAAGCTTTTTAAAGCGATGTCACATTATATATGACTTGCTTTATTAATTATGTATATATAGCTGTTTATATATTTTTGTTATTCTTTATAATTTATATGATAAAAACAGTATATTGGACTTTATGAAGTTCCATTTTTAATGAGAATTAAACTTGAATGTAACTCTTTTGATAGAAATAACTTATTAAATGAAAATGACCAACGGATTTGAAAAATAAGTTTTTAATAAATGGTTTTTATCAATTTTTACTTATGAATTTGAGACTTGGATAACAGAAAAACAATGCAGAAACTTCAGATAATTCAATGAAGTATGGGGAGACTATGTTAGTAGTAACAAGAAGGAATTGAAAATGAAATATATGGGTGAAAGAACAAACATGTTACGACATCATTGAAAGAATTAAGAGACTGAAATGGAATGGGATGGATATTTTTTGAAAAGATGATAATAGGTGTATAGTTGAAGTCTTAAACTAGATTCCAAGAGAGAGATCACTTGTAAGACTAATGGAGAAAGGTGTATGCCATGATGATAAGGAGAAAAGAGGCTAGAGATTGGCACCTGGAGAGACTTCATTTCTGCAGTGAATTGATAATGGTTGAAAATGATGATAAGTTGTAATATTTTTTATAAATACCTTTACTTTTGAAGTAATTTTGTACTTTTCCATTTTTTTTTCTCTCATTTTTATTACCATCTCATGTTTTTTTTTTGTTTAATAATTTCTCTGCTTTTTTTAATCAATTCCAATTATTAATAAAATTTATTTTTTAACATTTAGCATTCTAGCATTTATTTTTTTAATTTAATTTTGTAAGTAATCCATTTACTTCTTGGCCAGTTCTTTTGGCTTTATTCAATTTTTTTGTCTCGCTGTTTATTTATATTAAATTGTGAACTTGAATCTTTACTTTCAATATTTATCTAAATCTATTTTGAATCAATACATAATCTAATTGAAATTGGTTTTTATTACCAAGAACTTTACATTCTTCTTTAGTGATTTTCAAACAATGTATTCATTATAGCCATGATATTTCTTTATAAAAATTTGTAAATCTTCTCATTCTAATCTTCCAGTTTTCTTATATAGTGACTCCAACCACATATTATTTTATATTTTTGTTTCAAATTTTTTATACATAATTTCTACTTTTTCATTAGATGGAATATACATCTAAAAAACATATCCTATTCTAGTGCCAGCTATAGCAATCTTGAATAATTTTCAGAAGGTATTGCATTTAAATCATCAACCCCAGACTGGTTTCTGAATAAAGTGATTTATTATTGTTATCCACCAGAAGTAGAAATAAAAGGAGAGAAGAAAGAGAGGAATTATATAAAAAAAGATGTTTGATTTTAGTACAATATATAGTACATTAAAGTAGATTAGATGTGAAAAAACAAACAAACCTGAAGTTCCAAGTTCTTATAAATAATCTAATGTATTGAAAAGATAAGATGAATAAGTGATTGTGTAATAAAGATAGTATGTTTTTTACATATTAATCGAAAACAAAGTTAAATGGATAAAAATGAAGTGGTTTGTAAGCAATGGAAAAAGAAATGTAAAATTAAATAATGATCTAGTCTAGTATACTTGTGAAATAATTCAATTCTGAATACTATGAGATAAAAAATTTGAGAAAAATAAGAACTTGAAATTTAGTTTATGATTTGGAAATGTAGCCACCAGCCTTTTTTTTTTTTGTCAGTTGTTTCCAATTGAGAAAAGGGCTTATGCAATGAAATATGGGGATTTTAGAATTAGGTTAATAAACATTTTAAAACATTAATACTTAAGTCTACCAAATACCGATACATATATATATATATATTGTAATGGTAAAAATAAATGAATCCAATGTGGAAATTGAAAGTGTCTTCTAACTTGCAAAAATTTGTAAGTTACTAATGTATGAGCACCATCCAGACTAGATGGTTTATTTACAACAACATAGTTGTCACTTCTCTGACTGGCTACAATGATCTTACAGCCTGTAGTAAATATGCAAGTACATGGCATGAATGTTTAAAGTTTCATATTTAAATCTTAAAATAAGAGTAACATAATAAATAGATGTATCAAACCCAAAGCAACATCTATCACTGACAGATTTTGCATTAATTTCTAAGGGAAATAGAGGTATAAATAAAATTTTGAGACCAAGGACATTATGATTAACTTTATTATGTGTAATATATAATATGAATATGATAATTAAAATAACAAAGAAATAATAATAAAGATAATAAATTAATACTTATATAATATTTCTTTATTTTTCAATAATAAATTTTATAACTTTTAAAAATCATTTATGTTAAAATATAAACTTTTTGTAATATTATAAAATAATATTATTTTAAATCATTTTTATTATAGTTTATTATTGTACAGCAATTACAATAATCACATATTTGTTTGCTCTTTATGATATAAATTATTTTTAATTTAGATATTGGAATGATGAAATGGAACAGAATTATGCCTTATCAAGTATTAACTATATTTAATCTCCTATATGTGGTAAAGATAAAAAATATACACCTCTGCTCTGCTTTGAGTTTAAACATGTTTATTGCATTGCAAAGGTTAATATTTTTCATGTTCATTTATTAAATATTTTGTTACATTTTTATTTACCATCGTCAAACTCCCTCCATTCACAACTTTGACGCCATCCATTTCAGATAAATACACTAATGATTATTACTAATCATTTTTGAAACTAGAGATTATCTCTAGCATAGATATAAACTTTAAACCTCAGTTAAAGATTAATATATCTGATTTTTTAATTTTACACACATGGAGTTATTCACCTTTCTCTGTCCCATATGTAATATCTTTATAGATATAATAAACACCTCCACACTTCCCCATTCTTTTCAAATTCATATAAATAAAGATATAATAAAAGACAAATGCCCCCCAAGATGCATTTCGTGCTGAACCAGCACTCATCAGTTGGCCCAGGTCACTGTCCCTCATATATATATATATATATTATACGCAAAAAAATTATCTAGAGTAAATTGTTACATATCAGATGGGGAAAAAAATTATCTAGAGTAAATTTTTAAAAAAATCAGATATATTAATCTTTAACTGAGGTTTAAAGTTTATATCTGTGCTAGAGATAATCTCTAGTTTCGAAAATGATTAGTAATAATCATTAGTGTATTTATCTGAAATGGATGGCGTCAAAGTTGTGAATGGAGGGAGTTTGACAATGGTAAATGAAAATGTAACAATTTACTCTAGATAAATACTTTGCATATAATAGAGATATATATGAGAGATAGTGACCTGGGCCAACTGATAAGTGCTGGTTCAGCACAAAATGCATCTTGGGGATCATTTGTCTTTTATGATATCTTTATATGAATTTGAAAAGAATGGGGGAGTGTGGAGGCATTTATTATATCTATAAAGATATTACATATGGAACAGAGAAAGGTGAATAACTCCATGTGTGTAAAATTAAAAAAATCAGATATATTAATCTTTAACTGAGGTTTAAAGTTTATATCTGTGCTAGAGATAATCTCTAGTTTCGAAAATGATTAGTAATAATCATTAATGTATTTATCTGAAATGGATGGCGTCAAAGTTGTGAGTGGAGAGAGTTTGACAATGGTAAATGAAAATGTAACAATTTACTCTAGATAAATACTTTGCATATAATAGAGATATATATGAGAGATAGTGACCTGGGCCAACTGATAAGTGCTGGTTCAGCACAAAATGCATCTTGGGGATCATTTATCTTTTATGATATCTTTATATGAATTTGAAAAGAATGGGGGAGTGTGGAGGCATTTATTATATCTATAAAGATATTACATATGGAACAGAGAAAAGTGAATAACTCCATGTGTGTAAAATTAAAAAAATCAGATATATTAATCTTCAACTGAGGTTTAAAGTTTATATCTGTGCTAGAGATAATCTCTAGTTTCAAAAATGATTAGTAATAATCATTAGTGTATTTATCTGAAATGGATGCCATCAAAGTTGTGAATGGAGGGAGTTTGACAATGGTAAATGAAAATGTAACAATTTACTATAGATAAATACTTTGCATATAAGAGTGTAACAGTAGCTGGGTTCGAATATGGTTAGAGACTTAAGCAAAGGCCCTAAGTATTACTGAGTGTTAATGGCCATTGGTATTATTAATTAAAATAACTCATATGAAAATATATATATATATATAAATTATTTATTCAAACCCTATTACAAGAGAGTGTAAAATGAATGTGGTAAACATTAAAGGTGCAACCTATACAGATAATCGTGATACATATTGTGTGATATATATATTAAATAATAACAAATATTTAGGTGAAAATGAAAGAGAGCAGTTGTGCACAGAGTCATATTTTATTGATTTTGTAGAATGTAGGTATTTTGATTTATTACATTGTGTTATGATTTTAAAATAATACTTGTAGCATATGTTTCTTAACTAAAATAACGTAAATAATATTAAAGAGAGTATAAATTGGCAAGTTGTGCCACAGGTGATATTTCTGTTAATGACATTTGCCATTAGATTTCCAAGAATGCTGTTGAATAATTAGAAACAATGGAAACTTGCTGGCACTAAAAGCATTCCAGAGATGGGAGTCATCAGCGGATGGATAGATCTAAAGTGGGAAAGTTATGAAGATTACATGAAAAGAAAGATAACTTTTTTAAAAAAAAAAAAGAAAAAAGAAGAGGAAAGATAAAAACAAAAAAAGAGAAGTAATTCGGAAATTGACCAAGAAGGGAAGCAGATAAATGAATCATTAAAGAAAATAATTTAAAAAAATAAAATAATACTTTCGTTCAATTTATAAATATCCATAGAAGTGTATCCCATAGAAATGTTGGGGTAAGCTAATTGTGTAGATTCGTTGGACTGTTCCCATGTATAGCTGTCTGAACCTGCCTGAATACAACGACATTTGTTATGGAAAGTTAAGGATCTAATTCTACCAAATGGATTGTTCGAGTAACTACCAACAAATATAACAATCGTACCATCTGCGTGAAACACCTACCTAACAACTAAAGGAGAAATTAATAACTGTGCAACACTGGAAGTTTTATTCGCTATACTGATTTATTATTACTTATAAGACAATCTCCAGTACGAAACTGTAAGCTTACAGAGGATCCGCCCTAAATCATGAACATTCATCCTCCAAGGAGGTAATTATGACTTTATATCTATAATTAACGAACATTTTATGTATTAGTGTAGTAAGAAACATGCACTTTAGTGAAATGTTAAGAAAGATTTTTTTTTGTTAAAGTTTTAATATATAAGTTCAGCTAACAAACAACTCTGATGTATATATCTGTGCTCTCTTTCATAAATCTATGTATCATAAAATAATATTGATTTAATGAATGAATTAGGTGTTTGAAATAAAAATATATATGTGAATGTACTAATAAATGTTATAATTTAAATTAGGAAATACGTATTTATTTGGATTGTAAGTTGTATGATTCGCATAGTATCCATATGAAAGTATAAATGATTTACATTTATTTATTACACGATTTACCTTTATTTATTACACGAATACCGTTTTTCAGATAGATTTATCTCTCACGCCTTGAGAATGAGCTAGTCTTGATATTTCATCCTAGAGACCACTAGAAACTTTTAGTTTGAGTTTTCGAAGATATAATCCCTACTATTAGATAAGATTGGCGCTTGAGGATGGATTAGTTGTCATTCATAAATATATCTATCAAAGCAAAGGTCGATAATCTGATCATACCTGAAGGATTGGTAAAAGATCAGGGTATTGGATGTTAAAATAGAGATATATATGAGGGATAGTGACCTGGGCTAACTTATGAATGCTGACTCAGCATGAAATGCATCTTGGGGAATCATTTGTCTTTTATTATATCTTTATTTATATGAATCTGAAAAGAATGGGGAAGGGTGGAGGTATTTATTATATCTATAAATATTTTGTATGTCTATTATACAGAAACGATAAAGATTTAACTAAAGTAATATAGTCCCCATAACTTTATAATAGGTTCATATATGCATATATCAATAATTAATTAAAACACTTTTTTTTTAAAATTAATATTTGTTAAATAAAAGTATTATTACTATTTGTTAAATAAAAGTATTATTACTATTATATTTTTATATAGAATGCTGTGGAAAATTACCATTTTTTAATTTTATTTATTTAACCTGGATGATATACAGTATTGAACAGTAACTGAATCAGTTGTCCATGTGTCTCTTCGGGTTCATAAGTAACGCATGTCAAAGCATATAATGTGATAATTGAATGGAACTATTATATTAGCTTTGAATATCCTATTTGTTTTTGAATAATAATTTTTTTATACACACTTTTTACTTTCCACTTGATTGATAAATATAACAAAATATAAGATCCATTAATTTTAAAGACAGATATCCATTAATACAATTTACTTATTCAACATATTAAGCTTTCCATCCAATTCCCTGGAAAAGTATAAAAGCAAATTGTAGATATACCTCTTTTCCCACACTTATTATTTGAGCAATTCATGTTTTTGATTTTTGAGCTATTAAAATATATAATTAATTCACAGTTAATGTTTTCCTGAAGATTTGTGATGATGGTGTTCTAGTTGTATTTTTCTATTGGACTATTTCCATCATCTAATATGTGGATTGAATGTGTTTAGAAAAATTTAACTTTATTTAAATATCCCTAATACATTCAACTGTTAGTAATAGTACATCAAACAGATTAATATATGCACAATGTTTCGAGAGGTATTATTCTCCCCTCTTCTTTAGGTGTTGCTGGCCTGACCAGTGACAGTACTAGCATGGAATTCGAACCTGGATCCTTATATTCTTGAGTATTAAATTTTAAGGTAACGCTCTAACCAACTGAGCCATCCTGCCAAAGGCAACAGTTTGTAGTAATTTCATATACTTATCTATGAGGTTCCTCCTGATTTCTCTACTTTTCCTAAGAGCAAAGTTTATTAGTGGTTTCCAAACATTATGTATAGTCACACTAGGTTGGCTTATGGGATTTTTTGCCATTGTCATGTGAGCAGCTTTTTAAAATTTTCTTCTTTGTACCTTTTTTTCTCTATCCAATATTTTTTGTATTTTCCCAATAGAACATATGTATCTGGAATATTTAAATAAAGATAAATTTTTCTAAAGACATTCAATACACTTTCAATTCACAGTTAAGTTTTTAAATCATGAAAATTAAAGATAGTTTTTTATAGTTGTGTTTCTCAGTTCAAATGTCTGTTTTTCAAAAATTGGATCTTTTTAAAACTCAGCTGATCATTTCAAGAAATTTTTATTGATTTTCCCACTTTTAAATAATAATAATAATAATAATAGGGCTTTAGTTTTTTTTTTTTTTTTTTTTAAAAATCCCTTTTTTAGCCTTTATGTGACCCTTCTAGTTACACTTCTCCTTTGTTCTGAAAAATAAAAACAAAAGGTATACTTTGTTTTTCTGAAGGTTTATGATGATGGTCTTTTAGTTGTATTTTTATATTGGACTATTTCTATCATCTAATATGAGTATTGAATGTCTTTAGAAAAATGTAACTTTATTTAAATATTCCAAATAAATTCTACTGTTAGTAATAGTACATCAAACAGGCAAAAGATATATTAGGTTCTTCCAATGTTTTCTTTTATCTACATGTTCTTTTGTCTGATTATTCATTAATTTCTTTATACCAAAAATTTTAAACATCTTTGACTCTAAAAATAAAGATCAGCATCAATAGTATGATTTCACAAATATTTTCTAAAGAAAAACTATAACATTTTCATTTTTATGTTTTAGATAAAAAGTAATTTCAATATAATATAGTATCCAGTAAAATGCTTACTTTGTGATTCTTACACAACATTTTAACTCATTGTAAAATATGAACAATATTTACTTTTAGATATTAATATTATCTAAAAAACATTAATTATCTGAGACAGCCTCATGTTTCTAAGGAGTTTGACATATGTATATATTTTTAAAATCTGATTCCTCTTAACAAAGAACAAAAAGAAATATATTCATATATGTGGAAAAGTTTGAAAGTAATTCTAATTCTTTTTTTTTTTTCTTCATATGTCATAGCATCGGCCGGGACGCGAACCCACACCCGTCTGCAACCAACTACTTGCTTGCAAGGCCCGTGCGATGACCTCTCGGCTAACAACGCTTGACAATTTTTTTTTTTTTCTTGTGACTCAGGTTTCCTAACCTGAGGGGTTTTAATGATATGGGAAAGTTATAATTTTGTTATTTCTTTTTGCCCTCATTTTAATTAAATTTTTCCTAGCTTTGCTTTGATCTTGGATTGAATCACTTTCTTTTTTTACTACAGATGAAGTTCTCAAAAAGGTGGACTATATGTGCCAAAATGTAACCAAAAGGAGTGGGTCCAATTTATAATAATTAACTATTTGTTTCACACAATTTTCCCATCCTTGATCTCATTCACCTAAATATTGAGAAGCCTATTCAGCTCCCTCATTACCCCTTTGCATGGGTTGGACTATGGGTTTCTTGGAAATGATAATATATATTTGATACTATGTTTTATTAAACAGGCTTTTCATTCAGTGGAAAAGAAAGAAGGTTCATAATCAGTGAGAATAGACTGAGATTTTCCAATCATTGGAATTTGATGATTTTTTAACATGTTTATAGTGTTTTTGGCATCTGCTCTTCTGATATGGTATACCATGACATATTTTGGAAAGACACCATATCTTACTACCAGATAACAAAGTGTTTATAAGATGGCAATGGCCATAAAAATGCAAAGCCAGTAGGCCTTTTTGGAATAATAGACTGCATAATGGCTGCATAATTTTTAATATGTGGTTTATACATGATACCATACACTAAAAGATTTTAATACAGATACAGTGTGTGAGTGCATTCTGTAGACCACTGAAAGATTCTCCAAACAATCTGTTTGATTTTTTTTGGTCATAATGGGCATACAGATTATGAGTGTATTGAAGCAAATTTTTTTTTAAAATAAAGCGTATTAAGATTTTCCAAGGATTTTCTAAATACAGTATCTGGTTTTAAACAAAATGGAATCTATAAGTTTTTATTTCTCATGATAAGAGTGACCATCTAATTTTCTATTTAGATATTCAATAATAAGAAAGTATTTTGAGCCTTTTCTCTCCACTTGAATCATCTCCAGTAACGATTATGACAGCAATATATGTGTTTTCATTGGATAAATGTTATTACTCATCTTGAATATGGTTTCTGCTTAATATATCAGTCACAACATTTTCTCTTCCTGGGCAATAAACAATGATGTATTAGAATATTTGGAGGAACAAACTCCAGCTAATCAGGTGGTCATTGGCTAAATAACTGTGGTTTAAAATTGTTGGCATATATATATATGTCACTAGGAGGTACCTGCTTGACTAAGTTGTTTGTGTTCTGTGGTCATTGGCTAAATAACTGGTTTAAAAATTGTTGGTATTTATATATATGTTACTAGGAGGTGCGTGTTTTACTAAGTTGTTTCTGTTTCGGATCCTGCATTAAAGATTTTTTTTTTGTTAGAGAAACTTGGAGTTTGTCAGTCTCATCTGTTTTGAATTGGACTGGAAACTGCCATTTTTCTGGTTAATTCTGAAGTGAGTTAGATAAATAAATATTTGCTGGGATATTTTTTTCTTTTGTAATTGCTGTGAGTAGCTCTGAGAAATTGGCCATTGTGGAAGATTCAATACTTTCACTTTCAAATAATGGTGAAGTATCTGCAGTCCCAACATATTCTATGGATTACCTTCAATCAAGTATTAAACCTAATATTCATGCCAAGTTTCAGCTTGTAGGAAGAAATCATTGGATGCTGGTAAGAAAAATTTGATTTCTAATTCATTTGCAATTGATATTAATAATGTGATAGACTTTCCCGTCTTGTATGTTAATAATGCTAGTGATATTAATTTAGATAATTCTTCAAAATCTGACCCAAGTCTTTGCAAAACAGTTGATAATAATAATCATATGTTAAATAAGTTGGAAAATAGTGGATCTGACTTGCCAAATTTTAAAACTCTTATAGGTGTTTAAAATGAAAGAAGAAAAAATAATTATGTGATTGCTTTGCAAATTTCAAAGCCTCAAGTAAATATTGAGGGTTCTCAAATCAATAAAAATGATGTATTTATTCTGCTAAATGATGATTTAAATGAAATTTTATCCATAAATGAATCCAATTCTGACTCTATGACTACAACTTTATTAAGAATATGCAAACAAATTTAATTTAATAGTGCCCCTGCTTTTCTTAAATCTTTTAAAAAGTTTCAAAATGGTAAGACACAGTCACAAATACAGATGGTGAGCTTTTTAAGTTTCTCATTAGAACAATTTTATGCAATGCTTACAGGAAAAAAAATTATGGAACATTACTTTTTGAAGTTTTGTTGCTCCCTAACAATAGATAAATTTGTGTGGAATTCCATAATGCTATTCAAAAGGATTTATTTCAACCAAAAAGAAACATTATTTCTTTAAATGATAAATTATTGTGTTACATTGATATTGATAGGCCTTTGTTGCTTAATGAGCAAATTAAAAACTGTTACATTGACTTCAGTGATACAGATCTTCAGATTACATTTAATAAGTTTGGAACCATATCTAATTTCAAATACTTGTTAGAGAAAAGGGCTAGTATTCCAGTATTAACCAATGCAGCCACACTTAATGTAATATTAAGGAAAGGAATTTTGATAACTGACACCCCTACTCTTCATGCCATTGATTCCTCTTTAATAATAACCTTTAGAGGAATTTCATCTCAATGTTTCTTTTGCAAAACAAGAACCCATATTGTTAAGAATTACCAGTCAAGATTTTGGTAACAGTGTGGGATAAAAATATTCAAAAGTCATTAGTGTTCTAAAGGTTTGTCACAGGTTATTTCTCAACAATTACTTATCCCCAAATCCGATTCATGGGAATTCTTACACTTCTGACATATCACCATCTTTAAAAATTGTTGTTGGTCTTCTCACAGAAGAATCCATGTCCACTGATAGTGAAACTTAGTCTGAAATGGTTCAGGCTTTTTTTTCAGAGAATGTTGTCTCATCTTCTGATGAATTTACACCCGATCTAATGTCTAAGAAGAGGAAACAAAGGTGGAAGAAGATGATAAAGTATAAACCTGGTTTTGATGCTGAAGTCACTCCTGTGTTTAAATATTATTTGAAAGCCATGAAATCAGAATTGCTGACACTTTCTACTATAGGAGCTCTTAAAAAAAAAAAAAGGAATACCTTGGTTGAAACTGAGCCTCTCATGAAACCCAGGGTGCCTAGACATCATCATTGAACTAAGCAGGTATTGGCTATAGTTGCATTCTTATCAAAACAAAAGGTATTTTTTGATGGACACTATTAAGCATGGACCATGGATATGGAAGTTTACTAGTTGTTCTTCTGATGTGGCTATAGCTGATGGTGTCATGTTAACCATGAACTTTGATCTGCCCCTCATTGATAATGAGTCTAGCAATGTGCAATGAAATCATGTTTTGCTTTATATCATATTTGGTATTGCTTTTGTTTGCCTATTAGTATGTTAAAATTTGAGGATATATATATAAATAAAATATGCTATTTATCATGTTTTATTTATGTATATCTCTTCTCAGATTTTATGTTTTTTATGTTATGTTTGTTTTTGATTTGTGCGATTTTTTGTTTTTATACCAGGTTCCTGTTCTTATGTATTGTTTTATTTCTATGTACCCCTGGAATGCCTGTACATTTACTGATCAGATTGTGTTGCCTTTTTAATTAATTGTTTCTTAGTTACCCTAAATTTTAAGCTGCTTGTTCTTTTGCTATTTAAATTGTGTAGTTTATGTGACTGAACATTACTTGGTATCCATGTGAAGGGTATGAACTCTCAAACAGCTATTTGCTATCAGCAGTTGGATCTATCAGTTTTCTTTTTACATTATTTTTTTCTCAGAGAGTAAACTTTATACATGTTCTGATATCAATCTTGTTAGATATCTTAGGAGATTTAGGTTTTTACTGTTTTCTACTTTTAATACTGTAGCTGCAGAGGTTTGAGTTTTAATTCATCATAAAACACCATTTGATTCCTTTAATATCATTTATCTTGATCAAAACATGATTGTCATTACCTTTTATCATGCTGCATTTATTAGTGAACATTATTTATTATTATAAATATAATAGATCCACTCTTATACATCAAATTATATACCATATTAAATATTATTCTTTCACCCAACTTTTTCCTTTTCTCCTTTTTGATGACTTTAATATAACATATACTGATTTTGTGGATAAATACGTTCATCTTTATTAATTGTAAACTGATGAGTGATGAAGGTTTCCCCCCAAGTAATGCCTTCTTCTTCTATACTTTAAAGCATTTAACTCTCATTGATCTTTAATTTTATTCACCTGATCTGCACTTTATAATTAATCTGTCTTTAGAACCAATTGTTTTTTTTGTTTTTTTTTGATCATTTGGCGCTCACTGTGAAAATTGATATTGGTCTTCATACACAAATTGTTTTTTACTATCTAAAGTGTACCTTTCTCTTCATGCAAAAATCTCACTTATTAACCTCTTGATTTTTCCAAAAATAATTTTCTGTGCTTATTATTAACTATACTAATGCTTTCAAGAAGATTAATTCGCTTTGCTCCAAACTGATTTGGAATAAAGGGTAGTTGCAATCAGTATTAGAGTCTTACAGAAGCATGGTAAAGTCAATAGTCTCTCTTCACTTAATCTTTCTTTTATTTCAGAGATCATTTAATACTATTTGTAAAGTTATCTCTGCTAACCCTAATGCTGTGAAATTTGTTCTAATCGCCCCTACTGATAAGCTTTCACCCAGTAAAGTTAATTTTTTTCAATCCTTAATCAAATCCATTGCTGCTTATATTGATCTTAATAATCACACATTCTCTAGGAAAATACTCTTTTGGGAAGCTTACAACATGGTTCATAGTGCTAATCAACTTAACTACCCCATCTTTCTTATTATCGTCAATAAACATATAATACAAAAATTCAAATTCTGGTATCTGGAACTAAAATATCTCGATTTCCTGATCAAAATCTAGAATCTCTTCCTACTAGTCATTTCTTATTACAGAGAATGGCACATGCTAACATTGAACCTCTTTGTCATAAGTCTGAAGAAACTATATCATTTTTTTTTTCAGTATCCTGCTCTTCTTACCAATAGAAATATCAAGTCAATTATTACATACTTCTTCTATACTCTCATTGATACCATGAAATGGAGCCTTTTCCCTTCAATTAGGATTATTATTTTCCTTATGTTTGGTTCCTAAGATGGCATTTTTGCTTCAACTCTACATCCAGGAAATTAAAATCACTGTTTTACATTAACTTTCAAAAATTAAAAAACTGAGACAGGATGCTTGCCCTTCTAAACATTGTTAATGATACATGAAGACTGGTCACACTTCTGATCCCATTATAATGAGATAATTTCATTTTTTTTATGCCTTTGTTATGCATTTATGTAATGTAATTTCTACACCATTGAATTTGTCTGTTTTTAATGCTAAGCTAAAAAATATCTCATTGAATTTCAAATCATTTTTTTCAAGTTTGTAAAAATGTTTTTGCTTAATAAAATTGTTTGTTTAAAAAAAAAAAAATGTTGGTATTGTAACAGTCAGAATCGTCTATCTCGCTAACACACTGCAGAATTCAAACCCCAGACACGAAACTGAACATTCTAGGAGGGGTTGCCTTCTAGATATACTAAGTTCGAATCTAAAGCCCACATTTCACAGCGCCATCTACGTGACAACGCATCTGATGCCACTACTAGTATGACCTTTGACCGGTGCCTGGTGGTCAGGGAGAAACAAAAGACTCTATACTAAAAGAAGTTTGGGTGGCTAATTAACGTCTATGGATTTACAAAAGAAATGCAGAAAATATATATATAGACCGAGACAGTGATAGGAATCAAATAAAATAAGAGATCAAATTTAGTTTTAAATAATTTCACAAAATTTATTCATATAAATTATATATATAACGCCACTGTCTGCTTATATGAGACAGGGACGCGTATTAAATAATTGTTGGCATTATATTCCCACAACTGACAAAAAGACTTTAAAACAAAATGATGTATTCTATTCCTCGGGCTAATAGCATTACGATAATGTGCTTGACGAGATAGGAACATGTGCGAGGTGCTTTGAGCAATTATGCAAGTTTAAGAAAATATTTGAAATTAAGTGTTATAAAATATTTATTGATTTCGAGAATAGCACGGACAAAAGCTTACTAAGCAACAAAGTGGGAATGTGATCAAGGCATTTATTTGAGAATAATAATAATAGAGTTACATTGGGAGGTCAGTATTGCTGATAATGAATTTATTAAAGTTGGAGGGTGTGACACGTTTAAGTCACGGATGCTTTGTAAAATAAATATAAAATAAAACAATATTGAAGATCCGGAATAATTACGGAGGGCATCTCGCCGCTAACCCGTAGGAAAGTATTTTATGAACAGCCGAAACTTAGCGACTGTGTGACGATTGCGTTTAATTCCCAGGGGTGTCATTTGGGACACCCTCTGCCTGGAAACTTGCAATAAGCGAAAAGAACGGACTTTGCCGTGTAAAGAATCCTTGGAAAAATAAAACAAAGCGGTCTCAACAACCAATTCATTTACCAGCAATACGAGACTAGTGTATATAAAAACATACTAAATGGGTTTTACTCGGATTAAGAGAAATGCCCAATCAAATTCCCCGAAATTCATTTAAAAGGGTCCGCACATTCTCGACGTCAATGATGAACTTTATAATTAAAGTAGAACACGGTAATTAAAATAGGAAAATGCATGCTTGCGGGTTTGAAAAGTAAGTATAGATTTATATACGCAATCATGCATTTGGGGACACATTTAAATCACTGACCTCGCACATACTCTCATGGTAGATTAAAATCAATAACATGTAGATTTTAAACTATGTGATTATATTATATTAAAGAAAAGAATCGCCCTCGAACGAGTGATTTGCAAGATAATAAAATTGGAAAATTATAAATTTAAAATATGCCTTAATAGCGGCGTCTTACTTTCAATAAAGGGAATAGTTCACTCGGTCAAAGACGATTCTGACACATTATCATAATAAAATAAAAGAAAGCTTTATAAATAGAAAATATTAACCCAAGGATAGAGAGCAAAATGTTGAGTATATTTAAACACGTTAAAGAAATACATAATGAAGTTATGTGAAATATAAGAAAACAATGTTAAATAGCTATAGCATGTTAGTTAGGAATCACAAGAGCTCTTGGGTTAATTTAGGGTTACCTCTGGAGAAGCATTTAGGTAGATTGATGGTCGGCAGGTTTTTATATAATTTAACAGCAAAATCTGGAAATGTTCATATTTTTGGCAGCAGCAGCAGCAGTTCCGGGGTTTGTGTGATAACTTCCGATGGTCTACGGCAGCAGATGACCATTCCGGAGAGAAATAGCCTTCTCGCGCTCTACTCTGTCATGTCAAGATTTACAAATTACTAGAATAGAACTCAGAATGATTTCTCTTAGAAACATTAGAAGAAAAACTGGAGAACAAAAGAAAACCATTCTTTTTATAGTAGACGTTAACAATAGAACTGCCCTGGAGCATTACAAAAATATATCGGACTTATCAGCTGTAATTAAATCTATCCCAATGTCTAAAGGAATTCAACATTAATTAATTTCTTTTGTTAATTTCCCTGTCGACATTCGGATTACAAACTAGATTTAATTAAAAATTACTTTTATTAATTAAAGAAAACCTTAAGTGGACATCTGCTGTTTTTAGATAAAACTTATATAATATTAGCTAATTAAACTATTGTCCCTCATTTATTTTAAAGAAATATTTGGAATGACTTTTATTAAATTAAACGAAAATTATTTTACTTTTAACTTGCAATATTTGAATCTATTTACTAAACGAATATTTACTAAATGAATTTTATTTTAAATCAAAATATATTACGACAGTAATATATTTGTAAATAGATTCAAACAAAATAACTTTAACAATTTATAATTTTGATATGTTTTTAAAATGCATACCATAGTGTGTGCGCAATTACGACTTATATAACCTACTTTTTAATAAATCAAAATTATGTGAACATATACATAATCTATAATCTTTTATTTATTTGGGAATGACTTATATATATAATATGAGCATTGTACTCGTGGTTTAAAATTAGGCGGGATTTTCGGTATATAAGCATATTGCAGACACACTATGATAGATTGGGGTTCAAACTAAGGTATGAGGGTAGGAAATAGGTAAGAAAAGGTGAAACGAAGATCTGCAAAGCAGACCTTACTGTTTCAGTATATATAGTCAGTAATTATCACAACCTTTAATCCTAAAAAAATGTTTTAGCTTTTTAACATATAATCACTATTGCTTCTTTTACTGTCACTGTATAATTAATTTCTGCTCCTTTTAACCTACAGTTGAGAAATACAATACTTTGAACTATTGGATCTCATTAAGCTGAAATAAAATTACTCCTCTAACAAAGTCACTGCTATATGACTGGAGATAAAAAATGATTCCTTAAAATTGGAATATCCCAAAACAATATGTTCAAGAAATCTTTCCTCAATGGATTGAAAATCTTAAGAGAAATTCTCGTAGAATCTTTTGTAAAAGATGTACAGTTTAGAAATGCCCTTAATTATTTTTTATTAATTCACCTTGGGAATTCTTTTATGACTTAGATCTTCTTAGGTTAAGGTTTAATTCCTTCTTTCCTAATGATATTAACTAAGAAATATATTTCCTCTGTTAAAAATGAAGCTTTTACTTAATTTTGGAGTTTTTCTGTTGGCATGTGTGTAAAAATAAGCTTAAATATTCTTATAAATCTGAAGATGCTATAACAACATTATCTACATTGAATACTATAACTTCTTTTGGTCTATCAGTTAAACCATGTTGCACTGAAGTAAGTCAGCATCACTGTTGATAAAACCAAAAGGTATTCCTTTAAATACCCAAAAGTCAGTATACTTTCTATCTTGGGGATATAACAATATCTGCCACAATTGCTGGAGGTAAGATCTACAGTAGTAAAAGTGATTTACATTTAAATTTAATTAGTAGGTCTTGCATAAAAGGATTTACATTTCTTTCAGGGATTGATATAGAGTTGAGTTGTTGGGCATCCAAACACAGTCAAATTTTTTCATTCTTTTTTTTTATCATTTTCAATGGATTATTATATAATGATGGATTTTTTTCAATTATACTCCATTCTAACATTTGGGTTATTTGTCTCTTCACTTCTTTCCTACATTGATGTGGAATAGGATAAGACCTTCCTTGATAATGGCATTCTTTTTTAGCTCTTGTGTGATGAATGTAATTGTGAGAAAATACCTCAACATATTGAGATAATAACTTAATAACCAAGGCCTGTTTCTATAAATCTAATAAGTTTGTCTTCTTAATTACTTCATTTATGTCTTGATAATTACTTTCTATATACAATTAATTTTAGGAGATAATACATGTCAACAAATTTTATACTTTCTCCATTACACATAACTGTTTGGAAATTTAGTCGATCTCAAAATGGTGTTTATGAAGAAATTCTTAACCAAGTACAATATTATGGATAAAATCAGACATTATTAAAAGCCTATATTCTATTACTTGTATAGTTATTTCACTCTTAATCCATACTTGGTTATTATTAATCTTGGCTTTTTTTACCCTTTGGCAAGGATAACTTGAGTTTGCCTTAATGGTATAGTCAATATGTTTGTATTTAAATTTGATATTTTATTAAAAATTATTTGATTTAAAATGGAAACTTAACTGCTTGTATCAATAAGTGCATACATATCATATTCACCAATGATACAGATATCAGTGAACACAATAAATTATATTTAGGAGTTGCTTCTTCTATATTATCAAGAATGATATTAAAAAAAATAATCAAATATTTTTTCATATATCAACTGGAATTATCCCTCTTTGGGATAAGAGACTTTCACCATGAGGACTTCTTAATAAGATTTTCAATGGTTTTCCTGATTCTATTTCAAATTTATACATGAGGATTTTGGTAATGTTACTCTACTTTCTTTATTCTGCAGCTCTTTGAGATTCTGAAAAAAGAGTTTTTTGTTGCTTTTGTCTGAATAATTCTACTATTTCCATCATGACTTACATTACTTTAGCATTTGCAGTTTTTGATTTATTTCTAAAATTACCCTGGTTTTTAGATAGGAGCAAACAATAATTTGGGATATTTATAACTGATGTGTAAAATTTATTACTTTTCTGTTTTTTAGTATGATTATGACATAAATTACCATATGAATAATATTTAAGTTTTCTACTATTTCCTCAACATAGGACTGACTATTAATACTTGCTACACATTCTTAGGCATATTGTAATGGGCTTCTAACATATTAAATTTGATCAAAGTTCTCAACTTTGATATCTACCTGTGGAAAAACGGGCAAATTTTCTCCTGATTCCATCTATATTTTTCCTGTGTACTCTTCACTCCAAAATGTTCTAAGTAAAGAGACTTTATATTCATTAAATGTTTTAGACTTGATAAATAATGAAGCCCACAAATTCTTAGTTGCTCCTTACACTTTATTACTAGCGATGGTAACTTTTTTGATTTTCTTTAAATGATGAAAAGTAAACAGTTTTTTATGCCATCCAGGTGCGCTAATGGATTATCCCCAACTTCACCTTTATAAGATTTTATAGTTATGAATTTAGTCATAGGATTAGATTTTTTAGACACATTATCTGAAATCACTTTTCTTAATTCTGGTTGAAGCTCACTATTCACAATTGCAGGATACATCTCTGTAATACGTTCTTTTTTACTTAATGGATTTGGCTATATAGGATTTATGATTCTCTTTGGTATTACTTCTTCAAATTCTTTCCTCTAATAGAGCCTACCTCTAATTCATAAAGGGGTGTAGGGTATTTCATGATATTGTTATTATAAGATTCATCTTTAATATATACTTTACTTTATCAATAATTTGGATTTTATGTATTCTGATTTGCTTTACTAGCTTTTACAATCAATTGAACCACCTGATTCTTCAAAATGTCAAATCTTTATCTATTTCTTCATTGGATGGTTGTAATACAATCACTAACTTGACATCTTTTATAGTTTTATGTACTTTATCAGACTGTTTTTTTTATGTTTAATGTTAGATTTTCTTCAAAAGTCTATTGAGTAATAGATAAATTTTCCATTTTAGTAGTTAATCAATCATTATTTCCTTTTAGTTCTTTTTGAATGGCTAATTTTTTTTTTCCTTTTTTTTATGGTTATTCTCTAGATTTTCAACCCATTTTCTTTCAGTTGCAATCATTTACTGAGAATTTTCCCATAACTTCTCCCAATTAATGTTTAAGTCTTCTTTGACTTTTTGACAATCTGTTAAACCTAGCTTGATTACTTGTTTTCTTTCATCTTTTCTTATCCATATCCACTATTTTCTTATCAACTTTCTTTAATTCTTCTCTAAATTCAACTTCTAAATTCTGATTTTCTTTGAAACGTTGTTGAAGTCTTTTTTCTAAATCCACAATTTATTTGTCCATTCTATCATTTAAACTAATAAAATTCACTTCACACATTTTCTATTTTATTTTCTAATTTCTTTAATTTTGAGTTCAAATTTCCAAATTTAGAACCGATCTCTTCTAACTTGGAATCCATTTTTACACTACTTACTTCTATTTTTACACTTTTTTTATTCCAGTTTGGAATCTATTTTTAGCAATAAGGGCTCCATAGTTAATGGAGGATTTGATTCTTTTGTCAATGGTATTACAGTTTCCCACTTTGAATAAGATTTTTTTATGATCAATAACACAAGAAAGAGATCAAAATCTGCCCTTCTATCAGCCACAATTTCCACCAAGAACTGGATGAATATATGTAAAAATAAACATATCTCAAAATTTTTTTAAATTTTTTTTTTTCTATTAACTGTTATTTATTAATTAAAAATTTTTTAATGGACTCTCTCAAATAAAAAAAAATTATTACATGGTATAGTCTCTTGTCTCTCTTTCATTTTTTTTATTTCTGGGTTTGTTTCATCATATCACTACAATTTTTTTGAAATGTATATCATTGTCATCTTTCATAAAATTTCATTTTTTCATTAGATCCAATAAATCTCATATATTCACTATGCCATTAATAAAATATTGAAGCTCTTTGATAATCCCTTTATTTAAAATATAAAAATAAATGTATTATCCATACTTTAATGCCATAACATAACTAATCATTAACTAAATTCACTGATACAATTTTCTAAATACCAACAATGGATATTCTACATTTAACAAATAACAAATATAAATATGGACCACCAGGAATTGTGCCTTTGGATAATCCATTAAATAGTAAAGAGATATTGTACCCTTAGTGCATGAACAATTATAAATACAAAAAACCAGGAATTACACCTCTAGTATCTATATTGTTGATAAGTCCAGGCATTTATCATCTGACATTCTATGAATATTTGCAAATATCCTCCTATGCACATAAAATTCCAAGTTACCTACCCATGCCTAACATATCATTTTAGTCTAACTGCTTTTTCACATAAAATGCACCTGAATTTATTTCACATACAATACATAATCTTTATGGGAACATAGTTTTATTTCCAATTTAACAGCATGTTTGCTATCACTGTCAAAAGATTAGACAATAACTTTACAATATTAAATTCATTATTGAGTCATCAAATTTATTTAATCTCACATTATATGCTTCCATTACTAATATTTTTATTTTTTAAAAATATAAAATATCAATTCTATTAATTCTATGTACATTGATTAACTTTTTCTATACAATTGTAATTGATGTAAGTGCTAGGAACGCTGAATAAGAAAGGCTTAAAATAAAAGTTTTATTATATTATGTTGAGTAGCTTTTGAGATCTTAATCCTGATATTATACTTATAGATGACTAGTGAATGAGAGAATTGTGGTTAAAAGATATAATGTAAATTTTATGTAAATATATACAAATGAGAAATCCTGTCTCCCCCCTCTCTAAAAAGTGGGCCATATAACTTATTTGAATATATTTACATAAAATGTACATGATATCTTTTACTCACAATCCTCATCTCATCTACTAGTCATATCTATGAGTATGACATCAGGATTAAGATATCGAAGACTGCTTTGCATAATATAATAAAACTTTTTTTTTAAGCTATTTTTATTTAGCATTCCTAACGCTTATATCAGTTACCTTTCTATTAATATAAATTTCAAATACATACCATTCTTTTCAAGAGTATCATTTTATAAACATTCATTCTTCTTTCAAAAGTTGAGAAATCAAAAAATTACGCAATCTATGAGACTCCTAACTTTGGGAAATCAAAATTGTAACAATATACTCTTCTCCCAGAGTAGAAATTTATCTTTTGAGGCCCCCCTATAGTTGAACCACCAAAAATTGTAGATATAAACTATAGGACTCTTCTCTTTTAGGGTATAAGTTTATTTAAGCCCCTAATGTTGAGAAGTCAAAAATTTGTAATGGTAAAAATAAATGAATCAAATATGGCATCGAAAGCATATTTAATCTGCAAATTTTGTAAGTTAATAATGATGCCACTTCTCTGACTGGTTACAATGATCCTAAGGTCTGTAGCAACTATGTCATGAATGTTTAAAGTTTTAGATTAAAATCATAAAATAAGTGTAATATAATGAATAGATGCAACTAATACAATGCAATATTCATTGCTGACAGATTTTGCATTTAACCTCAAAGTAAAATAGAGACAAAAAATTTTGTGATCAAGAACCCCATGGCAATTGATAATAATACTAAGTTTATTATACATAATATACAATATGAATATGATAATTAAAATAATAAATAAATAATAATAAAAATAAATTAATACTTATATACTGTTTCTTTATTTTCAATAGTAAATTTTACAACCATAAAAAAATGTCACTTATGTTAAAATATAAGCTTATGTAATATTATAAAATAATATTATTTCAAACCATTTTTATTATAGTTTATTATTGTATTACAATTACAAGAATCAGTTTATGACTTAAGTTATTTTTAATTTAGATATGTGAATTATGAAATGGAATAGAATTATGCCTAATCAAGTATTGACAATATTTAAATCTCCTACTTGTCGTGAAGATAATATATATATATTGTACCTATATTGATATAGGCACATATAATTTTATCTAAAATTATTATTAAAGTAATCGTTCATAAAAGAAAAACATAAAATTAAACGTTGAAGAGTTTATTGCAGTTTGTTTTAGAAAAAAGATAAGAATTAAATAGTTTTCTAGCGTTAGTTTTTGAAATAAAAAAAGCTACAATTAATTAATCCTAAGGGGGGAGGGGGAGTCTTGGTTTGAGACATGAAACTAAAGGTTTACAAAAGGAAATAAATAGTTTTTATTAGTATTCGTAAAAAATATAGTTTTAGGGGTTAAAATATACAGATCTCTTTTCATTCAAGTTTAATTAAAGAAAAAATAATGTTAAAACTAATATATGACCGTATATATGTGCGATTGTCAACAATAGAATAAATGTTATTATAAAGTTAAAGAAGATTATCATTAAAAAACACGGCAATGGCTATTAGATATTAATTAATATAAAACAATACTTTTTGCATGGCTATTACTAATTAAGCAATCTTTCAAAACACGTTTATCAAATGATTATCAATTGACAACAGATCTTTGCCGGAGATAGGAGAAAGACAACAAGGCGCAGGTATAAATAGACCTTTTTTTTTATCGGACAATTCATTCCACAAATTAATTGAGTTGAGACAATCAGTTCACAAAGTTATTGAGAGAGTGCAGTTCGGAAATTAATTGAGTCAGTTAAGAAACAAAATGCAGTGCTGAGAATATTTTGGAACGCATGTTTATCTCCAGCCCAGATGTCCGAGAAAACAGCAGATCTGCCCGTGAAATAATGTCAGCTTAACATCTTAGAAAATCTCCGTCAGTATCTATTTGTCTCCGATAGTAATAATCGTGAAAATCAGGAAACTCAGCAAGGAAACGTCCCAGCCGGCTGGAAGCATTCATACTGGAACCATTCATACTGGAAGAAAACAAAGTGTTAAATCTACGTTCAAAATCCTAGGTAAAACATTTGCTTATTTTCGTTTATACTGTAATAGCCATTGCATTTCATTAATTCGTGCGAATCCTCCAAGAGTCTAATTATATGAACTCGATATCATACATAAATGAACTATTGATATGTGTGTGATTAAATTTCAAATGCTATGTAGTCCTTTATTATCATTATTATGTGTGTGCATGAGTTAATATGTGCGTGATCATTATATCAATATTTATTAGTTAAATTAGAGTGTTCTGTTATTAAATCTATAGGAATATTTAAACTATTTAGAAATGTTAATTTAAAATATGCGTGTGTTTTATTAGAATTATAAAATGTTTAAATTTAGTAAATAAATGTTAGTTAATAAATTATCTTTAAAATTAAACTTTATTTGTCGGACAATTCTTTTATCAATTCTTTTACCAAATTCTTTTTATCAATTCTTTTTAACAAATTCTTTATTAATTCTTTTAATCACTAATTAAGTATAATCTATTAGTGATTACAAACAGCTGAGCTAGTCGTGGATTTAGGCGTTGAGTTAGTGGCCATTGCTTAAAGTGCGTTATTTATTCAACCTTGAATAGATAGCTGGCGCCCGTGTTTATACACAAACAAAAAAAAGTGCTTTGAACTTGGTGTTGAACTCAACAGTCGAGAAGAAGTTATGTCCTGGAAATGTAACGTTAGTTATATACTTTATAGCTATCGTTTGGGCATATATACTCTCCGAGTATGTTCTTCTCTGCCTAAGAGACCGGTGTTTCGAATACACACATTCGAACACGGTTCAATATATATATCTACTCTGTTTTGAGTTAAACATGTTTAATGCATAGCAGAGGTTAATATTTATAAGCATATTCATTTTTTAAATATTTTATATGTCTATCATATAAAGAAGAATAAAGATTTAACTAAAGTAATGTATCCCTTATAACTTTATAAAAGGTTTACATATACATATATCAGTCATTAATTGTCTTTTTTTTTTTTTAAGTTAATATTTGTTAAATAAAAGTATTATTATTATTATATTTTTATATAGAACATTTTGGGAAATTATATTTTTTTATAAAATAAAAGTATCATTTTTATTTATTTATTTAACCTGAAAGGTGCAATATCGAATAATAACTGAATTAGTTTTCCAAGTCACTATCTTTACATATCTTTTCAGGCTTATAAATAACTCATGTCAAAGCATGCAGTATGATAATTGAATAGAACTATTATATTAACTTTGAATATTTTATTTGTTTTTGAACGTTTTTTTTTTTACTTTTTTTTTCTCTTTAGTTGGTTAATAAATACAACAAAATATAATCTATCCATTAATTTTAAAGCTGGATATTCATTAACACAGGTTCATTTATTCCACACTTTAAGCTTTCAATCCAATTTCCTGGAAAAATATAATTGCAAATCAGACCTCTCCTCCCATGTTTTGATTTCTGAGCTATTAAAATATATAGTTAATCAACAGTTAAATTTTTAAATCATGAAATTTGAAGAGTCTCTAGTTTGTCGCTCAGTTCAATGTCTGTTTCTCAATTTTTTATTCAGAATTTGCACTCTTTTAAAAAATCAGCTGATCATTTCAAGAAATTTTTATTGATTTTCATGTGTTCTTTTAAATAATAATAATAGAGCTTTTGTTTTTTCCTTTTTTTAAAAAAATATCTTTTTTTAGCCTTCATACAAACAATCCTTCTGGTTATACTATATTTTCAATGAACATATTATAAAATTTATAAAGGACTTAAAAAATAAATTCAACTTCATTTGAAACGATGAATAAGTATTATAGATTTAAAAAAAACAATAAGATGAGAAAAAATATTCTAGACAGATCTGGCAATAGTAGGGTGTTTAATAATTTTTCAAAATATACAATATTTGTATTCAATCTATTATATGGTATTATACTAACACAAACTTGTTTTTATAGAAGATTAAGTTAAATCTGGGATTTTTTGTTTACTTTCTCAAAATAATGAAAAAACATTTTTATATTTGTGTGAAGAATGTAAATCTTTCAAATAGTTAAGACAATAGATTTTCTATGAAATAAGAAAAACAAAAAGTTTATCCCACATAATACAATAGTATTTATATATATTGAACAATCTGGTCCATTTATTTATTTTGATAATAGAAAATATAATGGATTTAGGAATCTGAATAAAAATTGATGAAATTTTTTTATATAACTGTTTAAAATACCTCCTAAAACAGAAGATACAAATAATATGAACATCACTACTGATCTAATCGGCTATCTACATTTTCATTTTTATCTTTTATTAACTTTTTAAATATTGCTTTGATTTTATGAAACAATCCTGGGATGAATAATTGATCAGTCGAAGATTTTTTTTGAAAAATGCCGATTTATCATTGTAGTTCCCATGAGTTAATTTATAAATTCAATGTGTTTTGTGGAACCTGTTACCATTAGTTTTAACTGACAGATTTTTTTATGCATGAATTTTTAGTATTTTTGTTTTCAATTTCTAAAAAAAAAGGTAATTTTCAAGGTTTCTTTGAAGTTCTCATTGTTTCAGCTTACAAAATTGATTCCTTTAGAATCGATAAGTTCTTTTGATTTGTAATGAACAGATTTCTTTTTGTACATTATTCTATCTTTAAAAATTTGTGTAAATTTCTTCTTTCTTAATGGCTTTTTAATTAAAAGGTAAGGAGAGAGAAATAGGAAAGAGGAATGAATGGCATCTGCAGTAATCCCTAATTCAAACAACCTGTTTTGATTTGTAATGGACCGATTTGATTTGGAATATGATTTTGTCTTTAAATTTTTTTAAAAATTTTTTTTTACTTATTGGCTTTTGAAAAAGAAAGAGGGGTGAGTGAATTACATTTATTAGCAAATTCAAACAACTTGTTTTTGATTTTTAATTGATAGACATATCTTCTTTCTAATGGGCTTTTTAAATAATGAGGAGAAAGAGAGGTGTGTGGAGTAATTGCTTTGTACATTTTATGTTGGTGCATTCAATACAAATCCAATCAAATGCTCCAAATAAAAATATACTTGCTGGCTATGAAAAAAAAAAGCTTAATGTAAAATTTTTTTTTATTGATTTGGATTTTTTCTGTTACAGTTTTTAATTAAAAACTACAACCATTTAAACTACTGTTTCCATGAACATTTTAAAATCAACAACAAAGTTATTTTTAAAAAACTAATTTCTAACAAAAAATCTCGTTTTTTTTTATTTATTTATTTTTATTTTTTTGAATACACATTGAATTTTTAAAAAATAAAAGTTGGCCCAAAAAAGATCTGACAATGAAAAACAAGATTTTAGTCAATTTATAAATTTAGTCATAAAATAATTTATAAAGCGCATACTCATTATCTAAGTAATATATATTAAGGCTATAACCTTAAGACTATGCACCTAAAATGTCACAGTATGGACCTCTATAAAACTAAATACAAGATTAATGACTTTAAAAGACAAGAGTGGTCTCTTATCTTCTACTTAATTTCTAAATATATAGGTGAATCTAAAGCATTTTGATTTGAGAGTGTGAAGATATTAACTACTTCACTGATTAAGCCCACAATTTCTATGCAAATTAACATATGCAAAATTTTTCAATTTACAATGAGTCAGTATGAAGTTCTTATAATTAGAAATCTTTTAAAACAATTTAAAGTTGTAATTAATAATTTATAAAGTGCATACTCATTATGTAAGTAATATATATTAAGGCTATAATAAAATTTACTAGTTCTATCCTCTCCCCCCATCCTTCTTATTTTTTAAAACAAAACAAAAGAACAATCCAAATTTCCAAACCAATCTTTTTTTTTTTTTTCAATTACAAATCAGAAAATGGTTTGAAATTTTTCTACACTTTGTAAATCATTTAATTTTGTGTCTCTCCCTGCCACACACGCTTGATAAAATTGAAAAGAAAAATTATTATCAAAAAAAACAATGTTGATAATGATGATAGAATGCATTCTAATATTTTTGTTTTCTAATTATCTTGTAAAGCAAAACTTCTATTGAAGATAATTCAAATGATATTGCAATCACCATTTGGGTAGGTAATTTTTATGTATGCAATATTTTCAAACTTCTCAATATAAATTGGCTCTGCTCTCTTCTTCCAAATCTTCCTATGCTTTCTGTATTTATAGGAGATTTCAACTCTCATACTACTCTTTGGTATTATATAAATAAGGATCAAGCAGGTTGTTATCTTGTATATAGATTGAAATGAACAACATGCCCTTTATGATGTTAAGCAAGAAGAATCATTTCATCCAAACAAATGGAGAACATAAACAACTCCAGAATTATACTTTGTTTTGACAAAACAATTGACCTTTACCTTCTGAATCCTGCATTTCCTATAATTGAAAGCTATCCAGTTCCAAGTTGAAATTTAAGAATAACTGGAGATTAGTATACTGGATATCTCAAACAAACTATTAATAAAGGTTTTGGTAATATTTTAATTGTAATTGTATGTTGAACTATTTTTATCACCTAATATTAATTATTGTTTTTTAAAAATTCAAACTTTAAATATATTTAAAGTTTTCAAATATAGTCAACTCTTAGAAATAACAACAGGTTAATCTATAACACAATGCTTCAAATGGTGCTATTTTTTCTTCTTTAGGTTTTATTGATTTGACCAGTCCCAATACTTATATGAGACTTGAAGCAAGAACCTTTACATTTGTGAATATTGAAGTTAAGGCAATGGTCTAAACAACTAGAATATTTAATCAAAGGCATATCAGTAGAAATTTCATCTATTTATCTATGAGGTCTTCCTGGTTTTTACTTGTTTCTTAATTGCAAGGTTAATGAGTGATTTTTTTTTTCAATATTAAGACTTATTACACTAGGTTGACTTATGGGATTATTTGTCATTGACATATGAGCAGTTTTTTTAAATCTTCTTTGTAATTTTTTTTCCTGTCCAATATTTTTTTATTTTTCAATTGAACTTATGTTCAGTGGTACATATATGATTTGCTATTTTAGCTGCATCTGTTTTTTCCTTTCTAATTATCATTTTGTGTTGTTTTAATTGCTTTTTTATAAAATGACTTGGTTTCACCAAATATATATCCTTCCTCACATAACATTTTGTAGATGCAGATTTTGTTTTTCAGTTTTGTAGAGATTAATTTTCTTGTAGTAGGCTATGGTTTTGGAAAACTGTTCTAATGTTGTATTGTTTGCAAATTTTCTTTTATCTGCTACTCCTGGCATTTTTTTTTTTTTTTTTTAGTTTCTTTTTGTTTTCTCCTTGAGTTTTTTTTTAAATGCCAGCCTTTGAATAACAGTTCTTAATGAGAGGTTATTCTGTGTACATTTTTTTCTTTTCCAAATCACTGGTTTTTGAACAAATATTTTTTGGCCAGTTTCGTAGTGATAGTACAACTCCCATGTTTTTTGTCTCTGTAATGATTGAATTTATATGATATGCTAAGTATTTTCCAGTGTGGTAAACTGTATTTTTGATTTTACCATAAGAAGTCTTATCATAAGAATGTCAACTTTTGTTATTATTTTGATTATATCATGAATTTAATTGAAGGGGATATACTGATAGGTGCCAGAATATTTATAACAATTCTTCATGAAGTGGTCATACGACAAAATATATCATTGATGTAGCAAAGGCAGATTAGAGATGGAGTAGTATTTAAGGTTGTGATTTCAAGTTTTCCACATACATGTTGCTAATCATGTATTATTATCACTAACCTATAGCCCATCCTTTATTTTGTTGGAAGAATTCTGTGTTGTATTGAAAATATGTTGATGTTTTGCAGAATGTTAAGAGTCCTTTATACTATCAATAGGAAGAATTGTTCTGGCTTATTAGCTATTATCATTATTTTTTTTCTTAAAATAAACAATATTTCATCTATCACTGAGTGCATTTGTGATAAGCTTTCTACAGTTAAGCTCACCAATATGTCATTTTCATTCAACTCAAGTTAATGATTAATACCACATTGTTTAGAATCTAACCCAAAGGACTAAGAATCTGTAAATGAAATCTTTTTTAATAAAGTGGATTTTTTTTAGAATTATCAATCATGGTCCTTATTGATTTTATGTTGACTATAATAATGGTGGATTTTGCTGAAAAATATAATAAAAAAAATTTTTCCCTGAATCAGTGAAACATGAGAGATGCATTTTGTTGTAGTTCTCCTTTCCTTCAGAAGTGGACTTTTCCAGATTCCATCTAAACACCTAGCCGATGATTAGTACAAGCCAATAAGCAGTAATGATCGCTGAATTGAATGCTCCAGTGAGATCAGCAATCTGGCTATAAATAGTCAGCCTTTGGAGGAAAGAGCAGAGAAAATCTGTCTAACCTACAAAAATGGTATGCGTTTTCCAGGAGAAGCCCTGCTAACCTAAACAACAGTAAGTATTCTTATGATAGCAATGTGCTATTTGTCCACACCCCTAGGCAAGTCCACATAAGGACTGAATGCTGCTAAGACTACTGCTGACTCGAGGCAAGCTGTCTGATATATCTGGAAGTCATTCTCCCTACCTGTGAGACAAGCTATTAGGTCTTATAGCTGGAAGTGGTAGATTGTTAAGACTCGGATTCAAGAGTCCACAGTAGAACTTTATTATTCTGTATTAGATATATATGTAAATATAATAAATATATTAATTATAATACTGGTACTAGTATTGTTTTCTTTACGTTGGGTTTGTAATCTAGACCAAACACAACAGATTTGGGTGTAATCAGACAAGAATTTTTTTTATTTTCTCCATGTTTGGGGAAAAAAATACGAGCATAATGAACACATGGGTGTGCACTTGCTTACTTTACGGATCATAATTATTAAATCACACATAAATGCCCAAGTTAACATTCTAGTACAATACAACTAAAGAATTTTTTTCCCATGTCTGGAAAAACATAAACAACTGCCCAAGCTGAGTTTCACGCAGTCAGATGAAGTGATATTTTCCCCCATTTCCGGGGAAAAAAAATATTTGAGTGTACACGGTGTTGTAGGCATTCATTAGTATTTGTAGAAACAAAAAAAATCTGCTCAATTCAGCTAGATTTGATGCAGTTAGATTAAAATATTTTCCCCCACAGCTGGGAAAATAAAATACATGAATATGCAATTATATGCAGTTGTAGTATTTCCTTACGGGGATAATTAAATATCTCATTGCAATCCGAATAAAAAACAGATTTGGCATATTGTGAAAAAGTTTTTCCTCAAGACAGTTAAAGAAATTGATCGCAAACATGATTGGCGGTTTATAAACCAATCACAACTGGTCATTCTAAAAAAAAAAATCAAAAGACAGAAGCTCCCCCTAGTGGAGTAAAAGTTTTGTCAAAATAACAGTATTGAGTGGTAATTCGCAGTAAATAGATACTTTTCTGATTATAACAGATAAAAATAAAGAATGGCTGGGAAAGCTTTTGACCCACTTTGCCCTGAGAACTGATCAAGCTACAAAGAGTAACTAATTTTTTTATATGCAGGCTAATCAGATTAAGAAGTCTGAAATAAAATTAGTCATACTGATGACAATAATTGGGTCTCTGACATATAGTATTCTAAAGTCTCAAGTGGGTCAGAAACACCGTCTGACTTGGATTTTGAGAAGGCATTGGCGATTCTCACAGAATATTTCTTCCCAAAACCAGCAACAATAATGCAAAGGTATTATTTCAATCTCTGTATCCAAGTGGAGAATGAAAAGGCTAGAGAGTTTGCAAAGCAAATCCTGGCATTGGCACTAAGGTGCGATTTCAAAGAGTTCTTAAATGAAACACTCAGATCATTTCATTTGTAGTATGAACAATCATAATTTAAGATTCAAATTATTAATGAGGCCAAATATAGACTTTGAAATGACTGTAGCTCAAGTCACGCTGGCAGAATCTATAATGTGTCAAGTAAGGCTGTTAAAAAAATTTTTTACCATTAAAAAAAATTGAACAGAAGACTGAGTCTGTCAAGCATTTAGTTAGTTCAACAACCAACAACAATGAGTAATAAGCATTGTTATTGGTGTAATGAACTGATGCTCACACAAACATTGTCCACACTGCTATACTGTGTGTTCATTTTGTAAGCAAATCAGGCGTATAAGAGTTGCTTGTCTAAAGATGAAAAGACAAGTAGTCAATACGAAAATGGAAAAGCCCATTTTGAAATATACCAAATGTATTCTTAACAAAAAGAAACAAGTTGCCTCCATAAACAATATCAAGAGTGGTGAACTGGTATTTAAACACAGGATCTTCATTAATGATATGCCAGTCACAATGGAGCTGGATACAGTGTCCATTGTATCAAAAAAGACCTGTGCTATCATGAATAAAAATAACAAGTATAAGCTGCATTCTAGCAGCAAGGCTATCACAGACTATCATGTCAAGAAAAAACTTATGGGTCAGACAAGATTAAAGGGATGTAGTCTAATAAAACTACATATCTATCACTGATAGTAGTATCTGGTATTTATAGTAATTTATTAGACCATGACTGGTTCAGTCACTTAGGATTTGCAGTGAGAAAGGTCAACCAAATCACAATGGTAAGTAAATTAAAGAATGATCACCCTGAAGTTTTCAAGAAAGATCTAGGTCTGTATTTAGGACAACTGATGCACCTACTGCTGAATAAAGAGATAAAACTGATCAGTTGTCAGTGCAGATCACTGCCACTGGCCTTGAGAGCTAAAGTTGAGTCAGAGCTTGAAAGGTGGGAGGCAGATGGGGTAATAGAGCTCATATTGTACTCAGAATGGGCCACCCCAATAGTCCCAATCATCAAAGAAAATGGTGATGTGTGGATATGTGGGGATTATCGATGCACGATTAACAAAGCGCTAGCATCGGATAATTATCCATCACCATCAGTTCAGCAAATCCTATCCACACTGATAGGTGGAAGGGTTTTACTAAAATGCATATTTGCAGCTGCCAGTTGATCACACAGCAAAAGCATTGTCAATAATAACTCACAAAGGCTTGTTTAAGATGAACCTGTTGCCTTTGGTATATCGGTTCCCCAGCTATATTCCAAAGAGTCATGGATCAACTGGCTTCTGGAATTCCGGGGGCTCTACCTTACTTTGATGATTTCTTACTGGTCACTCAGACTCCAGAACTGCTCTGGAATTCCACCAAAAAAACTCATTGATAAGCTCAAAGCATCAGGTATAAGAATAAGCTTAGATAAGTGCATATTTGAAATCAAAGAACTTGGAATTTCTATGATTTAGGATAGATGCAAGTGGCATTCATCCTACTCAAAAGAAAGTTATGGCAATTAAAAAAGCCAAAACATTAAGTAACAAGAAAGAATTACATTCCTTTTTGGGACTCATAAATTATACCATAAAACTGAGGCAACTGAACCACTATACAAGCTACTGGATAAAAAAAACAGTCTGGAAGTGGGACAGTAATTGTGATAATGCCTTTGAAAAAATAAAAAACCTAATATATGATACTGTGGTGCTGGCACCCTTTGACCCAGAAAAGGTCCTGGTACTAACATATGATGCATCATTAGTAGGAACAGGGTTAGTGCTGTCTCATAGGAATAATGATGGGTAACACTATCCTTTTGCCTTTATATCAAGGTGTCTCTCAAAGGCTGAGAAAAATTATGCCCAGATTGATAGAGAGGCACTAGCTTTGATTAATGGCATTAAAATATTTCATGACTATCTTTATGGTATATCATTCATACTGCAAATGGATCATGGACTGCTATTGGACATCTTTGCAGCTGACAAAGGAATCCCTTAGCATGCCTCACCAGGAATGCTGAGGTGGTTCAATTTTTTAACAGGGTATAATTTTACACTACAATACATTGAGGAAAAACATATACTCCATATAGATGCATTAAGTTGTTTGCCTGAAGAGTCTGCAGACAAGCTAACTACAGCAAGTCGGTTAGTTAACATGATTGATTTAGGGACAAATACACCACTGAACCATAAATCAGTGGCCGAGTGAATCAAAAATGACCCTGGATTTTTAAAAGTTCAAAAATGGATCCAGCAGGGTTGACCAAATAAAAAACCAGAGAAGTTACATCCAGCCTACTGGACATGAAGGCTGTAGCTCTCAATTGAAAATGGTTGTATTATCTGGAGATCCAGAGTAGTAATTCCCACAGCTGGATGATTCTAATTGCTCAACCTATTACATAAAGGCATCCAGGTATAATCCGAATGAAAATGCTAGCAAGGTCATATGTATGGTGGCCAACTTTGGACATGGATATTAGATCTAAACCCCACTACTGCTGGCATTGCAAAATGAATCAGAACATGCCAGCAAAAGACAAAACAGTTCACTGGCCTAAACCTGAAGGCCCCTGGACTAGACTCCATGTGGACCATGCTGTCCAATGAAAAGGCAAACTACTATTAATAGTAGTTGATTCATATTCTAAGAGGCTGGAGGTAGTGGAAGTTCCATCACTCCAGACCACTGCAACAATAGAAGTGCTTAGGAGGCTATTTGCTACCCATGGCCTTCCTAAAACTATAGTCTCAGATAATGGCACAGCATTTATTAAAACTTTTTGACAATAATGGCATTGAGCTAGTTTTCAGCCCACCATTTCACCCTGAAAGCAATGGCCAAGCTGAGAGATTGGTTCAAGAGACTAAAAAATTGCTCACAAAGATGGACACAGGAAGCTGGAACACCTTTACTGCCAGAATGTTGTTATCACAGCACTCTACACCAAGTACAACAATGGGAAAAACTTTAGCTGAACCACTTTTTAATAGAACTTTGCAAACTAACTTATTAGCTCTGAAACCTGATCCAAATGAGGGAAAACAAGAAAAAGACAATATCAAATTGCAAATAGGACTAACATACGATGCAGAATGTATAATGGATCCACTAAATGGATCCCAGCGATCATAATTTAACGGAAAAAACTCCGATGGATGTCAACATCATTGCCATCGGAATCAACTTCAACTGAATTATACAGATGCAGCCACAATGAATGAATCTCCAGGGACAAGCATTGTCAGCAAGGAGGATCAACAAAGCAACAATGGTAGCAAACCAGGAAAACCATCAAAGAGGATTAGCCGTCCTCCAGCACACTTGCATGACTATTCTCTATGGCTAATATTTAGCCGGGGAGGGATGTTTTCCTTTCCCTCAGAATTTTTCAGATTTCTTTTTTTATCTGATTGGATTAGTCATTGTTGACTGCTGCCCAATAGGCTGATGTACAGCTAAACACATAGCCAATGATTAGTACAGGCCAATAAGCAATGATGATCACTGAATCTGAATGCTCCAGTGAGGTCAGGGATATAAATGGTCAGCCTTTTGGAGGAAAGAGCAGAGAATGTCTTTACCAAAAGAGGTATGCATTCTCCTGGAGAAATCCTGCTAATCTAAACAGTAGTATGCATTCTTACAATAGATACGCTATTTGTCCACGCAAATAGGCAAGTTCACATAAGGATCAGATGCTGCTAAGACTTACAGACTCAGGCAAGCTGTCTGGTACAGCCGGAAATTATTCTCCTTACCCATAAGGCAAACTATCAGGTGTAGCTGGAAGCAGTAGATTGTTAAGACTTGAATCCAAGATATATATATGTAAATGTAATAAATATTATATTAATTATAATACTGGTGCTAGTACTGTTTTCTGTTAAGTTGAGTCTGTAATCCAAACCAAATGCACTTTTAGTGTGTGTAACTGTTTTTGCAGCTAGTATAGAATTTTTGCTATTTTTTACATTAATCTGCTGTGATCTTATTTTGCTATAATTGGTAATATTCATTGCCTATGTCAGTGAGAAGAATGATTATGGATTTGTAAAGTTTCAGGAAGTTATTCAAAACTTGCCTTTAGAAGAAGAAGCATAATTATGTTGCAAAATAAAAAGAAAATTTGAAAGACATTAAAAATTAAAATCAATCATTACTTATAATGACAGAAAAGCTATTAAATCTCAAACTACACAAATCCATAATCATTCTCCGTGTTGGCAAAGGTAATGCTACAATCATTATGAATACTACTGATTATGGTAACAAAATAAGTGTCTCATGCAGGCTAATATCAGCTACAGAAATACAGTTACAGACATTACTCAAAAAGTTTTACTGGTATTTAACTAATTCAGAAAAAAGCAAATTAATATCGTATTTCAGAAAAATTCTTTTTAATGATCTACTTAAAATCCATTAGGATCACATGTTGACAAAATTTTTTCTCAAAATTCTTTGTTTTTTGGTATACAAAATAGAATCATTTGTTAGAGATTTTTAGCACTTTGTGGAATTAACAAGAAGATAAAATGGACAGAATCCTTTGTCAGAGATCCTTAGTACTTTGTGGAATTAACAAGAAGATAAAATTTGAATGAATTGATATATTGATGAGCTTTGATGTGGAACACTTATTTGTAAATTTATCCTGTGATGAAATATTGTCTAATATAAGGAAGAGATTGAATTGATATATTGATGAGCTTTGATGTGGAACACTTATTTGTAAATTTATCCTGTGATGAAATATTGTCTAATATAAGGAAGAGATTTGGTGACAATAATATTTCACAAGCCAGACAAGCTAATGGAATTCTTAATGCTATGAATAGCAACATACTTTCAATACAACTTAGGAATTCTTCTAAGAAAATTAAATGATGGCCAAGGTTTCTCACTAGTCACCCCTGGTTAGCAATATTTACATGAAAGAATTTGTAACCACAAGCATAAATACTCCATCTAAACTCTGGCTTCATTCTGTCAATAATATATTTGTTATATGGAAATATGGTGAAGCACACACAGGCATAAATACTCCATCTAAAGTCTGGCTTCATTCTATCAATAATATATTTCTTATATGGAAATATGGTGAAGCACTATTACAAATGTTTTACATACATATCAGTAACATTCCCATTCATTAAATTCACAATAGAATCAGAAAGAAAATTGATATTCTTTAATGTTTTTCTGTCAAAATTTCTCATGGTAAAATCAAAAGCACAGTTTATAGAAAACTCACACTTATAGGAAAATACTTATTATATGCATCCAATCATGATGGAAACACAAAACATGAGGTTACACTAACACTATTGAAGCAGTCGACCTGATACTCAGATCAAGCTTCACATCGCACTCAAAATCTCCCACCATCAAACCATATTTAAACTCCATCCTTACGCATATATACGTATTTATTTATACAAATATTTTTATTTGCTTAACTAATAAAATAATAACTGACGTAGATATATATAGATATCTTAATGGAAATAATTTTAATAAATAAAAATCTGATTTTATTTTAATTCATATACGTGCATGAGGGGAGATTACTTTTAAAACATATATCACATTAAAGTGCATTAATATTAGTGTATATTTTTAAAATTATATTTAATTTATTATTTATTTTAATCATGGCAGTCAGAAAGGTGACACAATCTTTATAAGAATATTCTTGAATGTAATTAAGACAATTTACCGGAAACCCATTAGTCCGAATTAAAATGTTATAATTTTATGACAGTAATGTAAAAATCATTAGTGGAAATTTTATCCACTTCAAATTTGTTTTAAAATCTTAGATCATATTTTAAAACAATTGTTCGAGAAAAAAGTTTTAACAGGATTGCATTGTTTTTAAAACTTAAACAAAAGGTGCATCCGGTCAGTAAATTCCAGATCCATAAGTGAATAAAGTGTCTCAAGTCTAGCAGCTAAGTGCTTTCCAAGATAAACAGAGAAATAGTATAAATACTGCTAGATTTGAATCCAGAGAGGAAACTTGTAATTATAAAACAGCAATGGCAAATATACTACACGCTCATAGTGGAAATTTTCACCTTTCTCTCAAGATCAATATGCTCTTTCCCACACTCATCACCCAGGATTCCGTTACCCATGAGCTTTAATATGCTTAAAGACTAAATAATGAAATGCTACCTGCCTGACTGACAAAATCTAACTAGATCTAGTTCACCAATTCCAATGGACACTGAATCACCAAGGATCGCTACTAACCTAAATTACAAAGGTAAAGAACTCTAGCCACTGCCTAATGTTTAAATTTTAAATTCAGCCTTCCGTAATTATTTCTAATAACCCTGTATATAATTTAAAATAATATTATTCTATCAGCTGGTCTTTCAACCAGAAATTAAATATTTCGTTAAATAATTTGTAATTCATTTACCTGATATTAGCCTGTATAGAAAATCTGTTTCTAAGAAATGTTTTTTTTTAATTTTTATTTAAATAATAAGCGCTAACCTTAAAAAACTTTATGAAATCAAATCTATTTATTATGAAATTAATAACCACCACCACATTCATATATGTTTAAATTATGTTTACTATAATATCAAAGCACTTAAAACCGAATTCTCATATTTATTTAATGTTGTGGGAACTTTATAGATGAATTAAAGTAAGGGGGAAGATGGTCTCTATTCCAATGATTTATGTATTTTAATAATAAGTTTAAATAATCCATTACTGTTTAGCATTTAAATCATATTATTACATTGGACATTCCCAATATATATAGGTTATAATTCATTCACCCTTAGTGTTAAAATATATGTTTTTCGTTACAAGCGTTGTATGTAAACAGGCCCCCATGTTCAAATACACATGTGTGTCTTTGTGCTTCATTTCCTAGGATTTTCAGTAATCCGGATCCCGTATATTATTCCAAGTCTATGAACACGGCTGGAAAACTCCCCCCATGGGATTTCTTCATCTTATGAGCTATTGACATAGGGTCGCTCCAGAAAGATCCAGCCTATTAATAGCTGACACCTTTGTTCTGTGAACCGACCCTGCCAAAGTAGCAGAAAGAATTTGGTCACCATTCTTCATCATTAAATTTGGAAGCACATTTTTCAGATCTGAGATTGGATCATCTAATTCTGTCATCATGCATACACCGCTCTCTTAAAGTTCTCGCCATAAATCAAACCTATGAATGTCCATAAACCATAGTGTTATGATTCAACTAAACAGATTTCTTTATTATATTCATTAATAGTTTCATGTGCGTGTATTTTTGCGATGCTATTATATATACATTAAAGAACTATCCCACACACATTTCTCACTCAGTAGAAACTGAGATTAGTTATTTATTCTTGTAAAAATATATTTTTGTCATAAAATTATCATTCTAAATATTCGGTCAAGTGCTATGTTTTATTTTTTTCTGTGGGGGTGGATTGGTATTTCTCAAAAGATATTTATTCATAGTGCTAAATCAACTGTTCATCAGTATAGTTATTAATTATTGGCATATGAGCTAGCCACAATCAAATAAAGCAATCAAATCTGTCATTTTCTAAGTTATAAACAAATTTCATATGATTTACCTGCTACTGTATAAATGTCAATCAAATTGTATGTACTCTAGAAGCCAATGATGATCAATTAAATAATAAAAATAACTATTTATGCATACTTCTTTAAATTAATAAATCTTATATATATCATAAACTTGCAGAATCATTGTTTCTTTTATTTAAAATATTAATATTTTAGTTATTAGATTATGCTTGCTCTAACTAGATGATCTCCCGCTAATCCTCTCTATATATAATTAATGTGAAAGGTCATGACCTTTAAACAGGTCAAACTTTTATTTTATACTAAAATATTTCGTTATATAATTTCAAATTAGAGTCTTTTTGTGTCTCCGCTTTGCGTTGCCGGCGGAGGGAGATAAATTAAATTGGTATCATCGGGATTGTTGCTCATAAGGTGGTAGATCTAGAAAATAGGCAAATAGGGCAGAGTTCATGAGTGTTCCTGACTTATGTATCTTGCGCATGATTGGACTCAAGGTACTTTTGCCTAGATGCTAGATTTTGTTATATGAACAGACAAAAACGACCGGTACACTATGAAATAGTACAAAAGAAGATAGTTTAGAAACTAGTGATTTGAAAAAAGAAAAAATCTATACAGAACATGGTTATGCATCAGCTGCTATTAAAAAAATCTTAAATAGTCAATTAAAAAGCATCAAAAAAAAAAATCTATTACAGATCCTGTAGTATATCCAAACATATCAGGGAAAGTAGACAAACTATAGAAAATTTGCAATCAATTATACACCAGAATCACTTTTTAAAGTTATAACCCACTGCAAGGAATCCTAACCTCCACAAAATCTAAATTTGAAAACAAATATTGCAACTACATGGTATTATGAGAATATAGAAGAATTTATATTGGTAAAAACAGTTGTTCCACTGCAAAACAATTAAACGAGCACATATTGATGATTAGAAAGGAAAGAACAGATGTATGTAAAATGGAAAATCATGTATATACCATTATATAAACATATTGGCAAAAACAAAAAATATTGCACATGGAAGGATAAGTCAAAAGAAGAAAATTTAAGTTGCTTACATGATAGTAGCAAAGAATCCCATAAGTTAATCTAGGTAAGTTTATAAAATTTCTATATGTTTTATTGATAGTATATAATGGACTTACACATGGTACATGAAAAATAAACTATTTTTGAAAAAATGTATTTAAATATTGTAAAACTGGTATTAAAAAAAACTGTATTTCCATTATTTTTGGTTACTGTCTTTGTCTGTTCTTTATCATGTCCAGGCTTATTGCCTATCTATTTTTTTATTTTGATGCTGAATTTTTTTTATAAAGGATGGTAGCACGGAGAAATTTTTGATATTTTTTGTGAGATATGCAAAACTCAGAATGTTGAGTACCATTTACCTTTAAATTCAGTATTCACAATTCTAAAAATCGCTGGTTCATTTTTCATGCTAGTACTGTTACTGGTCAGATTAGCAATACTTTTAAGAAGAGAGAAGAATAATGTTATGTGAAATATTGTGTTATATACTCACCTGTTTACTTTTACTAATGTATTTGAAAAGTTGAAATAAAATTTGAATTTTTCTAAAAACATTTACCAATTAATATTTGATGATGCAAATACTCCACCATATAAATGTAAATAGATGATGTGTTTAAAACCAATTACATTTTTTAAAATATTCTTACTTTAAATTTTTTAAAAATATTAAAATTGAAAATGGACAAATGTGAGTAGATTGAATAACTTTTCTTTAATTATTACGAATATAGAATAATAAGTAAATCAATTTTTATTATATATGTATTAATTGCAAATCTATAAAACTTCAAGAAAACACCCTGGCTTTCTTATAGTCTTTTTGTTTTTATTTTTTATGCTAACAAATGTTTACAAAAACATTTTTTTATGGATTAGCACTGATTAAGAGTAGAAACTTTTTAAACATGCAACAGGTCAGTATCAGTAAGAATATTACAAATTAATTTTAAGAGTGAGAATGTTCAGAGTAAAGTAATGCTTAATTTGAGATCACATTTTATTTTAGAACTTTCGTAATGGGAGAAAGAAATTGGGATAGTCTTTATATCTGTTTATTGTCAAATTACAAGAAAAAGCATTTGATAATGAAGTTATCTCCTATGCTGTATCTAATATATTAATTAAAAGTAAAATGTTTGAACTATTCTGAGTTTTGCAAATATAAAACATTAAATGAAGATTACCATTATGTTAAATTAGATATAAGTAAAATTCAAGTTATAAAGATACAATTTGAAACTATAATAGATTCCTGTAAATATAAAATTTAAGTTAAAGGATACATATTATAAATAATGATAGATTGGAATAATATAAATTTTGCAAAATGCTTCCACAAATTATAGAATTTTTTTTTTATGAAAAAAATTGATCATTTCTACATTAAATGTATATGAGTTAATGAAATAGACATTATTAAAATAAGATCATTAAATAAATTTTCAAACTTCAATCTCAGTAAGTCATACTAAAATATCATCAAAACAGCCAGCAGCTTGTCACTTTACTGGCATCTACTGTAAGCTAGAGTGATTACCAGATGCATATATAATTTCTATTTTTCGTATTTCACACCCCCTTCTCAATCTTCACACTGGTCTCCGAATTTTGCAATTGTCAGTAATATTTGGGATTCAAAGTTGGAAGGAATGCATATATACATTTAAAAAAAACAACCATTTTTAACACTACTTTACCTGTCACACTCAGCCTAAGGTTCTGAACCTAAGTCAATCTTTTTAAGTAATCATATCATCTTCATTAACTGTAGGTAAACAGTATTTCCTTGATTAGCAATGTAACAAATTATCTTCAAACATTCATCTTGACCAATAAGATAAAATACAGTATATGATTTTACTGCATCTAGTATGAACAAGTGTAATCATTTATTACCAGTTACATATATAAATTTTTATTTTTAGTATTTTATCCTCATCTTTTCTGACTTTTGATTTTATCAATGAAATGTGAGATCAAAAATTTGAAGGAATACTTACATGCATTCATCAACAACTTTTAACTCGATTTTAACTTCAAATTTAAAACTTGCAATATAAATCAACCTAATGTTTTGAACCCAAGTCAAACATGTTTAAATAGTTGCATTTTAGCAACTACATATTTCCGTACCATCAGTTCTTCATTAACTAGAGGCATTTTATTCCCTGGCTAGGAATGTAACAAAATATCTTTTACAATATCCATCTTAATCTATAAGATAAAAAACATTTCACCATTTTATTGTCATCTAGGGTGAGGCTAATTTGAAAGTTTTCAGTTTAATATATAAAATAATTCAAAGAGATGTTTGCTAAATGTTTCCAGCTTTTAATCAGGTCTCATTTATGAAGGCAAAAGCGAGAAATTGGTTTGAGGATGAGATTTAGAAATACTAAGGATAAGGCATTATAAATGCATCTAGTAATAATTGATTTCTCTAACTTAAATTAGATGGAAATAAAGTGATGAGCTGTATTTATCTCATTAGTTATGTTAAGTGTTTTGGTGCCTTTTTGTTACATTTTTATCCAGAGAAATAATGTGCCTACAGTTAATGAAGAACAGAAAGTACCAAAATATATATAGTTGCTGAATTGATTTCACATCTATATCACTGTACAAGCAGTTTCAAAATCCTAATCTGATTTGAAATTTCATGTTTTAAGTCTGATAGATAAAATTCAATTAAAAATAATTGCTGAATGCATATATGCATTCCTTACACTTTGAATACCAGTCTCATTGGTAAAGACAAAAGTCTGAAATTGGCCTGGGGATAGGAATTTAAAATACTAAAGAAAGGAATTATATTTGCATCTGGTAAACACTTATTGCCCTAATTTATACTAGATGGTAGTAAAATGAAGTAATTTCATGTATCATACTAATGATAAAAACATAAGTAAAGTTATGTTTGATGTGGGATTGGTCTTCTGTCATGGCAGTTGATAAGGATGGTTGAGTTTGAAACATATTCCCTGCAAAGATTGGTTAATTTTTTCATCAAATAGCAATGGTTAAAATATCATATACTTTATAGATGCAGTGTCATTAATTTTATTATATATGTGAATAATTGAGTTTAAGCTGATTATAGATTTTAATAGTCATTATTTTTGATTTAAGAAGAAACTTTTTCTATTTGAATTTCATCAGGTGTATATCATAATTACTTTAAAAATTTACTTGATACTAACATTAAATGTAGTAATAATATATTATGTTCTATTTAATATTCATGTTTGTTTTTTTTGCATATTGTTTTTATGTGTAATAAATATATTTTGCACTTTAGACTTACATGACTTTTATTATTGTTGTTGTTCTTGCAGTTTCAAATGTCTAGCTTTTTTTTCAGAGCTATAATTGATAAATATATTTATATATACAAACATGCATGCTTAAACATATCTTTTTATAAACTTACAAAACATTATGTAATTTGGTTTTAGCCTTATTACCTTTATGTAGATAGATATACCCTCATTTTATATATTTTTATACATTTTTTACCACATTTTATTCCATAGTTGTATATGTAAAATGCATATATCTATATATTAATAGTCTAAAAATTAGTAATCCTTTTTCAATTATTAAATAAGTAAAAATATCCATCAAATAAAATAATAATTGTTGGATATTTATATATGAATGCATATGGATATCAGTGAATCCTAGGAATTGTATTTTAATATTAATATTTGTAATAGTTTTGAATTTTTACATTTCTTTAACTTCTAATTTTTATTTTTTAATTTTATATTCTGTTTATTTTAAAATTGAAACTTTTTATATTTTATATTTTTAAAATTATTTTTAATCCTATTAGTTTTAGTAACTAATTAGCTATAAGAAATATATTTGATTAGTTATACAATATAATTATAACTATTTGTAAATTAAAACCCTAAATAATTATTAATTGTTCATTAGTAGTTTTTGTTTACATTTGTTATTCTTTTTAGTTTGCTTGTATTGCTAATATTATTTTCATTAAGTTTCTTTTTTTTTTTTTTGTTTGTCTATTGATTGAAGATGTTTTTATTATATCTATGATATATCAACCTTACTCTTAATTTTTTTTTTTTATTTCATCCTATGTTAATGTTGTTTAGTTTTTTTAATTGTATTCTCCACACTTTATTTTCTAACACCATTTATATTGTATTTGTTATTTTTGTTTTCTTTTAAATGTTCATTAAATAATTCTGTTTTATTTTGTTAACTTTTTATACTTAGTGGATAATTTCTAGTCTAATGAATGACTAATAAAAATTATTAATATATTTCTATCAAGTTGTTTGTTTTAATACTTGCCTTGTTTGTATTATTATTATTTTATTGTTTTTTGTAAAAAAAATTTTCATTATTATTATTATTTCATGTAGATTATTATTTGAGGAAAAAATTTTGTAGGGTTGTCTATTTTTATATTTTAACTGCTAAATTTATATACAGTGGAGCCACAAATTACACTATATCTAACTGTGTGACTTCCAAATATGCTATCCAAAGACAACTGTAAATAAACAAAAAAACCCACTAAAATGGACAAATTGTATGCCTTTTTTTTTCTCTGAGCACTCTACATAATTATATATAAAAATACAATTTCTTTAGTTTATATTGAAAGCACATACATTTTATTCTTTTTTTATTATTCTTTTCTAATTTGATATGCAGTAATTGCATAATAAATTATTTTTTTAAAAGTACTGCAATACTAAAAATTTTACAAAATTTTAGAACACGTTTAAAGATAATACTGGCTTAAATATAAGTAAATAAGAGAGATCATAATTTCTTGTTAAAGGGACTAAACTATTATATTTTTATAAGAGAAAAAGTTATTGGGAAAAAAAAAAGTCACCCAGAGTGTATTTAATAGGGGAAAAGTTAGCCATTTTGCTATTTATTTTAAAAAAAATGGTAATTAGTTTTTTTCTTCTTATTCTTCTTGTTTCAGTGAATGCATGAGTGAGCATACATTTAGTTAAATCATATCATTGAACATTCTTGTTGTAATACATTATTCAGAATTATTTGTAAGTAGACTCAATAAACTTGAAAATACAATTGTACTTTTCATTTATCTATGCCCATTTATTCAGTCTGCTACAAATAATTCTAACATATTAGATTGAGAATTCTGTGATAAGTTTATAATTCTACATATTATATATTTAAGCAATAGTGAAAGTTATTTATGTGCTATTGAAATTAGTAATACTTAGTAAATATATACAAATGCCCTCCCCCTCCCAAGTTTTCATTATTCTTTTTAAAATTTTGTTTATACGTATATATAAAAAAACATCTGATATATATATCTGCATGTTGAAAATATTGAATATTTGCAGTTTAATAAACAATACATATTCTATTCTAATCAATGTTTATCAACAAATCATGAGCTATTATACACTATATATGTTAAATGTGGGGGGAAGGGGAGTTGGAACAAAGTGTAGCAAAGTTCATAGCTCCTTTATTTGTGTCATTCTGCTTTAATTTCTTCTTCTATATACTGATATTTTTATAGTTGTTTATATTGTTTTGTGAATAAAATGTCTAACAATATGGTTTTATTTTTATTATAAACAGTTTTTCATCATACACAGATGAACCTGCAAGATATATCATTTATATCTGTAGACCATGAAAATCTTTATACCAACATGTATATATAGGTTTTTGTAAGATCATTCCATATTAGTGTAGTTATTATTACACATAAACTCTTTCTAAGTCTAAAATTCTCTTGGAGTCTAGTTTAAGATTTCAATTGGCATAACTATTATCATTTCTTATAGCAAAACCATGTCTCTTACTTATGGATTTTGTTTTCAGTTCCTTGCAACTCCCAACATAAATTTTTCCAAACTTTGTTGTGTGATTTGAAGTCTTCGTATTGTTATTCTGTTAAGTGCTCAAGTGTCATATCCATGTATAAGAACTGGTAAAACATTCATGAGTAGTTGCTAAAACATTTATAATTAACCACTACATATGCCAAATCTGAGAATAGAAGAGATCAAGAATTTAATCTTGGTGTTCAAAAAAAAAAATCTTCTGATTAAATCATAATCTTTATATAGAACTATTTTCAACTAATTATAATTCACAAATACTTGACAATTGTATTAACTGAGGAAATTGTTTTGTCATTGAGGAATTGAGCCGTCTTTTAATGATTCACAAAACCTAACCAATTTATCCATCCGTTTATACACCTTATAGTATTAAGATATGCCTTAAATTTTTACTCTTGGATAAATTCATTATAACAAATATCATTAAACTGTTATCATATATGACATAGTTAAGTCAGTTTTACATTGATAAAAATATTATTCCAGTACTATTAGATGGTATACCACCATTTATTTAAATCATAACAGATGGGATACCATTTATTTAAATTATAACCCTTTTCATTTGCTAAAACTACTTAATATTTTCATAATCATTATAATTAATCTAGCTTACCTACTACTATCACCTTTTATTTTATTTAAATCAATTTCTAGGAAATTCATTCTCTGTATTTACAATTATATTTTATATCAATAAGTTGTTATACTAATATTAAAAAAAAAAATGTGCAAGCACATGTTACTCAATATTTACTCAACCACAATTGCATTATTTATCTCATGATGTACTTTTTTTCTAGCACATAACTTTCATACATTTTGAAATTACTATAAACGACAGTTTCATACATTGGATATAAATTACATTAATTTTTTAGATCTTTACTTTTTCAAATTTTATTTTGTTATAATGTTTTATTAATAAATCAACACATTTCATGATAACATAAGAAATAATGTCTTTTGAATATCTTTTGACCCTCTTCCCTTTTTATGGCTTGTTTCTGTCTGATATCTAGTACATTTTCTGGCTCATTTTTTTATTATCATAATGAGAAAAAATCCCTTTGCTGAATAATCTTTTTCTTTTCGCATGAATTTTTCTTTATCAATTACCATATTTAAGGCATTACCTTAAAATGTTGTGATTGGTTGGCTAAATATTATTAGCCAAAGTTATATTTTTAATATTAGAATATCATAAGACTAATTGGTACATTTTTCAGTTCACTTCATATGATAGTATTGAAGTTACTGTTGTAAAGGTAGATCTCATTGGACTGAGTATGTGAAGTGAATGAAATTTCAGAAACTTTAAAAAAAAAATTATATGGTGAACTTGCTCATGGTTTTTTATGGGTGAGTTGAATTGCATTTTCATTTATAATTGTTTCACAGATTGCATTTTCATTTATAATTGTTTCACAGACATGCTAAATAGATTTAATACTGTTTTCTGTGGGAATATATGAACTAAGAATAAAGTATAAGGGAAAGCTACAATTAGACAAGAAGATTGGAATGGTTCAAAAAGTAAAGAAGCTTGCTGGAGAAGAAATTAAAAGTTAGGATCACAAGATACCAAATAAGCAGACTAAATGAGAAATATTTTATATAAGGGGACATATTTGTGTTTCATATTGTTTTGTATAGCTATCACAATGTTTTAATTTTTTATTCTTTGTCTTTCTATTATTATTTTTTTTTTTTTGAATTGTAATGGCAATTTTCATTATCTATTAATGATAATAAGGCAGAATAGTATTAAAAGCTGAAGAAGATTAGTCTCATTTCAAAATCAAGCTGCAAACTCAATCTGAACTTACCTCCATCTTATTGATAATAATAATTCATCTGATTCTTTAGTTTACATGATATATATTAAAATACAGCAATTCTCTAAGTATCATCTGTAGAAAGCTTGGGTAATCATTGTATTACCTGATGGTAGTGCATTTAAATTCCCCATCCTCAGAATGGTATTTTGTATTTTCCTGTATCAGTGAGGCTTGGAATTTAAATCTAGAAATAATGGCATTCTGCATCTAGCAACCACTTTTAACCCCGGTTTACTATCCAACTTATATAAATTTGAACATTTCATATGTTATAAGAAATTTATTTGCAAAAAAGCATGTAAATTATAATATTGCTTATACTTTAATTTATTTGAAATATTTAAGTTTTTTTTTTTTTTGTAATACTATACTAACCAGTCACAAAATACTTGTGAATAATAATTATTTTTTGACTATTAATAAATGCATATAATTCTTCTATACATCTTGTGATGTTACTGATTATCTATTTTAAGACAAGAATTGTACATATACTCTTTGATTTCAAAGTGTATTCCTATGTAGGTGGTTTTTTTTTTATCAATATATTATACTAGGCTTTCTTTTTTAATCTGACATCTTATTTCAGGAATCTCTTTACAAATATATGTTTTTGATTTATAATATTATTTAAAATTGTAATATATAGTTATATTCTAATTACAATTTTGTAAGTTTAGGATTTATTTTTATATAAAGGTATCAAGCATGAAGGCACTATGTGTGACACTTGCCGTCAACAACCTATTTTTGGGATACGGTGGAAGTGTGCTGAATGTCCAAATTATGATTTGTGTTCTCAGTGCTATCATGGAGATAAACATCATTTACGACATCGTTTTTATAGGATTACAACACCTGGAAGTGAAAGGTAAATAATTTTAAATCTATATAATATATAGGTAAAAGTAATTGATAGTTTAAATAGTCACTAGAATTAGGCACATAAGATGTTTTATATTTAGGAAGATATTAATAATTTAAATTGTTATATGGGGAAAAAGTAAGATGCAGATTATTAGAATTAAAAGTAAATACTGCCTGCTGAAATTATAGGATGTTCAGAAAAGACCAAAAATGCAAAATATACATATATTATTAAATAAGACTAAAAATTAAGCATTGTTTTTGCAAAATGCATATTAACCATTTTCAAGATTTAAAATATTGAATAATCCTTCAAATTGTATATTGATTCCTGATTTATTTTTATTAACATTGCAATGGTATTATTTTTATTGTGTGAAACTAATAGAAGTAGAGATCTGTGGCATTCTGTACTATTAATTTTGTTTCACACTGAATTAATATTAATAACAGAAACTATGTTTATAAATAGATTAACAATGATGATATTTAATTGATAATGTCTATATTCTAACAACTCTTTTTGAATGTTTCTTCATATCATCACAATTACTACTATGTTGCATAATTTTTTTAATAGGAATTATAAAATTCCACCTATCCCATTCTATTTCAATGAACCTGTATCCAGTATTTAGCTGTAGATAAGCATGTAATATGTAAGCAATTATGAAATACATAATTGTTTAATTTGTAATTAATAGTAAGATTTATTATTAATCAAGTGAATTGATTTAATTTAATAAAATAAGATTAACGACAGTTAATGAATATATACACAGAAATGGTAGATTTTTTAAAGATTCAGATTTATTACTACCTATCATGATGTCAATATATTATGTATATCATACCTCGAAAGCGTGCTGGGCAGTATAAAGCTGAATATTTTTAAAAATCTACCTTTTCTATATATGTGTTCTTTAAGAGTTGATTACATTAGCAAGAAGGAACTAATTTATAGTTGAATTACAAAATAAGATTAATAAGATTTATAACATTAATAGGCATAAGTAATATAATTGACTATTTATCTGGTTCAAAATACATTTGGCCTTGTGGAAACTCCACGAATTAGATAAACTAAATTGTAAATATCAAAAAAATGTATTGTGAATATCCATTGATTGGAGTGCAAAAATATAATTGTGAATTTATTACAAAAGAGAGAGAGCAATGACAGCCATGTAGAGAGAAAGAGTATCAACATACCATTTATGTGAGAATGCAAACATCAATGGTATGTGGAGTAATGAGAATTTATTACATCCAAATAACATTTAATTCAACAAGAGATGTCTGAGTTCAAATTTAGCCAAAATATTTGTATGTTACTTTATAACCTTAGTATAAATATATTACATGTACCTGCAATTTATAAGTTAATTTACATCTTTATGTTAGCACTAATCTGGGGCTTTCTTAGGTATGCCCTTTGAACTATATCAGTGAGTATTGAAATTTAATACAAAAAATCCATTTGCGCGCCATGGTTAAATTTAATGCTTGTTACACATAATGATACTCCTCTCTGCAATATGTTCATGATCAACAATAATCTCTCTCAGGGTTCAAGTGCACATGAGTCAATTAATTTATTATGCATCAATAAATTATTAATATTACAAAAATATATATATGACTTCAAATTTAAAACAATAAAGTTTATTTACCAACAAGCAAAATAAATAAATAACAAATGAATCTATAAGTATTGCCTTTGGAAATATATATAAGTATTGAATTATTGCCTTTATTACGATGATAAAAAAAAAAGTGTGTGTGTATTCTCAAACTATAATATCTAAATCTGATAATCGTATCTACTCCTTTAAGCTTGATATCTAGCATAAGTTACATTATTTTTATCTGCTAAAAAATGAATAAACACGTGATCATATTTAAAGAAAATGAATATACCTCTATCACACTTGAATAATATTAACCCATGCATATCATATATTATTGTATAACACTGTATGAAATATTATTTATAAGACCATTATACTATTATTTATTAAGGAGTGGCATTCTTTTTTTTATCATAAAGAAAACAAATGATAATAATAACAATTATCTTTTTTTTTTTTTGTAAAGTTTTTTATTGTTAACAAAACATTGATGATATGGCATGTATAATAATAAATGGCAGTAATGTTATGCATAGCTATGCTTCTGTTTCATAATGTAACGGTAAGAAAAGTAGAGCTGCTTTAACGTAATCAAGAGATATAGGTAGAGGGGGGTTTGAATCTCACCTACTCCTCCAGATTACTACCAAGCGACTTACTCCCCAAACCTCACAAGAATTAATTCTTTAATGTATGCCCGGTGGTCAGAGAAAGATGATATCCCAAAGGGGAATTTTAACATATAATAATCAGGTTTAAGATATATACTAACACAGACAATTAATACATTGTTAATATTAGTGAATGAATGTTTATTATTTATATCAACAAAACAATTTGAAAAATCAATGAAAATGTTACAAGTTATTTCTCTTGCAATGTCAGCATGATCCAATAATTATATGTAACAATCAATTTGTAATTCTAAAACAATACTATACCTAGCCATCGACTGGATGCTTTCGTTTGAAAGAGAGAGACAGAAACTATAACTCGAGGGCAAAATTACAAAAGATGGATAATTGGTTAGACTAGTTAAATAGAATTGAGGCCAACAGACATTTGTCAGATTTATTCGGTAATATTTTGAGCATGTAAAAGGCAAGATTTTAATCTATAATGAAAAATAAACTATCGTGATCCTTGATGATTCAATTTGTGAGTTTAGAAAATGAGTCTCGGGGCACAATGGCTTCATTCAAGGCTAACTTGAGACTGGATAGCACTCCAGATCTAAAACGTAGTTAGAGAAAATGAACTCGTTCACCATAGCATGCACTAAGTTCAGGAACGGAGTATAAGTGTTTGGTCCAGTAATAATACTTGAAGGATTTGAGATCCAATTTATCTCTAATGGCATTCTCGAAGAGGTGTTAGCTCATGAAACAACGATGACAGGAGTGAGGAATAAGTGCAGAGACACCCATGAATCACCGAGTAGCACAATGTAACACTAAATGTGGTCAAGCAATCGTTAAACTTTAAACCCTCAATTGAGAAGGTATATATAAAATAAATATGACTTCAAAACCTTACGAGACTGAGTAAATATCCACTGTTAAAAAGAATTATTACATTACTTTTAATGAATATTAAATATACGAAAAGATAGGCCTATTGATTACTAATTAATCATTCTTTAAATAGCTCACCTATGGACTTAATAAATATTTAAAACTCTAATTTATCTACAGCGGTACTGTACTCTTTTACATTTAACCAAAAATTTATGAACCCTTAAGCTATATACATTCTTTACAAACAGATATATAAATATTAGTAAAACCCAGGTTGATTTAAAAAGCATATAATAAGGTGGGATTGGATCTTTCTTTTAAAATGCAAAATAACATTTAAAATATATAAAATCGCATTGACTTTATAGCCAATGATAAATTTAAAAAAAAAAGCCATTAACTTATTTATAAATTTTATTAAAGCCACATTATTATATTAAGTAATATTTACTAAGGCTGTAACCTTAGGAATAAGCGTCTGAAAAATTCGAAGGTAGGGACCTCTACAGGTCTTAAACACAAGCTTACGCTATGAAGAAAAGAGGGAATCCTTCTTTACTTCAACCTACTTTTATATATGAATAGGTGAAGCTGAAGTGGTTAGATCTACTTCACTAATTAAGTCCACAATTCTTATAATACATTAATACTCACGAAATCTTACGATTTACTACGAGTCAATGGAAAGATCTTATAGTAAAAAATCTATTACGATAATTTAAAGTTGTAATTATACAACTTATTTCTAAAAGACAAATGTGCTTCCAGCATTTGCTCTCTTTTAACAAAATATGTTAATAGAACAAATACAGTAGGAGGGAGATGGATGGGAGACCTTTTTATTCAAAGTTTTGCTATAAATTTTAAATACCCTGTATATAATATGGCGGGTTAATTATTTATAAAAAAACCCAATTAAATTATTTCTCAACTCCAACCCCTCCTATGTAGGTTATAAATATATATATTCAAAATGTAAGAAAGAAATTGTTATGTTTCTCTCCTGATAAAAGAAAATAAATAAATATATATAGATAGATTTCTAATGAATACAATGGCGATCGACTAAGATAATAATTTACGTGTAATCTATAACTTTAAGAATAGTCATTATACTAAAACAAAATATAACATAATGAAAGTATTAAAATATCAGATTATATAATACAATTTTAAAAGCTAAATAAAGTAAATTTAATTTACCAATTAAAACAAAAGTGAAAAAAAAGATAACTGAAAGTTCAAGTTACCGGTAATTAAAAATGTGTGGCGATATATAACAGGGTAATACAGCCAGGTAAGGATGGTCCATTGTAAATCTATTTTAAGTTTTTATCTTCAAGGGGTAGTAATTATTTATTAATAGGTAGCAGGCATTGGTCAGGCAATTCTTCAAGTTCTCGAGCTGGCTACATTGTTCCGACTCTGATCCAAGGATGACAGGAGAATGGAGACAAAGAGACCTACTCACCCATTTTTACTGCATGGTACATTTTTGGAGTTGTATATATATATATATCAGATGAAAGGACAATGATTTTAAGTAAAGTGCGACAGGATAAGATATGTTCGTGGAACTCAGCAAAATCTGTTCAGTCAAAGCTTCCTTTAACTAGGTTTTTCAACATAAGATTTTCTTCGATCAGAGTGGGCAAGCTTCAACAAGCGTAAGAGAGAGAACAAAAGAAAAGTTCTTTATTTATACCCTTAATTGCTTTTCACATTCCAAACACTAATTAGTAATAACAAATGCCTATTGTTTTTTTTTCTGTTATCTTACATTTTAATTAATTTTCTTATTTAATGGATTTTCTAAATTGAATTCCTTCCTTAATGTGTTCTATATTTTAGGAATTTACATTTTATCTTTTAATACAATCTTTTAATACAATCATCAGATTTTCAATTGGATGGATGGTTGAAGAGTATGTGTAGAAGATTGTAGCCTGTCCATTAAAGTATGAGGATTGTCTATCTTAATATATATCTGAGCACTTATAGTATATATGTGTGGGAGATGATAATCTGGACCAACTGATGATTGCTGGTTTAGCATGAAATACGTATATTGGTGATTATTTATCTTTTCAGCATATATGTGCTTGAGTGTATCAGTGTTATTAGATAGAGTGGAGAGTGGTGGGTCATCTGAAAGTCTGTGCTCTTATACCCTATATATTACAATTTTTCTGTTTATGCTTTAAAATTATAATTTTGTCAAAATGTATTTTAAGGAAACCAAATAACAATTTAAACTTTCTATATTTTTTATTCCCTTTTAAACAATTTTAATTTACAGCTTATTCCCTGCTATTTAATTATTTATCCATTCATCATCATTTAGTTTGATATACATTTATTGTGGTTGGACTTAGAATCTTTAGCTAGTCCACAGTGAGTGGTAAAACCAGCATATATATAACTGTATATATATATATGTACAGCTTCAATAAATGACTTTAAGACAAATTTTTTGAAGTTAATTTGTTTATTAAGTGGGGCAGACTGACCATTCTTGAAATAGTTCTGTACCTTTTAATAATAAATTAAATAGAATGATATAGAACTCTAGAGCTTTGATACTCTGCTAGGATAGAGTAAAACCTTTTATTATTAAAATTTAATAACAAGTTGCTGTAAATACTATGTATTTGCAAAAACAAACTATTAAAATATCACAGCAAAATAGATTAAAATAGTATTCAATAAATTGATGAACTCAGTATGCTAAAGTTATGTCTTTATTGATACGACAAACAATGTCCCCAATGATATACAACTCTAAACTGCACAAGTTTAAAAATGAAATCTCAAATTCTTTTGTTATGAAATATAGTGATCCTTAACTAAAGATAGCTATTATTTGCTACATAACAATCAAACAATATAAGTTTCTACTTTACCATTTGGTAGTAAATCCTCGGAGAGCCTTGTCAGGCATATATGAAATAATAATAAATCAGGACAATCTGTATAAAGTTCTAACCAGCTCATTAACCTTCAGGTAACTGGTGCCTGGGACTGGTATTTCCATGATGTCTTGCAGTGCTAAATCTCTGCTATATATCTTTTCTGCTAACTGGTTGATGTTGAAGAAAACACAATTTGTCTTGCACAATTATAATATGGAGAAAAATCTGCTGTTTCTCTACTCCCCCCTTTTTATATATCTCTGAATTTCTTGTTCTCACTAATTAAATTCTGCATTTACAGATTCAATTAGTATATTTTAATTTATTAAGATAACCTAATTATTTCCTGCCTTATTAATTAAAGTTATTTTTCCTTAACTTCTTATTTCATTAATTACAGATCTAATTAGCTCATTTTCTTTTCGTTAATTAAACTAACATATCTTATATATTTTCTCTTTATCATTTCGAAACAAAAAAAAAAATCTGTAATTAATTATTTCTGTTTATACAAACTCCGCTATGCATTTATTCTCATTTCCTTAAGTCATCCCCCATTCTTATTTTTTATCTTTTCTTCTGGAGTGCTTTTCTTTTTCTATTAAAATTCAATGTGCCTTTTAAAATTTCAACTTTCTCATTTTCAGTACTTCAAATTATATTGTAACATTTCTTTTTTAATCATGTTTTTATATAAATATAACACATCTCCCTCACTCCAGAAGAACACCCTCTATATGTTTTATATATAATCTTCAAATTTTTTTGGGCTTATGCTTCTTACGCACTGGCTGATTTAATTTACTATCTGCCTTTTTTACCATTTCGCTCTCCGTGTGTAAATTTGTTGCACTTCGTGGCTTTCCTTCTTCATTTTCAATTTCTATTCTTTCCTTCACATTTGGTTTGACTTTCATCTCTAATTTTGTGTCAAATGGCCGTAGAAATTGCATGTCATCTTCTTCATGCCTTCTCACGTGATTTATGTGCCTAGTATATTTAATATTATTCTGCCCTTGAATTACACAAATTTGATTCACCATTATCTTATCAATAACTCCTTTCATCCATTTCTTATGCAAAATATCATGTACCCATACTCTCTCTCCAACACTAAAGTTTGTATGCAGTTTGCTATTGACTAACGAATCCTTTTTTGTTGGTTGAAGTAGCGACAACTTAACCCTTAGCTTCCTTCCTAAAAACAATTCTGCCAGTGATTTCCCTGTTGCTGTGGATGGTGTCAAATGTTGACATAACATTATCTCTTGTAATGCTTCTTGAATATCTGATGTCTTCATTTTCCATAGACTTTTCTTTACTTGTTGAACTAACTTTTTCTGCCTATCCATTTGACTCAGGGTGATATTTTGATCTCCACATATGTCTAATGCTCTTTTTTCACAATACTGTTTCATTCTGTGTTTCCTGAAACTCACTCCACTGTCAGACACAATGACTTTGGGAAAACCATGTACTGCAAAAATCTTATTACAATACTTCATAATTTTGTTTGCTCCTGTATTATTTACTACATGGCATTCAATCCATTTTGAAAATGAATCAATCATTATCAACAGTATTTTTCCCTTAATTGCTCCTGCACGATCGATGTGAATTCTTTACCATGATTTGGTTGATAAAGGACATTCTGTCAAATTCTTCATTGGGAGTTGCATTTTTTCCTGACATGACGAACATTTTTTTATGAACTTCTCAATGTGATCATTAATTCCAGGCCACCAGACATAACTGCATGCTAGAGCTTTAATTCTATCACACCTGGATGACATTCATGAAATAAGTTTAAAACTATTTGCCTACCAACAGTAGGTATCACTATTCTATTCCCAAAACTATCCCGTCATTGCACACTGATAGTTTTATCTTTATTAGTCCAAAACCCTGCGCAAAATATATAGGCTTTTTGTTCGGCCAACCTGGCCTAATCCACTTTGCCAAAATTTGATATCCCTTATCCTCTTTAATGCAACTACCTATTATCCAACTGTTTAACATTTTTGGTATCATCACATCTATGTGATTTACCTCTATTTCATTTGATATAGTTCATGTCTATCTGGCAATCTGGATAATGAATCTGCATGGGCTATCTCTTTTTCTTTTTTAAAATTTAATTCATAATCATACCCTGCAAAAATATTTTGCCATCACAACATTCTCAGGCTTAAATGTTTAGGAACTATCCGATTGTGAGCAAAAATGCCTAATAAAGGCTTATGATCTGTCACTATTTTAAACAATCTTCCAAATATGTACTGGTGGAACTTTTTTAATGAAAATACTATAGCCAATGCCTCTTTGTTAATTTGACTATAGTTCTTTTCAGCCTTTGATAGCATGCATGGGGCATATGCTATTGGATACTCCCCATTATCGGTCATATGTGATAAAACTACACCACACCCCAATCTAAACATCAGTTATATTTTGAACTGGTTTGATTATTCTTAAAATGCACTAACAACTTATCAGACACCAGCAGTTCCTTAGTCTTTTCAAAAGTTACATTTTGTTTATTGATCCACTCCTTTTTTTTTAACAACTTATATAATGTCTGTGCCACCATTGCTTTATTTTTAAGAGACGATTCAAAAAAATTAATCAAGCCAAGAAAAGCTTGTAATTGCTCTACATTTTTTGGCTTATCAGCATTCATAAAAGCCCTCACTTTTTTTGGGAAACGTCCGTTTGCCTTTTTCCGAAATGATTTGTCCGAGAAAAACTAATTCATCCATTTGCCACACTTGATTTTTTGGCATTTAATCTAATCGCCACTCTATTTAACATTTCACGTCTGTCTTTCTTATTCTTTTGCCCAATACTTACTGTGACTCTGCATAAATCAGTATGTCATCATAATATGGTACCACTCCCTCCAAATCTTGTAAAATATTTATTTTTGCTTGGAAAATATTGGGGGCTGTTATTGCATTGAATGGTAATCTGTTACATTTAAACAGGCCAAAAGACTTCGCTAGTGTTAGCATTTGTGTTATTCTTTCTTTTTTTCATTGCTGAATTTAAATCCAGCTTCACAAAAACTTTTGCATCTGCTAATGCTGCCAATACTTCTCTCATGTTTGGCACTGGGTAGGCCCTCTTATTTAAAAACCTATTTACAGTAACTCTGAATCCCCACAAAGTCTGATCTGTCCATTCAGTTTTGTTATAACTACAATAGGTATGGCCCACTCTGAAACTTCAACAGGGGTTAATACTCTATTTGCAACTAAACCCTGAAGTTTTTCTTCCACTTTGGCACATTGTGCAAATGGTATTTTTCTTGCTTTACATATTATTGGACTTACATTTTCCACTAGCTCCATATCCACTGAATTTGTACTCATCAAGTCTAAATCATTCTCAAATAATTTAGGAAATTTTGTCATTTTCATTCAATCATATTATTTTTAATTATACTAATATTGATTCCGACTGCATCGAACCATTCATACCCTATAATGGGACTAATATCCCATTTCACTATATGCAAAGGAAGTTTATATCTCTATTTCTATATTTAATTGGTACTTAATATATATCTCATTTCCACTTACTTCCTGTCTCTTTATAAACGTGTTCTTTATTTTCATGTTATTTTTCCCTGCGCTTATTTTTTTTTCATAGTGAATCCGATATTAATGTGATCTCTGATCTACTATGTATTGCCATCTCTACTTTTGAATCCCATATCTCTAATTTTGTTTTGAACTTGTTTTCCAAAATTGCTTTCATATTTTTTATTGTATGAATGCTACTCAATTTTCCTCTCTTCAACTTTTTAATTTTAGATCCATCATACTTGTGTAAAGTTTTAGCCTTTGTGCATACTTTTGCTAGATGCCCTCTAACTTTACCCTTGTAACACGTCTCATTTTTCCATTTGCAAAACCATGCAAAATAACCCTTTGCTCCACAGCAAAAACAAATAACTTTTTTATTTTTTACATTGTCAACCCCCATTCTTTGTTCTCATGTGTTCTCTCTGTTTTATTCACTAACATTTTTCAATTTTTCATTTCTATTTGTGAACGCCAGAGCCTGTTCAACTACTAGCTCGTAAGCTATTCTGTCCTTAATTGCTCTTTTGTAAGTTAAATCTTCCTCGGTAAGTAAATTTTGATGAAGCCTATCATCTGAGATCCACCATAATAACTGATCCAGAAGTACTTGGTCTACAAAATCGCCATAACTACAATTTTTTGATAACTCCCACAACACTATATTATACTCTTTAATAGTCTTGCCATTATATTGCTTTCTATTTCATAGTGTTAATCTGGCTATGTGTCGATTTGTTTTTGAGCTAAAATGATCCTTCAATTTTGTCACTATGGCATCATATGTGATTGACTCATCTGTTGGTTACTCAAAATATTTATTTATAATATTGATAACTTCCATTTTGCCAGACACTGCAAAGCTGCTATTTTTCATTTATTATCTTGAATATCATTCAGCACAAAAAAATTTTCAATTTGCATAATATATCTTGGCCATTCCACTGCATTACCAATATCAAAATCTGACATGTTTGATTGGCCCAAAGACATTTTTTATCCTGACTAGAGCAATAACTCCACACAACAACTAAAATAAGAAAAATTCCTACTATCTATCTTATTTCATAACTTTAGGCTTAGTTTCTTGACAGCTAGGTTCAGGTTTTTTGACTGCGCCAATGTTTGTTATGTATTTTCAAAACAAACTATTAAAATATCCTAGCAAAATAGTATTCAATAAATTTATGAACTCAACATGCTAAAATTAAGTCTTTATTGATATGACAAACAAATAATATCCCCCATTGATACACAACTCTAAACTGCACAAGTTTAAAAATGAAATCTCCATTGCGTTTATTATGAAATATAGCAATCCTTGACTAAAGACAGCTATTATTTGCTACATCCGATAAATTTATAACAATCAAACAATATAAGTTTCTACTTTACTATTTTGTAGTAAATCCTCGGAGAGCCTTGTCAGACATATCTGAAATAATAATATCAGGACAATCTGTATAAAGTTCTAACCAGCTCATAACTTTAATTAACTGGTGCTTGGGACTAGTATCTCCATGATGTCTTGCGGTGCCAACTCTCTCCTATATATCTTTTCTGCTAACTGGCCAATGATGAAGGAAACACAATTTGTCACACAATTATAAAATGGAGAAATATTTGCTGTTTCTTTTTTCCCCCTCTCTTTATATATCTCTGAATTTCTTCTTATCTTCTCACTAATTAAATTCTGCATTTATAGATTTAATTAGTGTATTTTAATATATTCAAACCACCTCTCATTTACTGTTTTATTAATTAAAGTTATTTTTCCTCAACTTCTTATTTTATTAATTACAGATTTAATCAGTTCATTTTCTTTTTGTTAATTAAAAAAAAAACATATCTTACATATTTTCTCTTTTATCATTTTGAAAACAACAAAAAAAAACCAACCTCTATTTATACAAACTCCATTATACATTTATTCTCATTTCCTTAAGTCATTCTTTTTCCCCAAATTCTTATTTATTATCTTTTCTTCTGGATTGTTTTTCTTTTTCTTTTAAAATTCAGTGTGTCTTTTAAAATTCCAACTTTCTCATTTTCGATACTTCAAATTATATTGTAACATTTTTTTTTAATCACACTTTTATATAAATATAACAGTAATTAACATACTTTGCGATAGTTTTATTTTCATTTATATGTAAGAGCTGTTGTTAGTATAATCCGTTGGTAATAATGATGTTGATGACTTAGAGAATATGTTCATGGCCAGGTATTTCTTGGCGAAGAAGATAATCCTTGAAGCGCCTTAATGATGTCAACCTGCAATGAACTTATTTCTTCATTGCTTGGTTGTTTACTGTACTGATTTAATAAGCATTTATTTTATATAGCGTATGTTTTACAATTGTATACATTCAAATATAAAATAAATGCTTATTTACATATGATTAAGTTTCAGTTGGAATGATGTTTAGTAAATTCTAGACAATTTCGCCCACGTCATTCATTTAGACATCATATATAGTAATTTAAAGTGACGGTTCCATCCTCACGCTTTACTTGCCAGTACTTCAGATTTGCTCATATATAAGCATTTGAGTCGTAGGAATAAGAGGATTCCTTTTATTCCTGCATAAATACTATATCTTATATTGGTGAGAAAGTATTCATTTATTATTAACACTCGCAAAGCGTATGCACAATTAGCTTAAAAGGCTGATATTTGAATGTACTGATTTAATATAATTCCTATTGCAGTAGTTCATTTTTTTATACTTAAAAAAAAAAAAAATCTGTCATTTTATTCATATCTGAAGAATACTAATCCAATTTAAAAAAATTTTTTTGTTAAGCATCTCATGTTCTATGGTTTTTCATAGATTTAATTATGTACTTTTTTAATTTCATCTCATGATCTTCAAAGAATATTATTCCTAATAATTTTAAGAAGATAAAAAAATAATAACTTATATTAATGTTTTTTCGATAAATACCTTGTACATTTTTTTTGTTTATAATAATACTATATATTCTCTTCCTCTTTTTAATATATACAAAAGTTGTCTCCTTTTAAACTTATAGGCATACAAACCAATTGTATACACATCTCATTCATATATATATATATGTGTGTGTGTAAAATGTATTAAATGGCATATATTTTTATAGTAATTTATCACTGTTTTTATTTAGTTTTTAACATGAATGATTATGTTCATGTTTTATAAAAATAAAATATATATTAGATATTATTCTAAACTACATATAAAATAATGACTCCCCATATGTTAATAAATAAGCTCTTGAACTAAGAGTTTGCTCTTTATATGCCCCTCATTTCTTATAATTAAACTTTTTTTTTTTAATGCAGACTACTAATGTACAGTCATAATATACACATTTAATCTCACTATATAATTGGGTAAATGCACATTCAGTTGTTTAATACAAATAATAAAGATCAAATTAATTCTAAGAATTGTGGTTTAAATATAAGAAGCTCAGTCTTATCATCACTTTATTATTTATCACCAATATTTACATGAATTTTTAATATATCTAACATTATATAATTAGCTTCTTTTGCTATATTTATTATTGTAGCAAAAAAAACATACTTTATATAATTTTTATAAATTATCTTATGTATAAATTGTCACATTTCAATGTTCTTTTAATTTTAAAAGAAAATTTTTTTAGATTACAAGTAACCAAAATGAAACATCAAAATAATTGAGATGTCATAGAAATAAATAATGATAATTATATTTATGATAAAATTTAAAATAATTTTCTATCATAATTTTCCCTAGTTTTCAGATAAAAATCGTTTAGAAATTTTTATTTTTTTGATAGATATAACTTTTTTAAAATGCAGATACAATTCTTCAAATATTAACACATATGTTTGCTAATCTTTTCTTTTTGTGGATTTATAATATGATGTGAAACATGATAAAAAAATTTCTTTTTTCTTTTGATGAACCCTATTTGATTAAAGAGAATTATTTATATATATAATTAATCATGGTATATTCTGTTTACTTTCAGGAAAATTGGAAATTGATTTATCTTTTTGTTAGTAAACTTCGCAGGTTAATGATATTCTTTGCATTCTCTCAACGGTATGGATGATAATAGATTTTTGAAATGCAGCTGTTGAATGATCAAAATAAAGTGTCAGCCTAGTTTATTTTATTTTCCGCTATTCAATTAATTAATAATAGTTCAAATTTAATTGTGTTTTAATTCTACTATTGCTTTTTTTTTAAATCTGTGATTATCCTACTGGAACAAAAGCACACTTTTCTAACTTCTCTCTGCTGGAATCAAGAATCTGTCTTTAGCTTTTTTACTACCTGACATGCGTTTCTTCTTTTATGAACTGAAATTTCAGGATACCTATAAACTGTATTTGTGCCTTTTTATTCATCTATAAACAACATTCTTATGTTGAAACTTTCCAAACAAGTAATTAATTCTATGATAAGATTTTTTTTTGATAAATTAATTATGATTAAAATACCCCCCCCCCCAAAAAAAAAAAAAAAAAAAAACAGATCTGAAAACTGCTTTTCATTTAATCTCTGTCAATTTACAAATATATATTTTTTCTAGCTTTGAAATTATAATTTTTTGAAACCAATATTCAGATTTATTATTTTTCAAAAGTTCTGTTTATTTTATTTTTTCAAAATAATAAAATACAAATACTTAGCTATTGATAGAATTAGAATCAACCAATGTTTGAATAATGCAATATTTTGATATATTAATTTAAAAAAAAAATAAAACTAAAGGTTTATTATTTTCATTTTGCTCCTTTTTTTTTTCCACAAATACCTTATTAATAACGTTTAGATGTACAAATACTTGTCATAATTAGGATTATTTAAATATATTTTGCATTATTTTGTTAAGATGTAATTTTTAAAATGAATTTTGTTTTTGTGATTGATTATTGTCAGTAAAGATAATTTTTCAAGATAAGAGAATATTATGAATTAATAAGTGTAATTAATTTAAATATATATTTGTTTATATATGCTATATATATAGTTTTATAATTATTATTATGATGCTAAAGTAATTTTAACTTTTAAGAATAAAATATCGATCACATAAATGCTTAAAATCATAATTAATAAAAACAGCTTATTCTTATGAAAATAATTGCTTATTAATAATCAGTAATATAATTTACAATCTTATTTAATTTTGTATTTAGAGTACTTGTGGAGACAAGGCGTAAAAGTAAAAAAATAACTTCTCGAGGGATTTTTCCTGGTGCCCGGGTAGTACGAGGTGTAGATTGGCAATGGGAAGATCAAGATGGTGGCAATGGTAGACGAGGCAAAGTAACTGAAATTCAGGATTGGAGTGCAGCCAGTCCTCGTAGTGCTGCTTATGTAATATGGGACAACGGTGCTAAGAATTTGTACAGAGTTGGTTTTGAAGGAATGGTAATGTTGTTAAAACTTAGTTATTTTTGTAATGAACTAACTTTTAGTGTGAAATATAAAAACTATCTTCTGTAATATGTAGATTTTTAAAAATGAGCAAAATAAATTAATTACAAGATAAATATTCATTTGTATTTGAATTTTGTGGATTATAGACTATTACTTAATATTCTAACTTAATGTCTTAATTTATTTTAAACAATCATCTTCAATCTATTTTATTTGAAAGTTTTCTAATATTAATTCAAGATAATTATTTTAAGTAATCATAATATATCTAGTAGTACATAATCAAAACTCTTTGCAGAATAGATTAAAAATGTCTATTATAAAATAGTCCAAACTTATCTAATAAAAGTAAAATGTAAAACAGTTTTTAAATAATTATTGCATAAAAAATTCAAGCTAATATATCAATATCACAATCTATTTTCAACAATGTTAATAAATGATTAGTTAATTATCGTTTAAGATTAAAGAGTAGTTGGTTAATTTATTCTCTACATTTATTGACTTGGAAGTACTGTTTATTTTTAAGCTCCCAAAAGTGTAGTTATTTCAGTTTTAATTTACATTTATTTTAAGCTATACATGTTTAATATATACATTAATGTATTGTCATATTACTATTTATTGGATGCGCTTACCTGAATAAATATGCCAATCTCTCTGAGCTGATATCTAACTATTATATTAATTCTTTATAAAAACTTTTTGATGTCTGTCATTACAGATGCCTAACATATTCATTTTTAATATATACTGATGCATGGCTGTCATTTAATGCATCTCTAATTAATTATAAGTCTATAATCATAACTTTCTAAAACATTTATAGTTGTCTATTGGATTTGTATTAGATGGTTAGATACGTTATGACAACATAAAACTTTTTGGTGTGATACTTTATGTGAACTTTAATGATTTGCATGTTTTACATTTACATCTTCTAATCTTCATGCTATTGCATCACTTTTTACTGCCCAATATAGAAATTGGAGAAAAATTTAAGTCAAACATAGTATATTTTTTATTTAACCTTTATGATAATTTTTTTTTCTTTGACTAGTATTTATATTTTTGATTTTTTTTTTTTTTAAATCACTTTGTCTTAAAAATCTCATATTCTGATAATCTATTATTATAATGAAGAATGCGTTTTTTTTTCATAAATAAGTTTAAAAACTTAAAAATTATATTTATTGATTATTTTGTTTCAGGCTGATCTTAAGGTTGTGAATGATGCTAAAGGAGGTTCATTTTATAGAGATCATCTTCCCCTTTTAGGTAAATTAATTTTATTAAAATATTTCACTGTATTTATTTTAAAAAAAAATTGTATCTAACTTTTTTTTTTTTTATTATAAATTTTTTGCCTGAAGGCATGCAAAATAACTAGGCAGTATATATATTACAACTAAGTGATAACTTTTGGTTATTGCCAGTGATAATTTATTATTATTTGTCATTCACTTCATTTTATCATATATATATATATTTATAATATATATATATGTGTGTGTGTGTTGTTGATTATGTTGTTATCTACTATGTTTGTGGAAATAAAATAAAAAATTTAATCATAATATTTTTTTTTACTCATTCTTGAAGATTTGAATGAGGTTTACTCTTGATTTGAATCCATAGTTAGTTTTATTTTTAATTTCAAGTCATTTTGCAAATGGCATATTTTTATAAAATCTTCATTATTGATTGTAACTCATAAATTGGTGAATCATTCTAATTCTACATGTAAAAAAACTAAGACAGCGAGAAAGACAATAATGAAAAGTTAAACATTTTTTGATGGTTATACAAAGTTATTCATGAAAAACAAATACATTAACATATATCATATGTTGATCGTTTATTTCTATTTATTTAATATCTTGCAAAAATGTCTTTTAACTACTTCTATAATAAATTTTTTTCCTGAAAAACTTTGAAATCTTGCTTAATTGCAGTAACACAGAAAATAAAATAAAATAAAAAACAAAGAAAATATTGAAATCAGAATTGCTGTGTTTATAATTAAAGGATGGAAGTGCAATTGCACAATCTCAATGAACCCATTAACATAAAGAGATGACTTATGACATGAAAGATTCATAATAATTGGGATTTATGCTAACCTAAGTGTCAGAGAATACTAAGATAAGAGAGTGAAAAATGAAGAGTGAATTAAAAAAAAAGGAGACAGTTGTTTGCGCCAGAGACTATGAAGCCTTTGATGTACCATTATCATATCCTACAAAGCAATGGGAGATACTGTTGATTAGTGATTGCTTATTGATTATTCTTGGTTTAATCTTATAACTTAAAAGCATTCCAATATCTGCCATCTGTGAATCTTATTGATAGTGTGAGTTTAGCATCCAACCTTGCAATTTATACTTTATATTAATAACCTAATTTATTGTAAGTGTTTTAATTTTATGTAAACTTACAAGATAAATATTGTTTGGTATTATTATAGGTAATTTTAAATAGTAAATTTATCTTTTTAAATTTTTAAACAAATTTGACATGTTATATTTTATTGAAATATGACTGATATTGTGCAATCAGCTGTTATGTAATAAATTATTTATTTTTAATGAAGATTGATTTAAATTTATTACCAATGTAATTTTTTAAAGTAACTGTTATATCTTGTCATAATATCAATTTTATAAATATTAGTCAAAGCATTATTATAAGGATTTAAAGTGCTATATATATATATGTTAAAAAATTTATGATTAGAAATCTCAAGGCATTTCTTCTGTTGCAGTACAATATAACTATATGTTTGGTGCATAGTTTTACATTAATATAATCTTTCAAAATTATTTGCAAGGATAAATTTTTAATCTATTTTAATAGAATTCTTTGAAAAAAATATCAAAGGTCTTTCTCTACATAATGAAGAAATAATTTAAAAATGAATAATTTTGTGAATTTTAGTCATGATTATAGAAGTGAATGGATCCAGGAATCTTATTCAATCTTAAAAAAATTACACTATATATGTAATGTAAATTATTAGCAAAAAGAATTTTATATTGTTTCAACTATTAAAAAAAAAAAACATTTATGTATATTGAAACAGAAACTCTGTTTCACATGTGTATTCTAAGATTTATTTTACTCTCCCACCTAAAAAAAAGGCAGATGTATATGAAAGAAGTTGATCCTATTTTTTTTTAAAAAAAATAAAGCAAAAAGTTTAAAGTCAAAAGAAAATCATTATTTTCTATAATTGAGAAAAAAAAGATAAACCTTCATTATTGATTTTATAATTTTAAATTATGATATAAATACGTCTCTAAGTATTTGTTTAAAGCTGGCATTTATTAAAATATTACATTTTTAATTTTTGAAATGATGTTGTAGTACAAAGTGTAATAATCGCTTGAGCCAAAGTTATCAAATTGAAAAACATGGCTTAATCCTCATGATTCCTTATCTGTCCCACTAAAAGTAGTGGTCCAATCCTTAAGAAGAGAAAAGCACTCAGGCTTAAATGAAAGCTGTGTAACAAATCAGATATAATGGGAGTGCTGCTGAATCAATCCAGAGATCAGGGTATAAATAGTTGAGTTTGAAGTTCAGAGAATATTTTTTTTTAAAGGAGTTAAAAAGTAAGAAAAGTGAACGAGTTAAAAAAGTTAAATTTTTTTATCTAAGTGTTGCTTAACTGTTTAGTTGACAACTGGTTTTAGTCACCTTGGAATATAATATTTACAGCCACACTGCTAATGATGAAAAAAGAAAGTATTAATAAGGAAATCATAAAGATGGAAGGCTAATCGTAATAGCTTCCTCTCTTTGTCCATAGCCATGAATCTCCAAGACCTGCCTGAGTGAACATCATGGAAAGTAAATAATGCCATTCAACTCAAATAAACCGACCTCTTTTTGAAATGCAGTAGTAACCTGAAGTGAAGGAACAAACTGGATAAAATGAAGGTAACAATTTCATGAAATATTCAATACTTATATGTGTTTATAAAAAAAACAAAAAAAAACATCTTTCTTAAAATAAATTATGAATAATTATAGCTATGTGAAAATACGTTTTATTGGTGATAAATCATAAATACGTAAATGTCTTAAATGTCTATAATCAAAAGGCATTTTTAATAAGGTAAATCATAAATGATTAACTTTTTATATGCAGATACATCTGAATTAAAATAAAATAAAAACGAATACTTATAACTATTTATATTGCTGATATACAAATAAGTATACCTGGAAGAATTAGAAATGCTGAGCTATTACATATAGCTATAACTAACTAAATTATAAATGAAACTGCTGATCAACTTATGTGTAGAAATATACATCTGTGGCAGACTAAATAACAAATATTTATGCTATATATTAGAATAATTAAATAAAAATTATAAATGCACATCTATACTCGACTGGATTATAAATAGTCCACAAATTCGGAATTGCTTATATTACCTATTTACCTAACTGTGATAAATGTAAAAATAATGAAATGCTATATGAATTACAAATGCTTACATGCATATTTGCTTATATTATCTGTTTACCTACCTGTGGTAAATGTAAAAATAATGAAATGCTATATGAATTACAAATGCTTACATGCATATTTGCTTATATTACCTGTTTACATACCTGTGATAAATTTAAAAATAATGAAGTACTATATGAATTACAAATGCTTACATGCATATTGATTGTGTATGAATAAAATAATGAAACTTATGCATATAAATGCACATTTATGCTTGACTGGATTATGAATAGTCCATAAACCCGGAATTGCTTATATTACCTGTTTACCTACCTGTGATAAATTTAAAAATAATGAAGTACTATATGAATTACAAATGCTTACATGCATATTGGTTGTGTATGAGTAAAATAATGAGACTTATGTGTATAAATACACATCTATACTTGACTGAATTATAGAAGCTTCACAAATCTGGAATTGCTCATCTTACCTATTTACCTACCTAAAAAGGATATACAGATATGGAACAAATAGTTAAAAATATTCATGCAGTAATGGTAGACATCTACTTGATAAAAGACCTTTTGACTTCTTCACACAAGATAAATTTAAATGAGCCTTCATTTGAAATGAAGGATGAACTTTATTGGAAGGACTTATCAATATCATTGTTAATAAAACTGTTGTTACTTAAAATTAATTTTAGTTGTTCAGTTCCATTTTTTGCATCACTAGTTATTCATTGCTTTTGTTCATGAGAATTTCATGCCTCCCTGAGCTATGTCTGGCATAACTAGACCTAGGTAAGTCAGGTTGTAGTGAGATGGAACTCTAATGGCGCTGTTTGGGAAACCAAACACAGAAATTTCTAGATGTTTCCAGTCTCTATGGTGCTACATCCTCTGATGAGCAGGAAATATTGTTATAGGGGGAGGTGACATCTGTATTGGGCAAAGCCAATCGATGGTTCCTTCCTACAATATGCTCATCAGGAAATAGTTACAACCGAGGTAATAAAGGGGTTGTACGGGGTCCAGTTATAATATATATAACTAAATAATTTTTTTTAAAAAAGTATTACAAGAACTTTTTGCTTGTGATTTTATATTTGAAGAATTTCAATAACATTTTTATTTTTATTTCATTTGTGGGATAAGAATAATTTTAATGAGATCATCTTATTATGTTTTAATTACATCTTGTAACATTGTTATATTCAATTTTTGTAGGTGAGCAAGGTCCTGGTAGGTCAGGACCTCATGGTTTAGCTATTGGGGATCAAGTTAATGTGGATTTAGAATTAGAAATAGTTCAGTCTTTGCAACATGGTCATGGTGGTTGGACTGATGGAATGTTTGAGGTTAGTTTAAAATTATTAAGATTTATAATAATTTATGTTAAAATATTTATTACTATGACTACTTACATATATATATATATGTTGTGTAGTTGTTACTGATGAACATTCTCAGCATGGAATTATCTTTTTTTTATTTACACAATATGCATATATTCTCTTGCTTTTTTTTTAAAAAATCTGTGTGTGTATCTGTACATATATATATATATATATAGACAGAGAAAGAATTCTATACTGAACATGCTTAGTAATAGAATATATATGTAGCAACTTTTGAATTAACTATAATAATTCCATCAGTGAAATATAATAAATTAAATATTGTATTAACTATATATTCAGAGAAAACATTGAAAATATTAAATACAGTCTTAATGCATTTTTGTTGCATTAAGTATGTTTGACAAGCATGCTCAGTGCTAAAAATGCATTAAGATTGTATTTAATATTTTTTTAAATATGTAGTTAATATAGTCTTTAATTTATTACTACTATTGAATTCTAAAGGCATTTTTTCTTTTTTATAATTCTCAGTTGTGAAATATATTAAGGATAAAAAACAAAACAATGATAAATTTGAATGCTTTAAAAAAAAAATCAATGCAAAATAAATAAAAAATAAACTAGTTCATGGATTATTAATGAATGAGACCAGTTTCTGACTTATTCTTGTTCTAGAATTTAAATTAGGCAAAAGTGGAAATTTTATGTTTTTAAAAGTTTTTGAGCAGGTTTAGGATATTTTTAGGCAGTTAGCCAATAGGTATCCAGCTAGCTATGCAGTTACTGGTAAATAAATGGATATTTACCTCCTCTTAGCTAGAAGATGATGATTGTTGATGTACTAACCATAAAACCAAAATACTATTATAACATAATGCACTCTCACCACAGGTGAAAGAAATGCCACACTCCTACAGATGCAGAGTTCATGATTTACTTGGTTCAAGAATTAATAATAGAGAGTTTATAGTTTTCATATAATCTTTGTTATTGTTGTTTTTTAAATGCCATTTTTATATAAGAATTTTTTAGAAAGCTGTTATGGAGATATTCAATCAGAAATAAAATTAAAATAGGAAGCACATTTTTGTTTTAAGCTATTTATAATTACAATGTTTAGCAATTTTTTTTTTTTTTTAATATGAGTAGGGAGATATTTACTGTTCATCATTTTAATATTGATTAAAGTAAAGGTAAATTAAGTTTTTATCACTAATCAATTCAATTCTTGTATTTTAAATAAAATAGTGAAAGAGAATACCCTGAGCAGGTAATCAAAATTGTAGTCTTTATTCCTTGTTGTACTCTCTAACTAAAATAGCTAAATCTCCATTTACTTTCTGGTAATTGATGGATTGATTATGGGCTGATTACCTGAAAGAAAAATTCTAAACTTGCTTGGAACCTAGGGACTAAAACTTCCAAATTGAGACTTAAATCTACATTATGGGTTTGATAAGTTATCTAATTGCTATACCATGAAATCTGATTTATAGAATTTTATTTTTAACATTAAATTTGGCTGCATAATTATATTCAGCAATATGAAAAAAAATGATAAGCAATATCAAACTTTATATTATATTTAAACTTCGAATGTAAGTTTAAAAATGTCAATTTTTTGTTTTCAGGTAAACACATCTGGACTTATCATTAGTTGTAGCATATAACACATGACAATTGAACAATGAATAATAACCCCTTTTTTATTATTAGAATTTTTTTTTTTTTTAAGTGATAAGAAAGTAATGTCTTTATCAGATTTAAATAATTGTGTTTTTTTTTTTTAAAAAAATTGATCATTTTTTAAAATTTTATATTTAAAGCCTTTCTTTTAATTTTTACTTTAAGCAATGTGAGGAGAAATTTTTTTTTTTGAGAATATTTCAATATTTTTACATTTGAATGAATATCTGATATTTAAAATTTTAAATTTGCAGTCTTTGTAATTATTTTACATATATAGTGTTTAGGAACAACTGGTACAGTTGTTGGAATTGATGAAGACCATGATATTGTCGTGTCTTATCCTAGTGGAAATAGGTAAGTATTTTTGTTTTCATTTTATCTAGGTAATTGTTTATGTTATATTGATTAATATTATTTTTTTAAAGTGGTATAGTTTTAAAACATAGCAATCTTTTTTTGGAAACTACTTGTGATAGTTTCATTGAAAGTTACTCTGCTTGAATAACATCTATGAATAGCATTTGATCATGATAAAAGATTTGATATGATCATCATTGTTATTTTATTTATCTATTTAAAGGCGGGTTCTATATAATTGATTAGTAATTTGAGTAAGATTAAAGGAATAGTAGAAATAGTTGGATTATTACCAAGATTTGATATTAGGTATATGTTAGACAGAACATATTCTATAAATGAGAGATTGAAAAAAAATTGTGTGAAAAGAAATGATGTTATGTTTGTGGATATGTGGGATTTTTTTATTAGTAAGAGGGAGTTATATAGTAAAGATGGATTGCACTTAGCAAAATAAGGAACTGAAGTTTTAGTGAGTTTGATTATAAAGAATATAATTCGGGAAACTTATAAAGAGGGGGTGGGATTTTAAATTGCAGTGTTATTAGAAAGAAGAAGAATGGACAGGATGTAAGAAGTAAATAAAGGGTATCTGATTTAGATATAAATGTAGATGTGGAGAGAGAATGGGTCTGTATTTATAAATGTAATGGATAAGAAAGAGTCAAGAGAATTTATGAAAGAGCAGTTAAGAAAGAAGAAATTGTTAAAATTGGATATTTGAATATGCAAGGTAATAAGAGACCAGAAAAGTGGCTGGAGTTAAACAAAGCAGTTAAAAATGAAGAGCTTGAAGTACTAGCAGTAGTGGAAACACATCTAAGAGAAAAAGAAGATATATTGGAAGACTTGATATGACAAGGTGTAAATAGAAAAGAAAAAAGGGGTGATGGTATAGGAATTATATCAAAAAAATATTTAAATACTGTCAAATGTTAAGAACATTTGTGGTTTGAGATAAGGTTAGGAAGACAAAAATGGATGGTGGTGATATTGTATATAGCCATTGGAGATACTTAAACTATAATGGAGTGAAACAGTAGCATATATGGATGCCTAGTTCAGGATATACAGAGTTTCAAAAAGGGGGGGGGGGAGAATAATGGTTGTGATGGATATGAATGGGCATATTGAAGAAATTGATAACATAGATAACAAGAATTGACAGCTTTTGAATAATTTTTTATCAAAGAATGAATTTGAGCACTGGAAATTTATAAAATATTTATGAGGGACAATACACATGGTCTAAAAATAATATATTTCACACAATAGATTATGTATTAATAGAAAAAGAGGGAATGAATAAAATATAGAAAATTAAAGTGTTTGATAATGAAGAAAAAATATGTAATAATGATCATAATTCCTTTTATAAAAGAAGTGGTTAGTAATGTGATGGAAAATAATAATAAAAGTAGAAAGGATAGTGAAAGATGTGGATGGAGAATAGATGATAAGAGATAAGAAGAATATAAAGTAAAAGTTGAAGAAACCATGAAAGAGTTGGTTGGGGATGAATATAAGGATTGGTGTGGTAAAATAGAAAATGTGACAAATAGGGTTTTAGATGAGAGCTAGTAAAAGTGTAAAAGAGAGAGAAAAGCATGCAGAGAATATAAGTGTGCTATTAAAAACAAAGAAAGTGAAAAAAATGTTAATGTTAAATGAAAAATATTAAAAAAAAAAAGAAGTTGGCTAACATAGATAATTATAAAAAGAGAACAAAACTAAATAGTAAATTGTTGGAGGATATTAATAAAAAGTGGAAGAGATCGGAGTAAAAAAAATCGGAAATATATTAAAAGAAGGAATGTAGGGGAGAAAGAAATAGTATTAATAGATGATGAGAGAATAGAGTATAGTTCTAGAGAAGAATTAGAGACAATATTAAATAAGTATGTAATGGATAAGCAACAAGAAGGGTGAGAAAGGTAGTACTGGGTACAGTAGATTTGGATAAAGAATTTATATCAGTATACTTATACAAAAAGGTCGGATGATCAGGCAACAAGATGGGTGAGAAAGATAGTACTGTATGCAGTAGATTTGGATAAAGAATTTATATCAGTATACATTGTAAATAAATAAATATAAAAGTTTTAAATCAAGATTTTCGATTAGCATGGAGAACTCTACCTAACCTTAATAGGTTAATAAATAATTCTAAGGAAATAATAAATAAGGAGGATAAAAGCAGTGTTTATACTCTATTAGATGCCCACAAATAAATTGTAGTGCAATATATGTTGGAGAAACCAAAACAAATATTAAATATCGCCTTCAACAACATAAATATACTTATAATAGAGCAAGAGAAGATGATACAGTTTATTCAGCTTTTTATGTTCACCAAAATAATACAGGCCATATATGTAGTCCAAAGGATTTTACAATATTAATGAATGAAACACATGATAAAAAACGCAAGATTAAAGAATCATATATTATACAAAATTCATTTTGTGCTATGAATTCAAAATTAACCAGCTTTCCGATTAGTTGTCCCTGGCCAATACAATGAAATGTTAGATTCATCACCTAGGAGAAAATAGAATTGTTTACACTGCCTTGATAAGGACTCGTAAAGCGCTTGGAAATATTATTTGTTTTTATTTATTTTATTTATTTATATTAAACTCTGTATTAACAATTGACACGAATTGTTATTTATATTATTTTTATCAGTATACATTATACAAAAGGTCAGATGATTGTGTTAGCAGAATTGTTGAGTGTTATAGTGGCAAGGAATGGGATAGAAGAATAGATGCATTAATAAAGAATAGAGAGTTGGAGAGATGGTGAACTAGTATGGAGAGTAAAAAGGCTTCCAATATATATAGAAGTAAACAGAATATTGGATGAGAGTTAATTTATAATAATAGCAAGAAAAGTAGTTTAATATTTAAGGCTCAAACAGGATCTTTAGCAACAAGGGAATACATACATAAATGGAAAATATGGGTGATTTATTCTGCAAGTTGTGTAAGGAATGCATAGAAAATAAGAGGCATCTGTAAATTGAATGTAAATGCCTGCAAGCAGAAAGGATACAAATAATGAAATTGTGGAAGAATAAATATAAACAAAGTAACTATACAGAAATTGGGTTTTTGGCTTTTATGCTGGGCTTGGAAAAAGATAAAGAGGATTTAGATATAAAGGCCACAGAGTTGACAAAGATTATATTGTGGAAATGAGATGGAACAGGATAGAGAAGAATATGGAAAAAACTTGGGGTTGAAAATGGAAAGGGAAAGTAAAGTCGCTAACAGGTTTCTCTGGGCATAGTGGCTGAGAGATTTCTGACTCCGAAAAAGGAGAAGTCTCAGTGCATCACATTGCATTAAGTTCTTCAAGCTTTTTAAACTCTTTCTCTGTTTTTTAAACACATATATCAATTCTTTTATTTAAAATCATTTGTCAGTTGTTGTTTTTTTTTTTCTGATTTAACACATTATTTTTTAAAATGATTTATTTAACTAATCTAATGAGTTTTTTTTAAATTTCCTCACTAAATATTTTTTATCTTTTTTTTTTTTTTTTAGTTCTGTGAATAGAATAGTTTTCTGATTTGCTATTTTCAGTAGAGCAACATGATAAAAAGGTTAATGAAAACAAAACCTCCATTCGGTCACATAAGCAAAAATTGCTATCAACATGTTTATATTGTTAATCTTATTCTTCCAGCATATTTTGCTATTTTTCAAATTTACAAAATTTAGGATCTCCAATTTTTTTTCTAATAGTGTAAGCATTTGTTTTTTTAAAACAATACCACTAACAAGAACATTTTGTAAGCTTGGGGGTTTTTTTTTTTAACCTATTTTTAATGAACTACAAAATAATCTTTTAGCCATATTGTATTGCAATATTTACTTTTGATACTTTTTTATCTTTCTACTCAGTTAGTTATATAATTTTCTGAGTATTTAAATTTGCAATATCTTACTCTATCATGGCATGTTTATCTGTCAATCTTAATCTTATATTCCTTTTACTTGTTTTCATTATTTTGATGGAAAAAAATAAGCTTTCAGTGATATTAATTGATAAAAAAAAAAGTTTGCAGTAATGAAGGCCAAAGTTAATTGAGATGAAAAGTAACATTAGCAATTGATAGTTCTGTTGAATTAGTAAAGGCTATGAAAAATAAAAGTTTGATTTGTTTGATATTTATTATATAATTTATGATGCAAGAAAATGGACAGTTAATCTCCTTTCAGCAATTGTAATTTTAGTTGAAAAAGTCTTAATTTAGTGACATGAGGTGGTTTTTTTTTTAAATGAAATCATAATTATTAAAAGAAAATGTATTAATTCCATTTGTGAGTCAGAAATTTAAACATAAACTAATTCTTCTAAACTCTTTATTGCTCAACTAGTATATTTTCTAAGATTAGAGTAACAGTTTTTCAGATTTAATATTCTGATTTTTATATTTTTTCTTCTGATAGATATCCCTAATTTTTAAGCATCTCATTTTATTTTATTTTATTTTTAATTTTTGTATGATGTATCAATAAGTACGTAATAAAAGAATATGTAAAGAAGCCAATGATGTATTGTTACAGATTATTATTTACAAGCTGTGGAATGTTGTTTGCATGTGACATATCAAATATAATTTTTTGCATATTAATTTGAAAGATTAAAAGTAAAGCAATATAGCTCAAGTACAATTCAATATGTCCTAAAAGTCATATGATGCAGATTTTATAGTATTTGTTTCAATATATATTTTATTAATTTGTATTTTTTTTTTCTATCATATTTGATAAGATTTTATTATTCCTCTGTTGCAGTAATTTATTTTTCTTTTCTTAACATCATTTTTATAACAATATATTTTTTCACCCTTTATTTTTATAAAAAATAAAAAATATTTGTTTTAAATTTTAATTCATGGATTGGGGCTCTAGTTCTGTCACTTCTGATGATAATTTCTCATGAATTCCCAAGCAACAAACCATTGGATTACTTATTTATTTAATATATATATATCACTAAATATGTATTTAGAAAAAAAATAATGCAATTAATTATAAACTTGAAAATTAAGATTTTGAAACAGATGATAAAAGTATGGATATATTGACAGATAATGAAAAATGGTAAAGCTGTCAAATTTGATACAATACCTGTAAAATTTTTGAAAGAAATGGGAGAAATTACTACAAAGATAATAGTTGGTCTGTGAAGTTTGATATATAGTAGTGGAATTTGGCCTGAACGTTTCTTGAGAACTATAATGATTTTAATCACTAAAAAATTATTTGTGAAGAGGAGTTGTTATATGTGAAGAGTATAGAGCAATAAATTTTATTATCTCATGTTTCAAAACTAATATTGAGGATGGTAACTCAAAGAATATATGGGAAAGTAGAATATTATATTAGAGAATAGTTTAGTTTTCATTGAGGGAAAAGTGCAAGAGATGCTATTGGTGTTGTTAAAACAATTGCAGAGAGATATATTGAAAAAGACAAAGAAATCGATGTTGTGTGGATTTGGAAAATATTTATTTGATAGAGTAATCTGTAATAAACTTATGACCATCTTAAAAAATAAAAGAGTATTTTGGAAAGAGAGAGGTTGATTTGGAATATGTACACTGGGCAAAGAATAAGAATTAGACTGGAGAATAATGAGTCTGATGGGGTGAATATAGGAAGAGGAGTATAGGATATCGTGTAATACTTGTGCTTTTCTAATATTTATTTAGAAGATATGTTAAATAAATATTTAGACTGTGAAGGAGCTAATGTTGGAGGTAGAATAATAAAATGTATAAGATTTGTAGGTGATGTAACCTTTGTAGCTGTGGATGAAAAGAGTTTTTAGAATATGTTGAATAAATTGGAGGAAGAATGTATGGAACATGGAATTAAGATTAATGTTGAGAAGACCAATTATTTATGAACAGGGAGGAATTTAAAAAGACTAGTAGTTCATAAATGGATTTAGATATTTGAATGAAGATGGAAAAAGCAAAGGTGCAGTTAAAAGAAGAATAGCATTGATAAAGGAGGCATTTATTAAGAGAAAGAAATTATTTGGTGGGCATTTGAAGAGAGAATTAAGAAAAAGATTAATTAAAATGTTATATATGGAGTATACTGTTGTATGGTTGTGAACTGTAGATCAGATTGAAAATCTTTGAGATGTGGTCTTGGAGGATGATGGAAAAAATCAGCTGTATGAATGAAATGGCAAATGAAAAAGGTATGGAAAGGGTAATTGAAAAAGAAGAGTGAGTGAGGTAATTTGAGATAAAAAAATAAACTGGATTGGATATATGTTAAAAATGAATATAATGAAAGATGCTCATTTTAAACTCCAATTTAATCTTAATAAATTATCTACCTGGAATACTGTGGCAATAGTGTCTTGTATGTCTTTACTACACCCTTACACAATTTTCTCAACTTTCCTATCTATAAATCAATAAATACCATGAGAATGTCAAACCAGAACTCCTGCTCTTTCTATTGGAAAAATCAATTCCTTGTCATGCAAAAATCATCTTAATTTTTCCAAAAATCACATATTATATGCCAATTGTTAGGTTTTTCAATGCATTTAAGAGGACGATAAATTTGGTTTCTTCCAAAATAATTTGGAATTAAAAAAGCTATGGTCATCAATGTTAGAACATTAAATAGGCATGCCAACGATAATGGCCTCTCACTTCACTTCTTACTCTTTTTTTTTTTTTTGAGATCATTTAATTCAATATTTAAATTTATATTCATGTACCCTGATGCTATAAAATTTGTCCACACTACCCTCTATGGATAAACCACTGCCCAGTGATGATAAGTTGTTTCAACCTCTTATCAAATATGTTGCTGCTTATCTTAACCCGAATCAACATTCCATTTTAGAGAAAATAATTTATTGGGAACATGACTCATAATACCAATTAGTCTCAATCTCAATCTCTGTTTAATCTCAATAATAAACAAATTATTTCAAAATTCAAATTCTGACATCTAGAACCAAAATACATAGATTTTCTTATTAAAAATCAGTCTAGATGCTCTACCCTCTAATTACTATTTGTCACAAAGAATGGTATATGCTAACATAGACCCTTTCTGCTTACTCTGCCATAAATCAGAAGAAACAATTTATCACCTTTTATTCCAATTTTCAGCCCTTCTGGTATGTAGAAATATTACTGAATCAATCACTAAATCACATTGTCATCTATCACTAATATCATAGGTAGTATGAAGCATGGCCTCTTTCTCTCCATTAGAGTCACAATTTTCATCATGTTCACTTTTTGGATCCTAAGATGTCATTTTTGTTTTAACCCTTATTGGGAGTATGTTTTTGATATATTTAAAATTATTACTACAAACATCTATACAATTTCTTTTTCCAATGATTATTTAATATGATTAAATTTGAAAATTTCATAAACCATGTATTATCCATGTTTATTATTAACAAATACAAACTGTCCAATATGTTAATCTTATAACCAATTTAAAGACTAATAAAAGTTGATTTTAAAAATAGTTTAATGAAAGATATTTTAGAGGGAATGGTAAATGGAAACAAGAAAAAATGATAGAAAGATTGACCTTGCTAGATAATGTAAAAGATAGGGTGAGATTTATTTGAAGTTTTGTACAACGAAGAAAACAGACTGGAGAAATGGATTAACCTGTGATATAATAATTTTCTGGATCTCTCCATAGAACAGAATATCATTGTTGATGATATCATTAAAATAATTAAATACTAAAATATATATTTAAATCTAATTTTAAATTTTTGTCATAATTTATTTTATATATTACTAAATTTTTCTTAACAAGTTCTATTAAATTTTTTAAGAAAATAAAATACTAAACTGTTGAACTTTTAAGTTATCAATTTTAGATGAACTTAAATAATCAAATAGAATGTCCTAACATTGTCGTTAATTAAGTAACATAGATATCTGTTGTTGTTTTTTTAAATAAAAGGAATCAAATAGAAATGCCCTATTATTGTTGTTAATTCAGTAATAAAAATATCTGCTTTTATATATATAAATATCTATTGTTTTTTGCAAAAATAAATAAAAGTAGAATATTTTATGAATTATATTAAAATTTTGTAGTATATGTTTTAGGAAAAGTCTACAAACTTATTAGAACTAGGTCTACCACTACCAGATTGTGATTCAAATCTCTATCACAGTTTTAATGCTATTCCTAAACTCGTTTTGAATCAATTAATAAGACTCACATGATGCCAACTTACATAATGCTTTTCAACCATAAATTCTATTATTCCAGTTTCGCTTTCTATTGCAAACATGAGTAATTAATAGATGATAATACCTATTACATCTCTATCCAGTGCTATTCTAGCCATATTCTATTTTTTGGCTTATAGTCTTCGTTAATGAGTAATTTTGAACCTAGATCTAATTCATCTGGATTTTTTTTTTTTTTTTTACGAATACCTCTTTTAACAATCATCTTTTACTTGCTTGCATAATTGAATAGAATTGATACCAATTCAATTTCCACATATTTTGATATTCTCAATTTTTTAATAACTTTAGGCACCTCTATCCTATGGTTAGGATTAATATAAAACTAACAAAATATCATATGAATTCAGCTTATATAATGGTTTTCAGAGCAAATCCTACTATTCCAAAAAATCCAGTTTTACTAGATTCAAATTCAAAAATTCTTATTGATGAAAGACAAACCAGAAATTAATCTGAGAATATGGATAGACAGCACTGAATAGGATTTAATAAGCACTAGCATTTATTGATTAATCAGACTTACAATAATAACTATTAATTACTAATACGCTAAAATTAATTGCATTACGGTGAAACTTTTAAGTTTATTAATTAGTAGGCTTTTTTTTTATCCATTCTATCTTTTAGATTTAGCGCTTTCAGAGCCCTTGCAGCTCCATATTCATAGTCCTTTTCATATTAACTATATGCAAATGCATTTATTATATAGCGCTATGTTTATTAATTGTAATAAACTAAAGATTAGCCTTTCAAGCTAACGTACATGTGCTAATCTTTAGTTTATTACAATAATAACTATTGTCATAATAGTTATTTTGAATCAATATATTCTAACCCAGTTAATCAATTCTATTGTTATTATATCTAGAAATAATTTATTTTATTTCTTTTATTGATATAATTACCAGTATTAATTAGTTATTATTATTATATCCAACCCAATATCTAACCAGTTAGTTAGTTGTTTATCCCCACTTTGCCATAATTTTCCTGGTGTTATTAAGGCAACCAAAATAAAAGCAACATATCTATTAATTTTCCAATATGATCTAAAATATTTTATTGTTATACAATTTGAAGTTTCAATCTCTTAAGCCATGCCACGCTTGTAATATTGATCATAATTGATCACTCCTTAATTTAAGAGCACTTATAATAATGACACTAATCTCAGGGTTCTCTGTTATATTTAAGAAAATGCTCGGCAGTATTGTGTTGTCCATATGACTGACATTCTGGTCGGCTATAGGAAACATTTACCTTATTTAAATTCGGTATCCTCATCCCCATATCAACTATTATAATATTTAAAGAGATGATAACCAGACTCAATAACAACGCATAATTTTGAATAATACAGCCCTTTTTATCCAGAATCTCAGTCGGAATGATGAAAAGACAAAGGTGCTTTTGTGTCCTTCCATCATCCATGACAACACAATAATTTAACTAAGATTTATTACTTAGACACTTCACTTAAATGTGTACAGAACAATGTGCAACCAAAGCTAGTAGTTTGGAATAAAGTCATTTTTACACACACATAAAATAAAATGTCTTGGTCTGAAGTTTTCAATCCCATAAATAATTCTTATTAAACTAAAATATAATGAAATATTCCAATCTGCTTAAATTTATCTGTCTGGTGTATTGAGTTTTAGGAGTTTAATGATTTCGAGACTCAAGAAGAGTATTGCAAGTATTATGCAAATACACTTTTATTTAGCACACAAGAAAAATGACTCAAAACAACTTGTAACAAGACTATAATTTATTATTAAATTTTAACAAGATTATAATTTATTATTACAGTTTAACAAAACTATCCTTTATTATTAACATAATAAACAAACATATATAATTTATTCGATCCCATATGGATAAAACAAAATATACCTAACATTAATTTGTCTATACTTTTAGACCTGGATTCGAACTACTTCTTCATCTTTTTACATTTATGCAAATTGAATACAAAAAAAAAAAATACATATTATTATCGATACATCAACTCATCCATTTAGTGTATCTTATATGAACGGCTACTTAACTTTATTAACTAACGATCTGTTTTAAAACAAAAACAATCTGATTCTAGGCAATACGTACAAACGATTTTTATTATCATATCTTTAATTAAATGATAGTTTTTATTTAGATAACTTATTATAATTTATGGGTTATTTATCAGAAGTTACACTTATTATTTTAATGTTTACCTTAATAACAACTGAAGTTGTTATACACACTGTATTCCTCAGTATAAGTTATATTGTGAGTGCTACTTAATCATTAACCCGAATTAAACCTAGTATTTGAATCCTCCATTGGCAAATAAAATTTCTAAATCACGCAATTTTAAACTTACTCTCTCCATTGACTTACGTGTGAATTACCAGCACTCACACAATCCAGATATTGATCATAGATACTAGCACGCTATTTATACTAAATGGATCTTGAGGAATTAACCTCCAATATACCCGTTATCTTGCCATAACTTTCTAAACAAAACACAATAATCAACACCTTCCTTGGTGGAATTATCTCTATTCTCTCATGAGGAACATGGAATAACACTGAAGGTCTGTAGAGTTAACTACTACATTAAAAAGATTGGTGGTTTCTTGCCTCTTACTTGGGCATAATAGGAACACACACCAAATATAATCCTCTCCTGGGATTTTAACGAATGAAATACACTAAATACGATATAAATTCTTGATCGTCCTAACTCTGAGAAGCGATCACTTGGGCTATAAACATACCCGAATATTAGATTTATCTATTCCCCTCATGGAAAATAAAGCTTTGGGGAGATCATTTTCCATCCCACAAAATAGATACATTACAATTATTACTTATGCGAATATTAAGCATATACCAATGCTATATCGGGGCAAGACAAGCAAATACACTAATTACACTAAATTTATGTTCCGGGGTATACTTAGATCAACGTCTGAAATCAATGGATATCACAGAATAAACCATAATATTTTCACCTTTGCCAAAGAAACATTCAACAAGTAATTGGTAGCATAGTATCTTGAACTAAATCAAGTGAATGCGTTAATAAAGAATAATTGGGAATAAGTTCCTCAATTAACATAGTATAAATTTGTTTCAAACTTTAAATAAGTAATATCTTGTATAGCACTTTCTTTAATTACTTCTGATAATTTTAAATATATATTTTACCTATTAAATCTCTAATATTTTTCTTCTTTTACGCATCTAACATATAAATTTATACCCATAATTGCATATCATAAGTAAACATATTTTATAGATTTTTTTTTTTCACGTTAAATATAAAATTAACCTAGAATAATTATATTAAAACATACCTTTGATGTTACAAGGTTATTAAATATTACTTGACCATACAAACTTTAACCTATGTTGATCTAATACAAAAAAAAATACATATAATTTTACAAATTAGTAAAAAAAATCATTATTTAACAAGTGCTTATTATCTCACTAGAAAAATGTTTTCCATTGGGCAATTTATCCAGATGAAGAACTTGATCCAGTCGTAGTTCACGAAGCAAATTTAAAATAAGAAACACATTTTATTATTTCATTTATATAAAAGTTGCCTCCATTCTGGTGCACTTAATAAATTAGGCAAAGAAAAACATAGCAGCGTTGGATGTTAACTCTTCCTTGAATTAAACTGCTATAATTTTGGGATCCAAGAAAACAATACATATTTTAATGTAGACGAATATTTTATTCTAAACGATAACACACACAATTCTTTTCCTTTTCTATTATTGATGATTCCTACCATTTTTAGCTAGCTGGCTTATGAATAAAAAAAAAATGCGCGAATTTTCCAAGATACTATGGTTATAATTAAGTCACTAATGTTTTTAGTTTTTGTTCCTACTCTGGGAATTGTAATTTTTCTTTAATAGGGAATTCTCCGTAAAATGCACACATACAAATTTTCCGATATTTGCCTTGAGAAAATTTATATATATATATTTTTTTTAAATATACAGGTGCATAAGTAAATATCATTTATCATTAATATTATTTCTAGATAATTTTCAGTGAATAAAACATATTTTAACGTGGGGAACACATTATTTTCAAAGGCAGACAATTTCTTTTTAGAAAGAGCGGAAATTTTCTAGTTAACCCTTGGCTTTTATAAAGCTTTAATTATAATTTTCGTTTATACCATGAAAAGATCATTAAATAAGGTAAAGTTAACAAATAATTGATTATTTCCTGAAATTACTTATATTACTTAATTTAAATATAGACTTTTCCGTGATTGCTGTAGTTAATATGGTCATTTTGAACTTAGCACAAGATAGATATTTTTGCGTATAAAAACCTTAAATGGGTCGATAGCAAAGAGATCAGGATGTCCCACCAAAAGGATTAGCCACACATGATATTATTAAAATTTTACTTGACTTATATTTATTTCTGCAATTAAAAATGAAAAAAATTTGTTACCGAATTTCAGCACTGCTTCTTCCTTGCAAAACTAGTCAGACAACTTCTTCAAAAAAATTGGCGGTCTTGTTTTAGCACTCTTACAGAAAAAAACATTTAATTATACCATAAAAAAAGAAAGGAAAAAAACCATTACAATCATAAGTTGAATTTACCTGGATTACCAAGTAATTTGACAATATAAAAAATAATAAAACATTAAATTAACAATCATTGATGTAAATTCTTTAAACATTATATATAAAAAAAACTACCAGAGTTATTGGCTTTATGAAAGACACTCATCCACTCTCCCTCACCCACCAAAATCAAACTGTTTAGAAGTTTAACAATAAATGCCTATTGTTAACTTAACATATGCCCCAAAAGACATTGAATACTAATTATTAATATTTGCTAAAACACGAAAGGAAAGATTATAACACTTAAATATACATTTATTTTATTTTCAAAAAGGAAGCATTGTTTTCCTGTGGAAAAAGCCAAATAAACCAAGTGTCAAAACACTAGGACAAAAAAGCAAGTGAAATCTATTTTGATCTATTGAAAGCTTTTCAAATATAAATTCTTTTATTTTTTGTTATTATACTTTTTTTTTTTTTTTTACAAAAACTTTTCAGTTATCTCAGATTATTAAGATAAATACAAATAGTCGTAACCTAATTAGTCTGTATCAGGCATGGATTCTTCTTCAGTTAGTGATGACCCGATGATAAATAAATAAGCTTGCTTGTCTTAATAGCCTAAAGCTTTTGATCAATAAACAAGCTCTGAACTATCTACCTATAAGGTGGATCACTGTTAAAGAATTTTATCTTCTATGTGTCACTTTATAGTTTAATATTTATTTGAATTATATTACTTAAAACTATCTCATTACCATTCCAAAAAAATATATCACTGTTAGTTGCAGTTAGCTATATTGAGTGTTCTTATCTGCTAATTATAGATGATTCTATGTCTGATTATGTCTGTAAAGTCAAATGACTATTTGCATTTATTTTAATATTCTAATATATTGCTGTGTCTTTATACACACTTTATTAACTTGAAAATTGAATAATGAAAATCGAGCAGGAACTACTTTATGCATTTATACTAATTCAGAATAAAAACCTTATCAGGACCTGAAGGTATTCTAAAATGAATCATAATTGTCTCTTGAGATTGTGATTCATTATGTAAGCACATACAGAAATATATAATATATATATTTTACAGAAGATTTAAAATAAACTACTATCAGTTTTGCTTACCACTTAAATCTACACATTTATAAAATCACACTATGTTATAGAAATGGAACATGTTAAATGTGAGTCAAAATTATTTTAAGATTTTAAATCTATCATACACTCTGGTATAACCACCAGAAGCAGCAATATATAGCTTTATTTAAATCAGTTTAACAAATTGAAAAATGTGATGGTTTTATCTTAAAACAACATGTAAACACATTTTTTATTTTATGTCTAAGTCATTGGTAATTGCCTAGCTATACTGTATCTATTTTTCAGTTTTTCCCTCAATTTAATAAATAAATACTTATTTGTCATCAAGGTTGATGGTTAAGTGGGCACAAATGATGTTATGGAATAATTCTAGTATAAATAAGACATTACCAATTTATTTTTATCTTCTGTATCACAGAAAGTGTGAGAGTTATGACAGCAAGCTATGGTATTTAAATATTCTCACATAACTGCTACCAAATTAGACTTTAAATGAGCTAACAAATTAGCCATACTTAGTAATATTAACTAGAAAAGTATTTTGAGTGCACGGATATTTTCTATATGGATTTCTCATTTAAAATTTTTATGAAAAATTTGAATATTTGCATTTTGTTAATAAAATCCAGATATTTCATCACAATATTATTTTTAAAAATTACACTTCTATTTGAATTCCCTTACAATTTTGACTGTCTGGCTGTCTTCAGAATACATACAAACAATTCATTTTTATCTCATTCTCTCTATATATATATATTGTGAGGGTAGCATAAGATCGCCCCACAACAAACCTTAGCCACCTGAAATATTGGATTGTTTTTTTTTCTTTAATTAGCATGTAAAGATCAAATAAATAATAAGTTTTGCTAGAACACTTTTAAAAAAAATATAAATGGTTTTATAGTTATAACAGTGTACTAATTGTATATTACATACTGGGAATGATGGATAATTTACAGTAAAAAAACACACATATATATTAGTAATAAAATTTTAGTATTTAAAAAAAATATAAACCTTGATAAAAAACTCGTACAAATTTATATATATGTTGATAATTGTATTGTGTTGATTATATTAAATATAGACAATGACTTAAACGATGAAAAAGCAATCATAGCAATAATAAAAAAATCAAGTATTGTACTAGATAACTGAATGTAAGAAAGAGATAATAATATTATTAGTATTCTGTTATTTTAAAATGAATCAATAAAAAAAATATTTTAAAAATGCAACAATAGGCATGCTCTAGGTTTAAACAATGGAAATAACACCCGTATAAAAAGGAAAACAATTAAAAATCATTCTTCTTTATTATTCTGCGTTTGGTATGAAAAGGAAAGTTTTATTGAAGCAATTATTTTAATAATATCTTTCTGCAAGATGAACATTTTTTAAAACAGCGGCTCAGCGAATGTTAATGTTTTTCTATTTATTTGCCATTTGAAAAAAAAAAAAGTTAAGGAAGCGAATAGAACCTTCTTATTCTAGTTGAATAATCAGTAAGTTAAAACAACTTATGAATTGAAATTTAAAAAAAAGTATTATGATTTTTTTTTAAAGAAATTACAATGGTTTACTTAGTTTAAAGTTTAAAAGTTTATATAGCCAATAGTACAAACAGTAAATAGCAGTATTCTATATAAATATATTTTTATTAAATGCGAACTGTATATATATTTATATAAACCTATGTATATAGTTAAAATATGACATATTTTATAACCTATGTATATAGTTAAAATATGACATACTTTGGCTAGAAAGATTTGTCTTCAGGTGGAGCATTTTTCCACTATGGCCATGTAAAAATTAACATCTATTTGTCTACAATTTAAGTGCCTGATAAGCTGGATCCACGCAAGATGGAAATCTATGGGAGAATTTTCACAAAACTATCCACTGCCAACTTAAATAAGTTCAGAATGTGCTATATAGAATCAATTAGGAGTTTTCAACATCTATAATAAAAAAAATGCATAAATTTTAAGAACTGTTTATATAAGAAAGACTCTGGAGAATAATGGTGCCTAATCATATTGATTCATGAAATATTGTAAAATTATGTTTTATTTTCTTTTGTATAGATCTGTATTTTTATTTTTTATTTATTATCTCGGTCTTATATTTGGGGAAGTACTCATGATAATTCAACTTGGAACAGTCCAACATAAGAAAGTATCAAGAGAGTAGGGAGGGAGAAGATTGAAAAGTCTTTTTGTTTTTAATAAAATCTAGGTAATTTTTCTGTCGAAATACTTAATTTTCATCTATGAATAAGAAATTGAGTGCTCAAACAGAATACTTAAACGGTGAGAGTTTTTCTCTTTTAAAGTCACTAAAATAACCAATGCCACACATGACATGACTATTTATATTATATGTGTTACTAATAGTATTCTTAAGATCTTTATAAAGATTATAATTTTCTTTTCTATCATATCATGTGTTTTCTTTCTTTCTTTCTTCTTCTTCTTTCTTCTTCTTCTTTCTTCTTCTTCTTCTTCTTCTTCTTCTTTCTTCTTCTTCTTCTTCCTTCTTCTTCTTCTTTCTTCTTCTTTCTTCTTCTTTCTTCTTCTTTCTTCTTCTTCTTCTTTCTTCTTCTTTCTTCTTCTTCTTCTTTCTTCTTCTTCTTCTTCTTCTTCTTTCTTCTTCTTCTTTCTTCTTCTTTCTTCTTCTTCTTCTTTCTTCTTCTTCCTCTTCTTCTTCTCTTCTTCTTCTTCTTCTTCTTCTTTCTTCTTCTTCTTCTTCTTTTTCTTCTTCTTTCTTCTTCTTTCTTCTTCTTCTTCTTTCTTCTTCTTCTTTCTTCTTCTTCTTCTTTCTTCTTCTTCTTCTTCTTCTTCTTTCTTCTTCTTTCTTCTTTCTTCTTCTTTCTTCTTCTTCTTCTTCTTCTTTCTTCTTCTTCTTTCTTCTTCTTCTTCTTTCTTCTTTTCTTTCTTCTTCTTCTTTCTTCTTCTTCTTTCTTCTTCTTTCTTCTTCTTCTTCTTTCTTCTTCTTCCTTCTTCTTCTTTCTTCTTCTTCTTTCTTCTTCTTCTTTCTTCTTCTTTCTTCTTCTTCTTTCTTCTTCTTTCTTCTTCTTTTCTTCTTCTTCTTCTTCTTCTTCTTCTTCTTTCTTCTTCTTTCTTCTTCTTCTTCTTCTTTCTTCTTCTTTCTTCTTCTTCTTTCTTCTTCTTCTTCTTCTTCTTCTTTCTTCTTCTTCCTCCTCCTCCTCCTCCTTCTTCTCCTTCTCCTCCTCCTCCTTCTCCTTCTTCTTCTTCTCCTCCTTCTCCTTCTCCTCCTTCTCCTCCTTCTCCTCCTCCTCCTCTTCTTCTTCTTCCTCCTCTTCCTCTTCCTCCTCTTCTTCCTCCTCTTCCTCTTCTTCCTCTTCCTCCTCCTTCTTCTTCTTTTTCCTCCTCCTCCTCCTCCTCCTCTTCCTCCTCCTCCTCTTCCTCTTCTTCCTCCTCCTTCTTCTTCTTCCTCCTCCTCCTCCTCTTCTTTCTCCTCCTCCTCTTCCTCCTCCTCCTTCTTCCTCTTCCTCCTCTTCCTTCTTCTTCCTCTTCTTCCTTCCTCCTCCTTCTTCCTCCTTCTTCCTTCTTCTTTCTTCTTCTTTCTTCTTCTTCCTCCTTCTTCTTCTTTCTTCTTCTTCTTTCTTCTTCCTCCTCCTTCTTCTTCTTCTTCCTCCTCCTTCTTCTTTCTTCTTCTTCTTCTCCTCCTTCTTCTCCTCCTCCTCCTCCTTCTTCCTTCTTTCTTCTTCTTCTTATTATTATTATTAATAATAAAAATTTTTTTATTTTTACATGATAGATGATTATTTTCCACACTTAAAATTGCATATTGCATCTGGAGTTGCATTTAAATTTTTAATTTCGTTAGCAATCTCATTTTTATTTAATAGATTTTTTTTCTCATTATTTTGGATATATAGATATCTATATTATGGATGTCTATCATGGGAAATAAGGGTAAATAGTTTTAAATTGTTTAAGTAACAAAATGATAGATACTCATCATAGACATAAAAGCTACAAGTACAGAGGGATATATCCAAATAATTTATTTGCACTGTAAATTTTTTTTTTTTTTTAATTTTCTTTTCTACAGTGAGTGATAATTTGTTTTATGTTTGAATATATTTTGTTTTGTAAATAAATATTATGAAGTTTTGTTAATTGCCAAGGTCTCTGTAGTTTTGTTGTTCCAGCATTTACATTCAATCCAGCATTTACAGTCAATCTAGCATTTACATTCAATCCTATAACCAATATTTTACACATGCACGCATGCATCACTATTTGATAAGCACGAGAGAAATTGTTAAGTAAAGGTTATTTCTTACTAATAGATAGGATGATTATTTTAATTATTGATTAACGGTTTGCATAGGTACATCTCTGTTAAGATAGTCGAACGCTAATTCTTTCTGAGTTTGAATGTCTGAGGCAATGGTTCTGAAAAAAGAGTGGTGAGATGTTAGCTGAACTGATTTAGGTGATATGTAGATTTGATGGATAATGTTTAGGCTAGTCTATTAAAGATAGATGTAATCATGAGTCAGGTACTTTATCGTGTTACCTCTAGCATCCTACATGAAGACCCTAGGTCCGACAGTAGTTAGATGCGATATTGCTCTCTGTTTCCTATATATGCGGATGGACCGGACCATTACATCTGGCACTATCAACTTTGGTATATGAAAGATAGGTATACCAACACATATAAACTTGGTGTAACTTGATTACACGTTGTGGTTGAACCAGCTGATTGTTGAAGTTGATCTATGTATCCAAATGTATTTTCGGACCGTGACATCTGGGTATTCACCAACCGTTACAATATATATATATGTATATACACATTTACTATTATCTATAGAACATTTTTGGTATATTTATTATATTTATATTCAAATGATAGAATTTAATAATAATTTTCTGTAAAATGTTAAATAATTTTTCAGTTATAATTTTGCAAATTGAAATTAAGTCATTTTTTATAATCCATTTTTAATTTATTGTCAAGATTATGTTAAGATTAAAATCAGACATAAATACATACATATATTATTTTGCAAGAAGAATGGAAGAGATATTGAATATTTTTCATCATTTTATATTTTGTAAAATGAAAAATGTGAGTAAAGAGAGGGAATGATTAAAAAAATAAATAAATTATTATTATTATTTTTTTACGTGGTATTATTGAATTAATATGTTTTCACAAATTTGATTTTTTAAATTTTAGATGGACATTTAACCCTGCAGTATTAACAAAGGTGAATACATCCAGTAGTGCTTCAGCTGCTGCTAGTGACTCATCCACATCGAGTCAGCAGTTTGCAGTCGGAGATCTGGTGCAAATTTGTAGTGATTTGGAGCGCATCAAGATTTTACAGCGAGGACATGGTGAATGGGCTGAAGCAATGACTCCAGTAATTTTTTTTTTTCAATGAATTTTATTAATATCAATTTGTTATTTATAAGTTTGCATATAATTTTATTTACAATTAGCAATTGCAATATTATGTATATACAACATTATTAATGGCCTCATGATGCAGTGATATTGCATTCATCCACCATGCCTAACACTTGAGGATTGATTACAGGCCAAGTAAATGTGAACTTTTGTTTTTCCCTTTATAACAGGCTTGGAATTTTTTTTTCAGATAGTTAACTATCTAATATAAGTTAGTAATTGAGTATCTAGCTTTTTTTTTTTGTTGTTTGGAGAGTAAAATAAGAATGAAAAAAGCTCTAATTCTTACCACCCAGCAATTGGATAACTTAATGAGAACTATCTTTCTTTTCATTTTATGAGGGTGTTGCAGAAGTCTTTGTCTTGCAGTGGGCTATTTATCTTTTATCTACATTGAGCAATATGGGATCAAATGGAATTGAACTATTTCAGAGGCATATCTTTATTAATGTTAGTTAGTTTTTTAAACAGAGACCCTCCTCAGGTACAATGACAGATAAGTTTCAGTAAAATTAATTGGCTTTAAAACATATTTGATATATCTTTAAGATGACTTATTTAATCATAATCTTATATTATTTCTCACTTAACAATTAAGTATGTTAGCATTCAAGTTTAGAAAATGCATAAATTCTAAAAAATGTCAGAAATAATCAGAAAAGAAGAACAATTGTTTTAGAGTCATTATATGTTGTAATTTTCAATATAAGTAAACTTAGAGTCCATATTATGGAAAATGCATAGATATTTAATGAAAGAATAATTATAAATTACATTATTATTTCTATTCCTTTACTTTTGATTTACCCTTTGATGAAAAGATATTTTTACATTGCACTTTCTATGGATAATTTATATATATTATATTTAATGTTTTTACTGTTATATGATGCAAATAAACTACTTTTTTTAGTTAACCATGTATTATTTTGTATTAATTTGTGACATTTCCATGAAATAATGTTCATTATTGTCAAAGTCAAGTTTTTGAAGAAAATATTAAAATGACAGAGTGGTCTAAATAAAGTTGATGAAGCACAACATATTCTAGCTTTGTAGAAAGCCTTATTTTAACTCAACTTGAAATCAATTAATGGTGAAACTGAAAAAAAAATAAACATTTTGTTAATCCACATATTTTGAATAATCAACTATCAAGTATATATAAGAATGATTGCTCTTTACTTCATGTTCAATCTCTTAGTACTTGAGATGTAATAGTTTTTTTTTAAAACTTAATCCTTGACAATGATGGATGTTATTTCATCGAAACATCAGAAATTAATACAAAATAATACACAGTTTAACTGAAAAATACTTTATATATATTATAACAGTCAGAATCGTCTATCTCGCTAACACACTGCAGAATTCAAACCCCAGACACGAAACTGAACATTCTAGGAGGGGTTGCCTTCTAGATATACTAAGTTCGAATCTAAAGCCCAAATTTCACAGCGCCATCTATGTGACAACTCATCTGATGCCACTGCTAGTATGACCTTTGACCGGTGCCTGGTGGTCAGGGAGAAACAAAAGACTCTATACTAAAAGAAGCTTGGGTGGCTAATTAACGTCTATGGATTTACAAAAGAAATGCAGAAAATATATATATATATAGACCGAGACAGTGATAGGAATCAATAAAATAAGATATCAAATTTAGTTTTAAATAATTTCACACAATTTATTTATATAAATTATATATATAATGCCACTGTCTGCTTATATGAGACAGGGACGCGTATTAAATAATTGTTGGCATTATATTCCAATAAATAAAAAAAAAGGGTTTTAAAGCAAAGTGATATATTCTATTCCTCGGGTTAATAGCATTACGATAATGTGCTTGAAGAGATAAGAACATGTGCAAGGTGCTTTGAGTAATTATACAAGTTTAAGAAAATATTTGAAATTAAGTGTTCTAAAATATTTATTGATTTCGAGAATAGCACGGACAAAAGCTTACTAAGCAACAAAGTGGGAATGTGATCAAAGCATTTATTTGAGAATAATAATAATAGAGTTGCATTGGGAGGTCAGTATTGCTGATAATGAATTTATTAAAGTTGGAGGGTGTGACACGTTTAAGTCACGGATGCTTTGTAAAATAAATATAAAATAAAACAATATTGAAGATCCGGAATAATTACGGAGGGCATCTCGCCACTAACCCGTAGGAAAGTATTTTATGAACAGCCGAAACTTAGCGACTGTGTGATGATTGCGTTTAATTCCCAGGGGTGTCATTTGGGACACCCTCTGCCTGGAAACTTGCAATAAGCGAAAAGAACGGACTTTGCCGTGTAAAGAATCCTTGGAAAAATAAAACAAAGCGGTCTCAACAACCAATTCATTTACCAGCAATACGAGACTAGTGTATATAAAACATACTGAATGGGTTTTACTTGGATTAAGAGAAATGCCCAATCAAATTCCCAGAAATTCATTTAAAAGGGTCCGCACATTCTCAACGTCAATGATGAACTTTGTATTTAAAGTAGAACACGGTAATTAAAATAGGAAAATGCATGCTTGCGGGTTTGAAAAGTAAGTATAGATTTATATATGCAATCATGCATTAGGGGACACATTTAATCATTGACCTCGCACATACTCTCATATTAGATTAAAATCAATAACATGTAGATTTTAAACTATGTGATTATATTATATATTAAAGAATAGAATCGCTCTCGAAGGAGTGATTTGCAAGATAATAAAATTGGAAAATTATAAATTTAAAATATGCCTTAATAGCGGCGTCTTACTTTCAATAAAGGGAATAGTTCACTCAGTCAAAGACGATTTTGACACATTATCATAATAAAATAAAAGAAAGCTTTATAAATAGAAAATATTAACCCAAGGATAGAGAGCAAAATGTTGAGTATATTTAAACACGTTAAAGAAATACATAATGAAGTTATGTGAGATATAAGAAAAACAATTTTAAATAGCTATAGCATGTTAGTTATCACAAGAGCTCTTGGGTTAATTTAGGGTTACCTCTGGAGAAGCATTTAGGTAGATTGATGGTCGGCAGGTTTTTATATAATTTAACAGCAAAATCTGGAAATGTTCATATTTTTGGCAGCAGCAGTTCCGGGGTTCGTGTGATAACTTCCGATGGTCTAAGGCAGCAGATGACCATTCCGGAGAGAAATAGCCTTCTCGCGCTCTACTCTGTCATGTCAAGATTTACAAATTACTAGAATAGAACTCAGAATGATTTCTCTTAGAAACATTAGAAGAAAAACTCGAGAACAAAAGAAAACCATTCTTTTTATAGTAGACGTTAACAATAGAACTGCCCTGGAGCATTACAAAAATATATCGGACTTATCAGCTGTAATTAAATCTATCCGAATGTCCAAAGGAATTCAACATTAATTAATTTCTTTTGTTAATTTCCCTGTCGACATTCGAATTACAAACTAGATTTAATTAAAAATTACTTTTACTAATTAAAGAAAACCTTAAGTGGACATCTGCTGTTTTTAGATAAACTTATATAATATTAACTAATTAAACTATTGTCCATCATTTATTTTAACAGAAATATTTGGAATAACTTTTATTAAATTAAAGAAAATTATTTTACTTTTAACTTGCAATATTTGAATCTATTTACTAAACGAATATTTATTAAATGAATTTTATTATGACGGTAATATATTTGTAAATAGATTCAAATAAAATAACTTTAACAATTTATAATTTTGATATGTTTTAAAATGCATATCATAGTGTGTGCGCAATTACGACTTATATAACCTACTTTTTAATAAATCAAAATTATGTGAACATATACATAATCTATAATCTTTTATTTATTTGGGAATGACTTATATATATATATAATACGAGCATTGTACTCGTGGTTTAAAATTAGGCGGGATTTTCGGTATATAAGCGTATTGCAGACACACTACGATAGATTGGGGTTCAAACTAAGGTATGAGGTAGGAAATAGGTGAGAAAAGGTGAAACGAAGATCTGCAAAGCAGACCTTACTGTTTCAATATATATATATATTAATAATAAGCATGTATACAGAAATAAATACTGTGAATATTGCTGTTTCAGTCATTGTAAAATCTTTATAAAATATATTTTTTAATTTCATTCAAAAAGTAATTATATTGATTACATTTTAAAATTTTATAAATGATTCCAAACATTTACACTAGAATAAATTTGATGATAAATCATTATATTATTAATTATTAAGTATGAATTGAACCGGTATAAAGTAGCTATATGGATTGGGTTGCCTGTGGGAGACTATTGAAATTAAGTTAATAGATTAATCAAACATAGAATTAATCTAAGTAGAATAAGAGACTTTATATGTCTTATCCAAATTTCCTCATTTATACCAATACATTATTTAAAGAAATCTTACCTAGTGATAAGTGCTAGCTCTTACAATATAGAAAAGTACAAGACAATGATTTGATACTAAGTAATTTATGCCTCTTGAATGCTATTTACAAATATATATTTTAGTTGCTAGGATAATTAATCCCTAATTCAGCAATACATAAAATTAATAATAGTAATGATAGATTTACCATTTGTAATTGAACAATGGATGTATATAGAATATAATAAATAAATAAACTTCTTATGTCGTATTGATATTAAATGTTCGGATCCATGGTAGTGTAAAAACAATAGACATATATTTATAACTAAGAGCAAATATATACACATGTGTGTATTTACACTTGAATAAAAGATATTACTAAATGTTTTAACTTATTATGATTTAATCAGCCTAATGAATTGAAAATCTTAATAAGTTATGAATACCTGCACAAACTGATAATGTTGTAATTTGGAATAGTGATAATTATTTCTTTTAATTATATTTTGTTGATACCATTAATTCTAACATAAAAGAACTAACATAAATAATTATAATAAACATAAATAAATTTCTGAATATGATTTAAAAAACCATGTTTAGGCATTAATTGCTTGATAAGGATATATTTATAGATGTTTCACACTAAAAAAAATATACTATATTAACAGAATGTGAAAATATGAAATATGGTTGCTGGATTTCCTATTAGTAGATATTGTGAATTATGTTAAATGCTTCTGAAAGTAATTATCCATTTATTATTTATAATATACAATGTATTATATGATGGGTTGAATGCCGTTAAGCTATAATTTAAATATATATGTCCATATGATTTCATTATCTTAATTTCTTTGTAGAAAGACAGTGTTTATCCCTATGCTATATAGTAATCCTTAAATGAACAAAAATACATATGAACTGAGGGGTCTACTTGTGAAAAAACTAGCTATCAATATGAAGTCTCCCAATGTAACATTGCAATATTATAATGACGCTGAATTCAATTAAAATTGATGTTTCTCTACAGATAATCCTTTTGTAATATATATATTTTCACACATCTGCTTAACTTTCTTATTGATATTAGATATCAATATTTAATATAAAATATTTTCTATGATTACTAAAAATTGAATATATATTTCATGATTATTTTAGTGAAATAAAATTTTGTTTAGAACGTGAGTTCTAAATGATCGGTCATTGTTATGCCATTTGATAAACTTTCTTTATATAGAACTTCGTAAATATATACATTATTGCTTCTGTGATAAGATAAAGTCTGTTAAATTTTAATTTTCTCCTATGATAGGTTAATGTGTATAAAAGTAAATATGCTTTGAAAGAAAGAGAAGCAATATCTTTTTATGTTTGTTAACAACAATTCATGAACTGTTCTATCTTCTCTTTTGGTTTTATAATAATATCCCTGGTTGTTATGATTATGCACGGCTTTTGTTGCGATATTACTTATAAGATTTTATCAAGAAATTTATTATTATTTTCTTTTTTTTTGTTAAACAGTATTTAAAACATTAGACATTTTTACATACAACAGATTTATATAAAATAGGCATTTCTTGTTTATTCCTAATATTCTTATTGAGATGTGTGTGTGTATCTATGAATAGGTATGTAGATAATGGTGATTGACTTATGTATAAAGGAATGAGCTATTTTAATGTATATAATGAATTTGAACTGCATGCAACACTTATTATTTCCATTATAAGGGAATCATTTTATTTGGAGGTTTAAATGATATATTAAGTGAATAATTTTTTTTTATAAGGTATATTTTGTCTACAAAAAGGGTGATATACACCTCGATGGTACAATATATATTGTAATGGAAAGGATCAGAAGCAACATATACATCTATATAGAGACAGATTTTCATATTTTCAAATATTTATTATTAAATATCTTTAATTAGAAAATATATTTCTCTTTTATTAGCATTTTTTTTCTCTCAACCTGAACAAACGGAATAACTTGAAATTAGATCTCATATAATTAAATGGAAAGAATATATGCATATAATCTCAAATTATTACACACAAAAATGCTAATAAAATATAATAGTCTTAAAGTAGAATTATTTATAAATAAATATATCTCTAAATCTATTATCAAAGAACGTAAATTTTTCTTTTCACATGGAGATGTCGTACAACTACATACAGTAATATATATAAAGAGAGGTATACACATTCCTCATCAATATCCCATAAACATGTCTCAGAAGCTTCATTAGTCAATAAGAACAAGAAGGAAATGAATAGACTAGGCCTTTATTTTAGCAAACAATAATATTTTATGCAAACATACAATATTACATCAAAATATAATAAATGAAAAAAAAAAAAGCCATTTAGCTTAACTTCTGTTTTTATTCATATACAAAATTCTTAATAATTCTTTAATGTTAAGTAGATGAACTTTATATGACAAATAATAAGTAAATAAGTATTTAAGAAAATAAGGTGATTAATGTAGTGAGATTTCATGGCCACAAATAGTTCAATTACTTGCCACTTTCTCTAATATTGAGTGTAAGAATGAATGTAAACATATTAAATAAACCTAATGAATGCGGTTATAGTATTCTGATTTCCTCTGCATACATACGTTGTATGCTATCTTTGTGTTATTACCTAAATTTTACACACATCCTAATCATTTATGATGACTCTTATATTAAATAACAAATAAACATAATTGTGTGTTAGACTAATACTGATCCTTTATTTTGACTATTGAAGGAATACATCTTTTAACCACACATGGCAATGAATGGTAATACAACTACAATCTAAAATAATATATGCTTAGTAGTCTTTGAAAAAAACCCATGTCTACGAACACCATTGTGAGAGCAATTACATTTTAAGAAAAACTGATGTAATATAACAATTACTATCATATTTAGTTTTCATAGTGGACTTTATCTTTAAGGTCTTATAAAAGCACACCTATATTAATATAGTAGAATGTCTCCTTAATACAAGAATTTATATATCCCAGCATTATCATTTTTTTTTAAGATCATATTTATACTCGTAAAATGCCTTCGGAATGAGAATTGAGTATATAAAGCTAATAATCAACATACAGCATTAATCAAAATATATTCAATAATATTATACTAATGTAACTTTCAAAATTCATATTAAATAAATTGATTTTATTATCTAGATATTTTTTGCATGCTGATAACTTCATTACTTTATATTCATACACATATTTGTTCATTTTATATCAACTTTAAATTTAAATTGTTTATATTTATCTGACCATAATGACAAATACAAGGAGAAAATATTATAAATTTTATACATTTAAAACGTAAACATTGTATAATTTGTTAATTATATATATTAATGTATATTTTATAAAGTCATTTTAAATTAACCAATATTAATATATTAAGTTTAGTAATAATTATAAAAGAAAATTAAGTATACATAATTGTTTTATTTATGTTCAGTGAAAATTTTAACTCTTCTTATTTTTTTTTGTGTGTGTGTGTATGTAATGAATAAATGAATAAAAATCTTAAACAAGAAGAATAATACTAATATGCTTTTGTAATGTTCTGTTGCGGAACAATGTAAACAAAGGTTTTTGACATTGGAAATATGTGTAATAAATTTTAATAATTGATTAATATGGCATTGCATATAATATTTTTTCTTTTTGGGTCAGTTAACATTATAGAAAATAATATTTTCATTTTCTTGTTTAATTAATATTTAGAAGATGTTTTTTCATGAAGATATTTATCCCAAGTACATAGAGGTTTCAATGATACTTGGAGACTGACTTTATTTAACTTTTTCCCCCTTATATTTAAACAGAAATTAATTTTGATACAATTGATTCATCACTTTTCTTATAATAATAATTATTATTTTTTTATACCCAGATAAAAACTTTGAAACTATAATTTTCCAAAATATTCACTTAATCCTCATGCATGGAATTAAATATTTTATAATGACAAGAAAATATTGGATTTAATAAGTTAACTTCTATTTGGTTCTTCTTTTTTTTTTTATAAATAGTGAATACAATATGAATAATCAAATTATTAAACTATTTATTTTAGATTTTTTATCTTATATATTATACTTTATGTAAATTTCATTGTTCTTTGTGATTGTCTATACATATATGTACATGTACATATAGAAATATTTTTGTATTCAAGTGCTCTACATATTAATAAATTTTATTGTTAATATTATGCTAATGGAAATTAATATATCTAGCTTTTGCTTGTTTAAAGTTGAATATTTTATTGAAATAAAATAAGGATTAAACTTAATTTTGTTTCGAATTATTTTATCTTTATTTATTTATTATTTTCAATCTGCAAAACAAACTTTAATCAGTGTTTCAAATTGGTGTAGAATGTTAAGACTATTGCTAATCTATAATGTTTGATATTTTTTGTAACTTTATACCAACAATATAAATACAGGAATAATTTGTGCTAAAAAATCTTTCATATTTGTGAAAAAATATTCGGTACTACATCAAAAGTGCTGCAGTGGATTTTTATATAATATACTCCAAATTAAAAGTCAGTTCATTTTAAATTGTATTCTAAACATGATTAAAAAACAACAGTCAGAAAAAAAAAAAGAATTATAATATTAACATTTACAGAAAAAAATTACTGCTCATAAAAATAGGCAACAATTTCATTTCACTTGTTTCTTTCTTTCCTAATTATCAAATAATATTTTAAAAAATTTATCAAAAACTTTTAATTATTCTTCAGTCAGCCATAATTTTTCAAAAGTATTTCAAAAATATTGACTAATACTTGATAAATCGTATCCGACTCGTCTATTGAAAATTGTTTTGTAAAAAATGTATCATTTGCATAATTTTTTTTTTATGTTCTAATCATATTAAAAATAATAAAGTGTGTGTGTAATATTTTTTTTCATCTTATGTAGTAAACTAGATTATTAATAAGTTAAAATTATTCTTGAACTAGGTAAATGAAAAAAAATTATATGAAATAATTGTAAATAAAAATTAACATTGTCCAAATTAAAATTTCAACAATAATGGAAAGGATAACTTTACTGTATTTTTTTTTTATATAATTTATTTTTAATAAAATGAATATTCAGGAAATAGATGATGAGAACGAAATTAATATTACCAATTTTGAATATATAATGTTTACACACTGCATGAAGCAGAATTCTACTTAGTTAGAAATAGCATAGAGGTAATACATCAGTAAATAAAGATTCTTGTTAAAGTTCAACTAAAGTTAATAATAATAATATAACATTATAAAGGATTACAGGGCATACAGTTAATTGATGCATACATTGATAGTAAATGGGTTATTAGTGTGGCTGTTAATTTCAATCTGAATTTATTCAATGTATATTTATTGCTACATCTTTTAAGTAATATAATTGTAAATGCAAAAATTCAGAATAACCTAAGTGTATTTGTTTTTATACTAAAATTAACATACAGTTATTGAATGTCATTCTGCATTATTATTTTATAGCATATGACTGTCGTAGTACTAGGAATTTTAATAGTCCTTTAGCAAAGTAACTACACCTGAGTCTCGTTTTATACGGATTATTTTAATGTGATTTTGAAGTTATGTGATTCATGTTTCTTTTTAATATCTTTCATATTTCACCTATATTTATTAGATATCAAGAAATTTAAATTATTAATAACTTATTTTGACTTGAAATACTTTTTTTTTTTTTTCAAAAATATAACGTTATATTTGCAGCTGATGTGAATATGGTTTGAAACTGTATTTAGAATCTTAGCTTCTATGTAAATAACCTACTTATATGAATGAGTAAATAATAATAATAGATTTATACTTATGTATAAAAATATCGCAATAAATATTCAAAAAATTTTAACTTTTAAAACATATTTTTTGTTAGATATAACAGAAATAAATAATTTTTTAGATTTTTAAAATAAATAATAAAGATTTTATTGATTTTGTAAAGTGAAAATAATCTTTCTAATGATAATGTATAATCCTTTTGTTTTGATTGCGATCTCATTTTTTTTAATATGGAAACAGAAAACCATTAACACAGCACAAGACTGAAAGTGGCGCTAGTTGTACATCACATCACGAATCTGATTTCTTACCAGTTCACAAACGAACGTATATTATCAAATAGCGGTAATGTATAAAAAAATGTAAAATTAAATACTGTAGTTAATAAAAAAAGTTTGTCTTGTATTAATTTTTTTCAAATATTTGAAATTTTTTATTAGTCATACTTTATTTCCTTATTTTTTTAATGCAAATTATAAAGTAATTTTTCCTTGTTGCTTTGCTTTTATGCCATTTCTGAAAATTACAGAACCTATCCCCCATTTTTCAAGGTAAGTTAAGTCTATTTTTGTGTGATTTCTTTTGTGCGCATTATCTGAGGAACTTATCTACCGCATAAAACGAGACCCAGATGTATTTAGCTTTATATTATGTTGTATATTGGAACTGATTTAGTTTATTGTGCCATTGCTTTTGCAGAGTTTCTTCCATTTAGTAATTATAGATCTGAATCTTCTGTGACTATGTATTTTTCTAGGATATTAGAGATTAATAGATTTATAACATGACCTGCATTTTTATATTGGTGGTAAAGCTAGTGTATTGAAAATAGAAGGGTTTAGATTAATTGAAATTAATTACAATGACTGTCTTTGGCTTTGTAATTTTTAATTTGACAATATCTTCATATTATCAGATATTAATCATAATTGTGAACAATTTGATCTGTTGCAGGAAAGATCAATAATCACAATCTTGCAATCTATTTAGATTTTAGAGAATACCAAATAATATTATGCTATAATATTCTCTTCCTTAAACTAATTGCTGGTCTTTATTTCAATAATAAAGATTTAGAATTCAAAACTGAACTAATGCAATTATGCATCTAGCAACCTTTTTTTTTGTATATTATTCAAAATATAATTGTTTTTTATGCAATTTATGAAATATTTTCTAACAAGTGAATAACTATCTATATATTATTTATTTCTATATTGGTTCATGTACAATATATATTTGTAATCATGCCATGAATATTAAAAGGATGGTAGGCATATGTATTGATTAATTAATTACTTCTTACAAAATTTGAAATGGGTTTATTGGTTGATAGTTCATAAAAAGATTGAGCACCATAAGTGACAGAGCTGGGCTTAATCTTTTAATCTTAAGCTCTAGAATCTGCCACTCTACCACTGCACCAAATCACGTAGGACAAAATCTTTATTGTTTCATTACTACATATTTCTTATCAATACCAATATAGTTGTGTATCTACATTTGATTTTATATTTTAGCCTTTTGAGTGGAGGTAATGAAAATACACTGGCATAACTCATTGATAAATTGAAGTTTTTTTTTTATTTGGCAAAGTGATTTTTTCTAATAGAATCTAAAATTGGCATACATATTACTTTATAAATTAAATTTGTAATTTTAAATCTCTTATTATTGCAATTGGCTTTAAAATTTGCTTTTGAGAAGGAGAGGGGGTCAATTGTGTCTACTTTTATGAAACCAAAAATTGATAATTGTTAGCTACAAATTTTTTTTATATTTCATAAAATAAATTGAGTTATTTTTTATTATTCAATACAAATTACACAATCCAAATAAAAATAATGAATTGCCTTTTTAAGAACAAATACATTTTAAGAAAATTAAAATGAAAATTATTATTATTATTTTTTAATTACCAATGATAAACTGAGTGATCATTCTGAAGAAAGATTTGAAAGAGATCCTGTTGACCACTATTTAAAAACATCAATCAAATACAAAATCTTTGAATATAAAAGTGGAACTATATCAGTATTTACCCACAAAGGTTATTTTTGGATTTCTTTGTAAAAAGTTAAAAAAAAAAAAAAAATTGGAATGCTATAATGAAGAATGCAAAGTTTATTTTTAGATTAATTTGTAAAAAAAAAAAAAATTTAATATAAAAGTGTGAAAATGTGATCATTTACAGATTTTATTTTATTTTCTATTTTATTAAAAAAATTTACTTACTTAGTAATGTCCATAAATTAGGTTGAATCTTAAATTTAGTAATTACTTATTCCACTATTATTTCATGAGTTCTATGTAGTATTTAAAAGCATCAACTAAACATAAAATCAAATGTAGATACCCACCAATATTGGTACTTTTTTATCAATAGAAAGATAATAGTTCATTTAAGATCAATATGAATCGAAAGATAATGTTACATTTAATTTTCTGCTGAGATAAAGCAATGTTTGCAGAAAGAAGTAATTTAAGAATAATTAAAAATGATTTACTCTAAAAAATCAGAATATCTGGAATTGCATAAAATTGTATGGAAAATAACTAATGGTGACTCAAAGAAGTACAACTATAAAATAATAAAGAAACCTACAGAAAAGAGAAAATCCATCAAAGATATCAAATAACATCTTGTTATAGAAAGAATATTATTTCAGAAATAAGAAGATAATAGGAAAAATGAAATCACAAAGTGTGTCACGGAATTAAAATTAGGAATAAAAAACAATAAAATATAAATAATTCATTAGTTCTTTCAAATCTTTTAGAAATATCTAAATGTTTTAATTGAAGAAGTGAAATATGTAATTAAATCTAGAATGAGTAGAAAGGCTTTAGAAAATTGTGAATAATTTTAGATATTTTAAAAGAAACTAGGAAAGAAAGAAAAAAAATGTTTGCAAAACTATATACAAAATATTTAAATAATAAGAATATGCCAAATGGGTAGAAGAAAGTATAGGTGAAAAAGCATATTGGAAATTTTGTGGACCTATCAATTTTCTGCCAGTTTTACAAAAAAAAAAATATGGACATTACAAATTGGCTGCATAATGAGCAATTTAATCTACATTTAAAAGTAGCTATGGTACAGTAAAACTATATATAAGTAATAAATAAAAATAAAAGAATTGAATGATTTCTTTTCTTGAGAGTTCATAAAAAGTTTCAGCACCAGGAGTGCCTGAACTGGAATCAGTCCAGATACTATATTGCTGCACTAAATCATACAAGATATAAGATAAGTAGTAGAAAGGAATTATAATTTTGAATATAATTGTTAGATTATGAAAGATTTTTAATTCTGTAAATATTTCAAATATGATTACAGATTTGGAGCATCATAATATAAATCCATGATAATAATAAACTGTCAATCAAATACAACAGTAATGGCATTATGTTGATTTTAAGTTTAACAATAAGAATGTATGATAGGGTGATGAAATGAGCAGTAAAGGAACTAAAAATAAATGTACCAAATAGAACTCATAGAATTTACAGATGATGTGGCTATTTTTATAAATAATGTTGTAGAGATTCAGAAAATGTTATAAAGACTACTAGATGAAAGCAAGATAAGGCTAATTAAGATAAATCTTAAAAAGATGAAAATAATATTGGCTTTTAAAAAAAAAAAAAAGACAAAGACTGATAGCAGTGAATTTGAAAAACTTAATAATTAAGAATTTTGTGTTCAAATTATTAATACAGAATAAATTAAATAAATCATAGTATTAAAGTTGAATAGATTGTTTTTCATAGAAATAACTTTATATTATGTTTGAAAAGGATAACTTCTAATAAATATATTCTCCTAATATCAATTTACAAATTTAAAATTTGGATATTTAAATAAAAAAGAAAACAAGAGTAATATGAAATTGTAAACCACATAGTAAAGCATTGAGAGGTATATATTGGAAGTAAATAAGAAGGGATTAAAGTCAAAATACATGGTTGAGAGAAAATATTGGTAGAAGAAATAACAATAGTTGGACAATTGAAGTTTTAAACTGGACCCCAAGAGATGTGGGAGAGATTAAATGTGAGATACATAAATATGATAAGGATATTTGTTGGAGGGATATGAAGAATAAAAGCTATGAATAAGAAAATAGGATTAAACTCTGAAAAATCTCATTCTGCAATGGATTAAATAGCATTTAAAAATGATGTTGATGATATATATAAAGAGACTATTTTTTTAATGCTTTTTTAGAGCTCTAATTTTTGCATCACTTTTTCTAAACAATAAAACTTAAGTTTTTTTTAATCACATAATTCATTGTCTTTAAATTTCTTAACAGAATATGTTCTGTTGCCAATGATTCACTTCTGTCTAATTCCAAAATTTTCATGATATATAAGCAATGACTGTATAGTGTGCCGGTCAAAATCGTGTATTCATTCAACAAGACCAATAATCCGAGCAAAAGTACCTCGAATCCAACCATGCACAAGATACATATGTCAGGACAAGGATGAATCCTAACCTATTTGCCTAAACTATTGCCTCTCTGACTAATGGATAACGTTTATGATGACACTAGCAGTGCTTGGTTTTATTCCGTCCCAGCTGGTGGTCATGGTTCACATAGAGTCTCAAAATCATAAAAGGGTTTATATGAAAAATCAATGATTTAATGGATTCTGACGATTGCAGAACGGTACAGATATGATTTGATCGATTATTAATGGTTTGAACCATAATAATGATAATTCTTTATGGCAACATTATAAAGAAGTGAATTTAAATCAAGGAAATATTTAAATAAATAGAGTAATTAACCTTAGAGATTGGGAGTGATGACAAACTAAGCTTATTTAAATGACAATATTATAGGAATTTATTAAAGAATTTAGTACAAAATAAGTTAAGTCTTTGTGTATACGTTATTTCATTTAATTCGTTTTGATGCGGCTTTGACAAACAATGTAAAAGTTTGTTAATTGGTCGGCCAAAAACCAATCAGCAATAAAATGTTATTAGCCCTCTTTGACCAATTACAAATCTATTTTATATATATTACAAGATATGAAAGATATGCATTTAAAATACTATTACATTTAAAATCATTTGTATATAATGAGTGTGGGAAGCAAAATAGTTCTTAAATAAATAATTGACAATTATACAGTCAGATTTAATTAATTACGAAATTTGTTTGGGAAGGACGTGCCACCATGGCAGAGAGCATTTCAGGTGTTAAATAAAGATATAAAATGATGAAGAAGGCAATATGCTATTATAGATTACAACAAAAATAAATGAGGTCTGTTATGAAACTCTGGGTGGCTTGCTAAAGGAAATTCCTGATATGTTACAGGTTGATAAGAGAAATGTTGGCCCTCTAGCCAAAGCATGTCTCTGAATAATAATAAAATATTTTTGATGTGCTGGACTTCCGTACACATTTTAAATGGCAATGCCCAAAAATGGATCCCTTGGTATGAACTATGTCTACTTTGAGGGAGTGTGAAAGATTGGGCTGATCAGTTAAATTTCCGAAGGTCCTAAGAGGTTTGTAGCAAAGCAAGAATAGCAATAAATGAATGGTTGTAGCTATAAATACATAATGCCTTAGACATATATAGTAGATAATATATCACTAACAAAATTAATAACTTAACTTCTAATTAAACTATCTCCCTGCAATAATGGAAGGTCCCAGAAACCTTAGGCCTTTACTAAATGGATCATAATTTACAATACAAAAGGATGGCAAGAATTAAAACTAAATATAAATTGCTTTCCACACTTCCAAATATTTCATTTATTAATAAGTAGCTCATCGTTGAAGATTGCAAAATAAATCAGTCTTTTAATTAACATAAACAAACTGGGTATTAAATCTCAAATTCACTTCTGGTGAATTTTAAACATATATCATAATAAATTGTAAATCATAATTTTAATATTTTCTGACAAATAAAATATGTGTATGAAATATATGCTGATAAAATTCTATGATAAATGTGCTTTCAATGATTTTTCTTTCAAGATATACGTTTTACAGAAATTGTAATAGGTTTAGCCAATCGATTTAATTACGAGAGCAATTTTAAATTGGAGGTAATAATAAGATTTTTAAAATAATTTCAATCATAAATAAATTTAAAATGAATTTATAATATAAAAGATACAAAACTAAACAAGCTTTCTATTAATTAATTTATGGAAGGAAGTCTTCTTGTAATGATTTTTAAATAAAAAAAAAATAACAGGGGGAGGAGTTAAAGTTAATAGCTCATTGAATTTTGTAGTTGGCCATTTCAGTAAGTCAAATAATCTAAACAAACCAACAAAAATTAATTTAATTTGCCGCATCAAAATAATGTAAAATTTTATAAGAATTGATATTTTAAATTGAATAAAATTAAAAGACGCATTTTAAACCAAGCCATATAAACATTACACAGATATATAAAATATAAATTAATATAGATTTTGAAAACAAGTAAAATAAAATCAATGGCTTGCAGCGAATTGGACGTTACCTCAGAATCAATCAGTTAATACAGTCAGATCATTTCAGGCTTCCTCGACACAGACAGTCTCTGGCTAGATGTTTAAAGCACTGGAAAGGCATGGATGGGCTGGTGGAACAGACCTCTGAGAAGCAAACGACCGATCTTTTCACCCCGTCATTTCTTTAGGCACGATATATATATAGATTAATCACTTCTCTTCAGTAAACTCAATCATAATCCTTCTTATCAAATTTTCCACTATTTATGTGATCTGGCCTTATCTATAGGATTGAATCTACAGTGACAACTGCCAATTGCAATCACTCTAAATGTTTCTCTGAGGTTGGTGCCTGCTTTGCTAAAGGAAATTATAATTCTGCATGAACATGCCCCAAGGGTTGATTTGATAATTAAAAAACAATAACAAGCATATTAAGTTTATCAGTCATTGTATTAACAAGCCTATTTAATTAAGGTTTAGATTAACAAAAATGTAACTTTTATTCAGAAAAATTTTAGGAATTTGGTACAATGACTTTCAAACTGATATTTGCCATAAACCTAAGTAGAAATTTACAAAACATTTCATACAAATCTTACATTGTTTAAATAATTGATTCTCAAATGTACATTGATTAAAAGATAAATATAAAATGTTACCAACTGATTTATTGAAGAAAATGAACTTTAATAAAGAATTTGAAATATTTGTAACATTTTATAGATATCTAGGATTCAATTCAATTTAATAAAATAAACACAATATACATTTTTACAAATATTATAAATAAATAAACTATTATAAAAGGTTAGTTAATCATAAAATACAAATTAATCAAAAGATTATAATAATTATAAATATACTACCACCTAATATGAGATGGGTGTCAGTTAATAAGGATTGGGTTCAAACCCAGACTAGTGCTGATGACATTGGCACTAGGTGAAGTAGAAATATATTTCTAGCTTCAATAGTGACCTTTTTTTTTTCCTACTTTAAACATGCATTTATTTATTTTAACAAGGATTAAGCTGTCACTATTTTTTATATCTGAAGAAAATTGAATAATAATATAATCAAATGATTTTTATATACCAAAAGACTGCAAAATTCTCTTTGTTATTAGAGTTAACAATTTTTTCTATTGGAATGAAAACCTTCTTATCAACAATTCATGAATATTTAATGAATTATGCTGCACCTATAATAATTAAGTTCTGATTGCTATAAAATTAACCTAAAAAGTCTGAATCCACATTATAGTTTGATACGGAATTTGTTGTAAATTTCATGTTTAACATGCTATTTCACATTAATTACATACTGCTTATTTATTAGAATATGTTTCTGCCTCATATAAATTAATTGCAATATTGGATTTTCTTATTAATAACTTATGTTAAAATATATATATATATATATTGTTTTTAACTTTTAATAGAATGATTTTTCTCCAAGTATTCTAAGTAAAATGTTAAAGTAAATTAGTCTTGTTACTTAATGAAATATCATTTTAAAAATATTTTCATATGATTTTTTTTTATTATGTACTAGCATTTTTTTTATATATATACTAGCATTCATGCTTACTTAAATAGTTCATTTTACATTTATATAACCCAATTTAGGCATAAAGTTAAAAAAAGAAAAATTATAAATCTATTATTATGATATATTAAAATGTGTCTTCTTTGAATAATCATATTTTTAGAGCATTGGTATATTGAAAATATTTATAAAATGTATATTATTAGAAACATGTATAGTTTAAAATAATGGCTTATAATAATTATCTAACTAATAAAGATATTTTCCTTTTTTTTTTTAAACTTTAATTAGTATAATAAAGAGTAAAATCATTTTGTTATTAACAAATGAAATCCCCCCCCCCCCCATTTTTGTTTCTATCATTAATTTAATTATTGTTCAAATATGATCAATATATTTAAGATCTAATTTGCTGTTAATGAATGAAAGATATTTTATTCTTTTTTATACCATTAAGTTCAACTATTATTTAACTTTGAAGGATTTCATATATTTTGCATACTTTTTGTAAATTTATGTATGTCTTTTTTCTTAGATAATTACAGATTTACATTTGTTGAGATTGTTTAATTAGAGAACTGATGCTACATAGCTAATTTTACTTAAAGAAATTTATAATAATAATTACATGTGTATTTAAGTATTGCATTAGTAACTAGTTAATGTGTGTTTTAAAAATGTCAAAATTTGTTTTATTTAAGTTAATAGTATGTCATATATATATACATATATTTAATTCAATTATTAATTTTATTATGTTATCAATAAAATACATGTAAATATATATTTAATAGACTCTTGGAAAAATTGGAAGAGTTCAACAAATCTATCATGACAGTGATTTGAAAGTAGAAGTCTGTGGAACATCATGGACATACAATCCTGCTGCTGTTACTAAAGTCGCCTCGGATGGTACTGTTCCTGGTACATCAAGTGGAGGTGAAACTTTTGTATAGTTTTGATATTGTTCAAAAGTATAACATGTTTAAGTAATTATAGCAGTAACTTATAGTTTATTATTAAAATTTTCATTTAAAGATACATTTTTTTTTATTGTTCAAGTTTTAAATATTATTGGAGAATTAACAACAAAAAAATAATTCAAAACATCCATGTTTCACCTATTATTTCTGAAAATTATATAGTATATATTTCTATTTTCTCATACCTACTGAATATTTTATTGAAGAAATAGTTGATATTAGATCCAAAGTATATAGTTGAATTATATATAGTATATCCAAATATTAAAACATCTTACATCTATTCTGATGTTTATTTAATCTATATATTAAGGTAGTGGTGAACTTAGTTTTTCCCTCTATAGAATCAAGTATTCGGCAATCAGTAATCACTAAATACAGTTTAAGCAAACTGTTTTCTATTCTTTATTTTAGAAAGCATTGTTTTGTATGCATCCATGTTATGGCTATTTCACAGTTTGCCTTTCATATTGAAGATATTAAAATTTCAGGTATTCTAAGGTTTAGAACTAAGTTATGCAGTATTCTTCTCCCATCTTCTTCTGAATTTCAGCTTTGATCTTCATGTTTGATCACCTGTACCTGAGATCCAGTCACCAGATCATTGTCTACAGTTGACAGGGTTTTAGAAGAAAACTTAATAAGAGAATATGATTTTGTTTTTTGGTTTTCTTTTTGATATTTTCAAAAAAGAAAAAGGAAAAAAACTAATGTTGAAATAAGACTAAAATACAAATTGTAAAATCCAAATTGATTCCCATTAGAATGCACCGTATGTTTTTTTTTATATAGATCACAAGTGCTTTTCCCATCATGTCTGCCATCCCACTTGATAACAAGTGCAAGATAAAAAAAATTGCTCTCTATTCACATATTTACTGTTGTTATTATTTAGTGAAAAATCTAAAATAAAATTAAAAAATTTGTTACTACTAAAACAACATCAATGAATTAAATCTTAAAACCATTGAAGATCAAAGAATAGGCGATCCATTCTATTCTTTGCATTTATTAATATATGAATATTATTTATACATAGCTTCCAAATTTATATATATTAAGCTATACAGATTTAATATTTCCATTTACAAAACCATGACTTTTCATTATGTTATTAAAAATGAGACTCTATCTCTATTCTTTAAATATTTAATTGTATTTTTAGAATGATTTAAACTATATTTAAATAAGGATAATAAACAAATTTCATTCTCTATTTTCCAATGACATCAACAGATGATTGCTTAAAACTATTGAAAACTTGAAATAATTGATGTCATCTATTTTGTTCTTTGCATTTATTGATGTGTACTTGTCATTTATATATAGATTTTAGTGTTGTCACTTCACTTAAATTTCATATACATGAAACTATGCATATGTAATATTAACATTTCAAAAACTGATTTTTTGTCATTATTATGTGGTGCTTAAAAATGGGTCTCTGCCTTTATCCTCTAATCCTTTTTTTTTGTAATTTTAGAGTGATTTAAGTCATATTTAAATCAAGTAAATATACAAATTTCATTCTCTGTTTTTAATAACAACAATAAATGAAAGCTTAAAATCATTGAGAGATCAAAGAATAGGTGGTTCATTCTATTTTTTGTGTTTATTGATGTATGAGTATTATATATAGTTGGTTTATTCAGGGAAGAGTTGTTACTTCCATTTAAATTTCATATATATGTATGAAATTAAACATAGATGCAGGTAATTAAAAGCATTCAATAATATTTACTACACTGTTTTTTTTCAATACACAATCAAAATATTAAATTGAAATAAACTAAACTTTTTATATTTATCTATTAATATTAATACTGTGCAGCAGAAATGCTCATCTACCAAATTTTGTTCCAAGATACTTAGAGGATGACTTGAATTAGATAGTAGTTTATGTTGAATTATAATGTTTTGTTTACAATATGTATTATTTCCATAAATAAAATACATACATATATATGTATAGTATAAGATATATATATGTTGGACTATTTTCATCATTTATGTGATATGTTGGAAATAGTCCAACATATCACATCTTATAATATATCATCATTACAAACCTTCAGACAAATATATGTAGTATGTTTCAATTTTATATATTTAAAGTTATGATTATTTATTAATACATTTGTTCTTGATCCTCTGAATATATTAGTGGTGATTTCAGATTGTTTATTCTGTATATAAATTAAAATAACTAAAAGATAAACTGATATTATTCTATATTTTCTTAGTTTTTGATATTACATAATTCAATGGGAGGTAGTTACTTCAGTTTCAATTACAGTTATTTAAAATTATGATTATTTATTATATTTTGAAATTAATTTAGTATAAACATTTTTAATAATTAATAGACAAATAATATATACATCTAAATATATATACAATTTACTAAAGTTATATTTTTTGAAGTCGCTTTTAATAGGTGTATCTATTCAAAACAATTTAATTTTGAATCAAAACCAAAATCTGACTGAAAATCAGAAAACAATACATCTATAAAAAAAAAAAAATTGGATTATGCCTTACTACACAGTAGGTTAATCAAAATTAAATTAAATATATATATATATATTTTGTTCTTAAATTTAGAAGGTAGTCACTTTATTAATGGTGCCTTTAAAACAAATAAATAATAGTTCAAAGAATTTTTTTTTTAGCTATTTGTGCATGCATAATTCACGAAAACATAGAAAGAAACTTGCTTCCCTTAATATTCACATTTTTTATATATATAACATTTTCATATTTATAATATTTTATATGTTTCTTAACTTTTTGTTTTTACAAAAAAAAAAATTCACAATTAAGCATTTATACATTGACTTTTTTATATATTTAAAAATGATAAAATCAACATAGTCCTTGAATGTTATGTAATTGCTGCATTTAGAATATTCTGCTGATAATGTTTTTCTTGTATTGTTATCCCTTTATCTTATGTAAGTACAACAGAAAACATTTTTTTGAATCAAATCCTAACAATTTTAAGAAGTTACACCTTTGTCTCACTGTAGCATGACAAAAGTTGAGATATTTTGGCAATGGCCTATATTGCTGTATGATTTTTTTTTTTCTGTGGAATTCAATTTTATACTACAGCCTAAAAGAATTGTATATATGATGAATTTTTTATCATCTTTCAATTAGTGTTAAAAATATTTATAATCAAAATTATCATATATCAGTAAGATAAGAAATAATGTGCTCTAGACTTCATATTATGCAAATTTTTGTAATTTATATATATTAGAGCCATTATAATTTTAAAGTTAGAAAATCTACTGATAAATGTTCTATAATTGATTCTTTATTGCAAAGTTCATTTGGATCTTTGAATTTTATTGACAAAAGAATAATAAAGGTAGAAAAACCAAAATCAAAAGTGGATATACTTAAATACAAAAATTAAAATTTTAATTCAGCATCTTTATACTAAATATTATGACACAATATATTAGTTAACAAGATGTATAGAAATGAGCAAATTTTATTGACATGTCTTCTTCTTTAATAACAAAAAAAAACCATTTGTAATTCAGCTGATTTTAATGATTTAAATGATTTATTTAAAACTCATAAGAAACATAAAACATTGTTAAATCATTTAAAACTATGGTTTTATTAAACACTTAATTTGTTTTATATTTAATTCACAATGAAGAATTGAATTACTTCTTGTTCTTTGATTTATCTCCTGCCACTTAAAGGGATTAAATTAATTAAAATTAAATAAAAGAAACTTTAAATGAAACATCATTAATTTTTCTTATTACTACAGTATAGTAAAAAAATACTGTACTTAATCACTTTAATTGTGTAATTATTATGGAATTAAAATTATATTTATATGTCCATACTTTTTGCAAATTATAGATTGGTGAAAACTGATTATATATGAATGCAAAAAATACAATATCTAAATGATATTATGTTATTATAATTTCAAAAGTATAGATTATGCCGCTAAGCAGTTAAAGAGAGAACTAGAAAATTAAAATTAAATTTTTTGTATATAAATTTTTAAATCTTCATTTACTTTTTTTTTTTTTTTTGATAGCATATAAGTGAAGTGATAGAGTAGAAATTGCAACTTCATTATACTATTATAACTATTTAATTATTCATTTTCCTTTCCTTGTATTTTAATTTAATTATCATTAAATTAATTTTAAAAGATCAATTTACTTTCATAAATCTATTTCTAAATATTCTGAAAATAATTTTTAATTTTTGTCAAAACAAATTTCATTAAGATTATAATCTTTTCTAACATATTACGTAACCAATTAAAGCAACATATTTTAAACATAATAAAATTTTAAAAAAATATTAACACACAAAATAAATAAGTTAATAGATTTTCTTCAACTAACTTTATTTAAGGCAGACTTCACTCTTTTAATATATAAAGTCTCCTTTAGCATTCTTTTATTATTCTTCATATTTTTAATTATTTTTATATCCTAATTGACATGCTTATTCACATTAGAGTGTTTATGCATAATTGAACTTTTGTCTTTTTTATATTATTTAATAAATCTGTTTAAAATTTATTTTTATAAATAATAATAATAATTTATTATTATCATCATCATCATCATTATTATTTAAGAAATGCACATGCCAGGATTATTAACAAACTAAAAGTCAGACAGAGAAATAATACTTATTTAGTGTGTTCTCCAGATGCCATGTTATACTTTCTTTTTTTGATTTTGGTTGAAGATAGAATTTTCACAATAACTTCAGTTTGCCACATATCATAGATTGCAACAAATGTGAGAAAATATAGTCATTGTTATAAAATAATAGTAAAAAAAATGTAGAATTTAAAGTTATTAATTTTATATTTATATGTAATTAGAGGGGGTTTGAACACAGACTTTCAAGCTCCCTTCAGTAAACCACTCCATCTTATATAACCAATACACATGACCATATCTGAAAAAGATAAATGATCTCCAATATATGTATTTTGTGCTGAATCAGTACTCATCAGTTGAACTGGATCATCTACACACACATATATATATATAACCATTGATCAGTTTACATTAAGATAGCAAATTTTCAAACTTTAATGGAGAAGCTCTTCAATTCTTCAGCCATCCATACTTTAAGCCCCTGTTAATGCCAAATATTGTGTCTTCAGATTTTCAATGATATAGATGGCTGGAGAGTGGAGAGGATTGAAGCGTGTCCATTAAAGTTTGAAGATTTGCTCTCTTAATATAAACTGAGCACTGATTATATATATGTGGGAGATGATGATCCAGACTAACTGATGAGTGCTAGTTCAGTGCAAAATATGTATATTGGAAATCATTTATTTTTTTCACATGTATGTGGTCATGTGTATCTATTATATAAGATGGAGTGAATGACTGAAGGGAACTTGAAACTTTGTGTTTAAATTTTTTCTAATTATATCTAAAGCTTAAGTACATACATTATACTTTATATTCAAATATTAATTTTATATTTATTTATAATGAAACCATTATTGGTTTCATGGCATACTACAACATAATAGTGTGTTTGCATATATATATATACAGTTGAAAGGAAACGCAGAAACGAACACAGTCAAATTTTTTTGTAGATATTTTTTACATATCACTGGAATAATAGTAAAGAGTAAATAATTTTGAATTAAAATTATTTTTTTATTGTAAATTAAACATTTAAAAAAAGATCTAATTAATATTTTGTTACTTCTGATTTTGAAATTAAAACAAGTATGTTTTTATGTTACAATAGATATCCTGGTAATTATAAAATTCCACTTTCTATTTTAGAAATCTTATTTTTAATTAATGTTTATATAACATATTTTGATAAAATTCCACAAAGTTATATTCAAAGGAATAAAGTGAATTGAAAAGTGACATTAATAACTTTTCAATCAAGATAGGAAAAACATTTTTAACTAATGTATTTTTCCCCACATTCTGACTATAAAAGAGTTGGAAAAAAAGAGTAGAAGGTAGTTCTCGGGAGTTTTTAGAGTTGTCCAAATTAGGTCAGAACTATCATGAAAATATAACAGAAGGCAAGGAGGGAAAGTCTAACAGGTGTTTCGTAGTTCACTATGGTGGAGTTTGAATTCACATGTAAAAAAATGGTTAACTTCCAGTGATTCATAATCAAAATGTGAACAAAAACAACTAACTTGCCTGAAGTCTCTAATCCTAGACTAAATGGGGGTGATTGAATGCCATCAGTTATCAGATTATACCTTTTCTGATGATGACAAGAAGCTATTCTACTGTTTAGAAGAGATTAGCTTATCCAGAGGCCATCAGCTTGTTGAAGAATGTTATATGTATGCTGTTTTATCTATATGCAGAGAACCACAGATAAATGTGCAGTATCATATGTATATAAAATGCAGCTTTATTTTAAATAATTCCTTAAAAATGACAAAAGTGTGAACAACTAAAATAATTTTTGCTTGAATTAAAGATATAAAATAAAGAATTAATCCATAGACGATTTTATATTTTATAAAAGAAAAAGTAGATTCCTAAAGCATTTGTAGATTGAAAAACAAAGGAACTTGCTGGTGTATTTTTTTAAAAAATGTTTATCATTAATCAAACTGTCAACGATTGATATATATATATATTTTTAAAAAGAAAACATTTATGAATTTTATGTATATTTCAACATGGAATTAATTGTGAAAAATATAATACTTTTAACAATTTTATTAATTTGACAAATTAAAATATATATAAATATCAGTGTGCGCACACATTTCCATACACACACATATATATGTTAAATCAGTCATTAATTATGTAATATTAAAAAAATGAATTTCATTTATAGCTTATTATTTTAATATTTTATGACAATTCAAATATGTTCAGAGATTATTATACCACATGTCTGTATGCTGACCTATGTGTTTTAATTAAACCTATTGGAACATATCTGTAGATCACACTGTGATAGCATATTTTTTTGTATATTAATCAAAATCAGGATTAATTTATATATATTCTGCAGACATTAATTTCATTTTTTTATTGATATTAATAAAATATTTTATTGTTGAAATTATTCCAGTGAATATACTCATTCCTAAGTAGTTTCTAGAATATTATATGTTGCAACATCTCTTGCTCACAGTAAGTTATAGATCTTATGTTCTCTGAGCTAGATTCGTGTATAACAGTCTGTTATATAAAAGGGAGTTATATTAGTGTTTATTGGCATCCAGTTGATAATGATGTTCCTGGATTGGCACAAATGCATGTACTATATTTTCTTTAGTTTAGTATTTATTTACAAATTAAGTTTATAGTTGACCAGTACATTAATAGTACTAAATGGCCAGAGCATTGTTTTTATTGTTATATATTCTGATGGATTAGCACTTGAGCTTGTGCATCCAAATTAATGTTTAAATAATCTCCCCAATCTGGCAAGGGCTAAATAATTTTCCTGGTTTAAGATAAACCTATTTTAAAACCAGTCACCAGATTAATTGTTGATTTAGTTTTATTTTAATTGTTAATCATTCATGATGATGAATAAGTATTATTTTGGGGTAATGTTTGTGAACTTATAGTTAACATACTTATACTTACTATGGTTAGCTATGCTGATCTCTCAGAGTGATCTCTCATGCTTATTATTTTTATATTCATTTTATATTTAATTTATATTAAATTTTATATTTTGTTTACTTGGGTTTGATGAGGAAGATTGCCATCACCCCATATGCACCCCCATATTTTTTATACCATTGCTATAAAAATTTTGAAGAATAAATTTTAAAATTATATTTTTGACAATGAATTTATTATATTCCCAACATAATCAACAAACAATATATACTCTTTAAATTATATGTAAAACTCCTATCTGTGATTGTTCATTTCATCAATAATTAACAAAAAACAATCAATTCTTATATGTTTCACTTTTTACATCTTTTACCTTTTTGTTCTAAAAATTTGTTTCAGATATTTTTCATTTGTGATGAATAAAAAACAAAATCTGAATACACCTGGGTCTCGTTTTACGCGATAGATAGGTTCCTCGGAAAACACGCGCAAACGAAATCGCGCAAAAATAGATGTAACTTACATTGAAAAGGGGTGGGTGCGGTCTGTGATTTTTCAAAATTCACATAAAAGCAAAGCACCAACGTAAAATTACTTTAAAATTTGCGCAAAAAAAAAAAAAATAAGGAAATAAAATATGACTAATAAAAAATTTCAAATTTGAAAAAAATTGATAGAAGACAAACTTTTTTTAAGTATAATATTTAATTTTATTCAAAATAATATATTTTTATGCATAATTTACAGTTCAGTAATGTACATTTTTTTAATACATGTTTTAATTATTATGATTTTCTGGTGACAACGTAATTAGTAATTAATCTTTGAGATGATGATTTTATTAATTGTTTACGAAGCTCGCAATATCCAGACATACAACCATTAAGCTCTCATTGGAATTTAAGAGCACGTTAATAATTAGTGTTATTAATAAGAAAATAATAATTGATTACGTTCTTTTTTAAAAAGCAAAAACAGAATGTGATTTAAAATGCAAAATTAACACGCACAATGTTAGAACAAATTTACATTATAATCTTGTAAAATTTAATATGTGTATACATAAAATGTGGAAATCATGATTTTAATTTCATTATTGCATAAAATCTTACTATTATAAAGCACTGAAAATATTGAAATTACTAAGATGAAAGTCGAATTTCAATAATGTGCTATTACTTTCAATATAACGTAAGTGCGCAAAATTTATTATTTAAAGTAATAGCGCATTATCGGAAATCGACTTCCGGTGAAACACGAATCGTGTAACTTCAAATTCGTGTTAAATAAGTCCGCATAAAAAGAGACCCAAGTGTATAAATTATTGCATATTAATTAAAAATAATATTAATCAATTATAATTTGTAAGTGTAAATATAGATAATTAATACATATATATTTATATACACACATATATATTGTAACGCTATTGAGCATTCATTAAAAATTTTTGTCTAAAAATTATTAAAATAAAATTTTCATAAATAATACGAAGAAGGTTAATAAATCAATAAATAAGTTTATAAAAATCCAAAAAATTTTTTTTATTAAACAAAATGCACTTTGCTTTCAAAACCTAAAACTAAAAGTCTAAAAAGTTTTTTTTCTATTAGTAGTAGTTTGAAATAAAAGTTACAATTAATTAATTAGAAGAGGGAGGAAGATTAACTCAACAATTTTAGAAAGTAAATAAAAAGTTACAAGTTATGACCGTTCAAGAATAAATCTCTTTCTTCGTTTAAAATATTAAAGAAAAAAAAAGTAGTTTGCTAAAAACAATTAATTCATAGTTTTACAGGAAAAATTAAAAGTAGTTGATTTTCAAATAATTAAAAATATCTCTTTTTAATTTAAGTTAAAGAAAAGGAAAGGAAATCTCTTTTGTTCAAGTTATTCATTAGAGTAAAATATATGTGTGCATAAATGCCAAGAAGATTTTAAGCATAGCAAAATGGGTGCTTGTTGATAAAATAAATGTGCGTGTTAAATATTAAAAAATGATATAGAAGTTAAAATGTAAAAACAAAATGTGCAATGGCTACCAAGTTAAACAAAATCCACAAAACAACAAGTTTGCAATGGCCACTAATTAAAAGATCTCAAACAACAGAATTAAAAGCTTATCTAAGGAATTTCAACAACAAATATAGCTGGCAGACACATCCTAATAAATAGTCCAGTTTTTTTCATTGGACAATCAGTTCAGATTACAATGCGTTGAGTTCATTCTATCAGTCTTCAATCAGATTAAATCAGTCAATCGATCAGTTGACAATGCAGTGTTAAAAGTCTCAGAAACATACGACTTTGCTCCAGCCTGAGTCTGATGAAACAGCCAATCTGCCTAAGAAAAGTAATGCCTGCCTAACAACCTGAAAATCCGCTGTCAATATCTAACTGCCTTAAAGAATAATGCCAAGGAATACTAAGCATGAAACCTCGAATCCAGCCGGCTGGAAATATTTTCATGTGAAGTAACAACCAGCAAGAAGACAAAATCCTATTGAGAATAAAGTTCACAGCAAACAATAAGAAGTATCCATGTTCTAAAATCCTAGGTAACAACATTTTCTTATTTCCGTTTAAAGTAGCCATTGCAATAATTTGAAGCCTTCCAGAGTCAGTTAACAAATGAACTCTATAACATGCATAAAGAACTATTGACATGCGTGTTTTGAAATGTCGTATATGTTAATGCTTGAGAATATTTTATATTGATTTCATGTATATATTTAAATGTCAAATATTATTCAATGCTTGTGTTATCTTCTAGTTTATTATATGAATTCAGAGTGTGTGCATGGTCATTATAGGTAATGGTCATTGTCTGATTTAAATAAGTAGTTTAAAAGTTGGAAGAATAAATGTTTAAAATAAATAAATTATCTTTAAACTTAAAGCTTGTTGGTCAATTCTTTTTACCACTAATTCAAGCAACAATTTGTCCTTGTATTACTTTGATTGAGCTAGTCATGGGATATTTCGAATGCTGGATTATGGGCCTACTATCCAAACTCGTTAGTTCTTGTAGATAACTGGCGCCCGGGGTTTACTCCAAAACAAATAAAGTGCTTGGGTGGTAAGGGTTTGAATCTAACAGTCAAGATAGGTCACAGTCTGGAAATGCGATCGTGTTATGCGGTCTGACTGTGGGTATCGTTGGTAGCTCTACTATCAATGGTATTCTCCCCTCTGCTCGAAGATCCGGTTCGTTCACGTAATATTTATAATATGAAATTATAAATTTATGATAAATAAGGTTTAAACCCAGTTAAACTGAGTAAATAGTGTATTCCGAATATTCTTACGAATGGACCCGGCATAATATATATATATATGAACAATTACTTGTTAGGCAGATTGAAAAGCAATGCATTTTATATGATAGTATTTGGTTTTTTTTATATCTGTTAATTAACAGTTGCATATATAAATTAGAAAATAAAAAAGTTTTTACAAGAAATTGGATGAGCATTATTTGATACATTTTTCTTTAAAAGAATTTTTTGGCCTCCAATTTATACCTTGATTTTTTATTATTATTTATACTAATTTGAATCAAAATAAAAAAATAAAAAAAATATTTTCTTTTATTATTTTTTTAATTTGATTTAAAGTATCAACAGATGGTGAAATACATGCATAAGGTCTGAGTAAAGTCTAAAGTAATGCACAACTTTAAATATGATTATGTAGCACAATTTACCAAAATTTATTCAAAATATTCAGTTTCTGCATGATGTTATGAGAGGAACATTTAAAATGAAATCTAATGTTAAATACAGAATACATTTTAACTTCAAATTTAGTTTTTATCTCTTATAGCAATTTTTTTGGAACAGATTAAAAGCAAAAACATGAACTTTAGTTTTTTTGACTTCTAGGTTTGCAATAATGTTGATAATTGTTGTATTTCTTTGCAATTAAAAAGATGATTTATAGAATATTTTTTATATTTGAATGCAAACTAGCAGATTTTGTTATAGAAATTAATCTTTGAAAAATTCTAAATCTTTATCAGATAGGGATAAAAGAAAACTAATAATTTTTAATTGGATGATTATCAGCTTGGGAATGTGAAAAGAAGGCTTGAATGTTGAGATATAGCATAGACTTCATTGTGCTGCTGCTATATTTAACAAGTTAAAAAAATAGGGTATTGATAAAAAGTGATATAATTACTACAACTAAATTAGTTATAAATAAGACTATAATTTTGCTAAATTTAGATATCGACTTCCTAGCTAATGAAAAAATTTCATTTAAGGGGTGCTCTGTAAGATTCTAAAAATATGATGTCTAGATTCTTTTCTGGATAAAAGATAATTGATTCTATTATTGTATAGTTGCATCTTAATTGGATTGGTAGGCATCTGAAGTAAATGCATGGCAACATTCCTAAGAAAGTGTTTTATGATGAACTTGAAGTGTGGTCTTCATGGGAAAGTTTAGATTCTATTTATGTTATAAATATTTCCTCAAAAACCTTGTAAACATTTGCAGTATTGATTGTCTTTATTGTAATGTATAACTGAGAATGGAATACGTTAGAGAGTTATAATTAGGCAAAGTATTAGGATCTTTCAGTAAGAAAAGTTTGCTATAGAGAAAGTTAAAAGCGAGCATTGTAAGGTGTCAGATAAGCAAATTAAAAGACTAGCATGTAGTACATATTAATATATTTATTGCAAAACTATTTTTAATTACCTTTTTCTTAAATTATAATGGTTATATTTTTCTTAAAATGACAGCTAATGGTGATGACTGGTCCATAAGGAGTATCTATAGATGTTTTACAACTTTATTATAATCTCACTTGAAGTCCATATGTTTTCTAAGAATGTTCATGTCAGTATTATATATTTTTCTTTTGCAGTTTTTAATGTTATTAAATAATTATTTTACTGTTTCTAAGATAATAATCTTCAAATATGCAGAATCATATTAATGAATTTAAAAAAAAAAAAGCTAAAGAAGTATTTCTTTGTTTATTAATGAATCTTAAGATTAGATTTATTTGTCTGTATGAGTTATATTTGGAATTAATAGAAAAATATAAAGCTGCTTGAACTTGTGAAATTAATATTATTTATTTATACTTCCCAAGAAATATATAATAAATAATTCACATTGTCTCTGCCTGGATTATTGACTCTTTGCAAATGATTACTTAAGAAACTTTCTAATTCAGTGAGATATCTGCAAAACTTAAAAAATTTACCATTCAATTTGAATTCTTGTCTTTACTATCTATGAAACACTATTTTCAAACTTATCAATAACTTTATTATTATAATGATTTGTTTGAAATCTCTCACCAATATTTTTTTTCTAAATAAATTTGTTTTGCTATTTATATATTGATATATTCCATAATTGATAATCACTTTTTGAATGATAACATAGATTTGATTATATATTGAAAAAGTTCTCCTTTTATAAATATTGAATTATATTGCAGCAATGATTAGATCTTGTTAAAAATATTATTTATGATTTACAAAACATTTTCTCCCATAATACCACATTCACTTGTATCTGCAAATAGTGGTTATGTACAAATATTACTAAATCTACCACTTTATTTTATTGTAATATCTTATATAAATGCAATTTGTCTACCTTAATTTGAACACTTTTTAGCAAAAAAATTTTTTTTATTGTATATATGTACAAATAATCTTACATTTTAACTGTTCTGCAGTCTTCTTCAGAGCTATGATATAATTACAAATAAAATAAAAGAAATAACTATAAATAATACCATTAAAAATGTAAATAAAATTAATAAAAAAACACATATAATGAAATAAAATATAACAAAACATAATAAAAACAAAATAAATTAAATATAATCAAAACCAAATAAAATAAAATAATTCAGGTAATATAAACTAAAAAATAGATGAAGTATGAAATAAATATAAAGTATACATATGTATTCCTGACTGTATGTGTATATTTATATATTCATAAACAACTAACTATTAATTTAAATATGTATATATTTATTATTTTTAATAATCCTCTAATTATTTCTATTCCTTATAAACTTTAATTTTATTATCCCCACATTAATAAAATATTTTTTTTTATAATTCATTTATTAAAAATATTTTTTTCAATTTTTAAATCATATAATATTTATTATTTTCTTATTCTTCTGTTATTAATAATATTTTATATTTATCTTTTTTATTTTTTAATATATAAAAACCATAAATATTATAATCCATTTTTAAATTACACACTCATATGTTAATTTTTGTTTAAAAAGTTTTTTTTTTTTTAAAATTTAAGAAATTAAAATAGGAGCAAATAAGTTAAAAAGGGATTATAATATTTATGGTATTTAGATATTAAAAAAGAAAATAAATAGCAATATTATTAATAACAGAAGAATGAATAAAAAAATAATAGATATTATATGATTTAAAAATTAAAGGAATTATGGTTGAACTGAGAATTATATAAAAATAATAAGTATTTTATTAATATAAAGATAGTATAATTAAAGTTTAAGTTTATAAGGGATAGAAATAATTAAAGGATTATTAAAAACAATAAAAAAGAAATAATATATTTAAATTAATAGTTGTTCATGAATATATATATACAGGTATTTTTACACATGCATAATTTATTTTATACTTCATGTTGTATATTTTATTTTATATTATTTGAATTATTTTATTTTATTTGGTTTTGATTATATTTAATTTATTTCAGTTTTATTATGTTTTGTTATTTTTATTTTATTGCATGTTGTTTTTTAATTAATTTTATTATTACATTTTTATTGGTATTATTTATATATTTATTTATTATTATACCATAGCTCTGAAAACGTCTGCAGGATAGTCTAAACATAAGATTGTGTGAACATATATACCATAAAAAAATTTTTTTGCTAAAGAATATTCAAAGTAAGGTGGATAAATTGCATATATAGTAGTGACTATATAATAATGATATGAATAATACTCATAATAAACATAGTTAAAGAAGAGTTGTATAATATATTAATATACATGTGTACTAGTACTGGTTTGTGATAGTGTATAAAGTAAGGAATTTTGTAAATGCTGCCATCTATGAATGAATCATTAGAAACTATAAATAATTAATGCATAGAATGTAGATGTTTTGACTTAATTTCTGATGGATTTTTTTCTTCTTTTTTTAAAAAAAAACCTGTCATAATGTTAAATTGTTGAATTAGTAGGATTGACATCATCTGTCAAACTTTATTTGACAACTTGTCATTATTTATTGTTAGCAGTATTATATTATTATATTGATTATATGGTTTTTAATTGTTGTCTCAGAAGATAAGTATGAAATGTGATTTTTTACAGAATTATCTGTCACCTTTTTTTGATTTTTAAATCTTCTCGGTGGCATTCTTATTATAATTATGTAGTTAAGCCATCTCATTACTAATTATTATTTTTTTTACCATCATTCTTTTTGTGAACAGTTTACACTCTTAATAAATCATAACATTTCATAATATGACCAAAATAAGACAATTGCAATTTGGGCATTTATGCTTTAAATTAAAGTTTATATTTAATTTGATAGAATATTCATTTATTTGTTTTTCTTATTAACCATGATACTTTCTGAGTTTTTCTCCAATACCACAGTTTCAAAAAGCAACAATAGTTATCTCCTTTCTCACTGTTAACTTACTATATCATTCAAGTTACAAGATATACAATTTTTTTGATTTCCATTCTTAAAGATGTGACTCTACATATATAGATTCTTCCAAACTTTTCAATGCAAACTGCTCCATATTTTTTGAATACTGGATTCTTTGTTATTGATAAATAACCCATGAAGACAAATACTTGTGACAACTTCTACATTTCTTCTATCACTTTTAAAGTCAACTATTGGATTAGGGGAATGAGTCTCCTCACCCAAATTTGATTTAATCTTGAAATTAAATTTATTGCATTATTAAGAGACATTTTATCACCAATCTTTTATTAATAATGTATATTTTAAAAGTTTTAAATGTATTATTTGCATATGAAATTTATAATACAACTATATTAAAATTATTTGTAGGTTTTATTTTGAAAATATTTCTATATTATGTTTATCTTATAATAAAACTCTAAACATCGCATAATCACAATTCTTTTTGCATACACAAAGGTAAAACTCTCAATACAAGGCTCCTTATTGATGAAAGCCACAAGCTAGAAACTAGTCTGGGAATTTTGGATGAGTAGTCACTAGATAAGGATTTTATGCACAAACCTTCCTGCATCCATTGATTATTCTGGCTTGCACTGAGTGGTGCTACTGTATGGAGAGTTTTGCCTCTATGTTATAATAAAACTATTGTTTTAAAGGCAAACAAAAAAGTTAGTTCAAAACAAAAATATACCTCAATTTTATTTTTTATTATCTTGAAGAATTTTTTGCTTTCTATATCTTTTAAATCATTTAAATGTTAGCAGATATATTACATAATTAGTAATTAGTTTGTTTGTTTTTTTCAATTTATTTTATTTATTTTAATTTCTATATATAAATATAGAACGTTTGAGTGCTCTTTTAAAAAAATTATTTGAAACTCATGTATCTGGTGATGTTAATGAAGAATTAGTGAAAGCTGCAGCTAATGGAGATGCTCAGAAAGTTGAAGAAATCTTGAAACGCTCTGAGGCTGATGTAAGCTTTTTTAATGATAGTCTAGTGTTATTATTAATCTTATTTAAAAAAAGATTTTGTTATCTTGTATTCTTTATTTTAATTCTTTGCATTTATTGAAATCTTTAAAATAGTATTGTAACTTAGCATTTGAAAACTTTTAGCTATATTAAGAATATTTTGAAATAATATGTGAGTCAGAGTCCTATATAAAATAAGATTTTTACATAGTATATAACTGATGAAGAGTTTTTCCTAGAACTAATACAGAGAAACTTGCATTATTGTAGTTTGAAAGACCTATAATTGAATATTCATAAGTTGGTTTATATATAAATATATCATATTCTGATTCATATATATAATCATCAACACATTTTTAATAGACAAATTCTAAAAAAACATTTATTTCAGCTATTCTTATTTAGAATTCATCAGTATGCTTAAGTGTTTAATAACCAAAAATTAGTGATTTAGAGATTAATATTTATATTTGTAAGTTTATTTTTTTATATTATGCAATGTATACATATTAAATACTACATAATGTTATGCTAGTAATAATAAATAAAGTAGAAAATTTTATAACATTAAATATTATCTTAAAAAATTTATACTAAAATTTTCTCCCAGTGTAATTTCATCTATTAACAAATTAACCTTTACTGGAGAAGATCTATTTGTTAATAGGCGAAACTATGATCCTGAGAGAATTTTAGTATATATTTATTTTTTTAACTAGTATTTAATGTTATATGATTTTCTATTTTATATATACAATGTGTGTATGTGTGTGTATATAGATAAATATTCATACATAAAACAATTCATTTTAAGTATTTAAAATAGTCCAGCATTATATTTTTATTTAAATATTTATTACTAAAATGTTGTAATAGACTAAAATTAAAGAAATTGCTTTTCATATTTTTAGATATATATGTTTATAAAATGAAGATATTTTTTCTAAAAGCAAAGAATATTAAATTAATCTGTGTGAAACGTGAAAACTTTTTAAGTTCCAAACAAGTTTACAATTTTTTTTTTTTTTTAAAAACCAATCTATCTTGCCATTCAATTATTAATCAGTAAAATGAGTATTTTAGCTAAGAAAGAAAAACTATTAATCTTCATCATCTAGCATTTCACAGATGTCTTCTCCTTTATTCTTTTTTTTAAAAAGAAAATTGAAGAAATCTTTGCTCTACTTCAGGATATTTGATAGCTTATTCAGTTTTTCACATATATATGTAATTTATGTATATACATCTCACTCATGTCATGAGTGGAATATTTAAATTTAATACAAATGTTGCTTGGAAATGTCATTGTCTTTTAAAAATTATGTATATACATAGAATGTATATCTTTATTGATTATTTGCAAAATACTGGTTTCTTACATAATTTAAACATTTGCTCCAAGTCTTTCTATTTCTTGATATATTTCTTAAAAACCCATAATTAATTCTTGAAATAATATCATTGATCAATTTTTTTTCCCCCCACTTTTTTTTGTTTATTTTTTACAATTCATTTGATCTATTTTTTATAATATTTTTAACTCTAATATATGCTCAAACGAGTTTCTCTTTATAATCATAATTTCCTGAATAAATTTATTTTTCATATATTATTTTTCTTCTTAATTGCTGATATTATCTTTCCAATTTATCTCTTCATCCTTTTTTTCAAATCAACATCTCAAAAATCTTCATTTTTTATTCTCTTTTTGTTTAATTGTCCATATTTCTGACCATAGTAAGTACTATCTTATTCTAATTTCTTTATTATTATTTTGTTCATCAGTTTAACCATTCAAATATTTAAAAAAATAACTTGCTGTATAAATTTTGTCTATAGTTTACTCTTAATGCTTTTATTTTATACCTATTCTAATTGCTAAATTTTATTTACATTTAACTTATCCCAAATCTTATACAAGGTTTTTTTTTTTTTTAAAATCATATTTAATATTTCTGTTAAATTTATTCCACTAACCATAAAGCACTGCAAGAGAGCACATTTGATATAGTAAATCCATCAAATTTTAGCACTAACTTCATCATTAGCAAAACAGCATTCATTTAACAACTTCACATGATCACCATTTCTTATGCTTGCTCTTAACTGTTATTAAAACAGGCAAAACTCTCTATACATATTGCCACTCAGTGCAAGCCAGAGTAATCAATGGATGCCAGAAGGCTTGTACATAAAATCCCCTTGGATCTGAGAGCACTGCACCTAGATCTTAGGATCTAATGCAACTTTCCAGCAGCTCCTTACTGACGAAGGCCACAAGCCAGAAACTAGTCTGGGGATATTGGATAAGTAGGCACTAGATGGGGATTTTGGCTTGCATTGAGTGGCAATACATATAGAGAGTTTTGCCTGTTTTAATATCATTTAACAACTTCTTTAAGTCAATATTAAACATAACCTTTTTTTATATTTATATGTTAGTAAAAAGACTATTAAATCCACTAAAAATTTTATTTAGCATTATTATTATCTTTTTCAACCATTATTGATCCACAGAAAGTTAAAGATCTCACCAAGTTTAATTCAGTTTCTCAGATTTCTAACATTTCTTCTCCAGGTCACATCAGCAAACTTTTTTATTTAAGCCATTCATTTTATATGTGATTTTTTTTTAAGTCTTTTATAATCTTTTTAAAAATTCATTTGTTTATCTATTATCATCTCTTGTAGAAATATATTTAACTCTGCTCTATTTCAGTATTTTAATTATTTCAGTGACATCAATGATACCTGTTTGTTTTTTTTACTCATGTATTTTATTTTTGATATTTTTTTCTACTCCTAACATACATGTCATACTTTGTTGAATGATCTGAAGTCTTTGTATTTCTCTTCTGTTAAATATCCAAGTCTCGTATCCATTAGTTAGAATTGGTAAAACACATTTATTAGAAACCTTCATTTTCAAACAGGGAAGCTTTTTTTTTTTTAATATTGAATTATTTTTACCAAAAGTGCTTCATCCAAGTTTAATTCTATGATTAATTTTATCCATTATGTTTTCATCAGTAGTAATAATGTGATGGAAAGTATTTTCTTCTAATTCATCATTATCAATCTTTATTTTTTTCTTCTGAGAAATTCCATTGAACATTAATTAATATTTTTAACATTTATTTTTAGTTCTAGTTTTTATTTTTGCAACATTTTCTGAAGATCTAAAGCATTAATTGGAAAAACAATCACATCCTCTGCAAAATATTTTTGATTTAATTAATCTCTTTTACTTTTACTCTATTAGCTTCCCATTTTAATTCATACAATACTTATGTAAAACTGCTATAAAAGATTTTGGAGACATACATCCTTCTCAATGTTAATCTTTTTAATATCACTATATAATATAATCATTGCTATTATATTTTGATAAATGTTTTTCAGAATATGACAATATCCCAGTTCTATATCTTAATGATCCAATATTTTAATCATTGTACAAATGTTTATAGAATCAAAAGCTTTTTTTGTAATTTATAAATTAAAAACATAATGACAATTTATATTTCATTGGTCCTTTCTATAACTTCTCTCAATATAATCATTTTTAATTCTAGTTTGGATGAATTGTAATTATCTTAATAAAAATTGTGTATAGAAGTATTAAAAGATCACATGACCACCTCCTCTTATGCTTGTGTATAACTGTTGCTAAAACAGGCAAAACTCACTATATAAATTGCCACACACAGCAAGCCAGAGTAAGATTCATAGTTTTGTAGTTAAATGGAGATAAAAGGTGGTTGCTGTAGGGTTGCATTAGATCCTAAGATTTAGGTGCAATGCTCTCAGATCCGAAGCTCCTCACTAATGAAGGCCATAAACCAGAAACTAGTCTGGAGATATTGGATGAGTAGGCACTGGATGAGTAGGCACTAGATGGGGATTTTATGCACAAGTCTTCTGGCATCCATTGCTTACTCTAGCTTGCTGTGTGTGGCAATATATATATAGTGAGTTTTGCCTGTTTTAACAACAGTTATACACAAGCATAAGAGGAGGTGGTCATGTGATGTTTATTGGCTTAAAACCAATCCTGCCTAATAGGATAGTGGTGGCTATGGTTATTAAAGAACCAAAGACATCAAAATGTATGGGTACTGAACTGGGTTCAGACCCATATGACTCTATAAGCTAATGGGCTTGGATTGAAAACATTAAGGTGTTTTCAGTTTAAGACTCATAGTTTGTAGTTAAATAGAGATAAAAGGTGGTTTCTGGAGGGTTGCATTAGATCCTAAGATCTAGGTGCAGTGCTCTCAGATCCAAAGTTCCTCACTGATGAAGGCCATAAGCCAGAAACTAGTCTGGGGATATTGGATGAGTAGACACTAGATAGGGATTTTATGCCCAAGCCTTCTGGCATCCATTGCTTACTCTAGCTTGCTGTGTTTGGCAATATATATATATATAGTGAGTTTTGCCTGTTTTAACAAGTATTAAAAGATTGATAGATCTGTAATTTTTAATCTTTCTTAAATGTGAATATTGCATTCATTCAATCATCTGGAACACCTTTATCATTTAGATATTTGGTCTATAACTTTGCCAATAATTTTTCTATTTCTTCATCTGTTTCTTTTAAAATATTGATTATGATTTCATCATTTCCAGGAGCTTTTCTCTTCTTCATAGATTTAATTGCATGTCTCATTTCTTCATTTAAAATGCTGAGCTATTCAGAAGATGTAATAATTGTAGAGGATACTTTGTTCTCATATTCTTTATTACTATATAATTGTTCATATAACTCTTTTGCACATTTCATGATGTCATCTCTTTTTTTTAGTAGTAGTTTTACCTTTTCTTCTTATTGCAAAAATAAATTTCATGTTTATATAACCAAGATATTGTTTTATACTTTTGATATATTTTTTCTCTTCTATAACTTTCCTTATTAATTCACAATTATATTTTCTTATATCGTTATTAAATCTTTTTTTATACCATTATGCAAAATTCTAGATATTCAGTTTTTTTAAAGGATCATTTTTATATATTTTTATATTTTTTCTTCATACACTATCTTGTTGCTTTTTTATATCAACTATTTTTATTACAGTTCTTAATAATGTATCAATTTTTTTCCTGTTGATTTTACCCAAATCTGAACCATCTTCAAAATCTGTCAATAAGTTAACATGATTTACAAGTTCTAATTTAAATTCTTTGCACTGCTTTTGAAGGTTAGAAATATCAATGGTGAATACTGGTTTTCGTAATAATTTTTGTCTCTAGTTTTGCATTAACACATAATTTACAACTCACTAATTGTTGATCACTTTTTATGATGAATTTATTTAGAATATTATATTCTTGGAATAAATATTTTCTGTTAATCAAAATATAATCCAATTCAGATGTATCTTCTTTTAGATGCTTCTGTGTCCTTTTCCATTTAGCATTTTTTTCAAAGAAAGAATTCATAATATAAAGTTTTTCTTTTTCTGAAAACTTCACAGGTTTGTGTCCTCTCTCATTTTTATTACCATAACCATATTTACTCATAGCACTTTCATCTTTCAATGATTCATCAATTCTAGCATTAAAGTATCCTATAACAATTTTAAAATGTTGTTTGGTTTAATGAAAAACCTTTGAATATCCATATAAAAATCTTCGTTTTTTTCATCACAGTGAAAATTTATTGGAGCATAAATCTGAATTATCTGTATTTGGTATCTTTCATTAAGTTGAATAATTATTCTGTCTGATATACCATCAGTCTTCACAATGTTGATTTTTCCACTTTTTATTTATAATAAATCTCACTTCATTTGTGTTTCCAATATTTGTGTCTTTTGTCTATTTTTTAAGTCAGCTGTATCTTCATCTTTTTTTCTAACTTCACAAAATTTTACAATGTCCAATTTAAAATTAGACAAGTCTTCACCCAATTCATGCACTCTTTCTTTATTCTGAAAATGATCTGCAATTCTAAGTATTTAAAATATTGTCATCGAATGACAGACTAGGTAGACATAATTAAAAATCTTAATAACAAATTTGATTAAGTGAATTCTTTCACTCCTGGGTTAACTTCATCATTACCAAAACAATACTCATTAAACAATTCTTTTAATCTATATTAAACAAGACAAAATATAACTAAAGGCGATTAAATCTTTTTTGTATATCAATAAATTTCTTGATAAATATTATCTCTCTTTCCAGTATACTTTTAATTATTCAAAATATTCTTGGCCAGGATTTAAGAATATATGATATTATTTTTTTATTTTAAGTTCCAAGAAACTTAGGATTTGTTTTTTAAGCAGTATAGCTAACTATTCAGTTATTGGTCAGTAATGACTTTCTAATTTTTTTTAGTTAAAAAATAAATCCACTTGGTTTTCACTAGCCTAATGAGTATTGAGTTTTTCTTTACTGCATCTCCATAGAGAAAAAATAGAGAAATCCTTGCTTTGCATTGGATTATTTAAAACTGTTCACATCTTTCACATTTTTAAAATGGATAAAATGTTTTTGGAATGCTTGCTTTTTACTATTACATTTCCTTTATGTAATCAACTTTTTAATGTCCTAACACAACGAATGAATTGGTTATTTAATCCAATAAAACATCAAAGTATTGTGAATATGTAATTTGTATTTTTGCAATAGTATTATGGTTGGCAAGTCTGGATGTGGTACTTTTGAAGATTATCATTAATAATATTGGTAAAGAGAAATTTTCATTATTTATTTACATATCTCTTAGAGAATAAAAAAAAATCATTTATATATATTGTGAAAATTAATATAAAAGAATGAGAGAATAATAACTCTAGAAAAAGAGTAATTAAATTGTCATATGAAAATGTAAAATTTAGTACTTCATACTATATATTTTAGAAAACCTATATAATTACTAAGTATGTAATTTAGACCAATATTTTCTGAAATCAAACTAGCATTAAAAGTGTCGAAAAAGATGAATGCATTAATCTAAAAAAGATTTTTTTTTAACAAAAATTATTTAACTGTTAGTAATTTAATATAATTTCCAACTAATTTACAAATGAAAAGCAAAGCATTGAATTTTTAATTATTGAAGTTACTACAAGAACAAATATTTCATGTTGTAGATCATATATATATAGCATTATATAAAAGGATTATAAAATGTAAAATATTGATCAGAATAAGTCTTTTTTAAAAATTAATACAGATTCAAAAATTATTTTATTAAAAATGTAGTTATATCTTTACAAATAATAATGATTCCAACACAATAGAAATTAAACAACTATATAAAAATAAATAAATATTGTCTTTATTATTGAAACAATTTTTGCTCTATGTTAAGGCAATTTCAAAATACACTTTCTGTTACCATCACATAACCCTTATATTCATCAATACTCCCTCTAATGGTCATTTCATATAACCTTTTAACATATACCCCCCCCCCCTTTATATACACAATAATTAAAACCACATTAATTCCAATTAAATAATTATATATGTATATTATACACCATAAATTATATACTACTTTATATAAACTCTATTGAATTAATTATATACTTTATACATTTAACTAAATTATATATCATTTTTCATATATTTCTAATAACCATATCTACAAATATGTCATATATATTAACTTTCAAAAAAACAAACAAACATATATTAAATTTTCCAATTGTTCTTTAATGCCCATTTACTATTCAGTTTTGCAGGTCCTTTAACTAAATCAACACTTTTATTCATATTCTCATGAATATATATTATTAAAAGTACTTGCAAAGTTGAGTAGTAAGTGGGAATTAAAGAGCAATTGAAAAATTTAATATATGTTTGTTTGTTTTTTTGTAAGTTAATATATATGATATATGTAAATAATTAGTTAATTATGGATGAATAAAGTTTTATTTGTATATATGGTTGTTAGAAATATATGAAAACTGATATATATTAATTTAATGTATAAAGTATATGTATATAATTAATTCAATAGAGTTTATGTAAAGTAGTATATAATTTATGGTTAAAAATAATCAATTTAAACCAAAATTGAAATAGACAACTCACTATAAATAAAAAATTATTTAATACATTATGGACAAATTTTAACATTGAAATTTGATCATTTTAAAGTATTTATAATTTATGATGTAATATATATATGTGTATAATTATTTAATTGTAATTAATATGTTTTTATTCATTGTATAAAAATAACATGTATGTATAAAGGGAGAGGGCTATACATATGTAAATAGATTATATGATTGTATAAACTGATTATGTACAATGAACATTAGAGGGAGTATTGATAGATATAAGGGTCATGTGATTGTGTTAGAAAAGTGTATTTTGAATAGGCCTTCAATAATAAAGAAAATATTTATTTATTAATATATAGTTATTTAATTTCAATTCTGTTGGAATCATTATTAATTATTTGAAAACAACATTATAGACAAATTTATGTATTAATATGTTTGATCATTGTTAAGGATATCTTTACAAAGTACAGTATATGCATTCATTAGATTAATTTGATTTTTTTTTCCATTCACAAATGGCTCATCATGCAATTAAGATAAAATATTCTTGTATTAGCATTGTCATCCATCACTTACATTCATTATCAATACATTGTAGGATTACAATTTTTTTTTTGAGGATAATTAAGTTTTTCAGTTCATAACTTATTTTTTTCCCACAAAATTCTGAAAACTTCATTATCTCAATCAACCATTCATCTCATACATAGTGCTTTTTAAAGTCTTTTATAACTGATTGAAATTCATTTTAACATTTAATAATTAATATTATTATTGTGAATTAATTTAAATATACTAATGCACCAACTCTGTATAATATTATCTTTTTTAACAACTTTTATTTTTTAATTATAAACAAATTTTTATGTAATGTAACTTTTTTAAAAATTAAAAAGCAAAATCATTGTAAAGTAAGAAAGAAATAAAAGTTTACTGTCTCAGATATTATTGCTTAATTGTTTACTTTTTTCTGTTATCATTTGACAGCCATGTATAGATGAGAAAATACAAAATGAAAACTTAATTTTATATAGGACCAACAAATAGAAAAAAATATTTATATAAATAAAAAAAAATGACATGCTTTATTGTGAAAACAAATTATTCTTATTTGTGAAAAAAAAAAAATCATCTTAGGAATTGAAGCTAGATAAGATTTATTTCAAAATAAACTCTGATTATTTCTGGGGGGGGGGGGGGGGTTGGTGGTGGTTTTCTTATTTTCTAGCTTTAATTATAAACAAATAATATTTTTAGAAAATATTTCTACTATTGTTTTTATTTTTTAGCATTATATATTTATTATACAGTATTAGTTTTTAAATGATTATACATTTATTTTAGGTTAATGGTGTCTTTGCTGGTCACACCGCGCTGCAAGCGGCCAGTCAGAACGGCCACGTGGAAGTCATCAAAGTCCTAATCAAGTACACAGCTGAGCTAGAAATTGAGGTGAATTTAAAAAATAAGTGTGTGTGGATTACATATAGGAATGAATTATGAAATAATTTAATTAATTTATTTTTTAAAATGTTACAATATTTATATTCTCAAATATTTATTACTAGGACAGAGATGGTGACCGTGCCGTTCACCATGCTGCTTTTGGTGACGAGCCTGCCGTGATTGAGTGTCTGTCACGTGCAGGAGCCGATCTGAATGCTCGCAATAAGCGGCGTCAAACAGCCCTTCACATCGCAGTTAACAAGGGCCATGTGGGGGTGGTTAAATTCCTTATGGATTTAGGATGCCATCCTAGCTTACAAGTAAGAAATTTTGTGAAAATTTATCTATTATATATTTATATTATTTTTGTTATTCTAGTATCAATTAGTTATTACTAAATTATTTTCATATTCCACTGATATTGCTAATGTACATCTGTTTTTTTGTTTTAATAACATTGAATTTTAAATTATTCTTTTTATTTTAATTTGAATTTAGTTGTAAGTTGTTTTAAACAGGACTTTGGCTAATAAGATAAAAACAATCATATTTGTATGTTATGTATATAAGGAAATTCTCTTTAAATTATAGTATTTATTTTTACATAACTGCTGAATTTTTACTTTTTTTATAACATGCAAACTTATCAAAAATTTTTAAGGTTATCAAAATAGCTTAAAATTTTAATACTATGCAAAAAAAAAAATCAGCACTCAGTTTTGTTAAAATTAGAAGTTGGAAAGAAAACTGGTGTTAAACAAGGATGTGTTTTTCTCCAACATTGTTTTCAATTTTGTTGATAGTGATAAGCAGCTTAATCACACACATATCAAGATATAATATAGATTTGATGATGGAAACTTAAATATGAAAAGAAGACAATTTTTACTTAAAATTTTCAAGAATTATTTTTTCATACATTAGGCATTTTTTGTTTTTATTGCTGCTATTATATCAAATTGTATACTGTTTTTGGAATAAAGTTATTTAAATGAAATGAGTTAGTTGTTTTTATCCTAATACAAAGATATAACTTCAATGATAGCATGAAATAGTGTAAAATGTCACAAAAAAATATGTGAGACATTTATACAGAATATTTCTGCTTAATAAACAAAATGGGTCATATATCTCACTATTATAAGACATATAGTATATTGAAGTTTTTTGTATGTCATGCTAAATTAGACTTAATATTTTATAAAGAATTGTTAGACCCTGTAGTAGATGCAGTTCATTTAAAAAATATCTTTTATTAATAAGAAATTATAATGGAATAGTTAGAAGTTAGAGCCCACTATATAAAATTTCAAAAATGGCTCTTTTTAATTTTATAATGCATACTTTAATAATTTTATCAATTTAAACATAATGGTCAATAATCAAAGAGCTCTTTCACAATAACTAGTTCTCTTGAGTTACAATTAACTGATTAAATTTGACTAATTTTGTGACATGAGTTATATTCATAGTTTAAGACTACAAATTTATTTTAGTAACTAAAACAACTGCTACCTGATTTGTTTTAACTCTTGAAATTGAATCAAGAAGGCTTTTCTGAGCAAGTTGCCAAAAATTTATGATCTTTAAAGGAAGTCTCTCAATTTTGGCTATGCTATTGTTATTAAAATTAATTTATTATAGTAATTTTAATACGTTAATACCAGTAAAAACTAGTCAAACAAATATAAGTAACTGGAGTACTGCAGTTATCTTTTCAGATGCTATTTCTATAAAAGAATAGTGGATAGTTAATTGAAAAATAATGTTTTTTGAATCCATATGTAAAATATCAGACCAATGTTAATGGGTAACTCTGTGAATATTTATTAAAAAATCTCCAGTGAATTTTACAAAACTATCTATTATTATGCAATATCCCAAAAAAATTATTGAATCTTTTCAAATAAATGAAAAAAATGTAGAAGAAAATAATAGAATAAAACAGCTGTTGAGTAATGAATGAAGTAACAGAAAATCAGGATCAAAGAAAATCATGAAGAGGCATTTCTGTTGTTAAGTATAATGAGGGGAAAAAATAAAAGATGTTAATAACATTATTTTGGCACAAGAAAAAAAAATATAAGAAAAGGTAGTGAATTTATACTGCATTTTTATTACATGAATGGTTTATATCAAATCTTACCTATTGAAACAATAACTTTCTAAGCCCCTATCGTTTCACCATCAAACCTAATGACACTCTCATCTGTGCTAAGTTCGAACCTATTTAAATGTTAATAAATTTAAAATTAGCTCATGTCTGTATAAACAGTATTATATATTTGCGTGCGAACCAACGCTATAATTAGATAGGATTAGTAAAAGTATAGCGCACTAAATTGATTTAATAATTCTAAAAATGTTCGTTATATTATTTAAGTTAAGAGTAAATTATTAATTTTGTTTGTTAATATTGTAATTTCGTATGTGGATATATAATCTGTGCTATATAGAAGAAAGACATGATTTAAAATATGTAAAAGCCATTATCTAAAAATAATATTAAATGTCTTTAAAAATTGTTAAAAGATTTCTTGTTTTAAATATATTTCTCGAAAATATATTTAAAAGCTATATCAAAATATGTTTGTAAATTATTTTAAATAAATATGTAAAAAGGTTTGTGTTTTAAAAAAAATGTTAAAAGGTTGTTTTTAAATAAGAAGAGTTTCTATTAAATGTAAGATAAAAATAAAAAGCTGGTCAAGTAATTAAAAAGATTTTTGATTGTAAACAAGTGTCATTAACAACCACATCTGGAATTCGTAAAAAGTAAAACTAGTTCAAAATTTACTAATTAAAATCTCCTTAGATAAGATTAAGTTATTTTAAAATCTAAATTGGACAATTGTTTGCAACAAAAAATCTTAATTATAATAATAACTTATGGAATGTTTCTAACATAAATTATCTAAGATCTGGATTGTAAAATTGAAAAATATTTAATTAAATTCCTGAGTTTAATGAGTCTTGAGGCGATAGATTCCGATAAGGAAAAGATATAAATACTCTATATTTTAACAAGAGGAGGGCCATATTGTTAGTGAGAATTGCAACCAGTCTTCACAATTGTTAATGTTTAACATGTCCGGCTAAAAGCGGGCATCTTGTTGCTGTTACTCCGCGGGAGAACGGGGTTTCTCTCGTCGAAATGCCTAAACCACCATCATGCCGATAGAAGAGACGAGCCTAACATAATGGGAAAGATGATGCCGCCCAGTCAAACTAAACCAAACCAACAGCCAAGAACTTGCAGTCCAGATAAATAATACCGGTACTGTTTTATTTTTCAAACCGCAGAGCTCTGTGTAATTCTGTGTAAATGTAAATAATATCTATATAAGTTAGCTAACTTTCTTTTTAAAATAATGATAAAGCTAAATGTAATCAAAACTTAAAATCCATTTAAGATTTTAAATATGTCAATTGCTATCAAAATTTAATGTGTTAAAGTTTAAATAATCTGACTTATTTATATTTTCCATTCACTTCAAAGTAAATTATTTAGTTTAAAGTTATATCACTGCGGTTGTGTCTATATTTCTTTGCTTATTTTAATTAAATGCTTTTATATTCCAATGATAAAGCTAAATGTAATCAAAACTTAAAATCCATTTAACATTTTAAATATGTCAATTGCTATCAAAATTTAATGTGTTAAAGTTTAAATAATCTGACTTATTTATATTTTCCATTCACTTCAAAGTAAATTATTTAGTTTAAAGTTATATCACTGCAGTTGTGTCTATATTTCTTTACTTATTTTAATTAAATGCTTTTATATTCCATATGCCAATATTTCGAAACAGTGGGCACTAATTTCATGTATATTTTAAGAAGATATTATTTGAAAATCTTCGTGTAATTTGTTTATAGCGTCAACTTTCTGCGCTGTTTCGAAATCCTATTTTTTTATTATTTAAATGATTTAATATGTGAAAAGTGGCTCTTTTATAATCAACCAGTTAAAAACGTAACCTTATAGTTTTATTTAGTATTAAATTTAGCCTTGATCGTATTTATAAGTATATTTGACATTTAAATTCTTAAGTCCATAGAAATATACTTTCCCTCCTTAAATATTTATTATCTATAAGTAACTTAATAGATCAAGCATGTCAAAGTACAGATGTATTAATATTCCCTTTAGTAGCATAGACATTTATTATCAAGCTACACAAGAGTTGGTCCCAATTTGATAGAGCTAATATGCTATTAACTCATATTTCATAGTATGAAATATACTATTCTTTGCTTGGCGGATGTGATATATTATTTTATAAAATTATTCTTGTTTTGCTGCTAAACGTAATATACGTATCTCAAGATGGAGCCACGGCATTGCCAGCACATCTTCTCTTATAGGGTAGAGCAGTAGGGAAGCCTGAGCCAAGGCCAGGTTAGCACGTAAGTCCCCCGCCATTCCTGAACACAATGTTCCTTTTCACGCAGCATTGCGATCGGTTACAGGGTACCGGCGTTTGTCGCAAGAACCCTGAAGTTATTTCATCCATCCGCAGAGCGACTTTTCCTATTATTGTTTACCAGTGCCATAGCACATTGGTAAAATCTTATTTCAGCCAACTCTCCCACCTTAACATAACTCTTTCAGCATTCTGAAATTTTCTCTCGAAAGCCATGTTCGATCGATCATTACTTGAGCTGGTTTATGCACTCATTATTAAGTCATATATATATATAGTTTAGTAAATGAATTCATGATCAAAGTTCAATATAATTATTTATATAACAGCCACCAATATAATAGGATTTGGCTTAAATAGATTTATAGACATAACGTAGTGATTAAATATGTATCAGTGGTAAAGCAATTCATAATACGGGCATATGTTAAACCCATGTATGAAAATTAACTGAAATTATTTATATAAAGCTATTTTGAATTGTATATAAAAAGAGAATGTGTTCTCTTATCCACCCAATGTTTGCGTACATTCGACGCTGAAATGTGTAAAACATCAATTTCATGCCAATTGTAAATAAATATATAATTAATTTAATGTATTTCGTTCTCTGTCTCGTTATTGATCTAATTCAATCCAATTCCAATTATTATTTATAGCCTATATATGTGAAAACTATGCATTAAATTAAATTAGATTAGTGATATATTTTAGTCAATGAAGAACCTCTCTTTTAATTATCAGTCTTATTGCTTCTCCGTGACCTATGTTGGCCATCTGGAAAGAGGTATACTACATGTAATTTCAAGGTGGTCATTCGTAGGGTCTTGAGTCTTGGAATCCTGGCTTACAAGTTGAAGTGTGGTCAGACTTGGGATGTCACAGTCCTAGTCTGGTCAGCTTTGGTCTCTTTTTCTTGGATTCTGAATTCTGTTATGCGAATGTACAAACTTGACTGTTACTTAGTATATTTTTTTTACCGGGTTGTTACAGCTGGCCACCCAACTTGGGCCGATCTATTAATAAAAACTATGTATACCCTGAGTAAACTTTTTTTTTCAAAATGAAATACATAAAGTCATATACTTTAAATCTTATAAAAGCACTGCCAGAAAAAAATAGCACATATATTAAACGTGAGAAAGTATAAATAATTTTAAACTGTATTTTGTTAAAAAGAAAGTCAAAAGGTTGCAATTGATATGTTTTTTTTTGTTAATATAAATTATGGTTTAATGTGTATAGGAGCACACAGCCACGTAAGTTTATGATGGTAAATGTGGTACCTTATGGAGAGTACTTTTGGGAATTTACTTCAGTGTAATCCTATATAAGCATTTCAATAAATCATAAATAAGTTGGTGGTATTTATAATTATGCTGCAAATATACACGCATAAACCCATTATCTTTCAAAATATATTTACTTCAATGCAACCTTCCTAAATAATTTAAATAATTTGCTTGCCATGCCGTGAGTAAAAATAAAATGTATAAAATAAAATAGAATTCTCGGGGAGAGGAGGTGTAAACATAAATGGTCCTTGATAAACGATAGCCAACATTTTTTTTTTCTTGTATACTGTATAGTCTTTTGTAAAATTACTAACCGGATGTTTTTGTAAATGTCTTCGAAAATCGTGTACCGTAACTACTAACCCTAAGTAAAATTTTTTTTTTTTTGATCATTTTTTTTAAGCAATTTTACTGATATGTAATGAGCACTGACGTCGTTACATTGTTTTTATTATTAAACATAAAGTTAAAATAAAAAGTTCGCATTTAAAAACTTCTTTTTTTTTTGTTAGACATAAAAATTGAAAATCTTAAACTCGTATATATATATATAAAATCGCGCAGATGAAAAATTATTAAAATAAAACTTTATTAAAGAAAAAGTATTTTAAAACTAAATCTTAAAAAGATTTAGAGATAAAAATATATCTTTAATTTTGGAAAACACATTAAGTAATCAGAAAATGGAAATGATTATTTTAATTAGTAAACTAGCCTTGGGCATTTGTATGTATAAACAGCGGTCAGATAGGAGAGAAAAACAATGAAATCGGACCTCAGCGAAAGGACCATCACATCGATGACGTAATGTCAATTCAATCCACAAAATTAATATAAAAGGACAAGTTTGAAAATTATTGATTGATTATTATTGAGAGATGTGACAGATATGTGTTAGTGCAGAGGTGAAGGAGAAGGGATTGAAAAGACGCACTCTTCAATCCCTTCAGTTCTGCTAAGAAAGAAGGAGAAATGAACTATCGTTTTCTACATTGAGGACCACTTAAAGCAAAAACCTCCGGACGGATAAATAAATCGGCCAACAGAATATCAATCTTAGGACGGCGTGGGAATTCACGTTCATGGCAAGCAACGGATAAAATTGGACGTTTTAAAAAATCGTAAGAACTTTATATTCATTTGAACAATAAGAACTCTAAATTTTAAAACTTTTTGGTAAATAATCCTATCTGACCAAACTAAAATATTTATTAATTAGTTATAATTTTATTTGATGTGTTTCTTTTGTAAAATCATTTATTTATTTATTTATTTTTTGTTCTTTAAGTTTTATCATGATTTTTGTTTTTCGTTAAATTAATTATATAAATGTTAAACTTAAGTCGGGCATGAATGGCTGTATAGATTTGTAAAGTTATATTAGGGGAGGGTAATCTTAGGTTATTTGTGTCGTAGTTGAATTGGGTCAATGGATGGGATATATTGGTGTGATTAGTAGATGTAATATCAGATTCACTACGGGCAGAATCGTTTCATATGCCGCACTCACCCGTTTGCCTATGGAAGGAATTATAAGACGGAGAACGCAGTTCCTTTCTATGGAGTTTTTTTTTTTATTGCTCTTCTTGTTAGATAGATGTAATATTCCTATTTGACGAGAGGCAATTTCTTCTCTTAACTTTTTGGCGCTGCCGTATTTCGTATTACATTGAATGCATCGATATATCAGATAAATTGACGCCAGTTTTGACTGCAAACCTTTAGCCTAAGGTTAAATAGGGATAGAATGTTTTATTTTCAAAAGCAAATCTATGTAGTCTATTCATACTCAACACTAAATAAAAATGCATTAAATTTAAGTTGTTTATAGATGCTTGCATGGATTGGTTATCTGTTAAGTATGTTTTGGGTTTTCATATTTGATCAAAATATATAGACATTCGATAAATAATGATACCTTACGGTGAGTATCTAAAATGTATTTATTCGGATGTCTTTTAAGTTATTGGTGACAATGCAAGTATCTTTTGGTGAATACTATTGGGTTACTTATAAATTTCCCTCTGCAATTGTCAGTATCAATGATTTTATATTTTGATCGTTTATGTTTATTTTGAAATGTTTTTAACCGTTGTAATCTATGTAACCGATCTATACTCAACATTATTAAAACAAATTTTTATAATTCCATCTGTGCGAACTTAATTAAAATGTAAACTTATAATATAATAGAAATTAAAATGTAAATTAAAATCTAAAGTAAAGTTAAAAATAACGTTAAATTTTATATATATATGTGCGTAAATAAATTTTTCTATGTTAATTACTGGCAGTTGCTTATTTTATTTATTTTTTAATATTGAAATATAATTAGATAAGATATTATATTATTAAATCTCTGCTACTCCCTGAGCTAGTGACTTGGGCTAACGACCGGAATCAAAATTTAAAAAAAAAAAAAAAAATTTTTTTGACTTACGTATCTGCCTACTTTATAAATTTTTCTAGGTTCAAATGCCTAGATGGTGCCCTGTAGTGCAGTTTACATAAGTCTATTTTATCCGGATTGTTACACTATATAAAATTTATATCATAAAGCCACATTTTTTTAATATATGGGGTCTTTTTTAATGAAAAAACGATGCCCTACCTGATAAATTTCTCTTTCATTTCAGAAAACTGAATCAACAACATGTATTTTTTTTTTAAAAAAATCACTTTGTAGAAAATCTATTGGAATCATTTTTGTTATTGATAAAATAATTGCTGGAATTAATTTTAGTTTGATAAATGCTAATGTTAAATTAGAAAAAATGATTATAAACTACATATATGTTAATTCAAATATTTTCATAGATAAGAGATCATCACTTAAGACTTTTAATAAGAAAGTGTATATTGTAACAGTAGCCAGATTCAAACCCTGTTACAAGGAAGTTACATAAGATCTCCCAACTGCCTAGATCAGCGTGAGTCCAATAAATTTGATTCATTGTGCGAGTATATATATAAAGAATTAGATATATATGTCGAAGCGAGAGATAAAGTTGAAAGTTTTTTTTTTATTATTTACAGAAAAAAAAAAAAAAAGAGGGAGAAAAATGTATATAGTTATAGTTATTTGTTTTAAAATACATTCGTAAAAATATGTTAATAAATTGTGGGAATGCAGTTATATGCAAATATATAAATTTTTTTTCTTGTATTATTACTTATTTCAAATGTATACTCTTCTTTTGTTTTATTGTATATCGTATGTTAATGAGAGTAATGAAAGAACTTTGATATGTCTACCTTGAGGCAATTTTGTGTTTTTTGTTCGATTACTTAGCCATTCAAAATTTCCAAGGAATCTTAAGTAAATGTATGGCAGAGAAAGAAAAAAATTTTAAAAGCATGCCTAAGAAATAGAGATCGGCATACTGATAAACTATTTTGGGAAACAAAAGGAATTGGAGAAATTAATTAGTTAGAAAGAAAGATTGGAGCAAGCAACAGTGTTTTTGAACTGAAATGTTATATTAATATTTTTTTTTATTGCTAAGTTGACTGATACGGCTATGCTCATATTATAAAATGAAACATTAAAAAAAATCCTTCAATCAATCATCGGGAGAAGAAAATGGATTTAACAATAGCAGCTCATACCATCGCTACAATTGTAATGCAGGAGTAGAACAATATGTGTAAGGCTACCATCCTAAGATCCGAATATTTAGCTGTTGCTGTTAAGTTCCTGCCCCTCCAAGAACCATAGGGACCTCACGATAAGCTGCTAAAACAATCCAGGAAGGAAGAAAATATTGAATTATGTACACTAAGAATGCCTCCAGTAAGCCATCATTATTTCCTCGATCCAAGTAATACCGCAAAACGGATGTTTGTGCAAAACTTTTGCCATTAGCAGAAAAATTTTGTTTTATTCTTCGACAGTGAAAGAATATCTAGATTTTAGTTGGATCATCAAAATCAAGCTTACGTGGAAATGAACTTTTCCAAATAAAAAATCCCAGGTACTCCAAGGTAACTATGACTAGTTTTATTGTCTTAAAAGAATTGAAAATTGCCTATCGTTACTCTCTAAAGGTTCAATCATTATGTAAAATTATATATTTTAATTTACAACGTATAAATGCATTCCTATACATGTTGTTTAATTATATGTTCTTTTATATTTAACTAATTCCTTTTTTGTCTTTTATGTTATCATTTGATATATAAATTCTATATGTATGTTTCTCTTTCTCAATATTTGATTAGCCATAGTAATAAAATTGTATATGCTAAATGTGTGTGTATATTTACGTATACACAAAATATGTATTTCTTGTTAATAATTATAAATGTAAAACTAAACGGATTGCTAATTGTGTATTATAAGTAATAAATGATATTTTAACGCTGAACTAAAAGTATGTGCATGAATGTCAAGAGCGTTCACAATATTTGATAAAGCATTAGACTAATTAAATAATTTAATTAACGAGAAACTATAAAGTAATTTACCAAGTAGGATTAAGATAATGTAAAATAAAGCCATTGCTTAAAATAGACAATTCTAAAGTCATGGCATTATCTAATCAGGGATCGAATAGTAACTAAAGAGATGACCACCACGTGGACAGCGGATGGCCAATCAAGGAAGGCTACTCGAAAAACAAGCAGAGAGAAATAATAGATCTAGAATTGAACTGAGATGACACACTTGCTAAGTGAAGCTCTTGAAAGGCAGATGTGCCATTTCCTCGGGTGCTTCAGTCAGTTCCTTCCTTCACTTAGCCTTGCGGAGAAGTTTACCTCTGGACGTGCCAAAGTAAACCTAGGGACTATGTAACAGGTCATACTGATCTCATTATTATTTTTGTACGCCTTCGGGCCCTCATTTATATATAATATAGCATGTATATAATAGTTATATTTTTGTATATATTGACAAGAGTGATTAACTCGTATATAACTCTGTAAATAAATTCTCATTATTTAAATTGACGAGCTGCCTCATTAATTATTATATATATGTGTTATTGATATTTGCAATCCATTGAGCAATAGAGGGCTGCTGGACACAGCAGTATACTTATGTTAAAACATTATTTGTCTCTCATTAATGAACCTATTTATCACTTATATTGACTAGTTTCCTTCCTGGCAGAATATCAGAATGAATGAAGTATGCTTTTCAGAATAGGCAGTTATGTTACACGTAATTTTAAATTCTAAACCATAGATTTGATAAAGAAATAGATCGTGTATAGAGGGAATAAATGTGTAGAAAGAGCGATTTCAAAAGTAGCTAATTTTAAATGATACACGATCTAATTTAAGGGGTATAGAAAGGAAACCGTTACTAATACTTAAGTTTAATATATGCAACTTAAGTTAAGAAGTATATAAAGCAGGGAAAGCTTGTTTCAACTATGCAAATTTAGCCATTTACCTCCATTGAACCTGATGGGTATTGTTACCTCCCAGCCCTGGGATTTGAGCTAACTAAAAGGGCAGGGCACCTAATTAGCAGTAGTTTTAAGATTTCTTAAAAGGGAAAAGTATAATTCTTAGGGTCCTAGTGAGATTGGCGCTTGGGGTCAGTTTATTAATTGACGCTTATAAATATACTTTTTCCGAAGAAATTGTTGCTTGTCTTTGTAAATGAAATAATGGCCACTAGGTAGATTTTTTTAAATATTTTTTTTAATGTACATCCTGTTATAGGATACATAGATTTTATTTCTTAAGATATATTTAAGAAAGGGATTCGTATTCGAACCCAATACGGTGGATAATATTCAATTTCTATCTGCAGGTGTTATGGCAACTATACAGCCATAGTTTTGCGTTTACTTCCCTACGTGGTCAACAGATTCAATTTTTGATAGACAATTATATAAACAACAAAATTAATACCGGGGTTGCCTTATAAAATATATATGACTGAATGTTTTTTTGATGAACAATACTATCTGCACTTAAATTCTTTTGAAAAAAATTATTTGTTTAATTCTCCATTCTGTATTTTGAACTTGATCAAAAATTGTTTTTATCTAAGTGCATAATTATACATAATCTAATGGAAATTCACTCAGAGATTAATAAGAAAAGCTATAGAGGTTTATAAAAGGCCCAATAACTGAACGAAAGGTGTGAATTGATTTAATTAAATGTTGTCCACAAAAAAATTATTGGAAGAGAAAACATTTTTTGGCATCAATAATTTTTGATAATGAGGGAGAAAAGATTTAAAACATTTCACTTTCTTACAACTTAGGCATTGGTGTGCTGCAATCATTGTGAATCATTTTTATATGTCAATTTTATTTTTTTTAAATATTTTATATGACCATGCCATGTATTTAAATATGAAAGTTTTTGATCAGTTTCAAAATGCACAGTGTTAAATTAGGGCAGCCTAATGTCTTTTTCAAGAGGATTTAAAGTTAAATTGATATTTCAGCCTAGTAAATAAAAAATATTATTAGCAAATATATATATATATTGTAATGAGAAGTGAAATATGGAGGAAATGATAAGCATAATGTGTACTGAGTTTTCCTCATTGAAATTATCTGTTTGTTGGGTTTATCAAGAATGATTATATTTACATATGAAACAATGATAAAATTTAAATTTCTAATATAAATAATAATAATATTTAATGTACATAATCAAAAAAACTATTCAAAATTCGCAAATGCAAAACTGCATAAACAGGAAGTGCCTTTAAGGCTAATGTTGGACTTTGATGGCATCCACTACTTCAATGCAGCTAAATTGGTTAATGAATAGCTGATTGACTATCTAGGTTTTGGTTCGTTTACAATTAAATCATCATTTGAATTTGTAGACAAAATCAAAAACGTAGCGATTCCGCAAGAAGAACTATATGGTTCCATTCCGCAAGAAGAACTATATGGTTCCATTGACAGATAGCTATCACTTAGAATAATAGAACATGAACTAAGCAAGAAAGACTGTCCAGTTCCTAAGGTACAGTTTATTGTAGACTTCATGAAATGGCTAGATGGAAACATATTAGCATCATATGAAAATAACTGGTACAGGATGAACAGCGGTTGGCCCATGGGTCTCCCTCTAAATGGGATTGTTTCCAACATTGTTTTAAATCATTTTGAACAACAAGTGCTTCCAAAATTCCAAAGAGCAGAACCAAGTACAATTTATATTAGATATGTGGATGACATATTCATAGCAGCACCAGAAAACACAACCAAAGATATTTTACGTGAACTCCACACTCTGTCTAGCTTGATTTTTAATTGCACATATGAGGATGAGCAAAACATAATCAGGTATCTTGATTTAAAAATCAATAGAGAGAATGCTGCACTCAACTATTCCATGATAATCAAACCCTTGTGCATTAGAGGTTATCTCCATCCACTCTCATTAAATCACAAAAACTTGCAGGGCTATCTGCCTTTTTATTTCGCAATCACCATCTATGCAAGTTAGAGTCAGACAAGAAAAACAACATCACTAGCTACATCAGGGATTTAATAAGCGTGGGTTTTAATCACAGAACAATAGCCAACAGGATTGAAGGCTTTTATAAAAGACTTCAACAGAATATAAAAGAAGACAGACAACATCTGACTGTACCATATATACCTGCAGTGGCAAAAAACTTCAGTAAAATCTTACAGAAGGAATTTAAACTGGGATTTAGAACCCCTCCAAACACCAATAGGCTTATTAATAATACTAAAGATAAAAGAAATATTGAAGAAACCTTCCAGATAGTTTATAGAATTGTGTGCCCTCAAATAGGCTGTGATTCGGTTTATTATGGAGAAACTCATGCCACAGTGGGCAATAGATTGGCTCAGCACAAATATGTATATACAAGAGCAATAACTAAAAAAGAAGGCAGCTCTGTATTTTCTGACCATCAGCAGGAGCTCAACCACAGATTTGAGCCCTCCAAGGCTGATATTTTATGTACGGAAAGAAACGATATCAAGAGGAAGGTTAAGGAAGCTTGTTTCATTCACCAGCGATGCCAAATCAATAAACAGAAGAGACACTTGTTTCGCCATTTCTAAAAAGTGGATGATATAGGAGGCAATTTGCATACATTTGCATATAACTAATAATCTGAAAAGACTATGAATATGGTGCAACAAGGGCTCTGAAAGCGCTAAGTCTGTAAATCAGAATATATATACAAAAGCCTACAAATTATTACATAAAAAGTTTCACCGCAACGCATCAGCATATTATTAATTTTAATAAATAAAAAATGAAAACATTTGAATGGTTTATTCCTCAACAATTAATAAGAAGTTCAAGCACCAGCATTGCTGGAGCAATAATCTATAAATATTGAGTTTTATAATCTTCCAACTCCACCACTATACTAAGCAACACAGGGAATTTTGGTAAACTATGTTTATTAACTGACCAGAATATACAATGTGATAGAAAAAATAATTCAATAAACAGGTATTGGAAATTCATAATGGAATAGTATAAAGTTATAAATATAATCATAAATATTTCACATCTTTCTGTGGCTAGATTAATTTTATCATATTTCAAATCATACTTATACTCACTAATATAATAATGACAATAAATTTGGTTAAAATTTTAAAACTACTGCTTATTACATCTATTTACTGCTTATTACATCTATTTAATTTATTATGGAGATAGACTAAGTAGATTAGATAATTTCTTTCATTTATTTTTCCTTCCATTCTCTTTTATATATATATACACAATGTTAAATCTTCAATACTTTTTATTTCAAATTCAATTTTTGGTTTTTAAATATATATATTGTGATGAGCGCACATACTGTGGTCACACATGTACCTACAAAACATCCGCAAATTAGAAATGTTAGGGTTGGAAAGAAAGAAATAAATAAGAAAGAAAAAACGAGCTTGGAAATTAACAAAACCAAGAAATGTTGAAAATTAGCACAACAAAGAGAAAGAGAGGGAACTAGAGTTAACAAGATCGTTATCTTTTGCTAGTCAAAGTCCGAATTTTGATAAAAGTAAATATTAAATTATAATACTACCAGCATACGGTAGGAAAGTTAAAGCAGTAAAGAAACATAAATAAAACATGTAGTAAAATATGATTTAGGAAAAGTAAAGTTTAAAAAAAAAAAAAAAGGGGGGGAAAGAAAAAACTTCGATAGCGCGGAAAGAAAAACCTAGAAAATTAATATGTTCGAAAAGATAAGAATCTGGGCTTCAAAGTACACATTTGACGATAAACGAAATGCGGGTTTTATGGAGTAGAGTTAAAGCAAGAATTAGATAAAAAATAAATGATTATTAAAATTTAAATAAGAAATAAAGAAAAACATGCGTTAAAATTTGTGTAAGTAATCAAAGAAAAAATAAGGAAATAAATAAAATGTACGTAGTGCTATAAAATCATATAAAATAAAGTTACATATGGCCGAAGGCATAGCATGGGAGGTGTCAACAACAAGTGGAAACAAAGAATCTAAAGGACAAAGACCATTGGAATGTTTTAATTAAAAAAAAAAAAAAAGAAAAAATTAGGTGGAGAGCTAAGGAGATTAAAGGAGAGATTAGAGCTTGAGACTTCGAGTCGACAAGGTGAAAAAATCGCGGCTCCAAGAATCAGCCGATATAGCTAACCAACATGACTTTTACCGTCGATATCTCATATAGTATGACCGGCTAAGGCCATCATGATCGCGGTCAATCCGGACTTCTGTACCAATGGTTCTGCAATAATGTAACAGCTACGGTAGTAATGCCTGCCTATGGACTCCTGTAGTGGCCCGACCTGTGATGCCTCGTCCTCCATGCCTTATTAACCAAGAAGCTACATCCCGCCAAATATAAGCTACGACCGTCCCTCCTAAAGAAGTGGATAATCCACGTGACGGTCGACAACACGTCGGAATGAACTCAAAGACTAAACCCTAGGTAACTTAAATATTATTTTATATATCGTCAAATGTGCACATAAATTCCATAGACAATGGCCAAATGCCTTTCATGAATGGTAATGACATTCTTTTGATAGACAGCTAGGCTAACGAGTTATAAATGTGACAGCATTTATAATGATTTCAAGTATTTATTTATAAGAATTTCAAGTATTTATTTCCTTATAGCACTATAGAATATAATATGTTTAATTTTATGTTAATGTTTCTTATATCTTTTATTATCAAATTATTTGTTAGTATTAAAAATATATTAATTTATTTAAATCTGTCTTGTCTCGTTCTTCGCCACTCCACAAAATAGTCTAATACTGGGAGGGTAGAAATATTATTTCATTTTTTTTGCATTCTTTTAGTTATGAGATTAACACGTGAAACGTTGATGGTGCAGGGTTTTATCCTGTAAAATTTATAAATTAGCCAAGCGCTGTAACTGTAATATCTTACAGCAGCCGGGAGAAAGTTGATCGGGAAAAATAATCTGGAGGTTATATCCGTATAGCGTACAGATTCGGTCAAGTACGGAAATCGGCTCGTCTGTTTCCGTATTTCTCTCTGCTTGAGGTAGCGGAAGGTGGACGATTTTGAATAATAAGAATTCCCCATTACATATATAAGTGAAAGGGAAGTTGGAGCTTTTCGATCATCCCGTGCCCGTTACATATTTTGGGGGCCAGTCCGGGATTTGAAACTTCTGCCCAATTAACAATCACGTGTTGAATAATTATATAATATAATAAATATTTCCTAAAATAAAAATTGGTTAATATATGTGTTTTCAAACATATAAATTTAGCGTTGCAAGTTAAAGTGGCGAAGGGCGAAGGGGATAAGTTTTTTTTTATAATACTCCATACGAGCGTTTCACGTCAAAGGTGTACAAAGAGTAGCGAGGGGGAAAATTTTTTCGGTATTATTACGAAAGTTTTGAAATGCGTAATGAGGGATAATCTGAGACAAGAATAATTACACAAGTTGTAATGAACAAATAACTAATTATATCAAATGATTGCTGTAATGTAATATAAATCGTTTTTAAAGAAGAAAAAGAAAGAGAATAACACAAAGTTTCATGAAAGTTTACGATAAATAAAAAAATATATATATATAGTAGCCGCATAGCCCAGTAAAGTTAAAGAATAGATAAATGTGTGGGTGGTTTCATAATCGTATAATAAAATGTATTCAGCTATAATTATAGCGATCGGATATAGATTATCTGGATGTAATTAATTAACGAAAACATAAAATAGTTAAGTTAGAAATAGTGAAACAGTTTCAGTAATGTTGTAGTTATAAAGGTTAAATGATTAAAATAGTCGAAACTAAGTTAAATGTAGAAATATATATGTGTGAATAAATAATAACGGGTCCCAGTTAAGCGGAAAATAAAATATTTTAATGATAAAGGGAATTCGCGTGTATAATTTAAATGAAGAAACTATAAGTATTGTCGCGTATTTTAGTTAAGTGGGAGAAAAATATATATGTGTGATTCTAGAATAGTCGCATGTGTAAGAGAAGTAAAAATATATATATGTGTGTATGATCTTGTTTAAAACAGCAGTAACCTTAAGGGGCCGAATTTTGTAAACGTAGGAGTAGAAAATATATATATCGGAAGGGTACATGCGTCTGGAAACACAGTCAAAATGAATTTCTTTAGATATATCGATATAGTAGTGAGTTAAAATTTTAAAAAAATATATATATATAAACGTGCAGCATTGAATTAATTAAAGTGAGTCAGAGGTAGATGAGTAGGGAAAAACGAGGACAATCATCAAGGTGGACGGGCAGTTGGGCAAATCTAGGGCAGGCGGACAAGAAGAGGAACCGGAGTACAAATGTTTGGGTTGGCTAGCGATCTAAACGCTAACTGATAAATCACAAATATTAAATCGTTAATCAAAGTAAAAGGAAAGCAGAGAATCAATAGAAAAAAAAATTTTTCGTTATATAAATATAGCCAGAAGAGTTTAGTAAAACAATATTAAAAACGTAGATTAAGGGTTAAAGAACATTATATTTATGCATACGAGATCCCAAGATAAAATGGACGTTCAAGGAAAGGAAGTGAGAGAAGGGAATGAAGATAAAGAGATGAAAGCACCGGGTAAAATAAGTAATAATGATATCATGGATATGCTAAGGCAAATGAGGATTGATCAACAGCAATTCGTGGAAGAATACATGAACAGACAGGAGAGAAGAATAGAAGAATGGATGATCAAGGTCGAAATCGATAGCCAGAAAAGAATGGCTGCATTCAAGGAAGAAGTAAAAAATGAGATCATCCAGCAATCAAAGTCTAATGATACATGGGCTGGATTTCACCCAGAGATGGGGATGGAGGAACAAAGGAGTATAGGGCCGTGTGGATATGCAAAATCTGAAACGGTTGAGGAGAGAGTTAGAGAATTAGGAGATTGTGATTGGGAAAAGGATATAGGACATCCAGAAAGGGAGATAAGACCGTTAGATGAAGAGACGGATGTAGTTAGAGATAAGAGTCAAAGAGTGATGATGAGCGTGCAGGAGAGTTTAGGTCAAGTGGCAAAAGTAGTAGCCAGCTTAAACACAAGAGTGGAAGAATGTGTAAAGAGTACAGCCAATAGCAGCATTAAGGCCAATATAGAGGGCCGAGAACCAAGAACTAATGGAGAAGACAGAATCAGAGAATCTGGAAATTACATGGACTATCCTGTGGGCTTCCACCACTTCCTGAAGGTACAAGTTTTCAATGGTAACCCTGGAGAAAGCCCGATGGAACACTTGAGCAGCCTGGAACGGTACTTCCAATTCAGTAGAGTAAGTGAAGAAGCCAAGATAGCAGTCGCTTGCAGCCATCTGCAGGGCGAGTCTCAAGTCTGGTGGAATTCGCTATTCCAGAAGCCCATTACGTTTGCAGCATACCAGAGAATGTTGAAGAGCAGTTATTGGAGTGAGGAGCTCCAGGAGCATATGTTGCATCAAATAAAACAGCACAAATGGGGACCGGAGGAGTCATTCGTAACATTCTTCCGTCGACAGGTGGCTAGATTACGACTAATAATGGCAAACCCGTTATCGGAGACGCAAATACTCCGTATAATTAGGTCCGGGTTTCCGAAGGACATTGAACGTACTCTCATCGGTACAGAGAGGAAAACGGTGGACCAGGTGGCGGAGATGCTGAGTGCGCTGGACACCACTAGGGACAACCAACAGAATGATGAATCGCCGTCGGAACCGCGTGTAAAAGAAGCACCTAGAATAAGAAATGACTGGGATCCTGGGGAAAGACGTTGGCAAGAAGAACAAGGATATTCTAGGGAATGGAACCTGAGGAGGCAAGGAAACGGACGACAGAGAGAGGAGACAGAATATAAGCGTCCATATGACATGACAGTGAGTCATGGACCTCGAGAGCAACATCCGCATCCCAGAGGAGGAAGAGGTGATATCAACAGAGGAAGACAACCACCAGATAAAACGTAAGAGCGATCCCAAAATAAAAAAAAAAAAAGGAGGGCTAGATGATGACACATTCAGAAATGGACATGGACCTCGAATCATGGAGAACGGATGGGCATACAGAAACTAACGATATAAAGAAATGACGAGCCAATAGATGGCCAAACAGTATGAGGGACTTTAGGATAAAATGATAAAGGATAAATTAATTGGCAGGATGGGGTTGTAGATTGAGGTTGAGGGAAAGTAGGCTTAGATATTTGTAGCTTGATCTTATTAGCAGTACTTGGTTTTGCCTTCTTCTTTGCCATGCTTGTGTGTTCTGCGGTGCATCAAGTATTATCACACAGAGAACACAGGGACAGAGATCCCAGTATCACAATGACTCACTGGATTAATATTTCCAGTTAGATATTAAGCACATATATCGTGAGTCAATGGTCCAGAGACCAATCTATGGGGAAAGAACCCCTTTTGGTATGAATATAGAGCTTTCAGAAATACACTGGGCTCATGAATGAGCTGGACGGAAAGATGCCAGTCTTCCAAGCCACCTCAATAATAGTGTCCGGAGTTGGCACTTAGAGGTGCCTTATTGCAGAAATGCGATGTATGAACAGGTTTAATCGGGTCACAGAGATATCCTGTGGATTCGAACCTGTAGATACGAGTAGCGGCAGAAATTAAACGCATGCATGGTAATGTTAGGATTAAATTGGTTTGGCTATACTGCTTGGTTCAGCAAAGAAAGGGATATAATTTACCTGGTCGCCTCTCTATAGATTAACCTCATCGCCACATCATAGTAGCAATAATGAAAAAAAAAAAAAGGAGTTCGAACAATAGTTGGGAGCACTTAGATTTCCAGGCATAAGGTTAAAATTTTTTTTTATGAAAAAAAAATTTTTAAAGGGGGGAACGGTGTAATGTGATGAGCGCACATACTGTGGTCACACATGTACCTACAAAACATCCACAAATTAGAAATGTTAGGGTTGGAAAGAAAGAAATAAATAAGAAAGAAAAAACGAGCTTGGAAATTAACAAAACCAAGAAATGTTGAAAATTAGCACAACAAAGAGAAAGAGAGGGAACTAGAGTTAACAAGATCGTTATCTTTTGCTAGTCAAAGTCCGAATTTTGATAAAAGTAAATATTAAATTATAATACTACCAGCATACGGTAGGAAAGTTAAAGCAGTAAAGAAACATAAATAAAACATGTAGTAAAATATGATTTAGGAAAAGTAAAGTTTAAAAAAAAAAAAAAGGGGGGGGAAAGAAAAAACTTCGATAGCGCGGAAAGAAAAACCTAGAAAATTAATATGTTCGAAAAGATAAGAATCTGGGCTTCAAAGTACACATTTGACGATAAACGAAATGCGGGTTTTATGGAGTAGAGTTAAAGCAAGAATTAGATAAAAAATAAATGATTATTAAAATTTAAATAAGAAATAAAGAAAAACATGCGTTAAAATTTGTGTAAGTAATCAAAGAAAAAATAAGGAAATAAATAAAATGTACGTAGTGCTATAAAATCATATAAAATAAAGTTACATATGGCCGAAGGCATAGCATGGGAGGTGTCAACAACAAGTGGAAACAAAGAATCTAAAGGACAAAGACCATTGGAATGTTTTAATTAAAAAAAAAAAAAAGAAAAAAAAAGAAAAAATTAGGTGGAGAGCTAAGGAGATTAAAGGAGAGATTAGAGCTTGAGACTTTGAGTCGACAAGGTGAAAAAATCGCGGCTCCAAGAATCAGCCGATATAGCTAACCAACATGACTTTTACCGTCGATATCTCATATAGTATGACCGGCTAAGGCCATCATGATCGCGGTCAATCCGGACTTCTGTACCAATGGTTCTGCAATAATGTAACAGCTACGGTAGTAACGCCTGCCTATGGACTCCTGTAGTGGCCCGACCTGTGATGCCTCGTCCTCCATGCCTTATTAACCAAGAAGCTACATCCCGCCAAATATAAGCTACGACCGTCCCTCCTAAAGAAGTGGATAATCCACGTGACGGTCGACAACACGTCGGAATGAACTCAAAGACTAAACCCTAGGTAACTTAAATATTATTTTATATATCGTCAAATGTGCACATAAATTCCATAGACAATGGCCAAATGCCTTTCATGAATGGTAATGACATTCTTTTGATAGACAGCTAGGCTAACGAGTTATAAATGTGACAGCATTTATAATGATTTCAAGTATTTATTTATAAGAATTTCAAGTATTTGTTTCCTTATAGCACTATAGAATATAATATGTTTAATTTTATGTTAATGTTTCTTATATCTTTTATTATCAAATTATTTGTTAGTATTAAAAATATATTAATTTATTTAAATCTGTCTTGTCTCGTTCTTCGCCACTCCACAAAATAGTCTAATACTGGGAGGGTAGAAATATTATTTCATTTTTTTTGCATTCTTTTAGTTATGAGATTAACACGTGAAACGTTGATGGTGCAGGATTTTATCCTGTAAAATTTATAAATTAGCCAAGCGCTGTAACTGTAATATCTTACAGCAGCCGGGAGAAAGTTGATCGGGAAAAATAATCTGGAGGTTATATCCGTATAGCGTACAGATTCGGTCAAGGACGGAAATCGGCTCGTCTGTTTCCGTATTTCTCTCTGCTTGAGGTAGCGGAAGGTGGACGATTTTGAATAATAAGAATTCCCCATTACATATATAAGTGAAAGGGAAGTTGGAGCTTTTCGATCGTCCCTTGCCCGTTACAATATATAAATTGATGATTGCATGGAGATAACCTTGATAAGAACTAAATAACAAACTAAACTTCATTTATCTCTCAAAGTCAACGTAATATTATAACATTATATTTAATATTGTACCAGTCAAAATCATGTGTTCATTCAACAAGACCAGAATCCAATCTAGCATATGCGAGATACACAGGTCTGGAACAATACCAAACGCTAACCCATTTACCTATGGTTCAGGGTTTGACTATATGAACAACACTTTTGAGGATACTAGCAAGCTTTTCATTTACTCCAGCTTCGGCTATTAGAACAGGCTGAGTAAAGAGACTTGGGAATCAATAATGTATTCAAATGAATAATTAACAATTTCCATGAAGTATAATAATTAAGAACGGTACGAGTACTGCTTAAATTAATTAATAATCAGATCCGTAATGTTTTTCAAGGCAACGTTAAGCAAAAGGTGTATAATTAATAATACTAAATAAAATCTTTCATTCAATTAGGGAACAATTTAACTTAATCAAATAGTTATTACTAGAGATTCGGGTTATGAATGACAAATACAAGAATACTGAGAAGTGATATAATATAAATTTATTAAATGATAAAATATGGTAATTTATTATTAAAATAAAACAAAGTAGATGCATAATGTCTATACAATGATTACACATTTGATTATGGTTAATTTACAATCGCACATTTCGGTGGATTCATTAAATAGCCCACCCATTCAGGAAATTACAGAAGAACTAAAATATTTGTATTATTACATAATATTGGGTAGTGCAATTACTACATATATAAAATAAGAGTGGTTTGTGCATCAAATACAAGAATACTGAGAAGTGATATAATATAAATTTATTAAATGATAAAGTATGGTAATTTATGATTAAAATAAAACCAAGTAGGTGCATAAGGTCTACACAATGATTACATATTTTATTATGGTTAATTTACAATCACACATTTTGGTGGATTCATTAAATAGGTCATTCAGGAAATTACAGAAGAACTAAAATATTTGTATTATTACATAATATTGAGTTCATATATAAAATAAGAGCGGTTTGTGCGGCTAATCATATATGATGGTTGATGCGGTTAGTATGCAAAGGATAAAATATATTAATTAGGTAATCAATAAAACATTGTAGCTTAACCTTCATTTAAAATATTATATTTAGGTAATCAATAATACATTGTGGCGTAACCTTCATTTAAAATATTATATTCACACTAATGAGTTTCATTAGTCATTATTTTCGGATGTGCGATTTGATAAGCATGCGAGATTATATTTCAATAAGATTTGGGAGATTGCTCAAATATGTGGGAGTAAGATGGTTCAGCTTAAAAGCAGTTGTAATTCGTAATCTGACATAGAGAATTAAAAAGAATGGGTGGTGAACAATATGCGATTTCGGGCGGGTAGAGAGCATACAGGTTTATAAATAACTCAATAATAATAATAAAGGTGGTATTATGTTATCATTTACAATTGCATACAGGAAGGCAGTCACTTAAGGTGCTTTTGGGCGGCTTTGTTGTATTTGTACAAAAAGAGTGCCTGCACGATGGCCAAGGTCATATCTCTGAAGAATAGTGGCACAAGTTGTGTGTTGGGATGGTTTATCCATATGTTTCCTATACACTTATTCATTGGAGGTGCATGAAGAAGATCCCTAGTAGAAAATGCATCTACTTTAAGAAGGATAATGAAGAGTGGGATTGGTTATTCCAAAGATCCCAAAATACATGGCAAAGCAAGAAAATTATAAATAACAATTGCAATGATTATCTTTATAATGCCTAAAACATATAAATAGTTTGTGTCACTAACAATCATGATAAATTAATAAACACCTGATTATTAAAGGATGCTCTCCTGTGTAATGGAATGCTTAAACACAAACTATCCCAGGCATTTAACTAATGATTAATAAAATGTACAAAAGGGGTCAGAGTCTAAAACTAAAAGGGAATAAATTGCTTTCTCCCACATTTTTAAAATATCTCCTTACATTTCTAACAGTGATCATTGCACATATAACTTAATATATTAATTTACAAAATAAAATCATAGATCACACATATGCACATGATAGATTACATATTAAATTCACTTCTGGTGAGATTTAATTAGTCAAAATGGTAAAACGTTTTTAATAATTAGATGAGGGTTAATTTTCAGTTAGAGAGAATAAAATCATTATAAAATAATTGGTATAAAATCAAGCGAGTTTGTAATAACTAACTTTAAAGGAAATTTACATCTCCATAGTTTAATAGGAGAAAACTATTGGCAGTAGGTTTAAATTTACTCGCTGGATTGTATACCTTCTTGGCATATCAAAATAAATTAGAATCACAAACTAAGAGAAATAAAATTAATTCTAAATTGCCACACCCAAAACATAAGTACTTATATAGCATTAGAATAAATTGTATAGTCATTGTTAACATTTATATAATAGCTTTTAAGAATTCAATAGAAGAAAGAAAGGCTTACAATGTAGTTTAGGATTAGAATAATTAATTAATTAAGAGTTCATTAGCTGATGGCAATGTAGATGTTACCTTGGACTTGAGGACACAACGTAGGTAATCGGTGGATCATGGTCATAATTTTATTTGGGTTGGAAACAAGCATTGGTAGAGATTCAAAGTTATCACTGAACAGTCCACATATTCAGTCTAGATGTTCCATATTTCAGCATAGTGAACTAGATGAGCTTCCCAGAAGTATGGGGAAACAAACGGTCTTCTTCTTTACCCCAACATGATTTATTTCACAATGCAAACTTGCGTAAAGTATACTAACTCTCCAATATCAAAATAGAGCAAGAATGATCATTGATAGCCAAAATTTAGCTATTTATACACAAAGCAAATATTTAAAGAATGCTGCCTTAAGGCAAGATATTTCCTTCATTTCACACATACCACATGATCTTTTTTTTCCATTACATTTTTGTTTAGATGTAATTGATCAAATTTTTGCTGGCCATTGTTTCAAACTCTATACACTTGGTTGAGATTCAAAGTTGATCTCCATTTTCATATATGGTAATGATAAATTTATTAAACGCACATTGATTACGTAAGTAATATTTACTGAGGCTATAACCTTGACAATATGCGTATAAAATGCGATAGTAGGGACCTCTACAGGTGTTTTAACCACAAGCTTACGCTATGGAAGAAAAGAGGGGAACCCTTCTCTACTTCAACCTACTTTCTATTTAAATAGGTGAAGCTGAAGTGGTTAGATCTGCGAGCGTGAAGCTATTCAATACTTCACTGATTAAGTCCACATTTCTTATTACACATTTCTAACTATAAAATCTTTCCATTGACTCGTTGTAAATCGAAAGATTTCGCGAGTATTAATGTGTAATAAGAAATATGGACTTAATCAGTGAAGTATTGAATAGCTTCACGCTCGCAGATCTAACTGCTTCAGCTTCACCTATTTAAATAGAAAGTAGGTTGAAGTAGAGAAGGGTTCCCCTCTTTTCTTCCATAGCGTAAGCTTGTGGTTAAAACACCTGTAGAGGTCCCTACTATCGCATTTTATACGCATATTGTCGAGGTTATAGCCTCAGTAAATATATATGGTAATGAAAAATGGATCAATTGGCCAAGTGTAATTTAATCAAATTGATCTCCATATATAGCAATGAAAAAGACCGATCAATGGTCAAATAAAATTTAATTAAAGAATCTCTGTATTTATAACATTCCATATGATTTTTTAGAATGGTATAATGGCCCACAAAATTTTAAGATCCACTGATTACATTGTTTGACTCTTAAACGTCAATTTACTTTTATACAAATTATTAGTAATAAAATTACAAAATATTATAAATATTACAAAATAATATAAATTAGATGCATATTATACATTGATTAGTCTTACATATAAATAACTAGTAAAATTATTGAAATACAAAATATTATAAAATTATAAAATTTTATAACTTATAAATATTAATTCTCATATGCACATACGCATATGCAAGTTGAATGAGTAGACAAAACATTAGTGTTCTGTTCTATGATGTTAGCCACTTGATGATGCTATTTCTACTAAATTTCTAGAAATATGGCATTTCCGTGGCCGCAACTATGATAAAACAGAGAAAGAGTCCATTTACTCAGCTTCCGGCTACTGCTGTGGCTTTTTTCTATGTTAAAAGCACAGAAAAATGCCTTCATTGGCTGCCATAGTTGCTTGGGTTACGCATTTTATTGTAATGCTGGATTATCTATTTTTGCTACAGTATCGTATGAGGGTGTGTTGACTGCATCATGTGTAAATAATTTAACTTTTCAGGTCCAACTTTTTTTTTCATGTGAACTGATTTACTGGTACCTTCTAAAAGTTTTAACACTGTCATCACTGTTCCATCAGGACTGTGTAATCCTCACAAATTGGATTTTAGGATGTGGCACAGCACTATTTTGAAAATCCCGATGAAAGTAATTATCGTGAGAAATCATCTGAGATAAGGAAGATGGCTGCTTCAAACTCTGAAAATTGGCAATTGCTAGTCACCAGAGTCAGATTTCATTTAATAGTTCGTTATAATTATTTACTTTAGTGGTAAATTGCAAGCTAATTTACTTTTTCCCCCCAAAACGCAGTGTCTGATTAATTACTGTCCTAAAAAGGGTTAAAATTTACTTTTATTTTTTATTAAAAAAGTATCGTAACTTTTCCGATCCACTATATTTACTATTATTTGTTATTAAAAAAGTAACGTAATTTTATATATATACAAAACACACAAAAAAAATGGCACTTTGATTAATTACTGTCCCAAAAAGGTCAAAGTCGCCTTTCATCGTAAAATTTTCTTTGAATTACTGCCCCCCAAAATTCTCTAATATACTATTATTTGCTTTTCGAAAGTAACATAATTTTTTATCCACACACACACAAAAAAAAAATCCAGTCTCTGATTAATTACTTTCCCATAAAATCCAAAAAGTCAGCTTACATTTTTATATTTTGTTTGAATTTTTTAATTTTATGGAAATCATAGTTCTATAGAATCTCTGGCCCGGAAATGTTATGTCAATGTGTTTTTGCTTAGCATCAATGCCATCAAGCGGCTGACACGATAGATCAGAACACTATCGACGAAACTAAATGTTCTTAATAATTTATCAAATTAACGTCTATTTAATTTACCACAATATTTAACTTTTGATATAGATCCATTTAGAGTCATGTATCCATACATCTCTATATATCATCATCATCAACCATTATCAATCCTCTGCAGGATGAAGGTCTCTCGAAGTTCAACCTATCTTCTTCGATCTTTAGCTTCTCTTCTCCATATCACCCTTGCTCACTTTCTTATTTCATCTATCCATTTCACATGTGGTCTCCTTCTGGGTCTTTTACAATCTCTTGGAATCCAGTTTAAGATTTTAATTGTCCATCTATTATCATCTCACATCTCTCTATATACTACTGCTTATTGCTCGAGACAGGTGTCCATTATATATATAATTTGAGTTAAAACCTGTTCTAGTGCTTATATAGTTGACACTAGGTGAAGTGCAAATCTGCAGAACAGATTTCCAGCTTCAATATTGGATATGTATTTTTTCCTGCATGATTTAAAACAGTGGTAAGTAATAGAGTTAATAGAGCTCAAGATTCATTGATCGCATTCCATTTCCTTATTTCTGGTAATAAAACTTCATTTGAAATTTTCATGTGTAAATTCCTGAGCAACAAACTATTTGATTATTTTCTTTATTTACCTATGATAATTTATTTTTTTATAATTTTTTTTGTATATCACCCATCATTAACATATAATAAAAATATTCAATTTTGTTTACAAAGAAATAAAATAAATAATAAATTTCCAAATTATAGCAGATAAATGTTTTTTTTTTTAATAAATGTTATTATCTTTCTCTTAGCGAAAACTATAATTGAACTTTTAAAATTTAATGCAGACATGAATTTACCCTAATAAAAATCATATATAAAGTTACATGAAAATGGTAATTATTTCTTTCTTAATGCATTGTGTGTGTATAATATATGTACACGAATTGCTAGTAAAAATTATTATTTTACTATGTAAATATGTGCAGTCAGTCCATGCATAAATTAATCATTATAATTATTAAGCTACTCTAGAAAATCTGCATATGCCAATGATATCAACTATGCAAATAATGAACAATTACGTATAAATGGACTGTTGTGTAGAAACTCCTGCTAGGATTTATATGTGTGTGTACTGAAAGGAAATGAAATGCTATGAAGGTGAAATGAAGTATAATGAACAGTGAGGAAGCATAATAATTGTGAAGATGATTCACATATTACAGTGGCAGCTGATTGTCTGCATAATGGTTATATAATATATAATTGATTTTTGTTTATAACATAAATGTATATTTATATATTTTACAGTTATACCTGAATGAATCCTTTAATTCAATTGCACTGCAATAAATTATATTTATCTATTGAGGATATGTAAAAATTGACAGACATATGCAGAAGCTTATTATTTTCTACTCACTATTCTTTTTCTATTTTGTTGTTGATATTAAATAAATTTTATTTTGTTACCATAAAGTTGTACTTAAATTTATTTAAAAGTTACCATTGCTTCCTGACTGGTATTTAATGTATACCTTCAGGATATAGCAGAATGGTGTAGGATTATGGCAGAATAGCACAGTCACTAAGCAGCAACATTAATGAATTTGATGTGGATAAGGCTGTGTCATGGAAGAGTTATATTAATCATATTGAAAGAGAAAGATAAAATAAAAATGTTTGTGCTGATGTAATTTGCAGGGAAAGATATATTGAAATTAGCAGATCAATTCTGTGATCCTGGGATGTTACATATCAGGAGTTGAGAGAAAAACTAAATGTTTATTTTCACACTTATGATAAAAATGAGTAGTATGATTGAGATCAAGAAATAGAAAGCAACTACCTTGTGAAAAATATCAGGATTAGGATATAGTACTGAGAACATTAGCAAAGGATTGTAATTATGGCCTTGAGCTAAATGATAGTTTATTAAAGCATCTGTTATATAGAATGATAGATGATAACTTTAGAAAAGTATTATTAAGCCAACTGGATTTTAATTATAAATGTGCAATAGAAAAATGTATTGTGTACGAAACTATATTGATATTTCAGAATTTTTACTCTAAACAAATGGATAAATACCCATTTGGAGTAAAGAAAGCAAATAATGATAGACTGGACTATAAGAGGACAAAAAATGTTTTGACATGTTATTGCTGTGGAAAAAATGGTCTCTTAAAGAGAAACTGCAGACATAGAAATTAAAAATGTTATATTTGTAAAACAATAGGATATTTAGTAGCTATCTGCTGCAATAAAAACAGGAATGCTAAATCGAAAATAATACCAAACTATAAATCTGGGGAGGAGAGGAGGAGAAAATATATTATAAAAAAATTAAATGGCACCAATAATGACCATATTTTAATGGACATGAAAATATTTGAACAGAAAGTCACCATGGAAGTTGTCAATGGAAGCATGTCTGTTGTTATTATTTTATAAAGACAAATTAGTAGTAGAAGTAAGAAGAAAATATCATTCATGGAAACTGATACCATCATTACAGACTTAGATAGAAGTAAAATAGATATATAAGAAAAGTTAAATTCTGAAATTAAATTTTTATCATATAATATTGTCAATAAAGATTTTAGCCCATTATTAGAAGGAAATTGATTCTGCCCTTTGGGAATCTGTGTAAACGTTATTAAGAGAATACAATTGAATTCTAAATTAAAAGCAAAAAAAATGCTGAGCAACTTAAGATTATAAAAGGATTGCAGGTATTTTTTGGCCTATTGAACTTTTTGAGAGCTTTTTAAAAGAAAATTCTCATAAGTTATTGCCAATATATAAATTATTAAAAAGTGATAACCTTACACTTGGTCTGAAAATAAGATATTGTCTTTCAGAAAGCTAAAGACTTATTTGTGTTAAAGCAACTTCTCATATATTATTGTTGTGGTATGAATATAACAATTACAATAAACTTCTCAGAAATATGGCGTCAGTGGTTTGATTTCCCATCATTGCTTTGGAGAATGTCCTATAGCTTTTGCCTCTGAAATATTGTCGGCAACTGAGAAAAATTCTATCAATATATATATAAATGGAAATTTCAAATTTATATGGACCATCAACCAATACTGGGAATATTCGGCAACAGTTAACATATGCTATATTGGATGCATTAGCAGCATATCATTATGAACTGTGGTATAAGCTTTGAAAGCAGATTTAGCACACAGATGCTTTATCCCATCTGCTTGATGCTAATGAATGTCAACAAAAACTAAGAGAAATCAGTTGTATTGATAGCATGAACTCTAATTTAATAAACAGTTCAATAATAGTGAATTGGACCAGAGAAGACCCTAGTTATGCAACTTTAGTGAAGTGAATAAAACAGATTGGCCTAAAAGCCATCCTAATGAAGTTGTAAAGCCTATCTGAAATGCTTGAGAGGGTTTATCAACGTGTAATCGGTTGATGACCAATCACATTCTTATTCCTGCAGAAGGCCAAAAGTATGTACTCACCTTACTTCATCAAGGTTACCCAGGAGTTATTTGCATGAAAACTTTGGCTAGATCATATGTATAGTGGCCAAAACTGAATCAAGAAATAGAACAACTGGTGAAGAAGTATGTACAGTGCCAATCAATTGCTAATCTATTCCAAATGGAGTCTTGGCCTAATCCAACTTCTCCGTGGAATTGCCTACATTTGGATCAACTGGACCAATGAATGGTTATATATTTTTAATTGTTGTAGACTGATTCATGGTGGATAGAATTGTAATCATTAAAAACACTAATGCTGAGAATATCATTAGAGTGCCGAAAAAGATTTTGTAAATCATGGTTATCATGAGACTATTATAACAGAAAATGGAACTGGCTTTACATCTCAGAAATTTAAGGATTTTCTAATTGATAAGGAAATACACCATCTACTTATCCTGCCATATCATCCTGAGTCTAATGGTCTTGCAGAGAAGACAGTTCAAGATTTAAAAAATCTAAGTTGAAAAAAACTCACCATGAGGATATTATAGAAGCATTATTAGATGCAATGTTTACTCCATATACACATACTAATAAGACACCAGCTCAATTATTAATGCACAGAAATTCCATACCCATCTTTTTAAATTATTACCAACTACAAATGAAAATTTAAAAGACTCCATGGATTATGAAGATTTTAAAGTTGGAGAAAATGTTTGGATACATGATCCTTTAATAAAAAAATAAATGACTACCATGAGTAATATTGAAAATTTTATCTTGGCAGATTAGATTGAGACAAGTAAATACTGGAAAAACATTTAAGAGATGAATATATAAATTGCTTACAGCATCTTGAAAGTGAGTTATTGAAAAGAAGGAGGTCCAAACTGTGAATATAAATCAAGCTGTTACAAATGACTCAATGAGGGATCAAACTATTGAACCAGTTGAAGATCTTACTACATACAACTTCACAAGTAGAATAAGAAAGACTTTTACTAGAGGTCATGTATGCCGAAAACCTGGGTATATGTATGCGAATAAGAGCATTATTTCTAGAATAGGGGGGAGGAGTGGACTGTCTGTGTATGTATAATATATATATACATGAATTGTAAATAACAATTATTTTACTATGTAAATACATGCAGACAATACATGAATAAATTCTCATTATTCTTATTAAGCTACTCTAGAACATCTGCATATGCCAATCATATCAATTGTGCAAATAAGAAACAATTTAATTTGCTTTCTAAATTTGTTATTTTGCTCATGATCCTATACATAAAAATAAACCAAACTGATAATTAAGCTTTGCAAAATATGGCAAAGATATATGACATTCTAGTTAAAATAGAAAAGCTCTGTATCACTTTGTTTATATATGTGCTATGTTAACCAATGGCCTTTGTTGTAGAATTTGTGTTTGTTGTAGAAGTCTTAATATTGTGAGAAAGAATATATAATTATAGAAGCATTTGTTATAGCAGATTCCTTAAATTACAAATCCTGATCATTAAACTTTACCTTTGAAAATGAGATCATAGTTATTATTAATATATTCAAACTATATGAATTGACTATTTATAATTTAACATACGATTAGACAAGAATATTTTGGAAGTTTTAGATTAAGAACAATATTGATTATTAGGAAATCTGTACAAAAATAGACCATAATCCAACCCCTAACTTTGATAGGCTTAACTGAACTATTATGTTGTAAAATAATAAAATGCTATTTGAAATGATATTATAATATCACTATTTAGATAAATATTGTTTGGTGAAATAATAATTTAAAGATCATAACAAATATTAATAATATAATCTCCATAAGAAATATTTAAGAGAGAATGTGTAATTAAACATAGGAAATAAAGATAGAATATAAAATAAGAAATAAAGAAGAGCTTGTATCTTACCTGGAATTTCTAATAATAATGTTTATACTTACATTACTAAATTATTAGATTTAAATTTAAATATATATCTATCTGTAACAGTTTTTTTCTTTTTTTTTCTTCTAATTTCTTCATGCGATGAACTTACTCATGATACTTCAAAATTTGAAATAATTATTTGATGAGAATTTCTTCTTGTCTATTTCACTTTTTTTATTATTCATAGATATTTCAATATATCAATTATAATTTATCTCATCATTCCCATTGCATCTTCTGTTCCTCTGATTTTTAAATCCAAATTGCTCTTCAGACAAATATTTCCAAACGGTTTTGAATGTTTCTATTTAATAGGCTCAATTAACATATTAACTTCATGTGTATTAAACTTATTTTTCTAAACTATTGTAATCATAAATTACTTTACAAAGATAAAGAAATTTTTTATTTCCAATGCGTTCAGTAATTTAACTGGAATTTCATAAATTTTTTATGGTTTTATCAACTACATCTCATTTTCCAATTTTGTACAACGTATTTAATTTTTTCTTCTCCATATTTTTTTCTATTAATACAAATAAGGATTTATAATTTCTACATCATAAAAATCATTTACATAATCTTCCCATTTTATCACACATAGATTTGTCTTCCTATTAATGACTTCATTCAAAAGATTTATTCTGATATATAAAAATTTATTCTGTTCTTGAAATTAAATTTTATTTAAATTTGATTACTAAACATTTTTTTTTAGTTTTTGCAGATCTTGATTTTGTGTTATTGGTGGTGGTGTTTTAAATATTTTGTTTATTTCATTATATATATATATATGTTCAAAAGATGGCGCTTCACCAAAACCACCGAACAAGTGTAAGATTTGTTTACATAAACGAAAAAAGAGTCAGAAATTAACTACCTCTTTCATTTGCTCACCCCCAGATCAGCTGATTTCAAGCTGGTTTGCTCTCCTCAGTGGGGGATAGAGTATAGAAACTAGATCTAATCACTGACTCTCAAGTGTTTATGCAAAATGTTTCTATCAGATTGCAAGCGTGAATTTTTTTTTCAGACCGGTAAAGTCTTCAAACTCAGCCTAGCAAGCCAGATATTTATATGGGTCTGATCTCAGTTCAGAATCACCATATAATCAAAGTCTCTGCAATATATATCATTGCAAGAAAACTTTAAAGGTGCATTTATGAAAAACAAAAACAAGTTAATCACGTAACCTGCTATCACTTGTTATTTATGTTCAAAAGATGGCGCTTCACCAAAACCACCGAACAAGTGTAAGATTTGGTGAAGCGCCATCTTTTGAACATAAATAACAAGTGATAGCAGGTTACGTGATTAACTTGGTTTTTGTTTTATATATATATTAAAATCAAAACTACCCCAAATCCAAAATTAAACCAGACCAGCATAAAAATAATATAAAAACACAACCTAAGGTTTCACTGCTACAAGCAGACTTCTCAAGTGTAAAGAACTACAAAAACTACACAATATATATAATATTAAAAACTACCCACAAATCCATTCACTTCCCATCCACTCTTAATATTAAAAGAACTCTTAAATAAGTTAATTGCTTCAGAATAATAAATTTTCAATAATAAAGACTCTTTAATTCTTCTTTTGATTTCATTTCTCTCAAAGAAGACAACCTTAGCTTCATCAAAATCAATAGTGTGGCCTGTATCTTTTTCATGGATATACAAAGCAGAACTAAGATATCTATTTTTAAGTCTACTTTTATGAACCTTTATTCTTTCATTTAAACTCAAACTACTCTGACCTATGTAAACCTTCTTACAAAATAAACAAGGAATAAAATATACTACACCAGGAATAGTCTTTCTATCAAAAACTTCTTTTGTATTATTTAATAAATTATTCAATGTAACACCCCTTTTCCAAGCAATTTTCTTATTTCCAAACAATATACTATTTCTACACACAATTTTATAAGAAGACAATTTAAATGGCAAAGAAATAAAATCATATTTTTCTTTAACCTTTACATCCTTACAAATATTACTATTAAATAAAATACTTTTAACAAATTTATCAGAGTATCCAACACTCAAGTAATCTTTATAAAATTGATATTTCTGAAACAAAGCAACCCCACTAGAATTATTTAATTTAATATTTCTATGACAATAATTCCTTAAAGCAGCTACTTTATGAGATACAGACTGATAGCTATCAGGTTTAATTATAAATCTTAATTCTTTACTTTTAACTAAATGACTGCACAATAAACAATTAGTTTCTACATTTCTAATCACCAAAAGATCTAAAAATTTTAACTTACCAAAATCTAACCCCCGATCCTTCTAACACAAATTTTATAGAAGGATCAAAACAATTAAACTCATTTACAAATTCCTCCAATTGATCATTCTCAACTACAAATAAACAATCATCAACCTATCTGACAAATAATTTTACATATAAACAATTCTTTTTAATAATAATTTCCTCTTCCATAAAACTAATATAAACTGAACATACTAAAGGAGAAATAATATAGCCTATTATCCAACCTTCTTTAATCTTATAAAAATTACGTTTATAAGTAAAATACATAGAATCTTCCAATAACAAAAGCAAATCTTTAATTACCTTAATTTTATTTTTTGATAAAGAACTTTTCTTAATCAATACAGACAAAAGAACATCAATACTGCTTAACCTATTAACAGACTGATACATATTTTCACTATCTAAACTTCCAAATACCCAATTACTTTCCATTTTAAAATTATTAATCTTATCAAAAGCCTCAAAAGAAGAAGAAACTGTGTACTGACCAAAATCAACAAATTGTTTTAAAAAATTATTCAAGAATCTAGAAATACCCTCTACAACACTACCTGTAAAATCAAAAATAAATCTTAAAGGAAAACCATCTTTATGAGTTTTAATATTCACAAACATCTTAGCTGATGTAAAATCATTAGGATAGCATTTTAAATAATCTACTCTATTAAAAATTTTTAAATTAACCATTTTCTTCATAGTATCTATCAATTTTCTTTTAATCAAATTACCTGGATCTTTATCTAACAACATATATTTACCATTATTTAATTCTCTATCCATTTTCTCTTTGAATTCATCTCCTTTCATAATAACAAACCTACCAGCTTTTTCTTCACGAGAAATGATTACATCATTAGCAATTAACCTATTCTTAAGATGTTTAATCTCAGCAGGATTAGTAACAAATTTTTCTTTTCTTTTTAAACTTTTATTCAAAATCGATTGAATACCAACTTTCTGCTCATCACTCAAATTACTAGATTCAATAGATGAAATTGTATCAAAAACTATATTTTTTGAATGAAATGGAACAAAATTAGGGCCTTTACCAATTCTCTGTCATTTAACTTCAAATCAGAAAGATTAACAACTCTATCCTCAGAAACATTATTCTCATACCTTTATCACTACAATAACTTTTATTAACTTTCCCAAACAACCACTTTAATTTTCTTTTATATTTTTTACAATAGAAATTTGACCTATTCTGTCTAAATTATCTCATAAAAAAATTCAAAATTGAATAATTAAAATATTGCCTCCTTTCTAAATATCTATTCCTTTTATATAGATAAATAAATTTATAAAACTTTACAAAAGTATCTTTTAAAAAACTATTCAATATATATGTTTGTAACTTAAAAGCTAAATTCATATTTTGAAGCAACTTTTTATTTTTACTAAAATTAATAACACAGCACCTAGGAAAAACACTAAATTCCCTACATTTTTTAAGAAAATAAATCTGCCATCGTAAAAACTCTATCCTATCACTCAATCTAGACAAATTTTTAATCCTTCTAATATCATTAAATGGAAAATTATTAAAAATTAAACTCCACAAACCCATACTAAAAAACCCAATTACCAATACCCTTATAAATTAAAACCCAATAAAAACATACACACACTTCTATATATATAACTAAATAACCACAAATATACTCTACCATTTTATTGCTCAGTTCATTATCCAATGTTTTTTTGTGCTCTTTTATTCTCTTCAGCATCTGCATTACTAATTATTTAATATTTCTCATTTTTGATTTAAATTTGCATTATTATGAATTGATTAGTACAACAACTTTGAAAAAACTTTTATATTTATATATTTTAGTAATGACTCATTTCTTTTTTAATTCTGAAGAAGTCTGTTGGACAATTAAAACTATCAGTTTGCAAAATTAAATAAAATAGTGCTGTATTGTTTTTTATGCATAAAAATGTATGTTAATAATTTTTTTTATATTACTGATGAGATGTGGCATATATGCAATATTATTAATATGATTATGAGCATGAAGGTAACAAACAGAGATTGAAGTTAATTTAACATCAAACACTTTGCAGCAAGTAAATGCATGTTATGAGCATTTAACAGAGATTGAAATTAATTTAACATCAAACCCTTTGCAGCTTTTTGCCAAATATATATTGAGATAGATAGAAGCATCTATTTCATATTTATGTCATATAATTAGTGGGGGGGGGGGGTAGTTGAATGTTATATATTAAAATTAAAAGCTAATAAAGCCAGCTAAATATTATATAATAATGCAATAACATATAGATATGGATACGTACAATTTTAGATAGGAAGAAATTTTTTTTAATTTCAAGGCAAACTTTTTTTTAAAAAAGAAAAAATCAAAAAAAAAAGTTTAATGCTTAGATAAAAGAAGAAATAATGTTTTCTTTTAAGAGTTTTAATTAATGTTTAATAGAAAGTGATTAAAATTTAGAAAAATCAGAAAATTGTTTTGTTATCAAAAACTAATTAATCTCAATGTTACCTTATTATATGTAATGTAACTGTATAATTGTGCTGTTTCCTTTGTTATAAATCTTGCATCTTAATTCCAGAAATAGAAAAGTAATACCTTAAGTTTTCTTAATAATCAAGAGATTAGGATTTTCTTAAGTGAAAATTTAATATAAGTAGTGTAGTAGCAAAAATCAATTTGTCTTATTCTTTTTGCTGGTTTTCATTGTCATAGTCATGCATCAGAAAAGTAGCTGCAAACTAATAGGTAACAAGTATAAATCTTCTTAATTGTGTTAAGAAGCTTTTATACAAATTTCCAGTTTGTTCTTGAGAATTTCTCCCTGGGTAACAGTAAGAATAATATCGGCAGCATCTAATAAATAAATATATGCCAATCTATTATAAATAACTATCATCAAAGGAAACTGAATATGATAAAAACAATGTTACAAACTTTGTGAAAACCTGATTGTGACAAAGCAAAGATATTGATAAATCTAGGATCTTGCAAAGTAAACTGAAATCATGAACTGCAATAATATTTGAGAATAAATGTATGTAAAAAGAAATAAATATTTAAACTATAATTATCAATCATCATGTGCACATGATAAACTTGGAATAATCAGAACTGCTGCACTTTGATAATCATAGGTAATTATATAGAAGGCATTTTGAATGTATAGACTTTCTGAATGTTATTTAAATATCAAAATATCAAAGTGAACTTTCTTTTCCACCTAAAAAATAAATTATTATTTTGTGTCATTCATTTGTTGATTAACATTCTTTCATTTGAATTAGCAATTATTATGTATATGCCAGATTAAATTATTTTGAATTTACTTAACAAAATATTTTTATTATAATTATTTGAGTTTTAAGTTTTAAAATGAGTGAGCAAATTGTGGGGACTACAATTATTTATTTTAAATTATTTAACAAGAATCACTGGTTTAATTTCTAAAAATTCTCATTATGGCCAATTACAATTTACTATTATTAATTAGGATATCTAGATTAAAATATATTAAATGAGAAATAAATTATTATGCATATGTTAATGGGAATCATTTTTTGAAATTGGGATTCAGTAATACTATTATTAAGTATTTTGTTTGGACCAAATGTTTCTTGGGGGGGGGGGGAATTAAGAAAACAGATTTCATTTACCACAATATATCTGTGTTATTCATATAACAAGTAAGATATTTTGATAATTTTAAGAAGTTTTAAATATTAATATATGTGAGTCCCATATACATATATTTTGAAGTATATAGTATACTAACAATTCATTCACCACAGTTTTTTTATTTTGAAGTATATTTAATAATGAGTTGTTATATTTTTGAAGTCTTCTTGTAGAGTTTAATAATGATGTTATATGATGATTATAGATCAATCAATACTGTTCCTGAATATATATTGTGATGATGATTGTAAAAGATATTAAAACCATGTAAGTGATTTATGTTCATTTACTATAATATTAAGTTCTGAAATAATATGTATTTGTAGCACATATCTAACTTAGTTTTGATATTGTACTAGACCATACTTCCCTGCGGATTTCTATTCCTAATCTTGCACCAAGCACGAAGTGACCAAGATTTAATAGGGAAAGAAATGGATGCCAATTTAGCCGATTGTCTGTATTCATATATATTGGTACTTCCAGCTAAACTGAGAGAAAGAGTGAATTGACAGGACTCTGCCAATTAAAAACCCCCTTTAGTTGATATCTTACTCGAATGCCCGAATATTTAAAACCTATGGCAAGTACACACCTTTGAAAAGCCTATTTACAGATAGCTTTTGCGTGCCACTTCTAGAAAAGAATCAAAAATGAATTTTCCCCCCTCCTAGAAGGATGTGCAATACCATATGTTCAGCAGAGCATAAGAATAAGATTTAACACCCCAGTAGAGCGATATCCCATGTGGCTAGCTCAGTACTCTACATCTAGGGTCTTCAATGGGTAAGTTAAATGGTTATTACAGGTACGTGGTTGATAAGGAAAGAATACATTTATATCAAATAAATAATAATACGATGACAAAACCAATTTAATATTATGATTAAGTATTTATTTAATCCCAAATACCCACTACCATTTTATACTAATGATGATATAATAAAAAAATTACTAAATAATTAATTATCACAAACCCATATATATATATTCGAGGTGTTGAAATAGATAAAATACAATTTTAAATAAGATAAATAATAAATCCCTAAAGCTATTTACAATGTTTTATAAGGAATGGAAGTGGTCTGAGCTTTTTAAAAACCCTGTAGAAATACGTTATGTCTTGTATGATTTGATATATATATTTCTCATTATAAAAGATTTTTGGTTATACAGGCATACACTTCTATTAAGGACTTTAAAACCCTTTTTATTGATAGCAAATATAATAATAATAATAATAAAACTAGGCATACGTATATTTGCACTATGAAATATTTCACTAATTTCATATTTTTCAACATGTCAATAAGGTTGCATTAGCTCAGATACTATATAGTACTCAACATGAGGTACCGTATCAATTTGCCTTTTTACAATAATTTCTTATACATGTATATACATGCAGCACAATTATACACTCCCCACTATTCTAAATATAAAGTTATTAGTGAACTTGCTTACGGGAAATTCACAATAAATAAACCCTTTGGCAGTCATCATAAGGTACCACAGTGACAAAAATAACTTAAAGATATACGGATAAATACATTTCAGATACGCAACATGAGGTATCGTATTTACCAAATATTACCAGTGTATGTGCGCATATATTCACATGTATATTTACGTATGACAATTTTCAACAAAAGGAAAAAAAACAAACAGCAATAAAAAAAACAACTAATTGCAACCTTTGCTGGAAATACTAGAATTTGGGATAGAAACATGAATTACCAGATTTAAGTAAAAGCTGTATCATTATGCCTGCAATAACCGTAAATTCAATATATATATATATATGCTAGAGACAATTTTCTCTCCTTTTTTTTTTTTTAAATGATTAATAATAATGAAAAAATAGTAATATATTTAATCGGAAATATCATAGTTAATTAGTTCAATATTAATAAAATATTTGTAAAATAAACTTATGCAGGCATCTTCATCTTCTGAGTGGGCTTCAATTTAACTAGCTATGTGGTGAGGATTTCATCTGATTCGGGCATAGGCAAGGCAGCTTCATCATCATCATGGCCGGCTGGAACTGGCATGATCACACCTTGGCGATTTGGACAGAGAAAGGGCGGATGCACCAGCTGGTTGTCTACCCCACTGTCATTCTACTGGACTCTCTGGTAGATTGCTTTATATTTTCCTCTTTTTGGTATATTATAATACTTTTTATTAAATGTTCATTCACTATCTTGACTGGTTCATTAAATCCTTAAGAAATCAAGAGTTCTTAAAAGAACTGTATAATAGATTTTTTAGAAATATCAGCAGTAGTCTAGTCCATAAATTAATCTCTAAGTAGTTAGATAATTGGAGAATTCTGGAGCCAAAGTAGTGAATGACTTGCCCAGAACGACTGCCAAAGAAAGAATAAAATCCCACAGCACTGACTAAAACTTATCAATCCCACTCATAAGAACCAATTCAGGTATCCCCCTGAGAAGTATGAATCAGCCAATCCTTTTAATTTAGCTTATCACTTAGATTATAAACATTCCTTTATATTTTTCCGATTAAATTTTACATAGCAGGCTTTGATATGTTTTGTTTCCATCTTGAATACCCAGACCCCTTCTTTACAGAATCAATTCAAAAGAATTTTTATTTTATATACAAAAAAAAAAAAAAGATAACAGTTTAATTATCGCATTGATTATCAAACATTTGCTTTTGGTCAGATTTTGCTGAAGCAATTAACATTCTTTGCTTACAGAATAAAATTAGTTTTTAGAAAAGTAATTAATTAAAATATATATATATACAAGTATGTTGGAACAATTGGTTTAATTATTTATTTTACTAATATGTTCCAACATTTGATCTCTTGTTTAATAAAGTTTGCTTTTCTCTATTTGAATTTTTCAGAGAAAAGCAAAATACATAAAATAACATATCATAAAAATATACAAAAATAAAAAAAATACATGAGTTTATTATACATGTACAATATTTGTGTCAATTTCATGTTACTTTAAATTGGTGTGTGTGGGTATTTTAATGCTCAGACCCAACTTCCATTATTAATATAGCACATTTATGTATTTGTTGTGCTTAATATCTACAATTTTACATTACAGCAGACTTTATGTAAGGCCATTTGATAATGCCTGGCACAATATATAAAATCAACCAATTTATATAAATGTAATTAAATATATTATTGATATGATCCACGATGGAAAAATTGTATACCTGGTAATGTATCAAGTTATGTTCTAAAATTATTGCCCATTCTATTGGCCATGAATTTTAAAATTAGAAAAATTAATTATAAAATGTAATTGCAAATATTATTTTATGTTGAATGTTACACTCTCATAATAAATACATGATAATAAATATTTGTTATTCATTTATTTTAGCCTCAAATTGATTTTATTACATATCATTTTACTTGTTATGCAAATTCATTTTTATTTTATTTTTTAAACTGGCAGTTTCTTTCAAAATAATAACCAGATAACAAGCATTATATTCAAATTCAGATTAGTTAAAGTAAAATACAAATCAGACTTTAAATATAAGATTCACCAAAACAAAATAATTATCATTTACTTCTTTCTGACAAATGTTAAAAATCCATTTATGGTAATAATAAAGTCTTGTAATTTCTAGCTGCCATTTAAATAAGTGCTAATTCTTCAATTCCGCTGGAGTTACTCAAAATATCATTTAAAAATATTCCAGATTAGATCTAGCTAATTGTTAGTAGTGTCCTTTTTTTTTAGTCACAAATTATACTGAAAATCTTGGAATTTGAATGAAGTAATATCTCAATCTGATCATAAGAAAAGAAAAACTGATTTTATAAGAAGAAAAAGTTACTTCTGTGTTTTTTTGTTTATGTACTTATTTCCATTCCTTTTTTTTTTTTTTTTAAAGAAATTTGCATATTATTTTGGTTAATAGATTGCTCATTTCAAATTCTCCAACTTAAAAACAAAACAGCAACAATAAAAAAATGATTCTATTTATTAAAAGTTCTTTTGAAATCCATTGGGCATTTTACAAGCTGTTTATCCAGCCATTACTTGATAAAGCAAGATTGTTCTGATGTAATTTAATAATAAAGCCCATCTGTGGGATTTTTTTTTTTGTGGCAACTATCAGTAAAATTCTTGTTGTGCATAACTCTATAGAAATACAATACATCTGTATAACACAGATTTAATGTTTGCTTGATACTATTGGATTTCTTTATCCGGTAGATTAATCAGCGTAAGAGGTAGGACTTCATTTAGTTTTTGTGTTAACAGTGATTCTATTTCATTTTGAGGATAAATTAAACCTTGTTCTATTTTTATTTGCATTTATTTATTCACTTGTGAGATTATGGCTGGCACATTCATTTGATCCATCTACCTTTTGTTGTGAGCCTTCAAGCTTATCCTCATATATTTGGTTGTTTAGTTTTAACAATTTCTATTTGCTTTCAATTTCTTTCAGTAGTTTTAATTCATTATTCTATTCAACAAGTTCATCTTCTGTTATTTTGTTTTTTTATTTCAATATGTTTATATTCATTTTTGACCAATAGTTTTGGTTCAGATTCATATAAACGGTCATCACATATTTTTGGTTCATTGTCTGATTTTAAAAGCAGTTGAGCCTGCTCATTGTCCATGATTTGATTCATTGTGTCTTTTTGAATTTATACTTGCTTATTTTTTTGCTCGTCATCTATTTGTTTTAAATCATCTACTTTTTTTCTGATTTATTTGCTTCGCACGCAAAAAATATCTATTTTTGATTAGCTTTTTGATAATTTTGCATAGTTTGTTTCTTTGCTCCATTTGTTTTTGATCATTTTTATGATTATTTTTCATAGTTTGGTTTATTTGTTCCATCTTCAATTCCAACTGTCTAAATAATGTGTTAATCATCTGCATCATGTCTAATTGTGATGATGTTGTAGTATTCTCAGACATTTTTATTTCTTTATTGATGTCTTTATGCTTGATTTGATTGCATGTTCGTTGGAGAGCATCCGCTTGCAGACCATTCATTGGAGAGCAGTCGGTGCAGACCATTTGTTGGAGAGCATCTGTGGCAGAGCATTCGTTGCAGGCCATTCGTTTGGAGAGCATCCATTGCAGAGAATACAGAATATATTCAGAACATTTGTTGCAGACTATTCGTTGGAGAGCATATGCAGCAGAGCATTAGTTGCAAGAGAACATTGTGGGAATTGTATATAGTTATTTGTTGACTGCACAGTCATACTTGCGGATATAACATTGGCACAGTCAGACTGGTGGATAAAACATTGGCGCATCCTGTCGACTGCGCCAATGTTATATCCGCAAGTATGACTGTGCGGTCAACAAATAACTATATACAATTCTTACGATGTTCTCTTGCAACTAATGCTCTGCTGCGTATGCTCTCCAATGAATGGTCTGCAACGAATGCTCTGAATATACTCTGTATTCTCTGCAATGGATGCTCTCCAAACGAATGGTCTGCAACGAATGCTCTGCCACGGATGCTCTCCAATGAATGGTCTGCATCAACTGCTCTCCAATGAATAGTCTGCAAGTGGATGCTCTCCAACGAATGGTCTGCAACGAGTCTATTTCTACAGTTCGCTAAAGTTCAATTCCCACAATGTTCTTTCAGGCTGGCGGCTACAAAAATGGTTCACAATGGTCATACCTTAGCCCCAGTCCAGTTTAGCTGTACATGAACTCTTCATAGTAAGCACTGCAACTGCCACCAGATATTTCCTACTGGAATTGAACAGTAACTCTACTGTAGATGCACTCCATACTGTCTGCTACTTACTATTGCGTGACTGCTCTCTACTACTCTCTATATTACACTGCATAGTTGTTACCCAGTCTTCTTATCGCTTTCTGATAACTGCAACAATCAATCAATACACCGTCCAGTAAGGTAACATCTCTTATCTAGAAATATTTGCAATCAGCAAATATTTTATGTCAATACCTTAATTAAATTCCACAGTTATCAGCACGCGATGTAAAAACAGCTTCTCAAATACATTCTAGTTTTTCTGGAGTGCACAAACATGTCTGCCATTTGTTACAAAACACTACAGCATGAATCATTATCTGAATGGACATTGTCCATATCTTCTTCACAACTGATTTCCTAAGTATTCGCTTTCAATATTTCCTGCTTCTCTTCATCCTTTTTATTTTCATTCTCCATTTGAATAAACCTCAAAATTTTTAAATGCAATAAACTTACGTGCAGTACGATTTTAATTGAATTCACCACCAACAGTATTACATCATCCCATGGAACACTCTGGAACATCACATGTTCTTGCATGTTTTTTTCATAACACAAATTGCTTAGTTCTTTTTTGTTATTGTTTTTTGTTTTGTTTTATAATATAATTACAATGTAGAAAGAAAAAAAAATCTAGTCAACCATATCATTTATCTAACTCAGGCAAATGGGAGTTTACACATGATACATTCATATCCACACCCCAAGTGAACAAATATTTTCAAGTTACTTCTGATGAATAAAGGTAGACCACACAATCTTACAAAAACAAAGTAACAAATCACATAGTAATAACTTATTTACAAGTATACTTATTAATTGATGTACAATTTATTTTCTAAAATTGACAAATCACTATTTACAAATTATAATGATTAATTGATATGCAATTTATTTCTTTAACAAAATCCTTTAATCTTTATACATCATAGTATCAATGTATTCATAGATAATATAACACATTCGTCATATCTTTAACTCTGACTTCAATAAACTTAAATATAATTCTAGCCGTGTATGAATTCATAAATGTAAATATTTTTTTGACTCTTATGTCTTCTAGTACTTACACATACATATTATAACTATAATGGCAGCAAAATAAATGCTCCACAAGAAAGATTTCAAGAAAAACATGTGTGTGTGCACTTATGCATACCTATATACAATAGAAATGAAGAAAATATGCAGTTAATAAATAAAAAATTTTAGTTTAATTTGTTCCAAACCGTGTTGAAATAAGATCTTATTGATTTTGATAGAAAAGAGTATGGTGATTTCGAATAAAGTAAAAAGAATTATGGATTAACATTTTTTTTTTTTATTATGAATACAATAAGAAATATCAGCAAACAATTTTCTTTTTGTAATACATAAACAAAAGAAAGAAAAGTGCTATTTCTTTTTTTTTTTTGGTAAAGAATACTAGAGAATATTTTTTTCTGGGGCTTGAGATTGGTTGTCATTATGGTAGCTGCTGTAGATAACAAAGAAGATAATCATTCTAGTGAGGATTAATGGAATTCTATGCCACAAAAGATACAGTAAAGCAGGGAAAATGTGCCATGTAGAGAAGAATTTGCCTTGCTGCTAATTGGGATTACAGGCTTATAGTAGGAGCTATAAAAATATGTTATTGTATTAGGAAATCTTTTAACATGAGAGGCTAGGCAAGAAACAAGTACCATGTTGGTTGGAAACCCTAAGCATACTGCCCAGTCTAATAAATGAAGACCTATGAGAAATTATAGTACCAATTCTTATAATCCACCAGGAAAGGAAAAGACTGGACTATGCAGTTAAATTGCTGAAAACTTTACATACATGTATTTTATAAATAATACACTAATAGAAAGCTAATACACTTGTCTAAGGTGGGAAGAGAAGAAAGTGACATTTCTGGAAAAATCTATAAAAGGACCAAGGTAATTATGGAGAAGAAAACTTATCTAAAACCTAGAAGGGAGATTGTTAAAGATGATTAACCGTAAAATATTTATATATAAGTTATTCCTTTTTTCTAATATTAAAAGATATTAAATTTCTGAAGATTTAAATAAGATCAATATTATATAAGTGTAAATTGAATTTTATCTGTGAATTACAATCAAAACTTAAATTGAAAGTAATTTGAAGGATGAGTTATGTTTTTACTTCATCTATATATATATTATAATTAATGTATTATATTTAATGTTTTCACAGTTGTATGATGTAGATAAATGATTTTTGGGGTAAAAGCATGTTATTTTCTATTATATACTGATATTTCGACAAACTAACATCCGCCATTGTCAAGGTAAACTCTTGAAAGAAAATTTGTTCAATCTCCATTAATAATATTATATTTAATATTTTTACGATTGTATGATGTAGATAAATGATTTTTTGGGTAAAACCATGTGTTATTTTCTATTATGTACCGATATTTCGATGAACTAGCATCTGCCGTTGTCAAGGTAAACTTTTGAAAGAAAATTTGTAAATTCTAGAGTTTGAACTTTTTGTGAACTACCTAGCAATAAAGACATTAGCATTTTATATATATTATTATTATTAATGTTAAAATTCAATACAATCTGTATTTTGTCTTCATCATTAACAAACTCAAATTGTGAAGGACTTAAAATGTTATCAACAATATCCTTTCTTAAAAAACTGAATTTTTTTCATTTACTGCCCATACAGTAATGCCACCTGCGCAAGCCTTAATAATTAATGGATGCAAGGGGTGAGCAAAAATAGCTATCTAGTACCTATGCATCTAATGTCTCAAGACTAGTTTTTTGCTTTCATCAGTGAGGATCCTTGGATCTGAGATCACTGCATGTAGATTTTATGATAAATGCAACTCTTCAGCAAACATCTTTTACGTATTTAATTAACTGTATAGCTATAACCCCAGGATGTTTTCAATCTGAGCTATTTAACTTAAACAGTTTTTTTGGAAACCACTTTACAATTATACTATGGCTGAATTGGTATAAAACCGCTAAATCATCACATGATTACCATTTCCTACCCTCGCACAAGCGGTTAAAGTAGTTGCAAGTCTCCATACAGTAGGGTTATCCAGGCAAGCCTAATAATTAATGGGTGCAAGAAGGTTAATACATAAAATTCATGTCTAGTAATGTCTACTCATCCACTATCCACAGAGTAGTTTCTAACTTGTGAATTTCATAAATGAGGGTCCTTGGATCTGAAGTGGCTGGTAGAGGATTACATTCCCAAAATTTAGGTTGTGCTCTCAGATCCAAGGCTTCTCACTGATGAATTCCACAGGCTAGAAACAAATCTGAATATTAGATGAGTAGGCACTAGATAGCGATTTTATGCATAAACCTTCTTGCATCCATTGATTATTAAAGCGAGCACTGGGTGGCACTACTATATGGAGAGTTTTCTACTGTTTTAACAGCTTGTGTAAGCATAGGAAATGGTAATCGTGTGATGTTTTAATGGTTTTTTACTAATTCTGTTCATAGGATGATGTGACTGTAGTTTTTAGAAAACCAAAGACACAATGAATTAGCTTGGATTGAAAACATTGTGTTTTTATCTTTGGCTTTATAGATTTCTATGTAGGTAAAAGACAGCTGATGGCATTAGATTCGAAGATCTAGTCAAAATGCTCTCAGATCCAAGGCTCTTCAGTGATGGAAGCTGCAAGCTAGAAACTAGTCTAAGAATATTAAATGAGTAAGCACTAGATAAAAATTTTATGCACAAAATCTTGCATCTACTGATTACTAAGGCTGCACTACTGTATGAAGAGTTTGGTAATGTTTTAACAACTTGTGTAAGCATAGGAAATGGTGATCATATGATGTTTTAATGATTTTCTATGAAGCTATTTACTTATCTTTGTAAATTTGTTTTGTATAAGCTAGAATTGTTTCTCTCCTAAAGCTTTTATAAAAAAAACTTAAGCTAATTGAGCTATATGTTTATGAATTCTTAAATTAAAAGTTTATAGAAATTTGATGTAATATGTTTGCAAGCATATTTGCAATTAGAAGATAAAATAAATTAAAAATTTATTAAAGAGTTTCATTCAGTTTTAAATAAATCAGCTGGAGAGTTGTTTTAGTTGTAAAATTGAAGGAGAAATTGGTAGTTTTATCATTAGCAGCCCTGAATTGCAGGAAAAATCTTTGCATGCAATGCTGGATACTATTGGTATTACTCCTAGTTAGAAATGACTAATTAAACAATTTTTGTATCATTGCTTTATTACTTCTTCGTGTTATACTATCTGTGGTCCATTAAAGAATCATCATCTTGATTTAAAAAAAAAAAGTTATTCCTCTTGGAGACCTTAAAGGAACCAAGCAGGGCAAATTCCTAATGTCCACTCCATATGTTCTTGTCGTTGCAGCTGTTATTACTATGGGATTATTCATATAGTATACGAACATGGATGGGCTGCTCACCAACACGCATTAGCCAGCGTGGTGAGTTTATTGGCTTTTTACCTCTGAGTTTAAAATCAAGAAACACCATGGTCTTTCTTCTCAGTGCCTGATAAGGCAGAATGAATGTTTGTGTAAATGATAAATATTTTTCCAATACATATATACAATTATGACAGACAAAAATAAAGCATGGCCCTTATTCCCAGGAGGCTGTAAAGTCACCAACCAAGGCAGCGGTTGGTGGCCGAAGGCGGAGAGTGCTAAGAATCCCCTGATTGCGGACCCAGGCTGCCATTTGATGACAACTTTTTATTTAGGTACTTACAACTGCAGATCACTTTCAAGTGAAGGAAGATTGCAAGAATTAGAAGAAGAACTGTCTTATATTAAATGGGACATTATTGGACTTTGTGAAGTTAGAAGAAAAGGAGAAGAAACAATTGATTTAAAAAGTGGACATATACTCTATTATAAAGGCACACATATTGGAAATACAAGTGGAGTAGGATTCATTATAAATAAAAAGTGGAAGAACAATATTGTGGAGATTGATGGTGTATCGGACAGAGTGGCAAGATTAGTTATACAACTTAATAGCAGATACCAAATGCAGATAATTCAGGTTTATGCCCCAACAAGTTCTCATAGTGATGAAGTAGTAGAAGATTTTTATATGGATGTACAAAAAGCTTTTGATCAGAGTAAACAACATGTTAATATATGCTAGAATTGGTAGACAAATGAAAGATGAAATTGCTGTAGGTAATTTTGGTTATGGTAATAGAAATGAGAGAGGACATAGAGTTGTGGAGTTTGCAGAAAAAGAAAAACTTTATATTATGAATTCATTTTTTGAGAAAAATGTTAAAAGGAAATGGACATGGAAACATCCAAATGAAGGTACAGCAGAATTGGATTATATTTTGACTAACAGAAAATACATATTTCAAGATTGTAATGTTCTTAATAAATTTAACACAGGAAGTGTTCATCGATTAGTAAGGTGTAAGTTATGTGTTAATGTAAAACTAGAGACACAAAAATTATTAAGAAAAACAATATTTACAGTTGATATTCCTAATCTTCAGAAACATTCTAATGAATTTAAATTAGAACTTACAAATAGGTTTCAAATGTTAGGAGATTTTGAACATGATACAGATTTGAATGAAATTAATATGAAAATAACTGATACACTTTTAAAAACTGCAACAAACATAGCTGGTAGAAAAAAGCAGCAATTGACTAATAAATTTTCTACTGAGACTAGAGAATTTATGAAGAAAAGAAGGAATATGAAGATATACAAAAATGATATATTAAAAAGAATTGAATATCTCGAATTTTGTAAAATGGTACGGAAAAGAGTTGAAAATGATATAAGAAAGTATAACTGTGAAATAGCAAGGAAAGCTGTAGAAGAAAATAAAAGTCTCAAAAATGTTAAACAACATTTTGGTATTGGTAGGAAATGTATATCTGCAATAAGAAAAAAAGATGGAATTATTACTAAAAAGAGAGATGACATCATGAAATTGGTAGAAGATTTTTATCAAGAATTATATAGTAATAAAGAACAAGTACCTCCTATATCTATTACATCTTCCGAATTGCCCAGAATTTTAAATGAAGAAGTGAGACATGCAATTAAGTGTATGAAGAAAGGAAAGGCTCCAGGAAATGATGGAATTATAATTGATATATTAAAAGAAACAGGTGAAGAAATAGAAACAATTTTAGCAAAGTTATATACCAAATGTCTAAATGATAAAGATGTACTGGAAGATTGGAAGAATGCAGTAATAATATTAATATTTAAAAAAGGTGATAAAGAAGATATTAGAAATTACAGACCTATCAGCCTTTTATCAGTTTTATATAAAATTTTTACCAAGATAATTACAATTCGTCTACAGAGAACTTTGGATTTCCACCAACCAAGAGAACAAGCTGGAATTAAAAGTGGTTTTAGTACAATAGATCATATCCAGGTATTGAGAGAAGTCATAGAAAGGACGAATATGAGTTGTCTTTATGTTTTGGATTTATAGATTATGAAAAGGCATTTGATTCTATACACATTTCTTCAGTGATTAAAGCATTGGATCATCAAGGTATAGATCCAGGATATTGTCATATTTTAAAGAATATTTATAAAAATGCAACAGCAACAATTAGATTACATAATGATACTGGAAATATCAACATTGAGAAAGGTGTAAGACAAGGTGACTCCATATCTCCAAAACTCTTTACAGCAGTGCTGCAAGAAGTATTTTGTGGATTAAAATGGGAAACTAAAGGAGTGAAAGTAAATGGAGAGTATTTAAGTCATTTAGATTTCGCAGATGATGTAGTTGTTTTTGCAAATAATGCTTCAGAGCTGCAGGAAATGTTGCAGGAGTTAACAGATGAAAGTAGAAAAGTAGGACTAAAGATAAATGTTAAAAAGACTAAAGTAATGTTTAATTGATTTGCTCAAAATATGAAAATAAAGATTGATTATGAAGAATTAGAAGAAGTTAACAGTTACAAATACCTTGGTCAGATTATTAATACAGATGGAAACATAATGGAGGAAATTAATCATAGAATTAAACTTGGTTGGAGTGCTTTTGGTAGAAATAACTTGATACTAAAAGGAAATATGCCTATGTGTTTGAAAAGGATGGTTTTTAACAAATGTGTTTTACCAGTTCTTACTTATGGATCTGAGACTTGGACACTTAATAGAAGAGCAATACAGAGACTTCAGACCACTCAAAGGAGTATGGAGAGATGTATGTTGTGAGTAACAAGAAGAGATCGAAAACGCAATGTGTGGGTAAGACAACAAACAGGTGTTACTGACCTTATTGAAAAAATTAAAAGATTGAAATGGAGTTGGGCTGGACATATTGCTAGAAGAGATGATAATAGATGGACAATTGAAATTTTAAACTGGATTCCAAAAGATTGTAAAAGACCCAGAAAGAGACCACATGTGAGATGGATGGATGAAATAAGAAAATGTGCAGGGGTGTTGTGGAGAAGAGAAGTTAAAGATCGGAGAAGATGGATTAAACTTGGAGAGACCTTCATCCTGCAGTGGATTGATAATGGTTGATGATGATGATGATGACATCAAAGCTGTAGAGAATTGACAAAAATTATCACCTCCATTTTCAACCAGAAACCATCCAAGACTTTAGTGGAAAAATGAATTAACAAAAAGAATGTATGTTAGTTATATCTACTGGATATCTGAATAAAATCAAAGGATTTATTAATGACAAACTTATGACAACTTTTGAAATGGATATCTAGCCATACAAATCCTTGGATAATATATTAGTTCTTTATTTTTTTAATTGTTTATTTAATATTCTTTATTTTATAATATAATTGTTTTAAATATTTCTCATACAAATCATATTATTTACATCTGTACTTTTCTGATAGTTAAAATTTTTTTAAACAATATTTTACCTGAATAGTTTTAATTTCAGTAAAATGTAATTTTAATCAGAATATTAGTTCCATTATAGGCATATTTGATTTTAGTAATTTGTTCAATTAATCTCATCAAAGTTAGTGATTGGATATAGCCTCTTTTTGCAAAGATTAATATAATACTGGAATAATATTTTACTTATAAAACAGATTGTTAATAGTCATTTTGTAATGTTCAAAAATGTTAAAATATTTTAATAACAAAACAGCGTTGAATTTATAATAAAGAAATTTATTTAAAGCTGAGCATTTTTAATACTGAAAAGTATCATAATCCTAGCATTATGTGATTAAAGGAAGTTGAGATTTAGATTTAAAGTTACTTTTGAATATTAAATAATAGATTATTATAAAATTGAATTTTTAGGAGTGGATTTACATACTAATGACAAAAGTGGTTGCTACAAATGCCATTTTTTAGAAAGAAGAATGCTAGAGTTTTTACTGATGGCGTGATGATCTTTAGCCACTGACCATTCCTTCCTCACCCTCTTGCTCTGTCATCTTTCCCAGAATAAATAATGTCAGCCATCATTTTATGTATTATTATTATTTATTAAATATTATTTTTTCTCTTAAATTCATCTTAGTTTGTTCTCTTCATTACAAAATCTTGATTATATTGATGATAACTGATTTTAATGATGAGGATTTGCAATTTTTAGTGGGCTATATAATGAACAATTTTCCTCACTAAATTAGGATTTATAGAATGAACACAATTGCTACAATTCATGCTATTAGTTAACATAGAATGTGCATTCACATTGTTTCATTTTCTCTCTACTGTGATTAGAATATCAAATCTTTGTCACATTTTGTAAGGTCTAGTTAACAATTTTGTTTATTTATTTGTTTACATGCATCATACTATATATATATTTTAACTATTCTGCTATGTACATATATAATTTTATCCATGCACCATGTATGTTGAAAAAGAAATAAATTTCCACTGTTATGTGATATTATTGTGATTTTTATTAGAGTAAGTTTGTTGAAACTTTTTATTTAAGATTATTTTTATTGCTTTTGAAAGTTTGATTATAAATTTCATAGGGTAAGATTGTTGATTTTTCAAATTTATGTATACAGTGTATGTTGTGTTTGGTTAGGCTTGCAGGTTCGTTTCCAAACCAACAGATACAAAAAGAACAACTATTCAGCAATTAATATGTACAATTTATTAGTACAAATTATATACACACATTAGTTAAACAAATGTACAAATACAGTTGATAGACTTCACTGCTGAGATAGTTGTGCGGAGTAAGGAACACGCTTCCAGCTAATGATTAGCCTGCGTCGTGAGTTCTGGTAAGACTCATCCAACTATGTAATTAGCTTGCCTCGAGTCAGCTCTAGTTCAGACATAGCACTTTCCAGTCCATAGGTGGACTTGCCTCACTGCGTGGATGTCTCAATATTGACTAGATAAATACCTTTGCTGATGGCAGAAGATGTAATGGAGAGCACGTTCTGTCATACAGGTTAACAGAAGTAATTGCTCTCTTCCTTGCCTCCAAAAGGCTGACTATTTAAAGGCAGATCCCCTACCTTACTGGAAACGTGGATTCGGTGCGCAAACCCCAGTGAAGATTTTAATCCCTCTGCTGGTGCTAGCCAATCAGGCAAGGAATCTGGAATAGTCCACTTCTGAAAGCAGGGTCAGATATGACAGTGTATAAATGGCAAAGTGAAAAATATGATATTAATTTAGACATTTTTTCCCATATAGTTATCAAAGAATTATTTCCAGCACTGTGATTGGAAGTTAAATAATTTTAATTTGCTTATAATAAAAAAGATAATTTATGTTTTTCATGAGTTTATCATAGTTTTCATTAGAATAAAATTATTTATGCTTTTCTGCTTTTCATGCATAATGAACAATATAAAAATTGAATAAATTAATTTTACATTATATTTTTTTTTATATTTCAGATTTTGTATTATATTTGTCCTATTTAAATGTTGTGTTAATAGGAACTTTGCGTTTGGCTCTAGTCCTGGAACAGATTATCTTTAAATGTATTCTGGAATAAATGAGCTTCTGGCTCCAATTACATTTGTTGGATCTCCTGTATCTATATATGTGTGGTACTCCGTTGTCTTCATTATAGACCAATCACCCCCTAGAGTCATCCCACTTGTGCTTGAAACAATTATTATTTCTGTATAAATAAAGTTAATAATAATAATAATCATAAAAGTGATTACATATTAGGTTTTTCATCATTAGAACTGCAGAACAATAATCATATATTTTTTTCAGCACCTTAATTTAGTTGAGTATAGATTTACCCTATATATTTTCAGATAGAATATAAGCATATGTATATAAAATATTGTTACAAACATTAGGAATTATGAAAAAAAAACTAAACGAAAATGGCAATATCACATCGTTTATTTTTACACAATAAACTGTATGTGAAATTCAGACTTAATGCTCATTATTCCATTTTATCACAAGCTATTTTGTACTAAGATAAGATGGTGAAGATATGTCGAATGGTCAAAAGGTAGTCAAGATCTTACATTGAGCATAAGATGGTAAAGATATGTCGAATGGTCAGAAGGTAGTCAAGATCTTACATTGAGCATAATGCTCAATGGAAGTGTTTATGCTGTTTTTGTTTTTTTTTATCTTCGTGATTTTATATATAAGCACATTTTGTTTTTAATATGTTACTGACAGAAAAAAAAGCGCTAGTAATTTAAAATACAGTTAATAATTTTTTTCCCCCATTGGATTGTGTGTGTGATAAAACCTAATATTTATAAATGATAGTATAATATTTTAGAGGAGAGGGGGATCAGTTTTTCTTTTCATTATATATATTGTAAATTTTAGTTTGCATTAATAATCATTTTAATTTAGTTAGCGCTTTTAAAGATTGAATTATGACATTTTACACGCCCCCCCCCCCTTAATAAAACTGTCTTAAATGCAGGTTATTTCCGTTCCACACAAATGAGCAGTCGAGCCATTTACTGCAATTAAATTTCTTGTAGAATTATGTATATAAAAAGTGGAGCAATAAGAATTGTCTTTTATTAATTAATTATTTGGATGTTAGTGCTGCCATCTGCAAATAATTGTTATTTTTTTTTATGTTATTGCCAATGTTTATTTAATCCTATGATTTAATTAGTGGAGATTTATAAAAATAAATACTGGACACAATTTTTTTTCTTCTTATATTACAAACTACGTATATATTCATAATCCATTTCTGACCATTTTTGCCCTTCCTTCTTTTATTTTTTTAATATACTGACGGATTTGACAAAGATATTGGATAAATCATCTTTCAAACCGAAAAAGATAAAACAATTATAAATTACTTCATTATGTTGAAATGAATAACCAGAATGATCTGCAGAAGTCAATTTATCGCATTTGATACTAGTAATAATGGTAACACCCACGATATGATGACAAAATTTTTTACTGTAAATAATCAGTAATATATAATAAACTGTTGTAAATGAAAAAGATTAAAATAAATGTGTCAACATAAACCTAGAAAACAAAAGGATTATTTAATGTTTAATTTTTTGTAAGTCTCAGATCTAAATTTTTCTAGCTTTGAGTTGTTCAGGAGCTATCGTCTTGAAAACTTCATCTAAAATTAAGCTCTAAAGTAATCCTTTCTTGAAATCAGATTAAGAATCATTATAATCGTAAAAAAAAAAAAGTAGCTGGAAAAGTTATTAAATTAGATGTAGTTTAATTTTGCTTAATATATGCATTTATCTATTTCCAACATAACACATTTATATTGTAATAACAGATTATATGTGTACTCATAACCAGATTGAAATTGTCTTATTTTGGTCTTAATATATGATATTCCAATTCATTAAAAATGTATACATATATATAATGCTTGAACGGTTAATTAACTCTTTTCTTGAAAATATGTAATTCTAAAGCACTCATTGGCTTCAAGTTCAGATGAAAAGATATAAATTAATAAACATAAACTAATTACTTGCACTGAGCCAGCTTTCAAGCTGAATAAAGTTATGCAGCACAGGTAAGCTCATATGACTGATATAATATGTAAATGCGGCACAATATGCAAATAAGGCAATTAAATATTCCATTTTTTGGACAATGGAACACATGAATTCTTTGTATTGATGGAATGTAGATTCTTTGAAATTGCTCAAGCCTCTTTGTATTTTCTTTTATTATTGTCTCTTTCTGAGCATATTGTTCTAACACTTGATTGGAGAAAATGTGTGACCCACGGCATGTTCATGATCCAGAAGGATCAATCTATTCAGTCTTTTGCTTAGGTCTATTGTAGAAATATGCATGTTGGAAATTCTCATTCATGAGATTCCCCATAAGCATGAGAAGTGCCCAACACACATATTTATACAATAGAGCTAAAACAAAAGACTGAATACAAAGTGATCTTTCTGGATCAAGAATGCACCATGAATCACATGTTTTCTCCAAGTGTTAGAAAAATATGCTCAGAAAGAGACACTAGGAAAAGAAAATGCAAAGAAGCTTGGGCATTTGTAAAGGATCAACATTCCATCAATAAAAAGAATTTATGTGTTCCATTGTCCAAAAAATGGAATATCTAATTGGCTTATTTGCATATTGTACCTCATTTACATATTATATCAGTTATATAAGCTTACCACTACTGTATAACTTTATTCATCACTATGATTCTGGCAGTGTTTTGCTGAAAACTGGCTCAGTGTAATTAATTAGTTTATATTTTTTTATCTGAACTTGAAATCGATGAGAGTTTTAGAATTAAATAAACCAAGTATACACATAATCATAGTTAGCTAACAAAAAAAAACAAAAGCAGTATCATTAAAATTTTAAAAACTCCACATTTTTATTTTGTATAGTAAACCAAGTTTCTATAATCTCACCCCTTTCTTTAACAATACCAGGATCAAAACCACATTCCTTGTCATGATTATAGAGCACAGACACATACATACAGAAGCAAACTATTTACACTATCTCAGTTCTGTCATGTAGTGTAAGATTAAGTAATCAAACTACATGCAAATGCTTATTAAATTCTCATCCAATATAATCCTATCAGTATCTCAAGACTAATAAGATTTGGATCTAGTATACCTGGATTTTATTTTATTTTTTATTCTTATGTATCTTTTAACCACCAGCATCTTTTCCTTTTTTCCTTTCTAAAATTCAAAAATATCTTTTTAAATTTTGATTTCAAACCAACTTATATAAACCATTCAGGATTAACCAAATAATTTTTTATCTTTCAATGAAGCAAAGATTGTTTCTTGTGTACCTTTTAACCACCAGCATCTTTTCCTTTTTTTTTTTTTTTTTCTAAAATTCACAAATATCTTAACAGTTTTGATTCCAAACCAACTTATATAAACCATTCAGGCTTAAACAAATAATTTTTTTATCTTTCAACAAGGCAATGATTGGACTTAAATAATTTTAGAAATCAATAAAGATACTATGTATAAACAATATATGAGTATATATGTAATTATGAACACAAAATAGTGAAATAATTTAAATATTCAGGCTTCCTTGTAGGAACTGCTACTTTGAAAATACAATTATAAATTTAACTGAGTTTTACATATACTATACAATTATAACTTAATTAAATATAGTTCAAAGTAAAAACTACTAGTATAATAATGATGATTAATTTAGATATGAATATAATGAATAGAAAATTAAATTAAGATAGTAACTTTCATCATTTTTTATTCTGCCGTATATTATTTTATTTCATTAAAAATAATAATAAGAATACGCAACCAATAGCATATAATGAATTGCTTACTTCTAGAAGAGTTCATAAGTAGAACAAATGGTAACTTTAATTCAAAACAAGGTATTCACACTCGATTCATTTCATATTTCCATGCATTTTATTTTATATTTCCTTTAACACCAGGTGTTCTTTCACCCTTTTTATTTCATACTTATTTTAATATTGATATTACTCATTAATTCATATATTACATCACATGATCACCATTTTTTATGCTAGCACATTACTGTTATTAAAACAGGCAAAACTCTCCATACAGTAGTGCCACTCAGTGCCAACCAGAGTAATCAATGGAGAGTTTTGCCTGTTTTAATAACAGTAATGTGCTAGCATAAGAAATGGTGATCATGTGATGTTTAGTGGATTAATACCAATCCTGCCTAATAGGATAGTGGTAGCTATGGTTGTTAAAGAGCCAAAGATACCAAAATATATGGGTACTGAACTGGGTTCAGACCCATATGACTATATAAGCTATTGAGCTTAGATTGAAAATATTATTGTGTTTTCAATTTTATCTCATAGTTTTGTAGTTAAGTAGAGATAAAAGGTGGCTGCCAGAGGGTTGCATTAGATCCTAAGAATTAGGTGCAGTGATCTCAGATCCAAAGCTCCTCATTGACGAAGGTCACAAGCCAGAAACTAGTCTGGGGATATTGGATGAGTAGGCACTAAATAGGGATTTTATGCACAAGCCTTCTGGCATCCATTGAATACTCTGGTTGGCACTACTGTATGGAGAGTTTTGCCTGTTTTAATTCATATATTCAAAATATTGATATCACTTATTAATTCATATATTCAATCATACATTTGCCAATTGTATTCTAGACTAGCCTTTCTCATTACCTTTCATAATAATATCACTTTTTATTAATGAAAATACTAATATGTTTATAAGTTAATAATAAATAGATGATTTTTTTTTACTTTCATCAGTGTAATCATTATAGAAGACTTAAAATTCCTTATAAAAGTCTCAACAAAACTAAGCACATACATAGTAATACATAATCAAACATGTTTGCAAATATTTAAAATATCTTTCTCTTTTTTCTTTCTTTTTTATAAATTTATCCATATTATTTTTATTGATTTTCAATATAGAAGTAGATATTGAAGCATAAAAAATACTTTCATGTATAATTTTTTTTGTCTTGTGTATTCCATTTATATATATAGAATTTGTTTGATGAGATAATTATATTAAGCTATTACTTTCATTTCTGGTTTTATTCTATTCATTTCAGGAAATAAATAATGTTAACTTTGAATTTTCAAGATAGGATTTCTGCTAATTTTATGCAGTCTATTGAATTTGCTACAGATTTTATGTATTTATTTTTTTCATTTTATTAATATCTTAGTTTTATTTGATAAATCAAAAGTTTATAACTATAATACTAAAACTTTGTTGATAAAATATAAATAAAATTTTATTTCTGTGAATAATCTATTGGCAAAACCATTTTACCATTTTTACTTTTTCTTCAGTTTTTTTTTGGGGGGGGAACAAATTTAATCTTTGGATTGCATTTTGCTAACTACTTCAAGATGGAATTATTTTACAGCCTTGTGAGCATCTTGAAATATATTCTTGTAAAAAAAATTTAAATTTTATTTTTTATTTTTATCAATAGATGGAGCCTCACATATAAAATGGATGGAAGGGAATAATGTAGTGGGGGAAATGCTAGGAGGTTTTAGATTAGATAGGCATATAGGAGATAGTTTATTTGTAGTTACACAACTTATGGATATGAGTAGGGATGCAGGTAAACAGTTATATATGAGTTTTATAGATATAGAGAAGGCATATGATAGAGTAAATAGAAATAGATTATAGATAAGTTTAGCAAATTTGGGAATGGATGAAGCTTTAATAGATATTATTAAGAAATTATATGAAAATAATTATTATATATATCAATTAGAGAATATAGAATCATTTAAAGTTAAAAATGGTGTGGGACTAAGGCAAGGATGCCCTATGTCACCTATTTTGTTTGTGTTGTATTTGAGTGAAATGGAAAGAGCAATAGAAAGATTAGGAAGAGGGATAGAGTTACCGTTAATAGGTAGTAAGGGAGTATATATTTTGTCAGGTCTTTTTTTTTTTTTGCAGATGATATATTTTTGTGTGCAGAAAAAAGAGAAGATATGGAAGTTATGTTGAGGACATGTGCAAGGGTGGGTAAAGAGATGGGGATTAAATTTAGTGAAGAAAAATCAAATATAATGATGGTTAATACTGGGGAAAGAGAAGATGTAGAATTTTTATTGGGAGATATTAAGTTAAGTGTGGTGAATAGATATAGTTATTTGGAAATTATTTTAAGTAATTAGAAAAATTATTTGGATGAATGGGAGAAAAAATTGATAAATGAAGCAAAGAAAAGAAAGGGATTGATAAAGAAATTAATAGTATTTTCATATAATAAATATGGTGTAGCTAGAATTATATGGAAAGGAGTTGCAGTAGCAAGGTTAACATATGGTAATGATGCCTTATATGTTAGTAAAAAGATATTAGATTACTTAGAAAAAGCTCAAAGGGAAGTAGGAAGACATGCATTGGATGCAGAAGTATGGACAGCAAGGGAGGCAATTCAAGGAGAAATGGGATGGTCAAGTTTTCATATGAGAGATGCAAAAAGTAAAATGAAAATGTTTGGTAGATTGCAGTTTATGGATAATAAAAGAATAGCTAAAATAGTATTTAATTGGGTTATGAGTAAAGGGCAGGTAACAAGATGGGTGAGAAAGGTAATGCGGTATGCAAAAGATTTGGATAAAGAATTTATATCAATATATTTGTACAAAAGATGGGATGATTGTGTTAAGAGGATTATTGGGTGTTATAGTAGAAAGTAATGGGATAAAAGAATAAATTTATTAATAAAGACTAGGGAGTTAGAGAGATGGAGAAATAGTATGGAGAGTAAAAAGAGTTTAAGTATATATAGAAATAAACAGAATATTAGGTGTGAGTTAATATATGATAATAGTAAGGAAAGTAGTTTATTGTTTAAGGCTCGAATGGGATCTTTAGCTACAAAAGAATATACATGTAAATGGAAAAATATGGGTGATTTATTTTGTAAATTATGTAAGGAAGGAATAGAAAATATTTGGCATTTGTTAATTGAATGTAAATGTTTGAAAACAGAAAGGGTACATATAATGAAGTTGTGGAAAAATAAATATGAAAAGAGTGATTATACAAAAAGTGAATTATTGGTTTTTATGCTGGGTTTGGGCAAAGATAAGGGGGATTTAGATATAAAGGTTATAGATTTGACAAAGATTATGTTGTGGAAATGGGATAGAGCAGATTATGGGTAAATTTAGAGTGGGGAATGTAAAATAAAGTGGCTAACAGGTTTATCTGGGCATAATTGCTGAGATATTTTTGACTTCATTTAAGGAGAAGCCATAATACATCATATCACATCACATCACACTTGCTTGGGAAGATAGATGGTTATATGAGGAGAAAAATATGATCAACCGTTAAGATGTAAAGAAGTCTAAAATTGTAATTTTTTAAGTTAATGTGATATACTTATAATATTTAATAAGTGTAATAATGTTCAAGGTTAAATGTGTTTGTAAATAATCATTAAAAAATGGTCAACACTTAGACAATCCCATTATCATTAACAATCAACAATATCAAACTTGTCATGGCAACCTTTTAACAAGGGATTCACTTTTATTGTTAAAAGGAAGTTGCCATGAGAACAGTTTGAAATTGTTGATTGTTAATGATATTGGGATTGTCTAAATATTGACTGGCTTTTAATCAATATTTAATAAGTATGCAAGGTTTAGAATTTTAATCTTTTAGGTATATAATTTCATTATTGTCTGCACACAATAAATACCATTAGTTTATTCAGATTTTTTTTTTAATGATTAAATCAGAAAAAAGGAAGACTATAATAGAAAGTAATAAAATCAGAAAAAAAGGAAGACTAAAATAGAAAGGCATACATTATTAATGTGAGAATGTTTATAGACAATTGATAATAGTTTGTATTTTAGATATAATGACATATTTTTGGAAAAGTGATAATGGATGGATCACATGGGTTGTTCTTTAAGTGGTTTTAGAACGAGGGTGTTGAACATTCCATCATCAGATTTTCAATGAAATGAAAGGCTGAAGAGTTGTGAGTTGGAGTAGTTTGAAGCCTGTCCATTACAGTATAAAGATTTCTTATCTTAATATAAAGCTGAGGACTGATTGTATATATTGTGGAGATGGTGATTTGGACCAACTGACGAGTGCTGGTTTAGCACGAAATACGTATATTAGTGATTATTTATCTTTTCAACATGTGTGTGATCAGGTGGATCAGCAATATGAAATGGCTTGGAGAGTTGAGGATTGGGTGAAAGTCTGAGTTTGAATCCCTTATATATATGTCTGTATGTGCAGGTGTAAGCCTATACAGTGTATTAATTTAAATATCATTCTTTGTAAACCACTAAACATCACATGATCACTATCTCATACTAGCACAATAATTGTTATTAAACAATTCAAAATACAGCAAAACTCTCCATATAGTAGTGCCATCTTGTGCTAACAAGAGCAATCAGTGGATGCCAGAAGGCTTGTGCATAAAATCCCTATCTAGTGCCTACTCATCCAATATCCCCAGACTAGTTTCTAGCTTTTGGCCTTCATCAGTGAGGAGCCTTGGATCTGAGAGCACTGCACCTAGATCTTAGGATCTAATGCAACCCTCCAGCACCCACCTTTTAACTCTATTTAACTACAAAACTATGAGAATGAAATTGAAAACACTATTAATATTTTCAACCCAAGCTCAATAGCTTATATAGTCATATGGGTCTGAACTCAATTCAGTACCCATACATTTTGGTGTCTTTGGCTCTTTAACAACCATAGCCACCACTATCCTATTAGGCAGGATTGGTGTTAAACCACTAAACATCACATGATCACTATCTCATACTAAGATGGCACTACTATATGGAGAGTTTTGCTGTATTTTGAATTGTTTAAAAACAATTATTGTGCTAGTATGAGATAGTGATCATGTGATGTTTAGTGGTTTAACACCAATCCTGCCTAATAGGATAGTGGTGGCTATGGTTGTTAAAGAGCCAAAGACACCAAAATGTATGGGTACTGAATTGAGTTCAGACCCATATGACTATATAAGCTATTGAGCTTGGGTTGAAAATATTAATAGTGTTTTCAATTTCATTCTCATAGTTTTGTAGTTAAATAGAGTTAAAAGGTGGGTGCTGGAGGGTTGCATTAGATCCTAAGATCTAGGTGCAGTGCTCTCAGATCCAAGGCTCCTCACTGATGAAGGCCAAAAGCTAGAAACTAGTCTGGGGATATTGGATGAGTAGGCACTAGATAGGGATTTTATGCACAAGCCTTCTGGCATCCACTGATTGCTCTTGTTAGCACAAGATGGCACTACTATATGGAGAGTTTTGCTGTATTTTGAATTGTTTAATCATTCTTTGTAATTAATATGAAAACAAATATAGTCAATAAATATATACATAAGTGTGATATTATTGTATGTTCTACATATGTTGGTATACAATAATAATAGGAAATAAAAGAATAATTAATATTATTTTTATAGTGTTTAATAATAATAAATATGATATTAAATTTATTAAAGAAAAAAATAATAATTACTCTGATATCCTAAATAAATTTTTGGGATAAGATAATAAAGATATTAATAGGAAAGCTTAATTTTAAAAATGTTGACATAAGAAGTATAGCAAATGTCAAAAATTAGCTGTAATTAAAAAAAATATTTTTGCAATAATTATTTATATCAGAGATAAAATATCAAATTAATATATAACATAATGGTCAATTATAATAAGTATAGAAAAGATGGCAAAAAGATTAAATAGTTAAAATATATGTTCAGAAATAATATATAATAAAAATGGAAAAAATGATTATAGAAATCCTTAGGCAAATTATTAAAAAAAATGATTATTTGATATCATCATCATCAACCATTAACAATCCACCACAGGATGAGATCTCTCCAAGTTCAATCCATTTTCTCTGATCTCTAACCTCTCTTCTCCACATCACCCATGTACACTTTCTTATTTCATCCCTCTCACATGTGGTCTCTTTCTGGGTTTTTTACAATCTCTTGCAATCCAGTTTAAGATTTCAATTGGCCATCTATTATCTCTTTTAGCAATATGACCATCCCAATTCCAGTTGTCTTTTAATTCTTTCAACAATATCATTAACACTTGTTTGTTCTCTTGCCCATGTTTTGCATTTTCAATCTCTTCTTGATACTCCTAACATTCATTTCTCCATAGTTTTTTGAGTGATCTGAAGTTTTTTATTGCTATTGTATTAAATGTCCAAGTCTCAGATTTATAAATAAGAAACAGAAAACACATTTATTAAAAACCTTTCTTTTCAAACACATAGGCATATTTCTTTTTAATATTAAGTTATTTATACCAAAAACACTCCAATCAAGTTTAATTCTATGATTAATTTTATCCATTAAGTTTCCATCTGCAGTAATAATCTAACCAAGATATTTGTAGTTGTTAACTTCTAACTCATCATAATCAATCTTTATTTTCGGCTTTTGAGAAAATCCATTGAACATTAGTCTTTTTCACAGTTACCTTTAGTCCTACTTTCTTGCTTTGATCTGATAACTCTTGCAATATTTCCTGAAGCTCTGAAGCATTATTTGCAAAAAGAACTACATCATCTGCAAAATCTGACTTAAATAATCTCCATTTACTTTTACTCCTTTAGCTTCCCATTTTAATATACAAAATACTTGCAGCACTGCTGTAAAAAGTTTTGGAGCTATGGAATCACTTTGTCTTACATCCTCCTCAATATTAACCTTCGTAGTATTAGATAATTTTAATTGTTGCTATTGCATTTTTTATAAATGTTCTTCAGAATATGACAGTATCCTGGATCTATATCTTGACGATCCAATGCTTTACTCACTGAAGCAATGTTTATAGAATCAAATGCCTTTTCATAATCTACAAATTCAAAGAGTAATGGCACCTCATATGCATTGGTTCTTTCTATAACTTCTCTCAATACTTGGATATGATCTGTTGTACTAAAACCACTTTTAAATCAGGCTTGTTCTTTTGATTGGTTGAAATTCAAAGTTTTCTGTAGATGAGTTGTAATTATCTTGGTAAAATTTTTGTATAAAACTAATAAAAGACTGGTAGGTCAGTAATTTTTATTATCTTCTTTACCACCTTTTATAAATACTAATATTAGTACTGCATTCTTCCAATTATCTGTACATCTTTATCATTTTAGACATTTGGATATATAACTTTGCCAAAAACTTTTCTATTTCTTCGCCTGCTTATTTTAATATATTGATTTTAAATTCCATCATTATCTGGAGCTTTTCCTTTGTTCATAAATTTAATTGCATGTCTCACTTTCTTCATTTAAAATATCCTGGGCAGTTCAGAGGTTATAATAGATGTAAGGGGTATTTGTTCTTTTATTACTGTATAATTCTTGATAGAACTTTTCTATCCATTTCATGATGTCATCTCTTTTTTTAGTAATAGTTCCATCTTTTTTTCTTATTGCAGATATAAGTTTCCTACCACTACAAAAATGTTTTACACTCTTGAGATTTATATTCTTTTCTACAGCTTTTTTTTTTTTTTTTTGCTAGTTCACAGTTACATTTTCTTAAATCATTATCAATTCGTTTTCATACAATTTTACAAAATTAAATCCTTCTTTTCTTCATAAATTTTTTAGTTTCAGTAAAAATTTTATTGGTCATTTGATTCTTTTGTCTACCAATTATCATTGTTGCAGTTTTTAAAAGTGTATCAGTTATTTTCCTTTTAATTTCATTCAAATCTGAATCATATTCAAAATCTACTAATACTTGAAAACGATTTGCAAGGTCTACTTTAAATTCATTAAAATGTTACTGAAGATTAGGAATATCAATTGTAAATATTGTTTTTCTTAATAATTTTTGTCCCTCTAGTTTTGCATTAACACATATTTTATATCTTACTAATCAATGATCACTTCCTGTGTTGAATTTATTAAGAACATTGCAATCTTGAAATATGTATTTTCTGTTAGTCAAAATATAATCCAATTCTGTTGTATCTTCATTTCGATGCTTCAATGTTCATTTCCTTTAACATTTTTGTCAGAAAAAGAATTCATAATATAAAGTTTTTCTTTTTTTGAAAACTCCACAAGTCTACGTTCTCTCATTTTTATTACCATAAACAAATTTACCAACAGCACTTTCATTTATTTACTAATTCTAGTATTTAAATTTTCCATAACAATTTTCAAAAACCTTTTGTACATCTACATAAAAATCTTCCTCTACTTTATCACTATGAGAACTTGTTGAGCTATAAACCTGAATTATTTGCATTTGGTATCTGCTATTAAGTTGAATAACTAATCTTACCACTGTCCAATGCACAATCAATCTCCATAATATTGTTTTTCCACTTTTTTTTTATAATGAATCCTACTCCATCTCCCACTTATTAAATCATCTCCTCACCCTTTTTCCTAACTTCACATAAGTCCAATAATGTCCCATTTAATATGAGACATATCTTCTTCCAGTTCCTGCAATCTTCCTTCACTTGAGAGTGATTTGAAGTTGTCATCAAATGGCAGCCTGGATCAGCAATGAGGGGATTCTTAGCATCACCTACCTTCAGTCAACAACTTCTACCTTGACTTGTGATTTTACAGCCTTTTGGGAATAAGGGCCATGATTTATTTTTGTCTATCATGATTGTCCAGATCTATTGGGGGAAAAAAAATTTCATTCTCACACATTCATTCTGTTTTATTAGCCAACTGATAAGGCAAACCATGGTGTTTCTTGATATTAAACTCAGAGGTAAAAAGTCAATAAACTCACCATGCTGGTTAATGCATGTCAGTAAACAGCCCATCCATATTTATATGCTATATGAACAATCACATAATAATAACAGCTGCAGCAACAAGAACATATGGAGTGGACATTAGGAATTTGCCCTGCTTAGCTTCTTTAAGACCTCCAAGAGGAATCATTGGATCTTCTTTCAGTTAATAGCAGATACTAGGCAAATTGATAATAAACAACAAAAAAAAAAGATATATGTAAAATAGAATGGGGAAAAATACATATTAGTAATACTAATATCAATTGAAGAAAGTGCAAAAAAACCTAATGCTACTTTATAAAGGTGATAAAAAAATCTGCATTTATGTATTTTATGGATACAATATGTAAAATAAAGGCAAAACTCTATACAATAGTGTCACTGAGTGCAAGCCAGAGTAATCAATGGTTCAAGAAGATTTAGTGCCTACTCATCCAATATCCCCAGACAGGTTCCTAGTTTATGGTTTTCATTTGTGAGGAACCTCGGATCTGAGAGCACTGCACCTAGATTTTAGGATCTAATGCAACCATCCAGCAGCCACCTTTTGCCAGTTTAATTAACAATAAAGCTATGAGTTCAAAATGAAGATGCAATAAAGTTTCAATCCAAACTCATTTGCTTATATAGTCATATAGATCTGAACGCAGTTCAGCATCTATGCATTTTGGTATCTTTGGTTCTTTAATAACCATATTCATCATCAACTTATTTGGAAGAATTAGTATTAAACCATTAAACATCACATGATCACTATTCCATATGCTTACACAAGCTGTTATAACAGAGGCAAAACTAAGTAGTGCCATTCAGTGCAATCCAGTGTAATCAATGGATGCAAGAAGGTTTGTGCATAATGCCATTATCTAGTGCCTACTCATCAATATCCCCAGACTAGTTTTTAGTTTATCGCTTTCATCTGTGAGGAGTCTCAAATTTGAGAGCACTGCACCTAGATCTTAGGATTTAATGCAGCTCTACAACAGCCACCTTTCATCTTTTATTTAACTATAAAGGTATGAATCCAAAATAAAAACACAATAATATTTTTAATTCAAGCTCATTTGCTTGTATAAACATTATACAAGCGAATGAGCTTGTATTGAAAATGTGTTTTCATTTTGAACTTATAGCTTTATAGTTAAATAAAATGGTAAAAGGTGGCTGCTAGCGAGTTGCATTTTGCTCCTAAAATCTAGGTGCAGTGCTCTCAGATCTATGGCTTCTCACTGATGAAAGCTAGAAACTAGTCCCGATGTTATATATGATATATTTATTATATTTGATAGTGCAAATTTTTAAAATATTAGCTCCTTGAATTAATTCAGCAATTAATATCCTTTTTTAAAAAAAATAAAAGTGTTTATTTACAAAGAAGTAGCAATATCAATTTATTCATTGTGAGTGCTAACCAAATCATATGGATTAATTAATCAAATTATGAGCAATGAATGTGATTATCTGCCAAGAAGGTAACAAATTGCTTTGAATCTAGAACTAGGCTTTAATAATATTAATAATAATGTATTAGTTTTCCCTATAATTCATTCATACTACCCTTGTCAAACAGACATCAATTGAAAATCTTTTAATGCAAAAATTACTTTGTTAGTAATTTCTTTATCTAACAGTCAAATAAAATGTTGTTGTTTTTTTTTTAATTATTCCCAAGTTTTTTTCTTCATAAAGATTATTGATATATTAATTCTTTTTAAACTCTAGTATATCAAAAGCAAAAAATTAAAATAGTCAAATTGTTTATTGCTTGGGAATTCATATGAAATTTGAACACAAGAAGCTTTAGAACTAAAGCCATGATCCATGACTCTTAAACTCCAGAAAATGATCACTACACTAAACAAACAGTGCAGGAGAGCAAATTATTGTTAACTGTTAATAATCTCTGTTTATTATCTCAGTAGCTTAAATAAAGTGTATTTCACTGAGCTGAAAAATTTATCCAATACTGTTGTATTCAGTGGCCATCATTATTATTTATTTGATAACTATTCAGGGCAATTTTTTTTTAGATTATTTTAATAAATTAATGACTTTAATTCCCTTATTCTAGGTAATATATTTGTTTTTCTTTTAATTTTTTTAAATATATCATTGCTTCTTTTCATATATTTTTTTCTTGATTTTTAAATTTTTTTGTTCCTGTATTTAGTATGCATTCTATTTATTTTGAGTCTTTGTGTGTCTGGTTTGTTATCATCTATTTATTGTTTGAGATCATAACTATACTAATTAATATCTTGTTTCTGATTCTGTTTTTCCACAATTTTCTTACATATATTCTAATATAATAATTTTTAACAGTGATTTATGTATTTTTTTTTTGCCCTATTATTATTTGTTATTTGTGTTTTTTACTCATGTTTATAGTCACTGAACTGTTCTAAAATGTAGGTGTGTAGAAATATTTACTTGATGACTCTTATAACTAAAAAAATATAGTTGATTATCCTATCCCTTTTCCTGAAAATAGATAATGATAATTAAATATTAATTTTGATTGAATTTTCTTTTATTTTAAGTTCTTTCATAATAAGATTGTTAGGATATGCTGGTATAAATAATAGGTTTTTTTTCCCCTTCTCTAAGAATGAATTGTAATATTATGACCCATTATGTTGTTTATATATATATAAATAATAATTTTTTAATAACAAATAGTAATATTTTATTACCATAACAATATTATTCGTACATTCTTATAATTATCTAGACAAGTTAAAATTAATCATTTTAAAAATATTATTAATATAAATTTAATGTTTTGTATATTAAATATATATATTAATGCATATATTTATTTTCCTGGATTTTAAATCTAAAAGATTAATTTGATAGGTACAAATTTTTTCAGATACAATAGGTCAATTTATCACATATATCCACTAAACCAAATGTATATTCACATGTATTATGTAAAAAATTTATCAAGGTATTTTATTCTGTACATATTTATAATGTTTTATTCATTTATAAATGACCAAGTATTAGCTTTCCTATCTGTGAATATATCCATGCTTTTTTCTTCTTATATTTTTCAAAGTACTTTTTCCCTTTTGATTTATGCTTAAGTTTTTATATTTTTGTAATTCATTGTTATCTTCTGCATTATACTTCATATCTTCTATGTCAGGGCTGGCCAATTTTTGTGCTCATAAGATCAACTTTTTATTTTAAAAATGTGTTGCAATAGACTTGTTGTCATAGGCGATCGACTTGTCATAGGCGTAGCCTAAGTGGAGGGAGGTGTGAAATACATACTATTTTTATATATCTACCTAGTAAAAAATAATTATTTAATGGGCCAAAAAAACTTATGTCCAGGAAATTAAAGCAACATGAGTAATTATTAACAATATTTATTAATTCAAATTAGCTACATTAAGTCAAGATTAAAAGTATTATTTTCAATAATAATACGACTTAGTGGACTTCGTCTATCTAGAATTGGAAAAAAAAATTAAAAACAAAAATAACAAAAAAACTTGAAAGTCTTGATTTAATTTGTTTCACTCATCTGACAGCTCTTACCAGATTGGCCTCGCGATTGACCGGCGGATCACAATCGACTTGTTGGATATCCCGGTTCTATGTCATATTTCATATTTTCTGATCATTAGTTATTTGTGCCATATTATTTACTTGGAGAATGTAAAAATAAATATTCTTCAATTGTATTTTGTTTATGTCATGTATATTTTAAAAAGTGATGGAGATATGTCATAATTTTGTCTAAGATCTAACAGTTTCATATATGCTTTTAATAAATATTTTTCTATTTTTATACGAAATTTACAATCTTTATAATGATATTGAAGGAGCTTTTATTGGTAAATTTATTGCAGAATTTTTAAAAAATGTCTATTGCATTGTATGCATTCTACATATCTTTCAGCTATAAGGATATTTCAGTACTAGTATATTGTATTTTGTATTCAATGGTGGAACTATTATCCATTTATCAATATAGCTAAGAAAAAGTAACTGATAAGTTTTATATTTTTCATAAAAAATCAAAATCATAAAAAAAATGATAATAATATAATTTATTTAAAAACAAACTTGAAACGTTCCATCATCAGATTTTCAATGAAATGGAAGGCTAAAGAGTTATGAGTTGGAATAGTTTAAAGCCTGTCCATTAAAGTATAAAGATTGGCTATCTTAATATAAAACTGAGTACTGATCATATATATGTGTAAGGATAGTAATCTGGACCAACTGATGATTGCTGGTTTAGCATGAAATACGTATATTGGTGATTATTTATCTTTTCAACATGTGTGTGATCAGGTGGGTCAGCAATATGAGATGGCACTGAGAGTGGTGGGTCGTGTGAAAGTCTGAGTTCAAACCCGCATATATTACATATATAAATGCAGGTTTAAGCCTGTACAATGTATCAAACAAATGATTGAAAAATAAATATTTTCAGTAACTGTGATCATTGCAAGTATTAAATAATTATAATTTCTTACAGAAAGTTTGTATTGATGGCATTTATTGAAAATATTTTTTTTCAATCATTATTTGTTATATAAATATACTATTTTCAGGTTTTCAATAATCATATTATTTTCATGTTGTTGTTTTTTTCTGCTTTGCCCTCCCTCACTTATACTATTTGCTGCAATGTTTGTTTTTGGTTTTTATGAAAAATGTGAGACTTATCGATTAGTTTTTTCTTTGCTATATTTATATATAATTTGGTGACTTCATTAATAAGTAGAACATACATTCTATTTATACTGATGACTCTTTTAGTGGTTTTTTTTTTTACTTTTTATACATTCTACTTGTATGACTCTTTTAGTGTTTTTTTTTTACTTTAGTAAAACAATAAATATTGTAAGAACACAATCTTCCTATTCTAATTCTTTTTATTTATTTATCATAAATTCATTTTCTGTCTTATGCTACTTGTTTCTAATATTTTTTAAAATTATTTTTATCATTAGTGATGTAAATAATATCTCTTTTCATGTCAAATTGTGAATATAGCATTAAGTAAAATCTTTAGACCCTCAATGATGCCCCTTTCATCTATTGATCATTAATAATTTATTTAATGCTTAATTTTTAGCATTTAGAATAATGAGAGAGAGAAATGTAAATAGAAGTTGCGAAATATTTATTTTTGGTGCTTTTTTTTTTTTACATTTTCAGTATTCCATTAATTTAATATTTGTTGTTCATTCATGTATTTATTAATTATATAATTGAATATTGTTTTCTTTAGCTCTCTTAATTAAATCTGTTTAGTTCAAATGGCTTTAGAACCACAAAACAGTTCTAATTGCCTTTTTTTCATAATCTGAGCTTGCTGATATTTTTTTTCCTCAACACCTACATCTGTCTATATATTTCTGATGTACTTATTCTTTTTTGTAATGTTTTTGCTTTCCTTTACATGTTATAAATTTGAAGATTTTTATTTTATTTTCTGAAATAATAATATTTTCTTAATTATAAATATTAATTTCTTAATATTTCTTATTTCATAACCAATTGTTTTTGTTTTTTTTTTACTTTGACTGCCTTTGCTTTTTTTGTCTATCTTAATTATATTTATTCTGAAATTTTTTTTATTTTATTTATCTTTAATTCATTGTTACTATTGCTTGTTGTTTTGCTTTCTTAAGTCATTACACTTGTAGCTTTTAAGTGCTATTCATCTTTTATTATTTTAATATCAGATCTTTTTTTAGATAAATTCTTTATATTGTTATATATCAAATCTTAGGTACTATTTCAGCTATTCATTTTTAAAATTATTAGTAATTTATTTATAATTAAGAATGCACTAAACCTTTTTTAAATAAATATCCAATTAAGAAATTATTATCAGTTAAATAAAATTTATAATAGTCATAAGGGAATCACCTTGACACATGTGCTGTATAAATTTATAAAGCTGAAGAATACTCTCACTTTAAACCCAAGATAGAGTCTTTGCAAAGATAAGAATGTGTCTGGGTGATTCCCTTATAACTATTATAAATAAAAAAAACATGGCACTAGATAAATAAATAATTAGTTATATGTAAATAAAATTTAGCAATTGGTAAATTCTGCCTCATGTAGTTTTCAACAAAATTTAGCACTCTTCAGTATTTACAAACTTTACCAAGGAATTTCAGTTTCAAATAATATATAAATAATAATAATAATAATAAAAAAATCCATGTAGCATTTTTTTATTTATTACAAACTACATGTTAATCAAAAGTTTTCAGTTAAAACTAATTTCCACAAGTACCAAAAGGCTTTAACTGTTAAAAAGTTGACCTCTTTGCAAGGCTACCAGATTATTATTGTTATTTAAAAACTTGTATGTACATACACTAAACAAAATTTAATGTTAAAGCACACATAAACAAAATGCTAAAAATTGTTATTTGCTATTTTTATTTTCTTATTTTTAGAAAAACATTACATATTCGAGTATAGATTTTTAGCTTTAAAGTTACTTTTTCCTCAGATGTTCATATTAATTTCATTTTTCTGTCTCATAATTAAAATTATTGGGCAGTATATGTACATAGAATAATTTTTTTAAAAAAAGTACAGCATTTTTACTGCTAAAAAACTAATAAATTATAGATAAGAGAATTAGATTGCAAATAATACTAATTCAAAATATTAGAAGGGTGTTACATGAACAAGTAGAAATGATCTAAAATGTTTTACATTTATGTATGGTATGTTATCCCATTCTTTGTAACATTTTTATCCATTGTTTTTGCTATTTCATTTTTAGCAATATGGCAGGAATTGCTTAATATTAGGATAAGTGGGATTTTTTTTTAATTTTTAAAATTATTTTGTTGTTTTCATTACTTCCAAAGATGTTTTTAATAGTAATTTAAAAAAAAAAAAGTTGTTTATTTAAGCAGAAGGCATTTTTATAAAAACTAATTGTACAGTTTAAGTCTCTATTTCATTATGTTGAGCATTTAATGTTATTAATTTAAAATGCAGAGTGTACAGTTTATAAAACATACATTATTCATGTTTTTTCTCGTTAAAATAATTTTTTGAACAATGACTGACAATGAATGGGTTTTGTGAGGCTTAATTAATAATTTAATTTATTTAATTCAAATTATTGGCTAATGTGTTTTATGAAGTTTAATTAACAATTTAATTTTTTAATTCAAATTACTGGTGCATTTTTTAAAGCTCTTCAATCTGGCTTTTACTGTAATTCTCTTTTCAAATATCAGACAATTAGTCTTATACAATATTTGAGATATTTTCTTTATTTTGTTAGTGATATATTCTTTAATATAAAGATGAAATATATTGTATAACTTAGTAAATCATAGTATTAAAATGCATTAATGTTCAGACAGGTTTTTTTCATACATTTTTTATAAACAAATACCATTGTAAATTAAACTGTACAATTAATTTTTCGCATCCTCAGTTTTAATACAATTTATGTCAAAATAAAATTATTTTTAATTATTTATTTTTAAAAATTAAAAAAAAAAACAATCTTATCTTTATACTTAGTAATGTAATGTAAATTATATGCACTATAATGCTAAAAAAGAAATAGCTAAGTCAACAAAAGCCATTGATGTGATGAATGGCATTGGCTGACATAGCATATGCAAGCAGTGGATAGATGTTCAGGTTATTTTCATTTCTTTGCCCACTGACTCTTTCTAACATTTTATAAGAATTTATTATCAATTTAATTGTCTTATTTGATTATTTGTACCTTTAGCAGTAAAATTGTTTATTTATTTTAAACTATTCCAAATATATATTGTATAGTAGTGGAAATACAAAATTAATATGAATGTTTGGAAATAAAAATGATTTTCATGCTAAAGAATAATAAAACCATCAGAGATCTAAGTTCTGAATATTAAATACCTTTTACTAATGTGAATTAACAAAAAGCAATTGAGAGGTGATTTTTTGTTTTTAAAAGTTCAATTTTAATTGTCAGTGCAATGTATAACTTGAATACAGTATATTAATTTTTTATGTATTTTTTTACATTTATACTTTTCTTTTTATTATCATTATATTTTTATTGTTCAAATGGTTGTGTGAGATGATAACTTTGTTCTTAAGTATGCATCTGGAAGGTATTCCTCTGAATACATGTGTTTTAATTGTACTAGAGAATGAACACTCTGTTTAGCAAAAGTCCTTCCCGAAACAATTATGTTCATTGCATGGGATTCTATTATATATATTTGCTTATAGGGGGCATATGAAAAAAACCTATTGGATTTCGATTTAATTAAGTATATAGCATTGAAAAAATGTTCTATATGTGACAGTTATGTCACTCAAACTTCTTACTAACTCCCAAGCAATAAACAATTTCATTATTTTTTGTTGAGAAAGTGAATGTAGGATATTAAGTACTAAATAAGATTTAATAGTCTGATATTTATAAGACCATTAAATCAATATCTAAAGATTGATTAGTGCAATTTTGTAATTCATAAATTTTATAAAACTTAATTCACTTTTCAATGTTGCACTGATTGTATATTCTATTGGACCTTACTATATCATTTGTATTCCACGGTGATATGTATTAAATTTTATAATGACTCCAGTGGCTGATCAGTTAAATTGCAAAATTTATATATTTTTTTTATGATAATATAATCTTATATTTAGAAGTTTATTCATGAATCAATCATGAAAATTCACTATGCGCTTTGTTTGAAAAGGAATTATGTACTATATTTCAATTTTTAAAAAAATATAAATTGCATTCAACATAGTTAATCACAATATTATGTTTAAAAGTATTAAACCTATTGTATCATAATTTAAAGTTTATAATAAAAGTGATAGTTTATTCTTTATCATGAAATTTAAATTTTATATCTTACACTCATCATACTGAGGCAGAGATCATCTTTTGTTTCTATTTATTCAAATTGGAATTGATTCAGGAATCTTCAAATCTTGAGCTCTAGCATGCTGTTAGTTTTTTTGGATTGTCAGATGATGTTTTAGCACAAAAATGTGTGAGAATACAACAGTTTCATTTCATTAGCCAAACTTTTTTCTCACTTTTCCTGAATCATAAACTGAACAGAAATCTTTACTAGAAAGCTAGGTGTTCATAATATTAAAACAATTAAATTGTTTTTTATTTAGTACATGGATTTTTTTTAAAATTCTCTTAAAAACAGATAGTTATTTACAATATAGTACAAGAATTTTTAGGAAGTCCAATCAAGAGATATATTTATTTATTGCTTTACTAAACTTTTCAATTTTGCCATGGAATAATTGATTACATGGTTCATAATTTATGTATGCCATAGCTACATAAGTCAAAAATTATTAAACTCACTTTCTGAAGTAGATAAGCACCTTTGTCATATATGTTTCTGAACTTGTTAAAGAAATTCCTATAATATCTATGAAGATCAGATCTAATTGGCTTTAGTGATGAATCTGGGAGAAACATTTGTTTAAAGATTTGCAAAAAGCTTACTTCTTATGCCATATTTATTTGAATATTTAAAGTTTTTCTGATTGAACATCCCAAAGGATATAATAATTTGAGGTGTATATGAGGTAATGAATGTATGTTTTGAGTCAATGATAAGTCTTATCACTTAATAACATTTTATCCATTTTCAATGGATCTACATGTCTTCTGATATCTGATAAAGTAATATGCCAGCAATATTTTCATAACAATATTTAAATGCTTTTCCCAAAATTTGGTGTACTTTTTCTCTAAATTAGAACACATTATTCAGTAATAAAATGTGAAAATGCTAAAAATATTGTTGATGGAGCATTTTCAGCACATTCCCAATTATTGTCAGCCAGTATATCTAAGAGTATGTTTCTAAAAATTAGTTTAAATTTAATCAGTCATCAATGAAGGGGGGGGGAATTAGTTATAGTTGTAGATTATTTTTAAGAATCATAGGATAAGATTTTGTTTCACTCTATTTTTTCAGTGTATTATCTTCAGATTATGAAATGATTCTATGTTCTCTAGATGGAAAATTTAAATGTATTGTCTTTGTGAAATTAATGTCTTTGATAAAGATTTCCAAAGTTTTTATATCTTTATTAATGAACTTTTATCTCTGAAGCAAAGGCAATGTTATCAGCAAATATAAATTTTCTACATTCTGTATTCTAGATATTATTGATAAATGTATTAAATAAAATGGATGAGAAACCCAAACTCTATGAAAAACCATTTTGAAAATTTTGATTTATGCTATGAATATTATTTGCAGTCAATTTAATTTAATATTGGAAAGTATTTTTTCCCAAACAAATTAATAGTTTTTATTCATTTGAAAATTTTAAGAGTTTCAGGAAGAGACTTTATGTCATAAACCATTAGCTCAGAAAAGAAGGTAATTATTTATAGTTGAATTATAAAATTATATCAGTAAAGATAGCATTAGTCTTTTATTTATTTTGAAAGACTTTTTAAATGTGGACTATTAAAGATAGAGATTATTCACAATAGCTTCAACTTGCTTGAATTTTTATTGCAATTATTCTTTCAAATGGCTTACAGACAGCATAAATTAATAACATTGCATAATTTTTTTTAATTATTATTATTCGATTTATTAACTTTTAAAATTTTTTGAGTTTTGTTTTTATACCAAATTTTTTTAAAATTGTTTTTGAATAGATAATATGTTGGTAACTAGCTTTTTTTTATTTCAGTCATGTTTTGGTTTTAGATTCTAAGTTTTTTAGAAATTTAGGAAGAAAACATATTATTTGTAAATAAGCACTATTCCTGGTTTATGATAGTTATGGAAAAAAATAAATTTTTCTAATATCTATTGATTTTAGCAGGTTTAAGTGAGAGGAAAATTGTAGAAGAGAAGCCTATAACTCTGATCTAATTGTGTATTTTCTGGTTCTGTTATATAGAAGATATATAAGGTTAGAAATCTCATTGGCAGTTTAAAGTAGTAATTTATTGAGAGGTATTTCTATTATATGCCCAGAAGAAATTGGCTTTTCAACTGGATCTCATAAAGTTTTTTTTTTCTCTGTATTTTCTTTCTATCTTTAACCCTGCATGGATTAATGCAATGATAGAATGATAGGTTACTTTAGGTTCATGAATCATGGCTCCTTTATTTACTCAAACCTTTTATCAATCATTTCTTTTTCACCATATTTTTTTCTAGCACCATCAAGTGATTTTATAAGCTTATTAGCAGTTTCCAGATGTTATATATATATATATTATTATTATTATTATTATTATTATTATTATTATTATTATTATTATTATTATTATTATTATTATTATTATTATTATTATTATTAAAATTATTATTATTATTATTATTATTATTAATTATTAAAAGCATCACTGTATTTGTTTCAATGGAATGAATATTTCAATACCATTGATGGATGGACTTTTTTGATATATCATTAACTCTATTATAGCAAGAGTAAAAAATAATTCAATTATTATTCCTTTCAAGATATCTAGTATATTGATTTTAATCAGATTTTTTCAGCACTGGATAGATTTTACCCTATGAAAATATGAATTCTTAGAGTAATAAAAATTAATCTATGGTGGCTTTAAGAGAAAGAAAAATCATAATTTTGTACATCATCTGCTTGAATGGAATATTTCTTGTTGTTTGGCATCATAAAGTAGATATATATTTAAAGTCATTCATTCTAAAAAGCTAGTGGTATCAATTCCCTTACAAATGTAGATGTCCAAAGATCAGGAAGAGAAGGATAAAAAAACTAGTTTATAGACATTAGATATTGTAACGGTATAGAATATGCCGTTACATTAATTTAAAATTAAAATAAAAACTTAAGTTCATAAATAAACACTAAAAGCTAAAAAATTAAAGAGTTGTTAAATGTATATATATTCACACAGATGCAAAACTTTAAAAGTATTTTTTTTTAAATAAAAAAAAAAAGTATTTGAACGTACTTTTTTATAAAAAAAAGGTAAAGATCTAAATATAAATATTTTTAGTAAAAAGTAACATAAATGAAAAAGATTCCTATGTAATCTCAGTAAATGGAAATGATTGTGTTATTAATTATCGAAAAGCAAACTAGCCCTTGGAGCTCTTATATAAAAAAGTCAGATGAGAGATATAGATAAGAGAACAAAAAAAAATTAGATATCCAATAGAAGCAGCAATCAACGCTCGGACCTTAACGAAAATTTGGAACAGGAAACCATGTTCAGTGAATCCGGACGATTGGTATAAAAAAAAAAAATTCAAATTAAAAGAGTTCCAGCTTGATTTTTTTTGAGAAGGGTGATAAGAAGCACTTTTCACCCTCTCTCACTATTTCAAATGAAATGACTGTTGAATTATGAATGGTACTGTTGCAGACCCCGAATCATATGGGTACTGCAATTAAATAGTACCAGGATTGAAGCAGCTAAGGCCATCTCCAGAACAACAGACCGGTCTTTCATGAAAGTCTTCACAGGAATTGGCATCAGGAACCGGGAGTTCTTCTACTGTAAGATATGAACTGTAACCGTTTAAAAGTAATTAAGAACTTTCGTCAGGATTTGACAAGCTTTTAATAATCAACTAAACCTAATTTTAAAATGAACTTTTGTCTGACTTTTAAGATTTCAAAATCAATTATTAATGTTTAATTTTATATCTTTGAGTTTGCTAATTTAATCATTTCCAATTTTTTTTTTATTAATATTTATTGACTAAATTATATAAATGTTAAATTTAAGTCGGGCATGAATGGCTGCATAGATCTGTAAAGTTATATTAATTAATTAAGGGAGGTTTAATCTTAGGTTATTTGTTTCATAGTTAAATTGGGTTAATCAATTGGATATATTGGTGTAATTAGTAAATGTAGCATGAGATACGCTACATGCAGGATCATATTATATGCCACACTTGGGCAAAGTAAGTCCCATTTTTCGCTGTCCATCGGAAGCAGACGGTATTCCCTGCTTCTTGGATCACCCCTTTAGCCTATGGAATGGGATAGTAAGATGGAAAACACAGTCCCTTCCTATGGAGGTTTTTTTTTTATTGTTCTTTTCGCCAGACAGATGTACCATTCCTGTACTGGATGAGAATCAATGTCTTCTATAACCATACTGTTCAGATGTGCATTCCTGACAGTATGGTATTGTACCATTGTATTCATGCTGCATTGAATACATCCATATATCAGATAGATTGGCATTAGTTTGAATGCGAACTTTTGGCCTAAGGTTAAATAAGGGATAGAATATTTTCTTTTCAAATGCAATCTATGTAGTTTATTCATACTCGATACTCTAATAAAATATTATTAAATTTATCTATGTGGACTGTTTAAAATAATTTAAATTTAAAAATTAATAACCAATCTAAAATAATAAATTTTATTTCTCAATTTTAAATATTTATATATATATATATGTGTTAATATATGTTTTTGTGTGTTATTACTGGCAGTGACTTTTATTTTTTAATATTGAAAATATATTTTAAGTAAAATTATTCCCTGAGCTAGTGGCATGGGCTGACGGTCGGGATAAAATATGTATGTAAAAATTCAGATCTTAACTTACGTATCTGCCACCATATAAATTTTCCAGGTTCCAATAGCCTGGTGACACCCTATATGGCAGATACGGTAAGACTAATAACTTCTAATTCACCCCGACTGTTATAATATATAAAGACTAAAATATTTCATTCAGAATTTTGATGACATATAAAGTATGATGAATTTAGATGAGCATTATGTGTGAAACCATGATTCTGTGAAGTCTAGATAGTTCAAAACAATATTAGATGGTACATCAAAGAGATAAAGATTTTGATTGATGTCTATGTGAAAAATATTGAAATTTGGCCAGTTAAAAGAAACTACTATCCTTGCCTATCATTTCAGTTTTTGAATGTTACTCATTTGTCCACTAACTATTGTACTTACATTATAAATATACATTACTTTTTTTAAATGATAGTTTTATTTCTCTAAATTTTGAATTTATTATTGCTTTTATTAGCTTTTAAAAAGCTATTGCCCTTGAAATCAATAAAACAATGAACTGTATATGTTACTAAATTCACATTTTAAACATATATAAAATTTTATTTTTAAATAGTTGTGGCAAATGGTTATCTGAAGGTTTGCAATAATATTTTATTTGTAGTTATATTAAGAAATTGTGATCAAACGATGTTTAGTAGTTATATGTTGTATTATTTCCATCATGTAATTTAAATGTTGAATGTTTTTAAATTCAAGTTTTATTTATATATTTCCAAATACATTCAGCTGTTAATAAAAAATATACAGATTGGTATAGAATACAATGTTTCAATTAAGATTAGTCTCTTCTTCAGAAATATAGGTAGTATTAGCATGGAAGATGAATTAGTATTTTTGAATATATGAATACTGGATTTAAGGTAATGCTCTAACTAACAAGGCTATTCTATCAAAGGCAATAATTAGTAGAAATTGCAGATACTTAAACAGTGTGTTCTACTGAAAAGGTGATTGTTTTTTCCCTCCGAGTTGTATGCAGTGCCATCTATGACCTGAGACATGTGTTATGTAATTATATAATTTACTTTTTCAATACAAAATTTTTAAATTATTAATATATCTTGATTATGAGTTACAATATGAAATGTGATAGTGTGTTTAATGCCTTTGTAGAAAACTCACAATGCACTAACATTAAATTTTGTTTTAAATTGAGTAAAATTGCTATTGAAATCTTGGAAATTATTCATATTGTGTCAGCAGTGAAACCATAAATTGATAAATGTTTCACGTGATTTTTGAGATTTCATGGCCATAGGAAGAACATTGAAGAAGATCCACAGTCCGGTGTGTTAAAACAGCCAGAAATTAAGAAAATCTATAAAAAGTTGCTGAAATTTTTTTAACTGATCATTATATATTTTTCAGATTCATGGAAGAACTTATTGGTTTTCCAAATCACTGAACATTACATTTTAATGAAAGAATTGAAAAAGATGTGTGTCTATGTTGTACTTCTCTTGTTAACAATTAATCAATAAGTCATTAGAGTGGAGAACTGCTGAGATGTGTAAAGAACCACAATGATAGATCTGGAATTCTTGCCAAACTTCATAATGGATGATCTGTGATGTTTCTAATGTGAGCCATCAGCCATGTACTAAAGTATGATATAGGCATCACAAGAGTAAAGAAAACCAAAACTAATTGAGAGATTTTTTTTTATTCTAAAGTATTTATTCATCATGAAAATTTCTGAAGATCATATGACAAATGCTAATTATTATTTGAGTGTTTTGAATCATTTGTGGGCAAAATTTTCCACATATGATCTGAATATTGTGAACATAGTTCTTAGTCATTATTGCATGATAAAACATTGGCCCATAGTGCTAAGATTGTGCATGATTTTTAAGCCAAAAAAGCATTGTTGTGCATCTGCCCTATTCTTATGATTTAGTTCCCATTGACTTGGTTGTTTCCAAAATTAAAGGTGGCTATGAAAGGAGTAAGTGCATCATGGTTCAATTCAGGAGATTTATTGTGACAGAGTTGAATCCAATGGAAGATTTTAATGACCACTTTCCAGCAATTTTGCAATCATTTCCAGGGGTGCATTGAGTCACTAGGAGACTATTTTGAATAATCAATAATAAAAACAAACATAAATGGCACTTTATGTTTTATTTCACATCAGTCATCTTTCTTATTGGAATGCACTATGTATATATGAGAGTCCTTTTGATTTTGCATTTTTTTTTTTTTTTTGCCTTTTTTCAGGGCAGTGTTAAAGAATGTTTTTCAAATATTATGGATTATATTGATTTATGATGTTATTTTCCATTATCATGCAAACAGCTTCTTTAAATTTTGTTTCTTTTTTTTTACTTTTTCTCTCTACTCAATATTTTTGTATTGACCCAAATCATGCATATGTTTATTGTTACATACATATCTATTCTGCATGTTATTAGTAACAATTTAATATATTTGGAAAGGTATGAGTAAATTTTAATTTTTTCTAAAAACATTTAATATTACAACTGCATAATGCAAACTGTAATAAAGTTTTAATATTTCATTTAAATTGAAAATTTTTTTACTGACTTTCATTCAGACTTTTATTTTGCTCATGTTTTTTCATTGATAACATTAACAAATTATTCCCAAATTTTTTTTTTTTTTTAAATTTAAATAGTTGTAATAAATAAACTTTCATTATGAATATTTGAAATAAAAAATCTACAAGAATTAATTAATAAATAAAAACATGAAATATAACCTTAATGTATTTTTCGTGCAGAGCACCTTCATCAAAAAACAAAAATGCAAATACAAAGTTATATACATAAATATGAAATTTCTAAAATTTAAATGTCTTTTAATTATTGAGAAGTTTAAAAAAAGGAAAAAAAAATGGAACAGTTTAAAAATACATTGTGGTTATATGAAAACTAACAATATTTATGCTGAAGATATGTGTGATAATAGAGCTAAAAGGGAAGAACAGATCTTTAAAATATAAGGAAAAGATAAGAGGAGTGATATGTAGAATGGAAAACATAAATTGTGTACAAATAACATAGAAAATGTGAAATATATAATTATAGAGTGTTTGATTCTATAAAAGTAGAAACAGTTGATATATTGAAAAGAGAAATTTGGATAATATAGGTTCATTTTTTTGATTTGATTTCCTAGTGATTATTATTTTCAATTGTAACTAAATTAATAATTATTATTTTTCTTTTATTTGTTCTCCATTTTTTTTATCTTACTATCTTCAGTTATTAGATTAGTATAGGGCTCATTCATCTTGAGCCTTTCTTATTATCTGTCATTTCTGTATAGTTATTATAATAATGGAATTGTGTGTTTGTGCAGCTGTATGTCCATCCCTTAATTTCATTTATGATATTTCTGATTCTAACTCTTTGTTTGTTTCCTAACTTTTTGTTCTTTGTCTTTTTCCTCTGGTCTTAGAATGGCCATATGTATTTGCAAACAGTTACTCATAATGATTGAAAAGTTTATTAAATACACAGAGGTCCATATGTATACTATATATAGTTCTAATACTATTGTTACTATCTCATTTATCAGGAAAAATTGTATAGTATTACTATATATGATTTTTTTCTTTACTAATAATAGCTAGATACATTTTTAACCCATCGATAGTGGTTGTCTAGATAGATTAATTTTGGGATAACTATATGAAAAAATTGTAAGCTTGCTTGGAAATTCTTAGCTATCCTAAAAGAATCTCTAAATTTTATTTGAGATTGTTTCCTACACTATATTATTCTTTATTACTGTTAACAATTTAATTCAAATTTATTTATTATTTAAATTCATTCCAAAAATTAAAGCATATGCAAAACAGCTTTAAATTACATCATTTTAACAATGTTTGAAATTAGATAGATGAAAATAGAAATACCTAAAAATAAAACAATTTTATATCAACTATAAAATATTTGCAAATATAAAAAAATTATAATTCTTTTTAAAATAAACAATTGTATTAAATTATTAAGCTATTTGTATTATTTTTGATGAAAATAAGTTATTTTAACCTATTCTCTTTTACTCAACCCTCAGTCAATAATTTTATGTGTTTCTATGGTAAATATGATACTTCAAGATGTTAGAACTATATATATATATAACCATTAGAGACCAGTCAATACTTAGACAATCCCAATATAGATAATCAAGAATTTCAAACTGTTGTCAAGGTAACCTCCTTTTAACAATATGGGTGGAATCCCACCTCCATTAATGGTCTCATATATTTATAAAGATACTAAGGATTGCAACTTGACTACAGAGATTGAAATTATTGATGGGATGAAGTTTAACACACTTTAATAATTAAACTACAATCTTAAATAAATATCCTGGAATTTTCTAAAATATTTTTTAAAATTGTTTTGTCAATCATAAATATTCATTTTTGATACAATATCTGTTATTATATACAAATCTTTGTTATAGAAAAACAATTCTAAATGTCCTAAAATTACAGGTTTGTTGTTATGTAAAAGCTAGAATTTTATTGGAATATTAGGTGGCTCTGCCTTTTATGGTTTTGGTGCTGATCAAATTCAATCATTCTTTTTTTCAAAAGGGGGAAAAAATAAAATGATGATTATAATTTTATCCTTTTTTTATTTAACATATATTTAACACACACATACACCACATTTTACTTTTTTTTTTTTTTATTAATTCAATAAAAGAAATTTACCATTAAATAAATAATTATTAATAGTTGTTGTTGTTTTTTTTTTTATAGGAATATCCATTTTAATTTCATATTAACAATTTACATCTGAGGTTTTTAGGAAACTTTGTCATTTGGTACTACTTCCATTTCATTTATCATTTTACAGTTGTAGAATAGATTTTAAGAGAGTTATTTATTTTAATTCTGTCTTTTATTGCAAACAATTGAATGAACAATCTCATTGATAGAATTATATATACTGTCATCATTATGTAATATTAAAATTGATATAGAAAGAATTAAAACCATAAACAAATTTAAAAGTTCAAACCTTAATTGATGGGAATATTATTGTCAGATTAATTAGAATTCATTTTATGTTATTCTATTAAATATTCATTATTTTTGCTTTTCTTTGTGTGTGTGTGTAATAAAATAATATGCCAATCTTGCACTCTCAATATTATTTTTCTTTACAGTTTCAATGATCTACTTTTAAGATTTATAAAAACTAAAGAAATAATAATAAAATGAATTATTAATTTAAAAGTATAAAAAATAATTAATTGTTTTATTTAGAAGTCATTTTATATGCTTTTTTTTTTAAAGAGAAGTATCATTTGAATTTTTTTATTGTTATTAATTTCATGATTCTAAACAAGTTAAAAATTTTAACTTTGTGATCAAAATGAGCTTTGTAGGACATTGACATTAGAATAATTAGAACTTATTTTCTATTAAAAATTTAAGAATTTGATTATTTCTTATCATTAACATGAAAACTAACAAAATATGTAAATTAAAAAAGAAAGGAGGGAGAGGAATGAAAATGCATACATTTTTAACAAATTTTGTTAAAAAACAAAACTATATAAAAATAAGGTACTGTTCTATTAGTGTGTTGAAACCACTTGATGTCATTGTTTCTAGGAAAATGCGCATAAATATAATGTTACCGGGCCCACCACCTTTTTTATGAAATAAGAAGAATATAATTCCGAGAATTTTTTTACACTCAGGCATTTTATCATATGGATTAATGTAATTCATTGGTTGATTTCCTTAATACATTACTGTCAAATTTATTCAATTAACAATTTTACAATAATCAATTTAAACCTTTAACAAGTGCCTACAAATTTCATCTTAGTCCTGCAATATAGGGGGAGTGATGGTATGCCTTTTTACATCCGCAAGAATTAAAACATCAATTAACAGACATTCCCTGTGTATGCCAGCAGTTTGTGCTGGAAAAATCCCCCTCCCCACTCCCGCAAACTTTAAAAAGTACTATCATTGCTTGACAGATAACTAATTACATCATGGTGGAAGAAATGAGAATGCTTTAATTACTGAACCGTATTTAACTTTTTTTTTTAGGTCATTTTTGAAATGGAATATTAATCTTCATTTATTCCAATAATTATTTTTGAAAGAATGTGTGACTATGGTATGGTGGATAACATTAATGGCACACCTATTAATAACAATTAATAATTTTCCAAGTCAATTTTTTTTTTTTACGATTAAGAAGTGTATTCTTTTTACAATTTCTTTTTGTCTCTGGATAAGACATTTTAATTCTCATAGGTGTTCTCACAAACTGTGACTTTTTGGGGGAAAACAGTAAAATTGTGGTTTCCCCATATCGTTTTTAATTATTTACAACTTACATGTTGGATTCGGAAGTAGGGTAATGGGCTTATAATTATTACTTTTTAATACTATGTTAGATAAGTTGTACTGTAATTACTTTTGAATGCAGATTGCAATAGTTCTGCAAAGTTTAAATCTATCCACCCTGAAATGGTACGGTAGCGAAGTGTTAATATTGTTAAAATATAGTATATTGTGAACTCGCACAAACAGCGCAAGACAAAGCTAAGCCGTTAGTTATAACAAAAAAAAAGTTGTGGCTATTTGGTTTGACTGCGGCCCACTGAAACAGCATATTTATATGTGTTTGGATGGAATCAGCACCATCAAGTGGTTTCAACACGCTAATAGAACAGTACCAAAATAATAATAATATCAAAAATGTTCATTTAATTGCAAAAAAAAATATTAATACTTTTTATTATTGTCTCATTTACTGTAATTAAAAAAAACCATAATGAACATCAGTAATCATTATATATGTATTTAAAAAGATATAGATATCAAATGGATTGCTTTCATATATTTGCATTCTTTATATACATAATAATTTTTTATTTCTAGGTTATTTTGCCAAAATTTATTGTTTTATTTTCTATTATTTTTAGGTTATTATAATTTATTGAAGTTTAATATATATATAAACAATAAACAAAATGTTGTTGAATTGAATTTTTTAAATACATTTTCTTATTATATGAAATGATTCTTGGAAATCATGTCAATTTGTAGATAGACTATTATTGTTTTGATTTCTTTTTATTGTATTTATTTTAAAATTAAAATAAAGGGGGAAATAAATCTTAAATAAAATTGATTTATTAAAAACTAAAAGAAAATTAAAAGAGTTATGTTTAACATATATATTTTCGCACAGATGGAAAACTTGAAAAAAAAAAGTATTTAAAAATACTATTTTGTAAAAGAAAGTAAAGATCTAAAGATTAGTACTTTTAGTAAAAAGTCGTATAAGAGAAAATAAAAATAAATGTTAATGAATTTCATATTTTAAGAATCCTGTTTAATCTTAATAAATTGAGTGTTTTATTAATTAAATGTAAAGCAAACTAACTCTCGGAGTACTTAAATAATTAAAAGATCAGATAAGAGATATAAAAAAATTAAAGATTGACCAATGCAAGCACCAAGCCATGCACCGGCCAGAATGGTAAACATCTGAACCTTAGAATCAGTGACATCATATTCAATGGATCTGTAAAAATGCTGATAAGAGGCTATAAAAGTATAAAAAACAAAATAATAGGTTTTAGAAGAAAAAAAGAGAAGATGATCTGACTAGGCAGTTCCTGACCCAAGTATTGGCAAGTAACGGCTTTGTTTCCAAGGAAGATAGACAATCTATGATAGTGATCACTAGAGTGGAATTCTAAATCTTTCGGAATCATGGGAAGTATAAATTAAGATATTCAATATGAACTTGTAAACAAACTTTCAATTAGTAACCTAAAGTATGAACTCTTATCTGACTTAAAAGAACTCTAAATCAATTATTAATATTTTTTATGTATTAAGTTTGTGAATTAATCATTTCCATTTCTGTTTTTATTATTATTATGTGTTAATTAAATTAAATTTAAAATTGGGTGTAGATGGCTGCATAGATTCATTAAAGTTTGTTAGTTTAAAGGGGTTTAATTTCAGACTATTTGTTTCATAGTTGAGTCGATGCTGGTAGAGAGATATATGAGTGTTTATATCAATGTAATATGAAGCGTGTTAGCATACAGGGCAACATGCCCAACTGAATGCCTGGCCCCCAAAGGTGTAGCCATATCGTTGCAATGAATGCAGACATTTCCTGCAACATCAATCCCCTTTCACTCTATGGATAAGGAATATAAATCAGCAATAGACTCTCCCTCCATACGACACATTTCTTTTAATGTTTTATATATATATATGATTCCTTTGCCAGACATACGCACATTCCTGTTCTGGATGAGGATCATTTCTTTTAAATAATATCACACTGCAGATGCACATTCCTGTCAGCGTGGTTTTATGCTAACATCTTTATATTGCATTGGTTGCATCTATATATGAGGAAGTGAGCATTGGTGTAGCTACGAACTTTTAGCCTGAGATTGGATGTTTTGAAAAGTTTTAATTGTATAATCTATGTAGCTTGTCTATGCTCAGCATTCTAAAATAAAAATATTATATAAACTATCCATCTGTGCGGGCTTACTAAAATAACAATTTAAATTTAAAATTAATAATAAAATCTAAAGCAATAAATTTATTCACAAAATTATATGTGTGTAAATAAATGTTTTGTGATAATTACTGGCAGACAATGGTTTATTTTTTTAAAAAATCTTTTTCTGTATTAAAATGTTTTAAATAAGTTATATTATAAATCTCTGTTTCTCCTTGAGCTAGTGCATGGGCTAATGGTCAGTATAAAAATTGGATTTCTTTGCAAGGTGTATCTGCCAACATTATAAATTTTTCTAGGTTCGAATAGCATAGTGGCACCCTGTATGGCAGATAGCGAAAGAGTTCATTTACCATGACCGTTATATATTGAACCGGATGGGAGATGGTCGATTAAGAAAAATATAGAATAAATTTTTTTTTTACTCTTTAATAAAAAATATTGACTTCTTTTATATATAAAATGTGATACAATTATTTATTATTAAGTCAATCTATTCCAACTACAATTTAGTATTGCATCACACTGGCCCCTCAGGCAGAGAAGAATACCCATAGGATACCTATAGCTAGACTGAAATTATACAAGGTATAATTTACAGCCACATTTTCAAGCTACAGAACTTCTCCTGCTACTGAATTCCCACCCTGTCATTCAAAGCACTTTATTTGTTTTGAAGTAAACTTCAGGTACCAGTTAATTACAAGAAGTAGCTAACATGCTCTGGATGACAGCCACCAAATTCAGTGCCTGATAAATCCCAACTAGCTCAATCAAAAAACTAATATAATAAACTGCTTAATTAATGGTATTAGTAAAAGAATTGACCTACAAAATACTAATTTCCAAAATAATTTATTTAAAACTTTAAATTAACTTAAGACTCAATTTATCATCTCTTTCCTAAATAAAACAGTAATTGCATATCATATATCAGGCACATATATTATAAATTAATATATAGCATTAAAAATATATATGACACATACACATTTTATCGTAAGCTATTTGTTTATATGATTTGGAAAGTTCTAGAAATATTTGCTGATTACACTAACTCTGAATATAAATAGTTCTTTTATGCTAGTTATGAATTCAGTTCTGTTGATTCTGGATATTTCAAAGTTTGCAATGGCTACAATAATAAATTACTGAATCAATAGGAATGGGAATGAAGAATAATTAATATTACCTATAGGTTTTCAGATATATAATCCTGTATAGATGGCTGCTTCTTTCTCCTGTGTGATGTGTGTTGTACAACTGGTTGGAATTTGGATAGCTGACGAATGTGGTTCCTTGCTTCATTTCAGTCCGGCAGATAGATATTCACATGGCTCAGGTTGTTATATGTTTATTGTGGCTAGTTAGAGACTTTTGGATATTCTAGAGTGGTCAAAGATTGGAGTACAGTGGCATACTTTGATTTCTGATTAGCAACCCATGTTTTCTCAGAGTTCACAAAAATAAGTTTTATATCTACAGATTAGAATAATACTGCTAAAAGATATGATCTGCTCTGCTGATGATGAGTTTTTTTAGGTTTATTTATATGTGGCCTTTTTATTGTTCAGCTTGATTAATATTTATATTAATTAAATTTCTTAATTAAATTCTGATTATTCGTTCACATTCCTAATTAGATTAATTTACTTAGGATAAGATCTAACCTTTTAATCTCATTATTTGTAGCCGTTGCTGATTAATTATTCCTATTGTTTATTTGTAGCTATCTTTGAATTTATCTTGATTTTTATGTTACAAACTTTACATTCCGTTTTTCTTTTTTTTTTAAAAATTCAACTTCTTTTTATAGGCACACATATATACATATTTTAGTGTATTTTTAAAATACACATACACATCCCTCACTTATAAAATACACATACACATCCCTCACTTATAAAATACACATACACATCCCTCACTTTTAAATGAATGATAAGAGAGTGATTTTTAGTTTTTATGTAACAGATCTTTTTTTAATTTTAAACTTTTTCGTAGTTAAATCTCTCCCTCCCTCCTTTTAATTGTTTTCCTATTTTCTTTTTTTTTTAAACTTAGTATACTTCTAAGAGTAATTACACAACTTTCTTTTTTTTCTTCATTTTCCTTCCGACAATATACGCCAGGTTTTTACAACAAAATTAAACAAGACTTCTTTTAAAACTTTTAATCTTAAAATTTTTATTATAAAATTTGTAACGCTTAAATAGCGGTACATTACACCGCTACCCCCAACAAGAGTAAAATGTGTCTGTTTAAGCATTTTTTCTCTGATAACTTCCATAACAATTTCAAACTATTTACATTATTTATTTATTTTTTTAAGTTTACTTTCTTAATTTAACTTTTTTTTCTTTATTATTACCGCCTATCTGGTGTTTTTTTTTCCTTTTTACTAACCTTAATGACCGGATGTTATATGCTCCCTTTTCTTCTATGCCTTGTGCTACCACAAATGCGTTATTGCCATATTTCCGCTTCCTTGTGTATGGGCCATCGTAAATCGGCTGGAATTTTTTGTACACCTGGGTCTCTTTTTACGCGGACTTATTTAACACGATTTTGAAGTTACACGATTCATGTTTCAACGGAAGTCAAACTCCGATAATGCGCTATTACTTTAAATAATAAATTTCGCGCACTTATGTTATATTGAAAGTAGTAGCATATTATTGGAATTCGATTTTCATCTTAGTAATTTCAATATTTTCAGTGCTTTATAATAGTAAGATTTTATGCAATAATGAAATTAAAATCAAGATTTTCACATTTTATGTATACACATTAAATTTTACAAGATTATAATGTAAATTTGTTCAAACATTGTGCTAGTTAATTTTGCACTTTAAATCACATTCTGTTTTTGCTTTTTAAAAAAGAACATAATCAATTATTAATCATTTAGTGTCTGCAAGTTTATTTTTAAAAGGTGAGTAATAGCAGTGAAACGAAATTTGATTTTTAAACGGAATTGAAAATTAAAGACAAAAATAAAAGTTTAGATACAGAAGAAAATGTAGAAAAAGATAATGAAACAGAAGTGGAACCTGTTCCTTTCACTGCAAAAATGAATCGAGGTCTTCAACTTTCTAATCAGTTGGCAAATTATTTTCTTATAAATGACACTAATCATGAACGTGCTCTTAAATTCCAACGAGAGCTAAATGGTTGTATGTCTTTATATCGTGTTCATAAACAATTAATAAAATAATCATCTCAAAGATTAATTACTAATTACATTGTCACCAGAAAACAACACAACATGAGAGTGAAGTTGGTGCTATTTCCTCTTGTGAAGAATCAAAAACCAGTTTGCAAACGAACTTATTTACCGGTAAATAGCGATAATAATTAAAACGTGTATAAAAAAATGTATGCATAAAAATACATATTATTTTGAATAAAATTAAATATTATAGTTAAAAAAAAAGTTTAAAAAGTTTGTCTTGTATCAATTTTTTTCAAATTTGGAATTTTTTATTAGTCATATTTTATTTCCTTATTTTTTTTTTTTTTTGCGCGAATTTTAAAGTAATTTTACGTTGGTGCTTTTAACGCGAATTTTGAAAAATCACATACCGCATCCCCCCTTTTTCAATGTAAGTTACGTCTATTTTTGCGCGATTTCATTTGCGCATGTTATCTGAGGAACCTATCTATCGCGTAAAACGAGACCCAGGTGTATATGTGTTTTTCAGGGTGACTCACAGGATTAACTCTCACCATGACCTCATCTATTTTGAATATGGCTTTAGCTCCTCCCTGCCTCTTCTGCCTTAGTTTGCCCTTTTCTTTTAGCTGATTGAGTGCTTGTTCAGCATCTCTTTTCTTGTTTATTGGATTCGTCCCCACTGGCAACCTGGTCTCAAATGGGTATGGAATATTTTTTCCAAAATGCAATTGAACAGGTTCAAATCCTCTATGGATTCGTTTCTCGACCAGTTTATCATGTTGACTATTTGTGGGATTTCTTTCACCCATCTGCGATGATCATTTTGTGTATAAACACAAAATAAACACCCCAACTCCCTTATAGTCCATTCACACAAATTAGATTGAGGGTTACGAATTGATGTAAGTATATACCTGTTCATCCATTTCTTCCATTTGCTAGATACAAAGGCATTCCATGATCCGACAAGATTTTGTCCAGAATTCCTATAGTCTTAAAGTGCTTTTGTTCCAAGGCCCAAATAGTTTGTTTTGCGTTAGCTTGAGTTATTGGATATGCAGCTACCAACTTCAAAAATACATAATAAGCCACAATGAGATATTTCATCTTATTGAATGGAGGCAAAGGTCTGTAGAAGTCTATCCCTACTAAGCTATTCATGCATTAGGCATATTTAGGTTGCATTAACCCTACTTCCAATGTGTTAGGAGGCTTGGTTGTTGGACATACTGTGCATTTGACAAATGATGTCTGAAATACTGGCATACATTCCTGGCCAGTAGAACCAATGACTCAGATATTCCTCAACTTTACTTGCCCCATAATGTCCGTAAGTTTTATGCACACATTTAATTATCTGCTTTCTCATAGCGACCGGAAGAATAATACGTGTTTTTTTTTTAAATACAGACTGTAAGAGTCCTCCCTTCAAGCAAAAATAATTTCTGTTCCTCCATAGCAGATTATTTGCTGTTTTTGTTACAGGCTGATGGCGTAAATACTCCATTATTTGTTTGCAGTTGTTATCTTCTTTTTGCTGCTCCCTTATCCTATGCAAGTTGTCTTCTATCCCATTTCTTTTATGTATTGTTCTTGAGTAACCGGATATTGACTTAAAGTGTCTGCCACAATATTTTCTTTGCCACGACAGTATGCCACTTTTGTAATTAAATTCCTATAGGAACAAGCTCCACCTTATTAACCTGCTATTATTCAGAAAGCTATGATTAAGAAACTCAAGACGATTATGGTCAGTAATTACCACTATTTCAGAGCCTATTAAATACCGCTGGAAATTTCTTAAATGCCCACACAACCGCTAGTGTATTTTTCTCAGTTACAGTATATTTCACTTGCGGTCCCTTCATAAGTGGCTAATGAAGCAAAGGACTCCATGCTAACCCCTTCTTGTATCTGAAACAGTGTGGCCCCCAATCCAAACCTGTTGCTATCCGTTTGCACAAAGAATGGTTGTTGAAATCAGGATATTACAGCATAACTTTATTGAAGAATCCCACCTTCACGCATTGGAAACTATGCTCATGCTGTTCATTAATGCCCACAGTTTCTCCTTTTTTAATAACTACAACAATGGCTCCATGTCAAGTGAAAAACTTCTATAAAATCGATTATAGAAGTTACAATAACCCAAGAAAAGATTTAATGTTTTTTATTTGGAGGCATGGAAAACTCCTGAATTGCTTGGGTTTTTTCAGGATTTCTTCCTCTTTCACTGACTACATGACCTAAAAACTTGTCCTCGGTAGTCATTATTTTACTCTTATTCTTATTAATTCTGATTCCCTTTTTCTCACACTCACCCAGCAACATTTCTAAATGCACAAAATGCTCTTCTATACTTTCCGAAGCCATCACGATGTCGTCCACATACATTGTAACTAAATTTTTAATATCCTCTGACAACTGCTGATCAAGACATTGGACAAGCCCCTCTCCACTATTCTTAAGCCCGAAGGGAATTTAGTTAAAATTATATGCACATCCGTTATATTTAAATGCAATATATTTCCGAACCTCTGGATGAAGCTTAATTTGCCAGTAACTGGCAGTTAGGTTGAATGTTGAAAATATTTTTTTTTTTTAAACTTTGTTAACAATTCATTCATAGGTGGAGGAGCATTAGTATCTGATACTGTTATCTTATTTAGCTGCAGGGCATCTAAACACAACTGAATTGTTCCATCTTTTTTTTTTTCTGTTATGGTGGGATTATTAAAGGGAGACGAACATTTAGATATGATTCCCCATTTAAGCATTTTGTCTGTCTGTTCTACTTCATGTCTATATTGATATGGTATAGGAAAAGTATAGGCTTGATATGGCTGGTCTTTCATGAGCTTTATCCTGTGTTCATAGCCTTGGATCACCCCAGGAATCTCAGAAAAGTTGCTCTCATATCTGTTTAGTATCCTCTTCAATTGGTCCCTTTGATTATCATTTATGTATTTTGATACATCCAATGTTACCCCTATCTTTATTTCCATACCTGCACTTTGTATTCAACCTTCTTTATTAACTCCATCCTTTTGGTCTTTTGTAAATGGAATTATTGCATTATTTCTGCCTGACCTTGTTTATAATCTAATACACAGCCTGTTTTGTGCATAAAGTCCAAGTCTAATATAACCTTGTGAATCAGACCTTCCAGAATCAACAATATGTGGCCATATTCTTCTGCTATGTGCATTTTCGCCCATGCCTGCTTGGATGACAGCTTCACCCTTTTACCATTAGCCAGAAAGATATATTGTATCAGTTGAAACCGTCTGCTCACTCAACAAGACTAAAAATCCAAGCAAAATTACCTCGAATCCGATCATGCTCAAGATACACAGATCTGGAGCCACCCTGAATTCTAACCTATTTGCCTACTATTTGAGTCTCTAACCCTATGAACAACAATCCCGATGATATAGCATAATTATTTTAATTCCAGACCTAGAAATACAGCGGTAGAGCATAAAATCGAAAGGACGATGATGATTATGGCAAAGAATTGTCCAGGAATTAAGGCAAGATTCTTTGAAAGTGCTCGGCTCATTTGTTTTTAGTTATCTATTTTGTATTAACACTTTATAGCTTTTGGGAACAGTTGTGTCACACACGCATACATGCTAGAATAGTTCTTTTTATTAATGCTAAGCTATTAGCTAAAGAAAATAATTCTAAATATTAACTAGAAGAAAATAATAATTCAAAAACCAGAATTTACATGAAAGATGGATATTTAATAGACTTTTAAACAAATGCATATATATGTTACAAATTGTTTCACGCTTGGGGTGACATTATCTACTTACAAAATTTGGGATTTGTTTTTATAAAATCCCCTTTACATTAATTATTTAATGGATATAATTTTATGGAGTGTGTTGTAATTTGTGTGGAGTTGAACATGCCAATTTACCAATTTTTGCAAACAGAGTGTTGTGGATGCATAAAACAATCTACAAGATCGAAACAGATTTTGATTACAGAAAGATGCTTGATAATTTAGCATTAATCATTTTTGACAAATAAATGTAAATATACGGTTTCAATCATTTATTTACAATCTTAAAATTATTACATATGCTTGATAGGCATTGTTTGGAAATAGTGTCTTTAGAATAAATATATAAGAAACAATGCGTTACAATGACAGGGAGAGGTAAGGCATGTAATCATTAAGATTTTAAAGTGAATATGTATTGGTTTACGTCTATGGGAATCGATTAGTATTTTAAGAGAAGGCAGTTTAAAAACAGCATACTGACTAATTAGCATGTTGGCGTATTTTATGAATGCGTCATTATTTCCAACACCTCATTGTGATTAACAAAAGGTCAAACAGACATAAATCAATTTAATAAAACAATAACGATACCTGCATGTCATTAGAGAAATACGGATCTTATGATAGTTTGAATACTTCATCATTTTAATGTATTTGAGAATAAATCAAGGTTGGTATATCTGCACATTTTGAAAGAACGATACCAAATGGAGAGGTTGGAGTTCCAATGTCTGGAGCCAGCTGTATGGAACTTCTGCAGCAGAATCAAAATTCCATACCTTGCATTCCACAGACACTAGCATATACTTCTGATTACGAACTGTTTAGAGAAAGTAGGATGGGGAGCTTTGGATTTCCGAAGTGTCCAATGATAATGCAATAAAACAATAAATATGTAAGTACCATAAGAGCAAGAAAAGGTATGGCAGCAGCATTGTACCTAAGCGATAAAATTTAATACATTATATTTTAAAGCCTGAAAATGGTTTGACCTCTGCGCAATATGTTGATATAAAGAATCATTAATCAAATTATAATGGATAATAACTCTTAACTATTCAGGGTAAACTAATAAAATTATTTTAAATTCGATTCCCATCAACATTTTTAGTAACAGAACTAACCCTCTGGCAAATGGCAAGTTGGGGTGATAACAATGTTAGGGTTCACGATCTTTTAACTGACAATTTAGGAATAAATAGTAACAGTATGCATCCACAACAAAATATTTCAGATAATGAGAATAAAAGATTTAAATATAAAAACCAACCTAGCGAGCGATTTCTGTTAAAATGAATAAAACTTTACTAATAAATTTTAAATGAAGTCCATGCTTCTTTTCCCATTAAACAAATAAAATCCCTTATTACACTCACGAGGTTGAATGTTATTGGCATATTAATTAAGGAGAATAATTTGTCTTCATACATAAAATGAATGTTTAAATATCTAATGGAGTCTCACAAAGTTATATACAAGAATTTAAGCATGAAAAGTAAGTTAAAAATTACACTAAAATAGTAGGGATTATAGAGAGAGAGAGAGAGTTCAAGAGCAAAATTAACAGGAATTATACAGTAATACATTAAGGAAGTCATAGTTTCATTACATATATAAATTTAAAGGGGCTCCTCAGGAAAGCACAGCATAGCAGGGTGCATTATGGCAGTCAGCAGTCAGGTCAACACTCAGACGGTCATCTTGTGCGGCCAGTCAGAAGGATGGAACATGGAAGCAGCAGGCAGACAGTCTTCTGAGAGGTCCGGAGAAAAGTGCTTCTTTTACTCAAAGTTCATGTCGTGAAACTTTTCCTGCCTTCTTAAAGAGGAATGATGACTCAATTTCTCTGAAATTTACTGACTGAATAAAAAAAACTTTGACTGAATCAAACGTTCTGAAAGAATTCACTAACTAACTGACTTCTTTTGTTCTATGGGCTCTTTTATACATTTTTTAATCCCCCCATTAATGCAATTTCATTTACCTGCAGCTATCACTGTAATCTTAATTCTAATTAGTAAAATATTTAATTAGTAAAAAAAAAATTTTAAGATAAGGTTTGAAATATCTTTTAAGATATTTTAGACTGTATAGATTTACTAAAAATTAAACAGACTATATAGATTTACCAAAAATTAAACAAAAAGATTCATTATAGTTTTGATTAAAATTTTGACTCTTAATTAGCAAGAAATAATCTTATATAAAGGTAAAGAGAATAGATTATTCCCGCTTAGCAACTATTCTAAAATATGTTGAACCTTTTTAATTCCAATTACAATTAAAATAAAAAATAATATAACTTTCAGCAATAAATATTACTAAATCATTCCTTCCTTCATATATATATATATATATATATGTCACGCACATTACTGTTTTGTTTTTACTAAATATTTTTATAACTTTTCTTTTGATTATTGTGCATAAACGGTGGATATATATGCAACGTCTGAATTTTGGGCCCTGCAGGAGGTTACTGTAGATGGTGAAGCATGAAGCTCAATATGATTAGACATCCTCTGCTTCAATATATGGTTTTCAATGGCAATATTTTAATTTCTGGGTCAATGTCACTTATTTTATTAAACCATTTCCTGTGACATTACCGATATCTGACTTCCCAAATTGAACAAGGCACTAGTTACAATCCCTTCTATCCTTATATCTACCTTCAGACAACTCTGAGGTGCCATTATTGGTGTGCTCTCTTCTCCACTACACACCAGATTCGCTACTTGCATGGGATCATTTTCTGCATTTCCATCCTCATCCTGATCTTCCATCAGCTTGCCAATCATTTGGTCTACATTCCCAGGTAAACCATGCCTAACTACTCGCATAATCTGTTGCTCCGACAATGGGTATAATGTGATTGCTCTCAGTTTCGCTACTTACCTTTGAAAAAATGTAACTCTCCCAGCTTCCACCTATCCTCTGTATCTGAAGCTTAACATTTTCTTGAAGCTCCCCCCAATAATTTGTCAACAGTGACCACTTATATTCATCGAACGTTGCCGGTTTTAAACATAATGAGTTCGACCAGAGTTGAGTTTCTCCCCATATGTGACTGCAAGCTAGGGCAGTTCTTGCTCTCTTGCTTAACCTATTCAAGATACAATAGTGTTCCAAGCTGTCTAAATGCTCATTTGGATCCTCCTCTCTGTTTCCTGTTTACTGCCTTCATTTTATGTATATGCACCCATGCTTTATATTCTCCTGTTCTCTTTCTAACACATCTAATCTTTTTATTAATCCCTCCAGCTCTATATCTTTATCCATTATTTCTGTACTTATATTTATTTTTATATTTGTTTTATTCAAAGTATGCCGCTGACTCCAACCACTTTAGTCCTATCATCTCTACCTGTCCCTAAATGCACTTAGCTTGCCTAAACATATATCTGCCGCTGATTATATTATATACATGACTATTATTATTTCTTTTAATTTTTATAAAAAATTCTATTTATTAGACTCTTTATAGCTAAGGAACTTTTTTTATTTTCACAATTTGTTCTAAAACTTATTTTTTTTAGCAACACAACTTTCATTATACTTTCTTTTTTTAAAAAAAAAAATATTTATTTATCTTTACTTAAAACTCCCTTTAACCTTTTCACTCTCTTTTCATTTAGAAAAAAAAAAAATTGTTTCAGTCAATTCTTTAATTTAAATCATACCATTTTACAACTCTAATTATATGCACTTTAATGTTCTTGAAATTTTTATTCTTTAATTCTATTGACATATGATTAATTACTGTCATATGTGACAGTTCTGCACCCATGTTGGGAAAGCCAAATGAACCGAGTGGGAGATGATCGATTAAAAAAATATAGAATAAATTTTCTTTTTACTCTTTAATAAAAAACAACATATGACACAATTATTTATTATTAATTGGATCTACTCCAGCTGCCATTTAGTATTGCATTACACTGGCCCCTCAGGCAGAGAATACCCATAGGGTACCTATAGCTAGACCAAAATTATACAAGGTGTAATTTACAGCCACATTTCCAAGCTACAGAACTTCTTCCACTACTGAATTCAAACTCTGTCATTCAAAGCACTTTATTTGTTTTGAAGTAAACTTCAGGTGCCAGTTAATTACAAGAAGTAACTAACATTCTCTGGATGACAGCCACCAAATTCAGTGCCTGATAATCCCAACAAGCTCAATAAAAAAATATATATATAATAAACTGCTTTAATTAGTGATATTAGTAAAAGAATTGACCTACAAAATACTAATTTCCAAAATAATTTATTTAAAACTTTAAATTAACTTAAGACCCAATTTATCACTTCTTCCCTAAATAAAACAATAATTACATATTCTATATCAGGCGCACATATTATAAATTAACATACAGCATTAAAAATTATTATATATGATGCACACACATTTTATCATAAGCTATTTGTTTGTATGATTCGGAAAGTTCTAGAAATATTTTCTGATTACACTAACTTTGAATATAAATAGTTCTTTTATGCTAGTTAAGAGTTCAGTTCTGTTGATTTTGGATATTTCAAAGATTGCAATGGCTACAATAATAAATTACTGAATCAATAGAAATGGGAATAAAGAATAATTAATATTACCTATAGGTTTTCAGTTACGTGATCCTGGATAGATGGCTGCTTCTCTCTCCTGTGTGATGCGTGTTGTACCAACTGGTTGGAACTTGTATAGTTGACAAATATGGTTTCTTACTGCATTTCAGTCCGGCGGACATGTTTGAACAGCTCAGGTTGTTATATGTTCATTGTGGCTAGTTAGAGATCTTCAGATATTCTAGGGCGGTCAAAGATTGGAGTACAGCTGCATACTTTGGCTTCTGATTAGCAACACGTTTTCTCAGAGTTCACAAAAATAAGTTTTATTTTTACAGACTGGAATAATACTGCTAAAAGATCTGCTCTGCTGATGACAAGGTTTTTTTTAGGTCTATTTATATGTGTCCCTTTTATTTTTCAGCTTGATTAATACTTAAATTAATTAAATTTATTAATTGAATTCCAATTATTCGTTCACATTTCTCATTAGATTAATTTACTTAGGATAAGATCTAACCTTTTAATTATTCCAATTGTTTATTTGTAGCCATCTTTGAATTTAACTTAACTTTTAGGTTATAAATTTTACATTGTTTTTTTTTTTTTTAAAAAAAAATTCAACTTCTTTTTATATGCACATATGTATACATATTTTAATGTACTTTTAAAATCCACACACACACCCCTCACTCTTAAATAAATGATAAGAAAGCGATTTTTGGTTTTTATGTAACAGATCTTTTTTTAATTTTAAACCTTTACTTAGTTAAATCTCACCCTTCCCCCTTTTAATTGTTTTCTTATTTTTTTTTAAACTTGGTATACTTCTAAGAGTAATTACACAACTTTCTTTTTTTTCATTTTCCTTCTGGCAATATACGCCAGGTTTTTACAACAAAATTAAACAAGACTTCTTTTAAAACTTTTAATCTTAAAATTTTATTATAAAATTTGTAACGCTTAAATAGCAGTACAATATATACTTTTGACTGAAACTATAAACAAAATTGTTTATAATTCAGATCATATTGTTTAACAAATTCTTTCCCTGTGCATTGTTATGTTTTTTGCTTATTCATTTATATACAAATTGAACAGCAATTATGTAGGATCTTCTATAGTCCTAACAAATTTGGAAAGTAGTTAATATTTGAGCATAAGTCTAAGATTTACTCAAGTAACATTTTTAATTTAATATTGACATTTTTAAAAATAAAATTAAAAATTGATGAGTGAATATAATGTAGCAAATAAATTAGTGTAATAATATAGTTGATGTGATCACCATATTTGTTTTTTCCTTCTTATCTTGTTACATTTAACTTTGTGAATTTCATTTTTTCCCAGAAAATAGCTACTGAAAAATGTAAAAAAGTAAAAAAAAAGGTAAATTTCTGTTGATTATGTATTATTTATTAAAAGCTAGTAAAAATTTTATTTCAATAAAATGTGACAAAAAATATATATATAAACTTTAATTGTTAATTGCCATTAAAAAGTGAATCCAAACTTCAATAGAAAATAAGGGGACGATGACAAATAAATCAGTAATAGTTTAAAATATTGGATTAGAAGTTACTATATCATGTAAAAATAAATTCTTGCTGCAATATATAGAACTTGCTGTAATTTTATATGCAATAGATATTAATAATGATTAATATCTATATTTACTTTTAATGTTAATTTAAATTATTAGCAGTTTATGGTGTTTTTAAGACATAGTAAGTGTATACATCTATAAAATTATTGCAGTTTTAAGGATTTGTATACTAACATTATCACATTTAAATCCAGAAAAAACGTGAACTTATAAACGCATGGTAATCAAGATTTCTGAATTAATACTGTTCAATCCATTGTACATTTTCATAGTCATTTTTTACATATGTTGTAAAATAAAAACAGAAATTATGTAAAATATTAAGTTTTTTTAATTTTGCTATCTCATTAAAAATTAGTTTTATATAGAGTTCAGAAATAATCTCTAAAAATCCAGCTACTCTTCATTATATTACAAAAATCTAATTAAATGTCATTAAAAATTGTAATATTTTTGAAATTTTGGTTTGTGAATTCCTGAATCTTATTTCCTAGGGAATCCATGAGTCAGTTAAAAATTAATAATAGTATTTATAATTAAGAATATTATTTTAATCCTTTTTTTTTTTTTGCAACTTAGCTTGTCATTTTCCAATAGTTTCCATGAAACTCAGCATTAATTATTATTGGCAATGTGAATAATGCTAAAAATATAAAATGATTTTTAAATAGCCCATTGCAGAATATCTTTTTAATAGTGAAAATAAGCATCTTCATAGTTAGGATTTCAGTGTTTTTTTTTCATTCTTGTTTTATCCTCTAACTAAAAATACCTAAATATTCACTTGTCAGCCAATATTGATTGATTAGATATGTTGGTAATGGGATATTTAATTAGAAACAATGTATCGAAGGTCTGATTAGAAGTAAAAGTTTTCACATTTATCTAACTCAGATTTGTGAACCCAAGTTTTGGGCATGACAAATAAATTACTATTGAACCACAAATATCTTCTCTATTTTTTTAAAAATATTAATTATTACATTACAACAATATGAATATAGTTATAATTCATATGCTTTTAAATCATATATTGAAATATTAACAAAGCATAAATAGGGAATTATTATTATTTAAAAGAGGTTATCAGATTATGTAATATTTAAAAACATGATTCAGACCAATCATAAGCAGGAATATTATTCTACAATATATTTATTTATCATGATATTGAACCATATTAATTTATCTAAGCTTTTGAATTTTATTATTTCAGTAAATTTCGATTTAGTAGACAATATGTATTATAAAGGACCTAGTAACTCTTGAGTGACATATTGTAAGATATTGAGTATTAAAACTAATCTGGACTTGGATACTTCATAGAATGTATTAACGTGTGAGTGTACTAGTTTATTAAGTATAATTACATAAAGTTATTACTCTATATTTTGAGATATGAACCAAATTATTTTGAAGAAATGATGTATATTTCTGTCACAGTTGGATTTTAAAATACTTCCCAAAATAGAAATAGTTAATTTAAAAAAAGAGCATTAACTGAAATTAATTTATATTTAGTTAGCGAAAATATTTAATATATCAAAAAATTTTGTTGAGTGATTTATTTTTAAATAAAAAATTTGTATAAATGCAAAAAATTGAAAAAATTTCAAAATTATAGGTAAATAATTTTATAAAAAAATATTACACTTCTGTCTTCTTGTTTTAGTTTTTTTTTTTTTAAAAAAAAAAAAAAAGCTCACTCCATTCTATTCTTCAGTTTTATTAAAAAAAAAAAATACGTCACGAGATTTTTTTTTTTTTAAAAAAAAGGCAATAATAAGTCTGCTTTTTATATCAAAAGTTTGTATTTTAGATATCAATTTATTAATAATTAAAATAATGTTATTTAGACACATTTCTCAAACTTTTTAAAATAATTTTACCCCCCTTCCCCAATAATCATTTTTATTAGTATAAATATTTTATCAAATTAAATTCCCTACGTCATACATCATATAAGTAATGGATACTATGCTTTAAACGGCAATAACAATTAGTACGTTAATTGCTGATATTATACTGACGGGAGGAAAATGTGCAAAATTGATAAGGAAAAGTTTATAAGAGACATATTTTTAACTGAAAAAAAAAAATTGCCATTATTATTATCATCAAATTATTGCAATACTGTATTTATTTATTTTAAAAAATGAGGAAAATTTTTGCATTGAATTATTACATTTTTTTTTTATAGGACGTTTTATACATTTATTTAAATCACTATAGATTTTTAAAAAAATTCAATCACCAGTGATAAAAATATACCGTAGAAAAGTAGATTTTATAAATACAATATATGAAATTGTTCGTTTTGAAACATAAACAAGCGCCCTCTGTCTTGACAACTTGTACATACTTGATTGATGTGTGAGTGATGTCAGCACTTTCTGGGATTTTATTTAATATAGATGCACTATCATAATATTTCCCTCCTCTTCTTTTTTTTTCCTGGTCATGATTAAATAGTTGTGCATTTTGTATTTCTTTTCATTGTCTGCATTTGCATAGCTACACTATTGATTGCAATTGCTGCTCGTGTGCTTGATTCAAAAGAAAGAGAAAGAGAGCTCTTTTCCTTTTTAAAAAATTTCAGACTTTTTCCAGACTGACACAAGACAGATTTATGATTTTTAACCAGCGAAGTTAAAGAAGGGGAATGGTGATAGAGAGAAAGAGAAAATTCAGTTTTAAATTATTTTTTATGATTAAAAAATAGTAATTGCAAAAAATGAAGTGTTGCAAGTTGTTTTAAAATTTGTATAAGATAGTGTGTATATATATTAATTATTCCACAATATATATATTCAGCTCATATCCAAATAATTGAAAATGTAAACCTTCCAACATGTGTAAGCTGATTACATTGCTCCACATCTAACATAAAACTATTTGGAAAATAGTTATTTCGTTTTTTAAAAAAAACACACTTTGGTTTATTTGGGATATTTAAAGAATAAATCCAAATGCACAATTTACTAACCAAGCTGTTATCAACTTAGTTTATGTGCTAGAATTACTGAACGTTTTATATGCATAGAATCTTAAGTGAGAGATTTAGTAGGAATTATTTTAAGTTATTAATAAAGTGAAATAGTAATATAAATGCTTTAGATATTTTTAAAATATATCTTTTTATATAAAATGATATATAATATTCGTTGAAAAGAGTTATCAAACTATTACTTAAGACATACATGTCATCATTTAATCTTAATGTTGTACAGAATTAATAATTTTTTGAATCATAAAATGTGTTATTTTTTTTTCCCCTGTGTGGTTAAGTACAAGGTAAGAGTTGTGAATTTTCAAGAATTAACTATTTCTGGATCTCTTCCTCATTGTGTAAAACAAATAAATGAATAAAACACAATTTAGCCAATTAAATAGAATTATTATGCCCAAACTATCATTTTGTTGGAGAAACATTATATGATTTAGTGCCTTGTGCTGTTGCCAATTTTAGGATAGTTATATCAAAAATTAAAATTTGTTGAATTCAATTTCTGCTTAATTAAGAAGTTTTAAAAAATGTATCTGGGAAAGTTGTGCAGTTATTATACTTGAATTTCATTTGATTATTCAATCAGTTTATCATGCAATTACAAGATAGTGTATTTTGTATTTAAAATCTTGCGTATGATCAAGTTATGGGAAATCTGTTTAAACAATATTGTATGGCAAGGTAATATTTTGTATTTAAAAAAAAAAATTGTGTCAGAAAAACAATTAAATCACATTGATCTCCTATATTTTTTAAATAAAATATAAAACTTCATAAAGAAAAATATTCTTGCGTATATGTGACTGCACATCTGGATAGGATCCTGGTACTCATCAGCATTCTCACTCCAAGCTATGGATTCAGGTCACAATATTGATTTCTCTAATACCAGGATCCTATCCAGATACGACATTCTCTATCAATGAAAGATCAGAGAAGCTATTGAGATAATTTTAAAAAAAATGTGATGACACGTGCAAACTTCCTCCAATTTGGAAATTTTATTTTTAATTTTATGTACCTGTTTGTTTGTTTTTTCTATTGGTGGAATTTTAACATTGTTATAAATCACTGTTTACATCACCCTGACAGTCATCTTCATAATATTCTATTCATCACCCAGTTGATGGTTTGTGTGATCAAGCTGAATGTTGGTATATTTATAATCAAAATCATACATGGATAAACCTGCAAAATATATTATTTATATATTATATTTAATATTTTCACAGTTATATGATGTAAATAAAAGTATTTATTTATTTTATTTTTAGTCTTTGGTGTACTTTGGTATTAAATTTACTTTAATACCAAAAAAATACTTCATATATATATATATATATTGTAACGGGGTGGGGTATCAAAAAACAGAAAGAGTTTGAACTGGGTGATGGAAAATTATTATCATTCCCAAGTCAACAATATTTCAAATATCAATAGTTTACAAAAGTATATATATGAGTAATATTTAGAGATATAAGAACATGAGATTAGAAAATCTCTGAGAGATCAACCAGCTAACTCAGAAGAGCAACTAAAGCATAATTAACCATCAACCAGCATTATAAAGTAAAGAGAAATAACCATCCATCATCATCATTGATGGGAATAAACAAATCAGTATAATAAATTAATACAGTAAATCAACAGTCAATCTTGTGACTGGATTGGAAATGGGTCTTCTGTAAACCAGGCTAACTATTGAGCCTTTGCCAGCTTGGGCAATTATTTAAATATAACTTGGATGCACCAGCTTAGTGCCCATCCATTCGAATACATAATAATCAGAAATCAAAACAATAATGCTGAGACATTTAATACATGTTGATCATTATCAGTCCTCAGGCCACTTATACTGGCCAACTATAAACTTAATTTCTAATAAGGCTAAACTAAAAAAAAAAAAAAGGTGTATGGGCTTTAAAAAGTATCCTCTTGTGCCAGCCAGAATGATGATTGATCATCTCTGGATGCCCCAAAGCACTAAGTACACATCCCCATTTATATATTCATCCAGTGCACGAATCTAGCTCAGAGAACACAGGCTCTATTACTGTATGTGACCAAGAGATGATGGAAACAATTTTTAACAATTAAATAAGTTTATTAATAACAATAAAAAAAACGAATTAAGGTATTATAAGAATTCTGATTTTGAAAAGTATAAATAATTATATACACACTAAATTTTTTACTTTGATTTACATGATTAATACATTATGTTTACTTAAAACCCATTCAGCACACAGGCATGTGGCTTGATACAAAATAAACTTGTTTGAATTTATGTTTAACTTTATAAGTGTCTATCTGACACACATTGTTATTTACAATACAATTGACATATATACGCACACATATGTGCATGCATCGGAATTTTCTGAACATATTTGACTTGTTACAAAATAATTATCAAAATCTTAAATTATATAAAAGACAATAAATGATTAAAGTTTCAGTTAAATGAAATATATTTTACATACTAGGTTTACTGAAACATGTATATATAATTTGCACAGACATGGGAAACATTAATTTATCTATATAACAATTGTATTTATCACAATAAAATTATGAAATTTTATTTTCGCAATTTAATCTCTTTGCTGAATATAGTCTTTTTCTTTAAAATAAGAACTATCAAATTTTTGACAATTAATTGATTTAAAATGTCTTTTTCCTAGTCTAAAAGATTTTTGGAAATCTTTTTCTTGACTATTAATTATAACTTTGTTTGTACTTTTTTTGTTCTAAATTATAAATATAACTTTAAACAGTTTTTTCTTCTTTAATAAATGATTTTAAACTAATATCGTTTTACAGAATAAAAAAATATATAAATTTTAAGATGTCTTTCTCTGCTTGATTAGTTAATGCTGATGAAATTTAGGCAAGGTGAGATAGTAAAAATGAATACGTGAACTGCCACTCCCCATCCCATGATAAGTAGACAGTTAAGCATGGACTACCAGCACCCAAGACCCCATGACGTCATGAGAAAATACCTCATTTTTAAGCACTGCCTCTTCTAAATACCTAGATAGATCATCTTCAAAGAGTAGTATCCAGAAAAAAAGGCATTAAGCCAGCCCTGTTCATCTCTGTGAGACTTAGGGGTATAAATGAGGTCTATTCATGAGACCAAGGCCTATTCATGAGGCCTACATATATTCATCACTGGACGACTCTGGGAGCTCAACATCTAGGTCTAGACAGTACCGAGCCTATACTTCGGAGCATCATGAACACACTGCATCCAGACAGCCCTGCTCAACTATACACCCACCATAAATATAAAAAGTACAAATTCACGCATCACTTTCAAAATATAATTTTACTAAAGAAATTATTTAAAATTTCGTTATCATATATAACTTTACTCACTACAGCTGTATATATTTTTATCTGTTCTTCTCTGCATTTAGATACATCAGCATATGTATATGATTGCTTTCTCACCAAGCTTGGGTTCCCTGGTAAGCTTGGTTTTAGGAATCATCATCATGAGGAAAAAGTGTAATCCATATATAATGTTGGTCCATAGTTGGTCTCCCGTCTGTGTAGAACTGTTCCAGGCAAGCAGCTGTCATGGTTTAGTAGATTTGAGGCAAGCAACTGTCCTCTCCACATTTAAGGCTATGAATTTCAGCAAAGAAGTGGGTCATCTTTCTCCAAGTGAATTCAAACTCCTGAGAAGGAAATATTAGCAGGTTCTGAATCTACTGTCCTGCCTTCAGCTATATCAATTCATGGTATCTATTCTGCCAACTCTATGGTCAGCCAAAACCAGCTGCTGCAAACTTCAATAAGCTGCAACAAAATATTGTAACCAACTTTTCAGCTGACCATTTTACAAAAATTATTATCCAGACTGGAGCTAATATTGTTATCAGCCCTTTTATAGAAGCATCTAAGGTGATAATAACACCTTGATTGAAAACAAGAGTTTTTATTTTTATCTCTTTAATCCCTTTGAAAACATACACGTTTTAATTAATTAAAAAATTTCAAAAACAAGTACACCTGGGTCTCGTTTTATGCGGATTATTTTAATGCGATTTTGAAGTTATGCAATTCATGTTTCATCTTAATATCTTTCATATTTCATTATATTTATTAGATATCAAGAAATTTAAATTATTAATAACTTATTTTGATTTAAAATACTTTTTTTTCCAAAAATATAACATTATATTAGCAGCTAATGTGAATATGGCCTGAAGCTGTATTTAGAACTTCGCTTCTATGTAAATAACCTATTTATACTAATGAGTAAATAATAATAATAGATTTATACTTACATATAAAAATATCACAATAACTATTAAAAAATTTAAACTTTTAAAACGGATTTTGTTATATATAACAGAAATAAATAATCTTTTAGATTTTTAAAATAAAAAAAATGAAGATTTTATAAACTGAAAATAATCTTTCTAATGATAATGTATAATCTTTTCGTTTTGATTGCGGTCTCATTTTTTTAATATAGAAACAGAAAAACATTAACACAGCACAAGACTGAAAATGGTGCTAGTTGTACATCACATCACGAATAAAAATAAAGTCGCTAACAGATTTCTCTGGTCATAATTGCTGAGAAATTCTTGACTTCGTTTAAGGAGAAGCCACAATACATCACATCGAATCTGATTTCTTACCAGTTTACAAACGAACGCTAGAGGTAATGATTAAAATATGTATGAAAAATGTAAATTTAAATACTGTAGTAATAAAAAAAGTAAAAAACATTTGTCTTGAATTAATTTTTTTCGAATATTTGAAATTTTTTATTAGTCATACTATATTTGCTTATTTTTTTAATGCGAATTTTAAATTAATTTTTTTTGTTGCTTTGCTTTTATGCGAATTCTGAAAATTACAGCACCTATCCCCCATTTTTCAAGGTAAATTAAGTCTATTTTTGTGTGATTTTTTTTTAATGCGGGTTTTCTGTGGAACCTATCTACCACATAAAACAAGACCCAGGTGTATTGTATTTTTACATTTCAGAATAATAATAATGATGATGATGATGATGGTTGTGATCTGATCCATCATGTCAACCATAGGGTGGCGCAATTTCTAACCAAAAACACATATTAATATAACATCCCCGGGCTAGCGATTCTCTATTAATATTGCCCTTTTTTTTTTTTTTTTACAAATTTTACTTTTTTTCGTGTCTAAATTATTTTTCCCAAATAATATTTTTGACAATGGGATAATAATAGTTTTTTTTTTAATTTTTATTGACAAGAGGGTCTTTTTTGGTGTATGTTCAAATAGTAATTTGTGTTTTTTAAATAGTATTACTGTTTTTTTCAAATTTGATTGACAAAATTCAAGAGAGAACGGGTTTTTTTTATGTATCTTTAAATAATAATTTACGTTACTTTTATTGTTTTACATTTGATTGACAACAACTAGTGGGAGGGGTGTTTTTGTGCATGATTAAATAATAAGGTAATACAGCATCTATTGAGCCACACCGTTTGATGGCGCTGTTGCTATGCTAAAGCACATCAATATGCTGTTTACAAGGCCGCTCATAGATCTTACGGCCTGTAAACTTTTCAAACACTAAGATGTTGAAGTGCACCCTTACCCCAACATCTCTAGCATGTTGAACATTATTAGCGATGAGTATATGACACTCTCTCTAGACATTACTCTTGACTATTGTACAGCGTACGATGTGAAGGTTTCTGTACTTGTAATGACGAAAAGTCTGTTGAACGGATTTTTTTTTCCTTCGATGTATTGTAATTGATGAGAGTTACTAAAAATTGTAACAATTTGTCAAGCACTCCTCCTTTCATTGTCAGGGGTCAGAATTGACTTAATGAGGAATGTAAATCACGATTCGGCAAAGTTCACGATCAAGTTGCGCACTTTCCGAGACTTTTTCGAGATCAAAACAACAGTTCAATGGCAGACAACCGTTCGGCATTGTAGTTTTGAGGTTGACCTGCTACAGAAGGCAAATGCGCTGGCCTTCCTTCAACCCCAAAAAAGAAAATATTTTACACAGCCAGAAAAAAAAACTGTCTTTTGTGGTGGTTTAATGAAATTAAGGCATGGTCAAACATCTGGTATGGAAGGTCGATTGCATCAATGCCGACAAAGGGGTTCTATTTGCTCATGGGATGGGCTTTAAGGTCTGGCTGGGAATCGCTTTTTCCCAACTGGTACGGCTAATTGATTTTTGAAGACGGGATCAGCTTACAGTAAAGCATATTACAGCTGACTTGGAAAGGTGTCAAAACGCTGTAAGGAATATGACCACAGGTCTGTCGAGAAAGCCTTGTTTCTCGATAAACAAAACAAACCAAAAAAAATTTTTTTCAAAAACAATCAAAAAAGACTTGGTTATAAAAAAAAAAAAAAAAAGGTTGTTTCTTTAAAAAAGAGAGAGAGAGAGACCAGACAAAAAGAAATAAATGTTTTTTTTTGTTTTTTGTTAAAAAAAAAAAGACGGAATATTTTTAAAAGCCAAAAAAAAAAAAAAACATTTTTTGATTTTTAAGAAAAATATATACATCAAACCGGTTACAAAAAAAAAAAAAAAACAATAACAAACAACAAACCAAAAAAAAAGGTAAAAAAATTCAAACCAATCCAAAAATTAAAACCATAAATCACAAGAAAATTTGAAAAACAGCCCGGTAACGTTATATCTATTCGTTTTTCACTAGCAACAGCACCATCGGATGGTGTGGCTCAATAGATGCTGTATTACGAATAATAATTTACGTTACTTTTATTTTACATTTGATTGCCGACATCAATTATTGGGAGAAGTGTTTTTTTTTTGTGTGTGTATATGTTTAAATAAAAATTTAAGTTACTTTTATTGGTTAGATTTGATTGACAACCGATTTGACTTTCTTTCATTTATAAATTATTTTGGTTCCACAAATAATATTTTTAACAATGGGACAATAATAGTTGTTTCTTTAATTTTTATTGACAAGAGGGTGTTTTTTGGTGTAGGTTCAAATAGTAATTTGAGTTATATTTAAATAATAATTTACCTTACTTTTATTGATTTACATTTGATTGACAATAATTATTGAGAGGGGTGTTTTTTTTTGTGTGTGTGTATGATTGTTGACAACAATTATTGGGAGAAGGGGTGTGTGTTTAAATAATACTTTACGTTAATTTTAGTGGTGTACATTTGATTGACAATAATTAGTGGGAGGGGTGTTTTGGGGTTATGATTAAATAATAATTTACGTTACTCTTATTTTACATTTGATTGCCGACAACAATTATTGGGAGAAAGGGATTTTTTGCGTATGTTTAATTAAAAATTTAAGTTACTTTTATTGGTTACATTTGATTGACAACCGATTTGACTTTCTTTTGTTTATAAATTATTTGGTTTCCCAAATAATATTTTTGACAATGGGACAATAATAGTTGTTTCTTCAATTTTTTATTGACAAGAGGGTTTTTTTTGTGTATGTTCAAATAGTAATTTGGGTTATGTTTAAAAAATAATTTACCTTTTATTGGTTTACATTTGATTGACAACAATTAGTGGGAGGGATGTTTTTGTGTATGATTAAATAATAATTTACATTACTTTTATTTTACACTTGATTGCCGACAACAATTACTGGGAGGTTTTTTTTTTTTTGTGTGTGTATGTTTAAATAAAAATTTAAGTTACTTTTATTGGTTACATTTGATTGACAACCAATTTTACTTTCTTTTTTTCATTTATAAATTATTTTGATTTCCCAAATAATATTTTTGACAATGGGACAATAATAGTTGTTTATTTAATTTTTATTGATAAGAGCGGGTCTTTTTTTGGTGTATGTTCAAATAGTAATTTGGGTTATGTTTAAATAATAATTTACGGTCTTACTTTTATTGGTTTACATTTGATTGCCGACAACAATTAGTGGGAGGGTTTTTTTGTGTGTATGTTTAAATAAAATTTTTAATTACTTCTTTTATTTTACATTTGATTGATGAAAACAATTATTGGGAGAAGGGATGTATGTTTAAATAAAAATTTAAGTTACTTTTATTTTACATTTGATGAAGGCCATTTGCAATCCCTCAAACAAGCTGCCCTGTACGAAGTGAACATTTCCGTCGGCAACAATGAGACTTATAAATGAAAGTCAAAAGATGTTTATGGACCTCAAGTCGCATATATTTTCTGCACAATCATATCTTTTCTTTCAGCAGGCTGTTTTTCTACTGTAGAACTGTTACAAAGCCGGCTTCCATGTCTGACAATTCCCATCTTTTCAAGTTTTCTGTGTTCGAAATAGACATATTCTTGGTCTCGGAAAATTTCTTGCTAAAATGTGACTTAAAGCGGATCGTCAAAAAAATTATGCTATCCCACCCTAATAGAGAAGTTAGGAGGCTTACAGCCTTATGATGAACAATCACAACACTGTTAAAATTTTTAAAAGATAACAGTACATCAATTCATATTTTAAAAAAAGGCCCCAATGAAAATTTAAATAATTTTGATACAAACTTAACACACCCTCGTACGATATTGTTACATAAAATACACAACACAGCATTACGATGTAGCGCATGACACAAACAAATACGGCATTTCCCACTGCTTTTAGCATAGGAAAAAGCCACAGCATTAGCCGCTAAGCTGAGTTAACACTTTCTAGGTTTTATCATAGAAGAGAAGGCTTAACTCTGAGTTAACACTCTTTCTACATTTTAGCATAGAAAGAAGACTAAACTCCAAGTTAACAATCTTTCTAGGATTTATTGTAGAAATAATGCTTAAAAGCTTGGATGCAGCCGCGGAAATGGCATATTTCTAGAAATTAAGCTACGGCATATTTCTAGAAATTAAGCTAGAAATAGCACCATCCCACGGCTGACACAAAGGATCAGAACACAACCATCATCATCATCATAATAATGAGGAGAAGGAGGAGAAGAAGAAAGAGAAGGAGAATTATTATTATTATTATTTATAAAACAATATTTTAAATCAGAGTTATTATTTTTTTATTTCAATGAATGTAGACAATATCTACTATAATTTTTATCTGTGTTTATTTCTAGTTTTCCTTTCAACTTTAATATATATTTATGCACACACACTATATTAGTGTGTGCTATGTAATACAACTGGTTACAATATATATATATATATATTATACCCTAACCAGATGACCAACCCATCAACTATTATGTATGGTAGATATAAAAAACAAACTTCTTGCTTAGTCTAATCAGATTTCTTTCTTTTATATAAAATTCTAATAATACAAATATCATTCATTTCATGTTTAATATATTATATCAATGTTAATAAATTGTTTAACAATAAAATAACATTAATCATGAAACTTGTTATCCAATCATCCAGTAAGGTACCCCTTTTTAACATTGAGTATATACCAAAAGTATATTCTCAATGGCATAGGATAACAAAACATTACCCCCCTACAACATCAATGATACTATAATGATTCACAATAAAATAAGTATATTGTATGGAATATTAAAATTTCCTATGTTAAATTTAATAACATTATTTATTATCACAATATATTATACTCCAATCATTTTATTTTTATATGCATATTAGTTATTCAATCTTCTTATGGTCATTGAAAATGATAATCTAAAATAAGATAATAAATAAGAGAAACTAATACCAAACATATTCAATTATTATAATATGTATGGCAAGGATAATGAACAATGGCTTAGGAACAACAAAAGGAACTCTCAATACTTTATTAATTTAAAAACAAACATTAACATTTATTATAGTAATATTATACAAATAAATATCTCATTTACATATGTTTAGTTTCATTTAAGAATGACTTGTTGGAAATTCTAGAAAATTTTGTAGGCGTCATTCATTCAGACATGGTAAAGAGTAATTTAAAGTGATTGGTTTATCTTCACGCTTTCATTTCCAGTGCTTAAGATTTGCCCATACTTAAGCATTTGGGTTGAAAGAATAGATGGATTCATTCTATTCTTTCGCAAAGACTTTATCTTGTGTTGGAAATGAAAGTATTCATTTATTATTAACATTCATAAAAAAGCGCATGTACATTAGCTTGAAATGCTGATCTTTAGTTTATTAAAACTTTATAAACTAATATTAAATAAGTAATTATAATAAACTAAAATAATTCATACTTCATTCTAAAATTATTTACAAATAGGATAATTCATACTTCACTCTAAAATTATTTACAAATAGGATATAGTATATTCTATACTTTACTCCATTAACATTAAGATTCTTCTTAATATTTTATATTAAAAATATATCAACAATGGCATACAAATTTGTATTTTCACCAAATTATAAATATTTTATAAATATATTCTTTTATATTATCATTCCTTCACCTTTAATCTTCCTGTGATATTATTATCTAATTACAATTGTATAATTTATTTTATTCCTTCTATTTTTATTATTTTGTTATAAAATAAATATTTAATTATTTTAAAGGTTCATTAAAATATGACACTTTTATTCCCTTACATATAATAATAAGAATAAAATATTAGCTTTGCTTTTCAATGTCATATCTCTTATACTTTATACTTTGATTCTGTATTTTGATCTCCAATATCCAACAAAACATTCATAAAATATTTCTTTTTATATTCTTTAGCATCCTATTTGTTTTGTGTTTCATCATTCTTGCAATAAATTGATTTACTTTGCTATCATTTGAAAATTTAGCTATTACCATTACTTAAATCTTTAATTCCATTATATCATATATATATCAGTGCAATTTTTTATGATAACAAGTGTGGGATTGATATTGTATAAAATTATGAAAAATGATGCCATGAACTTAGACCACATATTATCTTGTGTCTGCCTTAATTTTTTATCATGGCTACTGTTTAAAACTTACAGATTTTAGAAAAATATTACTATTCATTACATTATAAATATTCTAACTTATTCTATACTGTATCATATTTAACCTTAATCAACATATCCATAACACTACAGGATTTGCAATAAATCTACTTTCCCATACTACTACTTAATATCTGACACTCCATATAAAATACTTAACATCACATAAAATATTCATCATTTTTCTAATAACATCTAAACTTATCATTAACAACTTAATATTTTTGACATACCAAGAAGATAAACAAATAGTTTTAGGATATAATTTATCATAAATATAATAAATCAGTTATCTAAGAAGATAAACAAGTAGTTTTATGATATAATTTATCATAAATATAATAAGTCAACTAGCTTTAACTTATAAAGAGACCAATCATACATATGCTTACACATTCATATTAATATTATAATAGATATATTCAATCCATTATCATAAACTTTTATATACATTCACATATAAATATCACACACATCTAATTTACTTGGTTCATTGCTTAAAATTATATACTAATGTCTTATATTTTATTTAAAAAATTACATTAATCATAATATTATATGATTATCACAAATGACTTTCTTATGGATATCATTTCTTTTTCATTATAGAATTATAATGAAAAAAAAATATTTTCTTTTTTTTTATACAAAAAATTTTAAAATATATAAATCTAAAAATAACATATGAAATAAATAATTCTGAGTACTTAATATTATCTTAATATTATAGTCAACCCAGCTAAAATACTATCAACAAAAAGTTTTCTTCAACTTCTTGAAATAAAAAAAAAATCACAAAACATCTATGGTAATATATTGTTATCATGATGACAACATTACCAACTGTTGCTTGAAAGAAAAGAACTTTCTTTTTTCTTCTCTCCCCGTTATGCTTTTTACCATTATTTATCATAATTTGAAAATATGAATAATAATCCAAATAAGAATTATTTGTCTATAATAATAGTTTCTTGCAGTATAAGTTTATCTATACAATTAATTCACCATTTAATAAAAATATTTTATTATATTTTTAAAAGTTTTGTTTCTTTCATCAAACTTCAAAATATATACTGGTAGAATTAGAAAATTCTAATATAATTTTTTCAAATAATTCAATATTCAAAATAGTTAATGATATACAAATATCTGAATGTTATTAAAGTTAGTACTATAAACCTTTCAATAATAATTAATCTGTGTCACATTTTTCTGCTCTTAGCCAATTATCATCTTACTAATGTCATAAATAAATTCATATCTTTTAATATCAATAATCTCAATAAATACAAGCAATTGTATTTATCATTACTAAAAATAAGATTTAGTAGAAAATGTTTTCTATCATAAGACATAAAAATTATTAAGAAAGCAGTTCTTTACATCTTTTCATTTTATGTAGGGAAAATGGTTTAATAATCTGCAGTTTTTGATAATGATGTACATTTTGTCTACTTGAATGTTTTGTTCCTTCCATTATCATAAGTTTGTAGTTAACCCATGTAGAATACCAATGAGGATAGTTTGCTTCTTATTCCATGATGAAATTAATAAACTTTTTAAAATATATTCCATGTGTTTTAAAACTTATTATTAAAATAATAATTTTAATAAATTTACACTTAAAATTTTTAGATAAAGAAAATGTCATTCCTCTTTGAATGATTTCTTGATTTATCCTTCTTTGTTACCTGCTTATCTTCTATTTATATAAAAATTTTCACAATACCTGATTGGTTAATTACATTCAGATGTCTAGCAAAAATGAATATTAATTACTGTCTACAATTTTTTTAAAAAAATAAAACTAATATTAAATCAATATTTCTTAATTTTAATAATGCAAAATTTAAATTATTTTTTAATAATAATATACTCTTTATTTAAAATTAAAATTTGATACTGAAACAGAAATCTCCAATCCCTTTCCGTTTCACCATCAACCTAATGACCTACTCGTCTGAACTAGTTTCGAACCTATTTTAAATGTAAAAATGTAATATATAAGTCGAGCGGGAAAACTTTGCTACAATGGCCGCTTGAATGGCATCATCCATTTACATACGAAGACACGCTATAATTAGACAGGTTTGATAAAATTATAGCGGAGAAATGCTCATAAATTATTATAAAATGTTTTATTAATTTTCGGTCAATTCTAAATTATATTTCGCTATTATATTCGTATGTGGATGGATAATTTAAACCTTGGAATAACGGCAAAATGATTCATATATATTTAAGTTTAAATAAAAGTAATGTAAATGTTTTCTTTAATTTATTTAACGGTTTTCTGATTTAATGTTTTACATATATAGTTGAAACAAGTATTTTCTTTAAATTTGCTTTTTTTTTTAATAAACAAATATGTTAAAAGTTATTTAGTTTTATAAAATAAGAATTATCTGTTCGCAATTAAAAATGAGAATTTTTGTAAACAAGATATCAATTAGTGACACACCCGGGTAAAAAAGTAAAATCTGTTTTCTGATTGATTTTTGTTTGCAACAAAAGACTTTTTCATTAAATCAGAATACCGTTCCTTCTGCTAAGTAATAACACCTGAAAAGGAATTTAATTAATGAAAATGAATCAAATTATATAGTTTATATATTTTGATACATTTTTTAAGGAAATTAAATATAACACCTCGGAGATTTTATCAGTTGTTGTAGAAATTGAATTATATTATTTTGCTTTAATTAAAAGTCAATTGGTCCCGAGGCTTACGAAATTCCAGAAAGGTGTTAAAGTTTAGTAGAAGGATATAAATAGGCCTTATTTTAAGCGGGAAGGAGACTCCATCTTGCTTTCGAAGAGCTGTTAACATCAGAAGAAAATTTGTTTAATTTTACCATGTCTGGCTAAGTCAGGCAATAATTTTGCTGCCGTTCCCGTGATGGAACGCCGAGTTCAATCCACCCAATGCCGAAGCAACAACCAACAAGCTTATATAAAATAAAAGATGCCGTGAGCCGCTAAAAGAGACTTGCCTTCGCTCCAATTTCCGTCCAGCTACAGAAACACCATTTTAAATTTGACTCCCAACTAAATTGAAGATGCAATAAGCCGCCAAAGAACTTACCTTCGTTCCAGTTCGAATCTCTCCAGTCCAGCTATAGAACTGTTTTAATATTATTTAAAATCGCAGAGCTCTGTGTGAATTTCTAAATAATCATTATTTCTTCAAAATCAGGTTAGCTAACCAAATTATTGCAACTGCTTTCTAAATTGTTTTCTAAATAATATTTAAATCCTATAAAATGAAATACTTTTGCAAATTTCTTTATTAATTCAATATTGTAAACCCTTCCTAAATTATTCTCTAAACAATATTTAAATTCTATAAAATGTAATAATTTTGTTCGTTTTTCATTATTAATTCAATATTTTCTATATAATTTAATCACTGCAGTTATATGTGCTTTTCTTTTGCTTATTTTAATTATTATTAGTTATGCCTACGCTTCGAAACGGCGTGCGTTTAATTACCAAATATGTTTTTTTTTTTTTAAAGAGATAATTTAAAATCTTCGAATTATTAGTTATTATAGTGTCATTTAGTGCGCTGTTTCGAAAACCTAATTTCTAAATAGTGGCGACCCTTTGTGCTCGTTATTATTTAGTCATTTATTAATTAATTAATATAAATATAAAATGTGGCTCATAAATCAAATTTTCAACCTTTAATTATTATATTACTATAAGTTAAACTAGCCTGGAGTGCAATCATAAGTATATTTTTTTAGTTAAGTATTCGTAAGTCCCCTATTAAATATACTTTTTCCCCTTTTTAAAGTTTATTAGTTATAGATAACTAAAGAGATTGAACGGGTAAAGTAAAGTTTGTATATATATATTCCCGTCAGTAGCATATCGTATTTCTCATGCTACAGAAGAGTTGGCTCTTTTGATCATGCTCATGAACTAGTGTCATTTAATATATGATCTTTAATTTATAATATCCTTCGGCTTGGCGGATGTGGGATTTATTAATATTTTCTCGTTGTGCTGTTCTTTTTGATATATATATAAGATGGAGCCACGGTAAGTCCAGCCCATCTTCTCTTATAGGGTAGTGCAGTAGCGAAGTCTGAGCTACGGGCCAGATTAGCACGTAAGTCCCCCGCTTCTTATGAACCAAATAAAGGTTCCCTTTTGCAGCATGACGACCGGTTATTGGGTAAACCGTTGTTTGTCACAAAAACCCTAAAACTATTCTTCCATCCGCAGAGCCACTTTATTATTATACTTTACTTGTGCCTAGCATATTAGTAAAAATCGTTATAGCCAACTCTTTCCTCCCTAATATGCAGTCTTCGGCGTTGGTCCGAAGCAATCTTGAAAACCCGTTCGATCTAAAGATGTATTAATTATTATAGTCAGATGTATTAATAAGTTTCACTCCAGACTTGGTTTGATTTCACGTGCAATAGCCACACGAACTGATGATGAAAGGGCATAACTGGTAAAAGTTAATGTAGTGATTAGTTATATAGTAGGGTATTTATTTCCATTAAATAATATTGGAGCAATTAAATAATAGCCAACGTATCAATTATTGGCCTAGAGTAATGTTACTTTATAAATAAAATGCCTGCGTGCATTTGCCAACAACAATTGTCAATAAATATATTTTAATTCATCATATATCAGTTTCTGTCTCATTATTAAATCAATCCAATTCACTAATTGCCCATAAGTATTCATTAGTAAAGCCCCTATTATTTAAATATGTTAGATTTTATCTGTGGAATGTCTAGTATTTAAGTTGTTTATATATATGTTTAAGTCCATGAGTCTTATTGTTTTCTCCGATTTGCTAGTGGGCCGGATGAAGAATTAAATCTCGTGTGCTACCATTGTTATGTTATCCATTGGGTGTTAGATCTGGTGCTTGGAGAGTGGGTTCGAATCCAGGCTGGTCTCTGACCTAAATCTCAGGCTCGACTGGGTTTGAAGTACATTTTGTGAGTTCCAGCTCGTGTTAGATGGATAAGCATGTTTTGACTGGCACAATACTTAACCTTTACTATGTTCAAAATACCATATTAGCTGAGTGGATTAACATTCTAAATTTTTGATTGGTCAATTACAGAATCATCAGTAAAATATATTTGTCTTTTAAAATTATATTTATTTTAGTTTAGTTTATAAAAAGCAAATTAATAATTTGTTAGATTATTAAAATAAATGAGTTTTTAAAAAAGTAAATTTCTATTTATAATTGATAAAAATAATCTATAGTGGACAACATAAAATGTACTTTTCTCAACCTATTACAAAATACAGTCTACATCATTGATTTCTTTTTCAATTTATTTTCATGTAAAAAGTAAATAATTTTTACTACAATCTGAACTATTTTTCTAAAATAATTATATTTTATACATATTTTGTAAAAGTAATAATATATAAAAATACTCTAAAACATACATTTTCATTTTGAAAATCAAAACAATGAACTTAGACCTGTCAAAATTGTTGATAAGCACTCCCTTGTGTAGAGAATGAGAAACAACCAATCACTGCATTGGAATATAGGCCTTGTCTCATTATTATAATTTTAAATTTAAATATTATTGATTTTTTAGTTGTTATTAAACAAGGCAAAATTCTCCATACAGGGGAGATTTGCCTTGTTTAATAACAATTATGTGCTAGTATAAGAGATAGTGATCATGTAATTTTTTAGTTCTAAAATTATAATGGTGTCAGCATCATATGATATGTTTTTCTTGATAAAGTAACCATAAAATTGGCAAAATAACATAAAAATTAGCAGTTTGAGAGCAAGTTAAAGTTGCATATGCATATACTCAGGGCAAACAGCTATAAGATTACATTTTATAATTTACATTATTATTCTAACTATTGATTTTATGAATTTTTATGAAATTTATATAATTAAAAAATAACATTTATTATTTATAATTAATAACTTCTTAAAATGTACCAGGAAGTAAATTTTATTTGTTATTAAATGAATGTTTGGGTGCATGTCTATTAACACACCTCTCACTCCAAATTTATTTTATCATTAATTAAATAATTTTAAGATAAATAGCAATTTTCAAATTGATTGTTAATAATTATAAAAATATTTTTAATTATTATAATTACTGATTAAAAATATTTTACATCATTTTAACTATTATTCACTTTTTTATTTTAAAATATATAGTACAATTTATATTTCAAAACTATAACATATAGATTATATCTATCTAAAGAAAATTAACTCAAATGTAACACTAATGCAATAATATATTTAAATTCTTTTTCCAAATTAAATAAGTTTTTATTAATCATTATATAAAATTTACATTTTTTGTTAAAGTTGACCATTAACAACAATCATACAATGGTATACTAAATAGAAAGGCTACAATATATATATATGACAAATGAAAATAAATTATGGCTTAATCTTTTAGAGATAATAAAATTATCTGTTACAACAATCCTGTATAAAGTAAAGGAGAGCTGGTATTAAAAATCACTGAACTATACATCTTAATGGCCATTTGATGATGACCTTTTATTTGATTATTTATAATTGTAGTTTATTTTTAAGCAAAGGAAGATTACACTGTTATGAAAGAATTGCCTGATATCAAATGGGCAAAATTATTTTTTTGTGGAAGAGGATTGAATTTAGTATTGAAAGCACAATTGAAGTATGATTTATTATAAATAAAAGAATAATGTTGTAGTAATATATGATATTTTATACATAATAGGAAGGTTAATTTTGCAATTAATGCAGGTAATTTAGATAGTTTAGCAAATTGTCATTCTGATAAAGAGATAGCAAACTTAGATATAGAATTATTGAATCATTTCAAAGAGATCAGTTAGTATTTTAAAATTTCCATAGACATTTTAATGCTGTAACTGGAAAATGGTTGAAGGCTGAAAGACTGTAGATAAATTTGGAATTGGGAACTGAAATGAGATTAGATTGATCATATCTTTAAATATAACATTTAATAATAGCATTTGTTTAATAAAGTTTGTGCTGATGGCATTTTATTAGTAATTATATGCATCTAGAATTAATTGTTATATGTCTTTAGAAAAATATTTGAAAAGTTTGAATAAAGTTTGAATTTTTCTAAATAAATTTAACTCTTTAATTCTAGATGATGGAAATGGTCCAACAAATCATTACAAATTTAATTATATGCTTAATAAAATACTAGTTTTCTACTTAACCTTTGATTAGTAAATAGTTTAGATTGCACTTTACGCAAAAAAGTGAAGCTTGTCTCAATCTTATTAAAAGTTATATGGCTTAGCGCTTTCAGAGATCTTGTGTCTCCATAATCAAGTGGGCTATGATTATGGAGACACAAGGTCTCTGAAAGTGCTAAGCCATATAACTTTTAATAAGATTGAGACAAGCTTCACTTTTTTGTGTAAAGCGCAATCTAAACTATTTATATGCTTAATGTAAATTAAGTGTATTTAATACCAAGGCACATGAAGATTAAAAATAAAAATGACCTAGAGAATATCATTAATTATTTTTTATTTTGATTGTAAAATATTCTGTGTTTGCTTTAAACAGTGTAGTTTATTGTGTTTTTCATTAGCCATCTATTAATTCTTTGATTAATTTTATTCTCAGTCTTTTGATAATTTTTATTTAGATTTCTAATAAAAGTAATCTTAGTTATGTTTTCTAACCTTTTTCCAAATCCCACTTTCAAAGCAATTTGTCAGTGATTATATTATTTCAAGCAAAGATCACAATTAAGAGACTTCCAGTTTATTAAACCAGTCTTCATCATTTTTTTCTTGGCATTAAGGGCTTTTAGAAAAAAAAACAATCCAGTGAAGTCCAAAATTAATGGAATTATGATTACACAAATACACAATATAATTATCATATTTAGTTTAGTGAAATGACCAATGACATGAAACTATGACTGGACATTATATCTAACTAATTGAAGACAGCTAGCAAGTAAAAGGAGTAGACAAAAAGATTTTACAATGGAAACAATACTTAGGCTTTCTTAGAAACAACATCAAACTCTTGTTAAACTAAGTTATTATCTTGGAAAAGTTTTTATCTGACTGATTAGTTGACCACAGTTAACCTTCATATAAATAGCATTCAAAAAATATATAGCAGTAAGAAATTGCTAATTTAATTCTATACTATAGCAGTCATAAGTAAAAAAAAAAAAAGGGGGGGGGATTATTAAACAAATATGAGTGAGAAAGATAATAAGTTGTAGTTAATTGGTGAAAGAGTAGTATACCATAGAATAAATATTATTGGCCTTTTTAAAAAATAAGGAAGATTCAAGAATATTTCAAATTATATTCTAGAATGACACTAATTTAAATATGGAAGTTGGATAAACTTATTTCTGACTTGTAAAGAAAACTAAATTTCTTATTACAAATAAGAAGCCATTTATTATTAATTGTAAAGCAAATGTTAATACATGTGTAATATATTTAATCTGGATTCTATATTCCAGCATTTTTTTATAATCTGGGCAAAATTATGAAGGTGAGCCTTCATATTTTTTTATGACTGTGTTCTCTACATGAAGTTATCTAGCATAACTAGGCAACTGAATGCCAGACTAAGAACAGTAGTTGTTCTGTTCATCTGCTCTAACAGATTCTTCTTCTTCATTCTCCTCCTTCTCTTTTTCCTATTCTTATATCACCACTTTCTCAAGCTTCACTAAAGCACACAAAGCAAACAAATTGTTACAAGTGAATGTATTGTGCCTGTTACTTTAATGCCCAAATCTCATTTGACTTGGTCATTTAGTAAATAAATATTGCTTCTTCTTGTCTCACCACTTTTACAAGTTTCACCAAAGCACACAAAGCAACAAATTGTTATAAATGAATATATTATGTCTGTTATTGTGATGGCCAAATCTCATTTTACTTGGTCATTTAATAAATAAATATTACTTAAAAATGATTTCTTGCCCACTTTTGGGATTTTGAATGATGTTTTTGGTTCTGCATATCTGGTTTTATAATTTTCTGAGTAAATATTAAAGAAATGATTGTAAAGAATCAATATTATTGGCTATATAATTTTATACATCTCCCTTACTTTATTTTCAAGATCTTTAAAAAAATGATCTTTCACATTATTATGCAGAAAGTTAATTAATTAGGTTATTTTCACTTGAAGGAAGATTGTTTAAATTAGAAGAAAAGTTGTAATATTAAATGCAAATACTTTTGAACCTTGGAAAATTAGAAAAAAAATCTGAAGGGAAAATAGATTTTGAAAAATGATGTGTATTTAAAAACAAATGGAATGGGATTCATTATAAATGAAAAGTGGAAGAGCATCTTTATAAAGAATGATAGTACATCAGATAGTGTAGCAAGATTACTAATTGAAAAAAATAAACTTGTTTAGAGCTATTAGCAGGCTCTTTATATATTACATAATTGAAATTATGCAAATAATTTATGTTTATGCCGCAATAAATTCTCATTGTTGTGAAGAAGTAAAAGAGTTTTATATGGACGTAGAAAATATTTTTGAACAGATAAAATAATATTTTTAAACTATTAGGATAAATTATTGAAAAATGAAAATGTTGCAGGATGATTATAGTTATGGTGATAGAAATGAGAAAGGATACAGACTTGTGAAGTTCACAAGAAAACTGTACATTATGAATTAATTCTTTCTTTGAAAAGAATGTTAAATGGACATTAGACATGAAAACATCCTAACAAAGGTGCAGCAGAATTGGATTATATTTTGACTAATTGACAATACATATTTCAAGATTGTAGTGAGATTTAACATATGTGTTAGTGCAAAACTAGAAAGATAATAATTATGAAGAAAGACTGAATTAACACTTGATATTCCTAATTTTGTGAAATATTTCAATGAATTTTAATTAGTATCATGCAATATATTAATAAACTCCTAAAATAATTCAAACTTACTATTATCAATAAGAAGATAATTGATTTTTTAATTAAAAACTACAAAATATATAGCTGGAATTAAAAAGCAGCATTTTATTAGTAAATTTTCTACTGAGACAAGATAATAATGAATGAAGAAAAGAAGGAATATGAAATTTTTTAGAACTGATCCATTATAAATTGAATATTTAAAGTTTGTAAAATATATTTGTGAATTATCAAGAAAAGCTGTAGAAGAAATAAATCTCAAAAATATAAAACAATGACTTGATTTTGGAAAGAGTTATTTCTGCAAAAAGAAATGGAGTGAACAAATATAAGATGTGGTGCTATAGTTAAAGTTAATGAAGTTTTTGTAACAAATGTTTTCTAATTCATATAATCAAAAGTGGCTTTAAAGCCTATCTGATAAAGCAACAAAATATTTGCTGTTATAATAAAATCTCTTGCAGTTGTAAAATGACTTTGGGATTATTATGTTAAATTAAAAATTCTGTTATATATTTTTGTTTATACATAACAAACTTATTTTTTATGATAAAATAATTCAGTTAATTGACAACTGATCAAAATGATAGAAGTTGTGGTAAGGGTTTAGCATTTGTGGGGTTTTTTTTGTATATTGCTGCTAAATTTTTTTGTTTATATGTGTAAATATATTCATGTATTTATAATTTTTATTGTTTCTAATTAATTATTATTATTATTATTATTATTTTTAGGATTCAGAGGGTGACACTCCCCTCCATGATGCTATCAGCAAAAAAAGAGATGACATGTTGACACTTTTGCTCGATCACAATGCAGATATCACCTTGACTAATAACAATGGATTCAATGCATTACATCATGCTGCTCTTCGTGGTAATCCAAGGTAAGTGATGTTTGAAACACCTTTTTTAAAAATAAATAAATAAAAATTAATTTATAAAAGACCATAGTAATTCCATCACTAAAATACAGCAAATTAAAAAACAATTCTAACACCATTTCTTGCACAGAGAAAACCTTGAAAGAATTTATTATAACTTTAATGTATTTTCAGTGCTGAACACCCTTGTCAAAGGAACAACCATTATATTCAAAATAAAAATGGAAATACAAAATTATGCATTTAACTACACATGTTCCAAAATACATTCTACTGAACCCTACTATATTTTCTGTTCATTTCTGAGTCTGCAGTATTAATGAATCCCTTTTTTAATCTTATATTTCTTACTGTGTTCTGTGCAATTGATTTGTATTTCTTTAGGATTAAATACATGATCAAGTATTATATTTTTTAAATATTTATAATACTATAAGATACCATTTTAACCTTATTATATATGTATGCAGCTTTAACCTTGCATTAACATTTGCTCTTCATTCACCATAGAGATAATAGCAATTTGGTTCCTGATGTTTATGTATGTAAACTATGGGTGGATGTTTTCTGTGATCACTTTTGTCTTTACTAATATTGATTAATATTGGGGATTTGAACACAGACTGTGAATGGCTGAAGGGAGCTTGAAAGTCTGTTTTCAAATCCTCTATATTACATCTGTACTCCAGGTATATATAATATACTTGTATTTAACATATTTTTATTGATTGGTAAACAAAAATTTACATTAGTCTTTTTCACATAATTTTTCATCTTTGGGAAAACAGTGTATGTATAAGAAAAGGTTATCCAAGATTTATTATTATGAAGCTTATTTCTATTCCATTTTAATTTATCATATAAATATTCAGAACTAAATTGCTCTTATGTCTCCTATGGTGAATGGACAACAAACATTAATGTAAAGTTAAAGCAGCATGTACACCTTTATCCTGCTTAGCGAGGATAAATTAGTTCCCTTAAACTCATCATAAAGCAAGAAGATTATATAAAAAGCAAAGGATTATAATGCAGATAAAAATTATACCATGAATTGTGGATATTGTTTTAACAAATAACTTAACGTAGTATTTATAGTAACTTAAAAAACCATTAATGTACAATATATGCATGTAAACTTTGCTTTGTGTATATTAAACAAGTATGCATTTAAAATATGTATGTATGTAAGATAAAGCAAGTTAAATCTATGTATATAAAAAAAAATATTTAGCTTAAAGTTGTTCTTTTTTGTAATTCATCCATTAGCACTTCATCATCATCCAGTTTTCTGAATCATCAGTTGCTCATTTAAGAGTCTTTTAAGTTCTTTGATGATCTTAGTTTTTTTGGAGGAGGTTTACCAGATATTGAGGGCTGAAGATCTCTAGAGAAAATATTTCAAATTCTTTGAAAATGCTGTTTGCGGCCATGTGATATGAAATCAGTTCCTTTAGTTTTTTTTTTTTTTTTGATGTTCAAATTCTTCTCTACAGGCTTGTTGATTTTTGTTTTTATCTTGTTTTATTAATTCCTCATTATTTAATTCTTCATCTGTGATTGCAAAAGTTCTTCAATGTTGTAATCATCAATTTTTTATCAGTGTCCTTATCCACAATGGTGACAAAATGCTGCATTAGTTGTTGAATTAGCCGATCTTGATGATTGCAATGATTCTTTGATCCTTATGTTGTTGTGTTAATAGCTGATAGAATTCTAGTTGAAAATGTATGTAGCTGTAAACTTTAAAAAAAAAAAAAAAAATCAATAGCATTAGAAAAAATGTTTGGGTTCACTGTGCAAACATATTGAAAAATGTTCTGAGAAAGGGATAGTAAGTTTGCAGTTGACAATTTTTTGAGTTTTTCCATAAAGTATTTAATCATTATATTGAAAAAAAAATTCATACTGAAATTTTATATTTTTTAAAAAATCATAGTCTTATATTATTCATATGAAATCATTTAGAATTAAAAAAAATCAATGTTTAATATTATCTCACTTAACTGCACTGTATGTTCACAAAGTCTTGTTATTTATTAAGTATAAGAATAGTCAAATTATAGAACTGTATATTATCAAAACCTAATCATGCAGTTAACTTTGAAAAAATAAAATTCTGGTATATTAAAAAACAAAATATATATCAAATGCATTTTGGATTTGCATATTGTAATCAATATTTAAAAAACTTTTTTTTTACAATATAACTGTAGTTTTTTTTATGGCATTAGATGTCATATTTTATTATTTTCTTGAAATGACCTAGCAATTTTTCGAATAATACAATATGTTGTAATGGCAAAAATATGGCTCATTTAAATAAAAATTAAAAACATTAAACTGATTCAATTTATTTATATTGCATTTTCATCATACAAAATTTAATATTAAATGTACAATGAGTGCATGAAATCATCTCCCACTTTTGTTTTTTTTTTACTGAATATATGATTACGGTAACAGGAATTTTGATTTGACTGAAATTTAGCATATATAAATGTTTTAAAATTTCTCGACTGAATATTTTAGCTATTATGTATATAGAACGCAATGTAAAATTAATTATTAATATTTATATGAACAAAATTTGTTTTTGTTTTTAAGCTGAATGAAATTTGTATTTTTTTTCGGTACTATAATATTTCAAGTTTGTTGTAGCTTGGCCATTATCTTAAATATGTCTGAAACAAATTCTGAGATTATGATTTAAAATCTGGCAAGTAAATATTTTTTACTTAGATTTAATAGTTTTGATCATGTAAAGTTGATTATTTATTTACATAATTCACATACTCATTTTCTTCTCCCTTTTTTGTTTTTACTGAAAGTACCTTAGATTTACAATGTACTAGTTTTAATTTGATTGAGAAGTTTTGATTCAAAATTAGTTAATTGAATATTTTAATTGATATAGTTCACAATTTAAAATTAATTATTAATAGTATAATATATGACCAAAATTTATTTTTAATTTTATACTGAATGAAATTTGTATTTCTTTTACGGCGCTGTATCTTTTTATATTTGCAATAAAGTTTGCTCTGACTTATATATGTCTGAAATAAATTATGACATGATTTAAAATTAATCAATTACTGTACAGTAAAGGATATTTTTTATATATTTAACAATTTTGATCATGTAAAGTTGATTATTAATTCCATAATGCACTAAATTATTTTTTATTTCTCAAAATAACTTGCAATTATGAAACTTAAATTTTACAGTTACGATGATTATAATTTTTGCCATGAGCAAAATACCATTAATAAGAATTTTAATTTATAAAACGACTTATAGTCAATGTATTATTTTAAAGTATAATATGAATACTTTTGGTTGATGTTCATCATCAAATAGGTTTTTGATTATTTATTGTACTGAATGAGGCACTTTTTTTCTTACTTTTACAACCAGGAAACTTTATTTTGAATATGTAATTAAAGAATGTATTGATTGTCTTACAAGTGACACTGGATGAAAATTAAAGTATTATATGTTAATTATATTTTAATTTTAGAATTAAAATACTGTGATTTTGTATAGTGTACTGTGTATAATGAATGAACTTTTATATATTTTTAGTATGAATGTTCCCATTTTTCTTTTAGATGACATACAGTCATTATCCTTTGATGTCATCATTCTTACAAACTGCCATTTAAAAAAAAAAAAAATTGAAATTTTTTTTTACAATCATTATAGTGAATAATTGGTTGGAAATCAAAATAGTAGGTACAAATTGATGATGATCATTATTGTAAATCCTCGCATAAGATACAGCGTAAGAAGGTTATAAGTTTATAAATATAATCAAACTAAAATAAACACACAAACACATATCTGATCATGTTTTTAATTCTAAAAAAAGTACAAATTGTTTGGAGTGATTTATTAATAATACAGATTCAGTAATGAATAGGAAATGTAATAGTATTCATTTCAGTGCATTTTTGGATTAAGCACACCTAAATGTATTTATTTGTATTTTTATTCTGAATATAATAGTTGCTAAATGCATTAAAGTTATAGTTAATGTTTTCTTCATGCATGAAGCAGCAGTATTAATATTGCCTTGAATGTAAAAATTAATTTTGTAGATTTTTTTTTTTGAGAAAACAACAATAACAAAAAAAGTATTGTTTTTCTTTTGGAAATGATTATTCAAAGGTAATTCTTTTGCTTTTAATGTTATATAAATGTGCACTACCACTGGTCTTTTTAATCCATCTTTAAATATTTTTTTAGGTAAACTTTATAGCATTCTAGATTTTTTTTTAATCCACTTTTTAAAATGTGTAATCAATTGGTTTTTATTTATTTTTATATATTGTACTGTTGTATATGAGATTTATTGTTTTTTTTTTAATCGTGATTTTAAATAAATTAAATTTATTTAAAATTATTTGCAAGTAGACCATTAGTTATTAATTATAAAAATGAACTTAATTGATTCATTTATTTCATCTTCCATTCATTATCACTTATAATGAAATACATATTTTTAGGAGTAATTTGTTTTATGCTCACCTGGAACAAAGTTACCATCTCAAACATTTACTTAAACGGGAAAAATATAAAATAAAATCAGAAATATAAATATATAAATCCATTTAAAATTAATTGCTTTGCATATTGTATAATTCAATTTTAATGAAAATTAAAATGCAACTTTTAAAAGCATAAAGTAAATAAATAATCAAATTAATCCTAATAAAATTTTGCATATCATTGATTTAACCATATCTTAGTTATAATTTCCACTTTTTTCCATAGAACTTTTTTTTTTTCTTGAGATATCTTCTAGTTATTGTTTCCTGGCTTATATTGGCAACTAAAAACAAGAATAAGCTTACATTTTTAAAAAAAATTACTTTTTTCCTCACTTGAATTTTTTTTTTGACATTAATTCTAGATATTTTGTCATCATCATAATGAAAGTGTAAGTCAAATTTTTAAAAGAATTTTCACTAATAAAAATCACTTTATTTCCACTTTTTTATTTAGAATTTTTTCTTCTCTTGGATTTATGTTCTAACATTTCTGGTTCAGTGTGAAAACTAAAGCTGAACATTTAAAAGCATAAACAAAACTACAATAATAAAAAACACTTTGTTTGCACTTTTTGTCTGGAAGTTATTTTTTTAATAACATTATTCAGTTTTCTATCTTTATTTTTGAGAAATTCTGAAACATCTTGTATATTAGACAATATTATTTATCATAGCTTGCATTTAGTGACAGTTAACTTTTGTTTGTAATTTTTTTACTTTTGGCTAGTGATATCAGCTTTTTAACTCTGATTTTTAGGCTTATTGTTAATATTATTATATGAAGGCAACATAATAACTAAAAAAAAAAAAAAGTACAGTACATTTTCACTATTAGAAGTAATAGTAAATGTTAAGCAAAATAAATTGATAGCTTAAGTTTTACAAAATATAACATAGACATTTTCATTGGAACATTTGCTGTTATTATCCAAATCATAATGTAGTGAAAAAAAAGTTCATTCACACTATGTTCACAAGTAAAAGCATTCATTATAGCAGATTTCACTGTAATTATTTCATTAATTCAATTGTTTTATAAAATAATAATTGATCAAGGCACCTACTTACAAAACTATACACATGATTTTAACTGCAAAATAACAAGTTTTCTGGGAAATTTTGTTAAACTTTACCATTCTATCTATTTTCTTCAGGTTTTATTTTTTTTTACTTGCTGAACTCAATAAGAAAACTTTCTTTTGCAAATGTATTTTTTTTTTTCTTTAGTTTTAATTAATTACTATTGTCATTAATTAATCAAACTCAATTAAGAATAATAATTTTAGTGTTCTCACTTAGTTGTGGTTTTTTTTTTTTCAATTTGCAATTTTAAATTTTTCACTGTTCATATTATATATATATTATCAGAGATATAAAAAAAAATAGTATTTGTATATTAATAGGGTTACTAAATATTCTATTTTATATATGTCTTGCAGTTTGACTCTTAATTTTCTGTTCTCTCAATCAATAAATGTTTTACTTTTACAGTATTTAATTTTAACATTTAGTTTCATATGAACTAGAATACAATGTTTGTTCAATGAAGTGGTTACATACAGTAAGGGGGTGTAAAACATCTTTCAAGAAATAGCTGCATTTTTATTCAGTAATAGTGTATGAATCATCAAATAATTTTAGTTTATTTTGTTATAAACTAAAGATTAGTCTAATCTTTAGTTTATTACAATTTATAAACATAGCGCTATATAAATAAATGCCTCATTTATTTTGTTATGTAAAATTAAAATCAAAATAATTAGATATATATAATGAAAGGAATATGTTATTCATATTTTTTAATAAAATAATTTACATGATTAAAATTTTATTTTGTCTTATATCCTTCTTTATTGCCATTTTCTATAGAAATTGTTCATTTTCAGTTATAATATTCAATAATCCTATACCGCTTATATAAATACCTATATGTGTATTCATTTGCATGCATAATTACTTGTTTATGACCCTGGTGATCAGATATTTGTATATAATTTCATTTAAATTAAAATTGTACAACTATATGTAGTAATGTAGTTTTTTTAAATCCATTTTAAATAAATATCTAGATACATTTTTTGTCACAGTGATTTTAACTTATATTTGTGATACTACTCTTTTTATGTCTGGAGAATTTTATTTATTTTAAATATGTACTATAAAAATCATGGTATTAAACAAAAAAAGCATTTGCCTTTTCTATTCTAACCAAGATTAGTTCATATCTGATATGATATGAAAATTGAAGATATAAAACATTTTGTTAAAATTGTTACAAGAAACTATAAGAGTTTAATTTGAAAAATGTTTTATATTTTAATATTTTCAAATTTTTTTTTTTGCATTGTTTTCATATGAATTCAAAATCCCCCCCAAAAATTCATTTTTTCAATGCTTGTATTATCTTTAATTACAATTTTGACCTATTTATGGTCTTCTAAGAGGTAGACCCATAATTTTATTATAAATATTAAAATTCATAAAAATATATTTTAATACTTATATTAAAATTAAGTTTCTGGGTCTGATGAAAACTGGGTCAGTTAGAACAATAAGTAAATATATGATAATAAATGTATTGAAGTCTTGAATTTAACGATTGAACTTTTTAAGAGTTTAACTTATAATATTTTTATATTTTAGATAAATTATTTAAGTAGAATATTTTACAGGGGAAATTGTATTAACTATTTTAAGATTTGGTAATAATAAATAACTATTACATTTTTATAATTTAAATATTGTGTAGATTAACTTAGAAATGAATACATTTGCTTCCCATGTCCAAGATGTAGGATTTGATTCTAATTTTTTTTTTTTTTTTAGGCAACCAATCTATAGCTCAGTTAGCCATCAAATTACTAATTGGTAACTAAGTATCAGGCTATTTTTAGTTGGAGAGTAATATTTTCAGATTAGTTTCAGTTGGGCAAATGAATGTCAATATGCTTATTATAAAATAAATTAAATATATTATGTGATAATTACTTCAAGAAAATGTCATACTCCTAGAAGTATTGAGACTGTATGTTAACTTTATCTTTAAAATATTAATTATGAAAAACGGTACTAGTATCATCAATGGTACAGGGTGCTGGATGGCGCTGTTGCTACACAAAAACAATTTAAATATAACTTTACCGGGCCATAATCTTTTAATAACAAACTGACCTTTTTAATAAGTAAATAATAAAGGGTTAGAATTTTTTTTTTAATATATTATTTAGAATACAACAACTTTTTAAATGAAAATTAAAACAATAAAACAATATCAGTAGTAAGGTGCTGACTTAAAATCTACACACCCTCTAATTATACTATAGCACAGGCTCAATACCGATCATTTGGAGATTAAGAACAGGTCACATTAACCAAGTGTGAATTGTGAGAAATTAATATAACACACTATAGCCTCATAAACGGTATATTTAACTGTTTGGGGCTAGTAATTGCTCCATTCAGTGCCCTGTACCTGCGGTGATACTAGTACCTGAAAAACAATTACATGTTCTTTATTGTATTTAGAACTTTAAAAATAATAGTTATTTACATTTCTTGGATTGTTGAATGAATGAAACTGTAATGAGACATGATCTCATCTGTTACATTTTTTCATTTTTAGCCTATTATTTTTTTCCAAAAGAAAAATAGTGTCAATATACTTAGAATTAGATAATTGCATAGTCTCAAGCTAAGGTCAGTTAATTATCTATTTATTAATCAATATTAGATGACTTGTTGGATTAATTGTATGCCAGTTATCTGAAAAAATTTCCTGAATTTATTTGAATTTTTTTTTTACTTCACTTAGATTCGATTGTCAGATCATTGCTTTGATATGATGATGTACTAATTGCATTACAAAACTCTTATTGAAATAATAATAATAATAATAATAATACATGGATAGTTGAGGAAGCTGTTGCAGCTGATAATGATGATCAGAATGCATCAATTTTTTCTGATGAATGAAAGAAATATATATATATATTTATGACTGACATATTCTTATTCTCATTTTCCTGCACAAAATCTAATTCAATTTGAACGTAAGACATTAGGTTTTTATAATGTATGTGCACATACGAAATTAATGTAAATAAGATTAACAACAATAATTTTAATTAATGCTATCCTTTTAGTATAACATATTTTCTGATTTCTTGACAAATGATCAATAATTAATGATTATATTTATATAAATGCAATTTGTCCACTTTACTTTGAACACTTTTTAGCAAAAAAAATTTTTTTATTGCATATATGTACACACAATTTTATGTTTTGATTGTCCTGCAGCCTTCTTCAGGGCCATTTCTATTTTAATTTTTTTTTTTTAGGAAATTAAAAAAGGAGTGGCCCTGAAGAAGCCTTTAAGACAGTTGAAACATAAGATTGTGTGTATATATTTATGCAATAATTTTTTTTTTTTTTTTGCTAAAAAGTGTTCAAAGTAAAGTGGATAAATTGCATTTGTATAAGATACTAGAGCAAAATAAAGAATGTAGTGCATTTAGTAATATAATGGTCATACTTCTAAGACATTAATAAAATGAATACAGTTTAAATGAAAATATTTGATGTATAAAAAAATGCACACAAAACAATTATCAAAATTATGAATATTAATAAATAGCCTTATTACAATACTGAATCTTATTTTTATAGTATTAATTTTTTTTGTCCACGAATTGTAATTATTCAAGTAATAAAGATTTGATAGAAATAATTCAATAAACCATTTCTTTTACTAATTCAATTTATCTTTGGAGTGTTTTCTCCATTCCTTGCTTTTGGAGTTTAGCTTGATGAAAGATTCTTTGTGTTGACTGTTTTTATAATAGAGGTTTTAATAAAGGCTGCAAATATCACTTGTGGGAATTCCTTGAGAGACTAGTTTTTTTAGTTTCTTATTCAAATATCAACTAAACAGCATTTTCTTTAAAATTTTTCTTTTTTCTAATTGTAAATCTTTTTTTTTTTAAATGATGTACACATTGACATGTATGATATACATATCTTGTTCATCACAATATATCAGAAGTGAGTAGAAGCAAAAAATTTGTTTGTGAATTATCTTCTCACTAATATATAGATCAGGGATGCCCAACATTTAACTTGACGCGAGCCAGTTGAGAATTTAAAAAAATTTGGGGAGCCACAATTATATATTGCATTTTTCATATTATATTATAAACATAATTCACAAACTTAAAAAAAAAGCTGGTGTAATATGTTAAAAAGAAAAAAAAAGTATAAATACATTTTATTTATATTTATTTATTAAAAATTTGGTAACATACATATAAATTACAATTACAGGAAAAATATATTTTAATTATTTTATTTAATGTGAAACCTGACACTGCATATCGTTATCGTTTGTATTGTAAAAATGTTTATTTTTTAGTGTGTGCATGTGGCATCAAGGAACATAAAATATTTTATCAATTTTTCTTGAAGAGTTCAATGCGAGCTACATTAAACGGTTGCGCGAGCCACATGTGACTCGCGAGCTACGGGTTGGGCATCCCTGATATAGATAGCTAATTATTGTCTACCAAATTTTATTTTTGGGTTTTAGAAATAATAATAATAAAATATATGTACATGCTCACATCCATATATTTTCTAGTGTCAATATTATATTTTTTTTTATTTGGGAGATATACATTTATATTTAAAAAAACAGTGAAGTCATGATATATGCTGTATCAATATATACCTACTTAAATTATACACTCTAAAAAATATATATAAACAAAACTAAAGACATCTGTCATTTTTTCATCTTGAAATGTGGTATGTGATTTTCATATTTATTAATAACATTTCTTTGGCTGACCTTGAAAACATTAACATAACTAGAGAGACTCAGTTTGCTGATAATGAAATTACTATTTCATTTCCATTGGGGGGGGGGTAAAAAGTTATTGAAGAAAAAGAATATCATCCAGAGTATATTTAATTGTGATGAAAATTTACATTTTGCTATTCATTTTATTTTAAAAAATAAAAATTCTGACATCACTTCCGGAAAGCCGCCAGTGTAGTAATCTAAGCAGATCGTTCAACATTAAAATACTAAATTATTATAGTTTTTTGACTTTTTTTTACCTACAGAGAGGTGGAGATGATCAGTTAAACATTTAACTTTTGTATTTATTAACTAAAATATAGAATGTACAGGACACTTAATTTTTTTGATCAGAAAATGCAGAAGCCAAACAGAATCATGAGATTGCTTAGTGACCATAACGTTAGAAAAGTATTTGAAAAGCTTAACACGAGCCTTCAAAAAGAAACAATAGAAAATACTTCCAGTAAAACCAATCAAGTCAACTTTTTTCATAACGAAACCTTTTCAAGCCAAATGATCGACAAAGAATTAATATTACAAGCTCCCTTTGGAGATATGAATAAAAATGCAAAACCTCAATCTCTTTCCGACAAATTCACATTGTCACAACAAATTAGTCAAAAAAATGAAGACTCGTTTTCCAATGCGATAAATCCTGATTGAAGTTACAGCCAAGCACTAAATGTACAAAAACCTTATCTACTAGAATTTCCCAGTCTTAAACCCAACTCCGACATAGAAAGATTACAGTTCTGTAATAACACAACGTTAAACCATAATATAAGTTTTAACAGTCAATTGCAAAACACATTAAGTCCAACAATTCAAACAAGCAATCAATCATATGCGACAGCACTTAGCAAAAACAAAACTAAAACTACAAGTTTAATAACAGGTGAATCTACCACACAATCAAACATCCTCAATTTTGTGGAAGATGAATATTACTTATCCAACAATAATGAACATAGATCTCAAGCATTTCCTCAAAACTCACAAACAACCATGAATAATTATCATGAGATAAGCCAGGAATTCAATTCCAGAATACCTCCACTTTTGTTCAACTCTTTCTTACATTACCATAGTGATCTTACTTTAATCTTAACCACTTCTAATGATTACTGCAACTTGTTCACATTCCCTACAGATGACTTTTTTGAGCTCATCAAAAGTCAACAATTAAGTGATTCAGTAAAAAGAATATATCACCATCCGAACAAAAGATACTTAGTAATAGAGTTTTACAATATATTACAAAAAGAACAATTTAAAAGAAACCAACTTTACCTCAAAAATAGATATCTCATAAAAATAGACATGAACAAACCCAGAATTATTCATGGATTAGCACGAAATTGCTATCTAAATTTTAATCAAAATGACCTTCAATGACTTCTAGCTAAATTTGGAAATATTACAAATTTCAAATTCATAACAGAAAAGAGAGCAGGCATTGAACTGCCCTCAAACAGTGCAGCCTTCTCGCTTAAATTAAACCCAGATTATTCTCCACTAGACATTCCATTACACTAGATGAGGCAAAATGTCCAATTTTTATCTCGATTCGAGGTGTGCAGCCTCAGTGTTTCAGCTGTGGGGAATGTACTCACCTTCTAAAGGCATGTCCAAAAAGAATATGTGCACACTGCAATTTAAATATGTCTAGAAATCATAAATGTCCACAAAAAGCTTTAAACCCTCAATTCACATCAATTCAACAGACAACTAATACAAGCGATAATGAACAAGATCAAGTCAATGAAGACAGTATTGAAATCTCACAAACATTAACAGATGCCATAACCCAAGAGAAAACAAAAGAAGGCTGTGGGAACAGTATTACACTGCAACACACCCACACAGCTTCCGAAAAACATTCAACAACTGGATCAAAACATGAAATAGTAGAAACACAGACACATCAAGAACAACAAACAATAATTAAGCAACAAATACCAAAACAATCATCATCTCTACAAACTAATCTGAAAGGTCAAACAATACCAAACAACAAAAGAAAAACACAAGATTCATCTGAATCGCAGCATGATGAAACAACCAACTCAACTGCAGAATCTGATCTTGATACCAACTACTCTCAAAACTCTTCAAACAAAGCATTCAAAAGTAGAAGTAAGCAAGAAAAGAAGAGAACAAAAAGAAATGAGTCTCAGAACAGCTCAACAGAGAACCAATCTACAAATTCACTAAGTACAACATCTCAAAAAGAAAATATAATCAACTCAAATACAAATTCTCAAAACAAAGCACTAGACCAAGGTCAAACAAAAACAACAGTATCAAATTGGGATATTCTGACTCAAACAGCACAAGTACATGAGGATCAACTAATCTTATTGGATGATGAGTTCTCAGAAGAATAAAGCAATCTCCACACCTATACATAATCAAACAATGCATTTAAAAATTGCAGGAATTAATGTGAGGGGGCTCAATTCACTGGATCGGGTACATGCAATCAAAAACTGGTTGAACAAATCAAACTTACACATTGTATGTTTTTCCGAGACCAAGCTACATTTTCAGTCCAATATTAAAATACAGCAATTAATGCAACAACATGGTTATTTCCATTATCTACCCTCGAATACTGCTTCTTCTGGAGTGGCATTCCTAATCAATAAAAATCTGGAATATCAGCAACTAAAAACTCTTCACATTAGCAAAGAACTTCTATTTATTAACATTACTATTAATAATAACCCCATAAACATAATTTACCTTTATCTCAAGAATGATACTAATCTAATTCATACAGTGATTAATAAAATCAATGCCCTGCTTTCATCCAATAATTCACCCTCAATCTGCTTCGGGGATTTTAATATGACCTATCATCAGTTTACTAACAAATACCTCCATTTATTCAACAAAGTTTTGCTATTATGTGGAGAAGGATTCTTTCTTCCTCAATCATTCTCATTTTACACACAACACAAGCAATCGCTAATTGATCTTCTCTTTTATTCCCCCAAACTTCATTATAACCTGCATGCCAAGCTGCAATTAGTGCCATTCTCAGACCACCTTGCTATAAAAATCTCACTACAACTAGACACCAACATGATAAGTCTTTCAGACCACACAAAAACTATAAGACTTTTGAACAAAGCCACAACACCGGAATGGATATTCTCAGAAGCATATATCCTTCTAAATAAAATACAAGTACTTACTTTGCCACCTGTGCAAGCATGGTCTGCTTTTGTAGGAATCTTGAGCACCCTCATTAACTTTCACACAAAAAGATTCAAGGGACCAAATCAACTTCTAAAAGAACTTGATTCAATTAGTAATAGGCTAAGTTCACTACCCCTCTCAAGCTCTCAAGTACCAAAATTCAAGAAATTCTGGAATTAATAACTCAATATCACGAAAAACAAAAAACTCCAGCTCAATACATTGCTACAAAGAGGTCCAAAATCTTTTTGGCGAATAGTCATAACTGGACTAGAAGCTATATTCGATGGGCACTTGGATTGACTGCTAGACCAACACCATCTATGATTATCATTAACAGCAAGTGCTATAGTGGACCAGAAATGTTGGAGAGAATTCATTCACACTTCAAAACAAAGTTGCAAAACAATACTTTTCAAACAGGAAACATATGGAATTATACCACAACCAATCACAACATAAATGAAGCCCAAATATTGCAAAAGCTACAGGTATTTCCCGAAAGCACTCATTCTGGCCTTCATGCAATCCCTAAATTTGTACTATTACATCTTAGTCACTACACTTTTTCCATACTCAAGAAGATAATTGACGTGCTGGCCAAAGACTTTCAGAACATTCCAGATTTGTACCCAGTGGCATTGGTCCCTTTTCTTAAAAAACCAAGAAAATCCATCTAGTCTCAACAATCTACGACCTATCTCCATGATACCATTGCTAATTAAGACAATTGAATCCTTAATCAAGGACCGGATTCAACCCCAACTTTACTCACATATTTCATCTTTTCAATTTTCCCGAAAAGGATCATCCACCATTGGTGCAGTTCAGCATTTTCTTTTACTAACTGAACACGTCAGACAAACCAATATGTCAAAGCCACTGGTCATACAACTGGACTTCTCCTCAGCATTTGACTTGGTAATACCATCCATATTGTTCCAGTTGATGCGGGAGTATCAGGTGCCCAATGTGTACATCAGAATAATAGCAAACCTTTTACTAAATCGCTCCATATTTACTTCTTTAGATGGAAGGTTGTCTACAGGTTTTCATATCTCGATTCCACAGGGTTCTCCCCTAGCATCACTATGTTTTATAACTTACATCAACCCCATGCTCAAGGACATCGAGAATATCTTGCCAGGCATTTATGTTCTCGCCATTAAAAAACAAATCAACCATATCTCCTATGTGGATGATGTTACCATTTTTCTTCCCAGCGAAGTTCATCTTCCAACACTCTTCACAATTATTGACAAGTAAATCTTCCACTCTTCACAATTATTGACAAGTAAATCTTCCATCTGGAGAATTAAAACAGGAACAACAATTCCATCCAGGTTCACAGCCAAGCCACAACTTTTCTTAGGATTCCCCATGGCAAAAGCAAAAACTATCATGACTAGAGAAATTCAAAATTCAATCCTTCAAAAAACCAATAAAACAATCAACGCTGTCACTAGTATTTCACTTTCAATTCCTGGTAAAATCACACTCCTCAACATGCTAGTGTTTTCAAGACTCAATTACTATCTACCAATCATCAAGCCTACTAAATTCTTGCCTAAACAAATAGGCTCATTATGTACTAAGCTATTTTGGAAAAGGAAGGTTGTGGCCAGTCGTTATTCTATAAATAAATAAAAAATTCTGTATGGTAACTTTGATATTATTTTTATTTTGGAATAAATGTGAATGAGTGAATGCATAAATAATTACTATATATGTAAATGTGCTTTCTCAATTTATTATTAATAACTATACTTTTTTAATTTTGTTTATATTATAATCTTAATTTGTATGTGTATACTATATGCATATAAAAACATTGTGTTAATATATGTGTGTGGATATTGAATTCAGTAACTAATACATATTCTTTTGTAGTCAAAGCTCATCAACAAAACGTAGATGTCATGGCTTCATTATAGTTTTGAACTATTTTTAAGATTATTTAACTGATTCTTTTTATGTCTGCATGTAATTTTAATTTAATAAAATATATTGTTTTTAAATTGTGATTATTTTAAAACCAACATGCAATAAACCTATTAAAGGTTTTAAAAAAACATTAACTAATTCAAATACTATAATTAACATTATTTTGTAAGAATTTAAATAAAATTTCTGATATTTATATCTTATATATTTTAAAGTTATTAATATTTTCAAAGTGTTTTATTCTAGCAGAAGTATAGATGAAAGTTTTTTTAAGCTAAATTTTTTTTGCATAAAACATTGGTATTTGTTTTAATACATTTTCAGTCAGACTCTTGCTTCTTGAAAATCATATTTAAAAGGTAAAGACCTGTGATTAGATTTTCTACCAGATAAAAGTGAATAAAAGTAAACTTTTAGTGAAGTCAATTAAATAATACTGTTGTGCATAATATATTAATTTGGTGTTTGGAACACCAATTAACCTCCCAAGCAATTGATTGTAAAATAGATTTTTTAATGTTATATTGTCTTATCTTTTAGCTGAGGAAAGTTACGAAAAAAAATCTCTGCCTGGACCATTGGATGATACTGTTGTTGTACTTAGCCTGTGGATTTTATGTTAGAACATCGGGTGAACTTCCAAGCTTATTTGAATAAGTTGCTTAATTTGAGTTTTGTTAAAAAATATTCATTTATAAAAGTTACTTTCAATATTTTTTTTATTTTTTAATATTGCATTTACTGTATTAATGCTTTGCTACTATTTTCATCTTTAAATATAACTAAATATTACTATTATTATTATAATAGTTTTAACAAGGCTGTAAACCTTAGCAATGAGCGTCTGAAAAAATTGTCACTAGGGACCTCTGTAGGTCTTTAAAACACATGCTTACGCTATGAAGAAAAGAGTTTAATATAATAATAATAATATAACTTTCATCCAATTTCCATGGAGCCACTTGGAATTAAGATACTGGAAAATGTTGTAAAGGATCATCTAGAGCCACACCTACTTTCTCTAATTTCCAATATACAATTTGCAAAAAAAGGCTCTTTTGCCATACAGGCTGCTCTGTTATTTAAAACTGTCTTGAACTCAGTTTAAGACTGAAAAAATACTCTGATTGCAGTTCAACTAGATACGGAGTCTGCATTTGACCCTGGGTCTATTTCCATTCTGATTGATATGCTAGCTAACACTGCAATTCCAAGTACTCTGCTTTACTTAATTACCAACTTACTGCAGAGGAGAGAGATACATATCATTCTTAATGAGAAAAGTTTGCCATCATTCACCTTACGGAATCTATCTCCCAAGGCTCATCTTTAAGTGAACTGCTCTTCATTTTCTTCATAAATCCCCTATTAAAGCACATACAACAAACATTTTCAGGCATCCAAATTATACATACTCACTAATACATTGCAAAACATCCTCAATCAATATACTGCTATGTATAAACTTTGATTTAATGAGTAAAACTGCAGCAGGGTTTATATGCATCAGCAAACTATACACTCAAATATTCCAGGGAAAGGCACCCCATTTCTTAGACTTCTCATTTTACATGGGCTCACTTACAATGAAGAACACCTTACAAAACAAGCTTAAAGAAAATGCCACATGGATTACCAATACTCTCTCCAAAGCTTATTTCTCCCTTTATTCTAAAATTCACCTATTTAATATACTCATAATGACTAAGATTATATATTATTAGCCTATTGTGAAATTTTCAAAATCATTTAATTCTGTCATTTTTGCCCTCTGCAATAAGTTACTATGGGGCAGGAAGACAGTATCAATCTCAGCTAACTTAGTTGCCCATCCATTAATAATGGTTTGAACCTCCACAGCACCCAAGTATTCTATATCCAAAAAGCCATAAATTCAATTGCATGAATTGTTCAAAAATTCTCAGCACTACACATCACTGTTTCAAGGAATCCCTACTGATAGACCTTCCCCTATATCAGCTTCATTTCTCACCATGCTTTACCAATCAATCCTATCAGCATCTAACTAATCAACATTCCCCATGACTAATAAATACGCATACTAGCAAACATAAGCTATACTATATCTGGAAGCCTACAAGAATTATCCTTCTCCCATGCTTGGTAACAATAACTGCCAGCTACTCCACTCTTTTGAAGGATGGTCCCTGGAGTCTAATTTTTTTCCAATTTTCTAGTTCGTCATAACTTGCATGCATTGCCCAGATTGGATTTTTTCTGGTACTGATGGTCCCGTGAGCCTAATTTTTTCAATTTTCTAGTTTGTCTTAACTTGCATGCATTGCCAACATTGGATTCTCTCTGGTATTGCCATCTATATAAAAATATAAATCCATTCTGCACCTTATGTAATGCGGCAGAGGAAACTCAACAACATCTCTTTCAGCAGTGTCAAGCCCTCAACTAAATCAGGACGTTCATGCTAAATACATACAGATAATCAGTTGCATCTATGCAACAGCTAATTCAATCCTATCAGAAGATACACTCTCCTAAAGCATGAGCATCTTCACTATTGGCAACAATCCCAGAAGTCATTCAGCTACATTCATCAATGAGTTCCACCAAACCAAGGCCAAGGACAACAATACTTCAACCCCAGATATTTTTGCTACCACCTGTCACTACTAAAACAACCATCTAATCTATAATAGGTCATAATTCAACAATAACCACATTGAAATGCATTCAATTGTACCTTCCATTAATCTAAAAAAAAAGTCACTTTCGCTAATTGCTTTCAACTCCATTCACCATCAGCACAGAATATACACCACATCTATCGCAACCTACCAGCTGTCACCATATATAATTCTACTCTGAATTGACTTTTCTTTGTACTGCACCCATACCTTGATTTTATTCTATATGAATTTTAAGTTACCTCTCTAGTATAGTACAAGATTAACAATTAAAAGAACAATAATCATGATTAATTTAGTGACTGCAAATAACTTTCAATATGATGCCAGATATTATAATCTTAGATTATATCTATATATCTATGTAATTGAGTTTTATACTGAACTCTTTTTTTAAGACTTTAATGATTAAACTTGATATCCATCTGTGTATCAAAACTAGTTGCACCATTTGTAAAAAAATGTATCTTGAAATCTGATTGTTGTAACCCTTGAAATTAACCTGAACAATATGATTGCACCTGTAACCTTTACAATCAATGTTATGTAATGCCATGTAACCCAAAGAATTAATAAAGATTATTGTTGAAATATAATAATAATTATAACAACAACAATAATGATAATAATTTTTTAATGCATACATCTTTGTGCCTAATGGAAATTAATATTAAGTGTTTACTGCTGTGTGATATAAAAGATTGTTATAAGTATATAACTTTTTAAAATGAAAATTTTTAATTTCCCAATTAATATGACTGAAAACTGTATGTATATATATATGTTAAAAAAGAATATTGTAAATAAAAGCATAGGTATGTAATTAACTTACAGAAGTAAATATACACAGCAGAGATATGAATTTGTTCAAACAATCTGAAATAAGACAACACTTTTTGTGGCTTTGCAAAATGTAATCTTTATGGATAGAAAGCTTGCAAAATAAAATTATTTCACAATGCACAATTTCACAAAAAAAAAAAAAGATGAACAAATTATTTTAAAGTGTGGTGGCCAGTTTATCATATTATATGTTTATATACAATTAATGGTCATGCTTTTTTTACTATTTATAGCATATCATCAGTACTTTTACACTAAAAAAATATTAATAAATTCTTAGTAGTTGCCAGAGGTAAATGAAATGCTTATATCCTCCACTATTTGAAAATGCAATTTAGTGCACAATTAGGATTTATTTATTTATGTCTATATAACAATCATTAAAGATTTTCAAATGAACTATTTTTGAAATAAAATATAAAATCCAAGAAATAGTAATAAGAAGTTATATTTAAAAATATAAAGATTTAAGGAGAAAATATAGCACTTTTAAAAATTTAACCAAAGTTTGTCAAGTGAAATAAATTGGTGCTAGAAGTGATTGTCCTTTAAAAAAATAAATTTTTCATTTCAATAAGATGAGTCAAAAATTGTTTTCCATTTAAATTTTTTAAAAAGAAAAAAAAGGTGATTTCTATTTCAGTGATTAAAAAAAATTAGTTATTATTAGTTTATAAACATGAAAATCTTTGAATATTGAAAATATTCCCAAATCATTATTATTAGTTATTTGGAAGTTTAATTAACATATATATTCTTAATTATGTTACAATAAATGATCCAGTTTTAAAACATACTTTTAAATTTAAATGTTTTTGTTTTTTTTGTTAAAGCAAAGTATAATGACATTTGATTGCTTGCTTTTTTTTTTAAAACTGAAGTTAAGATAAAAACTGTATATTTTAATGCTGATTTTTTATTATTATCATTATTAGTAGTAATAGTACTAGTCAATTTATCTGCATCCAATATTATGTTGCACATATCTGTACATTTATGTGTATTATATGTAGATATATAAAAGTGGATGTCTCAGTTTTATTGCATTACAATCCCTAATTAAATGTTTTGAAATAATTTTATGCCAATATTACTTATCTTTTTATACATTTTTTGTAGAATCACTCATTTGTTTGTAGTAATGAGGATTTCTTCTCCCTATACATTTATAAATATAATTTTGGCTGATTTTAATTATAAAATCTAATGCTAAGTTAGAGCATTTCAAAGCTGGATTTGATTTATTAATTTGGATAATTCTTACTTCATAGCATCTGAATAAACTCAATTTTTTGCATACTACTTTCAATATTTTCACATTATATTAAAAAGTGAAAAAAAAAAAATAAAAAAAATCAATAGAAAAAAATCAGATTGGGGAATAAGAAATTGTAATCCTCAGTAAAATAAAACTACCAATTCTATAATCTCTAAGCCTGATGTTTTTAGAAAGATATTTTATACCCAAATGCATTTTAATATCCAAATGTTTATTAAATTCCTTTTAAAAAAAATCACTAGTTTTAAGATACCATTACAACCTCCAACTTTTATGAGTAATGATCCATACATATTACAGAAAGTAAAAATAAATGTGGTTGATCTAATAGTAAGTATGATTTTTTTTTGTTTGCTTGATATTTATTATTGGATATTAAAGAGAATCTCAGCATCTGAAAAATTGTTGATGACATTTTTTGGATGTATTTCAGTTCTGTGTGATATGTATGCCTCCATTGATTATAAAAGTTGGACATTTTAGTGTTTTGTTTTTTTTTTGAAGGGCTTTATTATAGTAGTTTTTTGAAAAACTTTATTAAACATTTGAATATTAAAATGTATTTGGGTATAGACGATTTTTCTAGAAACATTGAAGATTAGAATGTTTCATGTCATTATTAATTTTTTTAAATACATTTTTGTCAAAATATTTTGATTAGCTGAGATATTCATCAGAACTTATATTTATAGAATAAATGAAAGTTTATGATGTAAGCTTGCTGAATATTTGATTGTTATATGAAATGTGGCTGATAAAATATTAGAAGTAATGGGAGAGATCAAAGATTAGAACATTGTTATTAACGGTTAAAGTATTTTGCAAATAGTTAATAAGCATTTCTCTATTTTTGTTTGTAATGTTTGGTTTTTTTAGAAATTAAAAATAATATTTATTTAATCCCCTCTACATCACTACTCTAAACCCATTTATGTGAGCATAAGTAATCAACAGGTATTATATGGTTATACTAAATCCTCTGCATTTAAAAGTAGAGGATAGTATATTTTTAATTAAAATATTTTTTATCAATGATATTGTTGTTATTTTATTTTTTTGTAGATATGCAGAGTTTGAGAGGGATATTAATAAAGATGAATGAAAATTATTATTGATAAATTATGAAACATGAAGAAGAGATGAATGTTGAGAGATTTGCATTAAAAATTATATGCAAAAACATTTATTTAAAGATAGAGATAAATGAGATGAAAAAATATTTGACAAAAGGAGAAGAAATCTTGAAGAAATAATATATATAAAAAAAGTAAAATTAAGAGACGTATATTAATTATTTATAATTTGATATAAAATATGTTATAATATTATTGAAGAGGATTGTTTTAACCAGGTTTAACATATGTAGTCATATGAAGTCATGTATTTGGGCAAAGAGATAATGAATCTTATATAGAGAAATTGGGGAAAAGCATTGGGAGCAAATATGTAGATGTACAGCAGAAACTTTTCATAGTGACATAGTTTGATCAAGTTTTTATGTAAGAGAGATGAAGAATAAGTTAACATTTTTGATGATTTAGTGATAATAATTAAATATAGAATTAAGAAAAAAACAAAATAGATTAAAAGAGTGATTAATTTAAGTTGTTCAATAATGATCATTTTGTTTATACCAACAACAATATCACTTGATTTTCTGTGCATTTATTTAGAGAGCAGAATGAAAAATATCATAATAATTAATTGAGAAGATTGGTTAGAGGGTTGACTATAATTATCATAAAGAAAAGAAAATAAAAGGAAAAATATGAAGTATAAGAATATATTATGGTTGTATGAAAGCAAAGAATATAAGAACTAAATATACATGATAATGGTTGAGGACATACTTTGTTATTTAAGGCAAGGATACTTTAAAAATTAGGCAAAAATGAAGAATTGGAGCAACGTATAGAACAGAAATAAAATTAGTGCAAAATATATAGTTACGGGATGTGTTTTTTTAAAAAGGAGATTCACTTAATGTTAGTAAATATATATATATCAGGAAAAAGAAAGTTGAGTTATTGAGATATGCATTATTATTAAGATGGAATGGTACAGAGTGTAAAGCAATAAAAGATATGAAAGTTGTGGTGGCAAAAGTGATCAGATCTTGGATATTATAAGGAAGGGAGTTAGTGATTACAATGTTATTATTTTTTCTAGAATGAATTGCGATTTTATTTTTAATAATTTTTTTGTTAGTTGAGACAAGTCAGAAGGATTTTAAAAGTAATTTAAATTTTCCATTGATTTTTTTCTTTTCATATCTTTATTAGTATTCAATGATGGTTTTGTAGAATATTTAGTTTTGGTGCTTCTAAGAATAGACTTCAATTTATTAACATTGGCATTTTTTCTTTTCTAATGGTTGAACAGAGATATGAAAGACCTTTTAAAGAACTATATTCTTATGTTATTACAATTTTTAAATGAATTTTTTACTGGGTAGAAAGAGCTCATGGAATACTGCATCTATTTGTATGGATTGAATTTTTTTTTCAAAAAGAAATCCTGTAGTTAGTTGATCGTAGAATTTTTTTCTTGGGGATGGGAGAAAGTCTTTCAGTAGTTTATGATAAATGTGTATATATCTATTTTTAATTAAGTGTAAAACAAGGAAAGAACATTAGATCTTCATCATCCACAATTTGATTTATCTTGATGGCTGGCATCTATTTTAGTGATCTGTAAAGTGGTTCTGGAGAAGTTCATGATCTGCAATGTATAATTTAAAGGCTATATCTATCAAATGAAAATAAAATTCACATGTACACATATTAAAAAAATTTCCTAATTATCGGAAATCTGTGAAGAAATTACAAATTGTCAAGAACTCTTGATTGTGGATGATATTAAAAGGAAAGTGGATAATGAACTGATAATAAGATTGTATGGTTATATGAAAAGATCAGATGAATGATAATGGGAAGATAAAAATCATGTAGGGGAGTCTTCAGCTATTGACTATATTGTCACTTATTGTTAATTGGTTGCCTAACTTATAAAAATAAAAGAAGTGATTGACAGAGACTATGAATAAATTGTAGTAAATGTTCTATGTGGTAAAAAGAGCAGGCCAAATTCATTGTTTTATTGCTAATCGTTTTTTTGCATTATTAAACAATTTTACAATAGTTTATTTTCAATAAAAACTTTATTTCAACAATTATTTATATAGCAAAAACAAAATAAAATTTGGATATTTTTTGAAGTTATATACAATTGTGAAATTTGGTAATCTTTAATTACATAACAATTTTTGGTTATTTATAATATTTAATATAAAGCTATAATAGATGAATTGGTGACATTTAATTGGCTACATACATGGCACCATTAATTCATTGAAGAAATACTTTTATTTGTGATTGCTTATAAACTCATCAAGCAAGATACAACAAATGTAGTATTTAGTTTATACACCTTTTAAAAGATATTGTGTTCATAATGCTATAATAACTGAGTATTGTTGATGGTAATATCATTTATGTGATTGCAGTTTGTGAATATTTTGCAGCATCAATTGAAACTTATAATAATTTTTTTAGAACATTAACATTTTTTTAAATTTTGTGTATAAATATGCTACTCCAGAATGTAGGGAAGTATCAGCGGATTGCATGGGTGGAATTGCTTAAAGCTCTTTTAAATTAATTGTGAGATATGCACTTACATATAAATTGTATTATCTTAGTTATAAGAGATATGAACATGTTTGAATATATGATATTGATTAATGAGAGAAAGTTTAACTCATTTGAAAGGTCATTATAAATTTTAATATAGTAGTTTATTTTGTAGTAAATTACATTAATATTATTATTACTTTAAATAATAATAGCAGTAGAATGGCTTGCTAATTAGGAAAGTTTTTTAGTTTCAAATCTAGTCTGAAGAAGCTGAAATTAAAATAAAATATCTCATTCTAGTTCTTTAAGATTGAAACTTAATAGTTTAATCCTGGGAATTATTCCAACAGTAGCATAGATTCTAGAGCCACAATTAAACTTCTAAGGGAAGAAAAATTGGTGCCAATTTAGTTTGCATTCGTGGCCATTTTGAAATCTAAAGACCAACCAAAGCACTGCTGAATCATCCAACCGATAAATGACATAAATATTGAATAAAAGTACACTAAATTTATATTTTAGAAATTATAAGCTAATAAAAATAATATGCTTTATTTTATATGGGCATATAGTATAATCTTTTAGTATTTGGAAATTATAAGCTTGCTTTGATCAGACTTTTTCTGCATCTTTTGGACGATCGTTTGGAGTGGCCAAACCATCTTTCCCCCTTCCCGCCTATTCTGGCAGTTGTGCCGTGGTATTTCAAATATTTAATGAAGATAAATTAAAAAAAAAAAAATCCTAATAAAATAAAGCAAATTATTTTTCCTAGCTTGTAATTTTTAAAATATGAATTTAAAGTACTTTTATTCAATATTTATGTCATTTATCAGTTGGATGTGTCAGCAGTGGTTTTTAGATTTCAAAATGGCCATGAGCGCAGATTGAATCAGAACTGTAAAATCCATAGTACTGGACAGTAGTATTAGTTGATTTGAGATTATTATTATTATGTTTGGATAGTAGGTGAAATACATCACTCAATTTTCTAAAGAATGTGGGAAACTAGTCATGTTCTTTTCTAAGGAAACATTTTCAGCAGCTAACTGAAATGGACTTAAATGACATTAACATAATAATCTCTTTATTCAGTTTTTTTTTTTTACCTTTCTGTTATTTAGTTGATTCATTTGCAAAATATTGGTGTGAATTTTTAGAACTACATTTTAAGTTCATTGTTTTAAACTAGTGGACATAAATAGACAGTAGGTTGCTATGACCAAACAATATCACATGATCATTATCAATTGTTTGCCATTGCTTATACTTCATTAACACAGTATATTCTCACATCTCAATATTTGAACCTGTAGCTAAAGTTTAATGAGCTTTTTGCATTATTAAAATGCATAACAAGATAGATTGCTTTTTTTATTTTTTATTATAGAATTTTATTTTTACAAACCATCTGCTCAAAGTAAAATATATTTTTCTAAAAATAAATCTTTAAATAATTTTCAGAGCAGGAAATAACAGATTTATTTAAAATACTTTATAGCAATAGGAAATAGTACATGATTGCTGTATTAATTTTTTAATTTTTGTAAGCTAATTACACTTCCTCATTTTTATAAAGAAATTTGCAAATACAGTATAATTGATTATTTTAAAAGAGGGAGGGAGAGTTAAAAAAGTCTTCTTTAAAATTATGCGATCATAATAAAACACTAAAAAAATTGTTTCAGAATTATCACTGGAAATGGAGTTGAATTTTAATTTGAGAGATTTTCTTTTATTGTTGAACGCTTTACAATACAGTCTGTCATTACTTATCTGCTAAAGAGCCATACATCTCTCCTGGGTTTTTCTTATTCTATTCTTCATATTCCTAACTAATGACTTTCTTAAGGACAAATAACGATTCTTATCTTTTATTTTTATGTCACCTTCAACATATTTTTTATAATTTCATATTAAGTTTATTTTCTTTTTTTCATTCCATTGTCTGTTTTCACAATGTTTAGGTCAAAATTTCTAATTTTATTTACTTAACTATTTTTTTTTCACACTGGTATCTTCAAAATGTCAATTTTTTTTTAATTACAGAATTAAATATTCTTTGCATCAACATATATTCCTTCCTACTTCCTTTTTTTTTCATTTCCCAATTTATTTGTCCACAAAATAATAATAATAACTTTATTTGGTTTTAGAAGAAACCTTAGTAGCTCATTTAAGGATATAGTATATCCTTAATTTGAATACCCATTATTCAAAACTTCTATTATCCAGAAAATTTTCAAAGGTGATTTTTGTCATTTACAATAAATAAATTAGATGTAATTAGAGAGTATAGGTGGAGTGGATGACTAAAGAAAGCTTGAAAGTCTGGGTTCAAATCTTCTCTAATTACATGTAGTATAAAGTATATATATTCTACTTGTATTTAAATAATAAATAAATTTGTTTTCTTTAACATTTGCACTTTTTTAAAAAAAAAAATAACATTCAGTAATCATCTGCAAATTAATAAGCAATCATGTTGTTGTTGTTTTTTATTTTAGAAGAATTTGGGTTTTCATTGAGTGGGTAAAAATATTTTCTTGAAATTTGAACAAAATCATATGAGGACCAAGGATTTTAGATTGATGGTATTTTATCTATACCATTCTTTTTATTTTTTTTTATTTAATACATATGAAGCAGATATATTCTACTATAAATTATAAACAATAATGATGTGAGGGATTTTTGTGTTACTTTTTTTATTTTTTGCTAAATATTCTTTGTTTTAAATTTATAACTAGAATTGTCATGCCAATCAATATAAAGAAAAGATGAAACCTCTTTTGAATAGCTCTCCGTGGCAAAAGCTTTTTCAACAGCTCCTCATAGAATAATTGTGGAGAAAAATACATTACAAGGTTTCCAATTATTGAATGATGAAGGCTTGTGAAATTTTGCCATTTTTGTCTTATCTTCCCATTGAGAATTGTTAGATATCCATTTACAGATCAATATTAGTTGGCTGGTTAAATTCTTCCTGGAAAAAAAATCCTAAGGCTGATTGAAAGTTAAATATGTTATTTCTACTTCATGAGATTTTTAATGTGACCATAATTTTATTTCTGTTTCTGGTATCATAATAAGAAGTATGTGGATTAGCAAGGGATTTAGGCAAGAACAAGCTTTGGCATACTTAGAAAAATTAGCAACTCTTATTGAAAGTGATTCTAAATCATTCTCAGCCAAAAGTTCACAAGATGAATATTGTACTCAAACTGTAAAAAGAGTTTGGAAAAAAGAGAATAATAGTGATTCTCATGAAAACCTGTTTCAAGCAAATAAACATAAAAAGTGTTCTTTAAATATTAATGTTATTTATAAATGACTTGATAGAATGAAATGTATACAATAGCTGATAATAACATAATTAAAAGTAATTCTTATGCTATGTGTTATGCCAAACAAAAACTAACTATTGATAAAATGAATTAAAGATTCTTTATTGAAAATGATAAGCAAGATTACTATAAGTCTAATGACAACTTAGAAATAAACACTAGAAATTATGTCTAGAAGAATTAGGTACAATTTGTTGCAATTCTTTATGCACAGGATGTTTACAATGTAAAATTAAAATTTATCGTGATTGTCATTTTTTAAAAAAACCCAAGACATTATATAGATTTTGAGAAATGCTTGAAATGTGATGTCAAATTAACATGAAAGACTTATTGGAACTTGTTAATATATACTAGTTTCTAAAATATGGCATGATGTATTTGCAGTTGTAAAATCAGTTGTACACCAAAAACGAACATTGTAATGGATAAACAATTGTTCAAACAGAAATTGTGATGCATGTTTATTAGATATATGGCAAATAAGCCTGACAAATATTTTAGCTGTTATTAATATGAAAAACTAATATTCATTGAATGAATATTAAAAAGAATTATAATCAAACATTATCTGGAAGTATCATTCTGAAATCTTTAGAATTGCATATTAAGAGGGGGGCATGTTATAACCATCAATTTTTTTAACAGCTTGAAACAGCAGATAAATTTGAAATAAATACACAATCAAGAAATGAAATTCTTATTATTCTAAAAAGCAAAAGACATCAGTTACATGAAACATTATGTCTGAAAAAAAAAAAGTGTTATAAATAAATATTTACAATATATTAAGGAAAAGTAAATATGTACAGTTTTTTTTTTTCTATTGCATTACATACATCAGTTTCTGTTGCTAACATATTGAAAAAAGCTCCAGAAATTGTGGTATATAATTACAGAAAATATGATAGGAATGCAAATGGAAAATAATGGTCACCTCACTATACAAAAAAATTTCATTAGAAAAACATACAATAAGTAAATTTCATTTTAAACTTTGCAGAAGTATTTTTATCATAAATATTGTGCTTAATTTGTTATTATTTTTTTTATTGTTAAGAAGTAATTTATGTATTTTATTTTTAAAAAAATGAATGATTCTTTTAGTTCCTATATAATAAAACACATGCTCTCAAATATATATATTTACATTCTATTCTGTAGCAGTCTACTGTTAGATTGAGATATAGTACTATAATATGTCAGATTAGTTTCTTGCTTTTGTTTTCATCAATATGAGCATTAGAATTTAAAACTGAGAATAATGTAGTTATGCAATAGTAAGGCATTTTTTTCTTTATAATATTTAGCCCTCTTCCACAAGGTTGTGAACTCAAGTTATTTGGGCTTACATAGTTTTATAGATTTGATATCAAGTCACATATATTTTACACACTTCAGTTTAATGCTATCATAAATTCCCTTCTATGCTTTGGTTAGAATACTAACAAAAGTGCAGCTTTCTCCTCTGTATTTGTCTTTGACAGGGAAGACAAGATTCAAAGCTGGAGCTATTACATTTATGCCATCTTTTAATTCCTTTCTATTATTCTAACTAATAGCCCAAAATTTCAAAATAATCCTAAGATTTTGGAACTGAAACATTTCCATAATTCTGATATCACAATCAGTTTATGTCATCTGTATTTATTGGGAATGTTAATACCAACTACATGTGTAATATGACTTTTTTTTTATATGCTTCCAAGAGTAGTTCTTTTTATCCCACTCTCTATAGAGCCATCACATGTTCATGGATTAGTTAAGCTTATAGTAAATGGCTCTAGAGTAGATTGGAAAAAAAAAACTGCTCTTAGAAACATGAGTAAGAATATAAGGAAGTGATATGATATTGCTATTTAATACCAGTCAATATATGTGGTTCTAATTTTAAACCAGTTTCTTCTTAATTAGTAAACACTCTCTTTAACTACTCTCTTCTCTTAATAATATTTTGTTGTTGTTCTATGCAATGGTTCCAATCTTTTTTCATTTGCATATCTCTGTGGATTCATTTCCCATAAATTATACCTTTCATATTAACAAAATATTTTATTGTTACTGTTATTTCAAATGTATATGCTGTAATTGGAAATTAAAAAACCAAGTAATGTAATTTGAAAGCAATTGAATAATTTTTTTAAAACTTAAACCAATTACAAAAAAAAGAAGAGAGATTGATAAGACTCATAAGCACTTATTCATTTTAACATTACTTGTGGTCTAGACTGAAGTATCCACTTATATTTAAACATTGATATTTAGCACAAAAACACTCAAATGTTTGTGTGCATGAAAATTGCAGCTGTAAGCAATATGGCACTCTAGCACCTGCATTGAAGTGCATGTTAATAACATTGTTTAGGGAAATATTGTCCACTATTTGCCAAAATAACAAAGCAAGAGAATAAGGCTCTATAAAGATTTAATAATGATGGAAACTTGCTTTTCTATTCTTCCTAATGTCCTATTATTATTATTAGTTAATGATGATAATATTCATTCTTATTTACATAAATAATCAGAGAAAGGAATCAGATAAATGCAAATTATCTTCTTGACAAATGTTTAAATTAAACTATTCTTTTTTGTTGATTGTTTATGAGAATGAGTTAACATTATTTATTTAAAAATACATTTGTTTATAGAGAGTGCATGCATGGAAGAACATTAAGATTGTGTATTTGAATAATTTGTACATTTTATTCATCTTCAAATTTAATTAAAGTGTACATCATAGAGAAAAGAAATGTTAATATCAAATTTGAAAACTAATTTGCTACTGTTTGAGAATAGTAAGGCAATTTACATCAATATCTAAAAATCAGAAGATTGAGAATTGAAGCCAATAATTTGAATTAGTACTAACTTGACTTGTATCTTATCTTTTACTATGTGTTTTTTTCCCATCATTATTCTTTTTTACCAAATATCCAAATATCTTTGTTCATACTTCTAATTGAGAATCATTGGTCTGTGTCATTTATATGATAATATTAATTTAAATTAGAGTTTATAAGTTTTATTTTATAACTAAAATGAAGGAGGGGTGTGTAGTAAATAATACGTAGCAAGCATAAATTGAGAAATATCAGATTATTTGAACTACTTGATAAGGCTGCTTCAGTCAAAATGCACCATGGGAATTTTTGCATTTTGCATATAATTGTAACTGTTTATATAATAAATAATGTTTGTTAAATGTTGTTTAAATATATATATATATATGGAAGATTAGATGCATATATAGAAAGTCTATTGTGGCATAGTTTAAGAAGGCTAACGATGATAAATATTGAGTAGATATATTTAATCTTTAAAGTAGTAATTAAAATATATATCATGGTTGATGAAATATAATTTCTAACTATGAAATTTGTTACTATTTAGAAAAATATATATTTTTATGAATACTGTATTGTAACAGATGATTCAGACATCTGTGTTGCTTTATTTAAGTATAATAGTCAGTCATCATTTAATTAAAAATATATTTTTATATAATGAACACCTCTCTTAAATTTATTTATTCGAGCCCAAGCATATCTCATGAATGCTGAATATATGTCTTTCACTTAGATGATCTATGATCTATTCCCAAGATTAAAATGATTCCCTTTATGTTAAATAATAATACTTCTCTATATTATCATAATGATATGTATGAATGAATTATCATGCACTATGGATATTCATTCCTGAAGTTATATCATTGTTTGTTGTATTTAAACAATGTTTTATCATTGTGGGTTCATATACTTAAATTAGTATAATTTGAATCCTATCTAGATTGTAAGATTTTGTTAATCATTTTTGCAGATGGTCTGACATGTAGAATATCTTTAAGTGACATCATTGAATAAAATGTTATAAAACATCTAAATCATACTTACTCCTCTGGCTTTGCATTATCATCATCTTTTCATCATCCATCGTTCTCAAGCTTCAATTATTATTTCTGGTTTGATTTTATTATCACTTAGATTATATGAATATTTACCAAATAAGATTCCCTTTGATTATTGTTATTTTAATTTTTATGTCTTTCTTTATATATTCAAATAGAATAATCACTATAATACAATAATTTTATTCAGTTTTATTTATAACTAAATATCAACTCAGGTCGCAATTTCATATATGTCAAATATTTAATTAACTGGACATTCTTTAAATAGGTACTGTGATTTATATAAACACTTCTGATAAAGGCTTGTACTTTATGTATTCTTCTGACTTCAACATCAATTCATGAATGACTATTTATACTAAACTTTACCCTGTCAATTTAATATCAATCTTTATAACTTTACTTTGAGAAGACCTGTTGTGTGGTATTTGGATTTCTGTTAATTGTCACATTAACAAAATATACACAGGACACCTCAATTCATTAATCATTTATCTTATTGTTGGTATCATCATTTTATATCATCGACTATTGAATGGATGTAATGACAAGAGCATATTTTCAAATAATGAATATCATAAAATTAATGCAATACAAAGTGTTAAAGATTAATAAAAATTTGTCTTTTTATACCAGCAATAAAATTTTTAATCATCAACCCAACATATTATACTAACTTTAATCTTTCTTTTCTATTTGCATACATAATAAATATATATCTCACAGCATACTAATTTTCAGGTTCCAATTCATTTTTCTTTATGAATTCTATTACACGTTATTATTCTACTCTAAAATAATCATCATTATTCTTTACAAACAAATGACACTTTTTTTGGCATTTATAATTCTTTGACAACTTATACAAAATAGGGGAGAATGCCCTTCTGGCAATTAAGCTTTCCAAATAATTCATCTTCTAAACTAAAAGGTTTTCTTTGGCAATATTATTCCCTAAAATATCATGATTTTTAAATGCTCCAAATATTCATTAAAACTTCATTAAATCTTCCTTATAATTCAATCATCATCATCATTTGAATTGTCAAAAATCATATACATGAGAAGATTACTACACAATTTAAACAACAAGGGTTAAAACACTGCATGAATGCCAAACATATCAAATCAATTAAATAACATATGCTCATTTATAATTTTTCTTAATGGAAAACAATTACCTTATTGATTATGATACTACTACTATTTTAAGTTAATAATTATATGTCTATTTATATCTGTGCTAGATTCTCATATATACATGCACACACATGTAATATGAATGTCATTTATATTGGTGTAGATTTTAATTTTAATTAGATTATAAATTTATTATATTTTTTATACTAAAGTATTTCAAATAAATTATATCTTGTCTTTCTTTTCTTTTTTTTAATTTTAACACAAATTATAAAGATTTGTAATTCTTAGTAAATCACAATCTTTGATTTCAGGCTTTTATTTTAACGTGTGGCTTTTTTCTTTCATGTACTTTAATATTTTAAATAGCATGTTTAGAGATCGGGAATTCTCATTCAAATTCCCCTCATTTAATATTATTAATTTACTTTTGTGCCTTAATTATCATTTTGATTTATAATTTAATTATTATAGTTTTAAATATATTTATTTACTTTGAATTCCCCCAAAATATGATTACAACATAATATAATCTTGCAATATCAATTAAAATAAATTTTATTAATATGAAAAATGAATGAATTGTTTATCTCAACAAAAGTCATTTTATTAAAAAGAAAATATATTCAAAACTTACACTTTTTTTTTTATGTGGTGTCAGAATAAAGTAAAATGTATTTATGTTTTCTGACATTATGTGTAATGCTATTCTATTTCAAAAAATGATTATTCAACTTGCTAAATTTTAGTACCATAGAGATTTGATTTGGATAAGCAGCAAGCAACTTTAAAATGCTAATTTTAAATTTCTCATTTATTTACATATAGATACATCAATCTAAATTTTATGTGACCACTAACACACAGAATCATCTCTTCAATGATGATTCTAGCTCATGATCTTCATATTTGATTTATCTTACAATTTCTAGGCTTACTTTTAGGTTCAATCCCACATCAAGTAGATATTTAATCTTCTGCAAGAATCTTTCACATAGTGAGAGATAATGAAAGAGAAAAACCATCAGAAACTTTATTCAAAATGCATAATTCTGACAGGTAATCATTTTGACCAAATTATAACTGCCAGTTTTGATTAACTTTACACTCTGATATTACTTTATTAATATCTCACTTCTGATTCACTCTTTTTCTTTTTATATTAACAAATACTCAAAAAAATTGTTATCCAACTAAAGCATATGGCTAAAAATTGTTTTAATATACTTCCGCTTTTGGCCGCCATCTTTGCAACTGGTCTTATTAAAAGCGTCCCTTAGTGATTCAGTTTCAAGAAGACAGGGACGATTGTCCCCTTACCTTTATGTTTTTTATTCAAGGTAAGTCGGTTTTAATCATTATATATTATGGAAAGTGATAATATAATCGATAACTCTCAAATTAATGTTAACCCCGATCTCAGCATTCAATCTAGCAATGCAGTCATCGGTCGTAAATATTATAGCCTTAGATCTAATCTAAATGCAACTAAACTAACTTCTACTACAAATAAAAACCCACAAACCAATAAATCAAATGAAAACACCATCGCAAATATCAACAAAAGTTTAGAAAATATTCAACTTACCCCTAATATAAACAATAGCACAAATATCTCATCAACCGAAACTATTGAAATCCTTAAAAATACAAGCAAAAACCAATCATCTTCTCTCCGAAGACTTTACGCTCCCTCAGAAGACTCTAATGAGCAATTTCCTTTGCCCAATAATACCCTGAAAACCATATCTGAAAATAATAGACAAAATTTCCAACAAGATGATTTCGGCGAATATTTTAAAGTTAAATCTTTTCCACCAGAGGTCGACAAAACCAGCGCTGTCACATTTACAGTTTGTCAACAGTAAATTTAAAAATCAAAAAGAAGAAATAAATTTTAAAACTAATAAATCTCATTCCAAAACAAACAAAGATTATAGCACAGAACAATCCATTGCTACATCAGCCAACTTGCAATCTAAACCAATTTCCTCAATTCCAATATTGAAAAATTCCTCTACGTATGCAAATATCGTAAGGTCTAAAAATTCTGAGAGCATCTCCGAAAATATTAAGGCCGATAATTACAATGAACTATATTTGAATATCTCAGAATTAGACACAGAACAAGAACCAAACACTCTGGAAAATGTCTCATTTAATATAAACGATCTTAATGACGACATGTTCCTAAAAATAAATAACGATTTCAACAAAATGATTCCCAATACACTGTATAAATCGTTTACAAACTACTACAGCGATAAGTCGTTAATCTTAGCCATAACAAATCAACAATGTGCGTTATATAAGTTCCCTCTAGAACAACTATATAGCCTAATCAATCAAAATCAATTAGGCAGAGGCATTCACATGATCCTTAATCATCCCAATGACCGCTATGTTATCGTTGAGTTTAAAACATGGGCAGACCGTATGAACTTTAAAAATAACTACCGATCTTTGGGAAATTATATACTATGCTCCATAGATATGAACCATCCAGTTACACTATCCGGCAGAATTCAAAACTGCCTTGCCCACTTGAAAGAACAAGAACTACAAGACATCCTTATTAATTATGGTTCAGTTAGCAAATTTAAACACCTATTAAACCCTCACTTCAAGATCAAGTCCTGTCCAATACAGTTATCTTCACACTTACATTAAAGAAAAACATTATATCCACTGACATACCCACCATTATTACTGCAAGAGGCCCTCCTATGGTTTTGACCTTCAGGGGAGTACAGCCACAATGTTTCTTCTGCCTTCAAAGAACATACCTTATTAAAGATTGTGCAGCAAGAATATGCACACACTGTGGTATTAAAAAGAATAAAGTTCACAGATGCCCTGGTAGACCTATTAATACGGCTATCACATCCTTAAGTAGACAATCACCACATGGGACTAATTCAAACAGCAACCTCACAAACCCAGACAATCTGATTCAAATAAATCCTCCAACAAACCCTTTCACATCCAAACCTATCTTCCAAAATGAAAATCTTCAAGAAAGAACAAACACCAACCTCTACACTAATAGTAGTGAATCAGAGAACCAAGCAATAACATATACTGCTACTAAACCAATCTCTCAAACCAATAATACTCAAGATCATTCATACAATACATATTGTACTAATCCCCGAGAAACAATGCTAGGCCAAACTCTTTCTACAAAAGAAGACAATATGACCAAACCATCTAACGAGAGCAAGGAAAACCCAGGCGATGAAGAAAATACACTTAAAAAATTTCAAAACAATTCATCTATAACAACTCCCACCCAGCTTAAAACCAATGATGCATCATCATTCGGGCCAGCTAAGTCTAACAAACCTAAACAAAGTGATCCACAAACTGTCCTCAATTCTTCAACACCTGCAATAATTAACCATCCAGACGAAAAGACTTATCAAACACTCAACCCGAAAGTCAGCATAATTAATGCTTCACAACAGTTACAGCAAACCGAAAATGACTCTGGTCTAAAATTTAAATCAAATTCTTATAACAATAAAAAAACACTTTCATCAAAAGAACAGGAAAAAGAAAACAACACTATTAAACTTAAAAAAACCCCACAAAACCAACACAACAAATACCCAAAATACAAATAAGAAAATTAAAAGAAAATCAATTCGCTCAGATAAATCAAGCTCTGATGATGACAACTCCCATCCAATACATTATTCACCACCACCCACTAGCAAACAAATTTCAGATATATCCAGCACAAAGCTTCGCAAATCCATAGAAAAAAAGAGGAAAACCATGGATCCTATAACCATCGATACCATTGATCCATCTGACGAATCTCAGACAGATTACACTACTTCATCAGACACCGAAGACTTCATGGATGCGTTTCCTCAACCAACAAATATATCACCAATCCATCCACAAGTTCAATCACAAGACTCTGATTGCCAAACAACATCAGAACTCATTAACATGGAGATATCCCACATTGACTTGGTACACTTTGCTGAGGACGGTTTGGATTAATCTATCATGTTCTGCAAAATTGCTGGCATTAACATTCGCGGCCTCAACTCAATTGATAGAGTTCTAGCTATTAAAAACTGGCTCTCGCTCTGCTCCCTCATATACTTCTTATGGGTGCAACTAAATATCACCATAAGACTAATCATAAAATATTATCTCTTCTCTCAGCTCTCGGATTTACTAGATTTTCCATAGGCCATTCTGCTTCAGGTGGAGGCGGTATTCTTCTCAGCAAGTCAACACCACCAAACAGTTTTAGCATTCTATTCCTAGATGCCAATATTATTGTCGTAGAAATAGACTATTGGGGTTATCCGATCATCATAGCTTATATATATACAGCCAAAGACACCTCTCAATATCTAAAAATAATCCATATCCTAAATGCCATCAATGCTAACAGAGCCTCCCCTACTATTCTTCTGGGAGACTTTAACACCACATACAATGACTTCAACAAGAGATTTTTGCATCTAATAAATCACAGATTAATGTGTGGAGAGGGTTTCTTCCCTCCTGAAGCCTACTCTTTCTATACTAAAACTAAAAAGTCCCTGATTGATTTGGTTTTCTACACCCCAGACCTCCATTTCAACCTTGATGCAGCCTTGGCCCCTGTTGCTTTCTCTGATCACATGGATCTAATCTTACAACTTACACCTATTGCAATCCCTACACCTATTGATGGACCTGGTAAAACCATGCGCATGATCACCCAATCAAATATGACCGAAGCGATAGTGTTTGAGGCATACATCCTTTCCCTTCCTGCTGAGGAGGGCTGGTTTTCCTTCATTGGAATACTTCATTCCATATTAAATCACCACTCCAGGAAAATCAAAGGACCTAATGGCCTTCTAAATGACCTAACAGACATTAATATACAACTTCAAGCATCACAGCAAAATTTCACAAATACAGAAAAAATTATCTTCCTTAAAAATCTCTACAAAATCAAGCAAAAGTCCCTTGCAGAATATATATCCATCAGAAGAGCCAAATGTTTCTTAGCACAACAACACTGCTGGACGAGAGACTACCTCAGATGGGCACTGGGATACAATAAAAAACAAATCACTCCCTTATCCATTAATACTAATGGAACCAATCTTATTGGCTTTCCAATGATGCAGCACATCAGCAAACAATTCTGCCAATTAATGCAAAAAGATGGAGCTCCTCCTATAAACAGCTGGTTGGATGCTGGTGACCCCGGCGAACATGGCATCACAGAAATCCAAATCAAAAAGAAGATAACATCTCTCCCTGACGGCGTTCATCCTGGCCTTCATGGCATCCCAAATTTCCTTCTCAAACACCTCAGTCAATTCACTGTGCCAATTATTAAAAAAATGATTGATCACCTGGCCTCTGGCAACAGAAACATAATAGATCTTTACCCAGTGGCACTCGTGCCTTTTATTAAAAAAGCAAAACCACTAAACGACAATAACAGTATCCGGCCAATTTCCATGACCCCATTGCTTATCAAGATAATTGAGTCAGTCATTAAAGATCAAATCCAAACTCAAATCCTTAGCCATATCTCGTCAAACCAATACGGAAAAAAAGGGATCATCAACCTCGCATGCTATGTCCAATGTAACTGCACTGTTCAATTACATCAGAGGTCATCGTAAATCAAAACCTATTACTGTCCAGCTGGATGTTGTGGCAGCATTTGATTCAGTCCAGATAAACATCCTCCTGGATATTCTGTTGTAATGCGACATTCCAGCTGGGATTGTACAGATGGTCAGCAATCTGCTCAACTACAGAGAGATTTTTCTCTCTTGATGGCAAGATCACACCAGGCTTCAAGCCATACAAGTCGATGCCTCAAGGATCCCCACTCAGTGCCCTTTTCTTCACAGCATACATCAACCCTCTTCTGACGGATATAGAAAAAAACCTCTCTGGAATTTTCCTTCCCTCTCTCAATAAAAATTTCAATGTATTTGCATATATAGATGACATCATGGCTGTGCTTCCCACCATTAAATACCTTCCCCATCTCATGAACATATTAAACAGAAATACAGTGAAACTTGGCCTACAAATAAATTTTAACAAATCTTCCATCTAGAAGATAATATCTGGTAAACAAATTAACTCTCCCTTTTCTGCAAAACCCCAAAGATACCTAGGTTTTCCAATCTACAAAACTCCAACTGCAATGGCAAGAGAGATTCAAGATGCAATCCTCCATTCAACTAAAGCCATCACCATTTCACTCTCTAGAGTATACCTTTCATTATATGGAAAGGTTGCCCTCCTCAACATGATCATAATGCCAAAAATCTCGTATTATCTTCCATTTGTTAAAATGTCTAAACAGTTTCAAAATAAAATTAACTGATTATGCACCAAACTTCTCTGGAGAGGAAGGATAGTTGCTATTAGCTTGCGAGGTATCCAACGACCACACAAGTTCAATGGACTGTCATTCCACTCAATACAAGCAATCATTTTACAGAAAACCCACAACACTCTACATAATCTGATCCTCTCCTGCGGATACTCTAACATTATTAAAAAAATTACACCGACAGATCATCCTCCACCCTCTTCCAGTTCATGGATAGCATCCCTAATACAACACCTACAACTTTATAACCTGATAATACCCTTTAACCTTAACCAAAAAATCACTTTATGGGAAGTATACAATATAATCAACTATAATCAACAACCCATTAAAACCAGCCTAAAAGTAACCAACCAAAGACTCATTACACACTTCAAAAGATGGAGTCTGGAACCCAAATTCCTTGACTTCATCATTAAAATAAATCTTAGTGCACTACCCACGAATTGGTTTTTTTATCACCGAAGAGGTTTTACCAGCATTGACCCTATATGTGGCCTGTGTGCTCGTGAAGATGAAACCATAGACCATATTATACACCGGTGCCCAAGTCTTAAAACTCTGAAAGATATAATTATAATCAATTCCAACATAAGACCTGATATGATTTTCTCACTTGAAAATGCCATTCATAATGGATTTTTTTCAATAATAAGGCTTTCTACCTTTGTCCTTTATTCCATATGGATGGTGAGATGCAAAAGTCTCATGAAATTACCCCCGCCACAAATCATACCATTGTTTTATCAAACGCTCAAAAAAAATCAAGAAACGTGACCAGCTCCTTGCCTCCAGTAAAGTCTTTGCTGACACCTGGTCTTTAATTGCTTTTTCCTTTTCCTGATTACCAATTCCCACCTACCCAGCATTATAGAATAGTCAATTATAAAAGAAAATATTCATGTTTATATTAAAAATGCTAATACCATTAAACAAGTTCTTAGAATCTCTTCACTATACCTAACCACATAAGAGTATAACATTGTGCTCTCATAACATAATCTAGCCAGATGACAAATAGAACATTATATAATCATATTATTGTACAATTTATTCATTTATTTATCCTTTATTAGTATGTAATCACTATTTATTGTTAATAAATTTTTATTGAAATGAAAATTGTTTTAATAAACTTTTTTCAAACTTTTAATCCATTAAGATCCTAGGCTAAATATAGTACTTTAACCCACTTTTAATTAAAATTGCAGTTCTAAAAATTAAAGATAAAAGTTTCTATAACTGACTAAATTTTTTTTGAACTTAAAATATTTTTTATATATTATATAATTTGCTATGATTTTACATTTAGATCTAATTAAAATATTGTAAATATCTTACTGCATCTGTTTATCATTTTATATATACATATTAAATATAGCTTATGCATACGTCAGTATCATAACTTCATTGTTAATTTTGAATATATCTAGAATATTGACCTATTCTAACTAATTATGATGATTTTCTAAATCTGTTCTCCATTAAATTTGATGAATATTATCTATTATAATTGTATTTTTATTTTTATTCCCTTTCTCTCTTTTTTCTTTAAATACATATGACAACTATATGCACCGCTAAGAAATAACTTTATTTATATGCTTTTTGTACTATTGAAGTCATAATTATGAATTGAATCAATATATTAAAATATAACAAAATATGTGTCTTATTTATTTACTTATAACATAGTCAGATAATTAGAAAATCATGAAATTCAAACATCACAATGGTAGCTAATTGATTAGATTGACTTTCTATTCTCAATCGGGAATTGATCTTTATATCTTTAGTCATTCTTATTAGTCCAGTGAGAACTATTTATTATTTATTATATAAATGCTTTGTGTGACATATTAGATATTGATATATGTATTTATTAATTTTATTATGAATTGTAGATTGAAACCTCCTCTTTCTTTTTTGTATCATTTTCATTTTAAAATTGTTTATGACTCAATAATCAAAATAACAAGATGGGAATAAATTAATTACTTATTTGGATTAATAATGAATCAACCACATCATTAATTAATTATTTTTATAATATCATCATTTTATTTAAATCAACTTTTGAATAGAAATAGAACTTGAGAAACTGAGGGGCATTCTAGAATCTACACATACAGCTATTGAAAACTATTTACAGAATAAGAAGAGAAATGAAATCTTTATAATTCAAAATCCTTAATCTTTTATAAATATTTAATCTGCAATATCATTTAATATGTTTATTTATTAAAGTTTTTCTATTTTACAAATGGGTTATAATCCACAAATTTGATTTAAATTAAAATAGTCAATATAAATAATATTATTTGATGAGTCTCATTGTCACATCATTGTTTTGATAACACATAACTTTTTTTTTTCTACTCTATAGACTATTTTTAGTATTAAATAGTCTACTTACTCAAAACACAAATGAGATTATAATAGTTACACTTATCTCTTGAATGCCAAAATAAATTCACATTAAATCTAAATTAAATTTTGAAAATATCTTACAACAAAATAAACATCATTGGAAATAGTTAAATTTTGTGCTCAAATTACATCATTTGTGTTGCCAGTAAATGCTTTTTAATTTCTGAAGGTTTTTTCACAATTTCAAATAAGTCATAATTATAGCAAAATTCATTAAATAATATTATTTCTGTAACCATATTGTTTTTGATAAAAATTGATGTCCATAGCATATATATCTCTCTACAATCTCAAAAAATTTCTCTTTAAAATTTAGTTACCATAATTTTATACTAAATTAGTAATATAGAAAAAAAAAAAAATCTAACTTTTATATTTGAATCTTCAATAGTGAATGAGTTGTTCTTGAACTTTAATAAAAATTATTTTTAAAAAAAAAACTTCTGCAAATTAAGTATATGAAGTTAAAAGTCTTAATTCAGCCTAGGGAAACTAATAATGTTTTAATTAACTAACTCAAAAACGTGATTTTCCAGAATTCACAAATTTTGTCAATGATTCTAATTTTGACAATAATTTTTTATTATCTGAGAATTCCAATGAGTTTAAAATTATTAAAAGAATGTGAATTTTAAGCATTGAGAATATAAATAATCTATAACTCTCAGTGATAAATAACTTTGATATATAAAATATTAAAGGTCAAATTGTTTCAATCTTATTGCATATTTCTTCAACCAAATGTTATAATAATCTAATGCCAAATAACTCTTCTGCTTCCATGAAATTTTTGTTCTCTTAGTCTCTTATTGTGTAGAGACTTTCAGCTATGCCTACACTCCATAAATTTCCTCTTTTTTTTCATTCATTCTATCACTGCAAGCTGTGGCAAATCTCTTTTTATTTGGCTTCATATTTAGACTATTTAAACATTATTATTACAACTAACCTAATTAGTTAGATTAGTTTTATTCTTCTATGTTCCACCAATGGATTTTTACAGCAAAATACGAACAATAAAGATTATCTAACTGTAGTTATAAGTTTTTAATGTATTTCCAAATATTCCCATCTGATGATTACAGTGTCTTCAGTTCTGTTTTTATATTTTTAATCAGTACTAATATAGTTCTAAAGATATTGCCACTTCTCTTACATTTAAAAAAATATATAATAAAATCCACAATATTAATAATAAAAAACACTTTTGAAGCTTATCTCTAACTCCATCTTAGCAAGAATGTCAATGATATTCTTTTTTATAATTTTTTTTGCATGTTATCCTGCACTATTTATGATGGAACTTGTAGGGTGGGTCATTTTTGATGTTACGGACTTAATAATTTGACTGTTCTTTTTAATAAGTGGACTAGATGAACTTTATCTCAATTATAACCAATATAAAAGTCTCCCCTGGTTTCAGATCATGTTATGTGGATCTCCTGTACAATATCTTACAACACTTTCTGATTTCAACTTAAACTTTGTCATGAATGAAAATTTTTTCTGAAATTTCTACTAGATAATGCTACCAACATACCATCTTATGATACTGAATCATTTTAATTATTATTTTTCATTACATCAGACATCAAAATTATCTTCATTAATACACAGCACTACAATATTGAAGATTGTTCATCCCAGTGAACCAATTAATGAGTGATGCTTCAGCTTGAAATAGTATATTGGAAATCATTTCTTTTTCACATATTTATGGTTATGTGTATCAGTTGTATGAGATAGAGTGGATAGCAGAAGGAAGATTGAAAGTCTGTATTCAAATCCATATAAATACATCTAAACTCTAAGTATATGAGTTATGCTTATATTGAAATACTAAGATATTTTTGTAACTATAACATTTTTTCAAACTTATGACTTGACATCTCAAATCATTGCATTTAATTATGACATCACCACAAAAGAAGATTTACTGAAGTAAAAATGTTTTCTGAATTTTAATAACTAACCAACACTGGATGAGTTACCCATGGTATTCAATATAATCAATTAGTTTAAAGTTTAAATAATCTAAATACTTCTTTACCAAATATATATAAAAAAAACTTTTAATTGTCATTTTAATGCCTGTACATTATATGGCTCATGAACAATTCAGTATTATTATTATTTCAAGACTGCCATTACTCTACAAATTTGCTTTTATTTTAAATGAAAGCTAATTTTAAAAATGCACCCATTTGTATCTAAAGTTATCTGCCACACCCACTTAATGTTGATTAATCGATTATCTCTTGCATACCATTAAATTTCCATTCTTGTAATAGTAAATATATATATATAATGATATTAAACTGTGTATTTTTTTTATTTGTACTGTAGACCAAGAATATTACAATTATTTATACCAACAGAAAATTACAATTTTTTTTAATTGCTATTTTTTTTTTTTTTTTTTGAGATTTTTGATATTCAATTGAGACTCCTTTTGACATTTTTATGTTATTTCAAAACTTATAATGAGTACAATCAATATTTCAGAATTTTCTAATTTTGTTGATACTGTAGCATTGTTTCATTTTTTATTTTGAATTTATAATGAGCTATTTCCTCTTTATCTTTTTCATATCATCTCTCTCTTTAAAATACTAAATTATTAGTGTAAAATGTGTGGCCAATATCGATATGATAATCAAAGAAAATTGGATTGGTTCAACTTGATACATAAGTTAGCCATAGTCTTTCCAGTATATCCAAAAGGATAATTAGGATTGAAAAACTTAATTTTGTAAATCATATTAGACTCTAGAGTCTAGAAGGTAGATATTTTGTTTTTTGCATTATTGAGAATTGATTTCAAGATTAAGAATATTTTTAAAACAATACTAAAATCCCTAAAATATATGTTTTTAATAGACTTATTAATCTGTTATTGTCTACAGGTAGTTAGTAGTGACACTATAACCTTTTTTTTTTTTTTAAAGTTCTATTCATCTATAATTTAGATTCTAGAGACCAGAAAATTCCAAATGTGATTGAAATACATTATCATCTTCAACTTTCACTCTCCAAATGAATTTTGCCAAATATGAGTTCAAATGCTACTGTATTGTTCCTCTGTCATTTATTTTGCTATTTTGCAGATCCCCACATTCACTTGAGGCCTTAAGTGTGGCCTTCAGTATCAGAATTGACAAAATTGTAGCGATGATTGACTTCATTTCATGATTTCTTTGACGCAGCATCTTAGCTGGCAGTATTTCTATCTTTTGCAAGAATGCCATGACCTCTTTTTTCAATAGAAAGCAGAGTGATTAAATTCATTTTTGAATATTGGTAAGAAGCAGAATAATTAAATTATTTAATGAAATAACTTAACAAATGAAATTATTTTTTTTTTTACTTAGCATTATTTTTCGATGAAAACATCACATGATCCCTATTCGTTATACCTACACAAGCTGTTTTTCATAGAAGCAAAACTCTTCATACAGTAGCCACTCAGTGCAAGATAGAGTAACCAATGGATACAGGAAGGTTTGTGCATAAAATTCCTATTTAATGGCATCCATTGATTACTCTGCCTTGCACTGATATGGATGTAGATAGGAATTTTATGCACAAACCTTCCTGCATCCATTGATTACTCTGGCTTGCACTGAGTGGTGCTACTGTATGACAATATTTTTCAATTTTTATTAACTATCATTTTTTTATAAATCTTCATGTAAAGTGTTAATTTAAAATACGTGTGTATCTTAATTTGGCAATATGAGTTGAAAATCTGAGGGCTCTAGAAATTAATAACAGGAATGCAGCAAGTTGTATTTTGGAGACTGGGCATCAAAAATGACAAATTAATATAAAATCTCAAATGACTCCAGATAACAGGAAAGTACTTTTAAAAAAAAAAGTATTTTAAGACAATTATGGAGGGACTTGAGAGATGTCTAGGTTGAGACTCAACTTGTCATTTTTGCTTCTCTAAATAATATGATTCGTTGAGTAACTAAGCATTTTTTTTTTTGCTTAATAGGAATTTGCTGCTCTGGACTACCAGTCTATTTTAAACTATGATATAAATTATTTTTTCTGCACCACCCCCCTCCATCATCAAATTTTTATTTCTATTTATTGTGTGCCTTTAATATAGACTCTATATTATAGAGTAATCCCATATCATAATGGTTAGTCAACCTGCCTACAAAGTCTCTGACTTGGCATTCTAATCTAGACAAAAAAAAAAAGGGGGAATTTTTTTTAGATTCTAAACAAGCTTATGATTCCCCTTCAGGTAATTAGTACATAGACAATCTAGTTAACTATCCAATTATCATATAATTATAGATAGACAATAAAAGGATACAAAAATGATAAAACCCTTGTCATTAATCAGATAATAAGTCTGTTAATTGATGCTTTTTTTTTTTTCAATTTTCCCCTTGAATAACTTATGCCAGGAATTTTATCTTGCATGGACTATTTTAAATCTGTTTTATTTTTTATTTATCATACTAGTACAATTTTAAATCTATTCACGGAACATATAAGTCTGAATACATTACAAAGATTCCCAAATAATGATTTTATATCAATGCTAATCTAATTTGGATAAAAGAATTCTATTTGTATTGATTATTATGTATATAAATTTATATATACACACACTAATCAGTAGAATCTTCATTTATATTATAGGATATAATATTGACTTATCAAAGATTTGATACAAATTTATATATACACACACTAATCAGTAGAATCTTCATTTATATTATAGGATATAATATTGACTTATCAAAGATTTGATACTATTTTTTGATATAAAAGTATTTTCTGCTCTCTATAAGATGCTTTTTTCTCTACTATGAAGGATCAAGTCATCATAAGCTTTTTTATTATTTCTGTGTTGAATAGTCATTACAATGGTATTTTGCACCCAAATTTTCATTTTTTGATGCACAGCAATTCTGATTCCAGTCTCCTTTTTTTTTTGTATGCAAGAAATGTAAGAGAATACAAAATATGCAAGCAGGTTTATCAAATTCAAATTCCACAGTTTGATTTAGTACAAAATAGAAGCAATCATAATTAAATACTTTGATACTTATTTTAGGATGGAATTTTCATTTCACAAATCATAGTTTTACTCAGCAATTGACAGTATATTTGAACAACCTATTGGATATTTCTTCTTCCACAAACATGAAGTATCCAAATGCTGTTTTCCAAAATCTGGATATATCGTCAAACCTGAAAAATTGTTTAACTATTTTTACATTGAAGTGCCAATGATGGTAAACTGGAGTTAATGATAAGAAATAAAGATAGCTATTTTTTTTTTTTTTGAAACTTTACTTAATAATGGTGACTCTTCGAGATTTGAATATAGAACAGAACCTATAATTAAGAAATTATCATGATTTTAGATTAATATAATGTAGAAAGATTGGGGGGAGTCAAATCATCATGTGAAAGGAAATTGGGTGTTATTTAATTGTTGCAAAGCTTAACTTCTATAATTAATATAAGAATTTAAGATTCAACAACTAATAATAAACTTAAAAAACAGTTGGCAAATTAAAATTGCAAAAAAGATAAAATTGTATGCCAATTGTGACTACCATAGATATATTTGTTTGAGATATGAATAATAATATCACAATCCTATTATTCAAATGGAAATAATGTGTTTTTTGAATAATGATATAAAACTTTAGATGTTCACATTTAATGATATATATTTTTGATTCATTTAAATTTGGACTGAGATATCCAGTTTAAATTAAAATCACATTCTAATCTTAAAAAAACATAAGGAAGATCTGGAGAAGTTTTAAAATGTGATGGTGATATGTTGGCTTCACAACTTTTGAAATTGTTGAAGGATTCAAAATAGTGATCATTATCAATTCGTACTCACTATTTTCATAGCATAGTTATTAAAGCTGTGTCAGTCAAAAGTAAAATAGTGACTTTCATGCTGAAATAGAGTTTATTCATAACACACAATATTATAGGGTTGTATACAATATATTGATTATAAACGTGTAATACAATTTATGAATATACTATACAATATTTTCATTAATGATATATCCAAAGTAAAAATTTTCATTCAGTATAATTAATATTAATACAGTATTAAATTTTAAAATGTATACATTAGTTTTAAAATTGTACACTGTATTTATTTAGTTTTATGGATTAAAATTCTTATGAATCTTACTTGGCTTGTGGCAAAAATTACAATCATCATGTTGTAATTTAGTTATCATAATTGTTTTGTTAGAAAAAAAAATTATTCCACGGATTACACAAGTAATAATGAATTTTATATGATCAAAAATTACTAAATCTAAATTAAAAATTGCCTTTAATCTAATTGCTCGATTTTAAAATATCTTTTAATTTGTTTCAGAATAGCACGTTTTTGCTAATTTATAAAAATATAGAGACAAAAAAGAAATGAAAATTTTATTCAGCATAAAACTAAAAATAAAATTTTTATATACTGTTAATATTTAATTTTAAATTGTGTATAGTATAAATATTAGCTAAAGTATTCAGTTAAACAATTTTGGATTAAAATCTTTATGAATGTTAATTTCAATCAAATCAAAACTATTAGTAAATGCTTTGGGGTTTTAAAAAAATGTGACATAATTTCATGCAGTTATTAATAAATTTTTTATGATGAAAATACAATACAAATAAATTCAAAAAGATTCTTACTTTTAATATTTATTTAAATAGTTCATATCTCTACTTCCCACTTAATTCACTATTTGAAAAATTTCTAAATTATTTCAAAGAAAATGATTACTACACTTAATAAAATGTGATATCTCATGGCCAAAAAAAGAAAGCCATTGTAGTGTATTTGTATATAAAGTAATGTTTATTCCAGATCTGCATAGTACATATTATTAGTAAAAGCCTTAAATATTGATTATAATATGCAAACATAGAATGTATTAGGTCTTTTTTTTTCTTTTTAATATCGTAGAATTTTTATTTTTTCAAATTAACTGTGCAATTATGATTCTGTAATGTAGATTTCTATAATTTCACTGCTGTTACACTGTTAATAAATAACAAGTCTTATGATCACAACACATGCAGTTAAAAGAGATATAATTATCATAACTTTTTTAATTCTAAATAGTTTCATATAAATAATATAAGATTATGAATTTTAAAAAATGAAACTTCAGTATGGGCTTTTTTCACCGCAATAAACAATTTTGCAGTAGAATACATTAAATTGTTAACTGCGGGCTTTCTCTCTGTCCATTTTTCTGTAAATTTGCATAGTGAAATAACTTTTTTTTCTCTTAATTATATTGAATTTTTTTTTTATTAAGTTTATAACTACTTACATTTTCAATTGGAATATTAAATCTAAAAATGCTGTAAATCAACAAATGATATCTAATATATGAAGAGAAAATCAAAGAATCTAGTTAACCATTCATTTTAATTTTTTTTACTGGAGATTATCAACCACCAACACTTAGGGTACTTCTCCAAAAAACCCATGATCATTAAAGGATTTATAAAGTAATGATGGACCTTTAGAATGAGTAATTGATGTCTCAGAAAACTGGATAAAAATGAGTGCTAAATAGATGGATTATAAGAAAGAACAATTTTAAGTTAAGTGTTTTTGTTTTTTTACATAGATTTAAGTTGAATTATCTTGCCTAATACATATTTTAAATGCATATCTGCATAATACACATATAGCATAGTTTACACATGCATATATTGTACATTAAGCTTTTTTTATATTGGTTAAATTGTTTGTTAATACAGTATTAACAATTTATGACATAATTTTTATGGTAGGAAGGAGCTAATTTTTCCCTATAGAAAACCATTATAATTTTTTGCTTTTGGTAAAATCTTTTTATTTGATTTGTTTGACAATGAATTTTGGCGAACCAATTGCCTTTGCTAAGTGGGGTAAAGGTGTGTATTGATCCATATAGTTGTACTGTTTCTTTTTAAAATGTTTTTATCCCAATTTTAAAAATTAAATGTTTTATTTTAGAGTATTGCTGATGGTAATTTGGAAAAAAAAAGAGGGCAAAGAGAAACTTTAGAGATATAGATTTAGAAATTAATGAAAGATATTTATTAGAAAGATAAGATTAGCAATGAAAAAAAAAAAGATTGTTTATTAGAAAATTGTTAGAAGAAATAAAAATATGTTTTGTTGCAAAGTAGTTGTGCAAGATGAATTGGAAAAGTCTATAGCATATAAAAGAAAGAGAGATAAGAAAATCAAATTAAAAGATGATCTTAAGAAGAGAAGTTAATTTTGAGTATTTAATTAATAGAGCAAAGTATAGAAAGGTTTAAAGAAACTAATCTTATATAGTGACAGATGGTGATATATCATGATTGCTATAATAGTGTCAATTCTATATATGCTTGTGTGTTTTTGTTTATGCATAAAATTATGCAAATATTGACTCTTTAAGTACATAATCACTATACATATATACAAAAAAAATATGTATATATTTAAATTAAACTTATAATTTTTTGAATGTTCAGTTGATAACGGAAAGTAAAAATATTGTGAATTTTGATTTATTTAATAAAAAGAGCAATAATTCATAAACAGTTGTTTTGCCTATGACATGAAGTTTATATGTGAAGCATTTTAATTTAAATAATTTGGATAAGTGATATATTTGAAGGAAGATCAGTTTTATTTATTTTTTAATTTACCAGGTTTTCTTCGGCTAGCTAGTCATCAATCGTTTGTCAGGATTTTTAGTAGAACGATCTGATATTTATCAGATGAATTTTTACAAAAAGAAAAGACATTGCTGTTAGGACATAAGTATTGCCCCCCCCCCTTCTATTGTTAATTGGTTAATTATAAATAAGTATGTATTTTTACAATTTGTTCGAAATGGGAAATAGATTTGTTTTGTTTTTTGTTTGTTTGTTTGTTTTTTATATTGTAAACTTATGAAAAGTATTTTTCTTGCTTTATATAAGACTGAACTAGTTTTTTTTAAAAAAATTCATATATTTAAAGCGTTGATCTTTATAATAAATATAAATTTAACTGATTTACTATGTTGACACCTAATAATTGAATCATGTCTACATTAAATCTCTTAATTGTTGAGATGTTGATATGAGGGTGAAAAGAGTAGAATATCTGAATAGAGTTGAGAGTTATTATTTATAAGAAGTCCATCTAGTTTTTATTTTATTTATTACAATAGTTGTTTGATCCGCTTTTGTTATTTAGACTTTTTTTTTTAACAGTTTATATTCAAACATTTTTTTCTGGCTGTAAAGAGTTTCAATTCTTAGCTCATCTTTTATTTGTAGTTTAAACATTCAACTATAACTTAGATTTTATCACCTGAGATGATTTTTTAAAACTCTGGCCAATGTTCTTAACTAACTGAACAAGTTCTGAATGTGACATTGTACAATGTGGAGGACTAAAGGGCAGCTACAATTTATTTTCTTTTAAATCATGTATTTGTGAACGCATGTCTTGTTACTTTATTTTATATATATTATCTTTTTTATAAGCGTGAACAATCGATAAATCAATTTTGAGTTTATATATGGTTTCTAAACTGTAAATAAATAAAAATATTGCTTAATTATTTAGTGAAATATATTAAAAGGTGATAGACATTTTTTTTTTTCTGTTTTGGATAGCAATGCTTTATGTAAGAGTGGAGAATAATACTACACGAAACGTTGTGTAATTACTAACCTGTATTGTCTATTTGTGTGTTATTACTAACAAGTTGTTTATGTTTGGAAAGTTTAAATAAAGTTTAAAATTTTCTATGCATTCAACATTCACTCTTAAATGATGGAAATAGTCCAACATATCACATCTTATATATTATTCTGTCTATCCTGGATTTATTCGTTCAAATGATAGATGGCTCAGAATAGATGTCTTCATTGTAAAAATATAAAAATGGAAATTAATTTTGAAAAATGGTGTATAAAATTAGGCAAAATATATAAACGTTCCCTCTTATATAATGCATTCTTTATTTTAAAAGTTATCAAACTAATTCATAATTTTTATTTTTAAATTTTAAAAGTAAATTTAAGAATATATTGATCCAATTGTTGCATATAACATCTTATAAAGTTTGAAATTCTAATAATTGACTTCAGAAAATAAATAAATGTGTAATAACATTGATTATAAACCTGCAATTCTAAAATAATTGAGAAGATAATAAAAAAAACATTATAGAAAACATTGCCATTTATGTGACATCTCAAATGCGTTTGCAGATGGCACATGCTGATATTATTTTGTAGGTGTATGTTAGTTTGAATGTTTCAAAAATATATTCTCATATATATATGTGTGTGTGTATGTATGAAACTGTATCTTTATAATAGACTATTAAAAAAGATGATTGGATTGGGGACATGCTGATTGTTTGAGAAATAATCTATAAACATCCATTAAACAAGGTATATTAATTTTAGTAATAATAAAAAGTTATGTTTGTATTTTTATATAAATGATGAAATTAATTTTATTATAATTAAATCTTTTTAAAACATGACTTATTGTTTAATAGGCGGGAATAGGCTTTGAACTTATTACAAAAAAATACAATTATACCCAATTAGTATTTTTAAACTTAACTCTAAACAATTTTTATTAAAATAATTTATAGGATTGTTGTTTTTTATTTATAATTACCATCATTAGTTTAAGTACCACCTTCTCCAAGACTTTGCTCAATTTCTTAAATATGTATTTTAATAGCATCAATCGATTTTCTTTTCTCCTTACCCCCCTCCCCCCATATCCATTATAGTTCCTTCCACCATATATCTTTCATAATTTTTTTGCATCAAAATTAATGTTCAATTTAATTTATTTTTCATTTCATAATTTTCTTTAAGAATAACATGTTTTCTTACTTTTTGTTCTTGAACTTCTTTCCAACTTTTCTCCAAATTCACATCTCTTATATATCAATTCGTTTCTCCATATCTCTGCTTCAAAACATTTAACAGATATGATTTAAATATAATTTTCATTAGATCACAGAATATCCTCTTAACCTTGCTAAAACCTTTTTCTTTATTTCAATTTCTTTTAGTACTATTTCTAATATCAGATAATTAACATTTCAGATACATTATTTAAAAATACTAATCTACTCTTCATTTTTTATCTGATATATAATCTATTGATACTTACATATATAGATATTCTATGCCTTTTCACATTCATATCAATTCACTGATAATTTTCTAATCTTGTGATCTGACCAAATAACTATACACTTGGATCTTGTACAAACAGAAAATGATAAATTTGTCAAAACAAATCATGTGTACATGATATTTTTGCAAGATTTATAAAGTTATTGGCAGTCTGAATAAATATGTGAAAAGGCATAGCAGTTCTAATACATGACAGTAAATGTACCAGACGAAATCTAACAATACTAAAAAATATGAATTTCACACAAAAATAAATCTGAAAAAGTTTTATGCAATTCCCAAATGTTACTTTAAATACAGGCAAAACAATCACTGAATTACAAAACACTTAAAATATACACATTACAGTACTTACTATGAAAATATATAATATGAATTATCACAATGAAACAATCAATTTGTCTATTCTACTTTATTTTAAGTGGATAAAATTTTGTTTCAAAATGGAGACTAAAAGTAAAAATTTTTATTTTCCCAAAATGGAGACTTACTTAACATGTGATTGTGCAATGTAATGCCTGCTTGGGATCTTCACCTGAACTATTAATAAGTAGTAAATATATTTTTTTCAAAACCAAAAAATAAATTTAAATTACTACACTTTTATTATTTCTTCAATGTGGTGGACTAATTTTTTTTTATGCTGTCCAGTATAAATCACATGAAAATGATCAGTAACTGGCAGATCATAATTCAGCAGTTTTATGGGCTTTCCAAAAGTCCAAATAAATTGCTGATTCCTCTTCCATATTTTGTTTGATGGCTTCCATCAGAGTTGCTGATGTTCTACCATGAATTCTCTTGATGAAACACTTATCCATCTCCCTGCACAAGCCATCAAACATTCACTGTTCTGGAAGAATTCATCCGGTTTGGGATTTTTCTTTTTGTGCAAAAGGCTCTCATCAATTTCAAAGATTTTGTTAGGACTTCCAATTTTACATTTTTCTCTATTAAACAAAGTTCTGTTTTCCCCCATTCTATGGATATTAATTTGCAAGCCCAGTTGTAAATAAATCAGATTGCCATAAAAATGGAATTCTAGAATCCTCTAACCATCTTCCCTTATGAAGGCCTATTTTATTATTGCATAATAAAATGTTACAACACCGTTGCTTGTCCAAAGTGTGGATGTCCTCGATCGCATTGATTTCAGTAATGGGTCATGTCTGAATGCTCATCATTTTGTACTGTTTTTTTTTTTAAAAAAAAAAAGTTGTAGTATTAATCAGAAAATTGGGAAAAAATAAATCAGCATTGAAGTAAAAAACACTTTGAGAAGAACTTGTCTGAATGAAATTTGGACAATAAATGTAAGTGTAAATTTATCATGTTGGATGAGATCTCATCAGATCTCAGGGTTTATTTGACAGGGTAGCAAGGTTAGAACATTTATCACGAATATGAAAAGGTGTGCCATCTCATTTACGTTGCAGGATTAATACATAATTATCTCTTTATTTTTTATTTTCTCCACTTTAGGTTAATATCATTCACATTTTTTAAAATAAATTATATCAATTCTATATAATATTTTGTTAATATCATCCTCATTTATTAGTTTTAGCAGACTTTTCTCAAATTATGTGGTACATTTTAATATACTAGTTATTCTGTGCAAAATATAAATCTATTTACTGATTCCAGATTATTTTTAAAATTGGTTAATATAATAATTCTCTTACTGTTAATTTATTAATATATATATATATTAATTAGAAGATTTTTTTTAAATAAATATTATTAAGGTTTAATGAGATTTTTATTTTATTTAGAGTTTAGTTATTGTGAATCCAAACAAGCTAGCAATTAAAAACTGGACTGACAAAACTGAAATTACGTCATCGAATAGTAGTATTTATTTGCTTGACTTCCTCCTGTAAATGAAAATGGAACCTGCTCTTAGCTTATTTTATAATTTTAAATAAAGGAAATGATCAATCATCAATTTTATATATGTGAAAGATCGCTACTTTTCAATTCATTTCACAAGTAAACAAATCTCTCTCATTAAGTATTATATATAATAATTAGAGTTTACAAATTTATAGTTATAAATATTTTCTGTGCATTTTTTTAATTTAGAGTTTAGCTATGATAAACTTTTCTTGCTGAAAAATTGACATCTAATTTAATTATAGCTCCCTGCAATCTATCATATCAATGAAAGCGATTAATATTATATATCATTTTAGAATGTTTTAAAGTAATTTTAATAATATAAATTTAGTTGCCATAAAATACTTTTTAGGAATTCTTTTACTCTTTATCAAATTTGCATGTCTAACTCTACATATACTTTTGCAATGGTCGATGCAATATCAACAAATTCAATAAAACTGAAATACATACTGATCTTATCATGGTAGTTTTAGATTATTATAGTGCATCCTTAAATAAAATATTTACAATGCCTCTCTCTTTATTATATCAGAAGGGAAATCTGTCTCATTTTTATATAATAAATTTAATTGAAAGAGTTATCATTATGTTTAAATATGTAACTTTTAACATGTTAAATGCAATTATGGTATATTAGAATCATTGTTATCCATCAATATCCAAGTCTGCCTTCCTTCTTAAAAAAGCTTTTAAAGTATTTGAAATAATTCACATTCTCAAGCTTATAACCATTCAAAACAATAGTTTTTGAATATTACCTTCTAAATCAAATTTTTTAGACATTGATTCAAAACATTTTGTAGATCATTCTTTTAAATGGCAAGAATTTTTTTCACTTTAATCAATTAAAATTAGAAATTCTACTATCAAATATACATAACATTGTGATGCTTCATCAAATCATCTATAAACCATCTCAAAAAACACACTTTTTAAAAAAAAAACAAAAACAAAGTTAGAGCTAGTACATAAGCCTGTTTGACACCAATTCTCATATCATATATAAGATTTTTTAGTACCAATATAATTATCTTTTTACATCAACATGTAACAGCTATGTAACTTATTCTAATAACTGAATCAAACACTATGATAAAATTAGTAAAAGTCAATGTGTAAGTCATGCTTTTTATTAATCAACTCCATTCTCCATTCCTATTGCTGGACAAGAAAAACCATGTCTAAAATGCTTTTTGATTTTTTAAAATTAAAATTTTGATAACTACTTATCTATGTTTGGGAGTGAGTTATTCAAAAAAATCCATGGAAGTATTTTTGTTATAATGAATGATACTTATATTCAATAGTTTTTGTTTTCTTATTTAAAAAATTTTTAACAATAGAAACATCTTGATGTTTAAGTGACAACACTTTATATATATATAAGATTCCATTCATTGTTAAATGTTAAAAAAAAAAAAGTCTATATATTGCATTAAGACTTGCAGCCTTTGCATGATTCCATCTAATTTACATTAAAGCAATCATTTGAATTATTGTATCATTATTCAAACAGTGTTCATAATATTATTATATAACAATATTCAGTTCTAATATGTTAAAAAATATCTTAAGTAGACATTGCAGTTTTAATTCACTCACCATTCTTTAATTTAAGTTGTTTGTTGTTGTTTTTTTTTTTTTATATCTTTTTAACTTCTGCCTATAATCCATATATCATTTGCACTTCACACTTTATTATTCAGACAAATAGAAAATTCCATATTTTCATTTAATTGGGATTAGAAAACATATTTTTTTCCTTTAGTGAATGCAAAAACAGTCTTGTTTATTTTCTAATACATTTCATAAAAGAATTTCATACTTCACTAGCAGATTCAATTTGATAATCTAAATTGAGAATTTCATTTATTTTAGCTGTTATTGAAATTTAATGTGTCTTTATATTTTGTAAAGAATAAGTATCACATTTTTATCAATTTTGAAAAGGACTTTTTAATTGTACTATTTTTCTGAATATTGTAAGATAAATTAAGTGAAGATAGGATTAGAGAAAGTGAATAGAGAAGAGACCAAGTTTGTGCCAAATCATTATCTAAAAGGGTCATCATCATCAACCATTATCACAATTCACTGCAGGATGAAGGTCTCTCCGAGTTCAATCCATCTTTTCCTATCTTTAGCTTCTCTTCTCCACATCACCCCTGCACACTTCTCTTATTTCATCCACCCTTCTCACATGTGGTCTCTTTCTGGGTCTTTTACAATCTCTTGGAATCCAGTTTAAAATTTCAATTGTCCATCTTTTATCATCTCTTCTAACAATATGTCCAGCCTAACTCCACTTCAGTCTTTTAATTTTTTCAATGAGGTCAGTAACATCCCTTCTTGTTATTCCCAACATGCATCTCTCCATACTTCTTTGAGTGGTCTGAAGTCTCTGTATTGCTCTTCTATTAAGTGTCCAAGTCTCAGATCCATAAGTAAGAACTGGAAAAACACATTTATTAAAAACCTTCCTTTTTAAACACATAGGCATATTTCCTTTTAGTATCAAGTTATTTCTACCAAAAGCACTCCAACCAAGTTTAATTCTATGATTAATTTCATCCATTATATTTCCATCTGTATTAATAATCTGACCAAGGTATTTGTAACTGTTAACTTCTTCTAACTCATCATAATCAATCTTTATTTTTATATTTTGAGAAAATCTATTAAACATTACTTTAGTCTTTTTAATATTTATCATTAGTCCTACTTTCATCTGATAACTCCTGCAACATTTCTTGTAGCTCTAAAGCATTATTTGCAAAAACAACTACATCATATGCAAAATCTAAATGACTTAAATAATCTCCATTTACTTTCACTCCTTTAGCTTCCCATTTTAATCCACAAAATACTTCTTGCAGCACTGCTGTAAAAGATTTTGGAGATATGGAGTCACCCTGTCTTACACCCTTTTCAATGTTGATTTTCCTACTATCATTATGTAATCTAATTGTTGCTGTTGCATTTTTATAAATATTCTTCAAAATGTGACGATATCCTGAATCTACACCTTGATGATCCAATGCTTTAATCGCTGAAAAAATGTTTATAGAATCAAATGCCTTTTCATAGTCTACAAATCCTAAGCATAATGGCAACTCATATTCATTTGTCCTTTCTATAATTTCTCTCAATACCTGGATATGATCTACTGTACTAAAACCACTTTTAAATCCAGCTTGTTCTCTTGGTTGGTGGAAATCCAGTGTTTTCTGTAGACGAGTTGTAATTATCTTAGTTAAAATTTTTGTATAAAACTGATAAAAAACTGATAGGTCTGTAATTTCTAATATCATCTTTATCACCTTTTTTAAATATTATTATCATTTAGACATTTGGTATATAACTTTGCTAAAAAAAATTATATTTCTTCACCTGCTTCTTTTAATATATCAATTACAATTCCATTATTACCTGGAGCCTTCTCTTTCTTCATAAATTTAATTGCATATCTCTCATTTCCTTATTCAAAATTCTGGGCAATTCGGAAGATATAATATGTATAGGAGGTACTTGTTCTTTATTACTATATAATTCTTGATAGAAGTCTTCTACACATTTTATGATGTTATCTCTTGTTTTAGTAATAATGCCTTTTTTTTTTCTTATTGCAGATATAAATTTCCTACCAATACCAAAATGTTGTTTTATATTCTTTTGACTTTTATTCTCTTCTACAGCTTTCTTTGCTAGTTCACAATTATACTTTCTTATATCATTTTCAACTCTTTTTGGCACCATTTTACAAAATTCGAGATATTCAATCCTTTTTAATGCATCATTGTTGTATATCCTTATATTCCTTCTTTTCTTCATAAATTCTCTAGTCTCAGTAGAAAATTTATTGGTCAATTGCTGCTTTTTTCTACCAGCTATCTTTGTTGCAGTTTTTAAAAGTGTATCGCTTATTTTCCTATTAATATCATTCAAATCTGAAGCATGTTCAAAATCTACTAATACTTGAAACCGATTTGTAAGTTCTAATTTAAATTCATTAGAATGTTCCTGAAGATTAGGAATATCAACTGTAAATATTGTTTTTCTTAATAATTTTTGTCTCTCTAGTTTTGCATTAACATGTATCTTACATCTTACTAATCGATGATCACTTCCTGTGTTAAATTTATTAAGAACATTACAATCTTGAAATATGTATTTTTGGTTAGTCAAAATATAATCCAATTCTGCCGTACCTTCATTTGGATGCTCCCGTGTCCATTTCCTTTTAACATTTTTTTCAAAAAAATAATTCATAATATAAAATTTTTCTTTTTCTGCAAACTCCACAAGTCTATGTCCTCTCTCATTTCTATTACCATAACCAAAATTACCTACAGCATTTTTATCTTTCATTTGTTTACCAATTCTAGCATTAAAGTCTCCCATAACAATTTTAAAATGTTGTTTACTCTGATCAAAAGCCTTTTGTACATCCATATAAAAATCTTCTATAACTTCATCATTATGAGAACTTGTTGGGGCATAAACATGAATTATCTGCATTTGGTATCTGCTATTAAGTTGTAAAACTAATCTTGCAACTCTGTCTGATACACCATCAATCTCCACAATGTTATTCTTCCATTTTTTATTTATAATGAATCCTACTCCACTTGTATTTCCAATATTTGTGCCTTTATAGTAGACTATATGTCCACTTTTTAAATCAATTGTTTCTTCACCTTTTCTTCTAACTTCACAAAGCCCAATAATGTCCTATTTAATATAAAACAGTTCTTCTTCTAACTCTTGCAATCTTCCTTCACTTGAAAGTGATCTGCAGTTGTGTATTGGGAAATAATTGGTGATTCCTAGTTAACTCTTATTTACATGTGTGAATATATAGTTAATATAAAAATCAGTGTATTTTTATCTGATGAAACAATTTTAAAATAACACATTTTTTCCATTAAGCATTTATTTTTATTATTAACTTTTTTAGATATGACATTATGCTGACATCTCAAAGAATATGCTTTGTATATGCATGTGGGTATGGGTATTAATTTATTAACATATTGCAGTGACTAATCAAGGCATTAATAAGGAAGGAAGTTTTGTATGTATATGTGAGTGGGTGAGTCGATGGGTGGGACTTTTGAAGATAGAATTAAGAAAAAGATTTGTTAAATGTTTTGTTGGAATGTAGATTCATATGAAGAGAAAATTAGCAACTTTAAATAAAAAGTGATGTATAAATAAATGTTTGGAAGTTTTTAATTATAATATTTAAAAAATAATGGGAAAGCTAATTGGACGGATAAGATGTGCTTTATTCAAATGTTGAGAATACATGAATGTACATTTTTTATTAAGGAAATTATGAAACCGGTAAATTGAATCGGATATATATTTAAAACCAGGGGAATTATAAAGAATCTGGTTAGCAAGAAAAAGGGACGTAGGAAGGAAAGAGAATAATTGATCTAAAAATAGTAGTGATGAGTCTTTAAATTAAAGCAGTGGACAGGGATTGGTTTTGCAGATGATGTGAAGAATTTTCCTTCGGGGAGGGGGGGCATAAAGATGACGATGTATATATAGATGTGTGCGTATATTTAATTACATGGTATCTTGGATTATTTTTGAATGCTAATGCAAAGTATAAAGTTAAGTAATTAAAATTTAAATATGCATTTGTAACACTATATCTAATAAAGATATAAATATATACGTATACATACTAGTAATTATTGCTTTAAATGAGTGAATGAAAATAACACTATATAAAGACATTACATCACTTAACATTAAATGTTTCTTATCATTTTATTATTTTTATCAGATTAATTTGAAATATTTTAGAATTCATGTAAGTTAATACTTTTTTTTTTAACTTTCCACTGCTTGTGTATGTATATATTTATACATCTTTCTTTTCATTCTTTTTCTTTTGGAAGGTTCGTTTACCTAAATTTTTAATGTTGAAAATATCTAGCATGCTTATTGATGCAAGTAACTGATTGGCTGTCAGAATTTAATATATATATATTATTAAAATCACTGCCACATTGGTTAAGCTAGGATTGGTTAATGTAATATGAAAAAATAAAATGCGTCTTTGCCAATTTAGCTTTATAACCTGCCTAAATATATCTTTCTAAGGATGAGGAAACTAAATTAAGATACTGCATTCATATTTAGACCAACCAAGTAGAGTGAAGATGTGTTAAAAGAAAAATAATTCTTTTCTACCCCCTCTGCTACCTGAATATCACCACCCTTTAGACAACCATATAAGGATAAAAAGCATTGTTGAAAGGGACCGTTATCATACCATTAAAAGGATTTGAGAATTTAATTCAAGTTGTCTGCGAAGCATATAATTTGTTTTGTTTTTGTTTCAGAACTTGATAGAGAAAGAGTTATATTTTCCTGGTGCTTTTCTCATCAAGTAAATAAAAAATAAGAAGGGAATTTAAATTTTTTTTTTACTAGGAGGGTCATTTCTAATTGATTTGATTTGAAAAAGATTTTTTTCCCGCATTGCATGAAAATGAATTTTAAAGGTAAAAAAAATTAGACTTATGTTTTTAAAAAGAATAAAATATAATGAATACTTACATCTGAAATTTTAAAGTTTGCTCACTATTTGCTTTCATTTTTCTTTTGACAATAATAACTATCATCCTAACATTCCTAAAAGCTTTTGCATTCATCCTAAAATAAAAATATTGTACAAAACATAATGACGTTGACTATACCCATATAGCAATAAATGATTTTTAACATCGTTTTTTTTTTAATTTAAAAAAAAAAAGGTCCAAATGTAAAATTAAAATTGTTTGTAAAAATGCAGTCTTAAAATTATTAAAATACGCATGAAGTTAGTAATGCATCTTTTTTAAATGTCACTACTAGGTCATAGAGGAATAATAAAAAAAAGGCATTACCAGACTTGCCATCTTTATATATTGATAATTTTTAGCAGTTCCCCATTCTTATTTTATCCTCTTAATAAAATTAACTACAGTCTATTTATCAGTCAGTCATTAAATGACTGGTAGGATTGGTTTGAGGGCAATGAGATTTAAAAAGAGAACCTAAGTTTATTTTGGGAAATTGATGGGTCAAACTCCAGACCATAGATACAGCAGATGAATGCACTAACCACTGTATTAGATGTAGTTCTTTAGTAGTATTATATTGGGATGGTTATGTGTCTCATGGCATGCAACAACATAGCAGTGTGTGTACATGCATATATATATATAAAGTTGAAAGGAAAAGTAGAAATAAACAATTTTTTTTGTAGATATTTTCTATATGATACAGAAATAACAGTTAAGGATTAAATAATTTTGATTTTAAATTTGTTTATTATAAATTAAACATTTAAAAAGGTCTAATTAATATTTTATTCTGATTTTGAAATTAAAACAAGCATGTTTTTATGTTACAGTAGGTATACTGATAATTATAAAATTCCTGCTATCTATTTTGATTAGCAAATTTTTTAAATTAAAGTTTGTATAATATATTTTGATTAAAAAAAATGCTACAAAGTTGTTCTTCAAAGGATTAAAGTGAATTGAAAAGTCATTAACTTTTTTCAATCAAGATAGAGAAAACTTATTTTTAATTACTATATCCCCCCCTGACTATAAAAAGATTGGAAAAAAGATTAGAGGGGAGTTTTTAAGAGTATTACAAATTATGACAGATATCATGAAGTTATAACACAACAAGAAAGTGCAAATCCAGCTGCTGCTAGTAGATCACTATGGTAGAGTTTGAATTCACATGGAAGTATTTGGTCTGTTTTTTATATTCTCTATAGTCCATGTTGTGTATTAGATGATATGCCTGAAGTCTATCAAGTTCTAGACTAAATGAAGCTGACTATATATATGCTGCCAGTTACTGGATTATACCTTTCTTGAAGATGACAATAAACTAGTTTACTGTTTAGAAGAGACCAGCTTACCCAGAAAGTCCATCAGTTGCTGAATAATTATTTTATACAATAATGTTTTATTCATATGGAGAGGAGCACAGATAGGGATACATCATATATATAAAGTACAACTGGTGAATAGTGTTATATATATTGAGAATGATAGTATTTCAAATAATTTATTGAAAATGACATTTAAAATCTATAATTTAAAAGTAAAACAAAGGATTGATTCATAGATTATTTTATTATGAAAAAAAAAGTAAACTCCAAAAATCTTTCTAGTTTGGAAAACAAAAGACTTGCTGGAGTATTTTTTTAAAGAGGCATTTATAATTAATCAAGAGTAACCTGTTAAAGAAAAAAAAGAACTTTTATGAAGGGCTGTTAAAGAATTAATATTACTTTTTTTAAAAAAAAAAAAAAGAAACTTTGTTTTTACCATTAGATAATGAATGAATTAATAATTGATTCATATTATTTTTAAATTATTATATAGCACATCTGAGTTCTTTTATATATGTATTAATTGTATATATATTTAATATGGAATTAATTGTGAAAAATATTTTTTAATAAGCCTATTATTTTGACAAATTAAAATATATGATATAAACGTCAGTGTGTGTACACATTTCCATGGATACCCACATATATATGTAAAAACAGTCATTATTTATGTATCATTAAAATGTGATATAATAATAATAATAATAATAATAATAATAATAATAATAATAATAATAATAATAATAATAATAATAATAACAACAACTTTGGTGCACTAGGTGTGCTTTCTGATTTGGTAATAACCCCAGACGGCATCCAGCCACATTTGAGAATAAGTTGATTAAAATTCAAGTTAGAGACAAGCAGATCACCAGCCCAGATATTATGCAGCTACTTAGTCCCTGCTCAGACAAACAGCAAAGTTATAAAGAATGAAGTTGCTGGTTTATGAATAAACTGTTAAGTTTTTAATGATCACAAATATGATCATGGGACTTTGCATTTGAAGGACAAACTAGAACAATATAAAGGCTATGAGATAAAGAAATTCATATAATGTCTTCCATGATATACCAGGAGATTTGAAATCAAAAAACAATGATGAAATTAGATTTCCTATTTCCTAAGAATTAAAGAAAGTATGGTCCAGATTATGCTCCTATTGGACAATAATGTGCTTAATTGACATTTCTAAAGTGGATAGAATCATGTACAAATTGCCTATATAGATATGTACTTTTAACAATGAATATTGTAGCACTCAAAATTGAACTGACAATAATAGGATTAAACATGTATCTTGCTACAATTAAGCGGCATTGTAATACTATGTAACTAAAAGGATTACTAAAGTTTATTATTGTTGAAACTTAATAATAATAATTTAATTTAATTTAATTTAGTACATTTAACAGATTTTACATCCAAACAAAAATGCACAACTAATCTAGTTCACAAAGCATTTGCAGAGTTTTTTACACAGTAGTCCTAAATGTTCTATCATCTGTTTCAAATATATTAACAGCATTAAAGTATTTATTGTACAATCTAGGTAATCTTACTAATACTGAATTTTTTAATGTTTCACTTTTAAATTTAATAATACTAATAATAATAACAATAATAATAATATGATGATGATGATAATTCCCATATATTATGGCTTGTCTGTGTGCTTATATAGTTGAGTGTCAGGTAGACACAAATATGTTACAATTAATCATAATTTTTTATTATATGACAATTCAAATATGTTCATAAATTATTATACTGCACTTGAGTTATTTGTAAATCACAATGTGATAGCTGATTGTATTAATCAAAATCAGAAGGCTTAATTTATATGTATAGCCATATTCAGCAAATATTGATTTCATTTTAATTGTTATTAATCAATTGATATTTCATTGTTTAAAGTTATTCCAATGAATTTATTCAATCCTAAATAGTTTTAGAATATTATATATTAGGATTATATCTTTTGCTCACAGTAAATTATAGAGCGTTTCTTTCTGAGCTAGATTTATGCATATAACTGTCTGTTATATAAAAACGGGGTTATATTCTGTGTTTGTTGAGATCCAGTTAAAGATGATCCTGGATTGGAACAAAGGGAGTATCATTTAAATTCCATGTATTATATTTTATTTAGTTTAGTATTTATTATAATTTAAGTTTATAGTTGGCCAACATTAATGGTGCTAAGGTTCCAGATCATTGATGATGATCAGCATGTTATTGTTTTTATTTTTATATATTCTGATGAATTAGCATTTAAGTTTGTGTATCCAAATTATTGTCTAAATAATCTGCCCCAAGCTGGCAAGGGTTAAATAATTAACTAGTCTATAGTACCCTCATTTCAAATCTAGCACAAGATTGTCTGTTGATTTATTTTTATTGATGATCATTCACAATGATGAATCATTATTACTTTTGTGTAATGCTGCTGATCTCTCAGAGTTATTTCTCTTGCTCATTCCTCCTTATATTCATTTGTATTTAATTTAATATTTAAATTTTGTAGTAACTTGGGGTTGATGATAGTGATTTTTCATCACTCCAGGTTGCACCTCAATAATCTATACCATTGCAGCAAATATATATTATAATGTTTGATTTTAATTATTATCTTTATACACAAATAAAACATACATAAAATGCAAATGATTTTGAATTGTTTTCATAACAGATGAATAATTAAAAGAAAAAAACAGATTAAGATTAAGGCTGCCTTAAGTAGATAATGCACATTGGAATTTTTTTTTGGGAATGCATCACAATGAAGTAGATTAAAAGAAAAAAATTGCATGCATATAGCAGCCACTTGCACAGGAGTAAGGAAAGAAAGCAAATTTAAGGGACCCCTATGGGTGCTCTAAATAATCGAGTTTTGCAATGACCATTCAAATCAATTTGTGAAGCACAAATATACTCACATGTAGAACATACTGATCTATTTTTCTGTTTTGATATTATGTGATGCTGTCTTTTAATTTCTTCAACCCAAGACTTTTCTATCTGAAATACTTCAATGACATATCTAATTGTAGTGTTCTAATGCATTCATTCTATTCTCTGCCATACCATCATTCCGAATGGAAAGAATCAATATTGTACTTTTTTAAAATGTTTAGATGAATCTATTTTTTTATGCAAACCATGCTCAAGTTTTTTTAGAAAGTCTTGCATTGGTTATTCATTTTACATGTCCAATCCAACAAATGTGTGATTTTACAACAAGGGATTCAATTGTATCACATCCAGTAAGATGAAAAACATATTGATTGGTTTTATAATTTTGCCATTTAAATTATGAAACATTCTTAAGTGAAACTTGACTAATGCCTTCACATTTCATCAATAAAGTATCCAAGTCTCCCTTTCATACAATAAATTAGGTAAAACAACAGCTCTACATATAGCTTAGTTGAACTAGTTATTTCCTGCGATAAAATATTTTATTATTTAATTGTTTAACATTAACAATAGCATGTAGCAATCTGGGTTATATCTCAATATCTAAATCCATCCTTTTACTTATAAAACTACTGACATATTTAAACTAATTTACATTCCCAAGTTTTTTATGGATTTTTCTTCCATTTCTGATTGATAAAGAACTTGAGTTTTTTGAAAATTAATTAGTAAACCAAAGTCATTATATTCTGCATTCAAATCACATTTTGTAAATTGTCTTTTAAACTGTGGATAATCAGTATACTATAAATCCTGAATCCAAGAAAATGAAATTTTTATTTTCATTTTTAATCAATTCATATTACAAATTTCACTATCAAATCTGTATCAAATTTTGATCTCTATAGGATTAAACTGCCTATAAACAATTCCAAAAAAAACAGTGTCATAAAAATTGAAAACAATGTCAAAGGAAGTATACATCCTTGTTTAACATTGTTTTTATTTCAAATGTCTCGAATTTCCACCTAGATAGAAACTGTATAAAAGAATAAATTTTGGTGATTAACCAACCAATTTCAAACAATCTCATAGACCTGTCTTGACTAAATGAATAAAAGCAATACATAAATTGTTCCTTTGTTTCTAACAGTTTTCTTGCATTTTCTAGCAACAAAAACCAAGTCTATAGTGTTTTTTGATTTTCTAAAACTACACTGAATTTCTGGTAATCGTAACATTCTTGAAAACACCTTTGCTGTAGTAGATAATAATGACATTACAAAATACAGAAATTTTATTTATTCCTTTTGTTTTTAAAATTTGGGACAATAAAAACATTCTTAGCATCACTTAGCATAGCTTCATGATTCCATATATTACTTTTAAAAAAAATCAATATTTTTGAAGATAACATATCACCACTACGTTTTAAAACTTTTCCAGATATTTAATCAGGTCTTGCAGTTTTCCCCTTTTAAAATTATTAAAGAGCAGTATTGACTTCATTAAGCTGGATATCTTTATCCAAATTTTTCTTGTATCATTATTCTCAACAGATAATCAAAATACTCCTTCCACATGTTTAAAACATCTTTATTGGAGTGCCATTATTGGATTTAATAGGGTTGTGATATTGCTTTTCAAGTCTAGTTGTTGTTTTCAGTGCATCAAAAAATATCTAGAGTGAACATTATCAGAGAATGTCTGTATGTTTTTTCATAATTTTTATCAGATAATTATTTTTTAAACATGAACTTTTGCCTTCTGATCCCTATATTTATTATGAACTTTTGCCTTCATATTTTTATTTTTATGAATAAAGTTCCATATGTAATGTATTATTCTACCAACAAAAAATGCCATGTTTTCTTTTAATCAAATTAGAGATAAGATTATTGTCAGGAAATCAGTTATATTTCTTCTCTTTCAAGAACCCAAGAATAGAGTTACTTAATTCGTAACACATTTCTTAAAATTTCATGTACCACTATTATGTCCATCCTAAAAGTTCAAATGAGCAACTTTAGTTTTTGATAGCTACTGAAATGTAATATATGTAGTAGATACTTCTAAAGAAGAAACTTCAATTTTTTTTATATATTATTGGAATAAGATATACCCCTATCATCATAATCTTAGAGCATGCTAATCTATAATCTATCAAATGATCTGTACTTGTAAGTGCATGTATAATATGGATTTCTCTTGCATTATGAATTTTAATTATAATGTAATCTTGTTTGAGAGTAGATGCTTCCATATTTTATTTATAGCAATTTTTTTGCCTACAAAAAGTTTTAGGCTAGTTAATGCATATATTGTGCAAGAATTGAATAACAACAGACCATTTAAATTTATAACGTTAATGTCTTTTTCCCCCTAAGAACTCATGTGCATTAAAATTTCCAATAATAAAAAATAATAATCTTTTAATGGTTCTGTTGTAATAATGTTATCTAGCAAGGAATAAAAGCTTTCCCTGAATTGTTTGAATTTATTGTTGGCATATATGAATTAACACAATAAACATTGATACTATTGTGTAAGCTTAGTCTTAATACCATTAAGGAATCACCAGAATAGAAGATACCAAATTAGACTTTACAGTAATTCCAACAATATGCATTCTCCTTTCACTGATTGATGCCCTTCCCCAAAAAACTTATAAACATTTACTTGTTTGATTAAACATCTTTTTTTCTAAGGTGATTTTATTAAAAGTAGCTACAACAATCTTTAATTTTGAAAATTCCTTAGACACCAGTACTGTTCATTCTGGTCTTGAGTAATTTATATCAAGTAAAGTTTGCACATTCCATGTACCCATATTTAATAAAAATTAGATTTATAATATTTATTTTTAGTATTGTTACTGCTTTGCTTTACCACAGCTACGGTTATTATTATTATTTGTATCACTTTAACAATATGACAATCTGATCAGGCTGTATGAAACAAGAATCCTCCTTTCTTTGCCAATTTAAAATTTTGTCTCCAATCCAGTTCAAACTGACTTATTAGTAATTGTACTGCCTCAAGAAATGACCACAACTAAGGATTGCCAACCTGTTAAGTCTTTATCCCATCATTGCTTTCTTTATTCTCAAATGTTTGAATTTTTAAAAAAAAATTAAAAATTTGAATCAGAAATGTTGCATATATAATTAAAGGATGGAAATATGCCTTGTACAAACACAATTCCATTCTCACAACTATTATATAGAGAGGATCAATCCTGAGGAAAGAAAAAAGGGAAACAGAAAAGGTTTGTATTGGAAATAGTGCCTGCCTTTGATGAATCAAACATCTTATCCTACAACACAGCAGAAAATTCTCAATTGGTCACTGTTTCATTTGTTATTCACAGTTAATCCTTATATCTGTAAGTCATTTCACTATTTGCCAATTGTGGAGTCCATTTATAGCATCACTATTGCATCTAACAAATTTGTAATATTTATCACTGTCATTCATATATATATACAGTAAAACTTTGATCCATCATTTTTCAAGAGAATGGAAAAGAAAACAATAGATGTGGGAAAATGATAGTATCTAAAATACATTAAAAATTATAAATAAGAACAATTAGCGATTAAATCACTGAAATTTAAATCTAAATTACAACTCACATTTTAAAAATTAAATATTAGACTCCTATTATTGAAATATATATATAATTTTGATATCTTAGTAATTAATTACATGTATGGGTTAAAAAATAAGTATACTGTATTGCGATTCCATATTTGTAAATATTTTGTTTAAATTCTGCGAATATTTTGATTTTATAAAAGAGAAAACATATGTGAAAAGTCCTATAAAATTATAGATTTTATAAATCTTAAAAAATTTAATCTGATAAAAAAAAATTCCAAACTATTATAATACAATTCATTTTTATATATTGGTCAATCCTTTTTCACAGATCATGCCTTAGAATATACTGATCTATTAGACTAGTATAATGTCAAGATTCTTGTTGGTATATTGTTTAGAGATTTATAGAAAATAGCCTATCAAACCAGATATCTATGTTCAACCTTGTTAATTGCTAAGATTCTACCTTTGTTTCTCAATCATGGTTAACATTTCTATTTAATCCATTACAGCATACAACTTCAATCATAATGTTTCTCAATGACCATTCAAGCTAATCCTAACTCATCTGTGTCTTGTGCAGCATTTACCCAGAAGAAATGCTACATATTTTTCAAACCTACCCATATTTCTCATCTCTATGCTTATTTGTGTTTCACAAGTGCACAATTAGTCTCAAACAATTGCTTTAAAAATGTGTAAAATATAGTCCTATAATGCATCACACACCAATAATCATGTAGCTTGCATACTACTTCATGATATTTGACAATAAGAAATACAATGTACTCAAAAGAAATAACAAAGGATAGTTCAACTCGTGCCTAATATTTTCTCAAATTTTTACCCAAGAACATCATAAACAAAACTTTGCAATCTATACTCAATTGTGCATTCTCATAGCTTAAACTTTTATTTTCATTAACATTCCTCATAAGCACTCATTCTTGGAGTAACTATAGATTTGTTGTGCATCTATCCTTATGATCTTCTGTATGTGTAATTTAAACTTTCCTTTATGCATATATTAATGTTTGTAATAAAAAATAATCATAACTTTAAATATAAGTAATTGAAACAGTAATAACTATATCTCCCACTAACAGAACTAAAAGATGGATTGGTATCATTCTTTTTTTTTAATATAGATATGGATGTTATATAATTCACTGGGAGATGCAGTTACTTCCATTTCAATCACTTATATATTAATATCTGTAAATATTACATTATCAATAAAAAATACTTCTTCTGGGACCACTATTATTGTATTGCATGCATGGCATGTGCACATGTGATGGGTATAGCTGCTGTTGAAAAAGCTTTTACTTTTGTTGGAATTTCACACAGTTCACACAATTTGTTATTTACTATTTTTTTCTTCTTTTATTTATTTAATAAAATATAATAAAACCAGGCTAACTGATAAAATTGACATGCTTTCAATGAATTAAAACTAAAAAAAAATAAGCACTTATAATTATTCCTAACAACAATGTTTCAAAAAAAGAATATAGAACAAAGAGTACTGATTTTTTTTAAAAAAAGAAAAATTTCATGTGGGAAATTTGATTTCAAGATCATGATTTGTCAGTGATTGATATGATAAAACGATAATTTGAGGAATGATGGGTCCAGGAAAAAATTATACAGAGTTAATTTGGGCTTAACAAAAAACAAACAAACAAAGAATGCAGAACAATGGAAGAAAATAATGATGGACAATCAAAAATTAAAAAGAAATTAACATTAAGTAATTTATTAATCCGGATGAAAACAGAATAGATTAAATTAATCATAAATTTAATTTGGAAATATTAAATGGAAATATGCCTATGCATTTAAAATGGCATTTTTTAATAGAAGTATTTTCAACAATTCTTATTTATACATATAGAAAAACAATACAGACTTCAGACTATTCAAGAAATTATGGAGAGATGTATGTTGGAAGTAATTAAGAAGGGATTGGAAGTGAAATATTAGATGAGAATACAAACAGATATCAGTGACATTACTAAAAGAATTAAGAGACTGAAATAGAGCTGGAATGGCCATATTGGTAGAAGATATAATAATAGATGTCACAGTTGAAGTCTTAAACTGGATTCCAAGAGATTGTAAAAGACTTAGAAAGAAACCACATGTGATATGGATGGATGAAATAAGGAAGTTTGCTGAGGTGATGAGGATAAGAAAACCTATCAGAAAAACTGGATTAAACTTTTAACAGATTTTCATTCTGTTATACAACAATGGTAGAAAACAATTATGATATATGATTTGAACTGATGTCTATTGAAATAGCATTTGAATATGTATAATAAATATATGGCTAATCATTCCACTTAGTGTTTATATAAAATTGAATCTATAATTCACTTCACATAAATCTGTATGTAGTGAAAAATTCATCAATCACCAGCTCTTTCACAATTCATATTTGACTCTGTAATCATTTATTGATTCAGCTTTATATTGTTATTATAAGTGGGTAATCAAGTATTTAACCATTCATTTATTAAATGTATGTTGTGGGTTTTTTTTTTTTTAATATCCATGTGTTTTAAAATATTTAAAATATACAAAGGAGTATTTTTATTAAATGGGTTTCTTATGGAAGTAACACATTTTAAAATGTGTGTTCGAATATTACAGTCTTTTTCAAAAATATCTATATTTATGCATACATGGGTGAAATACTAATAATTATTCTAATTTATTACTTTGACTTTTTTTTTAAATTTTAATCTTTATTTACCTTTATAAATTGCATTTGGCTACTTCATTATTATCATATCATTGTTATACTATTTATTGTTCATCATTTAATAGTGACTAACATTATATTATGCACTTTTGATATTTTTGATTTCCTTGATATTGTTTTATCCAATGACAAATAAACCATTTTGACTCTGAATCATTGGTAATCATATATGATTATTGATATATTTTCTACAGAATTATTGTCATGTACATTTTTGCATAGTAATATAATGATAGATTAAAAATTTAAACTACCTGAATCTAAACTTCACCTATCATTTCTATGCTTAAATGGCATTTGTTCTCTTGAGCAACAAATGTCTAAATAATATCTCTTCTAATATCTATTGTAATTTGCCACTGTGATGATATGTTTGCCCTGGAATTTATAGATGACTTTTGTTAGCTAAAAAAATTTATTAGGGAATTTAGATGGGATCTTGATGATAATTGCACTATGATGATATTTCTGCCCTGGAATTTATAGTTAGATTTTGTCAGCTAAAACAATCTAATAAGGAATTAAGACAGGATCTTGATGATAAAGAATTCTAATAATATATTAGTATCTGGATGGCTATATTCTGTTTTTTTTTGTGGTGAAAATGTATTCACAAATTTAAGTATAGCATTTGTATCTTGATGAATACAATCTTTTCTGCTGGTTTAGTAAAGCTTTTATACTGAAGTCTGTTCTTGATTATTATCACTGAATTTGATAATTTTCATATTATCCATAAACCAAGTTATTTATGTTTAAATTATACTTCTAGTTATTACATTTCAACATGCATTGGAATAACATGTCATATTCACTTGATTTTAGAAATGTCTACTAAAGTTGTACTGATATTTATAAAAATATTTTTTTATTGATAAATGATCTAAACAGGTCTTCATTAACTAAGACCGTAGATATTACCATATTTTTCTGAACATAAGACCAGGTTTGATATAAATTTTTGCTTCAAAAGATACTCTAGATAAGATATGGATATTTTAATCATGTTTGATTAAGCTTATCGGTTTATTAGCAATGCCATAAATGTGGATGTACTTTTTAATAAATATTGATAACAGTCTTCTTCATCCAGTATAACTGCCACACTATTAGTGATCAAATATTCCAAGCAAACATTAAGATAATCTCATTTGTTTATAGCCATAAAAAGATTATTATGACCAATGTTTTCTCTAAGCTGTGCAGTGCATAATTGTGCAGCAATTTTGAAAGCCTGTGCATTGTTCAACAGCTTCTGCATTCTTCAGACATTCCAAGACTTGAAGTATCCATCCATTTCTTTTATGTTTAAACATATAAAGTTTAATCCAGATGAATACTTTTTATAAAATAATTAATAAATTGAATTAATCAGTACATGCAGTGGTGCCCAGGATGATTTCAGTTTAATAGTGTTGTGCTCTATTTGAAACAACCAAAAATGAATTACAATATTATTTGACCAAGCACTGCATTTCTCCACTGGCCATTGTCATGGCAGAACGTTTGACGCAACTGGGACTGCCGCTTGAGTGTGATGTAAACTTTTTATTATTATAATTTTTAAAAAAAATCATTCAACATATAAATATTTTATTTTAGGTTCTACAAATGTGTAAACATTCAGCAAGTCAATTAAATTTTTTGTCGAGTCAATCTAAATATATATATATATATGAATTTAAATATAAATGGCTCTCCCGATCAGTTGAAACTGAAATGCCATTGTTATCAAAAATTTTAATTACTGTATTAAACTTGAGAATGCTTTTAGTTATCAAAACTATACAGATGACATCATTTGTAAAATTTGCTGTCAGCCAAATTCAAAATGTGAACTTATTACTTGTAAAAAAATAGAACGAATGGAAAATAGACTATTTAAAGCAACATTTAAGTCAAAAAGTTCATATTGATTCAGTTATTGCAATAAAAACGATGACAAAATTTTGAGAATTTTAACTGAAAAACTGGAAGATCGTAATCTCAAATTAGAAATTGCTGAACACAAGAAAATAGACAAAAAAAATTAATTAAAATATTAATAGATAATGTTATACTATTAATTACCATCAATTCGTCAATACTTTCTGTGAAATCCATACATCATAATATAGGAAAATATGTTATATATGAAAAAATCATTTTGAATCATGTTTTTAAAGAGAAAAGAAATTTTTAGTTTTTTATTAATAATGATGGTGGTGATTTTAAAGGAAAATACATTAATATTCCCGAATCATGGTATAGCAAGAATTATTTTTTCAAATCTATAGCATGAAGTTTGAATACGTTTATATCATTGTCTGATACTTGATGAAAATACTGACATTTTGTTAGAAAATAAAATAATATATATAAAATACAGATTAAAATTTGAATCCAGCTATCAGACAAAATTTGTGGGCATTATTAAGCTTATTGCACATGATAGTCATTCTATTGAATAGGGATAAAAAAGTTTTATAGAGAAAATAATCTTGATTTAACAAAAATAGTTATGTTTACTACTGTAATGTTATGAAAAACAAATGGAATGGCTGCTCATCTGCAAAATGGTATTTCACATTTAGTTCTATAACCTGTGTGACTCAAAGAAGATCTCAGGAAGAAATGATGCATGGAAGCAGTTCCATTTATTACAGATGTTGAAATCCTTTTAAGAGCAATATATACAATGTCAAGTAAATCATCTACAAGAATTGAAAATTTAAAAAAATTGGTTGACAGTTTAGAAATTGATATTATAACATTCAGATGTATCAATGAAGTAAGATGTGTATCTAGATATTAAATGCTCTTGTAGGAAAGTATGACATTTCAATAAGTTACTGCACAGAACAAGTTGAAGAATTCAAGATCCAATAAATAAATATTGTTTTAAAAACCCACAATATTGGATAGCATGTGTGATTCTTCAAAATGTATTTGTGGAATTATTAGCATTAAACAAAACTTTCCAAAGGACATATTTATCTTCAATTATGATACACCAATTTGCAAAGGGATAAATTAATAAACTAAGAACACAATATCTAGATAACATCTGATGAAGTATGGATGTTCAAACAATTTTAGATTCTAAGGATTATGTAGATACTTTACAATACAAATTTATTCAACTGTTTTGCAATCATTTGGAAACTAAATTTTAAGAGGAAGATATAAATGACTGGAATGCCTTGGATTCTTTTGTAAAGCATGGAAAAGATTGTCAAAAATGTTTAATTGTAAAATATGAAATTATTATAATAACAATGATAAAAGCCATATAAGCTTAGATACAATTTTAGAACAGTGTGGTAATTTGAAAGTTTTAATAAATGCAAAATTGGAATAATTGAATCATTTAATGTTTTAGTTACAGTTTGTCTTAAAAGTCCAAGAATATGAAAAACTTTTGTTACTTTTTATATTTGTGCAAGTCTTCAGCATCATTGTGAATGTGGTTTTAGTTTAATTAATGCGATAAATCAAAGTTCCATAATAGACAAGACTGTATATTTATATTTAATTGCCATTGTATTTAGTATGTACATTGTTATTAACTATTCAAACATGGAAATAAATACTATATTTTGACATCTTTATATATATATATATATTGTTGCACATTGATCAGTTTAGTGTGTTAAATTCTTGTACTTTTACTTCAGAGACAGTTTATTCTTAGAGAGAATATTGATCATGACTAGTAATGAACATTTGGATAATTTAATAAAAATGAAGCATTATATCTTGTCAGAAAAGCTAATAAACCTAGACAAAATTAATAAAATTGGATAAATCATAAAAACAATGTGAAAAAATAAAGAACTAATTATTATTATTTTTTGATATTATTTTAAAATTATGTTATACACAATTTTATTATATATAAATTATTTTATATATAAACATGCAAATAAATGCTATATTTTGATGTTTTTGTATATATTTTTTTGTTGCACATTGTCTGATTTAATGTGCTCAATTCTTGTATTTTTAGTTCAGTCTACTTTTAGAGGGAACATTGATATTATGATCTAAGATTCAAGTTCAGATTGCATGAATTTTAGGAATATTTTTAAATTACAAGCAAAATTAGCATTATTTAGATAGATTGTCACTGCCAATCCAGATATCCAGCCAACAATAGTTTAGAAATTACTATTTAGTTATTATTGTCTAAAATATTGATTATACTGTGATATAGTCTTCGTGTTAGAGGTATTACTCACAGTTAACCGTATTCTTTATATTTTCATTATCATAATGCTGTTATTTACATATGTTTAGTCTATAAATATTATAAGATCTGAAATAAACATTATAGACTCTTTACTTTTAGTTATATGGTTAATATTAAAACTTAGAATTTTTGTTCTTTTCGATATTTTAGATAACTTTGCATTTTTTCTACTTTTGCATTATTAACAATAGTTTATTTAGTATCATTTAATTATAGAGCCATCTTTTAAAATAGACACTGGGCAATTTCCATTATATATTTGATTCCTGGTTAATATACATTGATTATAGATATTTGAATCTTTTGAGAAAAGGGTGGTAACTGCAGAGCCATCTTTTAAAATAGACACTGGGCAATTTCCATTATATATTTGATTCCTGGTTTATATACATTGATTATAGACATTTGAATCTTTTGAGAAAAGGGTGGTAAAAAAGCAAAAACAATCCTCATGCTTATATTTAATATTTTCATCACCAGCAAAATTCACTCTGTATTACTTTTCTAGCATCATCTATATAAGAAATTTCACATTTCTGAAGGTTTTGAATATAAACCAATCTGTTTGTTTAAAATGTTGAGATCGTAGCTTGAATAGCAAAAAATAAAAGTGTTTGCTGGTGGTTGAATGTAAGCTAGCATTCTTCACTGACAAATACCTATAGCTAAGAAATTTTCTGAAAATCTGATTCCCATTAATTACTCATATCTACATATATTTTTGTAAAATAGAATAATATAGAATGTCTTTGATGCAAATGTTAAATCATTATTGATCCTCTATAGCAGTGGTCTTCAACCTTTTCACACCTGCGGACCGGTAAAAATAAGGATAAGGTTCTGCGGACCAGCAAAAATAAGGATAAGATTTCGCAGACCGGCGGAAGTCTATAGGTAAATTTTCTTAAAGATAAGCATAATTGTTATAACTGATCAAAACAATGTTAAATATATAAGATAAAGTTTTATATATATATATGGAGTTTATATGATAAAAAACTTTTTTTTTTATTTTTTTAGAAAAGTAATAAAAAATTTGATTCTACCCCCCCCCCCATAAACATCTGTGATAACTAGAAAAACAAATTAACTTATGAATGATTGATTAGATTTTGTTTTCGTTCTGTTTTCTTTTTTTTTTAATTGAGTAAAAAATGAGATGAAAAAATAAATAAAAATTGGCTATATTAATTAAAAGTTTAAACTCTTATATTTATTATTACAAACTTTTTACTGCCCGTCTAGCACGTGGACCTGCAGAAAAGTTCCACGGCCTGGCACCGGGCCGCGGACCAAGGGTTGAAGAACACTGCTCTATAGGATGGAGGTCACTTCAAGTTTAATTCAGTTTCTCTAATCCATAGGATCTTTTTTTTTTTTACTAGAGTAATATAAGATGGATTGTTATTGTTATTAGTATAGAAGTTATATGTAAGACAATATAGTCATATATTGCTTTGTTTTTCAAATCATTAACTAAATAATAAATGACAAAATGGCTGCTGGGTTGATATGTGTAATCCATTGCTCTTTATTAATAAAGTTGTTGTAATCTAATCAGACAATCTATTTGACACTATTGCTGGATTTTCTTATTATTTATACTTACACAGATGATTTTAGAAGAGACATAAAGCAAATTGTTGATATTGATGTAGACGTTAAATGTAAACTAAGAAGAGAACCATGGATTGCTTTGTTTTTGATATAATCTACTAAATGCTTACAAATTTTCACTATCACAGCTCTTTTAAAGCCTGGCTTTATAATGAATACATCTTATTTAGTTATATGTCTTGGAATGTTTCTGCAGTTTTGTTTATTATTATTGGTCAGATCTTATTTAAAATACTCTTATCCTTATTTTAGGAAACAAATCTTTCAAGGATTTGTACTATATAGTTATCTTTGTCATTAACTTCTTTTTTTTATACTAATCATTAAGATCAAATTTTTGAACAACAAATCAAATTCCCATAGAAATAATGATACAGTAAAAAATACAAAATTATCATATTTATTTTAAACAAAACAAAGACAAAGTGAATAGTGCCTTATTCCTTCTTATTCTTATTTGAAATTTATTTTCAGATATAAACCTTATACTCTTAAATTTTTTCTTAATAAAAAAGTTGTCTTTATTAATTTTTAAATAAGTAGTAATGAATAATTGTCAGTATTCTTCAAAATGGTCATATTCATAATTAATAGTAGTTTATAGGTAATTATATGAAGAGGAATACCCCAAAAATGGAATCATTTTCTGGTGGGAGAGCCCTTTGTCAAACATGCTTCTGTTGTTGTGTTGGAATCTGTCAGTATCAGTCTGCTGATTGGAGTCATCAAGCGAAATCATAGTGTCATATATATATATATATTTGATAATTTTGTCTCAATTATTCATCAATTTTTGTAATAGATGAAAAGTTGGAACAACATAAAAAATTTTTTTCTTTTAGGGAAAACAGCAGGGGAAACCGTTGTAAAGCTTGAAACAACTTACAAGTAAGCTACTCTGAGGTAAAAACAAATATAGAGTGGTTTAATGGAAGAATTCAAATTAACATATCCCAAAAAAGCATGGCAAGTGAAATTGACTTTGTTGATATTCTTTTTTATGCAAATAGCATTGTTTACTCAGAATTCATTCATAATAGTCAGGTGTTGTATCTACAGATCCTGAAACTTTTACATGATGTAGTGGAATGAAAATATCCCAATTTGTGGCAAAGTGGTGAGTGATGGTTTCATTATGACAGCATGCCAGTGTACAAAGTCTTGAGTGTGTGAAACATGACCTAGCTTATTCATCCACCATATTCACCCTTTCTCATTCCATGCAACTTTTTTTTATTCCCTCAAATGAAAAAAATGCTTCAAAAGAAAAGACTTTGCAGTCTTGAGAAAAAAATGATGATGGCATTAAAAGACATCATTTTGCCACATTTTCAGGACTGCTTTGAAAAATGGATAACATGTTTAGAACTGGTGCATTATATAAATGGATAATACTTTGAAGGAGATTCAGTTTATAATATCTAAAAATAAATACACAATTTTTTTATTACAAAATTCTGGGTTTTTTTAGTAAGTCTTATATAATTCTTGTAAATTGAAATGCCGAAATTTTTTTAACTTTTTGTCTCTTTGGTCAGTATTTAAAATTTGTTTTATAAAATAATTCTAAGCATTCAGAAGTTTATTTTAAACTATTTTACAATTTTTAGTGTAATCTTTTGTTGCTAGATGTTACTGATTATTTTTTACTATAAGTTTAATGGGTGGTAGTATCTACATTTGTATTTATTAAGTATTGTTTCTAATTTTTTTTATTACATTTGTTAACATAGCATTTTCTTTTAAGTTTAAATAGTATTGATATCAAACTAACATTGAAAATGATAATCATATTTTTTAAATCACACATTGAAACGGGGGGGGACGACGACTGTATATTAAAAAAGTATTTTGTTTTTAGTTTATCATGGATAATGTTGTCATTCTCTGAAATATATAAATTATCAAATGCAATTCTATTTAATGCATCTCATCAAGAGATTTAGTTTTTTTTTTTGTAATCACCATTTGAATTTGACATTCCTAAATCATTGCTTGAAAGATACTTGAAAGCAGTGCCATATGACTGATAAATCCAGTTCATTTAATATCTTAAAGGATAAATATTTTATTTTATTTTTGCTGTGTTCAAAGTATTTTTATTTATTATATTCCCTTAAGAATTTTTATTGAATATTTGTATAAATAAATTGATGCATTTATAAGTATACATCAATTTATTTATGTACAAACATGTTTAAACACACTTTTATATTTAATCATCTAGATACACATTTTTACAATAATTTTTATTCAAGAATAATGTGAAAAATAGTAATATACTTTGAATGACAATATTACTTTATAAGATCACAGTATTGACTTTACAGTAAACAAATCTGTTCAGCTTTTTTTTAAAAAAGACATTACTTATGTGTTTATTAAGATTTGTGTGCTTGCTTTTAAAATAGTATTTAAGTGTTGGAATATGGAATTTATTATAAGTCACTTGAATTCTATTGGCATTATTCAGCATTTATACTTTTTGTCTTTTAGTGTACACATATTCTTCTTGACATTCTAAGAGTTAAAATTTTCTTTTAATAAATGATGTTCATTTGTATAAAATTGTGTGCTTAACAATTTTTTTTTCATAATATTCATATGGGTACACTCCCCAGACAGTCCAACCTCAGTTGATTTTCTATCCAATCAGAAATCTGGAAGAATCAATAAATGCTTTTTTTTTTTTTTTGTAAAAGTCAATTTTGGATGACGTTCTAATAATTTCTATGCTTGTTCATATAATATTAGTGATTGTATAATGATTAACAGCAGTTTACTACTGGTAGTAGCAGTAATGATAACATTCATATTTATTATAACAATTTTTGTTTATGAATTTTAAATGTCGGGAAAAGACAATATGTAAGGAAAAATTGAATAATGATTTTAATATTTAATCTATTAGATGAAATACACAGGCTTATATATACCTGTGTCTATATATGTAATAGAAAGTCTGTGCTCATACCCTGTCTATTATTTAATCTATTATTAAATTGTTGTTTTGTTTTGTTTTTTAAAAAATGATGATACTTGGGCAATAAATTATCTGCCCAAAAATAGAGACGAATATGCGGGGAAACTTTTTTTAAAGAAAAAAAAACAGTTTTTTATTTTAAAAAAAAAAAACGCCATCAATCTTAAAATAAAGAACTAGTTTGCTTATTTTATGTAATCATAAATGTGCCTTAGAATATTCCTGTGATAATTATTTACTCTTTTCTCAATTTTTGAAAATGAAGGGAGGAACATTAGAGTGTTGTTCTGAAGGTTTGTGATGATGGTGTTCTAGCTGTATTTTTATATTGGACTATTTCCATCATCTAATATGTGTGTTGAATGTCTTTAGAAAAGTTTAATTTTTAGTTAAATATTCCAAATGCATTCAACTGTTAGTAATATCACAGCAAACAGGTTAGTATATGCACCAACTGTTAGTAATATCACAGCAAACAAATGTTAATAATATCACAGCAAACAGGTTAGTATATGCACTAACTGTTAGTAATATCACAGCAAACAGGTTAGTATATGCACAACGTTTCGAGAGGTATTTTTCTCCCCTCTTCTTCAGGTGTTGCTGGCCTGACCAGTGACAGTACTAGCATGGGATTCGAACTGGGTCCTTAGATTCTTGATTATTGAAATTTAAGGTAACGCTCTAACCAACTGAGCCATCCTGCCAAAGGCAACAGTATGTAGTAATTTCATATACTTATCTATGAGGTTCCTCCTGATTTCTCCACTTTTTCCTCAGAGCAAAGTTGATTAGTGATTTCCATACATTATGTATAGTCACACTAGGTTGGCTTATGGGATTTTTTGCCATTGTCATGTGAGCAGCTATTTTTACTAATATATTAGCGTGGGAATCATTACCTTTTTACTTTTAGAATGAGATATTTAAATGCTGTGGATTACACAGTCAAATAAGTGATTTGAAGTTATGATTCTCAACTCATTCTATATATTACAAATGTGTGTCCATTTTATATTGAGATAGTATAATGCAGCTATTACTTCTGATGAGAGGGATCAAATTTTTATGTTGAATCCAAGGGTTACATTTGGCAAATGAGGAAATTGTTGCTTGTTTGTTTGTTTTCAAAGTTAAAAATTGAGTTAAAAAATTATCAGTTGCAGCATAATGAAATATATGCATTCCAAAATTGTACTATGCCATATGAGATTTGGTTGATGAAGACAGAAATAATGAAGTGTTTTATATTGTTGTGTGTTGGCTTGTTTTTATATGTGACCAAACAAGAACACTAAATTAAACGATGATAATTGACAATTTATTCTTAAAAAGAATACTAAATCCTAATATTTATTTGAATTTTATGAACTGTCTTTTGTTAAATATTTATTTTAATTTTAGAAATTAGTTTCTTTGTATAGTATATTAATTGTTAAACATATAATTAAAGAGAGAAAATCCTAATTTGTTTGCATTGTTCATATTTTTTGCAAATGCCTTTTAATGTCAAAGCCATCATATGCAATGAATGAAAATGATTTCATTTATACTCATTGCATTTGAGCAAATTACATCAAATTCAGCATTAAAAAACTTGAAAAAAAATCACAACCAATATACTAACCTATTATTCCATGATTTATCTTACATTCTAATCATCTTTAATATCAAAAAGAACTTTAAATACATTAATAACTTTAGAATATACTTCCGCTTTTGGCAGCCATCTTTGCAACTGGTCTTACAAAAAGCGTCCCTTAGCGATTCAATTTCAGGAAGATAGGGACGATTGTCCCCTTACCTTTACGTTTCTTATTCAAAGTAAGTCGGTTTTAATCATTATATATTATGGAAAGTGATAATATAATCGATAACTCGCAAATTACGGTTAGCCCCGATCTCAGCATTCAATCTAGCAATGCAGTCATCGGTCGTAAATTTTATAGTCTTAGATCTAATCTAAATTCATCCAAAATAACTTCTACAACAAATAAAAACCCACAAACCAATATTTCAAAAGAAAACAGCATCACAAATATCAACAAAAGTTTAGAAAATATTCAACTTACCCCTAATATAAGTAATAGCATTAATATCTCATCAAGCGAAACTATTGAAATTCTTAAAAATTCAAGTAAAAACCAATCATCACCTCTCCGAAGACTTTACGCACCCTCAGAAGACTCTAATGAGCAATTTACTTTGCCCAATAATACCCTGGAAACCATATCTGATAATAATAGACAAAATTACCGACAAGATGATTTCGGCAATTTTTTAAAGTAAAAACTTTTACACCAGAGGTCGACAAAACCAGTGCTGTCACATTACAGTTTGTCAACAGTAAATTTAAAAATCAAAAAGAAGAAATAAATTTTAAAACCGATAAATCACACTCCAGAACAAACAAAGATTATAGCGCAGAACAATCCATTGCTACTTCAGCCAACTTACAATCTAATCCAATTTCTTCAATACCAATATTGAAAAATTCCTCTACGTACGCAAATATCGTAAGGTCTAAAAATTCTGAGAGCATCTCCGAAAATATTAAGGCCGATAATTTCAATGAACTATATTTGAATATCTCAGAACTAGACATAGAACAAGAATCAAACACTTTGGAAAATGTCTCATTTAATATAGACGAACTTAATGACGACATGTTCCTAAAAATAAATAATGAGTTCAACAAAACGATTCCCAATAGCCTATATAAATCGTTTGCTAACTACTACAGTGATAAATCGTTAATCTTAGCTATAACAAATCAACAATGTGCTCTATATAAGTTCCCTCTAGAACAGCTATACAGTCTAATCAATCAAAAACAATTAGGCAGAAGCATTCATATGATTCTTAATCATCCCAATGACCGCTATGTTATCGTTGAGTTTAAAACGTGGGCGGACCGTATGAACTTTAAAAATAAATACAGATCTTTAGGAAATTTTATACTATGCTCCATAGATATGAACCGTCCTGTTACACTATCCGGCAGAATCCAAAACTGCCTTGCCCACTTGAAAGAACAAGAACTACAAGACATCCTTATTAATTATGGTTCAGTTAGCAAATTTAAACACCTATTAAACCCTCACTGCGAAGATCAAATCCTGTCCAATACAGTTATCTTCACACTTACATTGAAGAAAAACATTATACCCACTGACATACCCACTATTATTACTGCAAGAGGCTCTCCTATGGTTTTGACTTTCAGGGGAGTACATCCACAATGTTTCTTCTGCCTTCAAAGAACACACCTCATTAAAGATTGTGCAGCAAGAATATGTACACACTGTGGTATTAAAAAGAATAAAGTTCACAGATGTCCTGGTAGACCTACTAACACGGCTTTCACATCCTTAAATAGACAATCACCACATGGGCCTAATTCAATCAGCAACCTCACAAACCCAGACAACCTGAGTCAAATAAATCCTCCAACAAACTCTTTCACATCCAAACCTATCTTTCAAAATGAAAATATTCAAGAAAGAACAAACGACAACCTCTACACTAATAGTAGTGAATCAGAGATCCAAGCAATTACATATACTGCGCCTAAACCAATCACTCAAACCGATAAGACTAAAGATCTTACATACGATACATATTATACTAATCCTGGAGAAACAATACTAGGCCAAACTCTTGACACAAAAGAAGGCAGTATGACCAAACCATCTGACGAGAGCAAGGAAAATACAAGCGATGAAGAAAATACACTCAAAAAAATTCAAAACAATCCATCCATAACAACTTCCACCCAGTCTAAAACCACTGATACATCTTCATGTGGGTCAGTTAAGTCCAGTAAACCTAAACAAAGTGATCCACAAACTGTCCTCAATTCTTCAACTCCTGCAATAATTAACCATCCAGATGAAAAGACTTGTCAAACACACAACCCGAAAGTCAGCATAGTTAATGTTTCCCAACAGTTACAGCAAACCGAAAATGACTCAGGTCTAAAATTTAAAACAAATTCCTATAACAATAAAAAAACACTTTTATCAAAAGAACAGGAAAATGGAAAAAATACTATTAAACTTAAAAACCCTCAAAAAACCGACACAACAAATACCCAAAATACAAATAAGAAAATTAAAAGAAAATCAATTCGTTCAGATAAATCAAGCTCTGATGATGATAGCGCCCATCTGATACATTACTCACCTCCACCCTCTAACAAACAAATTTCAGATATATCAAGCACAAAGCCTCGCAAATCAATAGAAAAAAAGAGGAAAACCATGGATCCTACAACCATTGATACCATTGATTCTTCTGACGAATCTCAGACAGATTACACTACTTCATCAGACACCGAAGACTTCATGGATGCGTTTCCTCAACCAACAACTATATCACCAATCCATCCACAAATTCAATCACAAGACTCTGATTGCCAAACAACATCAGACCTCATTAACATGGAGATGTCCCACATTGACTTGGTACACTTTGCTGAGGACGGTTTGGATTAATCTATCATGTTCTGCAAAATTGCTGGCATTAACATTCGCGGCATCAACTCAATTGATAGAGTTCTAGCTATTAAAAACTGGCTCTCGCTCTGCTCCCCTCATATACTTCTTATGGGTGAAACTAAATATCACCATAAGACCGATCATAAAATACTATCTCTTCTCTCAACTCTCGGATTTACTAGATTTTTCATAGGCCATTCTGCTTCAGATGGAGTCGGTATTCTGCTCAGCAAGTCAACACCACCAAACAGTTTTAGCATTCTATTCCTAGATGCCAATATTATTATCATAGAAATAGACTATTGGGGTTATCCGATCATCATAGCTTATATATATACAGCCAAAGACACCTCTCAATATCTAAAAATAATCCACATCCTAAATGCCATCAACGCTAACAGAGCCTCCCCTACTATTCTTCTGGGAGACTTTAACACCACATACAATGACTTCAACAAGAGATTTTTGCATCTAATAAATCGCAGATTAATGTGTGGAGAGGGCTTCTTCCCTCCCGAAGCCTACTCATTCTATACTAAAACTAAAAAGTCACTGATTGATTTGGTTTACTACACCCCAGACCTCCATTTCAAGCTTGATGCAGCCTTGGCCCCTGTTGCTTTCTCTGATCATATGGCTCTAATCTTACAACTTACACCTATTTCAATCCCTGCACCTATTGATGGACCTGGTAAAACCATGCGCATGATCACCCAATCAAATATGACCGAAGCGATAGTGTCTGAGGCATACATCCTTTTCCAGAAAATAAACATCCTTTCCCTGCCTGCTGAGGAGGGCTGGTTTTCCTTCATCGGAATACTACAATCCATATTAAATCACCACGCCAGGAAAATCAAAGGACCTAATGGCCTTCTAAATGATCTAACAGACATTAATATACAACTTCAAGCTTTACAGCAAAATTTCACAAATACAGAAAAAATCATCTTCCTTAAAAATCTCTACAAGATCAAGCAAAAGTCCCTTGCAGAATATATATCCATCAGAAGAGCCAAATGTTTCTTAGCACAACAACACTGCTGGACGAGAGACTACCTTAGATGGGCACTGGGGTACAATAGATAACAAATCACTCCCTTATCCATTAGTTCTAATGGAACCAATCTCGTTGGCTTTCCAATGATGCAGCACATCAGCAAACAATTCTGCCAATTAATGCAAAAAGATGGAGCTCCTCCTATAAACAGCTGGTTGGATGCTGGTGACCCCGGCGAACATGGTATCACAGAAATCCAAATCAAAAAGAAGATAACATCTTTCCCTGACGGCATTCATCCTGGCCTTCATGGCATCCCAAATTTCCTTCTCAAACATCTCAGTCAATTCACTGTGCCAATTATTAAAAAAATGATTGATCACCTAGCCTCCGGCAACAGAAACATAACAGATCTTTACCCAGTGGCACTCGTGCCTTTTATTAAAAAAGCAAAACCACTAAACGACATTAACAATATCCGGCCAATTTCCATGACCCCATTGCTTATCAAGATAATTGAGTCAGTCATTAAAGATCAAATCCAAACTCAAATCCTTAGCCATATCTCGTCAAACCAATACGGAAAAAAGGGATCATCAACCTCGCATGCTATGTCCAATGTAACTGCACTATTCAATTACATCAGAGGACATCGTAAATCAAAACCTATTGCTGTCCAGCTGGATGTTGCGGCAGCATTTGATTCAGTCCAGATAAATATCCTCCTGGATATTCTGTCGGAATGCGACATTCCAGCCAGGATTGTTCAGATGATCAGCAATCTGCTCAACAACAGAGAGATTTTTCTCTCTCTTGATGGCAAGATCACACCAGGCTTCAAACCATACAAGTCGATCCCTCAAGGATCTCCACTCAGTGCCCTTTTCTTCACAGCATACATCAACCCTCTTCTGATGGATATAGAAAAAAACCTCCCTGGAATTTTCCTTCCCTCTCTCAATAAAAACTTCAATGTATTCACATATATAGATGACATCTTCCCACCATTAAATACCTTCCCCATCTCATGAACATCTTAAACAGAAATACAGCGAAACTTGGCCTACAAATAAACTTTAACAAATCTTCCATCTGGAAGATTATGTCTGGTAAACAAATTAACTCTCCCTTTTCTGCAAAACCCCAAAGATACCTAGGTTTCCCAATCTTCAAAACACCAACTGCAATGGCAAGAGAGATTCAAGATGCAATCCTCCATTCAACTGAAGCCATCACCACGTCACTCTCTAGAATATACCTTTCATTATATGGAAAGGTTGGCCTCCTCAACATGATCATAATGCCAAAAATCTCATATTACCTTCCATTCGTAAAAATGTCTAAACAATTTCAAAATAAAATCAACCGATTATGTACCAAACTTCTTTGGAGAGGAAGGACAGTTGCTATTAGCTTGCGAGGCATCCAATGACCACGCAGGTTCAATGGACTGTCATTCCACTCAATACAAGCAATAATTTTACAGAAAACCCACAACACCCTACATAATCTGATCCTCTCCTGTGGATACTCCAACATTATTAAAAAAATTACACCAACAGATCGTCCTCCGCCCTCTGCCAGTTCATGGATAGCCTCCCTAATAGACCACATATAACTTTATAACCCAATAATGCCCTTTAACCTTAACAAAAAAATCACCTTATGGGAAGCATACAATATAATCAACTATAATCAACAACCCATAAAAACCAGCCTAAAAGTAACCAACCAAAGACTCATTTCACACTTTAAAAGATGGAGTCTGGAACCCAAATTCCTTGACTTCATCATTAAAATAAATCTCAATGCGCTTCCCACGAATTGGTTCCTTTATCACCGAAGAGGTTTTGCCAGCATTGACCCTATATGTGGTCTGTGTGCTCGTGAAGATGAAACCATAGACCATATTATACACCGGTGCCCAAGACTTATAACACTGAAAGATATAATTATAATCAATTCCAACATAAGACCTGATATGATTTTCTCACTTGAAAATGCCATTCATAATGGGTTTTTTTCAATAATAAGGCTTTCTACTTTTGTCCTATATTCCATATGGATAGTCAGATGCAAAACTCTCATGGAATTACCCCGCCACAAATCATACCATTATTTTATCAAACACTCAAAAAAATCAAGAAACGTGACCAGCTCCTGGCCTCCAGTAAAGTCTTTGATGACACCTGGTCTTTAACTGCACTTTCCTTTTCCTGATTATCAACTCCCACCTACCCAGCATTATAGAATAGGACATTCTAAAAGAAAATATTCATGTTTATATTAAAAATGCTTATTCCATTAATCAAGTTATTAGAATCTCATCACTATACCTAACCACATAAGAGTATAACAAATGTACTCTCATAACAAAATCTAGCCAGATAACAAATAGAACATTACACAATCATATTATTGTACAATTTATTCATTTATCTATCCTTTATTAGTATGTAATCACTATTTATTGTTAATAAAATTTTTGTTGAAATGAACTTTAGAATAATAAATTTTCAATAAAAGAGATTCTTTTTATAGAAGACAAATTTAGCGTGCTCAGAAATAACCTTATGACCTGTATTTATTTTATGGATATATAATACAGATTTTTTTTTTTCTACTTTTATAAACTTTCACTTTTTTATTTAAGCTCAAACTATTGTGATCTGTATAAATAATTTTTTACAAAAACAAGGAATAATATAAATCATTTCAGGAATTTCATTCCTATCAACTTTATCTTTTGTATTACTCAGTAACTCTTCCTTCTTTATTCCCAAATACATATTATAATTTTTTTTTAAAGCAAAAAAATAAAATCATATTTTAATGTTTTTATAATTATTATTATTATCAGTACTAAAATTCCTATTAACCAAAATACCTTTAGTGAATTTATCAGAATAACCAATACTAAGATAATCTTCTTAAAATTCTTTTTTTGAGACAAAGCTATCTTTTTATAACTATTGTAATTTCTCATTTTTTATCATATCTCATCTTATCTTCAAACAATGGAGTAGCCTAAATTCTGTCTTATCTAGATCATGTTGAGCATTTATTTCCATGAACCTATATAGATAAATAATGCATAGCTAATGTCAAGAATAAGCCCGAATCCAAATGTTTCCATTAAGAATGGAGATCTGGCAATAAATAGTAGGGTCACATAAATACTGTCATAAAGCTGAATGACAGAAAAATATATTATCCATACATGTTCTGCAGAGAACTATTCAAACTTGAACTGCAGTCTAGTGTTCCCCAGAAAACTACTGTCAAACTTAAAAGACAGTATATATTTTCTCCAGACAAGAAAATGGTTGATGCAGCAACCCAAGTCCACCTTCAGGACTGGGAGCTGCTAGAACCAAACACTGGCACAAGATGAGTTATCATAATACAGCCATGCCACTGTACTTACTCATAAAGCAGGCTGCCAAGATGCAGCTGAAATAGATTGGGAAATCTATAAAGGCACATGCAATCCCTTTTTCTATAGTTTATCCCAGAGCTAGGAGTTTATACCTTGCTAACAATAGCAGGTGGAGTATAGCCACTGTAAATATATTGTAAATACAAGTGCATATTTGCATTTATGTTTCACTAATAAATATAGTAATATAAACGTATTTACATGTGTTTGTATTTATAGGAGTCTGTGGTTATTAAATTACATACATAATTCAGATAAAGCAACATTTCTATAACAAAATCTCTTCAAAGCATCTATACTATGAAATACAGGTTGATAGCTATCAAACCTAATAATAGATCTCAAATAACTTTTAAAATATTGATTATTTACCAAACGATTATTTTTTAAATCTCTTATCATTAATAAATCTAAAAACTTCAATTGAACAAAATCTAATCTCCTTTTTGTAAAATATATTCCCAATAAGTAAACTCTCCACAGTTTACCTGTCACTTCAGGGTAAGGTAGCTCTACTGAACATCAAAATCATGAGCAAGATCAATTACTACCTTCCCATAATCAAAATTACAAATACATTCATAAAAAAAATCAACACTCTTTGCGCCAGATTATTCTGGGGGAAAAAAATAGCATTAATCAGTATGCAGAAAATGCAAAAGCTCAGGAAGCTCAAGGGCATGTCCATGCACTCTATTCAGGCCTTCTTCATTTAAAAGGCACATAGCTTGATATATAACCTAATTGAAAAGTATGACTACAACACTATTATCATTTCTGTCCCCCCAACTGACAGCTCCCCACCCCCTCCAGCAAAACAGATTGGTTTGACAAACTCATTGAGCACTTGCAAAAATTTATAAATATTACTAGAGAAAACTTTCAAAGAAAATGCAAGATATGGGAAATTTATGACCTCACCTACCCTAACATGAAAGCGGATGACCCAATATTAGGGATTACTAATAAAAAGCTGACTTCATGTTTCAAATATTGGAACATGGAGTCAAAATTCCTAGACCTGTTGATAAAGATAAACACAGATGCAATGCTGACAAATGCCTTTCTCTATTACAAACAACATATCACAAAAATTAATCCAATTTGTAACATATGCCATAGACAAGAGGAAATGTTTGAACATATGATTATTACCTGCCTCGGATTAAGTAACCTAAGAAACACTATATATAAAAATATCAAAATAGACTACTACCAAATCATGTCCTTAAAAAACTGCCTAAAACACCAACCAATTGCAGTGATCAGACTATCCATATATCTAACATATGCTCTATGGACAGTCAGATGTATGAAGATCTTCATCATATCCAGCCTAGATGAAAACACCTTCTTTACTCAAAAAAATTTTAAAAATGAAGAATAGAGACCAAATGCTATCCACCAAAAGATGAGGACACGCAGAACTTGTTTCATGTTCCACAACCACCCTAAAAGCTCTCCACAGAACAAACTCACCAACATCACATTAAGACAAACTGTGGCCTAGGTACAAGATATACACAGAATGAACTAAGCAACAACTGAAATCAACCTATCCTTAGGGTCTTATAGACATTGGCCCCGCTTATGTATTCCCTATTTAGTATATTCATTGTAACCTTTGAACAATAATTAGAAAACAATAAATTTCTTAAGATAAAACTGTTAAATCTAATTAATATTTTTTTCCATCTATTCTTTTTGATTACAAATTGTCATAGCAACTTTAATACAATCATAATTAAAGCATTTTTTTTTTTTTAAAAAAAAAAGTAATATATATAACCTTTTATCCACTAGATGTGCAATAAATACACCATCACATTACAGTTAATAGTTTATCTTTCTGATTATATTTGATACTATTTAGTACTGCTTAATTTAAGATTACATATATAACAGTTTGTTATTTGTTACAATGTTATTAAAATGAATAGCAACTAAGTCTGCCTTTTTAAATTAGATTATAAGCTGATTTGAATGACATTGCATGAACATTTCACCTGATATAAATTTCATTCTTGCTGTGTTTTTTTGTTTAAATATCAATAGAATGATTTGGAAAATCAAAATGATTTTATTCTCATTTGTTATATTTGATAGCTTTGCTACTTGAGAATTAGCAGCTTATCTTTACTTCATATTATTTGGTGCTATTTAATATAACATTCCAGTTTTTGTGTGTGTGTGTAAACTTTTTTCCCCATAATTAATTCCCCCTTTTTTTTTCAACAAAAAAAAGTACATATTTTTAAAATTATGTATATTTATTTCAAATAAGAAAATATAAAATAGTAAGAAAAAACTAATACATAAGTTTTTAAAAGTCTTTTTAAGTGTTTTTCTGTTCAATGTTGTTTTAAATGATTTAATAACTTATATCTTAAAAATGACCATTTTCTTAAAAAAAGTAATAATAATAATAATAATAGTTTAAAATTAAATTATTTTAAATAGTTAATAAATTAGAAATTTCAATTTATTAAAACATTTAAAATTATCCATTTGAAAAATAATACAGGAATGATTTTTTTTTTTTCTAAAACAGTTTTCATTTTTTTAATTTTTTTCAAAAAAAAAAAGTGTTTAAATAATTTACTAGTCAAACACTATTAATCTTAAAGTCTTGTTTTCCAAGTTTTTTTGAATTAATAATATATATATATATTCAAATTAAAATATCATGTAATTAATATATATTTCTATAGTTCACTGTATTCATATCATGTCTTTAAGTACCATAAGTTGCAGAAAACTTAAAGATTAAATGTAAATACAGTTTTAAATAATGGCACTAAGTATGAAATTTAATGGCTGTTAAATATATTGTATTCCTTGATTTATGTTATCTAACCTATGATTTTTTGCTTAAGTCGAATTTTATATGTATATCAATTTTTTTTCATGTACATCTTTACCATCAACCATGGTGCTAAGTATGAAAATATTTTTTAACAAACAAATACTTGTAATTTATTAAATGTTCTTTTTTTTTTAAAAAAAAAAATTTGTTCTTTGTATATGCTAACAATTGTTTAATTTGCATTAGTAACGATTGTCTTTACATTTACAATGCATTTTATATTTTAAGTTAAACATATATATATATTTATAATCAAAAAATTAAAAAAAATTAGTTTATTATTATTATTATATGCTATTTATACACAATTTAGCAAAATGTTTTTTCATTAATTAACACTTTTTCTGAGAGTTTGATTTTTTTTATCAGATTTTTAATGTTTTTTATATATTTTGAATCTGAGTTAAGTTTTCATCATAGGAAAGCATTACAATTGTTTGTTTTTATGTGAAATTATATAAATATTAACTTATAATATTTTTTGTATACAGCCTTACCCTGAACAGTCAGGTCATTTAATTCTACAAAAACTCATCACAGTTTCAAAATAGACAAAAAAAAAAAACATTAAAAATCTGATTTAAAAAAATTAAAACTCAAAATTCCGGGATGGATGGGAAATGGTAATCAATGAATAAATATTTTACTAAACTGTGTATAAATAGTATATAATAAATAGATTTCAATTGCAATGATTATTTAATTATAATTTTACATTTTATGGTTAATATAAATTTATTACATAAGTTTATATTCCATTGAATCTCACTTTATTAAATTAAAATGGGTATATATATTTAAAAAATTAATATTATGTACAGTTTTTAATTTATTTTTAGTGCATTTTATATTATCAATATTTTAATTTCTTTTTTTTTGTTGTTGTTGTTATAATTATGCTTATGATGACTGGTATCTTTGCCTGGAGAGGGGCATATTTCTGAATGAAATTTTAAATTTTTTTAAGGAGATTATTCACATTTATGATGAAATTTTTTTTTTAGCATTCAATGTATCAGAATTTCTATTACAGACTGTAGTATGAGACTACTGAATAAAAATTATGTAAGTCATGGTTTTTTTTTTATACTTATTATGATATCTGTATTATTGTATATCATCTGAACTTGTTTTTAATGACATAATAAATAGATTTTGTTAAGTACTTTTTTAGGGGGGAAGGTTAGAAAAGAATGAAACTCATTATTATGAAGATGGTGTTGCTTTTATGATGTCAGTAGTTTTAAAAAATAATCACTATTTTAGAAAATGGCAGTTATTAAAAAAAAAAAAAATGAAAATTTTTATAGTGAATAATTGATTGTTAAAGTAGTGGGTACAAATTCATGATGAATCCTCATATATGAGACTTACTTTTTTTCAGTATCATATTTTTAATAATATTGAGAAATTAAACTTCTTTTTTTTTTTACATAGAATTTTTACTTATTCTCTAATAAACATTTATATAAGAAGTACATAATCACTGAAGTATGTTTTTAAAAAGTTAATGTATGAGGTATTTCCACAATTTTTTTTATTTTTCAGTTGCTATTTAGTTTTAAAAAATGAAAATTATATAAAGTTCAAAATGTTAAATTAAGAAAGGCAAAATAAAAAATAAACTTAGTCAGAATACTATATAAATTTGTTTATTTGTTTTAAACTGCATGCATATTAGTTTTGTTCAAAATTATAAATAAAATTTGATAGTTTTGAAAATTCCACCTTCATTTAAAATAATTTATAGATACATGTAATGGGCATGAATTATTTTCACTCATAATTATTCCTCTAAAATCACTCTAGAAAACTAATAAAGAGAGCACTGCAACTAAATTATATTATAAGACACATGTATGTAAATTACAGCATTAGAAAAAAACTGATATAAGGACTCAAGAAAGCTACTCCTGTGCAAAAATGAGACAATGTGTGGAAGTCATTAAATGGTGCTAAGGCACAAGAAGCAGCATTTTAAAGTCAGACAAAATGGTTCTGAACAAAGCATAAAACTTTAGAACTTTGTTAGACCATCTGAAGGAATTAATAGTGGGTATTCTTATTGTTATTTGTTATGTTGTGAAGTAACTTGTCTAAATGTTTTCTAGTTTAATGTTGTCTAAAGTAAATGTTAATAAACACTACTATGTACTGTTCTTCGTATACAGTGTAAATTATTATCACTGTTTGACTAGTCTTTAGAAACCTTCAGAACATAGAAGAGTGGCACAAGTCGACAGGACACACAATAAAATGAAAGAGATAAAATTAGCAGATGAGACAGGATAACTTCTAATGTAAATAATGGCAACACTAAATTCAATGATTTACTAATTTGATATAAATAACTTTAACTTGTGGAAGAGTTATATAGAACATGTAGAGTACTATATGTTCATAAATAAAGTAGAAGATGAATGTCTTAAAGTATCTACACTCCTTTACTCTGCAGGCCCAGATGTTATACAGCTTACAAATAAATTAACTAATTCTAAATATCTGGAGGAACTTCCATATAATGAAGTTATAGAAGTATTAAATGGCTATTTTGGCCTGAGAATATCCAAGTGGGTAGCACGTCTGAGATTGAGAAACCGAAAACAATTTCCACAAGAAAAATACATAGATTATAATCTTGCCTTGAGGAAATTATCTAAAGATTGCGAGTTCAAACAGAAATAACTGACTCTCTATTGGAACAATTTTTATATGGTATGGCAGATGAAAGTTTTAGAAAAGTACTGCGGGGCAATCCTAATTTAATTAAAAACTCGTGATGGACAAGTGTGTCACCAAGGGACTATATTAAGTAAGGCTTTCGAGTTTGGATTGTCGCAATAGTTAGAAAAAAATTTCATCATTAAAGAAAAATTAAAGAGACATTTCCCCAATTCCCAGTAGAGAGAAAAAGGAGCAAACATGCTATTGCTGTGGGAAGTTCGAATATTTAAAAATTAACTGCAAGTATAAAGATAAAATTTATAGAAATTGTGAGTCTAAAGAAAATTTAACAGAAAATTGTCATTTTAAAGATTGTGGAGTCATTAATAAGAAAAAAATGAACTACAAATATTGGGGAGAGGTGGAGCATAGGAAAACAAATATAAAAACATTAAATGATAGCAGAATGGACCACATATTATTAGGTGTGTAGATTTGTAGTAAATAAATTCTGATGGTAAGTTGACAGTGGAACTGGATTGTCACTAGCGCATAAAGAGTGGATTAAAATTAGTGAAAACCATAAAAAGAAAATCATGCTACAAAAGTCTGATGTGATGGCAACAGACATTAATGGAAACAAAGTCGACATTCATGAAAAAGTTGTAGTCCCTGTAAGGCTGAATTCAAGGTGAAGGTTTTTTAATTGACACATGGTAAATAAAGAGTTTAGTCCACTGCTAGGAAGAAACTAGGTTTGGACCTCTGGGTATACACATAAATATATTAAAAACAGTCCAAGTGGAAACTCTTATGAAAAAGAGATATCCAGGATTATTTAAATCCAGATCAGCTGAACTAAGAATGAGACCAGTGAACATTGAATTGATGAAAGATGCACAACTGATCATATGTAAGCCTCGCAAAGTACCGTTTGCCTTGAGAGATAAAGTTGAAAAAACTACTTAGGGTGATTTAGTCTCTAAGGGAGTTTTAACACCCACTGAAGATTCTGCATGGGCCACACCAGTAGTTATGATTGTAAAGCCAGATGGAAGTTTGCGATTGTGCATAAAATTATAGAGTTACTCTGAATAAATTCATAAACAAAGGGTCATATCCAGTTCCAAGCATACGTGAAGTATTGGCACTATTACAGAAAGCTAACTACTTCATGAAAATAGATCTAAAAACTGCTTTCCATCAGATACCAGTAACAGAGAAAACAGCAGAACTGTTAACCTTAACCACTCATAAGGGACTATACAAATGTAATAAATTACCTTATAGTATTTCCGTTGTGCCAAACATTTTCCAGGCAAAAATGGATATGCTGTTTAGAACTGTGGTCAGTTTCATATTTTCCTAGATGACATCTTGATTACTGCAACAATGGAAGCAGAATTAGAAAAATGAGTGGAAATCTGCTCAAAACTAGAAAGTGTAAAAACCAAAGTAAATGTTAATAAATATATATGGTCTATGGACGAAATAAAATTTCTTGGACATATTATAAATGTCAATGGCCAATACCCAGAGCCTGACAAAATAAAAGCAATAAAAATTGCTGAGAAACCTAGAAATGTAAAAGAACTTCCAAGGTTTTTTGATTCTAGACTTTTACGAAAGTTTTATGAAGGAAAAATCACACTGTTTATCGCCATTGTACCAACTTCTCAAAAAGAAACAATGTTGGACTTGGACCAGTGAACATGACAAGGCTTTTAAGAATGCTAAGGACTTGTTCTCTGAAAAATTATTGGTACATTACTGTAATGATCTAGGGGTGATAATAACAACCGATGCATCTAAATATGGTATTGGAGCTGTTATGTCTCATCCATGTTATGGAAGTGAATGTCTAATCACCTATGCCTCCAGAGTTCTGACTTCAGTGGAAAAAAATTATAGTCAAAGATAGCATCTGGCTATCATTTTTGCAATCAAGAAGTTCCACCAATACATTTATGGGCAGAGATTTCAAATTTGCATAGACCATCACCCCTTAATGAGTATTCTTGGCACAGAAAAAAAATTCCAGAACATGTGAGCCAGTGAATGCTACGTTGGATTAATATTCTATTCAGTTATGATTATAATTTAATTTATAAACCAGGAAAAGAATTAAGCCATGCAGATGCTCTACCCTTATGACCTGACAATAAAGAAAAAGAATATGTAATTAAAGAAATAAATTACATAGACTCATTGAATTCTGAAATTATAAACAGTGCTATTATAGCCGAATGGACCAGGCATGATAGGGAATATGCCCAACTTATGAAATGGATCAAACTTGTCTGGCAGAAGACATTTTTTATAGGAGTTAATAAATCAATTTGGAATTTGCGAAATGCATGCTGACTTCTGATCGTGTGCTTATTCCTCCCAAGGGCAGAAAATTTATATCAAAATTTATATCAAGACTATCTTGGAATTATCAGGATGAAAGCATTAGCTTGATTGTAAGTATGATGGTCAAACTTAATTGATATTAAGCACATGATAAAAGTGTGCTCTAACAGTTAACAAACTGTTAAATTGCTGGCTAAACAATTTGAATCATGGGAATAGTCTATGACTCCTTGGACTCATATTTCATCTAGACAATGCTAGCCCATTGAATAAATATATTATATTAATACTAGTAGATGTTTATTCATGATGGACTGAATATAAGTTAGTGAAGAGCACAATAACATCATTAAATGAAATATTTTCTATGCATGGATTGCCAGAATTGATAGTGATAGATAACGGTACAGGTTTCACATCGCAAAAGTTTAAAGAGTATTTGCAAAACAAAGGAATTAAACATATCATCACTCCACCATATCATCCTGAAAGTAATGGAATTGCTAAGAAAGCTGTGCAACATTTAAAAAACATGTTGAAAAAAATAAAAATAAGAAGTATGTTAGAAGCTTTAGTGAAAGTGATGTACAATCAACATTTTACGCCTAGCACTGCAACACGTAAGACACTGGCAGAGTTACTAATGTATTGCTCTTTCCACACTCACTTAACTAAACTATTACCCACTGCTAATAAAAAAAAAAGAAATCAAAATTTTATAAATTTCTTGGCAGGTGAAAATGTATGGATATGCAATCTTCTAAAACATAGATGGATACCTGGTATAATAATGGAAGTGTTGTCAAAGCAAGTAAGATTAGTAAAATTACGAATGGGAAGGAGTTAAAAAGACATATTAATCACCTTCGCCATCATTATGAGGACACTTTACCAGACATCCATCAAAATAAAATGTTTGAAGATAAAGTAATTAAAAGAGATACATTATTGAATAATCCAGATAGTGATCTAGATTTAGAAGTATTGACACAAAATAAAGAAGAGATTGTATATAAACACCAACAAGGTTTAACTATTCCAATAGATGAAACTGAGAAAATAACTTCTAAAATCCCATGAATTTGCTGACCACCTGTTAAATTTAAAGATTACATCTGCCAGTAAGTCAGTGATTTTCTAGAGTAGGAGGAGATGTGAAATGTCTGCATATATAATTTAGTATAAATAAAGTGTATTTATAGGTAGATGTACACAAATTATTTTCACTCATAATTACTTCCCTAAAATCACTCTAGAAAACTAATAAGGAGAGCGCTGCAACTAAAATATATTACAAGACATTGTATGTAAATTAGAGCATTAGAAAAAACTGATATAAAGATGTGAGAGAGTTACTTCTGCACAGAAATGAAACTGAATGTGGTAAAGTCATTTAATGGTGCTATGGCAGAAGAAGCAGCAGCATTCTAAGGTCAGACAGAATGGTTCCCAACAAAGCATAAAACTTTAGAACTTTGTTAAACTGTCTGAAGGAATTAATAGCAGTTATTCTTATTATTTGTTATGTTGTGAAGTAAACTTAAATGTCTAAATGTTTTCTTAAATAAATGTTAATAAACACTATTATGATTATTTCAATCAAAGAATTTTTTTTTAAAAAAAAAAAGTCTACAAGTTCTGTTTTTTTTTTTTTAAAAAAAAAAAATCAAACAATTAATAGTTCAGAAGTTTTCAAGCACCAGAAATTTTAGAGCTGAAACTGGTAATTCATGGATCTCGAGCTCCAAATTTTTTCACTCTCCCTTGTACAAGGCAGAAATTCTATTTATTTTTTATAATAAAGGAAGACATGCACTTTCATAATGGTATAGTGGAGCTGCAAACTACACTGTAACTAACTACACAACTTCAATTACATGTTATCCAAACAAAAATATAAGCAAACAAAAAATCCATTAAAATAAGCAAATTTTATTATATTTCAACAGCTATTTTTTTTTTCTTTGAGTATTGTATGTGATTATATATATTGATGAAAAAAATTTGGTTATGTTGAAAGCTATACATTTTATTCTTCCTTTATTTTCAGAGTTTGATGTATTGTATTTTGCACAATAAAATATTTTCTGAGCATAATGCTAATAGTTTTACATTTAGAACATACTAAAAGTTAATAGTGATTTTAAAATGTCAAAATAATTGGAGAAATTATTTCTTGATAAAGAACTAGTCTATTATGTTTCTATAAGAAAAAAAAGTTATTGAAAAAAAAATCACCAAGTGCCTATTTAATAACAGTGAAAGTCTCATAGAAAGTCTCATATTTTGCTATATTTATTTTGAAAATAAAAATACAGTAGTTAGGTTTTTTTTCTTAATCTTATTGCTTCAGTGAATGCATGAATGAACACACTCAGGAAAACATATGTAAATAGATCCCCTCAATTTATTATTAATAATGATATTATTATTACTTTTAAAATTTTATGTATACTGTAATCTTGATTTATATGTGTATGTTGAAAATTACTGTACAGTTGCAGTTCAATAAACAGCACATTCTATTTTAATCAATGTTTATCAACAAAATGTGAGCTATTATATGCTATATGACTTTGAACATGAGGGGGACTTGAAACAAAATATAGTGTAGTCCATGGATCCATTGTATTGTCATCTATAAAACAGTTGGGCATCAATAATAAACTTTAAATCCAGAAATGCTTACTTGATCATAACTATTTATTTGTAAGTTCTGATAGATTGCTTAGCATTAATAATTAAATGCTTACACAATCTCTTGGTTTTGAACTAAACATTTTTTTATAATAAAGTTAAATCACTAAGAACATTAATATATCATCACATGATCACATTTCCTATACTAGCACATTAATTGTTGATAAACAGAGCAATGGCATCCATTGATTACTCTGTTTAGCACAAGTGGCAATACTGTATGGAGAGTTTTGCTCTATTTATCAACATTAATATATAAAATAAAATGCAGATCCTTTTTAAAATGCATATTGTACATCATTAAAATAATATAATGTATTTAATGTATAATAGATGATGATTAAAATGGTCTTTAAGTATCCCACTATGGGCCAAAGACCTCTCTAATTATATCTCGTAGATGAACATTGAAAGATAAATTATCACTGAAAAGCTTTTACTATTTCTAATTGATGATGATTTTAGCTTCTTTTTTTTAAATTCTTCTTTTATTCTCTAGCTAAGAATAATTATATATCCATTGATTGGTTAATTAGATTTATTATTGGTCAGCTTTCTGAAAATTTGATCTAACCTAGATTATAATTTTAAGTATTGTGTATAGCAGGTGGATATACTTCCCAGTATAACCACAAAACCCTTTATATGTATTGAAATAATATTTAATGTTATTGTTAAAACCTGTAAATTGTTTAATAAATATAGCATTAAAACAATATTTATCATAATAATTATTTAATATTTAACTAGTCTTTATTTTCTAAAATGTTTAATGATAATATTTCCTGGCAGAATTATTTAATAAAGTTGAGTTTTGGAAAACAAATATTAATTTGTCTGTTATACACTGATTTTAATGTAATGTTGGTATGTGATATTCTTTTTACACATTCATTAAAGAAAATATACTTCTAATAGGTTTTATATTTAAAAAGATGTGTTATATTTGTTGAACATTTAATAAATAATATTTTTCAAGTAAAAATCATATTATTATAAAATATTGCTATAGATAATTTATTTGAAAAGTTGACAAGCAAAAACAAACTCATTATCATAATTGTCTTTGGAAAGCAATTATAGATAATGTCAGACTACCTTAAGTTCTTCATCTCTTCTATTCTTCATATGATCTCCTTTTATCTATGTTTTTAAAAATCTCTAATGAAAATTTTCTTTCTTTTTTGTAACATGTAGTTCTAATTTCTCTAACTACATGCCCAATTCAATTTATCTCTTTTTTCAAAAATAATCTTGTTTTATAAATCTCTTTAACTTCTCTGTTTTCCTCAAATCCACATTTTTAAAGTCTCCAATCTTTTTTTTTTTTTACTAATTGATCAAATCTTTAGTAACTATTCAAACAAAATATTTAATACACTTTATTTAGCAATTTTACATAAATCAAATTATTCCCTATCATATTCTAGTATATATTGCTTTTATTTAGCCCATAAAGATATATGTGTGATTTTTATTTTATTATTGACTTCTTAAGATAACTTCTTTTTTTTTTAAGGATTAATCAATATCTAATTTATGAGTCGAAACGCTGATATGATCCCTATGTTTTTTCTATCTTAAAATATCATGCTCATTTTTAAATAAGTAATTTCTTAATTGAAAATTAATCTCAATTATGAAAAAGAAATATTGGATGTCTGACAGTCCTATCAATCATAAAAACTTACAATTGGTTTAAAGAATAAAGGATTTCACTGTCTAGTTTTGGTTAAAAGATGCTACTCAAATGACTTTTATGAATCAAACAAGAACATTGTTACTAGATAGTTTCAAGCTGATTTACACAGATTCCTATTTACTACTTCGAAATTTCTCAAAAATTATCATTAGATAATTTAGATGAAAATCATGTTGAATTAGTTTAATACTAGAGTGACACACATTTCCATAAGAAATGTTATTAAAAATTTCTATGTGTAATTTGTAGTAATATTCAGAAAGATTTTCAACTGATGAAAGTAAAAAAAAAAATGAGAGAAAAAAAAAATAGGAGTCTATCCTATCAAATAAAATTTGCAGTTGATTATAAAATCCCATTATTAGCAGTCACTCTAAAATAAATATAATCATTCTAATTCAAAAATGAAAAGGGGGGAAGAAAGGAAGTACAATAAAAAGTTAAAGATGAGTTTTGAATGGCTATACAGACTAACCTATGAATCACAAATATATCTATGAATGTACTATGTGCTATACTTTAAATCTGTTTATTTGACATTTTATGATGCTGCCTTTTAGACATCTGCAACAGGCATTTCTTTCTAAAAGACAATGTTATCTTAGTTAATTGTAATTCTTCGTTGTGTTTTATCTTCAACTATGTTTTTTACAAGCAAAACAATTGATATTATACTTATTTAGAATAACATTATGATAATCTTTATAATACAGGCAATGTTCTTCTGTTGTGAAAACCATGCTTAAGCTCAGTATAAAGGACTTTTTAGTAAGAACTATTGCAATCTTTATATATTTTTTTATAAACCATTTTTTTAGGAGCAACCATGTTTAATAAAATAAAATACATCTTTCTATAAGATAGTTCTTGCTCTCAACTAGGTGAAAAAACTGTAATACTCACATGGTTGTAACAGAAATAATTGTATCAATCATGTAGACTGACTTAAATTTGGTAGTATTTTTAAATTTTTATTCAGTTGCATAAGGAAACTCTTCCAAACAGTTGGTAATTTTATTGTTTCGTCATGTTTGTTAATGCAATGTTTTTTTAAATAATTTCCAAATATTTTCTGATTATAATTGTCACATGAGGATATGATTTTAGTATTTGAGAAATCTATATTATGGCCAATGTCTAAACTATGAGGAGCAAGTGCTGAAGATGTTGAGTTTTTTTATTGCATTAATATTCTCATCTCTTCTAGAAATTATGTGTCAAGGTGTATCTTATACATCTTTTGAGTTTCCAAAGGGATTATATCTTTAGGCTTAATTAGAATGCTATTAATATTTTGTTCATTAGAGAATGTTGTTTTATGTCATAGAGTTTCAATATCTTTTCAGCTTTGTCTATGGTTCCATTTATATAAAGAATGCAAACTCTAGTAGAAGCATTTGCTTCATGGTGGGGGGGGGGGGCTTTTGATTTGCACATTGCCCTATTCATTACTAAGACATCACATATGAATTTGATTCTTTCCTTAATGCAGATGTATTTGAGAGTAAAAATGACCTTGTGAAAAGTGATTTAGCTACAGAGACGATTTGGACTGAATGATGCTTTTAGTTATCTATCAATATGTGTTAATTTCCTATATAGAAGATGTTAAGGTATTATTGTTAGCTTTAGAAACAAGAATATCAAGAAAAGGGTGTTTACCATCCTTCTCCATTTCCATAGTGAACCTAATTTGGAGATATATATGCATTAATTATCCCAGATTAATGATGATTTTATACTATTATTTTTGAGAGATTCCAAGTATTAAAAATAAAATAGATAAATAGCTGATGTTTCAGTACTATAGCAAGTACTTTCTTTAGAACTTCTTTCTCAAATAATAAGAATATGAGTGAATTTTAAAATCTTTTTTTTCTTTTAATACTTTATTCAAATTTTGTTGGTTGAGAAGTTTTAAAATATATATATATTGTAACAATTTCAATTGGAGTAAATACATAAATTCAAATAAAATATATAGAGTTAACATAAAATGGTTAACAAAATCAAATATATTCAATTATATTCAATATATTATACCTACACTGATGATCATGATCGAAATAACCTTAGCACTCAAGCTTAAGTTAAATATCATGATTCCAAAATTTTTTTTTTTTTTTAAGTGTCATAGCATCGGCCGGGAAGCGAACCCACAACCCGGGCAACTGCCTGCAAATGTAAGGCAGTCATGCTGCACTAATTTCTTTTAAGACTATCATTGATCATCATCATCGTAATATAATTACAGTATCTCTGCATGTTTTCCCAGTGGATTGCAAGACTTCTCAGGTTTAGTGGTATATATAAAGGCTTAAGTTTGGAAAGAGTTCAAATAGCAAAAACATACTAAGTTGGTTACTAAAAGTAATTTATTTACAATAGATAAATAAAATGTGAAATCATTGCTTATACATTTGCTACTGCTATCAGAAAAACACAATACAAAGTATTGAAAAGAAATGAAAAAAATATATGAACATTGTAAAGTGAGATCTTGCGATCAAATATAAAGAAAGATCTTACCATCTAATAAAAGTGTTTTAAACCATCGTTTTTAGAGAGTGTACGCATATTATATGTGTGCGCATCTTTAACAATAATCTTCATCAATCCAGTTCTGATTGTGACTATCCTCTTTAGATATCAGTGATGATAGACAATGTAAATGAGTTCCATTAGAGATAGATATATAGTAGGTCTTACAACAGAATCCTCTCCTTTTACTATGGTATATGTTTCTTCTTTTAAATAGGCAATGTTACATTCTCTTCAACTTCAATGTTTGTGTTTTGATGTAACTACATAGTTGTAGGTCTTTTGGTTGATATGCTTATTGTTTTCTAGCCATTCATGATAAATAGTTCTTTGCTAGATAATATTGTTGTTGAGGTGGATGCAATATTGAAAAATACTTTAAAATAATCAGCAAGTACAGTTATCTGAAGCTATTTTGAGGGGAAATATTTTAATCAGCGTTTTTATTTGTTTAACAGTTATTTCTCTATCAAGCATTTTCTCCTCTTCACAAAATCAATCTCCACTGCTTTCTTTTTGAGTCAAGACTAGAGTACTGTCATTTTACAGACCTATTTTTATTTTTGTCCTCTTTTAATACTTAATTCATAATTAAGTTTGTATTAATTTACATTAGAATGTTTTTTAAGCAACATTTTTACCCAGACTTAATTAATGACCTGATTTAATATATTTTTTTCTCAACATATTTTTTTCATAAATACTTTCTATAGTCATTTAATTATTTTATAAATGATTATAAAATAAATTTGTCAACTTTGAAATTCCTTTTCCGGTTTTTTTTTTACATTTTAATGCTTTATAATTTTTAATAATGTACTTATGTTTATCATCAGATTTACTAAAAGAAAAATGCAAATTATTTCTTTAAACCTTTTCCAGAAGGTAAATCTGAAAGGACACAATATGTGATATATTTTCTTAAAGTATGCAATTCATTTGCCTGCAATAAAAACGTTTTTTTTTTTCCTTTCCTTACATGATATTAGTCGTCATTTTACTAATTATAATTTTACAAAGTACTTTTACTGTAGAAAATATTTGTTAATATCATTAACTTTATACTCTCTTTTTTTTTAAATTTCTTAAACCAGTATAATTTTAGTTATGTGTGTATGTAATATGTATGCATATAAATACAGCAATATCAGATTTTAATAATCTATTAAAGTCTTTGATTAAATCATTTTTACTCATTTCATAATCATGAAGCTTTATAATACAACTAATCTGAGCTGCAATCGAAATGGTACTTTTCCCATATATGTAAATTGAAACAATTGAAGGATGTTTCAGATTAAGTGATGTATCATCTTGAATCTGCATTTCTGAATAAAATTCCAATAATTTTAAATGATCACCATGTTTTATAACTCAACAGCATATACAGGCTTTCCATTTTTATGATAAAAAGAATTGTTTTAACTTTACTGAATTATATTTATTTCTCATATGTAATCATCTGAATAATTGTATTAGCATCATTATATAAAAGAATATCATTAACTACTTTGATAAGAGATTTTTATATTATTATCAACACTTCTAAAAAAGATGTAAATTTACCACAATTAGTAAAATGATTAACTTTTTTGAAATTTTAATCCAAATGAACAATTTTAGTATTTAATATGTGTTGTAACATAGCATGAGCAGCAGTTGCTTTTAAAGAATAAAAATAAATTTTTAGTCAATATGTTTTGAATAGAATCAATTTTTTATTGCCACTAAAATTTTAACTTTGAAATACTTTTCTATAATTTATCCAACAAGGCATGCTATAACTTTTATGTATTATTGATTTCTTTTACAATTTGATTTCCAATTATAACATGATCCTTAATTTGCCATTACTATAAACATAAATGCATCCAATTTCTTTTATAATCATTTTTTATTTCTAAACCAAGTGTTTCTGATAGTCTAACTATGACTGGTACAAAAATTCCCAGTAATGACATTCAGAATCAGTACAGTTATTTCCAGTAATTTTGATCTGTTCTTATTTATTAAAGTCTTGAAGAAGAAAAAAATAGTTTTTATTGGCAGTGGTGCAACATGATTTTTCAATATAGAATAATAATACTCCATTATGGTACATATTGAAATTGTATATGTGTTTGTTGAAACAATATTTATTGCCATATACTGTAAACTTTGAGTAATCAGTGATTATCAAATGGTAATGTATTTAAATCTCACCCCTAGATTAGTTTCTAGCTTTGCCTTTATCATCGAGGTAGGAAGGAAAGCATAACAGTATTATTTTATGCTTTGCATCCCAAACATTATTGATGAAAGTCAAACTTATCTGAGCATGGCAACTTAACTATACTTCATTTGTTAAAATATAAATAAATGTTTAGGAAATGATTATAAAATGTTATAATCCTGTTAGTATGATTTACTTCCATAAATTTTCTCGGGATTGATAAATCAATGTATTTTATTATTTTTAAATTTGGCGTTAAATAGTTACACAAACACACACATGTATGTTACACCTATTATATAACTTCTTTTAATGTAGGATTTATAGTTTAAAATACAGTTTTTGTAATGTAGTTAATTGTTTTTATTGATTAAAATGATCCTTTTTTAATACTTTTAATTTCATAGATATGAAATAGTTGATATAAAGATTTTAGAATAATATTCTTTGATTGAAATTGATATACTACCATCTAAATGGAATATTTGCTGTTGTCATAGTCATTGGAATTTTCCCTGATTAGATAATACATTATGATAAGAAGGATATTCCAAAATAAATTGTCTGAAATATCTTCATTTATATTTGTTCAATTGCTTTTAAAATTGTGTCCTTTCATAGATATGAAAATGTTTTTATATAAAATTGGATTGAATTTTTCACTAGATATCTCTACAACATCATTACTATTTTGAAAGGTATAAAATAGTTTCAAAAACTTTAATTATAGCCATATTGTTTGTATTTTCCTTAATCTGATTCAAATCATTATCTAGTAATATCTACTCATGAAAGCAATTCGATGAGAATGTTGATCAAGATCAATTTATAATTTTGAATATATATTATAAATGGTGAGGGATGATCTAATGATAATGATATAGATTTGCTTCATCTGATACCTCCTATTGAGATCATAATTTATATGGTGTTGTTCCAAATGATCATCAGTTCTATTATAATTTATGAGTTAGTTTGTCCATTTACATAAAGAACCAGCATCTGGTTTATTGGACAAACTAGTTTCTCATGAGACTTAACTCTGATACCATAAAATTTTAACAGTTTACAGTCCTGACAATATATCATTTTTAAGATGCTTTAATGACCAGATTAATTACAGATGTATAATATACTGATAAATATAAAATATATAAAAGAATAAAGAATTCATCAAAATTTAAGTTAATAATAATTTAATCAATAAATAACAAATCAATAGTATTATAATATGATAATTTAAAATGTAAATCTAGTTCATGTAGCACAAAGGGAATGGCTGCAACTCCAGCCACAATCTTCTTCTAAAAGAATTTAGTATAATTATCTTATATTTCAATTAATTTGTTATTTTTGATGCTTGATATAATGATTTTCATATGGCACAATTAATATTTTGGCATGGACAACAGTAGATATTGATACAGTAAAAATATATAAGTAAAAAGAGAAAAATTACTTTAAAAAATACAAAGGGCCCCTCAAAATATCATAGTTGTTTATGGAATCAAATTATTTAAACCTTAAACAGTTTAATTATATGAACAATATTACTTTGATTTTGTGCACATCATATATATATATAAACAGTTATATTCCCTTAGTGTAACATTTTGTTCTTCTAATCATTCTACTTGCTTACAGTTTTGACTAAGGCTATAAAATATGTATATATGTATGAATAAAATAGAAATAATTTAATTTGGTAGTTGTGATTTATGCCACATGTGGCTACAGGGTGACGCTGCAGTACCATCAACAACTGGTAAGAAGCCTGCAAGTGATAAATAAAATTTTCAAAAATGGCTGAAATCATCGATGGAAAAAAAAAAAATTTAAAAATCACATTAAAATCATCGATGGAAAAAAAACCCACTAAAATCATAAAAAAATGCCCGAGGCAATCAAACAAATATATTGAAAATACAAATTATATAAAAAAAAAAATTAAAAAATGGAAAAAAAACACTCAAATCATAAAAAACAAATGCCCGAGGCAAACAAACAAATACATCAAACGTTCAAATCATATATAAAAAAAGGAAAATACCATAAAATTAAAAAAAAAACAGATATCGGTGAAAATATGACCCCCCCCCTCAAATCAAACAATTTGTCACTTCTGAGGCAATGTATATCAAACAAATACATCGAAAATTAAAAAAAAGCACAACAAAAGTGCTATAAAATTCAAATTAAAAAAACAAATGGTTGAAAATAGAAAACAAACAACAAATAGACAAATTAAAATGACTAAATCAAACGAAGAACAATGGAGGAACGCGGGAAAATCGAAAGTGAAATGACTAAATCGCACAAATCATCGATGGAACCAAAAATAAATAAAAAAAATGATCTCAAATCATCGATGGAACAATAAATAATAAAATCCCCTCAAATCATCGATGCAAAAATAAAAAAAAAAGCTCTGAAACAAGGCAAACGTATAAATGACACCCCCTCCCCCAATAAAGAATTTTTAACGAAAAGTAATTGAAACGGACAAATTGAAATGACTAAATCACACAAATCCTTCTAATATAAAAAATTTTTAAAAAAAAATCAAGAAAAGGCCATGAAATTCGAATTAGAGCAAAAATAGTAAAACTATAATGTAAATGTCTAAAAAAGTAAGGAACCTCACTTACTAATAATGGAGGATGGAGTAGTTTTCAAAAAAATATACTAAATTTCATCAGTTTAAATAAAGAAATAAAAGACTTTCAAAAAAATATACTAAATTTCATCAGTTTAAATAAAGAAATAAAAGACTTTCTAAAAAGCAATAAGGACATTATACCAGAGAGGTTCTAATTGTCTCCCAAAACTTTATCAAATTAATTTTTTCTCTGCTTTTAAATTATGTAAAAGCATCAAAAATAAGTACTTTTCAAAAAGATTCTAAAGCATTAATTAATATATATTAAAAGGCAATAATAAATGTACACGGGAACTTATATTTATCAAATTATTTATATTCTGCTTTCAAATTATGGAAAAGCAATTAAATATTTTAAAAATTGATTTAAAGAAATCTTCAAAAAAAATTTTTACCCAATTTTTTTCAAGGCTGACTTGTAGCACATTCTTTCAGTCTTTTTGCAGCCTGTAAATTATAAAGTTCAAATTTTCCCGCCTCATGGAGAAGCTTCTTTTCAAACAGATTTCATTTAGCACACTTAAGTAATAACAACAGATTTAGTAACAGTCCTTATTTGGTTTAAAAAAATAAAAGATAGTACAAATTAGCCAGCAGACTTTTTTACAGAATTAAATCCATACATATTTATCAATTAAAGATTTAAAAAGAGTATCTACTTACAGTTCTATACATTACACGTCACAGTTTAGTTCCATAAAAAAAAATAGACAAAAAGAAAGTTGAAATTTTTAGACTTCGATGCAAAATCATTGGTAGTAACAAATTAACTAAACAAAAAATAATCTCAACAACTTCTATTTGTAGCAGCACAAATTATTAAATATGTCATAATAAAAATAAACAGATATATTAAGGCTCGCTAAAATAATTTTACGTATTTTCATTACATATATTAAGGCTCGCTAAAATAATTTTACGTATTTGCGTTATATATATTATTTCACTAAAATAATTTTACGTATTTGCGTTATATATATTAAGGCTCGCTAAAATAATTTTACTTATTTGCGTTATATATATTAAGGCTCACTAAAATAATTTTACGTACTTGCATTATATATATCAATAGCCTTAAAATATCTGTTTATTTTTAGAATGACATATTTAATAGTAATATTAGCGAAAATTTGAGTATTCATTTATAATTTATCTTTAATTAAAGCACATGTGCATTAGCTTAATCGCTAATATTACTATTACATAAAAAACATAGCGCTATATAAAATAATTTCTCATTATGACATTTAATAATTTGTACTGCTACAAATAGAAGTTGTTGAGATTATTTTTATTTTTTGTTTAGTTAATTTTAAGGCTATACATATATATAACGCAAATACGTAAAATTATTTTAGCGAGCCTTAAAATATTTATTTTTATTATGACATATTTAATAATTTGTACTGCTACAAATAGAAGTTGTTGAGATTATTTTTATTTTTTGGTTAGTTAATTTGTTACTACCAATGATTTTACATCGAAGTCTAAAAATTTCAACTTTCTTTTTGTCTATTTCTTTTTGCGGAACTAAACAGTGATGTGTAATGTATAGAACTGTAAGTAGATTCTCTTTTTAAATATTTAATTGATAAATATGTACGGATTTAATTCTGTAAAAAAGTCTGCTGGCTAATTTGTACTATCTTTGTTTTATTTTTTTAAACCAAATAAGGACTGTTACTAAATCTGTTGTTATTACTTAAATGTGCTAAATGAAATCTGTTTGAAAAAAAGCTTCTCCATGAGACGGGAAAATTTGAACGTTATTATTTACGGGCTGCAAGAAGACTGAAAGAACGTGCTACAAGTCAGCCTTGAAAAAAATTGGGTAAGAATTTTTTTTTAAGATTTCTTTAAATCTATTTTTAAAATATTTAAATGCTTTTCCATAATTTGAAAGCAGAATATAATTAATTTGATAAATATAAGTTCCCATGTACATTTATTATTGCCTTTTAATATATTGTAACGGGCACAGATGACATTACATTGTTTTTTTTATTAGTAAACATGAAAAGAATAAAAGTTCGCAAATAAAACTTCCTTTTTAAGAATTAAAAATTGAAATTTAAAATTCTTTACTAAACTCATATATATAAAATCGCACAGATGAAAAAAAAAATATTAAAATAAAACTTTATTAAAAATGGAAAAGATATTTTAAAAACAAAAACTTAAAAAAGATTTAGAGATAAAAATATATCTTTAAGTTTGAAAACCAATTAATTAATGTTATTGAAAAATGGAAATGAGTATTTTAATTAGTCAAAGTGAACTAGCCTTTGGGCATTTAAATGTATAAGCAATGGTCAGATAGGAAGACAATAGAAACTAATAGCAAATGAGAGAAATCCATCGGGGAAATCGGACCTCAATGGGAAGGATCATCATCATCGATGACGTAATGTCAATTGAATCCTTAAAATTAATATAAAAGGAAAGGTTTGGAATTTATTAGTTAGTTATTACAAGAGGACAGATATGTGTTAAGTTGGAGAGGGTTGGAGGAGAAGGGATTAAAAGACGCACTTTCAATTCCTTCAGTGGTTATAAAAAAAGAAAGAGAAATGACCGATTGTTTTCTACATTAAGGACCAGCTAAAGTAAAAGACCTCCTGGATAAATAAAAAACAACGGCTAACTGGATACCAATATCTTCAGGACGGCATGGGAATTCCCGTTCAAAATTACAAACAACTACAAATTATGGACCTTTTAAAACCGTAAGAACTTTAGATAATTCATGAACATTAAATTAAAAACTTTCCATATTAAAAAAAAAAAAAATAGAAATAGATTCCTATCTGACAAAACTAAATTATTTATTAATTAGTTATAATTTTATTTGATGTATTTCTTTTTTGTAAAATCATTTCCATTTTTTTTTTGTTCTTTAAGTTTTATTTATGATTTTTGTTTTGTGATAAATTAAATTATATAAATGTTAAACTTAAGTTGGGCGTGAATGGCTATATGGATTTGTAAAGTTATATTAGGGGAGGGTAATCTTAGGTTATTTGTTTCGTAGTTAAATTAGGTCAGTGGATTGGATATATTGGTGTAATTAGTAGATGTAGTATGAGATTCGCTACGGGCAGAATTGCTAGTTTACCCCGCACACACTCGTTTTGCCTATGGGAGAAATTATAAGACGGAGACCGCAGTTCCTTCCTATGGAGTTTTTTTTTATTGCTCTTATCATCAGATAGATGTAGTATTCCTATCTGACGAGAAGCAATTTCTGCTCTTAACCTAATTGTTCTGTCGTATTTCGCATTATATTGAACACATCGATATATCAGATGGATTGACACCGGTTTGACTGAGAACTTTTGGCCTAAGGTTAAATGAGGGACAGAATATTTCTTTTCAAATGCGAATCTATGTAGTCTATTCATACTCGACACTCTAAATAAAAATGCATTAAATTTAAGTTGGGTATGGACGTTGCATGGATTCGTTATCGATTAATTATGTTTTTGGTTTTCATATTTGATCAAAATATATAGACATTCGGTAAATAATGATACCTTATGGTGAGTATCTAAAATGTATTTATTCGGATATCTTGTAAGTTATTGGTGTCAATGCGGTATCTTATGATGAATACCATTGGATTTCTTGTATTCCCTTTGCAATTGATGGTATCAATGATTTTGTATTTTGATCGTTTATGTTTATTTTGAAATGTTTTTTGACTGTGAAATCTATGTAACCGATCTATACTCAACATTTTAAAACAAACTTTTATAAACCCATCTGTGCGAACTTATAAAAATTAAAATGTAAATATATAAAAATTAAAATGTAAATTAAAATCAAAGTAAAAAAATGTAAGTTAAATTTTAAAATGTAAACTGATACTAAAACAATTTTAAATATTATATATGTGCATAAATAAATGTTTGTGTGTATAATTACTGGCAGTGGCTTATTTTATTCTTTCTTAATATTAAATATATATTCTTAGATAAGAATTTATAGAAATAAAATTTAAATCTCTGCTACTCCCTGAGCTAGTGACAATGGGCTAACGACCGGAATCAACCAATATAATTTTTTTTAACTTACGTATCTGCCTACTATATAAATTTTTCTAGGTTCAAATGCCTAGATGGCGCCCTTGTAGTGCAGATTACATTAAGTCTCTACTTCTCCGGATCGTTATAATATATTAATTAATGCTTTAGAATCTTTTTGAAAAGTACTTATTTTTGATGCATTTACATAATTTAAAAGCAGAGAAAAAATTAATTTGATAAAGTTTTGGGAGACAATTAGAACCTCTCTGGTGTAATGTCCTTATTGCTTTTTAGAAAGTCTTTTATTTCTTTATTTAAACTAATGAAATTTAGTATATTTTTTTGAAAACTACTCCATCCTCCATTATCAGTAAGTGAGGTTCCTTACCTTTTTAGACATTTACATTATAGTTTTACTATTTTTGCTCTAATTCAAATTTCATGGCCTTTTCTTGATTTTTTTTTTTTAATTTTTTATATTAGAAGGATTTGTGTGATTTAGTCATTTCAATTTGTCCGTTTCAACTACTTTTCGTTAGAAATTTTTCATTGGGGGGGGTGTCATTTATACGTTTGCCTTGTTTCAGGGCTTTTTTTTTTTATTTTTCCATCGATGATTTGAGGGGATTTTATTATTTATTGTTCCATTGATGATTTGAGGTGATTTTTTTATTTATTTTTGGTTCTATCGATGATTTGTGCGATTTAGTCATGTCAATTTTCCCGCGTTCCTCCATTGTTCTTCATTTGATTTAGTCATTTCAATTTGTCTATTTGTTGTTTGTTTTCTATTTTCAACCATTTCTGTTTTTTTAATTTGAAGTTTATAGCACTTTGTTTTGCTTTTTTTTTAATTTTTAATGTATTTCTTTGATATACATTGCCTCAGAAATGACGAATTGTTGATTTGAGGGGGGGGGGTCATATTTTCACCGATATCTGTTTTTTTTTAATTTGAATTTTAGAGTATTTTCCTTTTTTTATATATAATTTGTACATTCGATGTATTTGTTTGTTTGCCTCGGGTATTTGTTTTTTATGATTTGAGTGGGTTTTTTTCCATTTTTTAATTTTTTTTTTTTTATATAATTTGTACTTTCGATATATTTGTTTGATTGCCTTGGGCATTTGTTTTTTATGATTTTAGTGTTTTTTTTCCATCGATGATTTTAGTGTGATTTTTTAATTATTATTTTTTTCCATTGACGATTTTAATGTAATTTTTTTATTTATCACTTGCAGGCTTCTTACCGGTTGTTGATGGTACTGCAGCGTCACCCCATGGCCACATGTGGCATAAATCATAACTACCGATACTCTTAATTCTAAGGAATAAACTCATTTATGTTGTTTATATTAGTATTACCAAAAAGGGCTTATATATATATAATTATTATGTGATGTATTTATAAGTTGTTGTTATAATATAATAAAGATTTATATTATATTTTATTGAAAATAGAAATAAATATAATATTATTTTATTTATATATACACAATTCTTAATTTAATGATAAAACGTTTAATTTTTTTATATACCTTTATGTTTATTGAATTTATTTGAAGAAAAAAATAAATTTAAATATAAATTTAATGATAGATACAAAAAGTTATGTTTTTTGTCACTAAATTAAAAATGATTTGTACATAAATATAATGTTTGTTATTCCTTTTGTATTCATATAGCCAGACAGTTGAAATTGTAGTCAAATAAAACACTAATAAGAACAAGATGTTGCATTGAGTAAGTGTATAACAATGGAGATAGAATTGCTTATATTTAATAATATAGTCAACGTATATATAAGTTAAAGAAGAAAGGAAATTGCAGATATCACATCATATATGTATAATACAAATAAAATGTACGTTAATTAAAAATTATTGTAATAATAAAAATACTAAATATAATGATAATTAACTATTATATAGTATTTCAATCCACAGAAGTACTTTTAGTTAATTCCTTAACCCTCATCAACTGCTATTAAATACAAAAAATAAAACTCAAATCCCATGAATCCCAAAATTTAGTTTTAGCAGCTTGTCCATTAACTATATTCATTTTATTTCTATTTATTAAAATTGCCACCTTAATTTTTCTTTTATTATAGTTTTTCTTTTCATGAAGAATCTTAATACTTTCAAGATCAAACTTAAATTTGTTTTTACATATCCTTTCATTACTAAGAAAACTAAAGCAGTCATTAATCATTATTATTTTTACTTTTTTCACATTTGTATAACATTTCATGCTTCTTTAATCTTTTCTCAATGCTGCACCTAGATTCACTTATATATGATAACATACATCCACAAAAAAATTGATACACAACATTATTTTTTTGCTTGACAAGTACAATACTTTTAGAATTATTCCCTAGCTTATTAATGTCAAATAACATTAAGAAGTTAGTGAATAGTTCTAAAAATGTCATAATTGTCAAACAAAAAACTAAAGTTGTGTATCAAATTTTTTGTGGATGTATGTTATATATAGGTGAATCGATATGCAGTATTGAGAAAAGATTAAAAGAGCATGAATTGTTATACAAACATGTGAAAATTAAAAATAATAATGATTTAATGACTGCTGCAGTTTTCTTGGATCATGAAAGGACATGTAAATATAAATTTAAGTTTGATCTTGAGTTTTAAGAGTCTTCATGAAGAGAGGAACCATAATAAAATAAAAATTAACAGGACAATTTTAATAAATAAAAATAAAATGAATATGGTTGACAGACAAGCTATTAATGTTAGAATTCAGGATTCATGGGATTTGAATTGATGATGTTTGCTTCCATTATGTTTTATTAATTTAACAGCAGTTGAGGAAGGTTAAGGAATTAACCAAAAACATTTCTGCGGATTAAAAGATTGTATATAATAATTAATTGCCATTATTTTTATTATTATTATGTATATATAACATTTTTATCACTTATGAAATATATTGTCCCCTCTTTTTTATTTAATGGATTTTTGACTGTTTCTTACATGATTGGGTTCATAATAACTGTTGTTACTTATACGTAAATTTTTCTATGTTATTCTCCCCAGTTTAGAAATATATAATTCACATATTCATAAACAGATTAGTTGCAATAGAACAAGCCTTTATAACAATTCCAGGATTTTTAGGAATAATATCTGCTCCTCTTCAAGTTATTAAGATAGCAAATTGTCAGACTGCATATTTGGATGGACAACCCAAACAAGAAACTCAAACATATTAGGAAATTACTAGTTTCTAGTGTTGAACTTCTAGTTTATTCTCGATATATGTCAAGATTTTAATTGATTCTTAGCTCTTGGTGATAGTTCACTTTTGCTGAAATGGTATTTAAGTTCACTGTTGTGTTTTTTATCCAAATGACATGGATTAGTTTGAGATCAGATTATTATGAATCATTTAATTCAGAAATAATTAATTTTGGAGAGCTTTGCTTATGTATCTTCTCATCAACTGACAGCAGTGCAACTTTATTTAAGCAAGCTTGATTGTAAACATCTTGTTTTTTATAAATATTTTCACCCTTTTAATCTAATTATGTTTTTTTTTTAAATAAAGGCTTTCATATTTCTTAATCAACTCATTTAACTAAACTTATATAACAAATGTATATATATATAACATTTTCTACATTTTAAAATACATTTCATTATTAACTTTGTTCCATCATAGTTAATGATTTCTTAACTTTTTAAGTGTTCTTAAATTCTAAAATTTTAAGTTCTTTTCTTATATTTTTAAAATAATATGTTACTACTTTTACATTTTATTTAATATTATTTAATACTAATATTTTTTACAAAGTTACAAAATAACTTCTTTATTTTTTTTTTTCTCATCTCTTTTTCTTTGTTATCAATAATAATTAATTTGAATTTAAGTCCTTTATCTTTCAGAAAGATGTTTGAAAATGAAGTTATTTCTTTTTTAAAACAGTAGCAAACTCTCCATGCTATAGTGCTTGGGTATGCATAGGAATTAGTGATCATGTGATGTTTTACTAATTATTTCTTTTTTAAAAAAAAAAATTCACACTGCTTTCACAAATGTACAATATATATACAGTATTGTAATCTTTTATTATTATATTGCTAATTTATATATTTTGGTCATACTAAAGATATGTTTGAATCATAGAACTATTGTTTTTATTTATTCCTGCAAATGAAACGGTTATATCTTAGTACATATTAAGTTCTCAGCCCAAAGAATGGCAAATGCTGTGGGATAATAAAGCAATAAGAACATCATTGTCAGTGATAGTTTGCCACTTTTTTAATACAATTATATATATGTGTGTGTGTGTTTGAATTGTTAAAATGATTTACGTACTCCATAACATATTTTCTTAAGCTCATTTTACCTAATATCTATTTTAGTTTTATTAAGCATGCCAATGCAGAATTTTAAAATGTTATCTCCTAATGCCAATTCAGAACTAGAAAATTTTTTGCCTTTTTTTTTTTTTTAGATATCTTATGTTGGCATATTTTATACTTTTTTTAACTTCTAATGAAACTTAAGAAATATGATATATATTTATTAGAATATTTGTACTCTAACTGGTTAGTAATATTTTGCATGTTAAAAATAAATTAAATAACAGAAATAAAATACAATACATATATTTATTACCACCACCACCCTCCTTTTTTTCATTTCTATATATTTACTTTGTAAATATATGTTTGCTGTCTATTTTAATTTATATATGATCGGTGATTGTTTTTTTTTTCGTTTTTTTTCTTAAAAAAATTTTTTTTTTTATCTTCAAAATTAAATAAAAATAAAGCAAGAAAAAATTATATAATAATAATAAGCAGATGTTTCTTTGCTTTTTTTTTATTTTTATATAGGAAAATGTCTTGCTAAGAAGTAGATCTGGATAGGTAAAAACTGTATACTTGAGATTAAAAGCTTCTCCAACGCCATTCTATAGAAAAACATTGATAGAGAAAACATTATTTGATTACTTATTGGGTTTATCAAATACTAGTAGTGAAGTTTTCCTTTTTATATTACCCTTCAACTAAGAATACATAACTACTCATTTAACAACTAATAGTTGGATTACTATCTAGGCGAATATGGGCAGGTAATCTGAAAAAAGAACATGTCATATGATAAAATTTTGTAAGTTATAGATATGTAAAGAAGAAATAATATGGCATAAAGACAATTGAACTATACAAAATTTAAATTAATCTGTAGTAATTTATATAGGAATGTATGATATTTTGATTATATAATTATATATTATAAATATATATTTTATTAGTAGGGTTTAATTATCGTGATATAATTAAATAGAGAGAACAAAGATTTGTAATATCTGTATTTTACAAAATTAATTATTGATTTCTTCAGGAGAAATTTGAATTAATCTTATTATTTTATATTTATATATACTGGACAAAAATCTGTTGTATGTAATTTTTTTTTAATACAATATGTTGAACTGAATTTAGGGGGGGAGGGGATCTATTAAGATAAATAGAATTTTTTTGTTGTTGTTAATTACTATCAATGTACAAATTATTATGGGATTGGCAAAATCACAGTATTTAACAAAAATTATTCTAGAGTATATATTTGATTATCAAAGCAAACAAAAATAAATTATTGTTTTTATTCCCACAAAGATGTAAAGTGGCCAGCAAAGGTGTAATGTTTAGTGGCCAAAGGTGTAAAGTTTTGAGAATCTTCTGATTGTGGATCCTGGTTGTTATTTGATGATTATGTTTTATTTAGGTGCTTACAATAACAGATCACTTTCAAATGAGAAAACTGCATAAATTGGAAGAACTATTTACTAATAATAAACTTATAGTTTTACCTCAGTTATTAATTTTAGCTTTTCAGTAATATTAAATGGGATATTGTTGAACTTTAAAGTTAGAAGAAAAGATGGAGATATGATTTAAAAAGTGAACATACATTATACTACAAAGGCATAAATATTGGAAGCATAAGACAGGATTCGTTGTGAATAAAAAATGGAAGAGTTGGATATTGGTGGTCTATCAGACAGAATGGCAAGATTGGTTATTCAACTTAATGGATGATACCAAATGCAGACAATCCAGGTTTATGCACCAACAAATTCTCATTGTGATAAAGAAGTAGAGGGTTTTTATAAGGATATGCAAAAGCTTTTGATCAGACAAAGAACATTTTTAAATTATCATGGGAGACTTTAATGCTAGGATTGATAAATGATTGAAAGACAAAAGTTTTTCTGAGGATAAATTTGATTATGGTAATAGAAATAAGAGAGGATTGTAAAAATTCACTGAAAAAAGAAAAACTTTATATTATGAATTCTTTCTTCAATAAAAGTTTAAACAGAAATGGACATGGAGATATGCAGAATTGGATTGTTCTTAAGAAATTCAACCCAGGAACCTGATCATCGATTAGTAAAATATACTATATATGTTAATGTAAAACTAGAGAAGCAAAAATTATTAAACAAATCAGTATTCATGGCTAACATTCTTAACCTTCATAAATATTCCAATGAATTTAAATTAGAACTTTTTAAAATCATTTTAAAATATTAACAGATTTTGAAAACAGTTCAGATTTGAACAAAATCAATAGAAAAATAATATACTATTTAAGAATTGAGACAACACAAAGACAATTTATGAAGAAAAGAAGGAATATGAAAATATATAAGAATGATTCATTAAAAAGGATTGAATATCTAGAATTTTGTAAAATAGTATGGAAAAGAATTAATAATGGTGCAAGAAAATATAATTAGCAAGAAAGCTATAGAAAAGAATAAAGGTTGATAAGATTAAAATGACATCAATTTGTTGATATGAAACTTGTTTCTGCAATAAGAAAAAAAGATGGAACTATTAAAAAAAGGAGATGGCATCATAAAATGTGTGGAAGATTTCTATAAAGAACAAGAATATGTATCCTTTACAATTATCTCATCTTCTGAATTGCTAGCATTTTAAATGAAGAAGGCATTCAATTAAATCTATGAAGAAGAGAAAAGCTCCAGGTAATGATGGAATTATAATTAATATCTTAAAAGAAGCAGGTAAAGAAATGGAAAAATTGTTGGAAAAGTTATATTTTAAATATCTAAGTGAAAAAGGTGTACTAGATGATTGAAAGAATCCAGTACTAATATTGATATTCAAAAAAGATGATAAAGAGGATAAAAATTACATACCCTATCAGTCTTTTATCATTTCTATGCAATATTTTTACCAAAATAATTACAACTTCTTTATGATGAATTTTAGATTTTAATCAAGATAGATTTAAAAGTGTTTTTAACACAATGTATCATATCAAGTACTGTGAGAAGTTACGGAAAGGGCCAATGAATGTTTTGCCATTATGCTTGGGATTTTTAGATTATGAAAAGGCATTTGATTGTATAAGTATTTCTTCAGAGATTAAAGCATTTGTCATATTCTGAAGAATATTTATCAGAATATAATAGCAATATTTAGATTATATAATGATAGGATGATTCCATATCTCCAAAACTTTTTATAGCAGTCTTGCAAAAAGTGCTAGGGGAATAAAAATAAATGATTATTTAAGTCATCTAGATTTTGCAGATAATGTAATTGTTTTTGCAAATAATGCTGTAGGGCTTCTCAAATGTCAAGAGTTATCAGATAAAAGTAAGAAAGTGGGACTAAAGGTAAATGCTAAAAATGTTAAAATAATGTTCAATGGATTTCTCAAAAGAATAAAGATATATAATGATGAATTAGAAGAAATTAACAAATTATAAAAATTTCAGGCAGATTATTAATATAGATGGAGATATAATAGATAAAAAATTAATCATAAAATTAAACTTGGATGGAGTGATTTTGATATAAATAATTTAATATTAAAAAGAAATATTCACATGCATTTGGAAAGACTTTTAATAAATGTGTTTCACCAGTTATTATTTATAGTTCTGAGATTTGAACGCCCAACAGAAGAGCGATAGAGATTTCAGACCACTCAGTGAAGTATGGACAAATGTATGTTAGGAATAACAAGAAAGATCAAAAATAAAATACATGTTTGAGAGAAACAGATGTTACTATCATCATTGAAAGAATTAAGACTGAAGTTGATATGGATTGGACATATTGCTAGAAGAGATGACAGTTGATGGACAGTTAAAATCATGAACTAGATTCCAAGAGTTTTTAAGACATAGAAAGAGGCTGTATGTCAAATGGGTGGAGAAAATAAGAAAGGGTGCTAGGGTGATGTGGAGATGAGTGGTCAGAGATTGGAGAAATAGAACTAAACATGGTGAGATCTTCATTCGCAATATGGTCAATAATGGTTGAAAATGATGATGATATGTTTAATTTAATAATTTTATTGAATCTATATTGAACCTATTACAGTAAAAATGTGAATGTGCAAATGCAAATTTTAAATAATTGGTTTCAAGTCAAAGATATATATATATATATATGTATGTATGTAAGTCAGTAACACATGTAATAATAATAAAATCTCCCAAAAAAGAGTATGGCCATTCTAAAAAAGAAAAGAAAAAAAAAGACAGGAGAGAGAAAAAAAAAACTACTCTGTGATGACTATACAAACCAATCTGTGAACTACAAATATGTCCACATATAAAACATACTGGTACAATTTTCTGGTTACTTGTTAATTTACGATATTGTCTTTTAGTTTCTTCAGCAGAAAACTTTTCTTTCTGAAATACTTCAATACTGTTTCTAATTGTAACCCTCCAATGTATTTTATTTTCTGCCATATATTCCCAGTGGAAACAATTGACATTGCACTTCTTTAAAATATCTTTAAGATAATCCTTATAGTTAAATAAATCATATGATATAATATAAAATAAAATGTCTTTATATAACAGCAATAATTGTATATATATATTAAACCGGATACTTTATCTGATTCAAAAGTTCTATCACATAAATTAAAATCAAGTTTTATATGTGCAATAACACACATACTTATTTATATTGAAATCTTATATTTTTTATGATGCTGTTTTCTTTTAAAATAATTAAAAGCAAGCAAAGTTTAATTAATCTTTTTATAAAAGTATTTTATTTTTTTTAAAAAAAAGGTTGATTTATTTTTAAAGCTGAGATTTAGTTTGGCATGTTTTTTATTTTTTATAAAAAAAAAAATAATAATAATTTTGTAAGATAAAGCCCTGTCAGATGTTGTTTTTGTAATTAAGATTGAGCAGGAGATAGAGATTTACCCTGGTTGAAAGTTGCAATAAAAGATTGGGCGGGAGATAATGGACATAAATAGCCTCTGGGGTTGTTTTTTATTCATTCATTCAGATTATTCGGAGAGGCTATTCTAGTCATTCAGCTTTTTTATTCTGATTGCTCAGCTTATTCAGCTTTTTGTTATTGAGGATTCATCCAGATTTTCTGTTTTTGAACTGCTGTATTGTGGAAGTGATTCTAATTTATTTGATATTTGTTCCACGGGAATCACCAAGTTGAATTTCTGTTAACCAACAATAATTCTACTATTTGCTGTGATAGCCTATAATATACGTCATGAAGAATCTCCACAACATGATGGGCTAAGCCTTTCCAAAGATGAACCTCCAGAGCTCCAAAATTGCGACTTCAATCAAGACCTAAGTGTCAAGTCCAGAGCTGATCCCCATAGTGCTTCCATTCTTCTGAACCTAGTAAATTAATGCCACTGTGTAGGACTCTTTATAACTGAACTTTATGTGAACAGCAGAAATTAATATTACCTTGAGGTAATCAGGGCTAAATCTCTAATTAAGTCTCTAGCAAATCTCAGATTAATCTTAAAAAAAAAATTATATATTTCTGATATATAACCTATTAATTTAAATATTAATGTTATATATATATATATATTAGAATCTTAGTGGCAAGATTTTTCATTTTAAAATATTACTTATTTGAGAGTGTATGGTGAGAGATATTTTATGTGCCTAATGTTTTCTTTGTTATATGACTAACCCCTGATAAATACTCAGGTTGATCTTAGTAGTTTTCTTTTAATCACCTGTCCTTTTGTTTGTTTGTTGTTAAACTTAATCAAAAGTTGTTTGAGTTTTCTGCAGACTACTGATCTTTTGGCTGGCAGTTTATCGGGTATATTGTTTTGTTTTGGTTTTTTTTTGGTAGAGATTTCATTGTATATAGTTCCGATTATGTAGTCCATAATCTTCCCTTTTCTAGTGTGAGACTAACCTTGGCATGTTGAAATGTACATGACCATGTGCATTTTGCAGAATTAGGACATTCTTAGGACATTCTTAGTTCCAACATTTCTTTTCCGGGCTAAGAAAAGCTCGTCTGCGCCATTCCGTTAGTTCTCCATAAACATCCATCTTTCTAAATCTCTATAGAAGAAAAAAAAGAAATTAGTTTAGGTGAACTGCTAGCAGGAATATATAAGCCATTCTTATATTATAGATGAGAAATGAACTTGTCTGCCTGGGTATTTAACATGTTAATGCTCTCATACACTCAATAAAGGTCAAGCTCCTATATTTATTTTATAATATATTTCAATAAATTTAAAAGTTCTTATAATTATTTTGGCTGGCATTTGTCTATGTTTTCTCAATTGTCTGAACAATATTCATGAGCTCTTACTCTTCCTGGGTTTGGTCTGGCACAGTCATGTTCATTTTTTCTGCCCACCCTTCAAACAAATGTCTAGTTTCGATTTTCGGACTAATGGTGCCTCTGTGATCAGGATAGATTGAGTGTCCATACATAGAATATTAATTTTGGTTCCCATCATGGGGCCAAAAATTATTTACCTATGTACCAGATGAAAGCTTTTGGTTTCACATATACTGACCACAAGGACACCACTAGTTCCCATTTTCGGATTAGTGGTGCCCTTGTGGTCATTATATGCGAAAATGGTGCCCTTGTGGTCAGTATATGTGAAACCAAAAGCTTTTGTCTGGTACATAGATACTCCCATACCCATTTTTGGTCTTTTCTGGGATTATGCAATTTTTATCATAGATTCTATGAAAATTTTGCATTAGATGCTGCAAATTTGGTTCAGTTATTAACAAAAGATCAAAAATGGGTATGGAAGTACAAACAGGAACATGAATTTCAACACATTAAAAAGAAGTTCTTGGAACAGGTGGTTCTAGCCTACCCTGACTTTTCACAAACTTTTTATGTCCAGACTGACAGTAGTGGACAAGGACTCTGGATAGTGTTATTTCAAATTGACAAACAATAATGTCATAGAGTGTTGTATTTTTGTAGCCACAAGTTAAAAGGGGTGGGAAATAATTACATGATGACAGAAAAGGAAGCTCTGACCATTGTGTGGGCTTTCAGTAAGTTCAAACAATTCTTGCTTAGGTCAGAGATTGTTGTAATCATGGATCATAAGAGCTTGGAATTTTTTAATAGCAGTTACTTATCAAATGATTGATTGATACAATGGAGTCTTACGCTACAGAAATTTCAATATAAAGTTCTATATTGTAATGGCAAAGAAAATATTGTGTCAGATATTTTGAGTCATCATCCCATAGATCTAACACCACATCATCTCGAGCCCAACAATCTGAGTATTGCAGCATTCACATTGCCCATAGATGAGTTCATAGAGCAACAATTACTAAGGTTATCTGAAATACAGGAGACCAGCCCAGAGTATGCACAAATTATGACATATAAGAAAGGGTTAGGAATTTCTGACCCCAGTGGCACAGTGACATTGGAAAAATATGAAGCCTATAGAATTAAAGATGGTGTATTGCAATACAGAGTTGCCATGGAGGAAGACTCATGGAGAATTCTTATACCCCAAGGACTCAGTAACAATCTTATAGACTACATACATTGCCTTTATGGACACTTTGGCCCATGTAAAGTAGAGCATGTGCTCAGGGAAGTATTTTATTGGCCAAGTTTATATTCAAATGTGTCAGTTTTGGGAAAATGTCATGTTTGTTCACAAACTAAACATGTAAATAAGAGATTTACTGGGATCCTACAGCCTATTTTCTTTTAGTGCACAACCCTAATGAATTGTTGAACATAGACTTTTATGGGCCTTTACCTGCCTATAAGCGTTACTGATATTTAGTCATAATGTACGACATATTTTCCAAGTATGTGACTCCATATCCATTAAGAAAAGATAGATATTCGAAGTACTATCCAGATCTTACAGGAGCATCAGTTTTCTAAGGTCGGTAGGCCCCATATGATACTTACAGACCATGTGATACCCTTTAAATCTCACCACTGGAAAAAGTGGATTCCTCAACAGAGCATTCAACACATATTTACATCTATTGTAATCTCCAATCTAACCCCTGTGAGAGAGTCATGACAGAGTTAAACCGTTTATTTCTGCTTTATGTCAGCAAAAATCACCTTAGATGGGTGAATCAGACCGAAAACATCACTAATTACAACATAAATTGGACACATAATGAATCTACAGGGTTTGCATCCATCAGATTTATTTTGGACAGAATTATCCAATGCTGATAAAGGCTCCCTTGCCTGTAGATTGGGAGAAAATTGATAAAGAAATGGATAAAAGAAAGGCTCGAATAAAGTTGAAACATATGGCCGAATTATGTGTAAAGAGAGGAAATCGACGACCATGTAGATTTGAGGTAGGAGACTTGGTTTTTGTATGAAAACCTCACATCAGCAATCCAACCCAGCATCAATATAAGAAAATTTTCTCAGTGTATGAGGGACCTTTCACTATACAAAGGAAAAGTGGTCTGAATGCTTTTGTATTGGAAGACGAGCATGGGGTTTATGGATCTTATAATGCACAGAGCCTTAGGCCAGACACTTAAAAGATAGGAGGTACACTTAAGGATTCAGGGCAAACATTCAGCCAGGGGGAGGGGGGTTTAAAAAAAGTTTTAAATGTTTGGGGTTTAAAGTTAAAAAAAAAAAAACAGCAAAGAAAGGTGTTTATATTTTTTTGTGTGGTGTGATGGGGCAGTTGAATTGGATACTTTATCCGATTCAAAAGTTCTGTCACATAAATTAAAATCAAGTTTTATATGTGCAATAACACATGTACTTATTTATGTTGAAATGGTTATATTTTTAATTCTCAATTGATTTTAGTATAAAATATTTTTTTTATGACGCTTGTTTTTTTAAAAAAATGATTAAAAGCAAGCAAAGTTTAATTAATCTTTTTATAAAAGTATTTTATTTAAAAAAAAAAAAAGGTTGATTTATTTTTAAAGCTGAGATTTAGTTTGGCATGTTTTTTTTTTTTTTTATTAAAAAATAATAATTTAATTTTGTAAGGTAAAGCCCTGTCATATGTTGTTTTTATAATTAAGATTGAGCAAGAAATAGAGATTTACCCTGGTTGAAAGTTGCAATAAAAGATTGCGTGGGAGATAACGATGGACATAAATAGCTTTTTTTTATTCATTCATTCAGATTATTCGGAGAAGCTATTCTAGTCACTCAGCTTTTTTATTCTGATTGCTCAGCTTATTTAGCTTCTTGTTATTGAGGATTCATCCAGATTTTCTGTTCTTGAACTGCTGTATCATGGAAATGACTAATTTATTTGATATTTGTTCCACAGGAATCACCAAGTTGAATTTCCATTGACCGACAATAATTCTATTTGCTGTGATAGTAGCAGCCATTCAGATGCCATGCCTATAATATACGCCACAAAGAATCTCCACAACATGATGGGCTAAGCCTTTCCAAAAATGAAATAGTTTGTTTCAAGCTTTAGTAATTATGTTTTATTATTAATAATAAGCTAAAATTGTTCTTTGATAATTTTTGCAACTATAGGATATATCTGTTATGAATCTTACAACATGAAAAAATATATATTTAACAATGACCTACAAATGATTAATCCCCAGTACATTGATGAAATTGATACTACTGCTTATGAAGTAAGAAATGGGGGAAAAAATTATCCTAGGTATTCCATACCTATTCATTTGCTTCTAGTGATGTAAAACCCATATTGATATGTACTCTGTTATTTTTTACTCATATGAGATCATTTAACAACTTTTTTTAATGAAAGTAAATATAATTTGGATTAAGGAAATTACTCTGTATTCCATCCATTCCTGTTACTAATATCAAAAAACATTCAGTATAGTGTGTTTTATTGCACCATTTATTTTTGGTTTATACTTTTATAAATAAATTATTAGATGAAATCATTTATTTGCTCTATTAATGCTCATAGAAGTTAAGAGATACTGATAGAGCCTGTGCCCTGCTCATACGATAGAGTGATCATCCACACATCAACGAAGCAAACGAAAAAATAATGTTATATATTTTTCATAAAAAACAAAAATATGAAAATAATTTAATGTTTTCATCAAAATAAATGAAACATCATTGGTAGTTTTTCATGACTCAAGTTCAATTTATCACATCATAAAAAAAAATTGTAATGGAACATGTTTAAACTTGTAGTTTTTATTATTAAGAATATCAAATTGTAATATCAATATAAGATTTGTGGCCCATGTTGTGTTACATATGTAATGGAATGGATCTTGGCCTTGCATAACAGTATACTTGATAGGCCATCAGAGTGGATGAGAAAGCGCACGCTATCTAGGGTTCCTGAACTTCTAGACTCATAACCATCCTGATCTCAGTCTTAAGAGATGACATATTAGCGTATGATCCTGTGTTAAATATCTCTATGTATACTCATCTCTCTTCTCCATTCTTATTTTTCCATTTATCTCAATATTTAAGCTTAGGATGAATATAATATTCTACTACTTCAGGGAATATTCATATTACTATCATGTGACAATCGATAAATGAATAAAGGAAAATGCAAATGGCTTACTTTAATTTTAAATCGTATGTTTAATAAATTCATTCACAATTATTATAATTTATTCAATGGGAGATTATAACAAAAACAATTAATTTGTTTAGATATCTAGCTATTCAACAAACTGAAGGATTTTAATCAACTATGTACATAGAGGTACCTGTAACCATGTGCTGCTAAGTGTAAAGTTACATTATGGGGGGGGGGGATTCATCACCCATGGAGCTGTAATCGCCAAAACCAAATTTGACTCAAAACAGCATCTATTCATTTATGCTGAGGACAACTTTACTACTTTGATGTGAAGCTATAAACTTAACAACTCAAGGCATGCTATACAGAAGAGAGAAGGTTAGATCACCATTATACATGATGTAGAACATTCAAACCCCACCAATTGGAATCATAAACTGTGGCAATAAGAACACACATAATCCTTTTAAGACGTTTTCCATTATGGACTCTTGATTTATCTTATTTTGAAATCATATGATTAATTTTGTGTATCTGTGTTTTTTATTTCTTTTCTTTAAACCATAGGTTGATGGGGGGTATAAACTCTTGATGTATTAGAAAGGGGAAAAATATTATTAGCTTAATTTTAAATTGAAATAAAACATAGGGTCAGGCATAAACTTGCTTGCGTGTATGAACTTGATCATCACCAGGGTTAAAGATAAAACTTTATATTTTCCAACATTAAATACCAACACTTAAACAGTTACAATGTAATTTGTTATTTGTTTGTTGATATTAATCATTTTGTCATTTACTTTTTTTTTTTTTCAGCATATATGATTGAAAACTTCTAGTGTGAATGGTCTTTTTTATCATTATAAAAATGAATCACAATAGAAAGGAGGAATCCCAAACCACCACCACATTGTTTAATATGAATTAATTAATAAATGAGACAATGAATTAATTATTAAAGTCTAAATTAGCAAGCAAGTATATATATATAAATAATATAAGTTTTAAATTTTTTTTGTTAATATTGATATTGAATGATTACTCCTTTAGGGGAAAGAGGGATTGGCTTAATAAATAACAACCATGTTGATCAAAGAATAGTCATAGATACCTAAACAAATTCTCTTTGTATAAATTGTAATAATTGTGAATGAAATTGTTAAACATATGATTTAAAATTAAAGTCAACTGTTTGCAGTTTTCTTTATTCATTTATCAGTTTATCACATGCTCGCACAAAAAAGATAGTAATATAAATAATCCCTGAAGGAGAATATTATGCATATTGTCCCTAAGCCCAAATAGTAGGATAAATGGAAAGAAAGATGAGTATACGTGGAGATATTTTATGCAGAATCATATACCAACATGTCATCTCTTAGGATTGCAATTGAGGTGATGCTTCTAGAAATTCAGGAAATCTAGATACACTTTCTCATTTACTCTGATGACCTATCAAGTATACTGTTATGCAAGGCCAAGATCTGTTCCATTACAATACAGTGATCAAAAATTCAGTATAACAATTATTGATCCACAATGTTGTTATAGATATATACTTAATATAATAATCTTAATATAATATAATGATTCCAATGAGAGAGTCATAACAGGCTATGATTATGAGAAAGACATTTTCTCAAAAGCACTTAGCCATTTTAATTTGATGATTACAATTAATTTGTTAATTCATATAGCTTTAAGTTATATGTGTGTTAGCACAACTTTACATTATATGTATGTTAGCGCAACTTTATTATTATTATAATTGACAAGTGTAAAGCATAAATCTATGATTTATTACTTAATAATAAATCTAATGTATCAGTATGGTGAAACAAGGTTGAACCTGGGATGATAGAAAGTCATCATCAACTCAATATAACTAATTAAATTAAATATCAAATATAAAAGGAATGATAATGAATATAATGAGCATGAGAGATCAGCATAGAACAAACTTAATAAGTTTACCAGCATTACACAAAAGTAATAATCATTCATCATCATGAATGATCAATAAAAAAATGAATCAACAGTCATTTTTATGACTGGATTTGAAAGTAGTCCACTATAGACCAGGCTAATTATTCAGCCACTGCCAAACTTAGGGCAGGAATACAACAGAATAATTTGGATGCACAAACTCAAGTGCTAATTTATAAGAATATAACAATAAAAAAAATAATGCTGGGATACTAAAACATGCTGATCATCATCAATGTCCTCTGGCCACTTAGTATCATTAATGTTCTGGCCAAGTATAAATTAAATTTCTAAAGAAATAATAATGAAATGTGGTGCATGGACTTTAAAGGATATCCCTTTTGCACCAATCAGGATCATCATCATCTCGATGTCCATAACACTAAACGTAAGCCCCGCAGCTTATTATAAATTCCCTTCAAATAATTTTTATGTTTACCCTATTATAAGTAAATAGTTTTATTGGGATCATTTAAAAAAATTCTAGAACATTAAACTGTCATGAAATAAAGTCGCACAGACTACAATTTATGAACCAAGAATTGGGTAGAATAAAGAAGTTAAGACTAAAAAATATTTTTTAATTGATCATTTAATAACTAATTGATTTAGTTTTCTATTTGTTGTTACCGCTTTACATTGGAAGTGTGATAGCACGATTTAATATTATCATATTGAAGACAAACGTAAAGTATAAATCTACAGGTTATTACTTAATAAAGAAAAAAATGATATGATAGTAAGAAATTTTAAACATTTCATCAAAAAATATATTTTCATAAATTTATAATCAATCAGTTGATTTCTATTCATAAATTAACTTTTAATTAGTTAATTAAGTTATTTCTTTAAAGTACTAAGATTTGGAAAAACATCATTTTCAAAATCAAAGAAAGAAATCTTTGATTTAGTTTAATTAATTGTTTATTAAGTTTTTGGAAGGGAAAATGAATGAATAGAGAAAAACATGTTTCAAAAAAAAAAAAAACTAAACAAAACTCATAATTTTTAAGAGAAAATTGAATGGATTAATATATATATATTTCACAAATATTATTTGATATAATTTTTTTTTTACTATTAATAAACATATAGTATACACACACAAAAAAATCCTTTTAACCATTGGTTGTGGAATTCTTCCCAATTATAGTTTTCAATTTTTGCAGTAGAGTTTTCTTTTTGAAGGCTTCTGTACATGAACATGATTGATTTGATCTTTTTCTGGTGTGCAGTATTTCATTTCCAGATTAACAATAGCCAAATTTTATCCATTACTTTTAATAAATTTCCAAGATGAGACTAACACAGACAGAGAAGGCCGGTTACATGGAGAAAGATGATATCTAGCTTTTACTTGAATTAAGCATATGGTTTTCATTGTAAAAACCATTTTATAACTAAACTCATAGTATGCTAAAAGCTTGATTAAAACTTCTGATATTCTATGCAATAGCTTGGTTAAGATTCCTGCTATACTATGCAACAGCTTGGGAAAGATTTCTACTTTTTTCTTTATTAGCTGGACTAAGACTTGACTGCTCTCTTCAATAGCTAAGAGAGGAATATCTCTATTTGTTACCAGACACTTGGGTCTTCTGACTTTCATTCTACCATTATTATTTTTTCTAGAACAATCTTGGCTACCAGCTAATCACAATCTGTTTCTTACATGATAATTTTTTATAACAACCAACTAGATAAATTTTTATAAATACAATTGTTCAGTTATTTTCCCTCCTTAAACTTTGACATTGAAAAACAAGTCAAGAACTTAAATTAACATTATAAAATTCTTGACAATTTTCTAATTAAAAAAATTTTTTGCAAAAGGAAAACAAAATAATCAATTATTTACACTGATTTGTTTTTTTTCATTGAAGAGAGATAAAGAGAAATGAAAAAAACAAAAAACAACTCTGTCTAATTAAAAATAAAACTTGCCAAAAGCATTAAAAATAAAACTTTATCTCTTTTAATGTTAAAATTAATATCTAATAAATAATTTACAAAAAGAGAAAAATTATTTTTCTCTTAGTATATTTTCATAGTTTAAATTAAAACTTATTTAATTATAATTACTGAAGAGAGAGAGTTAAAAAAACTACTTTATATTTTTTTTACAATTTTCTCTCTCTTCTACAATCATTTATAACTCTTATTAAAATATTTTATGTATTAAAATCATATTATTATTTAACAAATTTATTGTTTGAAAATTCTTATACTATCATTTTGGGACTTAAAATATTTAGTTAATTATATTTTAAGTCCCATTATTATTATAGAAAAAATATGTATGGGAAAATTAAATATTATTTTCCCTATTAATTAAATAATCCTAAACTAAATCTGAGGAGTATGCTGCCAACTTATCTAATTATTTTTAATGCAGCTATGTAGCCAACTGGTTAATTAAACAATTGTAAATATAATTAGTTGTTTGTTTCAATCTTATTTAGATTGATTATTATACATTATGTTTTTTTTTTTTCTAAACAGATTATTTTCTTGGTTTTAAACATATTTTTCTTTTGGTTTTGATTATTTTCAAAAAATATCAAACTTATATAGAGACAGACTCTACTAATGCCTATTTAAGTGATGTATAACTTTGTTGATATGAATTCCAGAAACTTTTTATCATTCAAATTCAAGTACTTTTTTATATTGGATATTTTATAATGAAGCTGTTGTGAATTTTTTATTGCATAATTGGCTTACTTCAACCTTATGAGTTTTTCATTTGTAGGGCACTTTAAAAATCTGATTTACCAGAACTGTATTACTGATTTGGCAATCTTAAAGGCAATCTCTACATAAATATTTAGAGGCTGGGGAAATTTTTATTGATAAAATATTTTTAATATTTCCTGGCAACAAAATGGATTAAAAGTTTCATCATAAGTTTTGTAAATAAAAGTAAAAATTAGGAATTCTAGCAATGCAATAAACTTTGATATAAAACATTTTTTTATTTTATTTGAGATAAACTACTGCAATTTCATTTGAATTTGGCATTATTCATGTGAGGTAAACATGATGGAACTCTGATATTAATTGAATGATTTGTTGAAATAAAAGTTTATTCCTTTCTTGAAAATATATTGTAGAGATGTGTAGCCTAATGAAAAAAATTCAAGTATTTAAGCCTTATATAATTGGTATTGCATCCATTTACACATTTTGAGTTAATTCATTTAACTTACCATGATTTAAATAATTTTCTAAAACAGTTTTACTATATTCATCAATTTTATTGGTATTCAATCTCATTAGTGTTGGTCAGACACTGTGTGTATTTTAAACTGGTAAATGTTTTATTATTATACAATTTATGCTGACCTCATTTTCATTGATTTAATATGCATTTTTATCAAAAGAAAAGCACAAAGGATAGTATACATTCCCTTTAACATGTGGTTTGTTCTCAGTGGATTATGTATCTCAAAGGTTAAAATTGCTTAGTAAGATAATGCTTTAGATTGATAAACTAGGTATTGAAAATCTATACGCTAATTAAGAAAATGACATTATTTAAGGTAAAAGTATAGCAGTTCCATGGTCACATAATTGGTATTTAATCTTTAAACTGAATTTTGATTATGCCACTAGATAGTGTACAATGAAGTAAGTTGAATAAAAATATGAAATAGGTTTGCGAGTTCAAAAACTGTAAAATGAATTGAAGATTCTGAGGTTGGCTAATAAAGGATATGAGTTTATTTTTTTAATGTATCAGGAAGAGGTATTGACTAGGGTGGTGATGTTGAGACAATTCAAAAAATTGTTATGAATTGAGATATAAAGTCATCACTCAGATAGAATCAACAAGAAAAAAGGAAAACTGTGTCTAATATTAGATGTTAGAGGTTGCACTTTGAAGTAGAAGTCTATTCAGATGGCAACAAAAGCTTTAGCTTTGATATATTTCAAATCTTTTGTTACTTTTATCAAAGCCAGAGTGTTAAATGATGTCTTAAAATATTCTTTAATTCAAATTACAACCTCTATCAGCTAAATGATTTGGTATGTCTGATCATTAGCCCACAATTAAAACATATGACACATTCAATGAGAGTAATCTTTAATTGACGATGTAGTCTTATATGGAAGTGTTGAGCTTGATAGAATAAGAGAACAATTATTTAAACTTTGATATAGAATAAGACCAAAACTTTAATTTATCTTGCAACTTGTTAACCACCCATATAATGTAGAATTTATTTATTTTCCATATTGTAATCCTTTTTTGAATTATTTCATGGAGAAAATGCCATCAAAATTACAGACCAAAGACATGGTTTATACTTTTATTATGAGGATTGTTGTGTCAAAATAGCTAATAATAATTTTTGAGGAATACTTTGGCTAAGTGAAGATATCTTGCAGTTTATTTTTTTAGGTATCGAGTAATTACAAAACATCTTTTTAAAAGAACCTTAGCTGAGATGTTTTGGGCTAGAGAAGTTCTCAATTAACTACATTAAGTAAAAGTGAATTTGAATGCAATTTGTACAAATATTTAATAGTTGTTTTAAGTAATTATCACATTGAATAATAATATTGGTTCGTGTAACTCATATAACTCTGAAAATGATCATTGAAAATATGTTAAGATCAATATATCCTCTAAAATAAATCAGCATTTGGACCATCAGATTTGAAATGTAGTTTTGCTTAGATATAGGATGTATTCACTCTGTGTATGTATAACCGATATGGTGAAATCAGCAGCTTTTACTGTATTCATTGTCAATAATCATACTTTTTGCGATTTTTTTTTCTTTAATGGCTATATAGAAGTTATGACAATTTTATCTCTGCATGTGTTTTTTTTTTATTGCCATTAATTTATTTATTTTTTAATATTACAAAAATCTCTCAATCAGCATTCAAATTAAAAGTCATCCTATTGTTTTCATTTTCTGTTGATTGAATTTATTTACATATTATAGAAAAATTAATTGTGAGTTTTGATCCAAAATTAATTTTTCCAATTTTTTCTTTGCTGGAAATTATTTAGATATTCCTGATTTCCAAATTAATGTCAATATAATTACAAAACCCTGAGCAGGTTATGTTTGGCTTGCACAGCAAAATGTATGCCTTATTTAAAATACTTAGAATTTATATTGAAGTTTTTAGATATTTAAAATATATAGAATACTAAATCAACTTAAGGAAATGGATAAAAGGATGAATCATTTGTTTACTATTACTCTTTAAATATTAAGATCAACTTTGAATCCTTTTTTTATATTTCTTAGCTGTCAAATTAATTGAGGTTCTATCATATCAAGTGAAAGCTGAGTATCTGATTTAGTAAAATAATTGGAATTTATTTGTATGAAAAGAATTGATTAAATTGAGAATATATAATAAGATTTGTTGATAGGATTTGATTCTTATGTCAAATTAAAGTGATAAATTTTTAACCTAGTACACTTGTTCAGTTTCAGTGACACTATAATATATTTTAAATATGTATTTCAAAGTTCTCCAGCCAAACAGTATTAATGTACCACATTTCAATCTACATTTGTATCAGTTTGGTAAGTTTTGAATGTATAGTAGATTGCGTTATATTTTTTAATCAATTGGTTTCATTTAATTTAAGGAAAAAATGTTAGGGGTATTTACAATTAATTGAAATAGAAAGAAAAAAATGAATGATGAAATCTTAATTTATTTATTTTTTTGGATGGTTTATGTAAAACTTGTATTTTTAAAAGCTCTGCCTTAATAAAAACAAAAATCTTATAACCAATTGTAACGTACTTGTAATGAATAGATTTTATTCAATTTTTGTATGCAAGCTCAGTATAGATGGCAATGCAATATTTCAGATTGGAATAAAAAAAATGAAATATGGAATATCAGGGACAAAATACTAAATAGGAATTGCCTTAGAATAGAAAGAGCCTTACCTACAATTTCTAATATATATGCTTTGAGCATACAAAAGCTAGCAGAAAAAAAAACAAATAATAAGAGACAGCTCCATGCTACTATCCCTTATGGAAAATGAACTAGCAAAATATAATGATGAAGACTAACTACATCCATAAAATATACTGGCTTGTGTTACTCCTCAATATAGAGAAAATTCTACTATCTATAACAAAATAGTATAACAGCTAATGAATGTGAAATATGATGAACACAATAATTAATACCAAATATGTTTCTGTTAACATTAGGTAATAAATAAATCATAGAAATATGCATCCGCCTACAGCAACATAATATACCTCCATAAATAAATTATTTATATTTTTAAAGAGAGGCATATACTATTTAAAATATGTCAATATGATAAAATACTATTCTGAGAACTTTAACCTTTAATAATTTAAAATATATGGCATATAACTTGACCAATAATACATGCACATCATAGTATAGAATCATAATATAAATAATTTAATCTTTTTTACCATAAATAAATTGTATTAAATAAGATGTCCTTCTGTTTTATTTTTGATCAGTTCTCCATTACTTGAACATGAAAAAGACTGTTGAACATCAATCATATCCATTATAGAAGATAATAATTATTAAAATAGTATAATCTATAATATATTTAGATAATCTATAACATGTTTCTTTAGATATTCTGGTAAATTCAATTCATTTTATTATCAAGTTTGTGATAAGTTAATGGCTATTTATTTAATGTATTCCTAGAATTAAAGTCTAATAAATATTCAAAGTATTGCAGTAAATATATCCAAATCCTTAATGTAAGTTTATTAAATTAAATTCATCCATTGTGCAAAATATTATAAATTAACATTAGCAGTATCATGTAGGACAATAAAGCACTTCAATTATTATTCTTCATTATCATTGTTGAACACTTGCAGGAGAGAATGTTTGACTTAACTATTATCTTCAAGACATTGGCAGTTTCCATAACAATGCACAGAGGGAAGAAGTCATGAGTTTTAAACATTTGTGCAGGTTTCATAAAGTTATTAAAATATAAAAAAGTATATTTTAATTCTTTAATTGGAATGTCATTATCACAGGAAAAAATTGCTATTTTTAATTATGAAATTAACATTTTTAAATTCACATATTTTATCAATTAAATAGTTTGTAATAATTTAAATTTTATCATCCCATCTGAAGAGAAATTATTTCTATTTTCTTTCAAGGAAAGGCAAGTGAAAATTGTTAATACTAAAAAAAAAAACTTTGTGCTGTTTTTTTTTTTAAAAAAAATAATAGTAAATAATGTTTTTTTAAAGAAATGATGCAGTATAAGTGAATTATTATGATTTATGTAAATAATTTTAGTCAATTCTTTTTCTTTTGCAGAATTAATTATTATTGAACATCTACAAATATTCACAATGTCAATTTATTTAAATTACAGTTTTTATTTCATGTAAATTAATTCCAAATAATGTTGACTTGCCAATATTATGGAGAAGCTATTAAGAAATTATTAGCATTTTTGATAATGTTATTGCCAATAATGGAATAAGACATTCTTTGGTAATTTTAATTATAAAAAAAAATTATTTCTAAAATTGACAATTGTTCTTCAGTCATAGCCATAGCAATGATAAATAATTTTCAAAGTTTTCCATCATTGCAAATTTTAAAATACTAGTTTAAATATTGTAATAAATTATATTACCATTCCATTGACAGCTACAAGACTTCAGCTCCCTTGGTGTTTCTGTTTAGATAATTATGTCAAGATATAAGTTTAGCCTAACATGCTTGAGAAAATGAAAAGATACAACTCTTGTCAGGTATCTGTCTCACCTTACCATATACTTAGTCATATGACCATTTTACCAGACTGTTTATTTGCCTTTGAACTTACAACCTCTCCTGATTAGCTTGAATCCTTAACCTCTCTATCACCAAGAAAGGTTGCCAATCAAAAATTATTTAATTAAGTTTTTTTTTTTTTTATGAATTTTTGTCTAGATGCTTGAAATTAATTAAAAACACTTCCTGGTTGAATAAAAATAATTAAAAATTACAATATAACCAGAACAAAAATAAAATGTTACATGTTATAAAATTTATACCATATCTTTAACCAATCACACATTAATACAATATTTAACATTTATTTATTACAATTTTAAATCTAGACAAATATCAGAATAGATTTTACATTGCTTTTAAGATTATTTAAACTAAATAAATTTAATATTTAGCCACTCATTCAGCATTAATTTAACTATTTAAAAAAATCTTACTTTAATTACTAACTTTATTACACTCTTTTATAATTAAATTAGTTTTAAAATATTTAGCTGAAATATTCTGCTGTACATTCAATGTTAATTAAATATTATAACTTTAGTCCACCTAAACCAAATATAGGGTTTGAACTTGATTTTTTAACTTCAAAAATTAATATAAGCTTTTTAAAACAGTTTTACAGTTAAACTAAAATTAAATGAGCATTTTAAAATTCTAAATTACATTTTTTATCATTGACATTAATAGCTTTTAAAAATTTTAAGATGTTTAACATCTGAAACATTTATTTAAATTAACTCATTATTATTTAAGCTGTGTCAAAATTATTGTACAGCTAGATAATAGATAAATACTGATATAACAGCTCTAACATGTAACAATTATAAAATATTCACAAAGTTTACTTAAAGCAAAATTAAGTTATATAATTTTTTTTGGTGTCTTGGCACAGTTTTAACTGAACATTTATTTAGCTTTTGTTAAAGCTAAAAGTTATAATATATATATATATACATTTGTTAATAGAGGATACACAAGTAAAGAGAAAATGAATGTATGCATTCAATAAATTAAAGTGTCTGTCATAAGTTGAGAATTTGAATAATTTCATATTTGGGAAGTAATTGTGACTAATAGTATGCAATTATATTACTGTGTAAACATTTAAGAGCTTTGAAAGTAAAACCAGATGGTTTAGATTTTGTTTTATAGTTACTTCTTTGACCCTTGATTTTTTAAATTTTTATTCAAACTATTTCTATTATTTCTTAAATTATGACTATTGCTTTTTTTATAATGTTCTCTATTTTTGTACATTTTCTTTCTAACCCATTCTTATTAATCTTTATCTATTTTACATGTCAGTCTACTGTTTGCTATATCAGTATTATTTTTTCATGCCTTTTCTTACAAGCACTTTATTAATTATCTCATTGATGAAGTGCTTTTACTGTTCATAATCTGATATAAAAATTGCATTTTTTTTTATAATTTTTCTGAAATAATTTACACTTTTTATTTGCAAACCTTTTATTTAGCCTTACTGTGTATCTAATCTTTTTTTTTTTTTTTAATAATGGCATATGATATTTTGCTTAACTTGGCTTATTTTTTCAAGTAAAAAATATATCAGCTCTATCAGTACTAAATTTTGATCCGTTACTATCAGTTTTATATCATATATTTGCTCTCTTTATATTTTTAAACCTATTTTAATTAAAATCTGCTCTTAATGCATGAAACTTTCAATCTCTAAATTCCTTTTTTGTGTGATCTTTTAAATCATATATTTATTATTATTGTGTTATTTACTGTACTTAACTTTATATAATTTTATCATTTTTTCAATTTTGCATCTAGCATTTCAGGCTTCTTTTATTATTTAAGAGCAAACTATTTATTTTACTTCTGCCTCTATCTCCTATTCTAAACATGAGTAATCAATAGATGTTAGAAGTAATGTTTTTATTTTTTATTAAGCTTACTATAGATGGCAAAACTGAGATGTAAAAATAGTAAACTCATGAAAAAGCTAGGATTTATGAGATTTTTTTTTTAGTCCAAGTTATTTTATGGTTTTAATTATTTTTTAAAGTTTTGTACAAATGCTTTACACTTTAGTGTCATCACTAGTTGCATTTATTTTTCATTAACCATCAAATCTTTCAGAACTGCTTTCAGCTTTGTCATCCATTAATTTACCATTTGCAAGAATGCTTTGTATAAAAATGTTGTTGTCCTTTCACTTAATTAAAATAATGGATGTTGTTCTTGTTATGTTTGCTGCTATTCCAAGAATATCAAAGCCCTTATTCTCTTCTTCATTAACCACTTACCTCATGTTGTATAAAACTTTTTTTTTGGTTTTTGCACATAAAGCCATGATTACTGTAAAGTCATTATGATTGGTACTGCCATTATATTCTTTTCATTCCCCATCCACCAGTATTCACATGCTTAATGCTCTATGTGATTTAGTGCAGTTGTAGAGTAGTGGAATCTGGAATTCAAGATCCATGGTTTTGCAGCCCTCAAGTTTATCATTTCCAGTATTCTAACTTCTTAGGAGCTCCTAAGTAATAAGTCTTTTGATTATTTTTAAGGTAGTAATAGATTCTCTGCACACTTCTGGTACTTGCAAAGTGATAAACTATTCAATTATTATTATTATTATTATTATTATTATTATTATTATTATTATTATTATTATTATTATTATTATTATTATTATTATTATTATTATTATTATTATTATTATTATTATTATTATTATTATTTTAGTTATCTTAAAAAATTTACACTTTTCTGGTTCATTCTTTGTTCTAACAGTTCTGACATCTATTCTGTAGTGATTTTTAATATGCAGTGTTAATTAGATTGAAGTGTTTAGTTCACGGAAATAATAGTTGCTATGATAATTTTCAGCTTACTTTCCCCATCAACTTCAAGTTAACTTTTAAATCTACTGCAGTTCTATTACATTTTCTATATATATTATAATGGTATAGAAGGATGGGCTTAACATGGGGAGAATATAGGGAGATGGGTAAACATCATCATTCCCATTTAACAAATTATCAAATATAATATGAATAAAAGGAATACAATGAATAAAAGCAAAAAATTAGCATGGATTAAATTATAAACTATATAAGTTTCTCAGCATTAGACAAAAATAATTAAATAATCAGCAATTAATAATCAACTCTTTATAACTTATAATATATTTTAAATATTAAACTTATGTTTAACGTATGTGAAGATTCTCATATTATCATGTGATGAGAAAAAAAATGAAATAAATATCTTTTATTCTAAAAAAAAAACATATGGGAAGATTAAATACTATTTCCCCATTAACTAATTAAACTCTAAACTTAAGGAGCATGCTTCCAATTATTTTTGTTAATACTGCAATGTAGCCTCATGGCTACAATATACACACATATATCATCCCACCTGTAACTTATTAAAGATTTATATTATAACTTTTTAATAAAATAAAATAAAATGAAAATAATAAATTTATATAACCACTCTTTGATCTATCCATTCACAATTTCAATATTTATGCTTTATACAGTAAATATTTTATTCATGGAATAAATAAAATCTACATAATGTTTAGAAAACAAAAGCGTTTGATAACATTTATAATTACAACTTTAAATTATCGTAATATATTTCTTACTATAAGATCTTTTCATTAACTCGTAGTAAATCGTAAGATTTCGCGAGTGTTAATGTATTATAAGAATTGTGGACTTAATTAGTGAAGTATTTAATAGCTTCACACTCTTAGATCAAAACACTTCTGCTTCACCTATTTATATATAAAAGTAGGTCGAAGTAAAGAAGGGATTCTCTCTTTTCTTCATAGCGTAAGCATGTGTTTTAAAGACCTACAGAGGTTCCTAGTGACAATTTTTTTGGACGCTCATTGCTAAGGTTTACAGCCTTGTTAAAACTACTACTTATAGTAGTATAAAAATTGTATGGAGATTTAAAAATATAATGATGAACGTAAATACTCTTGAACAAGTATTAGAAAAAACTTAAAGAATGAAGGCTTGTAATATTCTTAATTTAAAAAAAAACAATTTCTAATGAGTATTAATGATTGTTTATTTCTAAATTAATTTATAAAATTTTGAATATTAGAAATGAATATTATAACTATTAATACTAGGAAAGTTATTTAAACATAAGAAAAAAAGAGAGAAAAAGAAAATAATAGGTAAAATTGGGACTTAGATAAATTGTATAATTTTATATTCATTGCTACAGTGATTTTTTTTTAAAATAAAACAAATTACTAGTAAATAATGCTTTGTGGACATGTTGAACTATGTTCAGTGCCCCTGTATTTTGTCTTTATTATTTACTTGCTAATTATGTTGATATTCAATAAACACAATTTATCAATAGATTCAGTAAGTCTTATAATTTTTTGATTTTGTCATTTTTAAAGTAATATATAATATTCTACCTTATCAGCAATTGGAAGAAAAAATAAATTAAATTTTTAAAAACATTATAAATTGCAAATATAATATTGTAATTTTTTATTTTTTTATTTTTTTTTTGTTCATTATGCATGTAAACTACATATACACTTATATGTGGGTGTGTTATACATTTACAACATGTATATACATATGTACACATAGCTGTATATACATACATATGTGCATAGTATGAGTTGTTACTACTGGAATCAATCAATTTTGTTAGAAATTTAAGTAAAATTTTGTTTGTTAAATGTATACAATAGTCTTTCAAAATAGTTAGTTACATTGGAGAATAAAAGAGTTATTGAAATTTTTCTACTGTTTAGAAAGTTTTAGTTTTATTATTTTAAAGCAGAAATAAAAATTTTAAAAATCAAATGGTTTATCCCTCTGACGATTATAAGATGTTTTAGTACCAAAAGTGACCAATTGAGTTGCAGTCTATATTGATCTTTAGCTCTCAAATCCACTATTCTAGCACTCCATTAAACCATACAAAGCAAAGCAGATAATACAATGTTAAAAACGAAAAAACAAAATTAAAAACATAATTTTATTAGCTATATATATATATAAAAAAAGATATAAAACTCTTATTATTTTAGTCTATAAATTTGTTCTTTGAGTATTTAATGTCAAGCTATAATAATCTAATATTACATATTTTCAGCAATATACTTCAGTTTAAGTCTTATTTTATTTTTTATTATTATCATATCAAATTTGTCACAAATTTTAACATTTTTCCTTTGTTCTCTTTTTGAGTTCTATTAATTTTAGAATTTTATGGTAAGATATTTTTAATTTAAAATATAAAAGAAGTCATAAACTGTAATGTATGTCTCTAGGGTTCATTTTCAAATTACGATGAGGTTTTAAAAAATAAAATAAAACATACGATTCAAATAGACACCCCCCCCGTTTTTGTTTTAATATTGCAAGTTATTTGAATTACTGTTAAAAAAAACTATCGAACTGTGTTGTTAACTTGAAAATTCTATTATTGAAATTATTGTTATTTTGATCATTAAACATAATTAAAATAATGTATATATTCAAAAATATAACATTGAATCATTAATTTGAATAGTATGAGTAAATGTATTTACATATAGGTGCAGTACAACATAATCTTCTGTCTTGAAGAAGGCAAGTTTAATTAAATAGTTGTTATAGAAGTTTGTTGGTATTATCATTTGTTGGTAAAAATAATGAACAGGGTCTCCACTATCTGAAATATATGTTTAGGGAATTATTTTGTTTAATTTTAATATAAAATTATTTTTATGTACATATATACACTTTAAACAATTAAAGAAACAATGCACACTTATAATTTTTTTTCTAATTACTTGAAAGTCTTATTGCTTAGGAGTTCAAAAGAAATTCAAACATGAGAAATAATAATTGGGTAGAATCCAAGGATCTTGAGTTCTAGAATGTGCCACTCTTCTATTAAAGTAAACTATGTAGCATGTTTTATTTAAGACTAATAATGAATTCTAAAAGACCACTAAACAAAATAGTTCTAAATAAATATAATTGGCAGTATTATATATAAAATTCCACATATGAAAATATGAATAAAACAATGATGAAGTTTTATTGAGCAGTTTATTATTAATAATTATAGATAATAATTTTATAAATCATTACAATGTCATTTGAATTTAGGCTACTCTGTCTTGTACTTGTTTTATTAATTTTTGAATATTGGAAGAAAGTTTTTTCATTAGCAAATAACACTTTTGATAATTACAAACTTTTTATAACTAAGGTATTATTTTTTAATATTTAAATTTTATTACTAAAAGTATGAAGTTTTGATTTAACATGCTCTTAATAAAAATGTTTAAAATATTATATGATCATTATAAGAAGAAAGTTTTTGTTTCAATATGACCCAGCAATAAAAAAAATAGGTTTTTATTTCTTAAATAGCAAGAAAAATGTATTTTTGCCCAAAAAATTTATATTGTAATTTTTTTATAATTTAATTCAACTTGAATGAAGTTATTGAAGAATAACTAAAGGCCTATTCAAAAAAGTAGGATTCTTGATTTTTTTCAAACATGCAGAACATTTGATTGTAAAAAAAAAAAAATGCAGAATAATCAACTCAATGATATAAAAAAATATACAAGGTGATTCAGTCATAAACTAAAAATAAGGATGCACATAACTTTTATTAAAAATTGCAGATTTCAGGTTACATCGTAGTAAAGAACATTATATTTATAAAACTTAATTTAAAAAACTTTTGTTACTAAAAGCAGTTTTTATTTAAATTATTTTTAATGCATGATTTGAGTTTGATTTTATATTATTTCTTTTTATTCAGTCGATATTGTTTTACGACATCTTTTGATTCCCAATCACCATGCCTCTATGTTAGTCCTTAAATCTTACTGAACTTTTTTTTTCTAATTTCTTTCTTTATTTCTTTTTGGTAACTCCTTTTAGAATGTTTTTATTTTTTGGCCCCAGTATAATATATATTTTGATAATTTCTCCTGAGACCTCCTCTGTACATTATCATGGTGATTTGAGCTAATGGCTCAAAAATTAATAGAGAATCTTAGAAAATTCAGTCTAGAACATATATAATAAACAAAATTTGCATTTTGATATAATATTGGACTATGGATAACAGACTGGAAAATATGGGGAGTATATATATTTAGACATGAAGATCACACAAAAGAATAAAACAGATAAACTATAAAAGAAAGAAATATATTGAAAAGAAAAATGATAGTGATGATAAATGAGAAAATATGCATTCAGAACATATCTGCAATCAACAACTGATAAGTAATAGTGAAAAGTATCATTACATATGGAAATGCGATTTGGCAGTTAAAGAAAAGAATTTGAAGAAAATTGATGGTTAACAGAAATGGATTATTTACAAAAAGGAAACCGTATTTTAATTTAATAAATTTATTCATTTTGCATTATTATAATAGTAAATAATTATTTTAGCTGTTGATAAAAACATGTAATAAAAATTGAAAATAATAATTATAAAAGTTATTTATTAATAATAAAAAAATATCTCATTTAAGACCTAAAAGATCTGAAGTTAAATTATTACAATTTAATTAAAATAGATGAGCAGAATTCTTAAGTACACAAACAAACTACCATATGCAGTGAAGATTTGTGACATAAATAGATAAATTTAGAAAATGCAAATTACAACATGTCTGTTTTATTTTAAGTATTTATCTTTATTAAACAATATATACATATTTACAAGGTCTTCATTTGCTATGTTTGTTGAAGCACTGCTTCTCAGTTAGTGTGCTGCTTTGATATAATAATTTTACTTTCATAATAATCTTTCATATATTTTGAGCAAAACTATTAAAGTAGCAATACTAATTTAAAACTACTAAATAGTTATGCAAAATATGTAATAGGTATGACATCTGCAATCAAATAAAGCAATAAAATAAATGAAAAATAATATAAATAAATTTAACTTTTATATATATATATATTAATAATGGCACAACAATATGCTTTTTTACCAGTTTTTTGTATAATGTTCTCAGTGATTATGTTAAATATTCTCATCGAAATCTTTCAAATTTATCATCAGTTAATCTTAAACAATGTCTTGATTTATTTCATTTTGGAGAACCATTATTCACAGATGTGTGTATTCTTAAATATCAAAATCTGTTTTTTTTTTTTTTTTTTGGCCAAATATATCCAGCAAATACTTTTTATTAAATCAAAGGGAAAGAATCTCACATCCATTACCATTTTATTAATAAATAAGTATTATATGTTTTTAACTAATCACAGTAAAATCAAATATCTATGATATTTTCACAATCCATTTTTATATCAAATAGTTTGTGACAACAAAAATTTTATAACAAAAAAAAAAGGATATACTTTTATTGGACTGGAATCTTACATTCCAATCTCTTTTTTTGTTTGTTTTGTTCATTTGTTTATTTTCTTCTTAATTCCCCCCCCCCCCCAATCAAAATTAGCCACCTTTCACTGGCTATTTTAAAATGTCCACTTCTCCCCTCAAAAATTATATATTTATTAATTAATTGATTTCTCTTTTTTTTTCATTGCTAAATTTGAGAAGATATTAATTTCTAATGTGTGTGTATATATATATATGTGTATTTCTTATATATCACTATATACATAAAATTTACATTCATGCGTACTATTTTTATATTTTTGACAATTATGATTTCCTGAAGTTTTTCCATTTTAAATTTTACTGATACTAAAGTATTTTTTGTCATTGATATTTTGAGAATCACCTCAAATCTGAATATATATGTATATTTAAAACAATTGAATAAAGTAAGTATGAATTTTGAACATGTTTGTGTTCATAGTCATCTACTACCTTAGCACTATAATTCTGGCAGCAACCTACTGAAAGCTAGCTCGTACTCTTGAGTCTTATTGTATTATATTTACCTTTTCTTATTAACTTGAACAGTACAAGTTTTGTATGATTATTTTAGATTAACTAATTATTAGACTATCGCCTCTCTCCCCTCCTCATATTAATCAGAGACTAGAAACAAATTTGTTTTAAAAATATTTTTGTTCAAACATTTTTCTTAATTTTATATACTATATGTATATATGTTTTAAATTTTATAACAACACGTCTTTCAAATTTTCAGTTGAAGTGTTTATGATTTAACATCTCTCTATATAATATAATCTGATAACAGTTTTTTAATATTTAACTAAACATTCTTAAGGTACGCATGTGTATATTAATATAATGCCTTCTTTATAAATACAGTATTGCTTCTGTCAATTTTTTTAGGGGGGGGGGGGTAAAGCCTTTCAGAGACTGGATCTAGTCTCCATAGTTTGAGGATCCTTTGGTTGTTACTGAGGTTTTTTTTTAACAGTCGTAATTTTTTTTAAAATAAATGTTATCAAACTGTCAATATATGGTGACATTAAATAAACAAACAATACATTAAGAGTATCTACAGTATTATTTTTTTGGGGGGGAGAGAGAACAATGTGCCATTGTTTTGAATGGTTGGCATTTGGATATCATGTTCTTCTGTATTAGAAATTTTCATTCAATTATTACAGTTTTTTAAATTTTTTAAAAATCTTTTGGAATAATTTAAATGAAGTGTTGTACCATACTTTCGACTATATATTAAGTGTAGAATGGCATAATATACAGATGTAATTTAATATTGATTATTTAGAGAAGGGATTTTCTAAAAACTCTTACTGGAATTCTAATGCCAATTCAGACCTTCATTAATAATCTATTCTAGTTGAAATTGTTGAAATATTTTATTCATTCCTTTTTCTCTTTTCAAACAGAGCATTTTCTTATCACTCCAAACTATTTTTAAACCTGACATATTAAAATAAACCTAAAACATTTAATTCTCTCAAAATTTATGTACATGTCTTTAATAAATAACAAGAAATGGGGAGATAATAAAAGAAGTAAAGTTTTGTTTTGCATTTTAACCTAGTACGTGTATATATATTTAGAAAAATGTTTCTTATATTGCAGAAAATGTAGTAGCTTAAAAAAAAAATCATAATTAAAAATCTCATTAAATTGTATGTATTGCACCTAAATATTTAAGCTACCCAAAAGAATGTGTTAAGGGAAGGGGGACAAATTCTGATAAACTATTGAGTACTATATCACTTGTCATATCTTATTTCCAATTAGCTCATATTGCTTTCTGAAGAAGATATGTTATTTTTGAATATTTTATTTATATATATATGTCAAAGCGTTGACCGGGAAGTGAACCCGGGCCAGCTGCTTGAAAGGAAGCTATGCTAACCGCTAGGCCACCAACGCTCGACTATGTACTTTTGAATATGTTTTATAACAAATTTAGACCAATTTATAAAACTGTTTTTAATTTGCTACAAATGAAAATTATCTCAAAAGAATTTCCCAGACCCTCAAAAGATTATGTATTAATCCAAGAACTTTTAGCGCTGGAACTCATGTTTAATCATTGTGCTAAATGACTAGGTCATTAGTTTATTTAGCATCCTTATATCATTTATATAATATTCAAATAAAAATAATAATAACTGACATGTAATGTTAAAGTCTAAACATTGTTTATTATCATTAGCTAGAAGTTACTTATAAACAAATTTCACCCTTTGAACTACATAAAGGGGGGTTAAAAAAGAAAATACAATATAAGAATTTCAAGTAATAATAAGTTAATGATAAGTTTTGCAAATTAATCATACAGTAATCTCTCTGTTATATCTAAGCCATTTGGTTCCAAGTTTCAGGGTGGATACTGAAATCCATTGATGGTAGCAAACCAGTTTATAATATTCCTTTTAACACATACACATTGTTACCATGAATTTAAAAATTAGAATGTAGAGGGGAAAAAATTTTTTTTAGTTTTTTTTTATTATATAACTGCTGATAGTAAAGGTAGATGTGGGAATTATGTTTATGGTGACAACTGTACATCACTTATGAGCTTTTAATTTTTTATTGACATCTTGCAGTACTGTTTTTTTTTTTTTATGCAATTTTTTTGTGAGTGAAATACTTTTACATCTTTTTAATTATAGTCTTTATTGTAATCTATCTTCAGAATCTCAATCTTACACATTTTTATAATATTTAATATTATTTATTTCAATAGATTATTCAACTCCTTTTTTTAGTCATTAACATATCTTGTTCTTATAGCACACTTTAGAAATATTTAGTGATGTGTTAGTTCTGATAATAAATCAGAATTTGTTTTTGCTCAAAACTTTGAAAGTTTTTTTTTTTTTACTTTTAAATCTAATTCACAAGATGGAAGCAGTATATTTCTTTGCATTTTGATATTGGCATTTGAATTAAATTGTAGTATTTACCGTATTAAATTACATATTTATCATTGTTTTGATTATTTTATTTTATACAAGGAACTGTAAAATTGGAAAATTGCTTCAGTGACAATACATTAATCTGACATGCCTACACTTTTCAAAACTTGGCAAATAAAACTTTTTTTTTTTTTAGGTTTCAACCAAGCATAGTATTATTTTTTTCTAATTAAAATCAACTCAGTTAATCATCCAGTGGTAGTTGATGAATGCATATGTAACTGTTTTTTTTTGCTAGAGAATAAACCAAAGAAATGGAAAAGCTTAAATCCTCACCCCTAGAAATTGGTAAGTCTGATAATGCATTCTTTATTGATCCTTATGTGACGAGGGGGAAGATAACTATTAAATACTTTTTAAAAAAAAAAAAAAGTATGTTTATAGCTTTAATAATGTTGTGTTAAAGATCTGATTTATTTACAATCTAAAAAGAATCTATCTAGCAATGATTGGAAGAACTATTTTTCAGATATTTTAAACTCCCAAGCAATTAATATAAGACTAATTAACAACAATAAAAAAACTTAGATTTTTGGTTTGTATTCAAGGCCATTTATTTAAAATTTCTATTGTGATAATTACAGTAACAGCATGTTTTACATAGGAAACTGACCTTGGCAAATTTTATGTTATCAATTATAAATTTATATATATAACATTTATAGGTTCTTTGGTTAATTCATTTGTCAAAAAGAGGGTGGGGTATTTACATTAGACCAAATAAAAAATGTATTATTTAATTTGATGTTATTATAGAACATGGGTATCAAACTTATTTCAGCTACAACCAATATTTTAATTGGTAAAATTCAAGCGGTCTGCGTGTTATGTATTTGTTACTCATTCTGCTTTTCATATTTTACAGTTTTTAATGTTTAAATAAATAACAAATTAATAACATATTTAAAACAAAATCAATTTCCTTTGTTACACTATTGAAAAATCACAATTAAGTTAAAAAATATATAATCAATAAATAATCAAAATGAAATATATAAAAGGAACAAAGAACATAAAAATCATTATTGATATGATTATAATTTATTAATTGAAGATAATATATAATAAAAGAGTCTAATTATTTATTGCCAAATTTTAAAAAGTATTAATTTATTACCCTTTTTTGTCAGAAACCTGCCATTATTTGATTCCAGCTAATTTCTCAAGATTTAAAAATAATGATTGGAAACACACGATTTTCATAAGATTTTCATCTGTTAATCTTCATCTATGATCCATTTTATTAAGTTTCATGCATGAAATCCATTGTTCACATAAGCATGTACTTACAAAATAGCATAGAATTTGGGTGGCAAACTTCTTTAACCTAAATAAAAATATGTTTTTGTAATTCTAACTTCTCTATATTTTTCTTTTAAATTTAAGTCATTTTGAAGCTCACTAAGTTTCATTTATAAGAAAACAGGAGATTTTGAAAGAAAAAATTCTGTAAAAAGAAAAAACATTTTTTGTTCCTTTTTAAAATTTTCTAAGCACTTATTAAATTTGTCTTTAATCTAACTTTATTATAATAATGTAAAAAAAGAGACCATTTTTGATTTTGTGTTTTGAATTGTTAACACATAGGGAAGTAAGTTATGATACCAGTTTTGAGGGTAATTTCCCATCAGAATCCATTTACATACAAAACTTGTCATTGATCATAAATATCCATTATTAACTTATCTTCTCCCCTATAACTTAATATTAAGACTATTCAAATGGTTGGTAATATCAACTAAAAATACCAAATCTTGCATCCATGCTGGATCTTTAAAAATTGACACATCTTGATTCTTAATTTCAAGAAACAATATTATTTCTTCTACAAAGCAAATAAAAACTTTTCAAGACTTTGTGGCAAGATAACCAACAAACTTCTGTGTAATAAGGGAGTCCTTTGATGATTAAGTTCCCTGGATTGAATGAAATTTATAGTTTTAGTCAACAGTTTCAAGCATATTGTTCATTTTTAATATTTTAAAATACAGAACTTAATAAAAACAATTCAGTGGAATGATTTTAGTTCTATTTTATTCAGGCAAATGTCTTTTAATTTTGCTGCCATGATGAAAGAACAAAGCAACTTGTGCAACATCTTACATTGGAGAAGCTCAGGACTCTTGCAGATACTTCTCACAATTTTTCACTCACATTGCTTCCATCTTACTTCTTCTGTTTGATACTATATTTCTTGATAAAGTTATATCATGGAACAATTGCATTATTTTGGGAAAGATGAATTAGCTACCTTTATCATACATCCTTTGATTAATGAGCCTTCTGTGAATGGTTTTGAGTTTCCTGCTAGTAAACAGCTAATTTCTTAACTAACTCTCATTATTTCTTCTTTGCTTTTTATAAATTTGAAACACTTATGGCTGATTTTTGAAGTGAGTTCTTCAAAGTTTTCAATTATTTTCTCTTAATTTACCTTTGAAGCATGAGTATTGTTCCTTGTGATTTCATTTTATTGCACACAATACACAAAATTTTATCTTCCATTTCTATGTGGAAATGTTTCAGAGACTGTCTTTCTTGAAATTTTTTCTTCTCATTGATTGTTTTTTTTCTTTTTGGTTTTGAAAGCAACATTTTCTGGGTTAAAAAATATTGATTATAAAATTTTAAATTTAAATAATTATTTAATAATTCAACAAGAGCACATGGTTTAATAATTAAACTTTAATTACTTATATTTTTGCCCAAAATATTTTCTATATAGAGCAACAAAAATGAGCCAAAACCAGCATATTAGTAAAGGACAAGTGAAAATAACAATGCCCTGACAAAAAAAGAAATCTGAATGCTCTTCTTAAAAATACAAGAGGCAAAAAAACCTTGCACTATGCACGCTCAAAAGATAATTTCCTCCAATATTCATTATTATCCACTGCCATGAACCCTTTTCCCCCCAACTATCTAATGATTTGTTGTGCATCTGTCATCAACTGCATCGTGATCATGGACATGCAAGCAATAAATAAAATATTTAAGAGTTATAAAGATCAGAAAGGATAACAGCTTATCTTTCTGTAAACATGGTTCCTTAACTTTCATTCGTGTTCATCCATTTTTTAAAACTGATAATACTTACAACACAGCAAATTTATGAGACCATGCCTCCAAGCTTGTTTGATTAATTTTCATGTGGCATTATTGTGTCGTATATTTATTGCTTTTTATCTTTCAAAGGGAAAATTTATTCACAAACCATAAGAATCATTTACAAAAAAAAAAAGACATTTACATATCAATCTCAATGGAGACCAGTTAATAAAATTGGAGATTAGGCTTGTATACATAGAAAAAACAATTAATTTCATATCAATTATATTAAGACATTAGTTATCACCAGAAATTGAAGACATATAACTTCCCATTCCAGAAATCATAGTTGTGGCCCATTTACATTAATCTGATCATGTATATCACATATATGATGGTGTTACACATATAAGTTTGTTTAATTTACGAACATGTAGACAATGATTAAAAACCATATTTGGCCATTTAGTCTATAGAGCTTTATCTTACCAAGTGAAGAGCACTTCCAATGTTTCTGTGTGTATTAATTTAACATTTAAATTTCGAGAGATTAGTCATTATGAACCATATATGAAAGCCATACACTTTACTTATAGATCATGAGGTTAGCCAATCCAATATAGGGATAACATTCATAAAAATTACTTAAAAGCAGGTTTTCATAGAATACCTAAGACTGAAAATTATACGAAATATATCATAGATTCTTTACAGTAAACAAATCGGTTACCATTAAGCATTATTAAAGCAGTCTTAATATATTTATTGGGTCATTAATTAAAACTGATCCATTAATCAAATGAAAGCCCTTTCCTATTAATCATCAATTAGGTGAATAACTTTATAATAGCATTTTCTAGTTCTTGGATCTCTTCCATATAAAGTTTATCTAAAATGTTTTAGGTAAATGGTTCATTCAAATTTTCTTAGTATCTGTGGATTTACAACTTTATATTCTTTTCATCATCGGTACTACACTTTGTTTTAGGTTTATTAGGGACCAGGTCTGGTTAAACATCCAATTCTGAGAAAATTTTTGGTCTAATTCTTTAATTTCTTTTAATAAGTGTAAGGACATTTTAATCATGTCATATTCTTCTCCACTTTCGAAGATGATCTTATTTCTCAGTGACCAAATGGAAAAATTTATAAATGTTGCCAATCTTATGACTTCAAAATGTCCATTCTTGAAGGCTTTAGTCAAATTTACACAAGCTGATTCTTTGTTTTTAATGAGAGATTTAATAATGTTTCTTATGCTATTCCAAATTTGACACTCTTCCAATATATATGTGCCATTGTCTCATCACTATGCCTACATAGTGTGCATGTAGGGTTCAGATTATAATTCCTTTTACTATGTAGGAAGTCAGCGGTAGGCAAGGCCCTGAGGTTGACCTTGATTAAAAACTCAACAAACCTCGGTTCCAATTTTAGATGTTTGGTCAACCTCGAGAACCTCGATATCCCAATCGAAAGAATATTGTCAATTTTAGTTTCTTCCGGATTCATAAGATCATATGTCTTCCAGTAGTTTAGTTTGTTGTTGAACATTGTTCATGGCTTCATTTTTAGATAGTTATACTATGAAGATTTGCTTTTGAATCCAAAGACTTCCACTTTTGAAAGGTGGCCTATCGGTAGGAGTTATTTCTTCTGGAAATATTGGCCCTTCCTTATCTGGGTTTTTCATAAATAATCTGGTAAGTACATTATGAAAACAGTGTATTAATAAGATCTTAACTGAGTGTAATCCTAAGCCGTTCATCTGTTTAGGTTTCTGTAGGAGGCACAGGCTGATGACAGGAGCTCTCCCCCCAAACACAGCTTCCTACATTGGGTTTCGACATTCCTTATAAAGGCTTTCGTCGGTGAGAAGCCCACAAGGAAGTATGTGATCTTGGGAAGCATGATGGCATTCATCAGCGCGATTTTCCCGAACAAAGACAAATAAATCTTCTCCAATGATCCAATAAATTTTGTTATCTTAGTCATTAGATCATTTTCAATTTCCTTTCTCATTTTATATGGGGGGGGGGCTCTAGATGAAAACCCAGGAATTTCTAAGGTGGAGCTTTAAATATGCCGGGAATTTGCTTGCCGGTCATAATCGACCAGATTGCCGATTTCTCCTTGTTGACTTTTAGACCAAATTCACATTTGAATCAGAGCAAGAGCTCCCCTAGCCTGGCAAACTCCTCCTGTGAAGCAAGAAAAATCACCACATCATCCATATAGGAGACATGATGGACCCTCTCCCTTAGCAAAGGTATGGGTATCCTGTTAAGAGATGTCTCAATGCTTAGCAGGAGATTCACATAGGCAGTGAAAAGAAGCACACTCAGAGGAGAGCCCTGAGGAATAGAAACAACAGGCTTAAATCCTGGGGACACCCATCCAGAGACAAAAACACCTCCCTATTATACAGGAGGTTCTCTATCATCTGGAGATAGGCAGCTGGTACTTTGAGTCCCTCCAGGATCTTCATAAGTGCATCAACTCAAACACAATCAAAAGCAGCAGCAAAATCGAGCTAAACTGTGATTGGCTGCAATATCTTCATGCGAATGTGGTCTATCAATAGACGAAATCAGCTCACAGCATCGGCCGTCCACCTCCCCTTTTTGGCAAACTGGCAATTAGACAGCTGATCAATTATAACATCTTGTATGTCATTTTTAATTAGCTTGTATGTCATTTTTAATTAGGGCCTCAACTGTCTTTACCAGTAGAGAGATCATTGATATTGGCCTGAGATTCCCCAGGTTCTGAGGGCCTTCTAGTTTCTTAACCAGAGGAACCATGGCAATTGGGTTGATCCCCTGGAAGTTCCTGGCAGCCATCAGCCAAAAGATCTGCCATCCTTTTAATGATTGGTGCTGAGAAAGCACTTAAATGAAGCAGGAGGAATTTTGGGATTCCATGCAAACCATGATGAGTTTTGTCTGGCATCATCTTTAATTTATCAATAATTCTTTTTTGTGATTTTGTGGATTGAATTTTTAATTGTTAAATTCTTTCTTTCAATCATGATTCCACCCAGCTTAAACTTTTCTACATAATGATCACATATCCTGGCCAGCATGGAAGACCCTCCATATAGGTTGTCATTGATCTCAATCACTCTGGGTGCCTTGGCCTTTCTGCCATCTCCAAGGGCCCACCTAAGATAGCCCCTGGTCCAGCAGTGCTGATGATGTATAAATTGTCGTGATCTATTTATTGAAAGATATTCAACAACTTCCTCCTGCTTACTTTTGTATTTCAGTTTCAAGTCTATGATAGATTCAACATTCTGTGCCTCACTCGGCAAGTTCATTAATTTTGTTGCAATCTTATCTAATTCGGATAATAACTGAATAGGGTCCTGGGCTTTTGAGGTGCACTTGGTAATCAATTTACCAAGAATCTCCGTAAATTGCATCCATGCATGATATGGGTGAAGATTACTCAAATCAACTTATCTGAACAATATGTATGTCTTACATACTAGTTGGATGTTGATATTTGATCGAGTTAACATTCTTATTGTTCTGGGGAGCTCCTGTGCTGAGTCATTAGAGTTATTAAACTCAAAATCACATTCAATTGAAAAGTGGCCTGAAAACGTAATTGGTCGCAGTTGCACCTTCAGGGATTTAAAAATTTCCAGGGAGACAAATGCAAATCAATCAGTGTTTTTGCCTTCTTATTATAAAAGGAGAAGACCCCATCTGGAAACAGTGATCGACATCTCAAAATTTCAGATTTATCAATCGTCCATATCTATACTGAAAATTATCATATGTTAAGTTACAATCCCCAATAATTAAAATGGGAAGGGGATTAGTCCTCAATGCTATGTTTATATTCTGTATAATTTTGTGTATGATATCAGGTTTTCTAGAAAGATAAAGGTTAATTAGATTAAAAGTATAATTTTTAAATTTGATATTTGCAATCAAGCACTTGTCAATTTTGATGATTTTAAAAAAGGTGTTAGGGGAATTTTTATTTATTACAATTGCAACCCCTCCTGCAGCCATATTAGAATAGGAATAATGAAAAAACCCAAAGGTATTTATTTTATTAATAATGTGTTGATCAGTTTTGTTATGTATCTTTGTCTCCCCAAGACATAATATATCAGGGCTATGAACATGGAACCATCGCTCTAATGGAACCATTGCTCTAAAGCAAAGGCCCTTCTCCTTGAATTCAAGCCCCTAATATTTATTGAGGCAATTTTAATCATCTCACAGTTGGATTAAGAAAATCAGAACATGCTTCCAGCTCTTCATCGGTTTCATTCTTCTTTTGATAATGCTCATTTAACTTCATAGCAAATTTCGGCAACTCTAGTATTACTTCTTGATCACTGATTTTAGGAGATTTAATTGTTTCATTTTTATCTTTTAAATTCTCTTTGTCACTATATGGGACAATGATCACTAAGTTGTCATTGATAAATTCACCTGGGATGGGTTCCATCAGCGGTTCATTTAGAGAAGAATTTAATCTTGTTTTCTTAATTGAGGTGACGAGTCTATTTCTTGACTGATAAATCCAATAATTTCACTGTATGTACACTTTCACAGTCTGAATTTACTCTTGATTGAGGAGAGACTGAAGCTTTTGTTTCTCAGTCTATTTTTTCCTTCTACGACGCACTTTTTTTTTATTTTGTGTTTCCTTCTCCTCTTGTGCTGAGGTCTCTACATACCCTGGACTAGGCTCCCCCATGGATGGTGCAATGTCTTCATTTAATGATTGTTTTTTTGAGAGTATCAGACTGCGATGAAACATCTTGTTCTGAGTCTCATTCAATATCTCCTTCTTGTTCATTGTTTTAAGTTTATTCCTTTTCTGCTCTTCTCTTGTATCTACACCAAGCCATGATCCAAAGTTATTATAACTTCTGGCTTGACATTTATGAAATCCTTTCCTTATAGCTCCACATAAGTTGCATTTTCTGTCGGGGCATTCCCTCTTTAGATGCCCTCGATGCTTGCAAGAAAAAAACTGTGGGGCTACACCTTTCAACAAGATGATTAATGAAGCCTCTTGGTACTCAATCAAAGAAGGAATTAGCAAAGGAGATATTCCTTTAATATTAAATTAAAATTGGCTGAATTTGTTAAGAAGTGTGTACCCTGAAAATTGATCGATTGGTATTGAAGGCTTAGAATTTTCCCAAAAGGGCTTAGAATTTTTTGCAAGTCTGCAAGACCAAAATTCACACCACAATTTTGAATCAAACCATCGACACACACAGGTCTATTTAAGTCTATGTAGATCAAAAATTTATTTGCTATAGTCTTGAATTTATTTTTAAATGCTTCTTTCATGAAAGAATTGTTAAATTTCATAATTAGATATCTATTGTTAGCATGAAATAAAATTTTATATATTGTTTGTCCGAGGCCCTGTTGTTTAATTAAATCTTATAGCTCTTGTACACGAAATTTTTATAGATTTAAATGATTGTCTGTGGTCATCATTATCAATGTACTATCGTGTTTATATGTCTGGAATGTCCTCATCAGGACTGCTGGAATAGCCTGATTAAATTTATCAGAGATTGCAGAATATATTGAGGGGTTATTTCTAATTTCTTCTTCAAAGTCATCAATCTCTGACACCACCTCATCCACATTATTCACTTCATCCAAGTACATATGTGGCTATTTGTTTCCTCTCTTCCCTGAAAACCATTTGTTTATATTCATCTTTATGGTTTTAGCATATGCCGTGGGCACTGTATTATTTTCAGTTTGAATTTTACTGTCCCAATTTTGACTAGTATTTTATTGGCTTTTTTTTTTTTTTTTATGAAATAGTTCATAAAATTCTTATAATGTGCCTGTGTTTCTTCTTTCTTTTTTCTTATGGGTCATAAAAATATACTTTGCAACTCATGGGCCATTACTTTTACACTTCAGTTATAGAACAAAAAATATTGATGCATTTATCATTAGTGATTTTTTAATTAATGTACTTTGTCTTATCTTTAACAGTTATTTATATACTATACATACAACATGTTTTAAAAAAGAGTAAAGCAAAAAATAAAAAGTTAAAAATGAATTTTTGGATGACTGTATAAATTAATCTGTAAATATGTTCACATATTTCATATGTTGATCCTTTACTCTAATCTGTTTATTTGTTAATCTGTAATGCTGTCTTTTAACTTTTTCATGGTATATTACTTTATGAAAATCTTCAAAACCTTGCATTATTGTAGTTTTCTATTATATCGTAGTCTCATCCATGTCTTTTTAATGAAAAATCAATATTATATTTCTTTAGAATATCTTTAAAATAATCTTTATGATGTAAATGTTTGCCAAAATTATGCTAAAATTCACTATGAAATATGAAATATTTTTTTAATAAGTTTATTATCTTTTATTTGTTTCATATGCTAAGTACAAGAAAAATATACTTTACATTATTATTTACAATATCATATTTATCAATCTTAAAAATGTGCTGATTGGTTTTGTAATTGTTGCTTCCATGTTTTTAGAATTTTACAGGATAACCTTAATGATTTTTTTTCCAGTGCTTTCATATTACTTTAATAAGAGATCTTTGTCTCACTTTCATACAACAAATTAAGTAAAATCTCAGAACTATGAATAGATAATTGAATTATATTGTAACTTTGTAATTTCCATAGAAATTGAATTTATATATGAAGTATTTTACAAAATTTGCAAAATTTATCGTATTATCTTTTTTTAATTATTTTTTACATTAAAATACATAAAATCAACTAACTAATTAAGAAACAGTAGAAAATTGATTATTTAATGTAAGTTCTGAACTACATCATCTAATCGGAACATCCTTGCTATTCTTTAGTATTACTTTTGCCATTTGTGGTTTTTATTTTCAATCGTTTGTTCAAACATTTTGTAATATAAGCAGTTGTCCCGGGTTAGCGGGTTCGCTTCCCAGCTGATGCTATGACACATGAGTAATAAATAAATAAAACATTCTATTTTATTTTAAAAAAAATTATTAATATACACAAAAACATTTACATATAATAATTATTACAAATAAATATAATAATTATAACTTTATATTAGGTTGTAATTAATTACAAATTGTAGATTAAAATATTGTAAATTTAAATTATCAATAGTATAATAATTTAATAACCAATTCATTAATGAAACTTTATCACTGTTTTATATTGATATAATTTAATCATTGTTAAATTAATTTTATTTATAACTACAAGTACTTTGTTCAGCAACCCATTTTTTACTTATATTTTAAGATGCAGCAGAGCTATGAGTGAAATATTATTTCTTAAGATCATTTTGGTTATTGTTTACAAACTTTTACTTAAATTGATTTTTTTCAATCTATTTTGAAATGTCATAATCTTAACCTGCATAAATTACTTTTAGTTTGTATAAACTGACTATTTTTGTGTGAGTTTGATTGTCCAGACTGTTTGATTTTCCAAACTGTTTTTATCTCAATTACTTTGAATAATTAATATTCTACTGCATAGTTATCTATTTCTGTCATTTATTATATTATATATGTTTTTATATTAACTTGCCATATATGTGTATGTTTCTGTTTTTATGTACACATTTTCTGTTTATTTTTTTGTCTTTGTATGGCCATATTTTTGAATTTTGCTCTGGCTGAGATTTTTTTTAATATTAGCTATTTTTTGTTTTTAATGGGAAGAGTTTGATAAAATAAAAGTTATTTTTGTTCAAGAGTTTTTGCATCATGTCTATGTTGTATTAATATTGTTTTAATCAGTCTTTTTCATGTGACTAGATAATAATTAACCTGAGAACAGTTTGTCAGTTACATTTTGCCAATAATATAAAAGTTTTATAATTTAATTTAATTTTAGAGGTTAAAATAGTAGTATGCCCAAGTCATTAAATTAAATGCTTTTTTTTTTGTTTTTTTTTTAGTTTTAACTACTTTTTATTTTTAATGAAAAAGTTTGTTAAGATAAAAGATTTAATAAATAAAAGTTCTTTTTTGTTTGGGAATTTCTGCATCATGTCTACATTGTTGTCTCAATTGGTCTTTTCCACGTCATTATTAAATCAATTTTTGTCAGAATTTTTAGTTTATGACTAAAAAGTAAAAAATAAAATATGTAAAAGAAATGCTTTTATGTAAACAGATACTTGCTGACTAAAAAGTAGAAATATAAAATAATCCGACCAATAAAAGAAATATAAAATAATCCGACCAATAAATACAAAAATGAAGTAATCCTATTAAAAAGTAGAAAAAAACATGGTTAATTTGCCATTCTTTGGTAATATCACAGTTTTAAGAATCTAGACTTGTTATAAAACTATTGAAAATTGCAGGAATATTGTTGTTTTATGAAAGCATTTGAAGACATTTTGATTTTTATGATTTATTTGAGCCTCAGATATCTTTTGAAATGACAATATTTCTGCAGTTTCCAATTGTTTTATAACAAGTCTAGATTCTTAAGATCTCTGCTATTTTTTTGAGACTGGCAAATTAACTGAGATTCAATTTTTTTCTACTTTTAAGTTAGATAGTACTATTTATATAAAAGTATTATTTAAAAAAAACTTTTTTGCATATTATTTTATTTATATTATAATATTGTAGGCAGTGTCCAACTTTGGCCACACCAATATTACAAGGTCCTTCAATTTAAAATATATTAATTAATGGGAAAATAATATTTAATTTTTCTATATGTATTTTTTAATAATAATAATAATGGGTATTTTATTAATTTAAATATTTTATATACCACATGATAATGTGATAATTTTTGATGTTTTTCATGAATAAGATAAATATGTTACAATTTGTTAAAAGTTGTAAAAGAGAAGGATATAAAATCAAATACCATAAATAATTTCTTTTATTCTCTCTCTCTTCAGTAATTTTAATTATCTACCAGTTTTTATTTTAATTTTGAAAATTTACTAAGAAAAAAAAATTCTCTTCAGTAAATTACTTAACAATTTTTAATTTTAGCTTATAAGAGAGATAAATAAATAGGGTTTTAAAAGAAAAGAGAAAAAAGTAAGATTGTAACATTTTGGTTAAATTTTTGTTTTAATTGATTAGAGTTGTTTTCTTTTCTCTTTATCTCTTTCCAATATAATAGACAGTGCTTATTAAATTTTTTTTTAATTGATTAGAGTTGTTTCCTCCTTTTCTGTCTATCTTTCTTCAATATAATAGGCAGAATTTATTAGATCAGTGTAATTAAGTCTTATCTTTCTTTTGGCATAAAAGAAAAAGTACAGATTTTTTTGACTTGTTTTGCAATAAAAAAAGAGAAATAACATTTTTTCTATACAAATGGATATGATTGTGATTGGTTGAACACATAATTGTTCCAAAAATAGAGATGTGGATAAATCAGTAGACCTGAGTGTCTTCAAAGAATGAATCATTCTTTATCAAGCTGAGGAAGAGAGCAGTCATTCATGATTCAGCTGCTGAAGAAGAAAGAAGTTTAAGTGTGAAAAAAAAAATTCTAAAATAAAGTTGAAGACAAATTTGCACTAAATTTTGCTAATGCTAAACATCATCTACCTGCATGTAACCAACTCACTAGAAAAATGTAAAGAAGGAGAATACCATGAAGTAATCTACAATAAGCTTTGTCTCCACCCAAGAGCACAAGTATCTCTGTTTTTATGTATTAGCCTGACCTGGAAGATTATTAAAAAAATGGATGTTTTTTCTGTATGTTAGCCTGAAAATATTGTATGTTAGAATGGATAAATTAACTGTTCGTTAGCCAGGAATTGACAAGTCTTAAAGAAGAAAACCTAAATGAAAACTGGAAATTACAAATGTCAGATAAGGACTCAAGAAGAAAAGGAAATCATGGAAAAAGGTAAATTTAACGTGCACATTATCTCTACAATTGTAAATAAATGTTTTATAGAAATATTTGATTATAATGAGTAATTTTATTAATTTAACATTTTCTTATGAAATAAGTTTTTTTTTATTCATTTGATTTTCTCTCCAAAGTTATAAAAAGGGTTTTAATTAATTTAAAATTTTCATCTTTGTCAAGTAAAAAAAAAATTTATATAAATAATAATTGATCAGATTGAATAATTTTTATTAATTTAACATTCTCACTTGAAACATGTTTTTAATTCATTTGATTTTCCCTCCAAAGTTATACAAAGGATTGATGATTAATTCAAAACTTCCTTATCTCTAATTGTGAAAAAGTTGTTTAACAACTTTTGTTACTTAAAAGGATATAACTTAATGAGAGCAAAAGTTAAGTAATTTATGGAATGGAAAAGCAACTAGTTAATCATTTTTTCTATATGCAATTATATTTTGATAAAAATATATAAATTTAAATTACCATATTACGTTATTTTTTTAAATTATTAATCAATTAGTTTATTAAATAATTGTCTAAAAAATTTCTAGAGTTAGTGTCTGTATTTCTCTAGCTATCTGTTCTATGAATTGGCAGGGTGTGTGATTTGATTTCATTTCAACTTAGTGTTTCAGGGTTTTTTTTTAATTATTCCAGTAAAATTATTTAAAGGAAAGTAGAATATGCTGTTATATTTATCTCTTGGTTATAGTTACAGTTCCTATAGTCTTATGATCTTGAGCTAGCTCTAGAGAGCGTAATGGTTAGTCATAAGGATGTTGGGTTTATGTTAGTGTTTGGACATCCAGATAATTCTCTGGATGGTGCAAATGTATCTTCTTTAAAGTCCATTCACTTCATTTTGTTTTATTAGAAATTTACTTTATAGTTGGCTGGGACACTAATGGTATCATATGGCAAGAGCATTGATGATGATCATTGTGTAAGCATCCCAGCATTATTTGTTATTATGAGTGATGGATTAGCACTTAGGTATATGCATTCAGAGTCATCATCATCAACCATTATCAGTCCACTGCAGGGTGAAGGTCTCTCCAAGTTCAATCCATCTTTTACTATCTTTAGCTTCTCTTCTCCACATCACCCTTGCACACTTTCTTATTTCATCCATTTATCTCACATGTGATCTCTTTCTGGGTCTTTTACAATTTCTTGGAATCCAGTTTAAAATTTCAAGTGTCCACCTATTATTATCTCTTCTAACAATATGTCCAGCTCAACTCCACTTCAATCTTTTAATTTTTTCAATGATGTCAGTAACACCTGTTTGTTCTCTTACCCATACATTGCATTTTCGATCTCTTCTTGTTACTCCCAACATGCATCTCTCCATACTTCTTTGAGTGGTCTGAAGTCTTGGTATTGCTCTTCTATTAAGTGTCCAAGTTTCAGATCCATAAGTAAGAACTGGCAAAACACATTTATTAAAAACCTTCCTTTTCAAACACATAGGCATATTTTCTTTTAGCATTAAGTTATTTCTACCAAAAGCACTCCAACCAAGTTTAATGCTATGATTAATTTCATCTATTATATTTCCATCTGTATTAATAATCTGACCAAGGTATTTGTGACTGATAACTTCTTCTAACTCATCATAATCAATCTTTATTTTCATATTTTGAGAAATTCTGTTAAACATTACTTTAATCTTTTTAACATTTATCTTTAGTCCTACTTTCCTACTTTCATCTGATAACTCCTGCAACATTTCCTGTAGCTCTAAACAACTACATCATCTGCAAAATCTAAATGACTTAAATAATCTCCGTTTACTTTCACTCCTTTAGTTTTCCATTTTAATCCACAAAATACTTCTTGCAGTACTGCTGTAAAAAGTTTTGGAGATATGGAGTCACCCTGTCTTACACCCTTTTCAATGTTGATTTTCCTACTATCAGTATGTAATCTAATTGTTGCTGTTGCATTTTTATAAATATTCTTTAAAATATGACAACACCCTGGATCTACACCTTGATGATCCAATGCTTTAATCATTGAAGAAATGTTTATAGAATCAAACACCTTTTCATAGTCTACAAATCCTAAGCATAATGGCAACTCATATTCATTTGTTCTTTCTATAATTTCTCTCAATATCTGGATATGATCTACTGTACTAAAACCACTTTTAAATCCAGCTTGTTCTCTTGGTTGGTGGAAATCCACTGTTTTCTGTAGACGAGTTGTAATTATCTTAGTAAAAAATTTGTATAAAACTGATAAAAGACTGATAGGTCTGTAATTTCTAATATCTTCTTTATCACCTTTTTTAAATATTAATATTAATACTGCATTCTTCCAATCATCTGGTACATCTTTATCATTTAGACATTTGGTATATAACTTTGCTAAAAAAATTTCTTCACCTACTTCTTTTAATATATCAATTATAATTCTATAATTACCTGGAGCCTTCCCTTTCTTCATAAATTTAATTGCATGTCTCACTGCATGTCTCACTTCCTCATTCAAAATTCTGGGCAATTTGGAAGATATAATAGGTGTAGGAGGCACTTGTTCTTTATTACTATATAATTCTTGATAGAAATCTTCTACACATTTCATGAAGTCATCTCTCTTTTTAGTAATAATGCCATCTTTTTTCTTATTGCAGATATAAATTTCCTACCAATACCAAAATGTTGTTTTACACTCTTTAGACTTTTATTCTCTTCTACAGCATTCCTTGCTAGTTCACAATTATACTTTCTTATATCATTTTCAACTCTTTTCCGCACCATTTTACATAATTCGAGATATTCAATCTTTTTTAATGCATCATTGTTGTATATCCTCATATTCCTTCTTTTCTTCATAAATTCTCTAGTCTCAGTAGAAATTTTATTGGTCAATTGCATTCAGAGTATTGTGTTATATTTCTTGTCAAATTTGGCAGTCTATAGTGTACCTCTTTTAAATCCAGTCACAAGCTTGACTTATTGACTGCTTTGGTTACTGGTGATTAATGACTGTTGATAATTGCTAATGTTTTGATTATTTTTGTTTAATGCTGGGTAACCTGTAGTTTATAATTTATTATTAGTATAACTATTATATTTTTTTATTGTTTGCTAATTTTTTCATGCTCATTGTTCATTGGTTTTGATTATTCAATATATTCACTAGGGATGATGATGTTTTCTTATCTCCCAGATTTGTCCTTTGTTCCATACCATTAAAATATAATTGTATTTTTTTTACTTATAAATATACACTATGTAGGCATGCAGTCTTGAATAATTTACTTGCCCAACTTTTTACTAAAGTTTCAAATACTAAATTTCCCATTTACTAAATAAATTAATGCGAATTTAACAATATTTATATTGAAAATACCACACCCTATTATTCCAATGAACTAGATATTTGTATACACCCAAAGATTCACATGCATATTGTATATATATATATCAAAATTGATCAATGAAAAAATAAATTTTAAAAATTTAAAGTTTAAATTTACAAATTTTTAAAATTTATTTTTTCTATAACTAATTTTGATATACTGTATATACATGTGTGTGTTAAATGCTAATTGTATCTTTTAACAAACTTGTGATTAAAATAAGAATGGTTATGTAATTTAAATAAATCGGTTTATATATTTAAAAATAGTCATGTTATTTTATTTTAAAATGGTTCAAATCAAAGCTGAGAAATTTGAAATTTTTTTCTTCAGAACATTTAGAATTTTTCTTTCAAGTAGCTAGCCCATAACAAATCCATCTATAATTAACTATTGATGAATGGGTATTTTTACTATTCTTAATTTAGAAGTTACAACAACAAAAAAAATCGCTCAATCCTTCACCATTCAGCAATTAGCAAGCTTAGTGTGTAACTAGTGTGTAACGTTAGAAAAGTGTTTGACCTACTTAAAGCTGTTTTATCTTTTATTAAAACTAGAAATGGTCCTGGGAGATGATAAAAATCAATTTTAAAAATTGTTCTCTGATTACTATTTTTTATGTTTTTATTTTTGGAAGATTATATAGTTTTTTGGGGGTTAGAATAATAATCTAGAACTTTAGAAAAGCAATTTAGTATCAGTAAAACTGTCATAAATAGTGAAGAGAAATATAATTTAGGAAAAAAGTATGCGATTTTTTGGAATAAAGTAGTGCTAGATTGGAAATAATTCATTTTATTCCGGGAATTGTATTATAGGAAAGGTGGATTTTAGTTATCTTCAAATCTGTCCATTGCCAAACTAGAAGAAAGAATATTACATAAATAAATATGACATCATAATTCAAAGAAACTCTACCCATCTTCTCTCTTCAGGAAAGGTGGATCTTGGTTATCTTCAAATCTGTCCATTGCCAAACTAGAAGAAAGAATATTACATAAATAAATATGACATCATAATTCAAAGAAACTCTACCCCTCTTCTCTCAGCATTAATCAAGTTTATTATAAGTAACAAATAATAAGACATGAAGATTACATTGGATTATATAAAATTTAAACCATCTTTAATATTGTTTATATAAATATGCATTGTGCTCATTATATTAACATGTATTAGCATTGCAATGACTTATTTATTTAAAAGAAATATAAATTATTATGCTGTTTAGCTTTGTTATTAAATATTGTGCCACTTTCCTTTTTATCAAACATCTGTTATAGGTGATTTTTAATCTACTAACAATAATAATTATTCAGTTATTATTAGTTTATAATATTAAACTTATTAATAATATGTAGTGCTGATTTTCTCTCATTTGATTAATTAGGAATATATACTATATATTACTGTAAACAGAATATTTCAAATGATGTCTGTTATTATGGAATAACTAAAATAAATGCATCAGAGAAATTAATGATATTCTAATTAGAGTAAATATTTGATTTGATAAATGATTACTTCATACACACACAACCATCTTATTATATTGACCTAGTGTAATTAAAATATAGAAATTTAAATTTTGGATAATTGAATTCAATGGGTTAAATAAAAAGTTTATAGAGTCACACTATTGGAAACCAGTCATATAATTCATGTAAATGAATATACTAGTCATGTTACTAGAAGCCATAAATGTGATATACACATGTTATATTGAAAGCATGCTAAGCAGTAATAAAGCTGAATATTTTTTAAAAATTACCTTTTCTGTTTATGTTTTCATTAACAGTTGTTTATTACATTAGCTCAGAAAAGAAGGCAATTACATATTTATAGTTGAATTACAAAATATCTTTGGATTAAATCATGAATATTATAATAATGTTTACTTATTATTTAAAACATAATTTAAAATTATCCCTACAAGAGGAAGAGAGAATGTAATGCAAGAATAAATAGTGTTAAAGTTGACAAGTAATTATAGACAAATGTAGAATTGACATTACCTAGTGCATTCATTTGCTGATCATCCTAATTTGCTTTTAGGCAAAAAGTAAATACATACTATAATGGTACATAATGTGGAAAGGATTGTCACTGGGGAAGTAGAACAGGGGTGATGAATGGTCATGCACAAAATCATCCCTGTTTTTTATTGAGCACAGAAAATGATCAAAAATCACCATTGGGAACTTAATAATATAAGCAACATATAAATGATAAACATAGCATCCCCAGAAATACTTATCAAAAGTCTGCAGTCATTCCTTGTGACTTGATTTAAAAGTGACATTATGTAAAATTTAGGCTAATCATCAAACCAAACTTTGGGTCATATTATAAAATCAATGATCAAAATTTCATTTGTCTGCACATATTTACATGCTAAAATATCTACAATAAACATAAAAAATGAGATCATGATATCAATGTTAATATTGCAAATATTATATTCACAATAGTTGTAGAATTGGCAAGGACCCTAGGAACTGAACAGGGGGGAAATATACATTTAATTTGTTCTATTATTTAACAATTTCACTAGAATAATCTACAAATCCCTTAAAGCACAATTTTATAATGAAATCAGTCATACACACACTCATAATTCCACAGAACAGATTGCTAGAAAAACAAAGACACCAGAAAAAATAGCTTCAGAAATTATTTAATATAGTTAAATAAAAAAATTTAGAAAATGTTAATGCAATCTTATCCATGCTATACACATAATTTCATATAATGTATAAATATTATTTCATTTTAATTCATCTTAATTATTTAACATTCAATCCCTTACAATAATTAAAACTTTATAAGATAATCATGATTATTTCATAAGAAAGAAAGAAAAAAAATTTTAACTTGAACCTACATCTTCTTTTAAAAATGAAAATGTCCTACACAATTTTAATCAAATTTAAAAAAAAAAAAACAATTTTTTTTTTTTTTTTTCAATTATTACTTTCTTTATAAAGTAACATTTATAAATATACATTCTACAATACTCCATTTTACTATAGATTTTTTTTTTCAGACATTCTTTTGCAGTTGTCTAGTTGAATGTCTCTTCTAGTAGATCTTGCAGGCAGTATTTTGCCAATCTCTTGGCTCCAGGTTTTTTTTTTACTAAAGCTCTCTCAATAGTTACGTTAACCATTTACTCTATTCTTTTTTTATATATATAATTCCCAATTTCCAGATTAATAATTATTTTTATTTCACTTTTTTTCTATTCAGTTTTTTTTTCCTATTCTGTTTTTTTTTTTTGTAGCTTTAAGTTTCCAATTTAATAATTATTTTTATTTTAAGTCAACAAATTAAGACAAACATGATTTTGGATGGATCAATACATAAGCCTAGTTGAAAGTTTCTCTCCAGGATATTATCATTTTTATATATTCCTTTTAAATGAGATTGGTTTCATAGTTGGATCAGTGACTGGTTAGCTTTTAGCAAGAGCTTAACATGTGCCCTTGTAAATTCATATTAGCAAAAATCATTTCTTTTTTTTAACTAAAAATGAAATTTTTTTACATGAGACTTCCAAGATGTGCTTCTGACTGCTGAGCTTATCACTACTGAACTCTTCAAAATTCTACTGCTCACACATTTCTTTTTTTAAAAAAAACAATTATCATATAAATCTTCCATTTAATCACATGACTGACTACCTTAATAATTACTTCATTAACCCTTAACCAGTTAATTATTTTTTTAGAAGAAAGATTTTTTTAAAAAAAAAAACAACATGTTTTTATTTATACACCAACTGAAAAATAACTTTTAATTTCTTCAGAAAAAAAACCTTACTCTCTTCTTGTTTTTTATTTTTTGATAAATAAAATATTCTATTTATACCTCTGATCCTAGTTCCTTTTTATTTTATTTTTTCAAAAATAAATATATAAAAAATGAACTACACAAAGTAAAAAAAAAAGGTCCCTTTTTTTTTTTTTACAGCTGTACCCAGTAAAAATCTAACTTCTATATTATTATATTAATATTAAAATGTCTTAAATATTTATCACATAATCATTTTATGTATATAATTGTTTTTATAAGTTTAACCCAGCTAAATTTCTATTTAACAATTAAGTTATCTTAAAGCTAACATGAAAAATAATTTATAATATATATGATTTGACCATAAAACATCACATGATCACCGTTTCTTATGGTTATACAAGTTGTTATAACAATGGCAATTCTCTTTACACAGTTGTGCTACCAGTTTAAGCCATGGTAATCAATGGATGCTAGAAGGTTTGTGCATCAAAATCCTTATTTAGTACCTACTCACCCAATATTCCTAGATTAGTTTATAGCTTGCCGGATCCAAAAGCATTGCATTTAGATCTTTGGATCTAATGCTACCCCCCCCCCCCCAGTAGCCATATTTTATCTTTTAGTCAACTATAAAGCTATGAGTCCACAATGAAAACAATAATATTTTCAATCCAAGCTCATTTACCTGTATGATCATACAGATCTAACCCAGTTCAGTATCTATACATTTTGGTGTCTTTGGTTTTTTAATAACTATAATCATCATAATCCTTTGGCCAGGATTGATATTAAACCATAAAACACCACATGATTACTGGATGGCACTACTGTAATGAGAGAGCTACTAATGATTTAATAGCTTGTGTAAGCATAAGGAATGCTGAGCATGTGATATTTTATAGTTTAATATCAATCCTGGCCAAAGATTGTTGGTGACTATAGTTATTAAAAAAAACCAAAGGCACCAAAATATAGATATTGAATTGAGTTCAGATGATCTGGAGAGTTACATTATATCCAAAAATGTATATGCAGTGCTCTCATATCCAAGGCTCCTCACTGATGAAAGCCACAAGCTAGAAACATGTCTGGGGATATTGGATGAATAGATACTAGATAAGGATTTTGATGTACAAACCTTCTTGCATCCACTGATTACTATAGCTTGGAATGGCACTATTGTAAGGAGAGAATTATTAGTGTTTGTATATGATTTGATTGTTTATTTATTTTTTTACATTTATGATTTCAAATCATCATCATTAGCAGCCATTTGTAAACAAGTAGATGTATTGTATTTCCAGGGAAAAAAGAAAGATAGTTGAAAAAATAATAAAAATGTTTTGTTTTCACTAGTTTGATTTCAGCTATATTAGTAAAAAAAAAAAAATGAAATGAAGATTCCAAATAACATATAGGTGTCATAAAATAATTTGGAATAACAAAAAATAAAATGAGAAATGAATAAATATGAGTTAATATATAAAATGAAAGACCTCACTAGAATCTCTGTACATAAAATTGATGAAACAGAAAAAAAATACCTATTAATCAGGTTAATCTAATATTGATTTGGTAATGATATTTTTTTGGGGGGAGGGGGTGTTCTTGTTTTATTATTAAATGAAAAATAATTGGATATTTTTTTCATAATCAAGAATTAGATAGATAGGTGGGTTAGTTATGGGTCATTTGCCTAAAAAAAATTCTAAGCTTGCTTAATTTTTAACTACCTTAAAAAATTTGGAAGTTCTCACTGGGTTCGAATCTCTAATTTTGATCATAACAGGAAAATTAATTCCTATAAACTAAGGTCATTCTATAATTTTTTAATATTATTTTAAAAAAAAAAAAAATCTGAAATAATAATGGGTTATTTTGGTAAAACTTGATAATCACCAGATTTACAGTTCTGATTAGAATGCAATTTTTTTTTTTTTTTTTTAAAAGCTATACTTGAAATGAAGAGACCAAATTTTAAAAAATTTATTGGATCAGAAATTGTTTACTTTTTCCCCCCACAATTGTTTTATATATTTATCTAAACTTAGCATGACTATCAACTACATTAAATATCATCAATTTCTAGGATAAGAAAGTAAGAAAATATATGATTATTCTCACTATTAAATTTTCTATTACTTTACATACAGTTTTTGATGTAAGATGTCATATATATATATATGAATACCTATTAAATGCTCTGCCATATGCAGATTGAGATAATCGATCATATTTGTTTTTCCTGGTTCTTAAATGGTGTATTTATTATTGTGATAGTAAAAATCTGTTTATCTCATTGCTGGCTGTCTTATTCCTTCATCAGCATTTCTCATTATTTTGGTTATATTATATGATGTTCAGGCCTACTTTGATCAAAATACACTTTTTGTTTGTTTGTTTTTTTGATATCTGTAATAATCTCAAAACTTTTTTCTGGCAGTAAAGCATCAATATCTTTTCTATTTTTCCTCTTTGTCCGATTTTCATCTTCAGCAAACTTACTTTTGATTTCATGAATCTTCTGTATTTCAAGCCTTGTTTCTCTTTTCAATGTTTGCAATTATCTTTATAAAATAATTCTTTATTTTGTCTTGGTGCAATTTGAATGTTCTATTTAATATTTTTGAAGGCTTTCTGTTTTTTTATTTTAGTGTCTCTTCTTTTTTTTTTTTTTTTTTTACAATTCCTTGAATACTTATTTGATTTTTCTGATATGGTAGTTTTAATTTATTCAGTCTTTTCTCATATTTGTCTTTATTTTATTTTTTTTACTTTCTTCCACAAATTGTCAAATTAGGTTTAGTGTTAATGTTAAAATCAAAAGATATACTGTCAGTCAAGCGTTGGTGGCCTAGTGGTTAGCATAGCTGACTTCCAAGCAGCTGGCCTGGGTTTGCTTCCCGGTCAACTCTTTGACATACTAAAAAGATATGCTATCTCATTGATATGTAGGATATTGTGGAAATTTTTAACTTGATTAGAAAGTTATATATGTGTAATTTATGATATCCTCCACAATTTTCTCCTATCATATATTTTGTGTCAAAATCAAAGCTTGGCAGTGTCAGAAGTCAAGAATGTACTTGATTTGATTCCTATAAACTTTCTCTGATAATACCTATGTAGTTGAAATTTTCTTGAAAACTTAGTAATTTTTCTCCTGATTTATTTTCTATTTCTAAATTTATATCATCAAATGTTTTTTTATTTCTATTTTCAATTTCAGCAATCCATTCCCTTATTAATAAAAAATATATTATGCTTTTGCACATTTTATCAATTTATGTCTGAACTTAATCATTTGCTGAAGTTATTAAAACTAGACTTACTTCATAGTAATGTTAAATAAGTATCTACTGAATGGAACTACATCAATTATTTACACGCTTATATCCAGATTAGTCCTGGAATAAAAGACACACAATTTCTTCTTTATTATCCATAGTTTGAATAGAGAGTATATTATCTTGATCAAAATTCCAAGTTCACTTTTTTTCATTACATCAGTCTTTTTTTTTTTTTTGATTCATACTTCAAAATATTCTAGTTGATCTCTTGCAGCTTTGGACTTTTTTTCTCACATATTAAACAATTATGAACTACTTTCCAATATTTTAACATATTTTTTACCCTCCCTATTTATAAGATTTTCAATATAGGGTGAAGAAGTAGTTTATTGTTATTTTCTACACAGTGTGAAATGATTTTTTGCTGTTGATACAACTGTAATGAATTATCATCATTTTGTATAGATATTAGAAACATTAAAAAAAAAAAAAATAGACACAATGAATGAAAGAAATCAAGACATTAAAATTAGAATACTAGAAAAAAATTAAAAAGATACTGACTTATTTTAAGAAAATTGTTAGAAAAGAGGATATTAAATTTTAATCAGCAGATGAAAAATGTTATGTTTAATATAGTATAATGCTATAAAATCCCCTACTCCAACTGATTTCTGTGCCTTCATCAGTGACTACTTGGATGTAAAGCTGCAAATATTCTACTTATGCTTCTAGCAGCCATTCTTTACTCTTTTATACTATTCAGCTAATTTCCTGAAGTTCAAAAAAAAATTTATTATGCAATTAAAGTTACCTTGAGATCAAAACTTTTTTTTTTTTTTAATTTTAGAATAGTAACTTAAATAATACAAATAAATAAAAAGAAGTTATTACATTCATAGATGCATTATTTCTAGTTTTGAAACTTAGTTTTCACTGATAAAGGCAAAATCTAGACACCAGATGAGGATTTTATAACACTTTATTATCTTGTGCCCATTGATTACTTAAATTTATATTAGTAACTGTTTCAGAAACATATAGGAACATTATGTGATATTGTTGTTGGAATTGTGAACAATTTCAATAAAAAGAAATATTTATATAAATGAACAAATTTTAATGACTTTTTAAAGTATTATTTTAAGATTATCATTGATTAATATATATATATTTCTTGATATTAGCTATCAGAATCAAAAACATGAATTTAATGATCACACTTTGTCTGTTATTAAAATTATGTTCAATCCTCACACTCTTGATTTGAATTGTGCCAATATAGATCAGGGGTGGCCGGCAAGTCGATCATGATCCACCGGGGTCAATTGTGAGGCCAATCTGGCAATAGGTGCTGGGATAACGAGTGAAACAAATTAAGTCAAGATTTTCAAGTTTTTTTTTATTTTTGTTTTTGTTCTAAATTTTTTTCCAATTCTAGATAGGTAAAGCCCACTAAGTTGTAACATTATTGAAAATACTATTTTTAATTTTGACTTAATGTAGCTAATTTGAATTAATAAATATTGTTAATAGTTACTCATGTTGCTTTAATTCCCAGAACATGAGTTTTTTGGCCTGTTAAATAATTATTTTTTACTATGTAGATATATGAAAATAGTATGTATTTCACACCTCCTTCCACTTAGACTATACTAATGACAACAAGTCTTGATCTCAACACATTTTTAAAATAAAAAGTAGATCTTATGAACACAAAAGTTGGCCACCCCTGATACAGACAATATATAAGTAAATAATAATAATGTTAAATGTGTGTTATTAAAGTTTTGCTTAGTTATGAAAATTGGATAAATTTCAGTATTACTCAAAGCTTCTGTAGAGTGGCATAAAACTGCCTTTTCTTATCTGTGACTTATAATTGCAGTTGTTTAAAAACATTCTTTAGATAAAAATATAAATTCCTTTTTTTTATATATTTTTATGAATTAATAAATTGAGATATATATTATACACAGACACATGTAATTCAAAATAACATTTAAAAAAAATCATTTTTATTGTAAGATGGAATAAAGAATCACCTATACATTGAAATGTACATAACATTATGACACTTTTCTTCATCTCTATAAATTAATTTTTTGTGTATTATTATTGTCGTATCTTAATGATGTAAGAAATTTTGTCACTATGATATACCTCTAAATTTGAGATACTAGAATAATGTATTATGGACAGGGTAAACAATAGGAAACTTATTGATGACAATAAAATTGTTATCACTTGGTTATAATAGCATTAAATTAACTAATTTTTGATAACCTGGAGAATGATTTATATCATTCCCAATATACAATATATTTAGAATGCTCACATTTCCTAAATTTATTAAAATTGAGTATTAGATGACTCTGACTTGAGAATATTAATTAAAACAAATTAGATTGTAGACAAGGTAGTAACATATTTGTGTGTGCAGTGATTTAGAAGTTGTTACTGTGAGATTTAGAAAGTTGTTAATTTATGACATTATGAGATATGAATGTTCTCAATATATTATTTATAATAATTCCTATTACCTAATTGCCTCAAACTGGAGTTGCTATTTTTTAAATTTATGAACAGTAAAATAGAATGAAATATTCCTGCATTGTTTGATAAAATTTTTAGTATATTCACCATTCATAAATGTAACTTTTACAATTTAAAATAAATCGTTAGTACTCTGCTTACTTGGGTTTTAGCTCAGTGATAATATTTATCATTGAAATTTGAATATTGAGAGTCATTGTTATTTTGCACAATAGCTAGTTATTTATGCTACTTTTAAAGAGTTAATAATAATAATAAATTGCTTAATTCTTTAATTTACACAATGTATAATAAACAAGAGTAACTATCTTGTTTTTGTTTTTTTTTTTAGATTTATACAGGTTGACAATGGAATTTTACATATTCACACATATATGTACTCACTTAATTAAAATTAATTATGAAATACTAAATATTTTTATTGATTTATTATAGTGAAATGAATATGATATATTTATTTAAAATCTTTTTTTGTTAGAAAGAGTCATCAAGTAAAATCTAAATACATGTAATTGTTTTTTTTGTTTGATGGTTTCTTGTTCTGTTTTAGAAAATGTAAATCTATAATTTTTTAATTAAAAAATACCCAGTTTAAAAATTTAATTTATAAAAGCAAAGATTTTTTCATTCCATCCCAATCTTTGAAGGCAATTACATAATGCAATTGTCACTTTGCAAAATTACATATTTATTTACAAACTTATGTAGTGACTCTTCAATTATCTTTTAAATCTTATTTTGTTAATATTTAGTTATCTTGATTTTTTTTTTTTTTACATATAATTATATATCTACATATATTACAATATATATACTTTTATCTTTTATGGCAATGATGTTTAATTGTGATGTTACTTATAATATTAATATACCTCTTGTAAATAGTCTGTTGAGCAGTAAGAAATAATTATATTGCTATTTATAATGCTAGTGAAAAAGCAAGATTTAATTTAAAACTCCATTTTTTTTTTGTAAATTCAATAGTGTTTTCAACTTTGGAAGTTGATTTATAAAATGTCCTTCAATAGACAAGTCTCTGAAGTAAGGTTTATCCAAATAAACTCATTTGATGCCTCTCATTACAAACTATAGAAAATAAGATAAACATGAATATAATTAATTTTTAAAAAAATGAAATAAGGATATCTTAGGAAAGACTGGACAAGTAGTCAAGATTGTTTTTTTTTTTTAATTAACAAATTAATTATTAATCTTTTCATTAATTCACATTTTACATTAAAAAAAAAAAAAAGATAAAACTTTAAACAGAAGCAATTTACTCAGTATAAATGTGTTGTGAATAATGATAAAATCTTTTCATGCAAAGATTACAAAAAAATTTCTTACATGAAGTCTTCAGCAGCCCCATCTTGTGGTGACATGGTTATTATCTGAGTGTTATCCATGCCAACTACAGCTGGTTGAAGGGGACCAAATGTAGGCACAATGTGAACAATTTGGTCCGACTTCAGCCAGCTAAAGCGTAGCACTGTTTCCATTATTTCTGGCAGCCATGTTTCTCCAGCCATGTTGAACCCAGCTTTGACCTGTTTGACTATATACATTCGCACATACAAACATGTATATAGTATATGTGTGATATATATCTACTCTACATGCATATTATTTTTACTGTGATTACATAGGTATCTGCTTTAATAATCCAATCGCTCACTTTCTGTTATTTGTTGTTTTGTTTTTGCGAGTTAATTTTAATAATAGCAATCTTTTTTTTTTAATATCTATTATTACATTATATGCTCCATTAAAAAGTAAATCCAAGCTGTGGTAGAAGCTTATAAAAAAAACAGAAATATGTTGGTTTGATACTCATTTTATTTGATAAAATTTGTAAACATTAAACATCTTAACAATTTTTTTTTAAAAAAGAAAAAAGAAATGGTGGGGGTCAAAAATCAATGAAAGATTTTTTTTTCTCCTTACTCGTTTTTATATATTTTTTTAAAATCTCAGATATTAATGTTTTTTTTTCCTTCTTTGAAGAGAAATATAGCTAAAGTTATCCTAAAAACGATATCTCCCTCCCCTCATCCCAATAAAATCTGTCATCTATATGTGCAGTTGAGGAATTTGTTAGCAAAAGCAAATGAATGTTATGTCGCCACTTTCCCATAATACCACACCATCGTTGAATTTGCGTGTTTAGCTTTAGATTCATCGTACAAGTGACTAGTAATAATGTTCAAACACGATCTGCAAAACCTGATAAGAAGTTAATTATTCTCTAATTGGAAAGCAATGGACATACGCATATTATACGCATGTCCCACAAAATAGAAACCTCTCCTCTACCATTTAAATAAATTAATATTCTGTATTAAGCTATAGCATGTATCTTACGGAAGCCATTTTGCATAAACTGATCTAATGTATTTTTTAAAAAAACGAGAAAAAAAAATCTGCTCAAGCAAGCTTTTTTTTTTAAAAAAAAAAAAAAATGTTATAGTTTTTAATGGCAGCCATATTTATCAGCTGAGCATTGTTAAAGCCATAGCAGCAGTTCTATTTATTGCCCTACTGATAAAAATCCGGGGTGAAATTATTTTTTTATATTCTCTTGACTTTAATAAATGAGCGGGCATTTGTTCAAGTAAATGATCATTATAAACGCACAGTAAATATAAAGCATTAAATGATAATAGGATAAAACATGTTTCTTTTTCTTTTTCATCCCCTGTTGTTAAAAGGAAAATGGTCTCATGCTAGGGCAGTTCATGCAGAGGGCTTGGAGAGGCTAGCATCCAGAACCAATTGCTAGGATGAGGAAAGGATGCAAGCATTACTTACGAACTCTCTCAATTCTGCCTGATCAGGAGGTGACTCTGGAGAGTTTTGTCCAACTCCCATCCCTCCTAGGCTCCCCCAATATGGGCAGCGAGAAAAGCACTTGTTGTAACAGCCAGTAATGCTAAGCAAGGTGGCTCTTCTTGTATCAGTGTCTGTAACCATAGAAACTGACCTATTTTTCTCCTATGGTTGGTTCTGTTAGACCATGTCCACACCGTTGGTCAGAGATATACACTGGAAATCGGATGTGAAAGCAAACTTTATCACTGTTTCTTATATGAAAGCTTTTCCTTCGCATATTGAGAAATTAAGCTCTCTGTATCCCTGTCAGACCTCTTAGTCTGTCAGTCATAATATTTGCATACCAATGCATTCTGATAGCTCTCTCACCCGTTTCCCCCTTTGTCAGTGTATTCTTCTGACTGCTCTCATTATTATCTAGGGGAGATCGTTGGAATTTAGATCCAGTGGAGACTTTTTCTAAGTAAAGGGGAGAAATATTCAGACTAAGGAGGATAACTATAAATTATGTAATATAGTAACACTTTTAATTAACAGTTTTTTAAATTGTATTTGATCGATAACGCAATAAATGAAAAAATAATCTAATAATCGTTTTCAAATATTGTACGTTCCTTATTCTTGCTTTAATTTTAAAAATATAGTTAAAAAATTAACTTATATATGTAACCGTGCCTATTTACAAAATTAATTTATAAATAAGATTATGAATAGTGTAAAGTTTATTATGTACTAAATATATTTAAATTTATCATTCTTATTTCCTATCTATGAAATGATTTTTATTTTAATATGTTTAAAAGTATATGTATATATGAGATTTTTGTATTAAAATCTCTGAACTATCTAACCTTTTATTTATCCATCTAAGGGTAGAAAATCATTCATCAGTTTTGAAGTTTTAAATGGAATCGATTTAGTAACCTTGTATGATCTCAAATTACGAAATATGGAAATCGACGAGTATCATGTGATATTATTAGTCGTTTTAATGTCCTGTCATTATTTTAAAATTTAAGTTTTTTATTATTGTTAATCGTTATAATGGAAGCCCAAAGCAAAAGAATTAAGAATAAATTTAGTATAAAAGTTTAAATTTATAATAGAAAAGAAAAAAAGCTAATCCAATTATTTGCTTATTGTAGGGGAGGCAGTATTTAATTACTTTGAGCTGTTCTTCCTTGAACAAAATTTTCAAGTTGTCTAAATCCATTTTGAAGTGTTTTTTTGTTGTTGTTGTTGATCTATTTTAGGCATATACTGTATTAATAGTCAGTTAAATTTCATTTATGATACTATTTGTTACTTTAGCTCGGTTACCTTATTAGGTATTCAAGAAAGGGGAGGGGAAGAGTTATATTTATTGGAAGAGTTATTATGTTAGATTCTTCAAAAGTGAGGTAGAGCGTCATCTCATTGAAATCGTATATCAAGACAGTAAACTTAGACCAGAAAATTTCTCTCTTCCAAATAGGGAGAAACCATTTTAGAATTCATCAGCTATTAAGAGATTTTGCTTTCAAACCTCATAAAAAGTTTAAATTTTTAAAAGTAATAAAATTAGTAAACTATTTCTGTTCTCCCGCATTGATTTAAGAAAAAAGTTTTTTAAAAATCTTTAAATTAATCTTTATTTTTAATTGATTATTAGATTTGAAGAAAAAAAAAGATGAAATAAAATAAACAATCAGGTTTTAAAGTAGTCATTTGAAATTTTATTTATTTTAAATATGCGTTTCCATTTTTTTTTTAAAAAAAAAAAAATACATTCTATAGGTATCTATTTCATGCATTTCTATATTTTCAGTAAAGGTTGGTTCCTATAATTACCTATTTTGAAATCATTTAGCTGATGTTTTTCGTTATCCATTTCTTGTCTTTGGTGAATAGCTTCCAGTTGAAGTATTATACCCACAAATTCTCCATACTTCTTTACATTCCATATGATATGGGAACATAAGGAACGTTGAGAAGCACGGAGACCTCATGGGTCACTTTCTTGATCTCGGCCAAAGTTCATCCTGTTAGAATTATTTCTCCAGAACTTTTTTCTTCATTATGCGGAAATGTTGTCAGTGGCGTGGCTACTCTATATGACTACTGGAATCGCTGCTTCAGAAATTTGAGATATCCTGCTACAGTCTACTTCATAAATAACGGCAGTCATTCTGAGAAATGTTAATAACAAATAAATTTAAAATAACAATGATTTAAAAGATAATAATAATAGCAATCCCAAAGATTAAAATATATATATACACACTTCAACACAATTCTTTACACTGATCTAAAATAACTTGTTGTTCCTGGTAAGATCCCTCCCCCTCCCCTCCTTTTTTTTATAGCTTTAATCCACTATGTTCATTCACTTAAGTTTGATGTTTTATATGCCATCATAGAACTATTAAAATGAACAGTTTGAAAAGTTATCCTTAAATTGTTGATAAAAGTTTCATAAGTTGATAAAAACTTTAAACTATTGCTAAAACTTTTTCCAAATACATCCCTTAAGAATACTAAGAGTCAACGTAGTGAGTTAGGAATGTTCAAATTGGAAATGAGGCTCTCCGCCACTTCTAGTCTCACTTTCATAGTAGTCCCCCCCCCTCCTTGAGTTAGCAGGGATCTTCCAGCAGTCCTTATATGGAAAAGCATTTGTTTCAATCCTCATTAGTGAGTGGCTAGACTATAGTGTCCCTTTAGGAGCTTGCGCTCTGGGAGGGGAATCCAAGGAGATTATCTTAGACGGGAGATTTCTCCCTTCTCTATCTTTATTTTTCCTCTTATGTGTAACATCCCTAAAATTCACTTTAGGGAGGTAGATTTGCCTCCTACTTCAAAAAATATTCTTGGTATTTTTTCCTCCCCCACAATTCTGCCATCCAAAACTTGTTTGACTTTTTAGCTGCTAAATTTTCAAACTAAATTGGGTGATCCCATAACTTAATGTATGGAGGGTTGAAATAATAGCTTCTGTACTTAAAAAATGAATTAACTTTGTTTTTTAAAATCATAATTACACTTTATCTTGAGATGTAATTATTCATAGAAATAATTGAAATATCCAATCTATCCCATTAAATATAAGATAAATATTCTGTCTATTGATTTTATTAGTCTATTTTAAGAAATATTAATTATCAGAATTATAATTTTTTTATGAGGATGAAGTATTTACAGCTTAATTCAAGAAATATTTATTAAACACCTTTTACGCACATGTAAAACTGTTTCTTTAATCAAATCTGCTATTGTGAAAATATTTATGTTCTTAATGCATTGCACGCTATGTATAGACACTTAATAATACATGAGGCTTATGTGGTTTTACTAAATTAGATATGTGTGTGTTAATATATAAATCTTAAGAGTGCATTTACACGTTCTGGAGCTGATGATGTAAATTTGATTATAATTTTAGTAAGTTCTCTAATTAAAATTAATAGGATTTATCTAGGAAAAATTTATGAAAGCTGCTAAATGATATTAACCATTAATTCATAAGTGAAAGATCCATGTGTTTATTTGAAACAGAATATGGTACAGAGATTCAATAAAAATTTGAACATTATAGTAAAGTGCTGCCATTAAGTTAATCTATAATGCTTGCCAGTGTGAAAAATATAGGAAAATTGTGCAAAAAAATAAATTATCTATCCTCAAACATTTGATGAAAATGTTGAATGCGTATGATTAACTTTTTTTTTGCTCACCACATATGAATTATACAGTGTTAAATTGTGGTGCATAAAATTTTTGGACAGGTATTTTAAAATCACATTCTTAATAAATTGCAACTCTTATAGAAATCATACAAGGTGAGAGAATTGCCTATAATATATTTGCAATCATCAGGCTGAATAAAATATAGTAAGATAATAAATTTCTGGAACAAACAATAAAATTTATGTGAACAAGTTGCACTTTATTCAACAAGAGTTTGAATATCATTTGAATATTTTACACAGGGCTAACAGTACTCCCAATGAATATCTGTAAATTTGTTGCCTAATAAATGAACATATTAAATTTGTTATATATAAATGTATTCAATTCCTAAGTCTAAATCTTGAATTAAATATAATATTAGTTTGTGTATATACTGCACATTCACTTGATTTTCTATTGCCTAGATTTGGATCATGGCCAAATAAAACTTGGATTTTTTTTTTCAGATTTCAGCTGGGCTCAGAATTTTTTCCTTCAGAATCAATGCATAAATAATAACATTAACTACCTAAGGTTGGTCAGTAAATAGGTATTTAACTACTTTTAAACAATGGATAAATATGGATGCAAACCAACCAACCAAATCTTTACTTAGTAATATCTTCTCTTTTATTTTTTCTCCATGAAAAAATATTGGAGATGTTTGTGCCCTATAATAGAATATTCAATTTGTATAATAAAAGTTTGGTTGAGTACAATACTAAAACAGTTATTAAAGTAATAACTAAAAAAAAGTCTTTATCTGTATTAATTGAAAAATGAAGCTAACATTTTTTTTTTTTTTAATAGTAGCAAATAAATTAGTTTTAAAGACTGTAGCTCAGATTAATAATGTCAAGACACTTGGGATTTGTGAAATTTTTATGGAATGCTAAAAGAAGAAAATAATAATTTGAAAAAATTAATCAAAGTTTGTAATGTTGTTTATAATTTGAAAGTTAAACAGTAAATTTTCTTTCAACATTTATTCCTTTAGTGGAAAATTGTGAAGATTTTATAGCTATTGTGTGTGTTTTTATTGAAAAAGAATAGATGCAATTAAAATTGTGAAAATTTTTGTTGAAAGACAATTAGAAGTAAAAAGCAATAGTATTTTTTTGATTTTGTAATGATATCTTATAGATTGAAGGGATTTATTTCAATTTGATATTTTAAATGGGGAAGATATTGATTGAAAAAAGAAATAATAAACATGTTAATGAGGCAAAAGTATTTACTGAAAAGATCAATATATTAATAATTCATCTACCTTTTTATAATTTTTTAAAAAACAAATTAGTGGATGATAAGGTAGTGAGTGAAAAAAATAATAAAGAATAATATTTTTAATAAATAAATCACACAATATAAAGTAGAACAAAATAATAATTCAGCAATAATTGTATATATAAATATTTTAAAAATAATACAGAAAAGCTTTTTTCAGCAAATATTTTTTGATCTTATCAATGTAATGTAAATTATTTTAAAGCTTCAATTTATATTGCATGCATAACAACTTATATCTTTTTTATATAGGAAATTAATTAACCAATAATTAACTTTATGCAAAGCTACTGAAAACGCCCAGAAAATTATGTGTAAATTAATACAACTCTGTCAATAAATAAGAAAATACAGAAATGGACTTGCATGTACTTTAGTTTGGATCGTATATAATCATTTAATTTATTGTTATATTGCAATGTAGAACATGAATTATGTATTGAAGTGGTAAATCTATGATACATATTTTTGCTTCACTGTCTGATGATATGATTAACCATAAGATGGGGTTCAAACCCATTCTTCCACATGCTTTGGTTATCAGAGGGTGTAAGCACACATATATACATAACTATTTCCATCCTCCCATAATAATTTTAAATATATTTATCTCTAAGTGTTTGATTTATAAAGTTAATTATAGTTTAAATACTGGGAATATTCACTCGGTTGAGTAGTGATTGATTATAACTTTATATATATATATTTACATTTTAATGGTAGATTGTTATTAACACTGTCTTCCTTCTATTAGTAATATCAATTTCTTATTAGTTGCCTAATGCTAGTGATTACATCACATTTTGCAATATTTTGAAAGTAATCTCCAATGACTTTCACTTCTTTGAGCATAATAAGTTAACCATTTACTCATAACGCCAATCAAGCATTACAATTCATGTTATATTTATATTACCTATGTAAAACATATGTGGGATTCATTTAAATGAGGAGATAATAAGCTCCTTTTATATGTATGACATTCTAACTGTTATTTAAGGTCATATTTGTACCTATAGTATTGTTTAATATTTAGTCATGCTATTATGCTTGATGTTAGATTTATTTAAAGCTTTAATTGATATATCAATGTCGTTAGGGACCTGATTAACTTACTTTAGTGTTGCTAACATATGTCAGCAGTATTAATTATCATATTTACTTTGTCCTTTTTGGGGTCATTGGGAACTCCGGACCCATCTCATCTTACTTGTTCCAACCATGGGGTATTGTGCTCTCCTGCCCCAAAATATTTTAGGTTAATGTAGTGAATGTCTGCATGGTGTGAGCCTGGAAACACTGGCCCATCGCACTTCCTACATACCATGTCTTGATGCTCCGCTCTGCCAAAAAGCAGACGTGCTCTCCTATTTCTCTAATATATGATGAAGCATCTTTTCGGTTCCAGGCAGACCAAATCTTTCTACTGTTGCCATTCATGTTAATACTGCAATGTATTATTGATGCCCATTTAATATCTATAAGTCAACATGCTGTGATAATAGTAACCCATTTTTTATTTATTATTGAAATGTCATGAGTAAAGCTTGTGTTAAGCTGCCTGCCTTTTCAGGTAAATGATCCTCGGATGCGTTAGTAACTCTCCCTATATTATTAGATCATTAAACTCGATAATTTTATAAGTAAATAAAATCATCTTAAGTTAATTATGTGAAAAATTGTGTATTCATGTCCCATATTTATTGTAACTTATATTATTATCTTTCATCAATAATATTTACCCAACATTAGAAATTACGCACCAACCACAATATTATTGTTATATATATATTGATTCAATTATGATTGTAAATAATAAAGGGTTCTCATTCATTATATATATATTTTGTGACAGTTATTAATTACTAATTCTTTTTAATTCTAAAGTGGCATTAATATTATTAAATTATTTATGAGAAAGTAATATTTAATTATTATTGGCACATTAAACTGCATTGTATGGATTATACACTATATATGTATCATTTATCCTGAGTTTGGGTTCTCTATTCACATTTTCCTTAAATGACACATTAGTGTCAACTTCATGAATATGCAAATCTAAGATTACTTGCATGATACCTATGATTATAATATACAAATGACTATGTCAGAATACATTTATTAAAGATTATATTTCAATTTATTCAAGTGTTCAAATCATTATTCTCTTTAGTCTTAATATTTGTTTATGATAATTCATTATTTTAATGAATTCATTATATCTGGGTTATGTCCTGCTTATCATAGGTAGAATCCCCTTTTAGTATAATTTATTCGCTCCTTCGTTACATTGTTTAGCCGTTCACTAATCAATTTAGTCTCATCCTTCCTTAATCTATCCATTTATAAGTATTATATATCATTTATATTCAGCTTTTCCTTCATAATTTAGTTAGTTAGTCATATTTAGACATAAGATATCATGTTTCACCACTGTGTCTCTGGGTCTGGAATGAATTAAATTCATCTGTATCACCAGAGATGTTGTTATAGATTTGGAGAATGGGCAAATAGGTTAAAATTCATGATTTCTTCTGACCTGTGTATCTCAGGTATAATTGAATTTGAAGTACTTTTGCTCAGATTCTAAGTCTTGTTGAATGAACATTCAAATCGGACCGGTACAGTAAATGTAATTTCAGGATAACTATAAACTATTCTGAAAAATTAAAACTAATCAGGGAGAAAGGCTGCTCATCATATTTATCAATCTCTGAATATTAAATTAATCTTTAGTTAATAGATGTAAATATAATTGATAGCTCAAATATAGATGAAATTTATGTGGAAGCTACTGAAAAACTGTAGCGAGCTGTATGTAAACTAATGCAATTCCATTGATAAACAAAAAAGTATAGAATTGAGCCACTTTGATTGTATATAAGCATTCTATTTATTACATATTACAATACAATACATGAATTAGATATATGAGTGTAACTTTAGCTTGCTGGGAGTTTTCAGTAGCTTCCACATAAATTTCATTTATATTTGAGTTATCACAAGTTATATTTATATCTATTAACTGAAAATTAATTTAATATTTAGAGTTTTTAAATATGAGGCTCAGCCTTTCCTTGATTAGTTATAGTGATTTCAAAATACTTCATAGTTGTCCTTAAATTAAATAATATATATGATTCATGCTCTGTGTTGTAATATATCAATAAATTGTATGCTTATATATGATCCAAGCTAAAGTAAAAATGGGTTCATTCTGTACTTTTTCGTTTATTGATGTTGTATTAGTTTACACATAACTCACTGGGAGGGGGGGGGTCAGTAGCTCCCACATAAATTTCATCTCTGTTTGAGCTATTGCAAATTATATTTAGAACCAATAATAATTTTAAAAAAATCATCAATCCAAATATTTACAAATATAACATACAAAGTATAAAAAAAAAAATTCTCCCCTTTTTCTTTCTTCCTCTATCCTTCCCATTTCTAATTAAACAACTTATAACAATTATACAAAATGTACAGAGAAAAAAGAACTTACATAATTATATACTATATAATTTTCCAATTAACCAATTATTAGTTACATTAATTGATATTTTATATATATTCATGCAGTTATGTTTGTTGTGATTTAATATAATTAGTTCTTTAATATAGTTTAAAGGTTTTATAAAATAATGGAATTATTTGTGCAAACTTTTGAAATTTGGAGTTAGAAAAAAAGTTCATTAATTAAAGTTTATTTGAAATGAAGTTTATTTTAAAGAAATAGAAACGTGGATATTCAAAAAGAGGAAGTATTGTGTTTTTTAAGTTATAGCTTTGGAAGAAATTAAAAAAATAATAATAATAATTTGTATGGACTAGATTAGTTCCATAGTGTGTAATTAATTTACCTATATTAACTTGTAAATATTGTTATAGCCCTGTTGGCCTTTGGGCAAGATAGTCATTAATCAATGGAATTTCTAAACCTTATATATATATAGGTTTGACTTACTTTATATTCCTAGCAAATTATGCATATGACGCACTGCCTTAAGGCATTAATGTAATCTTTGATTTTATTTATATTTATTTATGTTTCTTTCATACTTGCATTAATTTGCCTATCATAATTTTCTTATGCAGCTCTTGAGACTATGTTATTGATCTAATACGACTTTTGATTTTTCTATATACATGGTTTGCATATCACATTTATATGTATTCATTGAAACTTTCTTATTGACATAATTTTATGCTATCATTGATTTCTCTTATATCTACTCTAAGGTGTAAATAAAGTTTTAATTTTGAAAGTAGATTAGAGATGTAAACTATTAATAAAAGTTGTTTAAAATGTAAACAAAAATCAGTAATTTTATTATTTGTGTTAATTTCATTATTAAGAAGTAAAACATACTGTTTCATTGTCTAACATTATTAGTAAATTTTAAAGTAGTTTTACATTATAATCATAGTCTGATTTAATATCGATCTTTCTTATAATTAAATAACAATGAAATTTGTTGAATGTATATTAAAGTTGTTTTTGGATTGAATATTTTAATAAATAAGATTGTTTCATTCTTGGGCATGGCCACTAATTCATACATTGATTATTAATTTTTTTTTAAAAGAAATGAATGAAATTACATTCAATGCACAACACTTAGTTAATATTAATTATTTTACTTTGCAGAGATGGTCAAATTATGCATCTAAAATTTTTATTATTCAGTTAATAAAATTTTCAGAAATTGTAGCACACTTTCATAATTCATGCCCATGACTTGTGGTGTTTTTTTTTTTTTTTGGATCATGTGAACTTTAACATGTTTAAAGTCACATACATGCTTAGGATTTTTTTTTCAAGCAGACAACCCATAATTGATTTATTCAGTCATTTAATAATGATTGATAAATGAATATTTAATCATATTTAACTAGAGGATAATGGTACAGGTTAATTTACATTATTCATATGAGTATCATTATTGTTGATTGTAAAAATAAAGACTATGATTGCAATATAATTTGGTCTTCATCACTGATGGATAAGATATATTTTTATTAGATCTCTGTTCATGATTATCTTTATCTTTTTCATAATTGTACATATGACAAATAATTTTTTACTTTGTTTACACCATGGCATTAGAATTTGTTTTCTTTTTTAATATATATTCTAACATTGGTTTTTCCAAACTTAGTGACTAAACTAATTTCATGCTTCAAAAATATAAATTAATTATGTGGTTTTATATGTATTGATTTGTATGATAACAATAATAAATTTCTATTTATATTATTTGGAAAAATTCAGATAAACTAAATAGGTTGTGAATTAATAGAATCATTATAAAGCTACATTAGAAACTTTAAATTGATATTTATAATGTAATTCATTTTAGTAATAAGTATATTTTCTTGTAATAATTATGATTCTATAGAAGAAAAGGTTTAACATAATTTAATGTAATGATTTTAGAATAGTTGGTTTAATTTCACATGCAATTAAAATGATTTTGAGAGTCTTGAATAAGAGTATTTAGTACTTGTGAGTTTGCAAGTAAACCAAGATGACATCCTGTATTTTTGATAAATCTACAGTTTTCGGGGGGCCCCCAAAAAATGTTTGCAAAAAAAATGACTATTAGGAAATGTCATATTTAATATTTACATTTTATTTTTTATTATTGTTTAAAAAAAGAAACCATTGTGGAAAAATTAATTACAATATTTAGTTTATTGGGGGGGGGGGTAACTTAAATAGAAAAATGAAAAAACATATATATAACATTTACACTTTATTCATGTCGGCGGCATGCAATCATATCATGACCATTAAAGCACACTTTTCAGGAGCACAGGATCCAATACTTTTGGAAATAGTCCACTGCATCACATTCTGTGACAGGAAGATACCAAATTTTTTATTATTGCACAGAAGCTAAACTCTTCATACAGTAGCACTACTCAGTGCAAGCCAGAATAATCAATGGATGCAAGAAGGTTTGTGCATAAAATCCATATCTAGTGCCTACTCATCCAATATTCCCAGACTAGTTTGTAGCTTGTGGCTTTCATCAGTGAGGGAGCATTGGATCTGAGAGCCCTGCACCTAGATTTTAGCTATAAACTAGTCTGGGAATATTGGATGAGTAGGTACTAGATGTGGATTTTATGAACAAATCTTATATCCATTGATTATTCTGTCTTGCACCTAAAATCTAGGTGCCGTGCTCTCATCCAAGGCTCCCTCACTGATGAAAGCCACAAGCAAGAAATCAATCTGGGAATATTGGATGAGTAGGCACTAGATAGGAATTTTATGCACAAACCTTCTTGCATCCATTGATTATCCTGGCTTGTACTGAGTGGCACTACTGTATGAAGAGTTTAGCCTCTGTGTAAACAACTTGTTTAAGCATGAAGAATGATGATCATGTGATGATTTTTATCATTATGACAATTTACCAAACAAACTGCTGACAAAAAGAAATGTGCTGAATTGAATCAAAAGTATGATTATGTTAAGAATGTCTTATTGTTTCAAAGAAAGTGTGAAAATGAAGAAGAAGAAAAAAAGTAAAGTTTTAATTATAAATAAAGAAGTAGCTGTTAAGTACTGCATAAGTACAAGAGACATGATATCTGGAAAATGGGCCCACTATGGAAAATAATTAATGATTATATATAAAGTATAACAACTCTTGACTCTTGTGTTAGCATGGCTTTGCTAATTTCTAACTGCGTAAATAGGTACGTATTTAAAACAATAACAATAATCAAAAATATTTTTTCATTAATTACAATTTGTGTCTTGAACTTGGTCCAGAATTCTCCTTTCAAAGAGGCTGTTTTAAATAACTCCAATTCTCCACAAAGTTAATATAATGACATTAAATTGTTTTTCTTTTAATCAATAGAATGGTTCTACTTTTGGAAAATAATTGTGAAAAGTTTTATTGTTATGTAATGGCTGATTTTATGCATACATATGCTGGTTATAATATTGTAAAGAAAATGCATTGATAAAAATCAAAGAAGTTTGAAAATATCTCTGAGTGCAATGATTATTTCTCCTTCCACAAACTGTTAAAAGTGAATAGTAATCAATCTATTATTTATAATAGAATGCCTAATATAAAAATATCAAGCTGCCAATATGGGCTAGGATATTCAGGTGTTTAATCTTTGGAAATCACTTGATGAGCAAAAGTTATTCATGATATGCATGCATAGTGAGAGTGTCTGAATTTTTATAGTGGTGCATCATTACAATATGGTGGAGTTGAGATGAAAATTGCAGTGAACCAAAAAATTTGAAAATGTATAAATCATATATATCTTTCTTTTAAATAACTTAATAAATAGCAGCATATAAAGTTATAATTTTAATAGAACTTACAGAAATTATTTATTTTTCAATTTTAGTATTTGCACACACACAAAACTATCCCAACTCCACAACAAAAATATTAATAAATTATATATATTACTAATATTGTTTCATAAATAGAAAAAATATTATAAACATTAAATGTAAGCTAAATTTTTTTCATGTTTTAAATATTGTTAGTATTATCTATAATAATTGAAAAATATCTTACTGACTATAAACATAGACCAATAAATGTATATAAGCAAGATTACAAGATGTCAAGTAAATAGATTAAAGGTTGAGCATGTGATATATGTGGACATATTTATGGCATATAATTTGGTTTGTATAGTTATCACAGACTCCTCTAATTTTTTATTCTTTTATTTATTTATTTATTTATTTATTTTCATCTATAATTAGAGTAACCATTCTCATTAGTAAATGGCTAATGACCGTGATAATTATCACATAAAAGAATTCTTTGACAATAGAAATTCATATTGTTGATGAAATCACTTAAAAGTTTATCAAAGGTCATTTTCTTTTTTCTTTTTTGTATATATAATATATACTGATGTGTTTTATATATTCAGTTGTAACCTAATATTATTTAATTACATAATGAAATAGTACAGAAAAGCTTACTTACTGAATGAGTTGAATGAGCATTGAAATGGATATAGAAATCTCCCAAGTTATTTTTTTGGAAATTGGCATTTATTTAAGTGAATGTAATCCCCATCATCCCAATCATGCTTTTTTAGCAAGAAATGTGACTAATAAAATTAAAAAATATTATTCAATTATTAAGAAAACTCTTTATATAAATTTACTATCTAAGAATTAAACAATATTAAGGAAAAAATCATAAGCATCTATGAATATGGATGTGTATAAGTTAATTTCTTTACCTGAAAGCAAATTAAAATAGCTAGGCAATAAGATATCATGATTATGATGGGTTAATTTGCATTAATTGCATTCTCAAAATTTAAACTACATTGTATATTTTAATAAGTTCTTTATATATATAAAAGTAGATTGTAAAATTATGTTCAGATCTTTTTCTTCATTCCTTAGTGCAGGGTTCTTCAACCCTTCTGCAGGTCTGCGTGCTAGACGGGCAGTAAAAAGTTTGTAATAGTAAATAATGAGTTTAAATTTTTAATTAATATAGCCAATTTTTATTTATTTTTTCATCTCATTTTTACCCAATTAAAAAAAAAAGAAAACAGAACGAAAACAAAATCTAATCAAACATTCATAAATTAATTTGTTTTTCTAGTTATCACAGATGTTTATAGGGGAGGGGAGGTAGAATTAAAGTTTTTATTATATAAACTCCATATATATATAAAACTTTATCTTATATATTTAACATTGTTGTTTTGATCAGTTATAACAATTATGCTTATCTTTAAGAAAATTTATCTATAGACTTCTGCCAGTCTGCGAAATCTTATCCTTATTTTTGCTGGTCCGCGGAACCTTATCCTTATTTTTACCGGTCCGCAGGTATGAAAAGGTTGAAGACCACTGCCTTAGTGTAAGAACATTTTTATCTTTTTAAAATCAGCTCCCAAGTAATTTTAATATAAAGAAAACCTTACATAAGCAGAGTTTTTACACAATTAAACCAAGAAAGGTCTCATCTCAAGAAGTTTGACCCCTCCCCTCAATTATGTCTTGCATAGATAACAATGAAGAGTATCTTTTGTTAGAAATTACATCTCTATTCTCTATAATAATATTGATTTGATTGTTTATCTAATTTCTGATGGAATGGAAACAGGTTAGAACAATCATTTTTTAAAAATATCAGTCAAGAATTCTTTGTTAAAGTAATTAGTTATTCTAAGTTAGTTTTTAAAATGGTCAATATCTTTTTTGTGTACATACTATAACAGTGATTAACAAGAAATGTGATATTAACATAGATATAAAATAATGATAATATAACAAATACTGATATTCTATATATTTACCAATAATTAATTATGATAATATTTAGAAAGTAATATGATTCAGATGTGCATATTGTAGTAATCCTTTATATAATGTCAGACTTTTTGGGTCATCTTAATGAACTTGCAAATAATTCCCTCTCTTGTTAATGTAAGCTATTAATCAGATGAAAAATGAATCCACTCTTGGCCAATTTCCAAATCTTATTTGAGTAATAGATTAATTATTGATATTTCAAAGGGATGAGCATTGCAATAGTAGCAATCTTAGCAAAACGTTGCATCAGATGAAAATGGGTTCGTTTTTTATCTGATTAGTAAATTATATTGATATAAGAGCACATTATTTTTAAGTTTTTTTTAAATGACTTTAGAAGATCTGACTTGTAGAAGATTATTATAGTATTTGCATCTGATGATTCTTATTCTATAAATATTTTATATTCACAGAAACTACATATTTAATAGCCATTATTTATTTATTTATTATGTAAATAACTGTTTTACTATCATTAATAATGTATTGGATATATATATTCTACATAAAAATAAATAAGTTACTTGTATAAATTTAAAGTATCTTGTGGCTGAACAACCACTATACAAAGTTATTGATGATGATTAAAGCCCACAAGCCTCCATGAAGAAAGATAGAAAATTGTTTGGGATAGGTACTACTTCCTTTACATCATGATTTTCTGTTTACATGCATGATAATCAAACTCAGTTGAGCATAACTTTAAGAAATTTATAAGGTGAACAATTGACAACAGTAAAGACAACTAATATATTTAATATTAAGTAATGCCTTTTTCTTTTATATTAATTTTTTCTATTAATAATTACTTTGTACCTTAATATTAAAATATATGCGTGCAAATATGTTATTACCAAATATGTGTGTGTGCATACATCAATAATTTTATTTTTAAATGTTTATATCAATAAATACAATGATTATAATAGCCTTAGTTTTTTAGAACTATTAATTCTGTCATTTATAATTATGAATAGAGAAACGTATTTATAAATGATTTTAAAGTTTTTTAGTAGCCTATCTTGTTAAAATGCAAGTTTAAATAGCTTATTTTTAAAAAATAATAATACTGAGAACAACAAATGACAGCATGATTTACATGCAGTAAATTACAATTTATTCCAGATTTGGAATAGAAATAAATTCATATTGGTAACTATTCTTCAATTATTTAGTTTTTTAAGAAAATTTTATTTATGTCACTTGCTTCTTAGTGAAGATTAACAAAGACAGCTAGAATACTCACTCAACATTTTCATTATTCATTGGTTTCTGGAGAGTGGTTTAATTGTGGAAAATGCTGTAGCTTACTTCCTTAGACAATTGTTTATAAAGTCAGCCTTTTTTTTCTATAGATTATTTATTACTCAATAATGATCAGAAGCTAAGATATAGCAATTAGTAAGTAATTGCCTTCACTTTTCCTTTTATAAAATGACATTTTCTTGATATTAAGAATTACTCCATGTTTATGCAGAAAAAGCATTTTTGCTTTTTATAGTAATCAGAACAATTGGATTTTATGTTTATTTGAATATATTTAGTTTTTGATAATTTGAAGATTTGTTAATTTTACAATATTTTGTGTGAAATATTTTATCAGTTTAATTTAAATGGTTTGAAGTAATCATTCCATTTTCATACCTGTGGGATTGCATTGTCTTTGATGTTTGTCTTCTGCAATATATCTACTAATAAATAAATTAAACTTGAAACAGTTTCAACAATTAGAAGGTACTTGAATTCAGACTTTTATGCTCCCCACAGCCATCCACTCCATCTTATGCAACCGATACACATGACCACATATATGTGAAAAAGGTAAATGATTATTTTGGCTAATTAATTTTTTCTGCTTTAGGATATAACTACTACATGTGCAGATACTTGTGTGTTTTAGTAAAGTAAAACATTTTTTAAAAAAGCCCACTGTAGGAGTGAGACTTTTTTAATAGTCCCGCAAAAGAGATATTAATAAGCTTGTCATTTACAAAAAGGATGAGTGTTTGAGCATATTTCCATCCTTGTTTTAATCTCTAACTAAAAATAGCTACTATACCCATTTATCAATCAATGTTGGATGTATAGCTATGTTTGCTATCTGAAAGAAAAATATTAAGCCTGATTAGAATCCAAAAAATTTACTAAGTTTTATCTGGCTCAAATTCAAAACCAGGTTGAAAGCTTGCAGCCAAATGTGCTATCATTGTTCTACAAAGATTTTTTTTGTGTGTGAACATATGTGAATTTAATTACTGAAATGGCATCTAGAAAGGTCATTGTGAAATAAAATATTAGAAGTTGTATAACAGCCAACTCTTGATTTGTAAACTCTGATATACTATTGTGATTGTTGTAATCTACAATCCATAAGTTGGGTAATACTTAATATCCAATATCTTACTTCTCAATAAGCTTTTTAAAAGGTACTTTAATACTGGAGTATCAGATCAATACTATCATACAATTACCTGTATGTAAGTTTTCTGTCCAAAGCCAGATTGAGGTTTCTGGCAGACAAGATATTATTATCAAGCAATAACATTTAATCGATTTATCAGTAGCAGTTTATCATTGTTTCCACTTCTTTAAAATATAATTTATTCCAATATCTTGGGATTTAGAGGTTTTATATGCTATTATTATTTCTTAATTAAATGATTTGTGGCATTTTTTTCAAGAATAAAATATTAAATATAATAGATATACATTTTTATATTTATTTTTGTATATATAATTTTTAAATATTAAACTAACCCTTTTCTTTCCTCAATAACAAATTATTTATGCAAGTACTGTATCTTGACTTTGTTTAAAGTTTTTTGTTGTTACTGTTTATTTTAATAGCTTTGAAATAGGTTTATTTATTTATTTTATAAATTAAAAGTAATGAATTTTTTCGTAAATAAAAAAAAAAGTATCAACTCCCAATAGTTTAAAGTCAAAGATGTTAAAATAATTTGTTTTAAGGGGTAGGAAGCTATGGAAATTATCAAAATCGCTATGTTGTCTCTTTGTTATTGCTTAGTTAGCTCAATCTACTTTCACTTATATTGTATTTAATTAAAGCATATATATGCATAAGCACTCACAAATATACACACACATAAATAAATTTTAAACATGAAACTAAAAGTATGCCATAGGATATATTAAAATGAATTAACAAATATAATAATTATTTAAAAATACGTGCTTATAAGTGTGGAATATTACTGTGTGGAGAGCAATATCTTTGTTGCTGTTGAATTTTTGATGGGAAGGAATAATAGTTCTTATTAATCATAAGTGTGTTTTTTTATTTAGATTTGTTTATTAATATACATCTTTTGTGTGTTGACTACTTGAATGTAGATAAAGTAGGTAATGCTTTACTGCTACCAAGCGAGCGATAACACTTTATCATACAGTCACCCTCTTAATAAATATTTGATAATCATAGGTGTATATCTATTTGTGATATTTTTTTAATATTTATTAAAGCTAATTTTATACTAAAATGTATTTTGAGTTTCATCTTAAGTCTTCTAATAATAATTGATCATGAAAAGATCAGTATTTTTGTGTTTTATTTGTAATTTATTTACTAACATCTCTATTAGATAGCAGTAGTTTAAGATAATATTAGATTGTGCAGATGTGTTAACATCAAAACAGTGTTTCACTCTGTTCAGAAGAAAGCAATCTTTTTTTTTTTTTTTTAAATTATGTTGAAAATTTTGCATATAGGGGCAGAATGTGATATTATTATTTACAGTTACTAAATTGATACTCATCTGATCAACCCCTGTTAAAGTGGACTAGTTATGGAAAAATTCCATGCTTGCATGTGAACTGAAAAAGTTTGAAGATTCACCTAGACATATTTGAATTTTAGATTGTGGCATGGTTTTGCAGATGCAGAAACATTTATGTATGAGTTTCTTTATATTATTGCTAGATATTTTTATATTGACATCAATTTCTGGCATTCACATTGAAAGTTTTTCTGCCTCTTCATAAAATTTTCAACAATAGTAACAAGTTATTTACAATTGCTTTTGGATAAATAGTTTGAAATAATATTTATTTATTTTTTTACTGATGACACAATTGTAATAATAATATAAAATTATAATTGTAATGCAATTTAGTACAGAGTAGACTGTTAGTTTGAAGAATTAATGATTCCTGTATTAATTCTTAGCTAATGAAATAAAAATTTTACTTTTAGTCAACTGAATTGAAACTGTTATGTTCAAGCATTCTCAAATCTCAAGTGATCATCTGACCAACTAATATGATTATTTATTTATTTAAAAATTATATTTTTGTCAGTCATGAATCCATAAAGCTTTATTTGGAGGCAGTCTTATTATTTGATGAATTGCTTGACCACAGTCTGACATTGCACCAGGCTGAGCAAACTGGTTCAAGTTTTCAGTGAAAATTAATTTGAAAGCATATTTTGGTAGTTTCAAATAATGTTAAGATGAGCATTCATATTACACTGAGCTTTGAACTAATTTGCCCAGTTATAGATATAATAAACTGATGTGGAATGCTTTGTATTTAATTTTCTCTCCTAAAAGAAAATCATGTTAGCTAGTTGGTAGGGTAGTTTTACCAAGTGGATAACACCATGTTCTTAATATAATTTATTCTGGAATCTCAAATTTAGAATTACAAAATAATATAGTGAAGATTCCAATGTCATTATTATGCATCTAAGATTTAAGATTAGTTTGACATTCCATCTGAATCAGATCTAGATCTTTAGGCTAATTGATAGTTTGACTTAGTTACTGGAACATCTAAGAAAAGACGTTTTTAATTTCTGCATTTAATTTATTAAAGGGACATGTGTTTTGATTAGAGGCTAGATGAGAAAACATAATATATTTTTACCTGATTATAGATAGAAACATATTCCCCTCATTGCTAATGTTGTTAATCAATGTTTAAATTCATATATTTATAATTCGACTTGTTAAATTTTTTACATTAATTCTGTTTGTATACATAAACATGCAAGCATCTTTCATTTTTATCCAACATCTTGTTAGGTTTTATTATTAAATAAATAATGCATATTCACACTGTCATTCATTTTTAAGATGTATATTTATAACTGTGAATCCATCCAATGTCTCAAAAATTATGTATAGAAACTCTCTAATCCTTTTTTTTTATGGCTTTGTTTTATCATGATTTTTAAAACTTTAAAAATCCATTTCTAAGCATTTGAATGCAATGCTTTTTATAATCTTTTATTTCAAAAATGATTATGGAAGTGTGGGTACGTATATTTATTGTATATGTATATGTGTACATGTATGTATATGTTTATCATTGTATACATGTGGAGATTTTATATAATAGTAATTGCTTTCAAATTTATTTAAAATTTATATTTTTAAAAAATTAACTATTGTATATAAAATTATACATGTATATGTTTATCATTGTATACATGTGGAGATTTTATATAATAGTAATTGCTTTCAAATTTATTTAAAATTTATATTTTTAAAAAATTAACTATTGTATATAAAATTATTATTAATATTGATATTAAAGTTATTTTTTAGCTCTGACGAAATCAATGGATTGGTCAAAACTTTTAGTAAAATAAAAGATTTTTAAAAACTTTGTATTCAAGTGCATAGAAAAGGATTTTTTATGCTAAAAAAAAATTTTAAGATAGTTTTTCTTAAATAATAAACTTATTAAAATCTGAATACATATTAAATAATGATATTTTCAAGTACAATATATATATATATGTGTCTTATTTGATTTATATATATATTTACAAATATCAAGTTGATAATCTATTTAAAATCTCACATGATCATCATGTCAAGCGTACACATGATGTTAATAAGAGTACCAAACTCTCCACAGAGTAATGCTACCAAGGGCAAGCTTTTGTAATCAGTGGATGCAGGAAGATTTGTGCATAAAATCCTTATCTAATGCCTATTCATCCAACATTCCCAGACTAGTTTCTAGCTTGTGGCTTTCATTAGTGAGGAGCCTTGGATTTGGTGCAGTGCTCTCAAATCCAGGTCTCCTCACTGATGAAAGGCATAAGCTAGAAACTAGTCTGGGGGTGTTGGATGACTAGGCCCTAGATAGGGATTTTATGCACAAACCTTCCTGCAACCATTGTTTACAAAATCTTGCGCTTGGTGGCATTACTGTGTAGAGAGTTTGGTACTCTTATTTAAAATCTCCATTGCATGTGCTATAAATAAAAGTCTGAGAAAAAAATTATGGGTTACTTTTAATGTACATATGTGTGTGAGTAAGGGTATAATAATGGTTCATCATCATCATCATCAACCATTATCAATCCACTGCAGGATGAAGGTCTCTCCAAGTTTAATCCATCTTCTCCGATCTTTAGTTTCTCTTCTCCACAACACCCCTGCACATTTTCTTATTTCATCCATCCATCTCACATGTGGTCTCTTTCTGGGTCTTTTACAATCTCTTGGAATCCAGTTTAAAATTTCAATTGTCCATCTATTATCATCTCTTCTATCAATATGTCCAGCCGAACTCCATTTCAATCTTTTAATTTTTTCAATAAGGTCAGTAACACCTGTTTCTTGTCTTACCCATACATTGCGTTTTCGATCTCTTCTTGTTACTCCCAACATACATCTCTCCATACTCCTTTGAGTGGTATGAAGTCTCTGTATTGCTCTTCTATTAAGTGTCCAAGTCTCAGATCCATAAGTAAGAACTGGTAAAACACATTTGTTAAAAACCATCCTTTTCAAGCACATAGGCATATTTCCTTTTAGTATCAAGTTATTTCTACCAAAAGCACTCCAACCAAGCATAATTCTATGATTAATTTCCTCCATTATGTTTCCATCTGTATTAATAATCTGACCAACGTATTTGTAACTGTTACCTTCTTCTAATTCTTCATAATAATCTTTATTTTCATATTTTGAGCTATTTTCATATTTTGAGCAAATCGATTAAACATTACTTTAGTCTTTTTAACATTTATCATTAGTCCTACTTTTCTACTTTCATTTGCTAACTCCTGCAACATTTCCCGCGGCTCTGAAGCATTATTTGCAAAAACAACTACATCATTTGCGAAATCTATATGACTTAAATACTCTCCATTTACTTTCACTCCTTTAGTTTCCCATTTTAATCCACAAAATACTTCTTGCAGCACTGCTGTAAAGAGTTTTGGAGATATGGAGTCACCTTGTCTTGCATCTTTCTCAATGTTGATTTTTCCAGTATCATTATGTAATCTAATCGTTGCTGTTGCATTTTTATAAATATTCTTTAAAATATGACAATATCCTGGATCTATACCTTGATGATCCAATGCTTTAATCACTGAAGAAATGTGTATAGAATCGAATGCCTTTTCATAATCTACAAATCCAAAACATAACGACAACTCATATTCGTTTGTCCTTTCTATGACTTCTCTCAATACCTGGATATGATCTATTGTACTAAAACTACTTTTAAATCCAGCTTGTTCTCTTGGTTGGTGGAAATCCAAAGTTCTCTGTAGATGAGTTGTAATTATCTTGGTAAAAATTTTATATAAAACTGATAAAAGGCTGATAGCTCTGTAATTTCTAATATCTTCTTTATCACCTTTTTTAAATATTAATATTATTACTGCATTCTTCCAATCTTCCGGTACATCTTTATCATTTAGACATTTGGTATATAACTTTGCTAAAATTGTTTCTATTTCTTCACCTGCTTCTTTTAATATATCAATTATAATTCCATCATTTCCTGGAGCCTTTCCTTTCTTCATACACTTAATTGCATGTCTCACTTCTTCATTTAAAATTCTGGGCAATTCGGAAGATGTAATAGATATAGGAGGTACTTGTTCTTTATTACTATATAATTCTTGAGAAAAATCTTCTACCAATTTCATGATGTCATCTCTCTTTTTAGTAATAATTCCATCCTTTTTTCTTATTGCAGATATAAATTTTCTACCAATACCAAAATGTTGTTTAACATTTTTGAGACTTTTATTTTCTTCTATAGCTTTTCTTGCTATTTCACAGTTATATTTTCTTATATCATTTTCAACTCTTTTCCGTAACATTTTACAAAATTCGAGATATTCAATTCTTTTTAATACATCATTGTTGTATATCCTCATATTCCTTCTTTTCTTCATAAATTCTCTAGTCTCAGTAGAAATTTTATTAGTCAATTGCTGCTTTTTTCTACCAGCTATGTTTGTTGCAGTTTTTAAAAGTGTATCAGTTATTTTCATATTAATTTCATTCAAATCTGAATCATGTTCAAAATCTCCTAACACTTGAAACCAATTTGTAAGTTCTAATTTAAATTCATTAGAATGTTTCTGAAGATTAGGAATATCAACTGTAAATATTGTTTTTCTTAATCATTTTTATCTCTCTAGTTTTACATTAACACGTAACTTACACCTTACTAATCGATGATCACTTCCTGTGTTAAATTTATTAAGAACATTACAATCTTGAAATATGTATTTTCTGTTAGTCAAAATATAATCCAATTCTGCTGTACCTTCATTTGGATGCTTCCATGTCCATTTCCTTTTAACATTTTTCTCAAAAAATGAATTCATAATATAAAGTTTTTCTTTTTCTGCAAACTCCGCAAGTCTATGTCCTCTCTCATTTCTATTACCATAACCAAAATTACCTACAGCAATTTCATCTTTCATTTGTCTACCAATTCTAGCATTAAAGTCTCCCATAACAATTTTAAAATGTTGTTTACTCTGATCAAAAGCCTTTTGTACATCCATATAAAAATCTTCTACTACTTCATCACTATGAGGACTTGTTGGGGCATAAGCCTGAATTATCTGCATTTGGTATCTGCTATTAAGTTGTATAACTAATCTTGTTACTCTGTTCGATACACCATCAATCTCCACAATATTGTTCTTCCACTTTTTATTTATAATGAATCCTACTCCACTTGTATTTCCAATATGTGTGCCTTTATAATAGAGTATATGTCCACTTTTTAAATCAATTGTTTCTTCTCGTTTTCTTCTAACTTCACAAAGTCCAATAATGTCCCATTTAATATAAGACAGTTCTTCTTCTAATTCTTGCAATCTTCCTTCACTTGAAAGTGATCTGCAGTTGTAAGTACCTAAATAAAAAGTCGTCATCAAATGGCAGCCTGGGTCCGCCATCAGGGGATTCTTAGCACCCTCCGCCTTCGGCCACCAACCGCTGCCTTGGTTGGTGACTTTACAGCCTCCTGGGAATAAGGGCCATGCTTTATTTTTGTCTGTCATAATTGTATATATGTATGGGAAAAATATTTATCATTTACACAAACATTCATTCTGCCTTATCAGGCACTGAGAAGAAAGACCATGATGTTTCTTGATCTTAAACTCAGAGGTAAAAAGCCAATAAACTCACCACGCTGGCTAATGCATGTTGGTGAGCAGCCCATCCATGTTCGTATACTATATGAATAATCACATAGTAATAACAGCTGCAACGACAAGAACGTATGGATGGACATTAGGAATTTGCCCTGCTCAGTTCCTTTAAGGCCTCCAAGAGGAATCAAAGGGTCTCCTTTCAGTTAATAGCGAACTCCTTTCTGCAGCCTAATAATGGTTATAAAGTTAAATATACATTAAAATTCTTATGATAGTATTTCTCTCAAAAGTCTTCAGCAAGTATTAGAAAATTACCTAATAATGTATGCACAAAAATAAAAATATGATTTCAGATACTAAAAGATAAACAAAGGACTTAAACAATGATGTTGTCCCTCATCTACTTTATTTAAACAGTATATAGAATAAACTCTTAAAATGTGATAACATGGAAATTCTACATAATAGTAAATGACTTTAAACATTATACCATGTTGATCATCAAATAATTTTGCCCAGTATCATGATGATTTGAGTTAAATAGCTAGAAAATTAACAGAGGAATGTAGAACCTGAGGCATGAAAATGAATATAATAAAAACAAAAAAATATGTGTATTAGATGAACATAATAAGAATTTGGGTAATGTGAGGAATATAAATATCTAGACAGACAGGAAGATCACATAAAGTGAACAATAGATAAAGCTATGAAAAAAGAAGTGTACTAATATTGGGTGATTAGAATATATTAGAAGTCAATAAATAAATGTATGAGACAATAGTGAGAAGTATCATTATATATGAAAGTGAGATTTGGCAGTTGAGAAAAGCAAATTGATAACTACAGAAATATGGGTTGCTGGAAAAGATCTGAAGGAAAATCAAGGAGAGAATACATAAGCAATAAAAGAATTCATAAATTTATTTAAATGCGCATTGATTACGTAAATAATATTTACTAAGGCTTTAACCTCTGAGAAATAATGAATATTGAACACACTATAATAAATAATATCAGAACAAAACAATTGGAATAATATGGAAATGCATAGAGGATGTCTCAAGAAAGATGACCAAAACAAATATAAAACTCAATATTACCAGGAAAGAGAGAAAAAGAAGGTATCTAAAAAGGAGTTGGAAAGAGAAAATAAATAGAGAAATTAGAAATAGACATTTGCAAGAAGATATTTATGGATGGATATAGGATAAATAGAAGATTAGCGTATATAAGTAATGAATACTTCTATAATATTATAGTACATTGTCAAGTCACTTTAAAAATTTTATAATAAATATAAATCTTAATAACTGATTTCAAAATTTTCATTCTTAAATAAAATAGCATTATTTTGCAGATCAAAATTAAAAAAATCTTTAAATAGCTCATAGCAGAAAAAAGACCTTCAGCATCACTTTTCAAAGAAGTAGTAAAAGATAAAACAGTTCTCACATGGCTAGTCAAATGACTGATAATCAGGTTAACATTTTTCCTTCCTTGTTTTATATTTAACTATTTAGATCTTTCATGTACCCCATGTATTTATTACATATATTTTGCACTGGTTTTATGCTTTATAATTAATTTACTTATGTATCCTAATTAGTGAATCCTAATAGTTCCTTTTATATATCAAATTTTAAATATTGATATGGTCCTCGTTTGCCTTTAAGCCAAGCAAGTCAATAGTCAATGAAATTTGGAAACCTTATTTATAGCTTTGACTTTCTCTGTATCCCTAGCAGATGATATATATGATGCACCGCCTTAAGGCCTTAGTGTAACCTTTGATTTTGGGGTTTTTTGTTGTTGTATACTTGCATTAATTTACCTATCATATTTTTTCTATGCAACTCTTGAGACAATGATATTGATTTAATGTATTACTTTCATTATTTTCTTTAAAACTTTATTTTGCCTTATAAAAATTCATCAACTTTATATATAGATATTACATCCATTATATTTCAATCATGTATATATATATATGATGTAGTGCTTCATGACCCTAATGCAACTTTTGATTTCTTTATATACATTGTTCATATACCATATTTATATGTATTCATTGAGACTTTGTTATTCACCTAATTTTATGTTATCATTGATTTCTCTTGTATCTACTCTAACATGTAAATAAAGTTTTGATTTTTGAAAGTAAGAATATTAGATATCCATTTTCATACCAATAATTGTAAGTCTACAAGCCAACTACTTAAAAATTTGATTGAAACTTGGGGGAAAGCTCTAACTATTAACATGGCAGATTATTGCACTAAATTTTATGCTATGAAGTGCTAATTATATGTATATATTAGTTGTAGTTTATAAAAAATGACTAAAAATTTTGCTTGAACTTTTTTAATAATAAAAGCTAAAGTCATTTTTGTGTCTGGTATAAATAAATTTATGTTAATTAACATAGGAGGTAGTTATAGTTTAATATTAGTATTTTCTATTTTAGCTAATACAAATTTGCTTAATATAGAGAAAGACAACTGATGCAGAATGCATTATTAAAGAATATAAAAAAAAACTACTTATAATAATTTCAACTGTAACCAAATATTATTGATTATAAATCTATTGTTAATTATTAATGACTTTAAGCAAAAACATTAATACACAAAATTAATTATATTAGAATTTTTTTCAAATCTCATTTTAATATTTAAATTAAAAATATAGTGATAGTGTAAATTTAAATGATTTTTTAAAAAAAGAATCAAGATTTGAAAAAATCTATGGCTTGCCACTATTTTATTATTTTCACTGAAATGAAATAGAGGAAATATAAATATAAGATTTTTAGAGAAAAAAAAAAGTATATTGTTTTGAAATAGAGATAATATTATTATGTACTTAATATCTTGGTCAGATAATTAACACAGATGGAAACATAATGGATGAAATTAATCATAGAATTAAACTTGGTTGGAGTGCTTTTGGTAGAAATAACTTGATACTAAAAGGAAATATGCCTATATGTTTGAAAAGGAAGGTTTTTAATAAATGTGTTTTACCAGTTCCTTATTTATGGATCTGAGACATGGACACTTAATAAAAGAGCAATACAGAGACTTCATACCACTCAAAGAAGTATGGAGAGATGCATGGTGGGAGTAACAAGGAGAGATCAGAAATGCAATATATGGATAAGATAATAAACGGATGTTACTGACCTTATTGAAAAATTAAAAGACTAAAGTGGACTTGGGTTGGACATATTACTAGAAGAGATGATAATACATGGATAATTTAAATCTTAAACTGGATTCCAAGAGATTGTAAAAGACCCAGACAGAAACCACATGTGAGATGGATGGATGAAATAAGAAAGTGTGCAGGGGTGATGTGAAGAAGAGAAGCTAAAAATCAGAGAATATGGTTTGAACTTGGAGAGACCTTCATCCTGCAGTGGATTCTTTATGGTTGATGATGATGACTTAATATACATTTTTGAGTCTGGCAAAAAAAAACAGATGTTGTATTGCATTGCATCATAATGATTTTTAAGTCTTCACCTTTCTCAAATTGGAAATAGTACTGCTCGAATATTGTCTCTCCATTGAGGAATGTTGAAAGTTGTTAACGGTTTGCATCTTTCAAGATCAGTTATTTTTACCATTCTAGAATCATCTACTATAAATTTGAGAAAGTAATAGATACCAGGTGGTAGTGAGATCTAAATTTCTCATTGCAGACTTTTGCATTGCATTGTGTAAAATAAGCCTATGAGAAAATCATGTTATTGTAATTAGTTTCGGGTTTTGCTTAACTTTAATAATATTGCTTGCTTATTTGTTTATTTTTGTAAAAAAATTACAAATATATTTTTTAATTAACTGCTATTTTGGTTAAAGAACTTAGTACTAAATATATTAATTAATAATATTTCTCTATCTGTTTTTAATGGGCATTGCAAACTTTTTCATTTGAATAATATATGTTGTTTATATATGCTAATGCTCTTTAAAATTAGCGAAAGATAATTCATGTCTTTAAATTCTATAAAATTACTTAAAAGTAATACCTGCCATTTTAAAATTATTCTCAATTACTTAACAATTGAAAATGAAGTCTTACAATGTTAATCTATATGTGCTTTAATGATTAAAAATTAAGTTTCCATTTTTTAAAAATTGTTGAAGTCTAGGAATTGTTTTGGTGTTTTATAAGCCTATCCATATTAGATAATAGCAATTTCATACATGCAATAATTCATTAATGAACAAATCTATTTGGATTTGTCATATATATGTATATAGAGTTGCAGATAGTATAACAATTACTACTTCTGCAATGAGGTATCCTTTCATGCTCAAGTACTCATTTCTGTACTGTGGTAAGATAAATATTTGTTTACCTTGTAATGGTATGAATTTAATTAGATATAAAACAAAACATATAATCTTTTTTAATAAGACACATTATTACTAATTTTAATCTTTATATTCACAGAACTGTTTGGAAGCATAGTTTACTATCAAGAGTAACTCATTGCTACTCGTGAATGAATATATCATTCTAATTCCAGAAAAGAAAAGATAAAAAAAAAGAATGACTAAAAAAAAAAGTTAAAGACAAATTTTGCATAGACTACATAAACCAATGTCTACATATATCATATGCTAGTCTCATATTTTATTTGATATTTTGTAATGCTATCTTTTATTTTTTGCAGTAAACTTTTTTTTACTAACAATACCATTTTTTTTATTGTAGTTCTTCAATCTATTATATGTGTCAGCTGTATTTTCTTGAAGAAAAAAATTAGTATTGCTTTTTTTAGAATACCTTTCACTAAAATATACCTTTTTAAGGAAATATTTTGCCTTTCATTTATTTCAAATGCCATTCAATTGATGTATCTTTGCAATAGCCAAATTTAACATCAACATATTCAACAAGCTGAAGAGCACAGTGACTGATTTTTTGATGTTATATTTTCAGAATATTACAGAATGTCTTCTTAAATGAATGTTTTCCAATGTCTGTGTTACAATATTAGAAATTTGATGATCTCACTTTCTCACAAAAAATTTACTGCAATAGCATTCCTACATACAATAACTCTTGAGAGTATTATTCTTGATATTAAATTATTAGTAGTAAATTGCTTTGATCTTTTCATATTTTTATCTTAAAATTGTAATAATTTTCAATCATTTTTTTCTTATCTTGCTAAGTTTTTTTTTTTTTTTCACTATTTTTTATTACATGTAAAATTACTCTATGGATATTGTTTTCATTGTCTTACATTCTTTGACAGTTAATTAAAATTGTTTTCCCCTCCATTTGTCAAATGCTTACATTTCTTCCATTAAATATATAAAATAGAATAATGCCTATTACTAAAAGTTTTTAATTGCAAAAGGTTTTGGAGTATAGTCTTTAACAGGTTTATTAAGTCTTTCTAGCTATTTTTAACTGGAGATATATAAAACAAAGGAAGATAATCTTAAATCCTTTCCATTCAGTAGTTGGCTAGCCTGGTAAGTAATGACTGTCTTTGAAGGTGCTTTGCCATAAAGTGAGCTATTAAAAGTTATTTTATTTAAGTCTCTTTTAAAATGTCATATTTTTAAAGCAATATAGTAAATAGTCTAAAACCTTTTATGACAATGTTTATCTTTTTAATAATTTTATTAGTGATAACAAAGTAAGCCAATAAACATCACATGACCACCTCCTCTTATGCTTGTGTATAACTGTTGTTAAAACAGGCAAAACTCACTATATATATTGCCATACACAGCAAGCTATAGTAATCAATGGATGTGGCAATATATATATATAGTGAGTATTGATAACAAAGTAAATTTTGACAAATATATTTTAAATTTAAACATATTTTTAAATACTGGATTACTTTAATTTATTTAAATTGCTTTTACATTTATGTAAAAATAACATTCATGTTGTATATATTTTAAAACTTTGGAATTATTTGTTTTTAATTTTTAATATTGTTAAAATATTTTATTTATAGTTTTTATATATAATTTATTATTGCTCATATTTTGTCATTTGAGATATACTTGCATAGCATTCTTATTATATGAATACCTATCTCTAATGCTTATATTTATTATTTACGATTAATTAAATTAATTTGTACAACTATTATATAATAGAATACATTGGAAAGCTATATTTAAAGATGGTGTTGAAAAATTTTAGAGAGGTTTTCTGCTGAAGAAATTTAAAAACAGCACCACAAAATATCAAATAAACAGAAAAGTGAACTAGCATAATTTATATGTGGATGTATTTATGATTCCTAGATTGGTTGTATAATCATTGCAAACTCATTTCTAGAGCTTCCCTCCCCCCTCCCTCTCTTATTGTTCCTTGGAACATATGAGTGGCTGCTATATTGTATACTGTAACTATTTTTCAAATAAATATATTAATGTTTTTTTCATCATAGAGTATTATATCTAATATGCTTAAGTGCTTACGGTATTATAATATATAATATTGTAAGCATTATAAGTTCAAAAGAAATCAAAGACTTAAAAAATTTACAAACAAAATTGTACAGAAACTTTTAGGATAGATAGTCATAAATGGAATAATTGTAAGACTGTAATCTATTTTTGATTCACAAATTTCAATTTTTTAAAAAATATGGTTTGTATCAAGAAAATCACTCATAAATCTTTTGATGGTAAACATTATGTCAGCAGTTTACTACTGAAGCTTCTAGTAAAAATGTTTAAAGTGGTGTCAAATGCCTCATTTTTAGTGCTACCATTCTAATTCTTCAAGAAATTTGTTAATACCAACATATCTAGAATTTTTGTTTCACAAATTGCCATATGTGAGATTTACTATTATGCCAAAAAAAAAAAAAAAATCACATAACTTGTGATATTAGAGATTAAGCATGAAACGTATATATCACTTTTTTTTTCTTTCATTCATTTTAAAAACATTTGCAATGATTTACATTCTCCAAGAGATTAAAATGTGGACTCATTTTTAGGTAGTTACAACAATTGAATTGTTCAATTATTTTATAAACTATATTAATGAGTTATATTTACTAAATAATATATTGAGTTCAGAATTTTTTCTTCCTTTTTACATTATTGAAGCAACAAACATGTTATTTTTTCTTGTCTCCTGTGTAATGTAATTATGATATCAACTATTAATGCTTTAATTTAAACTTCTTACTTCAGCAGCTTATGAAATCAACCAGATTAATGAAAACTTTCATTTCTTTTTTTTTAAAGTAATTTAATTTCAATAACTGCAACAACAACAAAAAATATCTAATTAGTGTTTTTGATTTTTCTCTCTAAAACATTTGATTTTTTGGAAATTTGCAGATTTGAACATATAAAAAACATTTAGCAGTCAAAGGATTTCACAAAAACTATTAATGGTAGTTTAAAGAAATTGTATATTAATCGGTTTATTTTTAAATTTCCATTGTGTCAATTAGTAATGGTATTATTGTTCACAAGATGTTTATGAACTTTTTCACTTTAATATAAATATAGAAAAAAAGAATAATTCTTAAATATAATTCTTGGATGGTTATCTTAAATCATATTACAGTAGTTTTCTTGTTATACCCACACGTGATCTATTATCATATTTTTATAAACAGTATAAAATTAGAACTGTTCACATCCCAAACTGAAAAACAAAATAATTATTCAAAATATTGAGAAAAAAAATCTAAGCACTCTCTTATCCAATTTCCAAAGGAAAAAAGAGAAAATTACAGAATTTAAACATTTTTTTCTGTTGTCGCTATGCAGAAGAAAAGAGAGATTAAATATTGCATTTATTAATATTAATTTGTAATTCTATATATGTGTAAATAAATTTAATGCCACTGAAATTAATAATATCATTTTTTATTTTAAAAACATTCTAAACCAAAATGGGAATTCAATAATCTGTAATGGGCAGTGTACAGCCATTTATTTCTTTATTTTTATACAGCCCAAAATGATTTAACCACGATAGAAAAATGTATATTCATGAATTATAAATTAAATTTTTATATAGAAATATTCTTGTGATAACATTGAAAAATCATATATAAATTCATTATTTTTAAATGAGCAGCAAACTTTTTTTAAAAATAAACTTGATGTTTTAAAATGGTACAATGTAGCGATTTTTTATTATTATTATTATTATTATTATTATTATTATTATTATTATTATTATTTATTATTATTATTATTATTATTATTATTATTATTATTATTATTATTATTATTATTATTATTATTATTATTATTATTATTATTATTATTATTATTATTATTATTATTATTATTATTATTATTATTATTATTATTATTATTATTATTATTATTATTATTATTATTATTATTATTATTATTATTATTATTATTATTATTATTATTATTATTATTATTATTATTATTATTATTATTATTATTATTATTATTATTATTATTATTATTATTATTATTATTATTATTATTATTATTATTATTATTATTATTATTATTATTATTATAAAAATAATAATAATAATAATATTACTGGCCTAGTATATGTTTAAAAGACTGTTATCAATTTTTTATTTACATCAAAATTGAGAATAAAACAATTTTGATATCAATCAGAAAAGTGTGTGTTAATGATTATATCTTCTCCACTTCTGGCATTACTATAATTTATTAGTTGTCTATTTAAAAAATAAAAAAAGATATAACTGATCTGAAATTATTGAATTTAAAAATTTTGAACGATAGTATTAATATTTATTTATTTTAAAATAAAATCTATAATAATGTAATTTTTTTTAACAGGCTTGTTAAATATATATATAATTATTTAGATAGTTGGTTATACTAATTAGTAATTCTATTTATTAATTTACAATAGTTTTTAATATAAAACGTTCATATAGCTGATGTATTGTCATGAAATGTTTTATTTGTAGAGATTATAGTCAATTCAATCCTATATTGATAAATGGAGTTTGATCCCAATCTGCACTCTTTCCAATATTTTTTTTTATCTGTTATTGATAAAACAGTATTAACCAAGGAATTGTGAATTTTTGGGATTTGAAAAATAGATCTTTTACCCTTCATTATAAATCAAAATTCTGCAAAGATAGAAAGAAAAAAAAGGCCCCTCACTGCAATTAGCATATTAATTTAAAGATATTTACTGAATGTATTTTTTGATTTAATTTTGTTTGAAAATGTGTGCATAAACTTATTTATTTATTTATTTGAAGTTTTATTTGGATAATAGAAGTTTTTGAATAATAGATATTTGAATTGATGATATTCTGCCTGTATATTAAACTGCTTATCACTTTCATGCACATTAAACCTAAACATCTTTTATTTTTAGTTCTAATTGCAACAGTGCTAAATTTCTTTTTAGTTTTTGAAAAAGTGAGACATTTTCTCTATATGGAATATGCATATCTTTGTTTTATGAATAATAAATTACTATTTTTAAATGATATTGAAAAAAAAAAAGGTTTTCAGGAGCAAAAATGATTTAATTTATATTAGTAGCTCAACATGTTTCAGCCACATATTTAATGCAACATAAGCACTTAAAAATGACAGGTAAAAATTTCATGGGAACTAATATAAATTAAAATCATTTTTCTCTTTCAAACGTTATTATACAAACAATTTATTATTCTTAAAATAATAATAGATTTGAGTCTTGTATAATATATATTTTAATAGTAGATTTTTTAAATAAATTGAAATAATTATTTCTAACTTAGATAAATTTGTATACAGAATTATATTTTTATATTTGAAATAATGCACTGACAACAGTTTATTGCCATTGTCTGTTTAAAAATGTAATAAAAGCAAATAATTTTAATATAAGTACTATAAATATAGTTTCTCAAATTGTATTACACATTTCATTTAAGTGTAATTGTTAATAATTATAGTTATCATTACCAATCAACTTGCCAAGTTCAAATGAGCCGTACACCTTATATGCATGTGTTTAGTGTTTATAGATATAATGAACAAATTATAATAAAATATGTGGTTTCCATCAAAGAATCTCTTGTCATACATTTGTAGTTATATTAGCATATATAAAACAAATTGAAAAATCATGGAATATTATGAGATCAAAAGCTATGTAGTTGGAATCTAGATAGAGATGATGAGTAGTAATGTCATCATAATAAACACTGCCAACATTTAAGCATAAACAAGGCATTTTTAACTCTATTTGTATTCATTTATGTAAAAAAATTAATGGATTTTGTATATTTAAATACTGATAAAATTATCACATCTAATATACCATCATTGCTAGACTTCAGGCAAAATATAGAACATATTTGTTCATTATTCTATTTGACACTTGCAATGCTGATTGATGTAATTAATTTGACTAATCATACAGAAAACTATTATGAATTATCAAAAAACAATTATGACTTAGACAAATAGAAAGAAAAACATAATTTCACTTTAATAAACTTTTTTAAAATATATATTTATAACAAAGATATAAATAGTACCTATATTGCTCCACAGAGTATTTTTTAAATGTAGATATTATGAAGCCATGTGAATAAATATTCATAAGAATATTAGTAAAGTAGTTGCTTTTATGGACGTTAAGTGTTATAAAGTAAGAATGTCACTATTATTGTAGCACTTTTCTAATAAAATTAAATGTCTTTCTTCATTTAGCCAGAAAATTTTCTGAAGATAACATATGTATAATATGTTATGTGCTGTTTTTCTCAACTTGGCTTATCATTGCTGGTAGGTAGTATTAATCTTCCAAAACTTTATTAGCTTCTCTGCTAAGCTGACACAAAACTTCAGATGTTTTTTCTCTATTTTGTTTAATTAATTCAGATTTTTGCTTTTCAAAGTGAATCTATATGCAGAGACCATTTAGATAACATAAAATAATTGCTCCCCACCTGAATTATTCAATGTAACTTTTGTGATTTCTATTACTTCTAGACTCAGTTGTTGAGACTGTTTGCCAAAAACATCAAAATAGCATGTGTGTGTAATTTAAAAGTGATACCATTACAGTAATTCCTCATTAAACAAGTTGTCATTAAATTCTTATCACATCTGTTTAGTTCAATATTAAATATATAAATAATTATGATTCATTTTTTGAGCTTAAGTTTTGCAAATCAGTATGAACATATATATTCTCATGAGCTTTCACCTAGTGAGTAAAATAGATTTTATTAACTTGAAGTACATAGTAACTAGATGTAACCCTTTTTATGAACTGATTTGTGTCTCTGGTTTTATAATAATATCTTTATTTTTATTTTTTACTTTAATAATCTTCATAAATACTTTTTTTTCTTATTCCTTATTATCTAATTTTTGTGTATTCTGCTTTCTTTATTTAATTTAATTTTTCTTAATGTTTTATAGTTATTATTTTAGGGTAAGGGGGTATATGGAAAAAGGCATTTATAAGCTAGTATTATATATTACTAGATTGAAAATTTTATGAAAAGACAGAAAAAAATATATTGATATTATAATATTTTCTGGATGATGGATTCTTTGAATCAAGTAATACTTATTCTACTTTCTGATATTGCTATGTGGGAAAGAAAAAATTGTGACTACAAAATCAACATTTGAATCTGGAATATATACTATATGAACAATGAAAAACTTGATGCAGGAAAGATGGAAATGAAGTATGGTAAATTTGGATGGAAGATATTATTTTGAAGAATTATTACAGGACTATCTTTGGTTATAATCATATAGATGATTTATTGATATCAATATGATTTAAGTGGATATTATTTAATATTACTGAAATATAAGTTTATTTTGGATCAGGTATAGGCAGAAATTTATAAAACTTTTGAGTAAGATATACTTTATGACTGGAAAAATAAAAGGAGAAAATATTATTGATCATTATGAATTAAAAAATAAAAGTAAAGTCAGTAACCCTTATTACTGATAATACATTGTTTAAATAGTTAAAGCATTATGAATTAAAAAGTAAAAATTAAGTCAGTAACCCTTATTATTGATAATACATTAAATAATTAAAGCACTGATCAAACACATATTTATCACCAAGTGGAATTCATAGTAACAAAATAGAATAGATTCTTGGATTTTGGCAATGAAAGACAAAAATATGGCTAGGATAATATTAAATGACGTATTGGGTATAAACTTTGAATCTGAAAAAAAAAAAGATCATGGACTTATTCAATGATCTAAAATATAATCTAAAAAATACATTAGTTGTTCTTAGGGCTAATACCAAAAAAAACAATTTAAGATTTTAGAAATAAATCTGAGAAAAGTTGATGAAGATTTTTAAAAACCAAAAAATTAAAATTTTATGTTAGAAAATACTGTGATAACTGCAAAGAAAACAGAAGTTCGGATTTGAAACTGATAAAAATATGTAAAAATTGAATACGGATTTTAAAGATCAGGAAAGATAAGTGATAATATTTGCAAATACATTTAAAATTTTGAAATAATCTAAGAAAATAAGATCTCCATTTAAAGAATTTGAGAAATCAATGACATGGTCCAGATTCAAGTATCTTTGCTAAAAACTGCTGATGGATAGATTATAATTAAACAGTATTGTTAACTTAAATTTACCAAATTTTCTTTAATAATTTTATATTTTAGTAAATGATTGTTAAAGTTTAATTTGTCATTTACATTAATGTCTAAATATTTAAGATTTCATCATTTGAAGGAATGAACTTGTAATTTGTAAAGATTATAATCAAAGTAATAACAATTAGAAATGGTAAGAGTATATAAAAATTACACCATAAAGACATAAAGCAGGAAACTTTTGATTAAATCATTTGTCTAAAAGAATCATCAATAATGAAAATTGAGGTCACATTAACTTTGAAATCATTGACAAAAGATAAAACTACAGGAGTTTACTAAAGTATTTTAAAAAATTACAAACATCTTAAGAAGAAATGATAAAAACTATCCAGTGATTTATAAATTAGAAGAAATTATTTTTTATTTGAGTATCATAGAATATAATCTTGTCATACAACATTTTTCATATTCCATTCAAGTGAGATTTTGTTAAAAATCATTTGACACTGATTAAAGCTTTACATTGAAAGAGAATTGTCAAATGTACAAGCTAGTTTCAGAAAAGATTGAGAAACAGATTTTGAACATTAGCAGATATACAGTGAATAATTGAAGTGGTAAGGAATACGAACATGTGCTCTATCAATTAAAGCAAGGTTTTTGTTTTATTTGACCATGTTAAATTATTGATTGCTTTTATGAAAAGGATATATGGAGATAGATCATCACTATTTCTATGATTTTCTATACAGGGCTACAAGCTACTTTTAAAATAAGTTACAATGAAATAGACTGGTACTGGTTTCGTGTTAATAAAAAAGTTAATCTGATCCCCAAATTTTCTAATAATCTGCAGTTGTGATGTGCCCATATAGAGTACTGTTTATTAATAGAATACCATAACATGACTAATGAAATTTTTATAATTTCAGCTATTTTTAATCATTTAAAATGTTGATATTCTCTGCTGACATTTTTCAGAAATCTTCAAATGTTTTTTTTTTTTTTTTTTTAAATTGAGAAATAGCTGAAGTCTTTTAAATACAATCCAAGTATTATATAATTTCATCAGATAAAATGCGATCAGTTTTTAATGTATATATAATTTGAAAATCTGTACAGATTAACTCTGTATATATACATGTAATTTGATATTCATTTTTTATAAAGTAATAATAATAAAAATAGTTACATTTATTTAGGCCTTTCATTATAAATTAAATGTAAATAGAATTGGAAAAAAATAATTGATATGGGCTACATATCTGTAATATTATGTGTGAAATTTTTATCAACCTATAATAACTATTTTAACTTATAATTTTTGAAACATGGATTTGAGATTTAAAAATAAAGTATAGATTTCTATTTACATAAAGGAATGTAAAAAAAAAAAAAAAAAATGTATAAAGATAGGTAGAAAAGGAAAATATTTAGATTTGAATCTAAATTAGCATTAATAGGATTATTGAATTTAAGCACAAGATTAAACATGTAATAAGCAGAGAGTATATAAATCAAGATAATTCTTGATTGTATAGTAAGAGGTAAAAAACATTCCTAAGAAAATGCTAGTATCATGTAGAATAACTGGTTCATTATGATAAAATAAAGTTTGTGATAAACTTTTTTTTGTTGTTAATTGTAAAAACTATATATGTAAATGTGTGCAGATACAGTTTTAGTTTTTTTCGTATAGATAGATGCTTATTATTGTTGATGTTATTATAGCATAAATCTGATTAGTATATATGTTAAGGTAGCAATTAGTATTTCTAGAGACACCTTTTATTAGCATTGCCATTTGGTATTGTTCACTGTATTATTCAGATAATTATCCAGTCAAAACATCACTGCAAAAAAATAATAAGCAATAGCATATATGAAAATAACTGAAAACTGTATTCACATTTTTTTGACGATGAAAACATAAATATATAAAACTTTGACTAATTTTATTATAATATTAATAAATAAATATTTCAAGCAATGAATGGACATAAAACAACATATATATTATTATTAAAGTATAATTTAAAAACTCTTTTTGTAAATGAATTGCTTATTAATCAAAACAATTTGTAACTAATTTAAAAATGTTTGAATATTTGATATAAAAATTAAATATTAACATATATATATATAGTGACATTTATATCTTGTTTACATATTATAAATATTTTATGTATACAAAGATTATGAACACATCCCTCTTCTGTATGTTTAAATGGACATAATAAGGTCCTATATGTGAGGGATTAGAGTGACTTAAAGGCAACATGGGTATGACAATAATATTGGCATCAACAGGGGCTTTGAGCATACCATCATCAGATTTTCAATGATATGGATGGTTGAAGAGTTGAAGGGTGGAGAAGATTCAATTCTGTCCATTAAAGTTTGAAGATTTGCTATCTTAATATAAACTGAGCACTGATTATATATATATGTGCATGGAAAATGATGATCTGGACCAATTAATGGGTGCTTGTTTAGCACAAAATATATATATTGGAGATTATTTATCTCTTTCACATGTATGTGGCTATGTATATCAGTTGTATAAGGTGAAATGGATACCTGTATGGAGCTTGAAAGTCTGAATTCAAATCCATTCTAATTATATATAGATTATAGTATATACAAAATATTTATTTCTAAAATTATTATTAAAATATTTATACATGTCAAATGTTCACAAGTTTTCACTATGTATTTTATATTCCTCTAATATAATTTTCACATATTTTAAAGCAATAATATTAAACAACTTATAGAATATAATATACCCCACTTTATTAAAACATTATAATATATATATTCTTTAAAGTATGTTTCTAACAAAAAAAAATTAAAAATGTCAAAAAAAAATAATATTGAAGTTTGGAGAGGGGGGGGTTGAATTTCATTATAGGTTATAAAAAATACCAGTTCAATCTTGAAATGATAGAAGAATGAAAAAAATAAAATAATTTTTGAAAAATATTGTAATATATACACACATTTACACTTCAATGACAGACTTTTATGGGAAGATTCACCATAATATTTATTATCAATTTGTAACCACTATTTTGTTTTACAATACAACAATTTTTAAAAAAAACTTTTAAAAAAACATCCACTTTTTTAAATCGCAGCAATTTGATAAGATGTATAATGTTTTATGATAGTGACTTCATTAATGCTACATCATCTGATGATAAATTGGAACATTCATGTTAAAAAAAGTACAGTATATTTTGGAGTTTATTCATTTTACAGTATATAGTATTATGTTTTGATTATAGAATTAAAATGTGATTAATGTACTTACCTAATCTTCAGTTTTCTTTTGGAAGATAGTCAGTACTTTTATTTATGACATATCCAAAATAAAGAAGATTTTAACCATTAATAATGAAAAAACATACTTTGATCACATACAATAATAAAATGTCTTGATAATAAATTTTAAAATGTATGCATTAACTAAAATATATTCACTCAATCAATTTTGGTTTAAAATTTTTATGAATGCTAATTTTCTCAGAAGCTATAGTAAATTCTTTTAGATAGAAAAAAAGAAAGAAAAATGATTTTATGCATTGTGAAGTTAATAATTAACTTTATATACAGTTTACTAAACATTTGTTTAAAATTTAATTTATTTGTTCAATTTTTAATCAATATCATAATTTGTTTCTGGTCTGTTCAAGATAGTGGTGGTTTATATTGCAAACAAAAAAATTCAGTATTATCAAAAAACTCAAAAAAGATTTACTCACTTATATTATTTAAATTACAGTAATCAACTGTTCATTACATTTTTTATTTCATTTCAACTGCATTTATGTAAACTAAATTTCTGAATTGTTTCTTTTAAACCAAGACTGCACTTCAAAAAAAAATTCTGAGTTTTATTAGTTAGATATTACAAAAATAAAACCTTTCACAAATGAACATAAAATGGATCAAAAAATAAATGTTCATATGTACATTGTGTTAACCTTTTCCACTCCCACACATGCTTAATTTTAATTTAATGAATTGTTATTCAGGGAATATCATTTTCAGGCTACATAAAGAGCAAAATTGTAGATTACCAATCAAAAAAAATTTTTTTTTTTTTTAAAAAGAATTATAGCTCGTGAGATATATTTATACAAAACTATTTTCACTTGGGTTAGTACTTTTTTGTTTTTATTAATAATATGCATAGTATTTCATTAATTTGTCACTTTTTTTTTTGATTTCAAGTTTTATTTTTTTAATTGGCTTTTTATATATCTTTTGTATTTAAAGTAATAAATTTAATTTTTTTCTATAGGAACTCTTATAATTGTTGGGTTTTTTAGGCAAGATTTTTTTATTTACAAGACATTTGGGGGAACCAGTTGAGCTCACTGTCCAAGGTGAAGAAAGATATATATTAGAATTATCTACTATGTGAGTAAAAAAAATTCAGGATCAGCATTAAGGATAAAATGCAAGATAAATATATATAATTTCTTTGAACATCTGAAAGAATAAAATAATAATGAGTGTTATCTATTGGAGGTATTCTTCAAATATAGATAGAAGCAATAATTAATCTTAATCTTTTGGTGATACAAAAAAGATCTGGCAAAAGCTATTTAATTAATTGGAATGTCAATTGGAAAACAAGTAATCAAGCCATTTATAATATAATTGCATTTAGGAAAATCTATAGCACAAAGTTATTTTGAGAAATTAAATATGGTTCAATTTGGCAATTTTTAATCACAGCTAAAAGTATTTAGTTTTTCAATATGCATTCACACATTGTTTGTTTCGTTTTTTGACAAAATCAGACTGGAAAAAAAGTTTGTGGTAAATTATATCATGAAATGGATTTTATCAAAACTACATCATATAATGGTTAAGGAATTATAAACAAATTAAATTTAAAATATTTTATTACAGCAATAATTATTCTGGAATTCACATGCGTTTTTTGTATATTAAATAAATGATATATTATGCACCAAAAAGAAAGGTAACACATAATCATTTGTTTTTAATTTTAAAATGGTTTTAAATATTTATTTATTAATTAATCGTAAAACATTTATTTGAATTTTTTAATCAATTTACAAATTGCTAGATTTTAGGGAGCTTGTCACTGTTATTATTTTCATTGAAGCCCTTGAATAAAAACCAAAATCTTCATATAAAAAAGCAATGTTATTGAAGTCTTTTTTTTTTTATCTTCCTTTTCTAATCAGGAATAAATAGATAAAAGAATAATATCTAAAGAGTGTTAATAAAATTGGTGTATTAAGTCAAATAATTCTTCTTAATTAAGGATAATCAACAAAATATAAAATTAAATAGAAGCCAATACAAATATGTAAAAATAAAACAAAAATAAAAATTTTATTGAGCAATATTTCTGTTACTAGATTTTTATTTATATATATATTATAACCTTTTTTTTTAATTGTAGATAATCTAAAATTTTATTTTAGTTGAAAAAGAAAAAAAAAGCTTTGAAGGATATGAAAAAAATTTTTTTTCTCTTTATATTTATTTTCAAATGATCTCAGAGCATCTATTACTTTTTCTATTATTTAAACTTATTTGAAATTTTATTAATGATAATACAATGTTTCAAATTATATAATTATACAAATTTTCAAATAGTATATCATTCGGAGGAGATAGGTATGTTCACTAAAACAAGATGAGTTTTAATATGCTGTGACAATATTTAAAAAAATTAAGGAAGAAAAGAAATAATTTTATTTTTACAGAAATTTTGTTTACATTTAAATTTGTCAAGAAAATAATTTTAATTCCCTGGAGAGGTGATCTGAAAAATATAAACAATCTTTTTTTTAATTACATATATCAGGTGCATACATTCAATATCATGTCTTGCTGTACATTTGTATATGATTAATATTAAACCATAATGTTTAAGCCATAAGATTGGTTATATCTTTATAGGGATGTGTAATATTCAATAGTAAATTGTATCTGAGTGATATTGATAACTTCAAAATCAGTATTGGTATAGTTATCAAAAAAGTTCTACATTGTAACTGAAAATAAATTAAAAAATTATGTTTTTTATTATATAATAAAGGCAAATTTGCAGTGTTTTTATTTTATTTTTTACATTTAAGTATATACTAGCAATGAATATATATTTTGGCTATAAGTGACCATTCATGCAATTTTTTTGACCATGACCTTTATATTTTTATATTTCTTTATTTAATAATTTTTAGATTGTAATTAATTTTTTTAAAAAATATGTACTTTTTTATGTAAATATAATAAAGACAAATTTGCAGTGTTTTTAATTTTTTCTTATTCCAATATTTCAGTATATATTATTAATGAATATGTCAAATACAGTATATATAATTTCTGCTCAGGTTTTTTAATCATGATCTTTATATTTTTATATTTCTTTGATTAAAAATTTATAGACTGTAATTGAAAATAAATAATAAAAAAATCCAAATACCTTATTATATAAATATTATAAAGACAATTTGCAGTTTTTACTTTTTTTTTTTTTTCCACATTTTATAGAATGTTTTGGATATATATGATTTCCAATGCAATTTTTTGACCATAACTTCTGCAGAGTTAAATAATAAATCTTTCATATATAAAAAATCCAATAGAATTATTTTCTTCCTTTTTCTATTGGATTTTTCATATAAAAAAGATCATTTGGAACCATATTTTTAAAAAGAAAAGAAGTTTATTATTAATTTTTTTATTAGTAATGATGATGGTGGTTTAAAAAAAAATTTTTTTTAAATAATAAATATTTTTTTAATTTTCTAAAATACTTTTTTGATTTTTTTTTCCCCTTATATTATCAATTATAAATAATCATTTCATTTAGGATTAATTGACACTTTTGATCATTCTCTCATCACCATTGCCAGATATTTTTTTCAGCTTGCATGAAGATATTGTTTTTGTTTTTTTTTTTTTTTTTTTGGGGGGGGGGGGGGGTTCATCATATCAAAATTATACTTGAAAAATTATTTGTTCAGGTTTTCTTTTTTATAGGTATGAATTGTGTTTTTGTCATCTGTTAGTAACTTCAGTCTATTAATTGTAATGTTTTTATATTCTATTATAGTTTATCATTTGTTTTCTTCTAGTAGTTAATTAGTGTTCAAAACACAAGTTTTATTATTATTGTAGTGTAATAGCTTCATTTTAAATGCATGAATTGGGGTTTTTTTTATATCGTTTTTGAAATTGAACTGGCAACTGTTTGATCAAAATAATCATGATTTTTAAAAAGTCATATATTAAAGAATATGATATATAATGAATATAATGTGAGCTCTTAGTTTACATAAGTATTATAATACTAAAATGTCTCACAAATTTTAAATTCAATGCCTAACCTAAATAATAGGCTTAGAAAATTTTGTTATCTCCTGTGATTTCACTAAATTAACTCTTAATGTAACATTAGTTTTGAAAGTTAGGTTAATCTTTCAAAATTCCAATTTATTAGAAAACTATTAAATTCTTGTATTTTTTTTTTTTTTTTAAACTTTATTTATTAAATAATATATAATTATTATTTTAACAAAATTGTTGCACATCTTTTTTTCCCATAAAAGTTTTTACAATCTTGGAAGATATTGATCAAAATCAAGAGTATTGTTAATAATAAATAAATTACTTTATAATAATAAAAATATAATTATCAATCAATAATAAAATTATTTATTCACTAATATTATGTCTTTTTGTTGCAAGATTGAATGATCTAATCATAATAAATTGATTGTTGATAAAATTGTGGGTTTTTTTTTTTATTAGAAAAATTACATACTCTGTCAAGCATTGGTGGCCTAGTGGTTAGCATAACTGCCTTCCAAGCAGCTGGCCCGGGTTCGCTTCTCGGTCAACGCATTTGATATATGAAAAAAAAAAATTAAACACTCTTTTAAAAAATGAATATTTAGAGAGATATTTATTTTTCAATTGAGTGTTTAATTTCAGTCAAACTAATCAAATAAAAAGAATTAATTTACTAATAATAAACTACTCATCTATATTATTATATAAATATGAAAGATTGTTCATTTGCTCATTTGTACTCAACAAATAATGCACCAATCTTGAAGAATCTTGCATAGTTTTTTTTTGTATAGAATTTTATTAGCATACAATTTTTGCTTTAATAGTTTCAAAAAAAAATGTAATTTGCAATATAAAAATGTATGGAAAATCTGTATCATAATTGTTTTTGAATATCATAAAAAACCAAAAAGAGGGCAATACTGATTAAAAGATTACAAAGTTGGAAAAATTTTTAAATGAAATGTATAATTTTTGATAAAGAAAGGTATAATTTGATTTTATAAAATATTTTAAATTAATTAAATTGCATTTGTAACCACATATTTAATTTTCAATTTGAATAATGACAATTTAAATCAGTTATAATAATGAATTTGTTAAGCTTTTAGGATCTCCATTTAAATATACACCTGGGTCTCTTTTTACATGGACTTATTTAACACGATTTTGAAGTTACGCGATTCGTCTTTCACCGGAAGTGGCAGTCCGATAATGCGCTATTACTTTAAATAATAAATTTTGCGAACTTACGTTATATTGAAAGTAATAGCACATTATTGGAATTCGACTTTCATCTCAGTAATTTCAATATTTTCAGTGCTTTATAATAGTAACATTTTATGCAATAATGAAATTAAAATCATGATTTCCACATTTTATGTATACACACATTAAATTTTACAAGATTATAATGTAAATTTGTTCAAACATTGTGCGTGTTAATTTTGCATTTTAAATCACATTCTGTTTTTGCTTTTTAAAAAAGAACGTAATCAATTATTATTTTCTTATTAATAACACTAATCATTAACGTGCTCTTAAATTTCAATGAGAGCTAAATGGTTGTATGTCTGGATATCGCGAGCTTCATAAACAATTAATAAAATCATCATTTCAAAGATTAATTGCTAATTACGTTGTCACCAGAAAACCATTGATACAACATGAGTGTGAAGTTGCAATTAGTTGCATTTCCTCTTGTGAAAAATTTGATTTTTTTACCAGTTTACAAATGTACGTATTTTTCAGCAAATAGCAATAATAATTAAAATGTGTATAAAAAAATGTAAATTACTGTACCGTAAATTATGCATAAAAATATATTATTTTGAATAAAATTAAATATTATAGTTAAAAAAAGTTTGTCTTGTATCATTTTTTTTCAAATTTGAAATTTTTTATTAGTCATATTTTATTTCCTTATTTTTTTTTTGCGCGAATTTTAAAGTAATTTTACGTTGGTGCTTTGCTTTTATGCAAATTTTGAAAAATCACAGACCGCATCCCCCCTTTTTCAATGTAAGTTACGTCTATTTTTGCGTGATTTCGTTTGTGCGTGTTTTCTGAGGAACCTATCTGTCACATAAAACGAGACCCAGGTGTATATTTCATTTAACATGTATTAAAGTAAAATTTAAAATGGTACTGTACAGCAAGAGAAATACTACTGAATTTGATAAACTTTTATTATGAAATTGATAAACTTTTAAGATGTTAGTTTAAATATATTTAACAAATTTTAAAATGCCATGGATACAGAAAGAGAAAAAATGAATTTGATAAACTTTTATACCATTTCTCTTTAATATTTGAATACAAATATACTTGGATTGTCAAGCATTGTTAGTCGAGAGGTCATCGCAGCAGCCTTGCAAGCAAGTAGTTGGTTGCAGACGGTTGTGGGTTCACCTCCCGGTCGATGCTATGACATATAAAAAAATATATACTTGGATTGTAATTATAAGAAATTTGAACACATACATTCAAGATTTTTACAGATATCCATTCTATCTCATACAATTCATACACATGACAACACACATGTAAAAAAGATAAGTAATCTTCAATATATGTTTAGCATGACTACTTATATTGGAGATCATTTATCCTTTTCATATATGTCTGTGTTAGTGTGTATCAGTTGTATGAGTTAGAGTGAATAGCTGAAAGAAGCTTGAAAGTCTGTGTTCAAATCCCTTATAATTACATTTTTCTTTAAGTATATTCTCACATGATAAAGTAAGGTTGTGGCCTGCATATTGAAATGTATACTAGAGAAATGAATAATCTAGGTAAAATTTTATCAAATAAATATATTTAAAATTATTTAAATTTCATTTGGACCATGTATTTAAATTCTCACTTAAATATATATTATGACATTAAAATTTTATAGCCATTTTTAAAATTATTGTTTATTGTATTTAATAAAAATTATATCTTTTTGCAATATTGCTGTTGATAATTATTTCATGTAAATATGACAAATATATTTTAATTATCAAACTTTCTACCAATGCAAGGGAACAGCTAGAGAAATAGCAAGTAAACATTTTATTTGGCATTCAATAAATACATCGAAAATTGAAAATGGAATACATGAATATATTTTAATTATCAAACTTTTTGTTAATGCAATGGTATAGCTAGAGTTTGAAAGTGGAATTCCTAAATATATTTTTAATTATCAATTTTTTTAATAATAGCAATGGGAATACTATAAAAATAGAAAAAAATAATGAGTAAAATTTTTATTTGGTATTCAATACATCAAAATGGAATTTAGATATTAAAAAATTTCTACTGCTCAGAATATAACATTTTTGTATATATAAATTAGAAATATATTTTAATGATCAATTGCATTATATTCTTTTATTTTTATTATTATTCTATTAACACATGAAAAGCCAGGTCAGTTTGCTCGTGTTAGTAAGATAAAACAATATAATGTAGTTGAGAATTAAAATATATTTAAAGAATATTTATATGAAGTAATGATACATGAGTTATCAACAGCAGTTAAAAATGGACTACAATGTTGTTGATATATCATGTGTTATTATTTTATGTAAATATTATTTAAATATATTTTAATTACCAACTGCATTGCATTTGTTTAATCTAAAGGTGCAATCAAATCCACAGGTACAGCTAATATTTAAATAAAATTAAAAGTTAAAGAAATACAAACGTTTTTGTTTATCACAATTAATTGATTCCAGAAAAAAGTGTAATTAATAGAAGGCTACAGTTCATCTAAAAATAATATCATTTAATTGATATTATAGCACAATAAAACTTTAGTTCTTATTTATTTGTATATGTTGATAGTTATAACTTTAAGCAATATATGAATATTAATATTTTAAAAACTTAATTTATATGGAATAAATAAGCATAAAAATTAGTTTACATAATAGTTCTGATAAAACAAGTTGTGAATTTCCCTTAGCATTCAGTTTTTTTAAAAGAAAGACAAAAGCTATCCAGAATTTTTATTAATATAATGAAAGATATCTTTGTTGTTGTTGTTAATTTTCAAATAACTAATAATAAAAATTCGATAAGAATTTTTTAGAATTTTCACTTATTATAAATTAAAAATGGCTTTTTTGTTATTGTTTCATGCACTGTCAAACAAAATTTAGAATTGGAGAAACTTTTTTTTTTTTATCTTTGTCATATGTTATTGGAATTTAAAATTTATTAGCAATATAATTATTTTTAATAATCAGAAAATTATTTCATCTGGATAAACTGACATTACATTTTTATTTGTATCATGTTTTTTCTTTAAATCTTTTCTATTTTAAATGCAGCCTTTATTTTATCTATAACAATTTTTTATGTAATTCCTAAAGATTTTGATGGCTTCAGATACTATATTGTAATTTCAAATGGCAAGTGATATTTACATCTTGTCCACCTTTAGTAATTTCTTGTTTCACACTTAAATAAAAAAATTAATGGTACTGAATTATAGAAAGTATATTATGATAACTATATATAAAATATCTAATATAAAAAAAAAAAGTTTTTTTGAGTTGTGAGCTAATCCATGAAGCTACAAAATTTTTTATTGCATTATCCAACTATTACTCAATCACAAAGATTCTCCCCCTGTATTATTGTAATTTTTGTAAATAAATAAATACATCATTTATCGCTCAGGAGTACATAAGAAGTTTGAGCCCAAGAAATGACAGATCTGATCCATGATTCATGTATTTTGAGAGTCCGATATTCTACCACTGCACTAAACAACACTGGGATTATTAGATAAATTATATATATATCTTCTTTGGGCTTTTTTTTTCTTCTTAACTAGTCAATATAATAATATAATTTGACTGATTATAAGTTTTTACAAAAGCTTTATTTTCTTATTTAACAATGTTAATATGTTATGATGCTTTGAACCATTTCCACAGTTTCAAATAGATGGCCAGTATTATTTTTGAAATTCTCATGTTTTAAACCCAGCAAATGAAAAGATCTATTGTATATATATATATATAAGAAAAAGTAAGATAATATAGCATACATTTACTAATAAAATTAAAAGTATAAAATTATTTATTGCCCGATTAAAAATAGCTAATCTATACTTAATTTAGTTATTGGTCATTTAAAAAGTTCTAGGCTAAATTCTTGAATTGAACCAAAATAAACTCATACTTTGAATTGTCTTTTGTTACTAATAAGTTATTGTTTTGCTATTTTTACAAAATAGAAATAATTAAACTATTATTTTAAAGTAATCATAACTTAAATAAAAACTGATGAAAATTTCATGGCAGAAATGAAATGTTAAGATAATATAGAATATGTAAAGAATGTATTTGACTCTGAGCCAAAATTCTATATAATTTCTAGAGAGAATTTTCTAAGATCTCTCTCTTTTATTCCTACTGTAAGTTTTTTTGTATTTCTTTGAGTTTCCGCAGTTTCTGTTTCATTTTTGCAGCCAAGCTTCATGTTTCACATAGATGAAAAAAAAAGAATATTTAGTTATCAAAAAAAAAAAACATTTTTTTTTATTTTAAAAAAGAACATTATGATATAGTTCCATTAAATATTTTGATATATGATCTGAATAAATATTATCTTCTTTTTTTTTTTTTTTTTTCAGTTATATTTTTATTTAAAACTATTTCTGAATAAAATTTTTTATATATATTAGTTTGATTTTATTAAAATTTATTTTCAAACTCATTTTTATAATATTAAATAATATGTAAGTCCTTGTCTTCTGGCAAAATGAAAACAAGAAAGTGTATTTGCATGTGTATATAAGTGTAAGCAGTGATAATTTTTTTAGTTGCAATTAATACTACTAATGAATAGAGGATTAATATTTAGCACAATTTTGGTGTAGAACTTTTTGTTTGGAAAAATATCTCCATACCATATACAGCACAGTATGGAGAGAGAATTAAAATTCCGAAGGTATTTTAAAAATTGATCAGAAATAAATTGCAAAAATTAGAAATAGTTTTTAAAAAAAAAAAAATACTGTGTACGTCCAGAATTTGTAGTACAGCATCGTGAAGCAGTTTTAGATTGTTTAAGTGTATCATATGACTGGCTATATGGAGTATTCATTTATATAGTGACATCTGCAAAGCGCATGTGTATCAGCTTATTGGCTTATTAATATTATAGATTATTAAAGGAATTGTGATTTATTAAATTTACATTAAATTACTAAAACACAAATAAATTAATATTCTAGAAAAAAAGAGAATATTTGCTATTTTACTCTTATTTTACGATTACTTATATATATTACTTAGTCTTTATAAAAATAGATTTTTTTAAAGAAGACTATTCTTAGATTTTCAATCTTTTATGGAATGATCCAAAGCTAAATTTTACCTATATGATTAAACATCCATATATATATATATATAAAACTACAACAAAGATAGCTGGTAGAAAAAAGCAGCAACTGGCCAATAAAATTTCTACTGAGACTAAAGACTTTATGAAGAAAAGAAGGAATATGAAGATATACAAAAATGATGCATTAAAAAGGATTGAATACCTCGAATTTTGTAAAATGGTGCAGAGAAGAATTGAAAATAATATAAGAAAGTATAACTGTGAACTAGCAATGAAAGCTGTAGAAGAGAATAAGAGTGTAAAACAACATTTTGCTATTGATAGGAATTTTATCTCTGCAATAAGAAAAAAAGATGGAATTATTACTAAAAAGAGAGATAACATCATGAAATGGGTAGAAGATTTCTATCAAGGATTATATAGTAATAAAGAACAAGTATCTCCTATATCTATTATATCTTCCGGATTGCCCAAAATTTTGAATGAAGAAGTGAGACATGCAATTAAATTTATGAAGAAAGGAAAGGCTCCAAGTAATGATGGAATTATAATTGATATATTAAAAGAAGCAGGTGAAGAAATAGAAATTTTTTTAGCAAAGTTATATACCAAATGTCTAAATGATAAAGATGTAGCAGATGATTGGGAGAATGCAGTATTAATATTAATATTTAAAAAAGGTGATAAAGAAGATATTAGAAATTACAAACCCATCAGCCTTTTATCAGTTTAATACAAAATGTTTACCAAGATAATTACAACTTGTCTACAGAGAACATTGGATTTCCACCAACCAAGAGAACAAGCTCGATTTAAAAGTGGTTTTAGTACAATAGATCATATCCAGGTATTGGGAGAAGTTATAGAAAGGACAAATGAATATGAGTTGCCATTATACTTTGGATTTGTAGATTATGAAAAGGCATTTGATTCTATAAACATTTCTTCAGTGATTAAAGCATTGGATCATCACAGTATAGATCCAGGATATCATCATAGTTTAAAGAATATTTATAAAAATGCAGCAGCAACAATTAGATTACGTAATGATACAGGAAAGTCATCATTGAGATGGGTGTAAAATAGAATGACTCCATATCTCCAAAACTTTTTACAGCAGTACTGCAAGAAGTATTTTGTGAATTAAAATGGGAAACTAAAGGAGTGAAATTAAATGGAAATTATTTAAGTCATTTAGATTTTGCAGATGATGTAGTTGTTTTTGCAAATAATGCTTTAGAGCTGCAGGAAATGTTGCAGGAGTTATCAAATGAAAGTAGGACTAAAGATAAATGTTAAAAAGTCTAAAGTAATGTTCAATGGATTTTCTCAAAATATGAAAATAAAAATTGATTATGATGAGTTAGAAGAAATTAACAGCTACAAATATTTTAGTCAGATTATTAATACAGATGAATAATGGATGAAATTAATCATAGAATTAAACTTGTTTGGAGTGCTTTTGGTAGAAATAACTTGATACTAAAAGGAAATATGCCTATGTGCTTGAAAAGGAATGTTTTTAATAAATGTATTTTACCAGTTCTTACTTATGGATCTGAGACTTGGTCACTTAATAGAAGAGCAATTCAGAGACTTCAGACCACTCAAAGAATTATGGAGAGATGCATGTTAGGAGTAACAAGAAGAGATAGAAAAATGCAATATATAGGTAAGAGAACAAACAGGTGTTACTGACCTCATTGCTAGAAGAGATGATAATAGATGGCAAATTGAAACCTTAAACTGGATTCCAAGAGATTATAAAAGTCCCAGAAAGAGACCACATGTGGGATGGATGGATGAAATAAGAAAGTGTTCAGAGGTGATGTGGAGAGAGAAGCTAAAGATCGGAGTAGATAGAGTGGAGATCTTCATCCTGCTGTGGTTTGATAATGGTTGATGTTGATGATGTTAAAGGAAAAATAAAAAGAAATTTCAATAATCAACTGAAGTAAAAAAAGGAAAAGAAAATATAAATTTAAAATGTAAATTGAGTCAGTGATACCTCTAATAATGCTTATAGTAAGTAGAGAACTTTTTTTTAAATATACATTGATCTGTAGCCAAAATAATCTTGTAATGTTTGAAAATACAGAAAAAAATAAATTTTATAAAATTTGTAAACTAATTAAGAAATACATAAAAATTCAATAGTTTTTTAGGTCTTTTTTTTATTCACAAAAAGAGTTGAAATTATATTTATATGTTTAAATGTATTTTAATTATGATCTGAAGTACTTATAGAGAAAGAAATCAAGAATGTTTTATGAAGTAAGGAGGAAAAAAACAGCATAAGCAAAGCTCTTGTCATACTGATTAGATCTGCCATTTCAGTGCTGAAGATTTGATCCCAGCCAGGGAACATGAAATTTTTTTGAAATAGATGTCACGCTATTATTAATTAGAAGATAAAGATGAGATCTTAATTTAGTGCTAATGTGCTGTGCTGTCTATATATATATATATGATTATAATATCATACAGCCTTCTTCACTTGTTGAGATATCATACTCATAGACTTATTATGACTTACATTTATAAATGAATATAATAATGGTTCTTTTTATTTATGTTAATCTGCATTAGATAATGGTGATATTCGATTGGTAATGTTGGTTCTAAATGTCAATAATGCTTTCTGTATTTAAACAGGTTAACTAATTGGTATCTATAATTCTTTCCAAGATTTTTTTTTTTAAAAAAATTCCGTCTTTCTATTTGTTTCATATCTTATTTTTAAAAAGCAATAAAGGTAAAGTACTTTTAAAATAGCACATATTCACAGAAAAATCTTTTCTACAACTTCCCATGGAGGAACAATGAAGGAAAAGACATTTCTTACTTGCCATTTGCTTTGCAGTGAGGATGTACGCATTTCTTCACTTTTTGTGTGTGTGCCTTCTAGCCAAGAATAACAAAATATAGCATTTACCCTACAAAATTTCTTGGTTGGCTTGTTAATTATGAACTGATTGTCAGCAAGAAAAATTCTAAGCCTAATTAAAACTTTAATAAAATGTTCGTGTTTTATCTAGATGAATTTGAAACCCAAGTCATGAATTTTGCAAATATTTTGTAATATTTTATTTTTAATATTTATTGGGAAGCAGCTATATAGAAACATTTGATCCCAGTTGGATCAATAGTAAATCGCAAAAAAAAAAAAAAATAATGTTAATTTTTATGAATAGGCTGAATACCATTTGTGTTGTCACGAGGAATTGACCTACTTATTTGGTTTAGAATATGTAATAATTAGAGATCATTTTTTGGCTAATATATTATACTTCAACTTAAGTAGTAAAAAAGAAAACTTTCTTAAAGAGAATTCTTAAGACAAAAACAATTATCGATTTCACATATATGTATGACAAATTATAAAATATGCGTGCATTTGCTAAACCTTTAATTTATTTATCTTAATCTTTAGTAGATCTACACAGTTTATATTATTACTTTATTTTAAAATTATATAGTGAAATTAATAGAAATTTCATAAAGCCCTAGATCGTGGATAACTTAAGTATTTAATAAATATGTTGTGGAATATTAAGAATTCAGTTGCATAGGATTATACTTCATCACTTAGCTGACTCTGTCATCATCAGAATCTGACATCGTAGACATTATGACCATGCCTACATTAATAGCTTTCAATATATTGACAATACTATTTGCTGTATTGGTTTGTAGTTTTCTTCTTATGAATAAGTAATTGTGACTGAGATTGGTTTAGCTTAGGAGAAAGTAGTGTTAGCAAGACTGCTGCTCGCATTTCTGTTTTTGTTGTTGTTGTTGTTTTAAATATGCAAACTGGAAATTGCTTTTTTTTTTTTTTTTTACTATTCAGTGTGATTAGAGCAAGCATTTGCAACCTTTTTGGGGCCACATATCCTTTTGACTTTTAGTAAATTATTCAGTACCCTCTATTCATTACAATAAGAAATAAACAGTAATTAAATAAAGACACCGCACTACCGCTGTCAATTTCCATCGATAGGGGTTTTTCATAAATTTTGACAGTCATTTTAAATTTTTGTGATTGGTCCATAGACACATTATTAGTCGCCGAAAATTTCTCTTGCTTAGGTTTTCTCATAAAATACTCTTGGCTACTATTTTTTGTATAGTTATCAACTTTTTTATTTTGGCACATTTTTTGCAAATGGCCAACTTTATTACAGTGTTTACAGTATTGGTCCTTATAAAAACACTCACGTGCCATGTGAACTAATTTTCTGCAGCAAAAGCACTTAATTTGACTTTTCTTAATATCAATTACTCCACTTTGATCAGGAAACCTTCTTTCAGGTTTGTCGACTTTGTGGATTTCATAAGGATTGTTGTCCGCTATTTTCATGGCCGCAAATTCTTTAGCTTGCTCTAATACAAATTCATAAGCTATGCCATGTTTGATAGCTACTTTATAATTGATATCAGTATTTGCCAATAACTTCTCTTTCAGACTGTCACTGCTCTTACCACATAAAAATTATTCGAGGAGAGCTTCCTCCAGGTATGAGTCATAGACGCAGTTTTTTGTTTGTTCACGCAGGGCACTATCATAATCTTGTGTTTGCTCATTCTTGCCTTGTTGGCAATTTCTAAAGTGGAGTCTGGTGATGGGTCTAGACTCATGTGGATTAAAATAGTCGGCCAAGCGATCTTTGATCTGTTCGAATGTTAGTTCTTCCGGGATTTGGGGTTCGCAAAGCCTATTTGCAATTTGGATGACTCCATTTCCAGCAAAATACAATAAGGTCACTGTTTTACATTTATTATCCTTTACTCTGTTAATAGTTAAAAGTTTCTCTATTTTTTGTACGCACAGGGACCACTCACTTGCCTCTCAAATTCAGATATTTCCGGCTGCATTACGGACTTAGTCAATTCAGCAAAAAAAAAATATTTCTTCTTTTTTTTTCCACTAACAAAATCAATTATTTAGACGCCAACATATTTGGCTGTCAATGCGCTAATTGTTATTACTGACATTTCGCAATTTGCTGAGGATTAGACCATTGAGGTTCATAATCAAGACTGTGACTGAGCCAATTGCTGTGTCCAGTGGCACTCTATTGCCTGCTGGATTGCAAATAGAAATTCTACAAATAATTGCTAATTAATGAAGTGTCTTGTCAAGTACATTTAAGTAACAAGAATTTATTTACAGAAGTTACATGGAGATAATCAATCTTGTTTAATATATACATATATGACTATTATATACACGCGCTATGTAAATAACAATAAGGGCCCGAAGGCATAACAAAATAATAAGATTAATACGACCTGTTTGCAGTTCCTAAGTTTACTTTTGAATGTCTGGAGGTAAACTTCTCCACAAGGCTAAGTGAAGGAGAGAGCTGACTGGGGAACCCGAGGAAGTGGCACATCTACCTTTCAAGAGCTTCACTTAGCAAGTGTCTTGTCTCGTTCTATTCTAGCTCTGTCCCTTTCTCATTGTTTTTTAGTATAGACTCCCTTGATTGGACATCTGCTGTTCACATGGTGGTCATCTCTTTAGTTGCACAATTCGATCCCTGATCACATAATGCAATTACCTTGGAATTGTCTGTTTTAAGCAATGGCTTTGTTTACATTATCTAAATCCTTTGCTCGAATTCATCTAACTTTCTTGATAAGTTAGATTACAGTTTTTCCATTAATTAAACTATTTAATTAGTCTAATGGTTTTGTAAAATATTGTGAATGCCATTGGCATCCGCGCACATACATTTAGTTTATTGTTATATCATTTATAACACTTATTTTGTGTATATATAAATATACACACACGATTAGAAATCTGTTTAGTTTTCAATTATAATTATTATTTGACTAATAATATGTATTATGTGTATACATAAATATATACACACATTTAGCAGTTTACAACCTTTTTGGGGCTCCACATCCCTTTGACTTTTAGTAAATTATCCAGTACCCTCTATTCATTACAATAAGAAATAAACAATAATTAAGTTTTTATAAAAGCTTTATTCTGTAAATAAGTCAAATCTTAACTGGGCATTTTGTTTTATCAGACACTGCAGTGAGAAAAAAATGTATGCAAACTGACTGTGTTTGTGTCCATGTTGCTGTGTGACTGACAGACAATGTTGATAATATAACTATTTATTGGAATATGTTAATAACATAATATACTTATTTATTTGCTATTCATTGTACCCTGGACAAAGTTAGGAACCCCTGGACTTGAGGATACTTAGGTCAGTTGCATGATTGCTGCATGTATATGACATTCAGTTTAGTCTAATATTTTTTTTAAAAAAGAACAACTATTAAAATGAAATATATGTTGTATAGAAATATAATTATGTATGTGCATTTTGTTGTCTATGAATTTTTATAGTATATGCTATACAGGGCAGATACTTTTGCAAGATAAATTTGATAATATGATCACTTTGATCCTTTAAAGCAGGGGTGGGCAATTGTTTTGGCTCGGAGGCTGCAGAGGTTGGTGGAGGGCTGCATCGGGGGCCACTTTGTGGAAGCGAAGGTTAGCAGAGGGCCACACCTTTTTTTCATGACACAATAAACACACTGCTTTATTCCCTGTATTATCAAAGAAATATTTGTTTGTCCATTCTTCATTAAACACATGACATTCATCACCGATTTTACATTTTTTCAGAGGGTTCATGGTTTCACTAAAGTTGGAAATATATATATTTGCTAATGTAAAGACAAACTGAAATTAACCAGATCAACTGGAAAAGCACTGCACATCGTATCTACACTGCGCATGTGTACTGAAGTGGCCATCCTAGTGGAAAATATGAGATGAATCTTCGGTCATGCATGGGAAGGAAATCTCAGTTCAAGGTGGATTTTTCTGATTGTTTTGGCAGGCCACATAAAAACTCTTAGCAGGCCGCATGTGGCCCTCATGTCATTATTTGCCCACCCCCTGCTTTAAAGGAATGCCATTTATAGAACTACCAACACTGCAAAATATGTTGAGTATGTGACAAAAGCACTGTGCATGTTTTGGTATTAATTTATAGTTTTTTGAGTGGAATAAACTTAAAACTGAACTTTTTACCTTACAAAGTCATTACTTTAATTATTAGTGAATTCCCAACCAAATATAATTTTTATAGTTCATTTATAATAATATTTATTTGCTGTGATTTATCAAAAAATGAAAAAATTACAATCAGATCATGCCTCATTACTTGGTTAATTAAATGTGCAGTAAAAAATAAAGAACAGGGTCAGCAGAATTTTACAGCCTGAGATGTGGGGAAGAAGGAGGATTTCCAGTATATGTATGTGTTTAATTAGACAAAAAAAAAATGCATTTTTCTATATAAAAATTTAATCTATACAAATAAGATATGCCATCAATTTTAAATATGCATACATAACCATGATTAAAAAGTAATGAAAATTAAATATTTTTAAAAACGTTTTATATTTTGTTTTATATAAATAATCACATAAAAATAATAATAGAAATTATTATAGTTTTAAAAGGTAATGACTGATTTTGACTTTGACTCTTCAAAAAAAAATCAAATCTAATAATAAATAATAATTGTTAGAAATGCTTAAACTTGCAGTAAAGTTGTGTTATTTATTTTATGCAAATAAATATATTTAAATTAATATTTAAATATTATTTTAAAAAAAAAAAGATTTAGTGTAAATCAAAATCCTAATTATAAATATCAATGAATGTGTTTGTTACGTTAAAATCAAATGATGTAGTCAAGAGGTTGTTAGTTCCTAATATTTTAATTAAATATGCAAATTTGCAATACACACACATTTAAGCACGAGAAGTGTAGATGAAAAGCATTGTATTTTGAGTTAATACTCACCAAAATGAATTTTTTTTTTTTTTTAAAATGTTATTTGATTTTTTTTCTCTCTGTATGATATGAAACAACATTATTAGAACTAATATCATTTTTAATAAATTTGAGTTAGCATTTATCATTTTAGTCTATAATAAAAATTAAAAAATAAATAGATCGTTATAAATAAATTTTGATCAAATAAAGCACTTTAATTATTATTAATAAAAATTAACCATAATGTTTTAATTGAAATACAGCCTTATTATATACCTGTATCAATATATGTAATATATAGGGTATACGAGCACAGACTTTCACATAACCCATCACTCTATCTCAGAACACTGATACACTTGAACACATATATGTCGAAAAGATGAATAATCACCAATAAACGTATTTCATTCTAAACCAGCAATCATCAGTTGGTCCAGATTATCATTTCCACACATATATGCAATAAATGCTCAGATATATATTAAGATAGTCAATCTTCATATTTTAATGGACAGGCTTCAATCCACTCCAATTCTTCAACCGTCCATCCAATTGAAAATCTGATCATGGAACCAAAGACCACCCTGAGGCTGAGATTCTTGTCATACCCATGTTGACCTAAAGTCAATCTGACCCCTCGTACAGGACATAATCCATTTAATACATATACAAGGGATGGGCAGACATCTCTAGTATGTAATAACTGAAATGCAGGCTTATAATGTTTTGTAGATTATTAGTTGAGAAGTTTGATTCGAAATTTGCTAGGCTATCATATAGATTTGAATCCTATCGCATGCAGCATTTTTTTATTACAATCTGAAAATCAGTTCACCTTTCTGTGAATGTTTTTAATTAAAAATAATAATAATGGACAAAAAAGAGAATTATTTAAATAATGCTGAGGTCCACACCGATATATATATTATTTGACATTTATGAATTTATACTTATAATAATTTTTTATATACTGTATATACTTGTAGTAATTTTATTACATTTCAGCAGTTTATATGGTTTATTAACAAAAGAATGCTGTAAAATGAAAACATATTTGAGAAAATATTTATTTTAATGAATTTGAAGATGTAAGACAATAATAGTTTTATTCTTCATAGGTTAAAATTTGATTTTATACAAAAATAACCCATTAAAGTTAATAATGTTACTCTGAGATATTGAAACCTATCTTTGGGCAGTGAATTTAATATAAGTGTGTATTTATAAAGACGTTTTTAAACTATTAGGAAATTAATCGTGGTAATTAACATACAGGATAGCCCAGTAATGATTCATGCATCATATTTAAGAGACAAAAATTGAAAAACAAGCATTGATGATTTTTTATTTTTTTGTTAAGCATATCTATAGAGTACCATGGGTAAAAAAAAAAAAATCTTTAAAATATTTCTTTTTAATGCTTGCATCATTTCAATATATATATATATGATTGTTTATTTCTTATTCTTTTTTTTTTTTTTTTTGGTTAGTTTAACTTTTATTCTTAGTGAAGACTCTAGAGCTCAAGGTCCTCAGATCAGGCATTCAATTCCATCCTTTCTGATCTCAAACTTTTTATGATCACCCAAACAATAAACTAGTTAATTATTTATTTTGATTTTTGATGCACTATTGAAAACCAATATTATAATATGTTGCTGCCTTCTATACTGACTCAGAATCATTATTATAATGATCTTACAGTTTACCTATATTATTACTATTATCATCATTATTATACGTTTTTCCACAGATTTGTTTGATTTATGTTTTGATTAGAAATTACTTATTATAATTTTAAACATGTAACAATATCATCATATGGAGAAAAAAAAACAATACATCATTCTATATGCTCCCATTTGAAATGATAATTTGATATATGAACAAATCATGTATATTCAGATTATTTTGGTAAATCAAGATGCCATTAATTATTTTATTGAAAACTTGAAAGAAATATACCCTTTTTTGGAGAGGGGGGGTACCAATTATTTTTTTACATACTTTTTGTAAATGTATGTATCTTTACAAAATTAATAATTTTGGATCAACTTGCACTGAATAATATATTTTAATATTTTTGAAACTATCTATTAGACCAGGGATCAGGACTTTTTATATTATAATTAGCTATCCTAATGGCTTTGCTCAAATTAGTAGAAAATTACCAATTTTTAAAGACAATTAATTACCGTAAAGTAAAAATCCATAGTTTAGCAAACAAACGTTTCAAATTTATATATATATAAGGATATGAATAAAGGAAAGGACAAATGACAAAAGATAAAGGATTATCAATGATGTGTACATAATAGAGCTGTCTTTAATTTAAATATTTCTGAATTATTTTAGAGATCTAGTACTTAACCTGGTTGTTGATTGAAAATCCTTTAATTCTTATTGAAATTTTTGAATTATGCTATAATACCTATTGCTGACACTCATTGTATGATCATTTCCTTGGATGCAGTTTTTCTAAATTATTTAATTTCAAAAACTATAGTTGTGTGCATAATAAATTAATCAATTCACTACAATATTTTAAATAATCTTACAAATATATTTTTATTAGTCTTATATATATATAAATTTGAATGTTGTTTGTTTGTTTGTTACTTAATAACTCCACAAATATTGCCCAATCTTCTTAGTACACAATTTTTCCCCCAGTGAAATAATATATTGATAATATTCAAATTTGCTAAAAAAGATTACTTTTAGATGATGAAAAATTCCTTAGAAGTCACTGCTAGTACAAACTTTCAAATTCTATATTCGTGGCTTTGCTCACAATAGGAGTGAGTTATCTTTTTTTTTTCAGACAAGTTACCATAAAGCAATAATCCATAACTCATGAAATTTTCCAACAAAAAAGAAAGTTATGCAAGATTAATTAAGATTGGTGCAATATTTGTTGAATTATTAATGAACAAATAAATAAACCTTTAAAATATATATAAATAGATAATAGATAGATGAGCAAAATGGTGGATTTATGGTAAGGATATTTTAAGCAGAAAAATGTAAATTTAAAGTTTTTACAAGTGTTTTCTATATTTTAAATCTATTTATTAATTCAAAATTCAGTCTACAAAACAAGTATTTGAAATATACACATTTAGTTATTGACTTTTACATTTGCAGTTTCCAATGCATATCTTTGATTAACTTATTATAATCTAAATATAATTACAATTTCCAATCTCTTGAGCAATGATCTAAATGAGAATTGGTAAAGTATGTTTGGTTTGATTTTAAATATTTTATATTTAAAAAAAGAGATTTGTAAGAATTTGTCAAAATAACTATGTGGTTGTTTGGAACACATTTTTAAAATAAAGAATAACTATTTTTCGTCAGTAAATTCAAATTGTTTAATCATTCTGATGTATTATTAAAATTATATCAGTTTTTAATATTTACAATTTTCAATTGCAGATTGTGGCAAGTACTTGTTTTGTGGCTACCTGAGCATTGTAGTAGTTTTTGCAACAAACCATATTTTTTTTTTGTAAATATATAGTTAAAAGAAGTTTAAATAGTTCACTGCAAGCCTTTCTGTTACTCCTCCATAGATGAATGATGAAGGAAAAGACACTATCACCAGACTAAATGTATTGATTATTATTATTGAATTGTATATCTTTTTTTTTCTTGTTTTATTTTTTAACTAGATATTCATTTACTAACCAACTTTAAGTTGATTAAATTTTCTTAGAAATCTTCTTTTAGATTTCATGAATACATTATAATATTATAAATCAGTTTTTGATGAGGCCTTTTTTTTTTTGCACTAAATTAAGAACTGGTCTTCACAGCCATCAAATAAACCTGTCATGATGTTGAAGTGTTTGGTTGTTTGGTAGCCCATAAAAACCTGTATTATATCTTTCTGAATTTAAATTTACATATATTTTTTATAACAATCATACAGTTTTCTATAGAAAAGCATTTAGCAAGAATTCTACAAAGTTATATTTGGTCTTTTTTATATATATTTAATTGCCTTTGTACTGACAATAATGTTTTACCATGTTGTGATAAAATCTTTCAAGTTTAGAGCAATATTTTCTTATGTTTACAAGATAATTTTGTACATAACCCAAAAACATAGTTTTTAAAAATTATTTTTTACAAAAAGTTGATGATTAGGATATATACCATTTAGTAATCAAACTTACAATTGCATAAGATATACTATGTTGTTCTTCACAGATTTAAGAAATTAATAGAGTAATGAAATTATTAAAATACTACTTAGAGTGATTTTTATTGTCTTAAATATTACTATTTTATTCTAAGACTATGGACAAGGATTGATGTTTTATTTTGCAATTAAAAAATGTTTATATATATATATATATATCATCTAGTTATCTCTCAAAAGCAAATTAACCCCATAACTCTCTCCAGATTTTTATATCTTTAATCTTCAGATAATTCCTTTTTAGGCTATCTATTTTTATTTTTTTCACTCCTTGCACTTTTTATAATGATCTATCTTTGAATATATGTCCAGTTTAATATCTTGTTTTATTATTTCAGTAAGTAATCTATTTTCACTTACTCTTTTTAATACTGTAAATCCTATTCTTTCAAAATTTTTTTCATTTTTCTCCAACTCAAAAGCCTTCATAGTTTTCATGTTCATTCTTTTAATTGCCCAAATCTTTACAAACATATATATAAGTATTTTCATTTTAATTCCTTTGTTACTATTTTACTATTGACTTTTTTTTTTAACATTTCTTAAAATTTTATAAATTCTAATTATTAATATTTTATTTTATTTATTTGTGGTATATGCAAGTATTGCCATGTTATCAGCAAAACTTAAATATTATACAATGCAAGAAATTGGTAATTCCCATTTTTTACATATTTTTTATGTCTTTTTGTTTTGTAAAAAGACTATTTAATCTTATTTGTAATTTAAAAGGATTTCTCCATGTATTTTTATTTTAGCTAGAATGTAATTAAGCAAACTAATAATTAAAAACAGATATTGCAAATTGAAATCACACCATCTAATAATAGTATTTGGTTGAACTATTTTGAACCCAAAATGAATTCACTTTTATCATATTATCTTAGATTATACAAGGGTTGTAGATTAGACAAGTAAAAATGAGAGAACTCACTTTAATTATGAAAATATTTAGGAAATTGATATATTTTCAGTTTATATGTATATAAAACATTAATATCTAAACTAGATCTTTATATAATCTAAAGTAATAAGTTAAAATAAATTCACTTTTGGTTTAAAATAGTTCAGATAATTCATATTATAGATGGTATGATTTCAATTTGCAAAATTTCTTCATAGATATAATTTATAAAGGAATACAGAGAAATCCTATTAAATTACTAATATTTAAATATATTTTACTGAATATATACAATTATTTTTTAATAGCTATTTCTGCTTCTAATTTACTTTTTTTTTAAAAAATCATCAAAAAAATTTATTAATAGCAATAATACAAATATTAATTTATCTTTCTCTTTGTATATAGATATTTTAACAACCATCTTCACTCCTATTATATTTTTTGTTCTATCACTTTTTCCCTAGTTATTTTTAATAATAAATTCATCTTTTATTTTATTTATAGTTTCAATATTCTATGTGCCATATATCCAAAAGCTTTAGAAATCATAGTAAATAGTAAACTGGATAGATGTGTCCCATCCTGGGAAATACAGCATTTATTATATTGTAATAACGACAAAAATAATATATATATATAATGGTAATTAACTATTATTTACAGTCTTTCAATCGGTTAATTCCTTAATCCTCCTCAACTGCAGTTAAATTCAAAATTAAATAAATTAAAGTTAACTGCAGTTGAGGAGGATTAAGGAATTAACTAAAGTACTACTGTGGATTGAAAAACTGTATATAATACTTAATTACCGTTATATTTATTACTTTTATTGTTATTGCCATAGTTTTTAATTAACTAACATTTTATTTGTAAGCATTTATTATATATATATACATTATCTTTAAGATTATAGAAAAGGCTTATTTATTATCATAAATGTAGAATGAATTGTTATATATTACTTGATGTAAAGCTATGATTTAAATTATAAACATGATAAGAAATTGTTAGCAAGTCATCAGCCCTATTATTAATAACTCCTGACAATAGATCTTTTGAGTTATCAAATCACTCATTAAATGAGAACAGTGATTTGGTCGTTATTTTAATATCTTCTTTTGATTAATGCTATGAAGTGCCTTATGTATGGATATCACCATCTAAAGTAAGTGCCTTATGTATGGATATCACCATCTAAAGTCAAGCATTTGTTAATAAAAATATAATTAGATTCTAAAATTTAATTTTAATTTCTTTGTATTTATTGATTAGAGACGAAAGTTATAAGATACTAAATTTTTTTTTAAAAAAAAAAAAAAAAGGGGGGGGGGGCAAAATTCATCAATTTTTTTTTAAAAAAAAATAACTTTACGAATGTGTAAATATAAAAGATGTGTCATATTTTTAACTTAAAAAAAAAAAATCCAATCCGTTCCACGTTAATTTGTATTTATGTGTGTACATATAAAAATATACTTTAGGACATTTGCAAAATGATAATTAGTTGCAGGTGAAAGTTTTAATGGAGGAATAAAATGCAATGCTATGTGGGTTTTGATTTCACATACAATTAGCAGTTTTAAGAAGGCACGTTATGCACAATTCAATATAGTATACTTTATAAATAAGCTAAATTAGGCATACTTACGCTTTAGATTTATATCTTTATTTGCGTGTTTGTTGTATGTCCAAACACACAATGATAAGTATTCTCCTATTGCTTGATTTTATTATCTCTTTAACGGTGTTTTTTTTTTTAAATCTAAAAACCTGTTTCATTTATTCATTTTCTAGAAAAGAACCACTTCTTATAAATATTGCATATATTTTATTTGGAAATAAAAATTTATCTGGTGTGCTTTTTAATCGTTTTTAAAAGTAAAATTTCATTTCTCTTGGCAAAATATTAAATTTTATATTATATATTTTTAATTTTACTTCTTTAAAATAAACGTTTGCTTTTTTTCTTTTTTAGTTCATCCAAATTTAATAGTTTGAGGTTTTTAAAATCCTAAATCTAGATTAGCGTTATTAAAAGTTATTAATAAGAAATATTATTTAAGGCAAATCACATTCCAAAGCATATAAGATGAGTCAGTAAATTTATTTATATATATATTCACTGCAAGTAAAATTACTTCTTTGGTATTTTTTTTTTTGTTAAAAATAGGGGAGTGAGGATTAATTATGGTTCGAGGTTTTAAAAAAAAAAAATCGAGTTATTACAAAGCAGGAGATGAATGCGTGTGTGGTATATATAATGTATGTATATATATTTTTAGTGTGTAAAAAGTTATTATTCAAAACATTGTCTTTTGAATTAAAAAATAATAATAATAATAATAAAAACCTTACAGTTTTGTAGAAGAAGAGTTCAATAAACTGGCCAATTTAATTTACTGGCTATTAATTAGAAGTTTTTGCTGATATTTATCATCATTGAATATTCTGAAATTCTAGTAGTAAATCCATTTTGGGGAATATAGACGTTATTTATTTGTTTAACAGTATCCTGATATTTTTCTTCTAATTCTGGTTATTTGGATGTTTAAAAAAAAAAAAAAAAAGCAGTATGCACATCCCTACTTTAGGACAAACTTCTGGTAGAAATGTTATCTTACCCGGATGAAGCTCTGACTTTTTGTTGTTGTTGTTGTTTAATCTATCTTCTCTTTCTCTGTGTATCTCTCTTTGATTTGGATATATAGTAGCGTAAATTCCTAACATTCCTGATTCCATGACAAGTTTGCTTCTTCAACATTGATGTTCTCGTAGAATGTAATCTAGTATCCCAAATGAAAACTTGGTAAAAGTTTACTGTTGAATAAGAAACATTTGGTAGCAAGCAAAACTTAAATGAATATCAAAAGGAAAATATGGGGATTCCCATTTTATAGGGGCTCAGGAACGTGTTTGACATGCCTAAGACTTGAAAGTTCATGTTACATTTCTCTGACACACATTATTTGGCCATATTTAGTCAGGGCTCTTGATATAAATAGTCTAGATTAATTGTAGGCTATGACAATTGTTTTACTAACGGAGCCAAAAATAATTATAGAAATGATCTAAAATTGGAATTTTAATGTGTTATTTGATTGTCGATTAAAATCAATAATCATTTCTTTTATAACACTACCTAAATTTGCTTCGATGGAGACGATAATGTAATGGTAGATTAGTGGAGGAAAATAAGGCTGTACCCTCAAGCTAAAAATATTTTGTATGTCTAGTTTTAAATATTATTTTGTTATGTCTAAAAAGAAGTAAAAGAGGGGGTGGGATGTTGAAGATTATCCTGCGCTTCGTACCTTTTTGCTTCTCCATTTCCTAGATTAAATGTTAATGATGGCAAAATTAAACATGTTTAGAAGTGCAGCCTGTTTTTTTCTATTTGCGTAAAAAGAAGATTTCTCTTTGACATAAAGTCTTTCTTTTTTTTTTTATCTTCTGTGGTCATGCATACCTTTTATTTACTAGAGCTTGTTTGTAAATAATAATGGAAGAAGTTAATTTCATCCTTTTTGCCAGTAGGAGGGAAAGAAAGGAAAAGCCTTCATTACTTACTTTTCCTCCCCTGCTTAAATAAAAACGTCGGCTTTAATTAAGAAAGGGCTATTCTCATTTTAAAATGTGGGTGTTATGAACGTAAACTGAGATTATTATATCAGCTGATTGAATCGAGAGAAGTCTCCCTATCTTTCTAAAAATATAGGTGGCATCCTTAGGTGTAAATAAATTTATAACTAGAAAAACTTTTATTACGATTTAAATAAATATATTTTCAACGTGTATTTTCAATTATAAAGAAGCATTAGAATTTAATTCTTTTTTTATTATTACAGTTTTAATAAATATGAATTGAGCTATACTGACAAAAAAAGAGATTAAAATATGCTTCAATGTAGAAAGTAATTCATATAAAAGTTTGTAAATTTTCTTTCTAATAGGTTGAAAAAATATAATGATAAATATTTTGAAGGCATGTTGCAAGTCGCAAATTGGAATCATGTCATGGTTCTAAGTGCATTTACCTGCCAAGTTTGAAATCTTAGTTAAACTTGATCAATCAAGGTGTTGTTTTTTTTCTGCAGGTGGCCAACGGCATGATCAATCTAGTTCCTTTTCTAATTATTGGAAGATAAGTTAGATATCAAGATATTCATAACTAGAAGATAAGCATGAAGGGGGGTTCTTTGCAGCTTTTGACTATCCTTGTGAGTAATGCTTTTTACTTCCTCCACCTCTGAATGAATTTTTCAAAGATAAATTTACTTTTTATTTTATATATTAGACAATTAACAATCATTGTTTCTGACTGCATCATATTACATATATTACATTCAACATATTGATACATATCTAACCAAGTCAGATTAAGTTTGAACTTTTCCTCTTTCGATAATTATAACTATATATTCATTTACCAAATGGCTATCTGGTTTGGCTTTGAGCTGATACTTGAAAAAAAAAAAATTCCTAAACCACTTTTGTGATCTGAAAAAATTTTCATTGTTTATCTGACCCTGGCTTAAACTGCAATCAGTATGGCAAGCAAATTATCTATGTCCAAGGTCTTTCAACAAAAAAAAAAAAATCAGAGTATTATAACTAGATACCATTTGATCATTTTAGTTTGGTATTGTTTGAGATCTCAAAAAAAAAAAATCTTAGCTTATCATATCTACAACTTAATTACATATAATGTATTCACATAATTGTCACTCCCTCCCCCCATCTGAAGTCATAAGTTTATTCATATCATATCATGGGAGTAATATAACATTATAAATATGCTAAATTACTTCTAAACATAAAAAATGCCTGTGTTTTTGTAATTCTGTTAATTCGTAGATTTTTCTGAAGTTAAATGTCATTCCACATTTAGTGCTATTACAATTTTGCATTTAATATATCTCATTTTTATTTCAAGAATCATATTCTCACTTTTTTTGTTTGCTTAAATAAAAATAAAACCCTAAATTTCTATTTATTTAACTAATATTTTCTTCCAACTTGTTCAATTAGAAAAAATGTGCTATATTTTATTACATCTAGTGAAGTTTCTTTTTTAATTCTGTGTTTCCATTTTTATTTTATTTTTGCTTTGTGTGATAATCTGCTAACCATTCTGAAAAATGCAAGTAGCTTTAAATTTTTATAGGATAACTGGGATTGAAATCAGTTTTGTATAATTTTATCATTGCAATCTTTTGTTGTTGTTGTTGAAAAAGTGTGTCTTGTTTCTGAATCTCTTGCTGATATATATTTTTTTGCAACTATACTTTTTGTAATTGTATCAGGTGATTGTTATATATATAAATAATAATAAAAGGAAAATTAAAGAGGCAATGTTGATATGTAAATACAAGCAACATTTGGTTAATAGGCAAGTAGCAAACATTAAGATCACAGAATTATGGGAAAGTTAACATAATAGAATTATGGGAAAGCTGACATTTTAAACGTGATAGTTGAAAGCGCTCCTAAATGACGGTTATACATATATTTTTTATAAGCTTTTAAATACTGTATTTTTAAATATTGATTTATAAATTTGCGTATATTATTTTGAAGAAATACGGACATCGATTTATAATATTATATATATGAAAATGTCTCATGGTATAATGATAGCACATCTAATTGACATGCCTAAACTAAGTAAAACTTGACAATTTTTTTAATTTTTTATTCAGTCTTGGAATTTTTTTTTCCAGGTAATTGATTGATAGCCAACACAAATAACTATCTATTATTGACTGATCAGTATGTATTTATCTGTTTGCAAAGTAATGGATAAAACAAGGATATAAAACCATCCTAAATATCATCATCCATCTATTCATTAGAGAGCTATTATAGAAGCCTTTGCCTGTACTGAATTATTTAAAGACTGTTTACCTTTTTATAAAAGTTTTGAACTATTTCATATTAGTTTATAATGAGTCATAGAAAGACCATAATGAGAAAAAGCTATATTATCTTCACAAAAAAAAATTGCCAATTTGTTATTGTGATTAAAAAATTTAATATAATGGGTTATCTTTTCTATATTTGGATATATTTAAAAATATTTTAAGAAGAAGAACCAATAGTACTAACAATCAAGCATAAAGATAACAGTTTTTTTATGAACTTTAGGTCATTTATGATTTATTGTTGTTAATTAGGGAGATCTAGGTTATGCAATGCTTATATCATTAAATTTATAATCTGACTTGTAAAGTTAATATCTGCTTAATATAAACATAGTAAATGGTATATTATTTTATCTTTTTATAGTTATTTCAATTATTTATTACTTAGACAAAACATTCTTTAAATAGCTCATTGTAAAGGAAATATCTCTCTAAAACAGCCTTTCATAAAGAAACAATGAAGAAGGCAGTACTCATTGGGTTTCCCAATTGCTAAATGTTTTGGATTCTGAGCATATTTTTATCCTTGTTTTATTCTTGGTAAAAGTAGCTATTATACTTACTTACCAACCAATATTAAATGTTTGCTGAATTGGATGTAATCTAGTTACAGGGAAAAAAATATTAACTCTTTGAAAAAATTTACATTAAAAAGTTTACTTAATCTGAATTCAAAACCTAATTGTAAGCATGGCAGATGCATATTGCACCATTGCTTTACATGATCCTTCATAACAAATTGTTTATTATTTATGAAAAATAATTATACTATAATTATTAAAATGGATTTAAAATTTCTATATTGCTTTGATGTATTAATATATAATTTGTTTAAATATGATAATAATCTTTGAAATTTGTGGTTGTGACGTCATTCTTGAAATAAAATTTCTTGCTTTGCACATAAATATCATAAATTTTTGATATAAAATAATATGTATTATTTTGCTGAACCAGGTTTTCGATACAGCTATCTTTGTCTAAGCATGGATTATTGTGAATATTAGTTTCTTTTTGTTTTTTGTTAATATTTACTCTAACCATGCTTTGACAAAGCCTTGCTCTCAGCAAAGTAATAAATATTGTTTTATACCAAAAATTTATTACTATAATAATTGATAATTATCTACATACTCTTGCAGAATATATTTTATTAAATAGCTATGGAATATATATATTATAGCTTGTTTGTTTTTTCCCATTTTAATTCAAAACAAAATCTACGGGGTATGAATTTAAACCCATGTAATAAAGGATTAGGATTAATTAGACTGAATGATAAAAATGTAATGGGGAGGACACGCATTGCATTACAGAACGTATGTCATAAGATATATTTAGAAAATTAAGATTTAAAAATAGATTATAATATTATTTTCAGACTCAGTAGTGAATCATACTATTATTATTAGAAACGGAGACTGATTACTCCAATGAGTTGCTTCATTTAAGCCTCAAAGCAAAAGAGTAGGATAAGTACTCTTAAACAGACATATACTTAAACTAATGCACAAGTAAAACTTAGCTGTATCTCTAATTAGATCTTTCACAATAAAAGTTTTTGGTATATCATTACATCAATAATAAATACAACTGTAAATAACCTATGCCTTATATATTAAAGACATATTGTGTGAAAATACTCCTGAGTGTAGAATAACTCAAGCAATCAAAAATCCTAGTACTACATGATTGATGTGTAATTATTATTCATAAATTTTAGGCCAATATACCCTAACAAAAGTAAAATATACATTTTTAGGGGAAAATAATTAAAAATAAACCAAAACAACCCTAAATAAAAGTCAGAAAACCACCCAAAACACTAAACTAAAACCTTAGCTCAATTCTTGAATGAAAGATAATAAAAAAAATATGGAATTAAAGATATCAGTCATTTTTAACACCTTTTTTACTGGGAGGATATTGTAAAGTGTGGCCTTACATCCCTCCAATATCATTTACACTTCCTTTTTATCTAATTCAAATCCAAGACTCAATATAATAATATTCTCCACCAACCACCACCTTAATGAGAATGAAGACGTATTAAAATTTGTTTCAGTAAAAAAAGAATGAAATTAATCACAAGCACTATAATTGAGAAACCAGTAATTATTTTATCCATTTAAACACCTAACTTAAGCTTACAATAAACGCATACATGAAAACTAACCTTTGTTAAAATCATCTTGTTAATTATTATGTAATGGCTATACACTACAACAATACGAGGGAAATATGATTAGATAGATTAGATGCAAGCAAGAAATGAAAGATTATTTAAAAGAAAGAAATATTATTATTATATCTTCTCCTTTACTTTTTTTGCATTCTTCGTATATTCATATATATTACTTTTTATAAATCTCCGCATATGCACTCCAATGCAAAATTTTTTACATGTAATTCCCTACAAAGAATAATCATTTGATGTCCATATTAAAGCGAAATGAAATTTTTTTTGTAACTTATGATTATTTACATCATTCTTGTTTGCTAAATTATTTCATTTTAGTTTTGACAATTATAGCTTCATGAATGATTACTTTCTTCACCTGATGTCATTTGCAATTAGCAACACATGATTTTCTGTATTGTTATTTATATATTTACTAGAATATCTTCAATGAACTTAAAGCAATATTTTTACTGTTAGATGTCCCTAATTAAAGTTAGTTCACTCTCTGGTTTAAAATGTTTGGAAATATCGAATAATTCAAATTTAATTTTGGAGATTTCACTTTTGAATCCCTCAGTTGGCTAGATTTGAATTTATGTGCCTTTTATTCCTTTCCTGAATATCCAAAGAGTTATTGCTATTAATCTTTCATCTTAATGGCAGTTAGAATTTCTATTTAAACTGCAAGTTCTACTTCTCTACTCAAACTTTATGCAAGTTATTCAGGTGAGATTTTTTCTTATCTGCCTTTGAAGAAGAAGCTCGTTGGTTTTTTTTTTTTTTTACCTATTATCAAAATGAGGATGTTCTATATAAAGTAACTTTTGATGACTTTGAATATCAAGTTTGTGATTATATTATATATAAATATAATATATTAATAACAATAAAAATTTTATTTATTTATTTATTTTATATTACTTTTTATAAATCTCCACATATACATTCCAACACAAATTTTTTTATGTATAATTCCTTTAAATTTCTAACAGTTTCGACTGACCTAGCATTTACCATCTATGCGGTGAAACATCAAATTTACTATTAATAAATAAATTGAGGAACTATATTTCAAAGCAGAATTTCTAAGGAGAGAAATTATAAATGACTTAATAGACGTTCTAAGACACTTGAATTTTACCATCTATACCTGGAATGGATTAATAAGGATGATTATAATCTTTTACTAGAACATTTTTATTATGAATTTTCAAATTACATTTTGGGTGATGTCATAAATTTTATTTATTTATGTATTTTATGCAAATATCTGCATTTATCTATTTCCTTTAATACGGATGAAAAGAGGGGAACATAAGTTGTCAATACACAATAGAGATGATAAGTATTATTTGGAGTATTGTAAATTAAAATAAAATATAGGTCATAATGAGAACTTGCTTGCTTACAAGTCCGATCATCATTAAGGAAAAGATAAGATTTTACCTTAATACATATTAATTTAAAACACTTGTACAGTAATACCGTTACATATGTTCATTGTTTGTTTATATTAATAATTTATTTAAATGTTTTCAGTGTACCTGATTAACTATTTCTAGTATAAATGATCTTTCCTGTCTTAATCATAATTAAACACTACAGCAGGGGTATACATATCATCAATAGATGATTGATATGAAATAATTTATCAAGTTAATGAAAGCAAAAATAAATTATCATTTTAATATAATAATTTATTTGTAAACTCTAATATTTGTGTTAATAATTTAGCAAACAAGAATGATGTAAATAATAAGTTACAAAAAAAATTCATTTCGTGTTAATATGGACATCAAATGATTATTCTTTGTAGGGAATAAAGGGTTGGAGTAATAATTAAAATAAACAATAACCAAAGAATACCCATCCATATTAAATTTAATAGTTTATATTTTGTTACTAAATTTATGTTTATTGTAAATATACTTGTTAAATATATATAATTTAAATTAAAGATTATCGTTATATTTTTTTATATTCAGTTCTCGGGTTTGTTATATATCCTAACACACCTTCATATATTCTTACGCACTTGCATACATTCTTACACATTCACACATACACTTATACATATTTGCATATACCCGCATATTAAGTGATATTAAAGTACCCTGAACTAGACAACTATGCAGATTCTTCCTGAGTTTGAAATCTGGGAATAATGGAAATGAAAGATGATAAGGATCCTGAGTATAGGGATATACTTTGATACTTGATTGAGTATTAATCCCTCATTTCCAAGGAGTGAGATCAAAGTGTATGTGAGTACATACTCGCAGAGATATTAGACTTTCTTACATACTGCGATGACCTAGCTAATCTATCATCATATCAGATAAAAACTATTCCATTACAATATATATGTATATAATCAAAATTTACCCCAAATTCACACCCCAATCAGACTAGCCAAAGAAAATAAACTTTAAAACATAACTAATGGTTTCATTGCTACAAGCAGACTTCTCAAGTGAAAGGACTACAAGATAATGTGTTTATACTGCTTTATATATCCATGAAAAAGATACAGGCTATGTCATTAATTTTGATGAGGCTAAGGTTGTCTTTTTTGAGAGAAATGAAATAAAAAGAATTTAAGAATCTTTATTATTAAAAGTGTGTGCTTCTGAAGCAATTAACTTATTTAAAAATTCTTTTAATATTAAGGGTGTATGGGATGTAAGTAGAATAATCTTATTTGGTATAAATATGTTATCTTGTAGTTTTTTACAGTTGAGAAGTCTGCTTGTAGCAGTGAGGGTTGTGTTTTAGAGTTTATTTTCTTGGGCTAGGCTGGCTGAGTTGTGAATTTGGCATAATTTTGATTATTTTATTGACTGGATTAGCTTTAGGCTTTTAATGTTTATATATATTGTAACAGTATGGAAAATAAGGATGTTAATAGGGGATTAATCTGAGATTACAATGTCCTACAATTGGGTAGCTATTTCTAACAGTACACCACATTATAGGTTGAAAAACCATCATCATCACCAAATAAAATATAAAATTAAATATAAAAAGAATGAGCATGAAAGAATAGCGCAAAACTAACTATAAGTTTACCAGCATTACACAAAAGTAATAATCATTCATCATCATGAATGATCAACAAAAATAAATCAACAGTCAATCTTGTGATTGGATTGGAAACTGGTCCACTATAGATCAGGCTAATTATTTAGCCATTGCCTAATCTAGGGCAGGAATACAAGCAGTGATTATCTGGATGCAAATACTTATGTGCTACTCCATCAAACTACAACAATAAATCAACTAATGCTGAGATGCTAAAAACATTCTGACCATCATCAATGCTCTGTCCACTTAGCACTAACCAACTATAAACTAAATTTTTAAAGAAGTAATAAATAAAATGAAATGTAGTGCATGGACTTTAAAGGATATCCCTTTTGCATAAACCAGTATAATTGTTATGCACAAATCTAGCTCAGAAAGCAAGAATTCTGTAAACAATTACTGTGATCAAGAGATGCTATATACATATACATTTGATTTGTGATAAATAGTGACATTGTACTTACCTCGTAATGTAAATTCTCCACAAAAATATATAAAGAGAGCGCTGCTATCAATTATGTTTTCCAGGATATATGCCCGATAAAATGGGTATAGTGTAAAACTGGTGGTGGAGATTTATCGCTCTCAGTTTCTGGGATGTTACCAGTGCACAGCCTTAAGGAAAATATGAAATCCGTAGCCGAGAAAGCAGTAGATAAAATGGCTACTGTGGCAAGGCATGAAAATAAGGACTGGTAAATAGCGAACATTGTTTATATTAGTATGTAAATAAACTAAATGAAATCTTGTGTGTTTTATATTATAATTGTATGTCCATGTTGTTGAAAGTAGTTATTAAAATATATAGAATTATAAATGAGAGTGAATTGTATTTATTGCTATCTTACTGGTTAAACTTAATTAAACCCTAAGACATAGCAGAGTGGTGCAGTTGACAGGATTAGAAGCCCAAGATTAAAGTGAGGCACTCATAAAAAATGTTATGTATAAAAACAACATGGCGGCCATAAACACTATAATGCGCGAGTTCGACGTACAAGATGTCTACTCGTGGAAGAGTTATATTGAACAAGCAGAATATTATATATTCATAAATAGAATTGAGGATGATAGATATAAGATTTCCACACTATTATATTTAGCAGGAAAAGACACAATCTAATTAGCAAACAGGATTACCGACCCGAAGCGTCCCGAAGATTTCACGTATCAGGAATTTATACAAAAGTTGAATGAATACTTTCTACTGAAACAGTCTAAATGGATAGCATGCCTTAGGCTGAGAAACAGAATGCAGTCACCGCAAGAGAAATATGTGGATTATGATCTTGAATTGTGAAAACTGGCCAAGGAATGTGAATATGGTCCAGAAATAAATGATGCATTGTTGGAACAGTTCTTGTACAGAATGACGGTTGCAAACTTCAGGAAGGTCTTATTGAGTGATCCAGAATTAACATACAAAACAGTGATTGATAAGTGTATCATGCAAGAGGCCATGCTCAACATCGCTTCAGAATATACCAGATGAAACACCAGTTTTATACTATACCCATTCTATCAGGCATATATCCTGGAAACCATAATTGATAGCAGCACTCTCTTTATATTTTTTTGTGGAGAAGAATTTACATTACGAGGTAAGTACAGTGTCACTATTTATCACAAATCAAATGTATATGTATATAGCAAGAGATAAATAAATAAAGAAACTCTTTACAAATCACTTTAAATAATTCCTGGGTTTATCCTACAAAAAGTAAATATTTTTATTGGGATTTTAAAAATCCCAGAACACTAAGCTGTCTTTAAATAAAGTCATACACACTGCCAATTTATGAAATGGGAATTGGATAGACTAAAGAAATTAATTAAAAAATATATTTTTAAAACAATTATTTAATAACTAATTGATTAACAATAAACAAAAAAAATGACATGATAGTGTGAAATTTTAAACATTCATTTTATCAGATATATATTTTCATAAAAATTATAATCAATCAGTTGATTTTTATTCATAAACTATTTTTTAATTAATTAAGTTATTTCTCTAAAATAACTAAGAGTTGGAAAAACATTTTCAAAATCAAAGATAACAATCTTTGATTTAATCTAATTAACTTTTTTGTTAAATTTTAGGAGGGAAAAATAATGTTTCACAAAAAAAAAAATTTAAGTTTAAAAAAAAAAATGTTTCACAGTTGGAAAACATTAACTTAATGAAAATATTCAAAATTATCAATTCTTACAAAAAAAATGTAAAAAAATCTCTTTTTGCTATTAATAAAAATACAGTGTGCACACAAACAAAATACCTCCAATCATTGTTTTATTTGTTTTCTGTGGAGTCCATCCCAATTATAATTTCAAGTTCCAGTTAAGTTTTCCTCTTGAAGGCTTCCGCACATGAACATGACTAATTTATCTCTTTTTCTGGTGTGCACTATTTCATTTTTAGGTTAACAATGGCAAAATTTTATCCATTTTCTTTTAATAAATTCCCCAGATGAGATTAACACCAACTCATGTTCTTGGTTTTAGACAAGGTTGCAGATTATTTTAGGGGTAACTTCTTCACTACATTTTTATTCTAGTGAAGGTAGGTTACATGGAGGAAGATTTTTAGAATTTAGCACATAAATTTCATTGTACAAACCATTTTTATGACTAAACTCATAGTATGCTAAAAGCTTAGTTAGCCTTCTACAATAAACTGCTTGTGGGGGTGGGTGGGGGGTATTTCATAATTTGTTATTCTTAACAAAAAGTCAACCAAAGTCATCATTTATTTTAACCCTGCTGCAAAAAATTGAATCCAAATACTTGTCAATTTCTAATGAAATAAAAAACAACAAAAAAGGACACAAACTTTGGACTTTTTACAATTATTTATTCGATTTTATTGCTGTAAGAAAAAGTGAACATTACGTGTGCCTGACAAAAAAAAAAACACACACACATCTCACACACTTTCTGTACTCGGCAATTCTGAAGAAAAGTTTCAAAATTGCATGTTCATCTCAGACCTTTTAGTGGTCTCGAATATTTTCCCCACGCTGAAACGTGACTTAGCATGCGAGCTTTGTCGAAGCCTGTTCGAATATACACTTTGCCAATTTTTTACATATTGACCTTTTTTTCGGGAAGGATGGGGACCATATGACAATTATTAATAATTAACAACATTTTTTAAATCGAAATGACATTACTCTATTACGGAGATTTGAAAAAGTCGTACCGCCCTGAAATTTAAACACCCTCAAGTGATACAGTAATCAGCTATGAATAGAACGAATACATGTAAATAGCTTCAAAGCACAAAACAGGCCGTAATATTTTTGTGCAATGTCATGTAAAGTGGCCTAGCTCAATGGGTTAATACAATATGTAAATGTTGTATTAGCCTGTAAGGCCGCAGCCGCCGAAATGGCATTTTTATGTGTTTTGACACGTAAACAATGCCCCAAGCGGCCGTGCCCAGATTTCAGGCTTTTACTGAAAATTCCCTTCCAAAAAAGTGTAATATATAATTGATTCATTTTTATTTTTAACTGGTACAATGAGTTTTTCAACACGTCCAATTTTTACAATATCATATTGCTGGAAAACTTCTTTCTTTTCTTTAACTTTAAACAAAAAATGAAAAATACTCTTGTTTAGTAAATAACTGGTGATTTTTCTTTCTTTTTCAATTTCAAATAATTCATTTGATCATTAAATCATTTTTTCATTATGTTTAAACCTCCATTATGATTATAGGTAATGTAAATTTAATGAAAATGTAAAAAAAAAAAAAGGTGACGGCCACACTAGTGATAAACATAATTAAAAAACAATCATTTTTAATAATATAGTAATCAGCACTAAGTGAATGATTAGCAAAGACACAACAATAATATGACTCCTTTCCGGTGAAATACGAAGAAGCTGCCAACTTAACACATTAAAATTTATTAAACTTAATGTTGATCATGAATGAACCTTAATGGTATTGAAATGTATTAAATTTACCATTGACAGTTGCATACCTAAATGTTATTGAAATATATTAAATTTATTGTTGACAGTCAAGAATTATAAATAGTTGAAGTGATTAATAATTACCAGTTATTGTTAATAATAACCAAATAAAACTGTCAAAGTGATTAATTTTAAAAAAATTATCACATGAACCAGTAGTGATTTATAATTCTTGACTGTCAACAATAAATTTAATATATTTCAATAACATTTAGGTATGCAACTGTCAATGGTAAATTTAATACATTTCAATACCATTAAGGTTCATTCATGATCAACATTAAGTTTTATAAATTTTAATGTGTTAAGTTGGCAGCTTTTTCGTATTTCACAGGAAAGGAGTCATATTATTGTTGTGTCTTTGCTAACCATTCACTTAGTGCTGATTATTATATTATTAAAAGTGATTGTTTTTTAATTATGTTTATCACTAGTGTGGCTGGCACCTTTTTTTTTTTTTTACATTTTCATTAAATTTACATTACCTATAATCATAATGGAGGTTTAAACATAATGAAAAAATGATTTAATGATCAAATGAATTATTTGAAATTGAAAAAGAAAGAAAAATCACCAGTTATTTACTAAACAAGAGTATTTTTCATTTTTTGTTTGAAGTTAAAGAAAAGAAAGAGAAGTTTTTCAGCAATATGATATTGTAAAAATTGGACGTGTTGAAAAACTGATTGTACCACTTAAAAATAAAAATAAATCAATTATATATTACACTTTTTTGGAAGGGAATTTTCGGTAAAAGCCTGAAATCCAGGCATGGCCGCTTGGGGCATTGTTTACATGTCAAAATACATTAAAATGCCGTTTCGGCGGCCGTGGCCTTACAGGCTAATACAACATTTACGTATTGTATTAACCCATTGAGCTAGGCCACTTTACATGACATTGCACAAAAATATTATGGCCTGTTTTGTGCTTTGAAGCGATTTACGCGTATTCGTTCTATTCATAGCTGATTACCGTATCGCTTGAGGGTGTTTAAATTTCAAGGTGGTATGACTTTTTCAAATCTCTGTAATAGAGTAATGACATTTCGATTTTAAAAATGTTGTTAATTATTAATAATTGTCATATGGTCCCCATCCTTCCCGAAAAAAAGGTTAATATGTAAAAAATTGGCAAAGTGTATGTTTGAACAGGCTTCGACAAAGCTCGCGCGCTAAGTCACGTTTCAGCGTGGGGAAAATATTCGAGATCACTAAAAGGTCTGAGATGAACATGCAATTTTGAAACTTTTCTTCAGAATTGCCGAGTACAGAAAGTGTGCAAGATTGTGTTTTTGTTTTTTGTTTTTGTCAGGCACACGTAATATCCACTTTTTATTGCAGCAATAAAATCGAATAAATAATTGTAAAAAGTCCAAAGTTTGTGTCTTTTTTTGTTGTTTTTTATTTCATTAGAAATTGACAAGTATTTGGATTCAATTTTTTGCAGCAGGGTTAAAATAAATGATGACTTTGGTTGACTTTTTGTTAAGAATAACAAATTACGAAATACCCCCCCCCCACCTCCACAAGCAGTTTATTGTAGAAGGCTAAAAAAAAAAAAAGTAATTAGAACGAAATAGAAATCAAAGTAAAAAGTGAGAAAAAGTTGTTTAAAAAAAGAAAAAAAGTTAAATTCTTGACTTTTTGATTACAATTCTTTTTCCGAGTGTGTGGGGATGGGTGTTTGAAAACAATTTTTTAATCGGCAAAAACACAAAAATAAATCAGCCAAAAAGATCAAAATTCGAAACAAGTCCCAAAGTTGATTCTCTTTTTTCAGCGCTGTTAAAATAATTGACTATTTTTGTTGCCTTTTTGTTAATAATAACAGTACGAATCCCCCCCCCACTCAAAAAGCTGTTTCTTGTAGTAGCCCAAAAAAAAAAAAAAAGGCTAATTCAAACATAATCTAAATCAAAGTGAAAACAAGTTGTGTTTTTTAAAAAAAAAGTAAAATTAATAATAAGAAGAAAAACTATTTAGTCAAGCCAAAAAAAAGGAAAGGTAGAATTAAGTTCTAAACAAGTCGCAAATAATTGTATTCTATTTTTTCGGCGGTGGGATTTAAACAAATTTTTTGATGTCGTGAAACAGTCCAAATTTTTCAAATGATAAAAAGAAAAAAAAATACAATTAGCAAAATTTGTTGAAAAAATGTCAGTCAGGTTTTAAAAAAACCCACAAAAAGTAACAAAAATGAATATCAAAATTTGTTTAATAATAAAGAAATCATGTTTTAAATGAAATAAAAATTATTCGTTTAATCTATATTAGAAAAAAAAAAAACCTTGTTGTCTAAAAAGAAAAAGTTGCGGCGGCCCGGTAACATTATATTTCATTGATTTTGTCTAGCATCAACGCTCCAAGCGGCTTTGCCCGGATTTCAGGCTTTTACCGAATTTTCAATTAATTCATGCCATCCATATTGCAATTGGTCATGCCATGTGAAACAGGATAATGAAAAAGCCTATGGTAAATTATAAGAACATTACTGTAGAAATTGTTAGACTGTATTTAAATCTTTGTGAACCATGTCAAATGAAGGCAAGCATTCCAAAAACAAGACTTCTTGTGAAACCAATTAAAAGCAGTCAATTCATTTCGAAATCTGAAATTGATCTGATAGATATGCAATCACAAGCAGATGAGGATTATAAATTTATAATGGTTTATCAAGACCATCTTACAAAATTTGTTCAACTAAGAGCTTCAAAAATAAAACCTAAACAAGGAAGTTATTTACCAATTATTGGATATATTTACAATATTTGGAGCAACATGCATCTTGCAAAGTGACAATGGGCTGAGAATTTGCAAACAGAATTATTGAAGATGTCTGCGAAATGTGGGATGAACTTAAAATCATTGACGGAAAACCGAGTCATAAATAGTCCTCAATTGAAAGAGTAAATCAAGACATTGAAAATATGTTATCTACCTGGCTTGAAGCAACCAAATGGTCAGAAGGATTAAAATTCATTCAATTTATAAAAAATAGAATTCATCTTTCTGGAATAGACTGCAGTCCTTATGGGGCTATATTTGGTTGTAAATCTAGAATAGGTTTGAAAGCATACTTGCTAGTTGAAACTTTATCAGAAATCACTAGTGAAGAAGAACTTGAGATGATATTAAAAGATCAATCTAATAGTGTAGCTGAATTCCAAAGAATTGCCTCAGAAGAGGATTGTGATATTACAGCAGACAATAATGATAAATGTGGAAGACTTGCAGTTAATAACTAATGAAGATCTGAGCAAAAATAGAAATGAGTGTTAATCAAATCATAGATCAACCATATTTTTCTGAAATATTGCGAAATGACATGGACAACAGTAAAGGAAAAATATTGGCAATATTGAAAGCAGTGAACAAGACCAAAGAAGTTGCTTCTTTTGCATTTGATGAAATCTGTGAAAAAATCCAAGAAGCTCGAAACTCTGCTAAGGAGAGTTTGATTAAGCAAGTTGGAAAAATGTTATGACTTTCAAAGACTAAATTTCCAATTGCAAATGTAGGAGAATGCATTTCAATAAGGATCCAAGATGTAGATAGAACAAAAGCTGATAACTGGAATATTATTGCTGTTATAATGTCAATTAAAAATATTAACTTATACAAACTTAGTATAAAATATTACATTTTAAACAAATTCTATGCCAGGAATGAATTTATAATCAGCAAAGAAAATTTTATTTCAATTAATGATATTCCAGATATGGAAATAAGTTTAAGAGAATGTGTCACAGGAATTCCAATTTAAGTGGTCAAGGATTCCAACATTGCAATTGCACAGGTGATTATGGCTCATGTCACTGCAAATGTAAAAAATCAAAAATTCTTTGCAATTCTAAATGCCACAAAAGCTCTTCATGCAAAAATAAATAGTTTTGTCCTGTTATTTTATATATAAATTGTTTGTAATTTTATAAAAATGTAAATTTTACCTAATTAATGTTTTCCTATTTGTTTTGTATTCCTTATTTGTATAATTTTATCATAATTTGATAAATAATAGTAAATTAAAAAAATCACTAAATATTAAAATAATAAATAAATAATATTAGAATATATATTTTTATTACATTTACCAGACTTCTGGTAATTATTAATAATTACTTAGTCAATGTGATTTTTATATTTTTTTTTTCACTTTGACCAAAAGATTCGGTATTGTTAATAATAACTTTATCATAATACATATAATTTTATTCTTCATCCTTTCCTTATGTATTGATTTCTACTTTTATATATTATACCATTTTCAACTTCCTTAAACACTTTAAAAATACTATTTTTTATATGAAAACTTTATTCTAACAGTTTTGACTGTTTTGCAGTCATCATCAGAGCTATAATATTCAAATATATAATTATACAATTAATATATTTTATGCACTTTCATATACATAATTAAGTACACAAAATAAAATGTATGTTTTATTTTGTGTATTTAATTATGTATTGTGTACTTAATTATGTATATGAATGTGTATAAAATATATTAATTGTATAATTATATATTTGGATATTGTAGTTCTGATGATGACTGCAGGACAGTCGAAATTGTTAGAATAAAGTTTTCATATGAAAAATAGTATTGTTAAAGTTTTTAATGAAGTTGAAAATGGTATGATGTAACATATATACTGATGTGACAATTTTCATGAATTTTTAGATATAAACAAACAATGAAAGTTTTTAATGATATATTCCATTTATTTTTTAATTTGAGTTCAACTATAATAAAATTAAGCACATAATCAATTAAAAACTGGAGTAGCAACATGAACATACATCATTTAGAATCTGTATTTTATTTTCTGATCTTCTACAAATTAAAAATGGAGAACCACTTCTGGTTTATATGTGATTAGACAAATAAAGTATTGTTGTTGGTGAAGGGTTCAGATTGCTGCTGCAATTACTGATTGGTTGTGTGATTAATTATATCATATTTGAACTCAAAATAAAAAATACATTAATATCTTGATAAAAACTTTTAATGTTTACAATATATATAATATTTAAAGACATGTATATTGTCTATACTAAACAATGTAATTATAAGGAACTTGAACTCAGACTTTCAAATTCCCTATAGTTATTCAATCCAACTTATATAACCAATACACATGACCACATATATGTATGTATGTGGTCATGTGTATCAATTGTATAAGGTGGATTGGAATTTATGGAGTCATGTGTATCTGTTGTATAAGATGGATTGGATAACTATAGGGAGTTTGAAAGTCTGAGTTCAAGTCTCTTATAATATATAATATTTAATTTTTTACACTTACATGATGTAATATATATATAACAAAATAAATGCGTGTTATAGGTACAAATGTAAAACTTTAATATGTTAGAATTAAATATGCACACATTAATTAATAAATTGTTGATATTAGTCATAGAATGATTCAAGATAATTTTTCTTAGATCATATCCATATTATAATTTATAATTAATGTGTGCATATTTAATTCTAACATATTAAAGTTTTACATGAAGTAAATAAAATAGTTTTTTGGTTAAACTGTATGTTAGTTTTGATTAATTCCAAATATTTCCCTAAAATAGCATTCACCATTGTCATGGTTAACTTTTCAGAGAAAAACCATTAGATCTCAAATAGTAACGAAATTGGATGTGAAAGAATGAGATTGAGCATGAAGTAATTGAACATTCAGAATATGTAGAATAACAAAATGTTTATTTTCTTCAGTTTCACCATTAACTGATTTCAAGTTTATATTAGAAGAAAGAGATAAAGTGGTCTCCATAAGGCTGGAATATGTTGTCCTTCATTAGCTTTATTTAAACCAGTTGGTTTTTTTAATATTTTTTTTTTTTTTGATGAAGCACAGTGTATATTATCCTTGTGGAAACCACTTATTGTATCTCTTCTAATATAAACTTGAAATCAATTAATGGTGAAACTGAAGAAAATAAACATTTTGTTAATCCACATAGCCTGAATGCTCAACTACTTTATGCTCAATCTCATTTTTTCCCTCACACTCAATCTCATCATTATTTGAGATCTAACAGTTTTTGTTTGAAAAGTTCTCCTTGACAATGGCTATGTGAAACATTGGGAATTGATCAAAACTAGCACACGGTTTAACCCAAAAACTATATATATATATATGTTATAAATAAATATTAAGTTGTAGCTAGTTTATAGTATATCTACATCAACAGTAGTGTGTATATTAGTTATTACAAAGACACCATCATTTGCCTTTAACTTAATTTTTGTTTATAGAATTAATATTACTATAGTAAATTTTATAAGATCATCTCCAGTTTTATTTTATGTTTGATATTACATGTTGTATATAGATAGCTTGAACAATGAAATAGAATTGTTATGATAAACTTGGCTGTAGCCACAACTCACTATCTTAATCTAGATATTACTTGACATTTTATTTATTTATATTAGAATGCCCTGTCTATTTTTTATTTAATTTATTGCTTTAATAGTTTCTGTTATCTATGATTTTCATTTTATTAATTTGCATTAAATTTGTTTCTTAATTAATAATGCCTTTAATGATTTTTCCCCTTGGAATTCAAATCCATATTAGTTGTTTTGGTTTTTTTTTTCAATTATTTTCTCTCTAATATCTGTAATTATTTTCTTTTATTACTTATATAATGAAGATATTTAATAAGGCTTAGTTTAACAATTTAATTTACCTAATTCATATTATTAGCTTCACTTTTCAAAGCTCTTCAATCTCTACACATCACTTGAATTGTCTTATCAATCATCAGACAACTATTTTTACACTATATTTGGGGTATTAAATTTATTTTCTCAAAAATGTACACTTTAATTAAAATGAAAGATTAAATATATTATAATTTCAAAAATTATAATATATATATTCATTAAACTAAAGACTTTCTTTTATGCATTCTTAGTAAATAAATGTATCTTAAGTTAATACTAAGCACTCACAATAGCTTTTAAATAATGATTAAATATAACTAAAGGCTGAAGCTGTACATTTAATTTTTCACATAAGTGACTTTCAGTTTGAATAAAATTTGTAGCAAAATAAAATTATTTTTGAGCTTAATTATTATTAAAAGGATTTTTATAAATAAAAAATATATATTAAGAACGGGTACTTATCTTTGTACTTTACTAACATGATGTAAACTAATTTTTGCTATAGTGTTAAATTGAAATGAATCGATGAATACAAATGCCATTGGCTGGGATAGCATGCACAAGACATATCAAAAAGTTTCCTTCTATTTGTTCATCTGACATCTTTCTCATATTGTGTAAGAATTTTGTTAGCAGTTTTTTTTTTTTTACTGTTTATACTGTTTTTTTTTTATATATATAATTATTTTATATTCACTTTGGGATTAGAAAACATGGACATCAGAAAAGAAATGATTTTCAAATAAGAAAGCAATAAGACTACCAGAGATCTAAGTGCTAAATATGAAATATCCTTTTAAAAAATGATAACAAAAAATGCACAGATTATAAAGAGAATTTCCAATTTAGCAGTTCATGTTTTAATATCATGGAACAGATAGAAACTCTTGCTAATATGAATAGCAAATAGCAGATCAAAGCACCAATGTAAAAAATTTTATAATTTTAAAAGTTTGATTTTAGTTGTTACTAAAACTGAACTTTTAATTTTATTTGTCCAACATATATATAGAGTATAAAAGTTAAATACAATAAATTAATTTTGTATATTTGTTTACACTTATGTTTATGAGTTTTTTTCTTACAGTTTATATAATTATATTAGTTAGTAATTTTGCTTTAAATTGGAAATCTGAAATGAATTACTTATAGATACATACATTTTATTCTATCATTAAAAACAAGTCAAATGTGTTTGTAAAACTAATTACATTTGTTACATGTGACTCCACTGTATTTAATAATTTCTATAAGTTTTTACAATCAAGAATATAAACCTTTTAAGTTTAATTGCTGTTATATTTTTGCCCATTATTTTTAAAGATACCTTTCAGTTGATCTTGGATGTAAAAAATTTTAAAAATTAGGTATTTACAACAATTAAATTGATTATATATATATAATTATGCTTTAGTATTATTAGTTAGATAATTGATGTTCAAAATTATTACTGTATTTCTATTTAAGAATGGTCAGTGAAATGTCACAGTTCTAAATTTAAAACCCTTTCCCTGGTCTTAGGAAATATTTATTGTTGAATAAATGCTCAAATTAGTTATTAAATTTTAAAAGAAGTGTTTGTGTTTATAGTCAAAGATTGGTTTTTGTTTTTTTAGGGACAAAGATTTCAGAATATGTGACTTGCTCATTATAAAAAATGTATGATTTCTTAATAATTTCTTTAAAATTAAATTTTAAAAAAGATATTGTGCAAATACTATGCAAGTATCTGGGGTTATTTCTCTCACAGAATTGACTAAATGTTAAGATATTTACAACTTTTTTCCATTTATTCCTAATTTATTCATATATTAAAATGAAATTAAAATAAAAATATTTCAAAATACATCTATTAATGTGCTAGTACTTATTGAAATGGCTGCAGAAAGGAGTTTGCTATTAACTGAAAGGAGACCCTTTGATTCCTCTTGGAGGCCTTAAAGGAACTGAGCAGGGCAAATTCCTAATATCCACTCCATACATTCTTGTCATTGCAGCTGTTATTATTATGTGATTATTCATATAGTATACGAACGTGGATGGGCTGCTCACCAACATGCATTAGCCAGTGTGGTGAGTTTATTGGTTTTTTACCTCTGAATTTAAGATCAAGAAACACTATGGTCTTTCTTCTCAGTTGCCTGATAAGGCAGAATGAATGTTTGTGTAAATGATAAATATTTTTCCAATACATATATACAATTATGACAGACAAAAATAAATCATAGCCCTTATTTCCAGGAGGCTGTAAAGTCACCAACCAAAGCAGCGGTTGATGGCCAAAGGTGGAGGGTGCTAAGCATCCCCTGATTGCGGACCCAGGCTGCTATTTGATGATAACTTTTTATTTAAGTACTTACAACTGCAGATCACTTTCAAGTAAAGTAAGATTACAAAAATTAGAAGAAATATTGATCGTGTGTCAGACAGAGTGGCAAGATTATTATACAACTTAATAGCAGATATCAAATGCAGATAATTCAGGTTTATGCCCCAACAAGTTCTCATAGTGATGACGTAGTAAAATATTTTTATTTGGAAAAACAAAAGGCTTTTGATCAGAGTAAACAACATTTTAAAATTGTTATGGGAGACTTTAATGCTAGAATTGGTAAACAAATGAAAAATGAAAGTGCTGTAGGTAATTTTGGTTATGATAATAGAAATGAGAGAGGACATAGACTTGTGGAGTTTGCAGAAAAAGAAAAACTTTATATTATGAATTTTTTTTTTTTTTGAGAAAATGTTAAAATGAAATGGACATGGAAGCATCCAAATGAAGGTACAGCAGAATTGGATTATATTTTGACTAACAGAAAATACATATTTTAAGATTGCAATGTTCTTTATAAATTTAACAGAGGAAGTCATCATTGATTAGTAAGATGTAAGATATGTGTTAATGCAAAACTAGAGAGACAAAAATTATTAAGAAAAACAATATTTACAGTTGATATTCCTAATCTTCAGAAACATTCTAATGAATTTAAATTAGAACTTACAAATCAGTTTCGAGTATTAGTAGATTTTGAACATGATTCAGATTTGAATAAAATTAATATTAAAATAACTGATACACTTTTAAAAACTGCAACAAAGATAGCTGGTAGAAAAAAGCAGCAATTGACCAATAAAATTTTTACTGAAACTAGAGAATTTATGAAGAAAAGAAGGAATATGAAGATATACAAAATTGATGCATTAAAAAGGATTGAATATCTCGAATTTTGTAAAATGGTGCGAAAAAGAGTTGAAAATGATATAAGAAAGTGTAACTGTGAACTAGCAAGAAAAACTGTAGAAGAAAATAAAAGTCTCAAGAATGTAAAACAACATTTTGGTATTGGTAGGAAATTTATATCTGCAATAAGAAAAAAAAATGGAATTATTAGTAAAAAGAGTGATGACATCATGAAATGGGTAGAAGACTTTTATCAAGAAGTATATAGTAATAAATAACAAGTACCTCTTATATCTATTACATCTTCCGAATTGCTCAGAATTTTAAATGAAGAAGTGAGACATGCAATTAAATGTATGAAGAAAGGAAAGGCTCTAGGTAATGATGGAATTATAATTGATATATTAAAAGAAGCAGATGAAGAAATAGAAAAAATATTAATAAAGTTATAAGTTATAGAAAGGACAAATGAATATGAGTTGCCATTATGTTTTGGATTTGTAGATTATGAAAAGGCATTTAATTCTATTAACATTTCTTCAGTGATTAAAGCATTGGATCATCAAGGTATAGATCCAGGATATCATCATATTTTAAAGAATATTTATAAAAATGCAACAGCAACAATTAGATTAATAATGATACTGGGGAATTCAACATTGAGATGGGTTAAGACAAGGTGACTCCATATCTCCAAAACTTTTTACAGCAGTGCTGCAAGAAGTATTTTGTGGATTAAAATGGGAAACTAAAGGAGTGAAAATTAATGGAGATTATTTAAGTCATTTAGATTTTACAGATGATATAATTGTTTTTGCAAATACATCATCTGCAAAATCTAAATTTCAGAGCTGCAGGAAATGTTGCAGGAGTTATCAGATGAAAGTAAGAAAATAGGACTAAAGATAAATGTTAAAAGACTAAAGTAATGTTTAATTGATTTGCTCAAAATATGAAAATGAAGATTGATTATGACGAATTAAAAGAAGTTAACAGTTACACAAATACCGTGGTCAGATTATTAAAACAGTTGGAAACATAATGGATGAAATTAATCATAGAATTAAACTTGGTTGGAGTCCTTTTGGTAGAAATAACTTGATACTAAAAGGAAATATGCCTATGTGTTTGAAAAAAAAAAAGGTTTTTAACAAATGTGTTTTACCAGTTCTTACTTATGGATCTGAGACTTGGACACTTAATAGAAGAGCAATACAGAGCATTCAGACCACTCAAAGAAGTATGGAGAGATGCATGTTGGGAGTAACAAGAAGTGATCAAAAACCCAATGTATGGGTAAGAGAACAAACAGGTGTTACTGACCTCATTGAATAAATTAAAAGATTGAAGTGGAGTGGGGCTGGACATATTGCTAGAAGAGGTGATAATAGATGGACAATTGAAATCTTAAACTGTATTCCAAGAGATTGTAAAAAACCCATCAAGAAACCACATGTGGAATGGATGGATGAAATAAGAAAGTGTGCAGGGGTGATGTGGAGAAGAGAAGCTCAAGATTAGAGAAGATGGATTGAACTTGGAGAAACCTTCATCCTGTAGTGGATTCATAATGGTTGATGATGATGGTGACTTATTTTAATAATATTTTGTTAAATATTAGATTTTTTCCCCAGTGTCTGTCAGAATTAAAATATTATATTTTACTTGATATTATACACCACAGTATCTTGTCTATGGCTGTTTCATTTAATATTTAATTGTGACCGGCAACAAACAGGTTTGGCTATTGAACAGATAGAATAAGAGAATTATTATAATCGGTATATAACTTTGGTGAGATACTATATAGAAAGGAGTTAAAAGAATTGGGAAAGATAAATTTTCTTACTATTTGGAAAGTAAAGCGTGCTCTTAAAAATTTAAACTCACATAGTCTTTATACTTTAAAATAAGAAATTATTTAAGAAATTTTGTCATATAATTTTTATCCGATGATAAGAAACAAATCCTTCTAAAATTCGTGTTAAGGATTTATATTTCCTTTTCTTTTTTTTTTTAAAGCAAGATATAATTTTTTTAATATTAAACAGTATACTATTAAGCCCAGCAGTGTAAGATTACTGTATATTTTAATATTTTTACAAATCATGCTATATTTAACAAGACAGTTCAGAATTTAAATAATTCTGTTTGTATAATAGTTAAGTCAAGCAAACTGTCACACATTAATAGATCCAGATATGAGCCAATGATCCAGAATTGAGTCAATGATCTTGTTAATGAGTGTAAAAAAATAGGATTCATATGCAATTAATTTTGATGTTGAATAAAATCAACCAGGGTTATATATCAGGGTGGGCATGCATGAAGTCAATGAAAGCTGCATGCTGGTTTTTATATATTGTAAAAAGCCATACCATATTATTTAAGTACAGAAAAATAAATACATATAGTCAAATTTTATTTAACTTGATATGATGACATATGCTACACAAATTTTAAGTACTGTATAAAATGCATAAGAAAATATAATTAAGAGAAAAAAAATAAAATACAAAATAATTATTTTAAAATTTTAATAATAAAAATTATAACATTTAATGAAGACATTTGGTCAAATCTTTGAAATTTGGCATATAATTTATTAAAGCTGTTTGCAGCAATTCTGTGAGATGTTGATTGGTCACCTGTGAATGATATTTTGACTTCACAAACTTCATTGTGGAATACAATTCACAGCAATATATTGCACCAAAAATTGAAATTAGACAGTAAGTAGCTTTCTTTAACTGTGGATATTTTGATTCTGGCAAAAGTTTCCAAAATTCAGTTAGAGAACTAGATTTGTGATGCATTTGCAATGCCTGATCCTCTTTCAGCTCTAATAACTCCAATTCCCAACTGCTTTTTTGACAAGTATTATTTCAAAAATTGGAAATCCATCTTCAATAATATCACAAATAAATGGGTTCACAAAATATGCAAATGTAGATTGAAAACTTTTCAAATCTTCAAACCTACATTTGAAATATGCTTGCAATCCTTACATATTTTTCTTTATATTCATCTAATTTTTCTTCTTTGATTTTACTTATATTTACTTTTACTCATGGAAAAATCATTAAATATTCTGAACTTGAGATTGTGCACAAAAAACTGAAGTTTAACTTCAAAATTAAATACAGTTTGTGACAAATCACTAATCATTTTTTCATTTCCTTTTAAAGCCATATTAATGTTCCAAAATATCTGTAAGGAACATTAATTTAGAAAGCCAAGTTTTATTTCCTAATTCTGGATATTTTTTCTTTTTCATTTTAAAATTGTTATGATAAGATTTAAAAGTTCCACAAAATGGCTAAAAAGAAATTGTAAGTTGACAGCTATCTTATAACAGACCATAAGGAGATATTACTGGGCAATTCATCTGTTTTGTCATTTAGCTCTTATAAAAAGTTCTTAAATTGATGGTGTGTTTTGTCATTTGTTCTAATTAAACTCACATTTTGTAAAACAATCTTCCACACATTTTTATATTTAAGTACTTTGCTATGAAATGTTCATGGTGAATTACACAGTGAAGAGGTACAAAATGTGGAATTTTAGGATCGTTTAAAAGACCAATAACACCTTGGTTTTCCCTATCATTGAAGGGGCTGTGTCAGTCACAGCACTAAGAAGTTTATCATGAGACAATTCAAACCTGTTCATTACTTCATCAAGTGCATTTTTGATATCAATACAGCTAGTTGTTTCAGTAAGAGCTAGTAGATCTAACATTTCTTTCTTCATATTTATATCTCCAGATACATAGTGGACAAAAATGGAATGTCTGTAGATTTGTTGAGAACTAAACTGAAGGGTGTACAATTTTTCAAATCACACATCAAACTATTTTCAACATTTTTATTAATTTCACTAATATGATGCTCAATTGTACGACATGACATAGGAACTTGTGTGATCAATTTATACAGTTTTGTATTATCTGGATCCCAAACATTAATTGCTTCTTCCAAGTTTCTTTTAATAAATTGTCCATATGGACATTTGGCATGAGCAATATTCAAACCTACCAAAAGATCAGATTTGTTGGCTGTGTCATCTTCATGCCTAAAATAAATTAAAAGCTCTTGATTATGAAGATCTGATTGCAATGACTTAGTTTCTCTGTTTGCAATTTTGAATTGTATGGATATTGAATTGAAAAATGGGATGACTTACTTTGTGGTGTGGACTAAATTGCCTTCTTTGTAATTTGCAATTGTTACTTTTCAAATAAGTCACAATTTTCAGTTACTGTCAATAAAAGCAAGTTTTTCTACCATTTTTTCTAAAAGCTTCTATTTTTTTTTTTCATATTTTGATATTGTCTGAGGCCATGTTAATAAAAAATTTAAGTAAATTTATTTCCAGTCTGAAAGAATTAATTAATTAATTAAAATAAAAATGTCTAAATATTAATTCTTGTTTTAAAAGATTTGTAAGTGGCTAAATGGTGCTTCAGATTGTCGAAGAAGCAGGAATCTTAAAATAAAATAAAAACAAAAACAATTTAGAATAATTAAAAGCTATTTTGGATTATATTTCTTTTTAAATGTTGATATTTTCCTGAAAATTCTTAAATGCCTGTTTTATTATTTACCATCAAAAATTAGAAACGACATAACCCAAATCAAGCAAATGCTTTCCAGTTTTCTTTTCAAGAGGTTTTTATATAATTATTTTAAAAAAAAAAAACATGAAACTCTAATGCACTAATTATGAACAATTAAAATAATTTTCTTAACCTGTACACATTTTTAAAAAGCATGTGCCATGCAGCGGAAAAATTACACATAGGCTAATAAAACAGCCTACTTACCAGATTTTATGAAAAAATATGAAATAGAACATTTAATTGATAGAAAAACTATCACTGAAATATACAACCACAAAACTGCACAAATCATAAATATACACATGTGATCATGAAGTAATTTTTATAAGATGTGTGTGCTAATATATCTGAAAATAGTATGTATATACACATACATGAAATAATTTGTAATAAAATAAATAATAAAAGTGTTTGATAGAAATTTCTATCACACTAAAAATTTTTGTGAAATTAAAAAAAAAAAATTAAATAATGAAAATAAAATCAGATTTCAATAGGAGCCACACTTAACTCAAGATTAAGAGTCATAAGCAACTCTAGGGGCGACATTTTCCACCATTGTTGTATATAAAAATAGCTTTTGTTTTTTCTTTATTTTTTTATGTGGCACGTTATATATACCTCAATAATAATTCAGTGATCTTTTTTTTTAATTATTGAAAAACTTTATTTTATCTTTAATTATTAGAAAAAATAAATAAAATATAACTATTTCAATAGTTATTTAAAAGAGAAAAAATCTTAAGTATTAACAATAAACTGAAATTTCCTTACTTATCTTTGACATGTATTGTTTTGCTATTTATAATAAATATTATATTTAGAATTACATATAATTTCCATATCATGATATTTGTAAATGTTTTTTTAAATTCGTAAATGGCATTAAATTTTATAACTTCAAACTTTTTGTGCACTATTATATAAGTATTAGATATTTATTTTAATAAAATCCCTATCTAGTGCCTATTCATCCAATATCCCCAGACTAGTTTCTGGCTTGGGGTCTTCATCAGTGAGGAGCCTTGGATCTGAGAGCACTGCACCTAGATCTTAGGATCTAAGTATTAGATATTTATATAGTTAAACATTATAGGCTGAACAAAAAAAAATTGTTATTACAAATAATTGCTGAAACACACAGGTTTATTATATACCTGTGTTTATATGTGTAATATGTAGGGTATATGAGCACGGACTTTCACATGCCCCACCACTCTCCGCACTATCTCATAACACTGATACACTTGAACACATATATGTTGAAAAGATAAATAATCACCAATATATGTATTTCATGCTAAACTAGCAATCATCAGTTGGTCCAGATTACCATCTCTACACCTATATGCTTTAAGTGCTCAGATAATTTTCAATTGGATGGACGGTTGAAGAGTTGGAGTGTGGAGTAGATTGAAGCCTGTCCATTAAAGTATGAGGATTGGTAAAAATTATGTAATATTTAAAAGGTAATAAATAAATGATGATTATAAGTTGTATATATAGAATGTAAATTATATGTTCATGTACATTTATTTATTTTCATATGTTTGTATTATCTTGTAGTTCTGAAGAAGATTGCTGCGGCAATCGAAACCGTAAACTGTAAAAGATGGTGGTAAATAAAGCATTGTGTAACAGTAGTAAAGTGCATGGATGATTTAGCATTACTGTATATGGTATACATTTGGCAATGCAATAAGAAAGAATAATTATTATAAAATGATAATGATGACAACTGATGCACCTATTAAAGGATAGACACTACCTTTAGTAATAGGTATGCAGCAATATGGTGAAGATTGAAAAAATTGTTTCATCCTGGGATCCATATCAACTGATAGAGGAACAAGGCAACAAATTTTGCAATTACATTTCTAAAATTATTACATGTGATAAAATTTATATTACTTTTTATGATGGGACAACACGTCAAGAAAGTAGAATATGCAGATTTGAAGATGACCCAATGTGACCATGGTGAAATGACAACCTTTGATAAAAAAAAGTAATGTACATTATTTTCTTCAGAAGTACAGGATTGGTGACATTTCCATGACCTGAGAGTAAAAACCTTAACATTCCCTCATAAAAATATTTCTTCTCAGAGTGCTGTAGCAATTTCAAACTTCAGTGGTCCATAACAGGAATTATACTTTTTTTTTAATTTTGGACTGCATAAAATTTTTAGAGAGCAACATTTAAGTCTTTTGACATTGTGAATTCATTTTTGAAATTGTCTCCTATTTATTATGCTTTAAGAAAGGTTTTATTTATTTATTCTATTAGAATATCAATTTTTTCAGATATATTATTATTTGCTGGTTCTTATTATTCTCTATTACTACATAAAAATTTATTGGCAATTTATTAAACTATACACAGTGATGAACTTTGTGCCTGCAAAATTTTGAATGCTTTTGTTTTTTAAAACTCTAGTTAAAACTCTTATCATAAAATTATTTTCATCATCAAACATACTTCATAATAATGTTCAGTTCTCTGTGTACAATCTTACTGATAACTGATAAATGTAAATAGATATGTAGGCTTTGTTTAAGAAAAAAATCATTCTACCAATGTATAATATTAAAAAACACTGTAACAGTATATAATTAAATTTTTATTTAATGATTTTATTAAACTTTCAATGTCTTGCTAATGATTCTCACATTATAACACGTCAACTTCAAATGGAGAACTAACCCATTGATTGGGTACTACGTTTGTTAAATAAAGTTTAAATTACATATTCTGGTATAGTGTTTATTATATGTAATACAGGCAAATATTGAAATTATAATGGGAATTATTCATGTATTTATTTGTAAGTATTTCAGCTAAAATATAACCAGGCAATAGCCAATTACAAATTAGCTATATAGGCTGAAGTCATATTATCTAGAAATAGTACTTTATTGTCTGATTTTCTTTAAGCCAAAAATCTACTCACTTTTAACTTTGTAGGCAAACCTCTCCATATAGTATTGCCATTCAGTGCAAGCCAGAGTAAGAAATTGTGGTCATGTGATGTTTATTGGCTTACTCCAGATTTTATAAGAGTTTTTTTTTTAAGTGTCATAGCATCGGCCGGGACGCGAACCTGCAACCCAGGCAACTGTTCTGCAAGTGTAAGGCAGTCACGCTGACCTCTCAACCACCAATGCAAGACTGATTTTATAAGAGTTATTGTGAGAAAATGGAAGAATCTCAACTTCTTAGATATGTTTCACACATAAACAAGTCTCTTTCATAAAAACTTAATTAAAACAGACAAAACTCTGATTATGTGATGTTTAGTGGTTTAAAAACTCAATTAATAATGATTAAATTTTCAAGGACTTGATAGATATATGTATTGAAATTATAAAGGGAATTTTTCTTATATTTATCTAGAAATATTTCAACTAAGATATGTCACAGCTGATTACATACTGGTTGTGAAGGCTGAAATCACATTAGTAAAATGGTAAAATATTATTTTTAGATAAGAGCCTTCACAACCAGTTTGTAGTCAGTTGATGTGTTTTGGTTACATCTTAACTCTAATATTTCTAAATAAATATTTGGAAATTCCATTATAATTTTCAATATTTATATCTATAAAGTCTGTAATAATTATTATATATTTACACACGTATGGATTGAAGGTGATCATAGAAATATGATATCTCTTTCACTAATAGTAAATGACACATTGTATTGCTATTATGCCTCATATCAAGCTAATAGAAAGATACTCATTTTCTAATTAATGCTGGGTGGTTTGCTGAGATGATAGTAGACCTGTTCCTTAAAACAAATATCAGTCTATTTGTAATCTGAAAAATATTTAAAATTTACTTGGATTCAAATCTTAGACTATAGTATGGCAAGTGATTGCAATAATCACTTTGCTATGAAGTTCTTATATATAGATGGTTTACTATTGATCTACAAATCTGATTTTCCAAGTTCAGATTAAGGATTTTTTCCAAGGTTTAAAGAAGTTGCATAATTAATATATAAATATAAGGATATGCATATTTTTATAGCCTCAATATATGCCCCCCCCCCCAATGTTTCCAAAGCAATATAAGCTGCTGGAAAGTTGAACATTTTTAACCTATAAATTTTAACTTCTATTGGAGATGCGTTTACAAAATGGAAATTTTCCAATTAGTTTGATCTTTGAACTTTATAAAATGTAAATAGTAAATAAGAGTAACTAATAATTAATATCAGCTTTATTACTTGATATATATAGTTTTATACATTATATTAAACATTTGCTTTTATGTTCATACAGCATATTTATAATCAAAGTAAAAAAATATCTCTTAACTTTCCACACCACCACTTTCTTGTTATTTTCTAATAAAGTCATTTTGTCTTTTTTTTTTTTTTTGCAATGAGATTTCTAATAGTTTTTTGATAGCATTTACATAAACAGTAAACGGAAATGTATTTTAAATATTATTCATTTCTATTTTCCAGAAAAAAATGAAAACCATAAAATTCAAAATAATTAATTAAGAGGGTTGATCATGATGCTCAAACCATTCATAATATGATATAACAAGAGCAGCTATCTACTCTAATGCCATCTATAATAATCTTGAAACTTTTTTAGGCATATACAGACCCATGAAGTTGTGCTACCTAATCCTATAGATGTTATTTTTGTACCAATTTATAAAAATAAAAGGAATATTTGTGATGGAATATCCAATACAGCAAAAATACATTCATTGATTTTTGCTAAATTGCTTTTAGTTATGGTTCAATTATTACCAGAGAATCACTGAGGTTTTAGAGAATCTGAAAATCATTATAATCATAATTTTCATTGTGAAGTAAATATATAAAAAAAGTGTTTGTGAACAAAATGTGGGTTGTATTTAAATTTTATAGATTTGGTTCAAGCAATTAATTCAACTGCAGGAAAAGATTTGTGGCAATGTTTGGAATTAATTGGTTAGTCATTGAAGTTTATTCATATCACACAGCTTTTATATAATGGAATGTTGGAAAAAGTTGTTATTGCTAGAAGAAAATTTGAAATGAAAACAGACATTTTATGATAATGATCTTCGAATTTATAAGTAACTTCATAAAGTGAAGTTGTTGTTTTTTTAATAGAATTAATTAAAAGTCAAAAACAAAATTTCTAGATTTGCTTATATTAATGATTGTGTTATTTTTTCTAATTCAAAAGATTATCTCCAAAATGTTTTTAACGTTTTAAATTTGATCTATAAAGTAATCAAAAATTAAATTTTTTGACAATTAGTTTTTCTGCATAATATTTGGTGTTGAACTTTTTACTTTCTTCATTATTATATTAATTAATTAATCTACAAACTTAAATTATTTTCTAGGATAGATCCATTATTAATAAAATTAAATTAAATATTACATTTATCTTATGCTAATGCTTGCGTTCTCTTAATCTATTTTATTTAAACAATCTCATCAAATCTTTAATAAACTTTAATGATTAAATTAATTTTTATAATTATATGACTGATATTTTTGGTGTTATATAAGAATTCTTGTTTTCTATTTTGTAGTGCAATGCGGATATTGCTTGCCAAACTGCCACGCCCATGGATTGTGGATGAAAAGAAAGATGATGGGTACACTGCTCTTCATTTGGCTGCACTCAATAATCATGTGGAAGTTGCTGAATTATTAGTACACCAGGTAATCATAAATGTTTTACTACTTTAGTTTATTTACTGTAGTTCATCTTTTAATATAAAATATACTATTTTAACCTACATGAATATACTTTGTGTGTGTATGTGTTATATTCTCTACTTTTAGAAGGTTGGGAATACCTAGGCAACAGAATCCTACACCCAAGTAATAACACAATTATCATATGTGTCACGAGGTTGCTTGCTATTTAAAATTGAAATAGGATATAGCTAATAATATTGTGGTTACAGTTTAAAGTGAAATAACTTATAAGAATTGATAGGTTTGCTTTTTAAGGGAACTTTTGGAAAGTAGAGATTATTTACTCCTGTCTCTCAATCTTTGGTAAAGCAATAAATCATTGATTACCAACACCATTGTTTGTCATTATTTTTTATGAAGTATTAATTGTTTTACATATATAAGAAACAGTTCTTCATGTGAGGTTAATATGATTTTTTTAATGTATTGTTGAAATTGGTTGCATTAATTTTTATTAACTTCAATATTAATTAACTTAAATTGTACATTACATTTCAATATGTAAATACGTTTTTTAAATACAGTTTTTAAGAAAAAAAAAAGGAAAGCTTGAACATGTAGTTTAATTAAGTTTGTTTCATATACTGCATATCAAATGAACAATAGATATTTAATAAATTATTTAGAAATGAATTGAAAAATCTTTTAAAGTATTTTTTCCATAAAAATCCAATTTTATCATCAATCAGAAGCATTTTTTGTTTTTAAGTTGTTAATTTACATCACATTTCAATTATTATTGTATGCTAAATAGGAAAAAGCATTGGTATATTATTTGTTGATTTATTTATTTTTAATTTAAAAATATTAATGGAGTACTTTGGACAGATAATCATGTCTATTAAATTACAAGCATCATTCTTTCAAATAATGAACATTATAAAGTTTAAATAGTAATGTAAATTAAACATGAAAATTAATATCTAAGCTATTTAAGTTTTATCATTTGAAAGAATGACACTTATGATTTAATAGAAGTTGATTTGTTTATGCGTAGAGAGCAATGCTCAAAAATATTTGAAACATAGTTTCCAGTCTGCCTGAAGTAACTGGTCAGTCAAAACCCATCATGGAAACAGCTTTATTTTTGATGTTTTTTGGAAATGAATGTTTTCTAGTGAAAAATAATTAATTTTGATTAGACATTTTTAAAAATGTATTTATTTTAATTTAAAAGAATTTGAACATACTAATATTATTGTTGAGGGTAATTAATTTCATCAGTAAATAGTTCAAGAAATAAACTCCAAAACATGTTTTACATCTAAGGATTTGCATTGAATAAATTTATTTAATTTCGTTGCTATTGGCTTAAGTAAAAAAAATGTTTATGTAGAATGGAGATTTTAATTTTTGTTTTGATCAACAACAAAAAAATGTATCTTCTAGTGAATGTGTTAGAATGATTTATAAATTAAAAGCATGTTTAATTACTGTTTGATAATTAGTTTTTATTTAATATAGGAAATTTTTATAAAGAACCTCAAAATTATTATTCAGTCCTGGTCAGTTCTTAATGCATATTGGATGATATGCTTAAATATATAGAATATTAGGGGTATGAAAAAAATTATCTAATAAATATTTTCATTCGCATTGTTTTATTGTTATTGTTTTAAAGTCAGGGAATTAATTTCATTAGGCTTTCTATTTTATTTTTTTTTCAGATTCTCTTTTAGAGTGACTATATTAAAAAATGAGGGTGGAAGTCATTTGTATATGTTTTCAAAATAATGGCAATCATGTACCCACGTATTTTGTTAATAAACTGAGTTTATTAAAAAAAAGTCATAATTTTTCTTATGTATAGATAATCATGTACAATCCTATAAGAAATTTTGTATTCATTATGTATGGTGAAAATGTAAACTTCAAATGAATATAAGCTTTGTTTTAAAAATGCAGGCTGTCTCCAATTATGGCCAAGGGGATTTACCCTTGATTGTAATATCTTGTTGTCTTATTACTCTACTATTTATTTAATGACTAGGAGTCTATAAGTTGAAGTTTTGAAGTCTGATACCAAAGATATCTTTTTTTTTTTGCATCTTACAACCAATCCCAACATTAAAAATATACAAGGAATGAAAGCAAGACCCCAGATTGCATTGCGGGAAGTTGAGGATAAGTAGATTTATCCAATTGATCCCCCCTCCCCAGACTTCATCAAAATTCTCCTCGCCAAACTTAGATATGGGAGGAATATCAAACATGATAATGATTGTCACATTTTATTTATATATTCAAGTATATTGCTGATATATAGTATATATATAACATTAACATTTCAAAACAATCATAATGAAATTCACTAGCTTAACCTTTGTAGCTCAGCTGCTATTTTCAACCATTGAGTTCTTTTAAAAACACTATGATATAAAAAATGCAGTCATAAGCATGAGAACTGGACTGATTATTGGAATCTATAATATGATTGGATTTATTACCATTTATACTTTTTTTAATCATTGGAAAAGTTTGTGATTGACAGTAAACAAAAGATACTATTGACTAAGATTATTTCTTCCATCTGTGAATCATTATAGTGAATTTGTCTTGATTTGAACAGTGACCTCACAATATTTTTTGGATGTAATCTTTTCTCTTTATCGATGAACATAAACGTGACAAATTTGATTTGATTCATCTTGCAGATAAACTTTAAAATGCTAATGTTCTTCTTCATACAACTTTCACATGAGACTGGTATTTCAGATTTACCATTCTTTTTGGTTAATAACTATGCATCAATTTGTCTTAAGTAGGCAGCAAAAGAAACTTGGGATACCACTACAATTCTCACCATCAGAAAATTAAAAAGACTTTAAGTAATTGTAATGTTTTATTCACTGAGTTATGATGGGCTATTAGAGATGCCTTTGCTTTGCTGCAGAATATTTACGATGTTTTTATCACATACATTTAAAGCAGCTAAAATATATTGGAGTGCCATCTATGGAATAAAATGTGAATTAATATTATAATTTTGAATTTTAACCCCTTATTTCAATCAGGTATTGAAAATTTAAAGTGAGACATGGATATGTACAATCATGGTTCAGAGATCTCTCATCTCCTGATCATTTGTGGTATTTTTTAAAATTCTTTCTTTCCGTTCATTAATAATCTGGAAAGGAAATAGCCTCGTTATAATGTGAAATGTCGTTGTTAATCATACAACTGTTTGACACAAAAGTCTTTTAATAACTCTTATTTCTAATTAAAAAAATAATTGTTGTCGATTATATTATGTCATATCTATATTAGTATGATTTATTAATAATTATTTATACAAACAAAACAAATGCCTTTTTGTACCAGTATGAAAAAAAATATGGATAAAAACTTTACAAAAATTTTGATTAATTAATTTTAATTAAATCTATTCAAAAAATTAGCATTGCCTGCTAACAATAATTTGTTTTATAGAATAAATTTATTTTATCTTTTTCAAAAAAATTCTGCATAATTTTTTTTTTTCTGTATTTATTATAGTAGTTTTTTTTTTTATGTAGACGTATGTATTAATAATATCTCAAACCATCTGTCATATAATTTTATGATTTTAATTAAACTTTTTTTAGTTTATACATGTAAAAAAAAAATATGTTTTTCCTTGTATGTATATTTCTAAACAACAGTTCTGATAATGTGTTTTGTATGTATATAGATACATCATCATCACTTAAATGTGCTAACTAACTGTTTCGACAATAGTGAAGTCGAATTTACTTAAAATAATTTTATTTTTCTCTCCAACTTTATTATTACCATTAAAACTATGTAATATGGCTAAGTTATACTGGTTGAATAAGTAAAACAGAGGGGAGAGCAATAATTAAGAAGTCAAATCCTTATTAAAATAAACAAAGACTAGCTTTTATAGCACTGATAGCCCACATGCTTAATAATAGAGTCATATGTGATCAACGTTAAATGTTTGAGAGCTACAAGTCATAAATACACATTTTTAATGTTATATTTTGTTACAAAATTTATTTTTATCAATATTAAGACATGTATGTACATTATAATTTTTATTCATGTATAGTACAGTAAACAGTTTTTAATCTGTTAATTTGTATTAATTGCTATAATCATAATTACTAAGACTCACATATAATTAAAACAGAAATAATTTACGAGTGTTATAAATATAGTTATTAAACTTTTAATTTGTATTAATTGCAATAATTACAAGTACAAACACGCACACACACGTATATAATTAAAACAAGAAAACTACTCTCTCACAAGCTATGAATAAATAACCCTCCCTACATTAGCAAAGGATTAAAAAATAGGATGAAACACTTAGTATTTAAACTTATATTGGTTTTAGTAACATCATTTTCAACCATTATTGATCCACTGCAGAATGAAGGTCTCTCCAAATTCAATCCATCTTCTCCAATCTCTACCCTCTTCATATCACTCCAGTACACTTCCTTATTTCATCCATCTCATATATGGTCTCTTTCTAGGTCTTTTACAATTTCTTGGAATACTGTTTAAGATTTCATATGTCTTGTTGTTACCTCACCTTGCAATATATCCACTCCAATCCCATTTCAGTTTCTTAATTCTTTCAATGATGTCAATAACACCTGTTTGTTATTTTACTTATGTATTTCATTTTCGATCTCTTCTTGTTACTCTTAAAATGCATCTCTTTATACTTTGTTGAATGATCTGAAGTTTCTGTATTTCTCTTTTTTCCAAGTATCCAAGTCTCAGATTCATAAATAAAAACTGGTAACATGTTTACTAAAAATCTTTTCAAACACATGGGCATTTGATTCTATAAGCATTTCTTCGGTGATTTAAGCATTGAATCATCAAGGTATAGAACCAGGATATTGTCATAGTCTGAAGAATAATTATCAAAATGCAACAGCAATAATTAGATTACATAATGATAATAAAAAAATTAACATTGACAAAAGTGTATGACAGGGTGACTTCGTATCTCCAAAATTTTTTACAGCAATTTTGCAAGAAGTATTTTGTGCATTACAATGGGAAACTATAGGAGTAATGGAGATTATTTAAGCTGTCTAGATTTTACAAATGTTGTAGTAGTTTGTGCAAATAATACTTTAGAACTTAAAGAATTGTTGCAAGAGTTATTAAATGAAAATATGAAATTAGGATTAAAAGTAAATATGAAAAAGATTAAAATAGTGTTCAATGGATTTTCTCAAAAGAAGAATATCTTGGACAGATTATTACTGTAAATGGAAATATAATGGATAAAATTAATTATAGAATTAAACTTGATTGGGTGCGTTTAGTAGAAACAACTTAATATTAAAAGGAAATATGCCCATGTGCTTACTAACACAGGGAGGATTATTTATCCAAAGCTTATAAGGAAATAATATACTTCCATTTCATATACATTAAGCTATCTTTATTTGATATTTATAATTATCATCTTCCATTTGATTATTAACATATGATTATTAAAAATGACATTTATAATTTTAAAATTATTAATGACATATTTATATTTGTCTAATACATTACATGCATTCTGAATTTCCAACAGTGTAAATAAGAGAAGACTTTGAAAAGTGCAGGTTTAAAGAATAGATGAACCTTTCTATCTTTATTGTTAGCAAAGTAGGTATGATTATTTGTACATAACTTATGTCAAAATGATTTCCAAAATCTTTCTTGGTTATTGTTTTACCTATATTGAGCATTTTTAATATGGTAATGAACTACAAAAACATCTAAGAAAAATGTGCAGATTTGCAAATCGCTTATAAAAATGAAAACTTTAAATACTTTTTATATTGGTTGTGTGAAAAAAGCTCAGTTAATACATTTCTGAGTCATATATGACTCATGATCTGTGGATGGCTATCTTTATTCTATGATAGGAACTTTTCTGAAATTTGATTGATATGGAAAACATTTATCTGTTAGAGAATTAGAAAGTAAGAAAGCTTTTATTATTATTTGTATCTTGAAAAGTGGTCATAAAATTATGAAATCTTGAATACAGAGGGAGGGAAGCCATTACCCTCTTTCTTAGCTTATAGTCCAGAGGAAAGCTAATACTAATCTGAGCATTTATAAAGACTTAACTATAATTTAAGTTTTGATTGTGCTGTTGTCATTAAAATAGTATTTATGCATGCAAAATAATAATTTGATTTAATAATACATGTATATTTATATAAATTTATCTGGTATGATCTAATATTTTGACTAGCTTAGGACTATCCTGCTTCTGATATTCTTAAGCCCTGCATTTAAACAAATCATCTTCAAGATATCCAAAGTTCTATTTTTCTTCAAAATGTGTTTAAAAAAAGTTTGCTTTCATACTTTGGCTTTAAAATATAAAAATTGGAGGATGAAGTAGTGCTGTTTTGATATTAAAAATAAACAATTCAAAACAAAGCAAAACTCTCCATACAGTAGTGCCATCTTGTGCCAACAAGAGCAATCAATGGATGCCAGAAGGCTTGTGCATAAAATCCCTATCTAGTGCCTACTCATCCAATATCCCCAGACTAGTTTCTGGCTTGTGGCCTTCATCAGTGAGGAGCCACAAGCTAGAAACTAGTCTGGGGATATTGGATGAGTAGGCACTAGATAGGGATTTTATGCACAAGCCTTCTGGTATCCATTAATTGCTCTTGTTGATACAAGATGGCACTACTGTATGGAGAGTTTTGCTTTGTTTTGAATTGTTTAATAACAGTTATGTGCTAGTATGAGATAGTGATCATGTGATATTAAAAGTAATAAATTTTGCATTGTGACAATACTGTTTGCAATGATTAACTTACCCCTATTATTGCATTATACTTTACTTTGAAATTGAAAGCATTAAATAAATAACGGGCAATCTTGGCTTCGGTTTTAATTGTTGAATTTTGTATTTTTAGTATGTGAATCCTGTGAATTATGACTGTGTTGACAATATTTATAAAATGGTAATGACTGCAATAGCAGAAACACCAACTTTATTGGAAAAGACATTTAAATGTCTGTGTTACTTTAAAAGCAAATGGGAAAACACATTCAGTTGAATAAAAAAAGGAAATAACAAAAACAAAAGTAGTGTAAATATGCACAATAGAATTTGGAATTAGACTTACAAAATATGAACACATTCATATGGAGACTGAATGTTGTAAATCAATTTCCAGAATTAATCAAAAGGGGTTTTTTTTCCTTTTAGCTCCCAAAGGTTTAATCAAAAAATAACAGCCAGTTGAATTAGACTGGATATACCATATTCATTAACTTGCATCCAAATTATTTCTTTGATTATTTTTTCACCTGAAATAACATGAAATTTCCCAGTTCAGCATTTGTGACTAAAGTATTGTGTGAATAAATAGAAGGTAAAACCATGCTTTCTATAAACATATAAAATAATGGTATTGAATTATAATAGCAAAAAATATTTACCCTATTTTTTGAATATTTGATTTTAAGACTTCATGTCAGATTGTGTTCTTGATTTTTATAATCATAATAAAACTGTATAAAATAATGATATATTGATAAAAACAAACTAAATTTTGCCTATCTGTCTGCATGGTCAACAAATTGTACAAATATAAAGTTCATAACATTTGAATACAAATATAATTTATATACTTTTTAGATGTAATTATAGGGAATTTGAACACAGACTTTCAAGCTTTCTTCAGCTATCCACTCTATCTCATACAACTGATACACCTACCCACACACATGTGGAAAAGATAAATGATCTCCAATATATGTATTTCATACTGAAACAGCACTCATGATAGTTGATTCAGATCAAAATCTCCCACACACATATATAATCAAGTGCTCGGTTTATATTAAGATAGCAAATCTTCAAACTTTAATGAACAGCTTCAATCTATTCTACCTTTCAACTCTTCAGCCATCCATACCATTGAAATCTGATGAGGGGTCAGAGTGACTTAAAGTCAACATGGACATGATTCCATTATTAGATTTTTAATGGTATGGATGGTTGAAGAGTTGAAAGGTGGAGTAGATTGTAGCCTTTCTATTAAAATTTGAAGGTTTGCTATCGTAATATAAACTGAGCACTAATTATATATGTGTGTGGGAGATGATCATCTGGACCAACTGTTGAGTGCTGGTTCAGTATGAAATACATATATTGGAGATCATTTATCTTTTTCACATATGTGTGGTCAGGTGTATCAGTTGTATGAGTTAGAAAAGAACTTGAAAGTCTGTGTTCAAATTCCTTATAATTAATTATAAATGTAAAAGATTTCAGCTATTAAATACCTTGTACATCATATACACAGACTGCTTAAGAGGGGGAGGGTAACTGGGATATTGAAGTTTTTGTAATGAAACTATTTAGTTACTTTCCATTTCCTTAAAATATAAAGAAATTGTTTAATATATAGGGTATATGAGCACAGACTTTCAGATGACCCATCACTCTCCATTCTATCTAATAACACTGATACACTCAAGCACATATATGCTGAAAAGATAAATAATCACCAATATACATATTTCATGCTAAACTAGCAATCATCAGTTGGTCCAGATTATCATCTCCCACACATATATACTATAAGTGCTCAGATATATATTAAGATAGACAATCTTCATACCTTAATGGACAGGCTCCAATCTACTACACACTCCAATTCTTCAACCGTCCATTCAATTGAAAATCTGATGATGTACGGTTGAAGAATTGGAGTGTGTAGTAGATTGGAACCTGTCCATTAAAGTATGAAGATTGTCTATCTTAATATATATCTGAGCACTTATAGTATATTATGTGTAGGAGATGATAATCTGGACCAACTGATGATTGCTTGTTTAGCATGAAATACGTATATTGGTGATTATTTATCTTTTCAGCATATATGTGTTTGAGTGTATCAGTATTATTAGATAGAGTGGAGAGTGATGGGTCATCTGAAAGTCTGTGCTCATATACCCTATATATTACATATAGTGACACAGGTATAGAATAAGCCTGTGTTTCAGTTAGAAATTGTTTAATTAAATTTTATTTTATTGAAATAGAAGGAAATTGAGGCATGTGCCTGCATGTTGCTGGGCATAGAAAACATTAAAAAAATTAAAAACAATAGCCATACAAAGTAATCCATGAATCATAAAATATAACATACTAATTTTTTATTTTAAAAATATATTTATTGACATAATAAAATTGTACAGATGAATAATAAATGCACTAATTTTTTTAATCTTATTATTGCGCTTCTTTTGCAGAAAAAAATTAGTTTTTGGAAGTTTTCAACTAATTACTGATCTTCATATTGTATTGTCAGCTATATCCTCCCAATGAAAGCAATTAATGCCATATCTTTTTAAAATATCTTTCTTAATAATCTTTATAACCTAAACTGGATTGGCCTCTCTAACAATGTCATGCTCAGGTTTATCATAAAAATATTTTCTTAGGAATGGCTACTCCCACTGAGATGTGTTTTTACAATAGTAGATGCAATAGCATCTCATTCCAAATTTAAGAAAATAATGATCGATCTTATGATCTTGTCATCATATATTTAAAATCCACATCTTTTAAAAAAAAAAAATTTCAACAAATTGGTTAAAATAATAAATCAAACTAATTTAGTTATAGTAATATATATATATATATTGAAATGAACAATTCATTTCAATAAAAAAACATTTTTCTTCTAAGCAAAATGATATGCAATTTATTTTTTTTTTAAAAAAAAAAAAAGAACTAAAATGAGATTCAAGAAAGAAACTAAGTTTTGATATAAAATGAGTTTTTCTTTTCTTTTAATCAGACCGGGATATTACTTCATTCAAATCCCACAGGACATTCACTTATGCTTTGTAAATAAAAGGGAATAATACTACTATCAGTTAGTTGGATCTGATCTGGAACCCTTTTGAATTATATTTTGAATAACTGCAACTGAAAGGAAGAATTAGTGCTTATTTATCACCCTAAACAGACTTTTAATATTTGTCAGAAAGAATTTATAAATAACGCTTAATATCCAGATATTATTTTGAAGAAACTATTAGTTTTTTGTTGTTGTTTTTTTTTTTTTTAAAAAAAAGTGAATTAGTAATAACTTTTCTTTGCTTGTTAAAATTATTTTTAAAAAATAATTATTATTATATATCACATATGTATGCTAAACTTATGAATTTTATATGTCCTTAATAAGAGGAAACGGTAAAAAAAATAATGATAATCATGTAAATGCAATGTACACATATAAATTGCCTAAAATAACCATAGTTAATGATATAATTATTTCCATTAGTCTCATTTGTTCAAACTTATATTTGATTACTGAAAATTAGATTTTATGTAGATGGATTTATGTATACAGTTGTTTATTCAAAGTTTAATAGTTTACATATGTTCACATCCATATGGGAGAATACATTTCTATCAGTTTAATGAGTTAGGGATCGAACTCGAATGAGTCATTTCTTTATAAAATTGTAGCTGTATTAAATTAGGTTTAGCACCAAAAGGTTACTCCTTATAATTATTGTAAAAAAGATTTATTCAGTTAGGGTTAGGACCAAAATGACCATTCCTTTATAGTTACTATTACATAAGTGGTTATGTTTAGTAATAGGATCTAAAACAGACCATTCCTTAAAGATTATTGTGATAAAGATAGTATTGATATGTACCTCATATAGAAAGTATGTATTTTGTAATTCAATTGCTACTAATTTTCTTCATTTCTGATCTAACATAATACCTGGTAAAATGAAAATATATGCAGAAAAGGTAGTTTTTTAATATTTAGTTTTATTACTGCCTAGCATGTTTTCAATATACTTCATATTGAAAGCATGCTAGGCAGTAATAAAGCTAAATATTATTTTAAAAAACTGCCTTTTCTGCATGTATTTCCATTTTATCAGATATAACATATGTATTTGTAAGTACTAGGAGACATGTGAATCAAAGAAATGTTATATTTATGATTTTGTACATGCATAGGGTTATATTTAAGTTTATTGAAATCAGGGTTAAAGATACATCAGATATGTTATATTATCTATGAATATATTAATACTATGATATATAAAAATTAAAGGACTTTGTTATAAAAAAAAATTGCATATCAATTAATGATTATACTTTGTAAATAAATTCCTGTTATATGATTTGTTAATTTATTAAAGAAAATAATTTGTACATCAATTAATAGATACACTTGTAAATAAATTATTATCACATGATTTGCTAACTTGTTTATGTAAGATTGTGTGGTCTACCATCATTCATTGAGAATAACTTATGTTCTCTGTGATTTAGCTTGGCATTACAAATGGGGCTGTATAATGGTTACATTATTATATTGAATATTGTTTTAAATATACATGTGTTAATTTATGTCCTGATACTTAAAACTAGGTGGCACCTAAATAATTTATGTAAATAAATAAATAGAGAAAATGTAAATAAATGAACTATGCTAAGTCTGACCATTACAATATCTATGGTAAAATATCTTTTATCTGGTTGTGCAATTTCATCGTCTGATTTTTTTCTCCTTAAAAAATTATTCAGGTGTTTAAATTGATTTACATTTTTAAGCTGATAAGTATACAAATGGAAAATTGTTGAAATTTTTTACCAGTCATGGACTCATAAAGATTTTAATTTATTCAATGCTAATTATTAAATAAAGTCTACATAGTTTTTAAAACATTAAGAACATTCAATAGATTAACTTTTGAATTGACAAGAATAATGCAATCATTAGCATATTGGAAATCTAGAAGTTAAAAAGATTAAGTTTCTGTTTTTAATTGATTTAGATTAAAATCTTCACCATCAAATTTATATCATGTTTTGATACCTTTATCATAGAAGCCATCTATAAACTGTTTTAGAGACCACTGTCATAGAAATGGAAAGAAATATTGTAGATAGTAAATATTCCTGTTTAATATTTTGTAAAAGCTGTATAATAGGAAGAAATTTGGTGGACAACTAGTTGAATTTTAAATATGCTCAATCCTTTTCTATTCATTGAATCACATGCCTTAATCAGTTCAATCAAAAGTTTTATATAAATCATATCTTTGCTCAGAACTCTCTCCTTTTTTTTTTCTTTTACTTGGCCACAAAAATTATCTTTGGTAATACTTTATATTCTAAAATCATGTACATCTATTAAGTGGAAGTAACCTACAGAATAAAATCTTTGAAAATATTTTTACTGCAACCATGTCACTGATCTTTATTTTTATAAATTAGTGCAGGAGATCTTTTTTTAAGAGCAGATGGTTAAACTTTATGAGTTTATTCATTTCTAAAAAAAATTCAAATATTTTGATGATATTAAATTCTCCCCATATTTTAAAATCATCAGATATCAACCTATGGTTTTTGTATTTTTTAGGATTAGAAAGTTCCTTTAACATCATTAAACTATATATATCTTTGTCCAAATATGAATAAATATATAATATATTATTAAAAGCCATCTTCTCGATTCTTATATCATTTTTAGAAAGTCGATCAAAATTATTTTTCCACTTGATCAGAGTATCTTATAAAAGAATGCCATCCATGGATTCAATAGGGTTATAATTTCCATTTTAGATCCATGTGTTATTTCCAATGTATCCAAAAAAAAAGATCTAATATGATTATTATCAATAAAAGACTACTTTGCCGTTTTAGTCCAACAATCATTTTAAGCCTTTTTATCAGTTTTTGAATTTCTGCTGTTAAATCTCTATCTTTCTTATGAAGTCCACATTATTATGTGAAGTAGAGAATGCTCCATTTTCTCACAAATAAATCAGCAATAACAGAATCATTGTCGGAGAACCAATCAATATTTCTTTTAGTGAACCAAGAATAGATGTATTTGTATCTACAACAAACTTTTTAAGAGACTTCCTTTCTTCAGTAACATGATAATTTTGAAATTACAAATGGCAATGTTAGTGATGAAATCCAGCACAAGCTGTAATTGTTGGACCTATTTATTTTAATTATTATTTTAGTTTTGGAACTGTCTAATTTGTGATTTGTCCATTAACTTTACTTTCTGATTTTTAATTGTAATAATAAAATGCCATTGTTTTGAGCATAGATACATCAATATTTTTTTTATAGTGGGTTTTCTGCTAAAACAAAGAGTTTATGATAATCAGTATAATTTATGTACTCGATAATCACAGGCAGTTCAAATTTGTAAAGCCATTATCATTATTTCCAGTAATGTAGAGCAAAAGGCTATAGTTTCTAACAACTTGGGTATTAAAATCTCTTAAAAGAAAAATTGGTCTTTTACTGGTATTAGGGTAATAATTCTGTCCAAGAAGATACAAAATCTCTCTTTGTCCAGATTTTCTAAATTTAAATTGGGACATAAGCTTTGGAAAATTGAGCATAGTTATCAATTTTTAATAGCATTATCCTTTGCTTGATATATCTAGAAATTCCAACCTAAAATATACTTTATTTCAAATTCAACTCCATATTTATTTTCTTTTACTCAATGATAAATCATTTCAAAAAAAAAAAACGTTTTATGATCTACTTATTTAGTTAAATTTTCTTTTCTTTGGAGGAAGATTTATAATATTAAATTGTGACAGTTCTGTTCAGATCTTGATGAATTCATATCAAGCAATATTTGCTCACTTCATATTTAATTAGAAAGAAATAAAAATGTTTCATGTTTAATATTGTTATGATTTCCTTATTTATTCCCATTTTTGTTACTTTTATTAGTTATTTATGCTATCTTAATGAGCAATCAATCATCTACTATATGCAGTTAGTCAATTTATGCAGTCAGACCATCTTCAAACCATCTTTTCTACATACTATCATGCTAGTCAGAGGAATCCTTAAATAAGCTACTTAAACATATAATTTTCCAAATAAAATTTCTATCCCAAATCTAATTTCAAATGACTCATTGTCACATCCTGCATTTTGCAAGATCACAACTGATGACTTTCTCATCATTTAAAGTCTTTGCAAAAAAAAAAAAAGGAAAATAAAAAATTTGAAATCAGAATTGCTACACCTAACTTAAGTGACTGAAGGTAGTTAAAAATAAATAAATACACACAGAGAAGAAAAAAAATAGGTTTGATGAATTAATATTATGTCTTTTATGTTTTTGGAGATAATACTGTTAGATATTACTTAATTATTTGTAGTTAATGCTTTCCTATGGACCCTGTTAATAATCTGCCATCTGTACATAACAAATATTATACAAGAATATGATTTTTGACAAGTTACAAAATCATTTGCATGGCGTATGAACATAAGAAACTGAAATAAAAATAGTGGGAATATTGGAGAAATCTATTTGCAAGAAACTGAATTGATTTGAATGTTTAAGAAGTTTAATTATTGAATGGGGGAAATGTGTTTTTCTCATGCTTATTGGTTTATTCAAATATCATTGTTAATTGATTGCATTATTCCTTTCCTTTTTTTTTTTTAAAAAAAAAAAACAATATTTGTAATAAAAATAAAAAATATACAACAATGTAGCTTACAATGTTTATATTTTTAATAAAAATATTTGCAATTATATGTTTATTCTTTAACTTTATTTGGTGGCAAAAATATATCTCAGATTGGCCTATAAAATGTTGATTACTCTAGATCTTTTACTTTTTCTATGTGCGTGTATGATATATATGTTTCCCCATAATGAATTAGTATCTAGTGAAAACAAAGTTTTGAAAATATCTCCAGCATTAGCAGCTAGCTACCTTTGAATAAGTATGGCCAGTCTAATGGAATTAAAAAGCCAAAAAGAGAAAGACAACGAATACAAATTTAAAGATTAGTTTTGCAAAGACTTTTTAAATCAATTCATGAACTACAAATATTAATATATATAACTCATACTTGTCCTTTAGTCTGATTGTGTGACATGTTGTGACACTGGAGTTTTTTTTAACTCTTACTGCAGAAAATTTTTTTCTAAATGACTTCAGTACTTTTCCTAATTGTAGCTCATTATTATATTCTTTTTTTTTTTTTCAACCATATATTTTTACTGAAAGCTATTGATATTACATCTTTTTGGAATAACTTTTAGATAATCTTTATAGCACAAATGAGGTCTGCCTTTGTCATGAAAATTATATTCAAGTTTGTTATAAAAAAAAATTTTAAATGTTTATTATCATCTGCCCAATTCAACAAAGTTGTACCATTGTAATTAGTAAATTTAATATCACATCTGACAAGATGAAGAACATTTAGACTTGCCTCGTGATTTTGCCTTTATATTTTCAGAATATTATGGAATATTCTTAGCCTCAACATTTTTCAGTACTTTATGTTATGATGGTAAGGGAGGAGTTCAATGTCTTACTTCCATGCAATAACTATATATAACTCTTATTTACTGTGATTAAAAAAATATATTTTCTAACTTTTTGAGTTTGGAGAAGGTTATCAGAGAGTCTGTGCTTTTACCTCATGTTCAAAGTTACCCTTTTATCTAAAAAGTTACTAAGGTATTTTAAATATTATTAAAGTAAATTCTTAAATTACATATAAACATTAAGAACATTATGTAGATTTGAATTGGTAAGAATAACACAAATAAAAACGATGAAGTTTCACTTTTGTTTCAAATTAAAAATTCTGTCAAACTTAAATCATATCTTGCTTCAGAGCTTCAGAAAGTATTGCAGAAGTTATCAGATTAAAAATAAGAAAATAGTATTAAAGATAAATTGCTAACAAGATTAAAGTAATATTCAGAAAAAGAAAATAAAAGATTGATAATCATGGATTAAATGTTACAAATATCTTGATCAAATAATTAATGCAGATGGAAACAAAATGGATATGTAATTCTAAAATAATTGGAGGTAAGAATGAAAAAGTAATTCTTTTTTTTTTTTTTTATTAAAGTAGAGGTTTTGATTATTTTTTTAAAAATTCTCATGTATATATATGTTGTTTTTTTAAGGGCCATGCTAATATGAATCTTCAGAATGTTAATTTGCAGACTGCTCTTCACCTTGCAGTGGAAAGGCAACACACACAGATTGTAAGGGTAAGAATTTGAGAAACTATTTATTAATTAATCACACTATTTTTTTTTTATTTATGATATTCACAAATAGTTAAACTTTACTTTCAATACTAAAAAGTGATTAAATATAAGCAAAAAATGAAACGAATAATTTGAATTAGATGAATTAAATTGTTAATTAAGACTTACAAAATGTGTTCAATTAACATGTTGCATGAATTGTGCATTCTGCTGGAGTTTTTATATAACTAAATATATGTATTTAGACCAATTCTGCAGAAACAGGAAATGTCTCCATAGAAGATGAACAAAAAATTGTGAGAAATAACTTTTTTTCCCAATAATAATTTATGTACCTAGTTATATTTTATTATCATAATGCCAATTATCAAAAGAAATAAATTGATGGATGCCATTTTACATTAGTATCACTAACCCAGAGTATTGAAGGGTTTTCTGGTATGTTGATTAGATTATTCATCTGCTTTACTCATTATTTGGGGTTCAAGTTCAGGCAGCTGAATCTTGACAATTAATCAGAGCGCAAACTGGTTTAGATTAGTTAATCTATCTAGGCATCCAAAAATAGTCAATAAATAGATATTTAGAAAATAAAGGCCCAGGTTATTCTGATCAATCAGATGAATGACAGTTTGCTTACTGTAAAATAAAAAAATACATTTATAATATGATGTCACTTTCACTATTTGTTTGGGAGGTGTCATATTTCTAAAGATATTGAATTACTATTTATTTTTATCCAATTTCTACAAAATATTAATTTTTATATTAATGATGAATTTAATCTTCTCTCTTCAATCAGTGATAATTCAATTGATCTCTGCACATTTGGAACAAAAATTCTGATCAAACCTTGATGTTCTCATGCACTGATTTATTCATTAATATTATTTATTAATGTTCTAGTAATATTTCTATAATAATAAGGGATTCGAACACAGACTTTCACACGACCCTCAACTCTCCATGCCATCTCATATTGCTGACTTACCTGATCACACACATGTTGAAAAGATAAATAATCACCAATATACATATTTCATGCTAAACCAGCAATCATCAATTGGCCCAGATTACTATCTCCATACATATATACAAGCAGTGCTCAGCTTTATATTAAAAATGATAGCCAATCTTCATACTTTAATGGACAGGCTTCAAACTACTCCAATCCACATCTCTTCAGCCACCCATTTCATTGAAAATCTGATGATGGAATGTTCAAAGCCCACATTAGTGCCACGACATTTTCTAGTAAAAAGAAAGTAAGGGTTTACATATATATAATGAAGCTGCTCTCTCATCTACTGACTAAGCATGGTAAACAAAATAAATTGGAAATGAAATTTTAATTTAATACTTCATATTTCTATTAATGGAGATTTATTCAAATATAATCCAGACATTATTTCTTTGGACATGATGGTTATTCTTTAAATGGACATTAAAACAGCAAGCAGAAGAATTATGCTTAAAAAGAATGAAAGTAAAAGAAGTCAATAGCAAATTCCATTTAATTACCACAATAGTGAATTGTGCTGTAATCAATAGAGAACAAATCATTTTGAGAAAATACTAAGTAAAATGACTATAAATATAGACTTGCGATCAGATAGAATAACTTTTTAGTCAGCATTAGAATTAACTATATATAAGCATGCTTAATCTGAGAATATAAGACTACAGTATTTTCAGAATTATTTTTACAATCATATTATTTTTTTATATTTAATTTTTTAACTATTTGGAAATTGAAACTGTTAATGTAAATATAATAGAGTGTGACAAGGAAAATAGTGATTTCTTTGAACTGTGATGAGATTATAACTTTTATGTTATTATTGCTATTAAGAAAACAAACAAAATTACTCTTAATCATATGATCAAACTTTCTCTTGCAGGACAAATGATTAGATTGAAACAAAACTATTTCTAATTCATTATTAAGTACTTATTCTTAGAAAAGATAAAACTTAAAGATGAGCAGTAAAGTATATTTATATAACAGCAGTAAATGTAATTCCACCAATGAATAAAAGATAAATTTGTCTGTAGATAAATACAAATATAATAATAAATAAAATAAATTGTTGTGCAGTATTGTGTACAACATAAGTCTGACAAATTATTAGATATTTGATGGTAATGTAAATTGATTCTTATGATTGTTTTGTGGCTAATAATCTTCTGGTATTTCATTAGAATGGGTAAGAGAGAGATAATCACTGCTGTTAATACTTATTAAAAGTTGTACAATATTTCCCTACCCCATTTCAAACGAAATTAGTTATAATTGATGTAAATATTTTGCAACAATTACTTTTAGTAAACTTTTAAATTGTTGCTGTTATTATGAAGGTTATTGCTGTTGTTCGTTACCTCTTCCCATCTTTGAAGAAAATGAGTGCAAAAACTAAATGAACAATTATGAAAATTAATAACATTAATACACTTTACGTCATCTTATTCCCAAGTCATGAATACTAAATGGCAGTGCCAAAAACTATATTCTCATTATACTATTCAGGCCAGCAACTTGAAATACCTTAAAATTTTAAATCTAGACCAATATATTGGACTAGTATTAGACCTTATTCTATATTAGTAATTATAAATTTTAGAGATTTTAGTTATAACCTAATTATAGTACTCTTTTGTTTTTCATAATATACTCTAAAGGTATATACTAACTTTTCTAGTTTACATTAATCTACATTTAACAGCTGAATTTATTTCATGAGCCATATTAGAGAATATAAATAACTAATAGTTATTATATTATAATAAGCTAAAATAGACTTTGGCTTGTTTTTGGGATACTATCTGCAAAGTGTAGTTTAACTTTGTTTAATCAAAGTAACAAACAATCTATATACATCAGGGTTTTTTTTGCAATCAAAAATCACCTCCTCCCCCCCCCCCCTTCCCCCGAAAATACTAAAATAAAATTTTAGGAGTTTCAAACAATGACACTTTTATTGATGATGTTCAAATGTTATTGGTCAGTCATAGTAACTTGTTGCATATTTTTCTCATTCCTTTCAGATAGAATACTTAACTTACTTATATTTTTCTTCAGTGTTGAACAAAAGCACTGTTTGAATATTTTAAATTTATTTATAGTTGTCTTATTATCATTTATGTATAAGTGAATAAAGATTTTAATATTTTTCCAGTTACTTGTTAGAGAAGGATGCTGTTTAAATATCCCTGACAAAGATGGAGACACACCTCTGCATGAAGCTTTACGCCATCATACTTTATCTCAACTGCGTCAGCTTCAAGACATGCAAGATGTGGGCAAGGTAAGATATATTATTATTATTATTATTATTATTATTATTATTATTATTATTATTATTATTATTATTATTATTATTATTATCATCATCATCATCATCATCATCATCATGATAATAATTCTTTTTAATCTATTAAATAAAACAAAATAACTTCAAATGAAATGAGATGTGTGCAAAAAGATTCATAAGAGTCATTAAATTTCAAAATGTAATCATGAGCAAAATATATTATGAATAAATTTACATAGGTTAATACAAAATAGTAAATTTTAAGTATAGGAAATAGTTATCAAAATTAATTACACAAGAAGAAAAAGAACAAAGAATATATATATATACACTACTCATTTGCAATATTTTTAATACAATATTAAATAAAAAATTATTACATGTAATACAATAACCAAAGTTTTAAACATTTTTTAAAATATACAAAATGATATATGAGCAATGAGTTGTCTGTGGCTCCTTATCCAAATTTAAATTTAGCAATATCAACTGAAAGTTTTTAACTAAATAAGTATTTACAATGAACCCTTTACGATATAAAAAGGAATGATGACAATACTTATAAAGCATAACAACAGACAATGCATAAGAAATATTATAAATATCTTGCACAGAAATGAATCTAAGTTTACCAAGAATAATATACATGGTATAATTTAATATTGCAAGATACACAACGAAGATAGTGACAAACTATACAATTATCCCAAATATAACAGACAACATAAATAGTCAGGCTTAGATGAGAATTTCACTAAATAATAAAACACTTGCATAACCAAAAACATAAAAAAAGAAATATTACTTGACTGAAAAATAACCTTGAATCAATAAAAACATCCAAATAATGATAGTTATCAACAAAAACGATATTACTACAAGTACCAATGCTATTGGAATGAATCATGTAAGGATTATATATAAGAGAAAAAAAATATCTCATTTAATTATGAATGATTGTTAAGCAGTTTAATTAATGCAGATCCTTAATAGTCACCTTTTTAGGAATATTATATGAAACAGCATCACAAGACAGAATAATATCATCAGCAAAACCACAAAGTATTGATTCCAAAGATATCATATATATATTAAAAAATAATATAAGGCCAAGTACATATCCCTATGGAATCCTATGAATTAACCTATTTAAAATTGCCAAGTACATATCCCTATGGATCTCTATGATTAACCTTTTTAAAATCACCTATAATACTGTGTATTTTAATACCTTGTTTTTTGACTTTTAGATAATTTTTTAACCAGGAAGTAAAATAACTTCAAAAACCATATGAATATAATTGATGTAGAAGAATTGTATAATGAACAAAATCAAATGCTATAGATAAATCCAAATAGACTATTGTTATCTTATAATCATTATCCAATGAAGATGCTAAATTATGCAAATGACTATAGTGAGCATCTAAATACATACCAACAACAAAAATAATCTGGTGCACAGAAATCACTTTATGCATATTCAAGAATGACATCATCTTATCCTTGACTATCATCTCAAATAATGGAAATAGTTGGAATAAACTTATAATTGCTAATAATGAATGGATCATCATTTTTAAAAATGAGTATAATAATATGAACTTTTAGACACTCAGAAAATATCCTAGTAGACAATGAAAGATTAAACAAATGTACCAAAAACAATATAAAAATAAACTTATTATCTTCAAGAATTTTTGAAATTAAATTATCTAAGTCAGAAGAGTGAACATTTCTTAAAACTATCAATCAAGTATGATAACCAAGTAACACAACTGAAATATATGTATTTTAATAGAATAAGTTACGAGATTAATTCACAGAGAGGGGAAATAAATAAATAAAAATAATAAATAGAATAAGATTAATTGAATTACTGTAACAAAAAATTTTAATTAAAACATATTGTGTAACAGTAAGTATTATTAGAAGAAAAAATAAATATCAGATAATGAAGGAAGTTTAATTAGTATGAGTTAAAATACTAATTAAATTTATAGAGGCAAGATTAAACTAATAATATACTCACCACCCAAATTTTTCTTATTAGCTTAATTATTCCAGAAAACAAAGACAACTGTGACATAAGTGTGAAACAGTGGAAGAAACCTGTAGGGGATGTTTTGTTCCCAGGATCTCATCTCCTGAAGGTCAATAAGCTGACTAGGGTCATAACATCACTCCAATTTTATTATTATTTTTAAATATATTTAAAGGTTGCTGGGCTTAAAGGGCAGTGAGGGTGCGGCCTTTAGTTATTTATTATTAGTGAATAGATTTAATAAGTGAAAGGACTTATTCTTAATTAGCTGCAATTGGGTTATATTAATTTAGAATAGCATTACTGATATTCGTGTATATATATTAAATTATATAAAATTGAAGTCTGAGTGATTATGATCTTTGTGTCATCAAAAAATTAGATTTCATACTAAATTGTTATCCTTACTCTGGGGATTAGTGAGCTGAAAATAGCAAACTTGGTGCAGTCATTTAGTTTGAACCTAGCTTAGAAAGAAAATTAATTCAAAAGTTCAAACTAGTTTGAAGGAATTAAATATTTCATTTAGGCAAACTTGTATTGCTGAATTCTATGTAGGTAATGCTGCCAAATGGCCATTATACTTAACCCAAATCGAAAATTTTTTCACACTAAGCAGAATAGAGGACAATAAGTGAAAAAACGCAGCACTTAAGTTTTTCTGGTAAGAAAGTTATTGAGATAATTAATGTTTTATGACCCTCGTGCAACAAACAACGTACCATATGAAGGATTAATAAGAAAAAATTCTAAGCAAATATTTTGGCTCTTGTCCATCTTACTATAGTTCTCTTGCATTTAAGGAATAGAAAATAGTTTAAAGGTGAAACAATAAAGAAATACAATTTCAACTCTGAGAGAGCTAATAAAAGATTGTGGCTATTGGAGTTTATTGAGGAAATACTTATGAATCAATTATTTTGGGGCATGTCTGATGACAGACTCAGACAACAGCTATTGACAGACTGATCTAACATGAAATTGTTATCAAAAAAGGAGTAGCTTACAAGTTAATTTTAGAGCAGGCTCATGCATTTAAATCTAAACTTGAAAATAATATTAATATGCAAGTTTTATGATGGTTAAAAAATTTATAAATCAGCGAAAGCCTGAATATGATAAGGGAAATAAAGTCACTTGCTTCTGCTAAGGAAAAATAGGTCATAGAACAAAAGATTGTAAGTGGAAGCAGGAAACATGTTTTAAACATGGAAGGGGTATTTATTGCATATATGTAGAAAATTTGGGAACAGAGGGAGCCAAAAAAAATAGGGGAGACAAACCTTTTAATACTCATGTTGTAAAAAACATGGAAGCTCAGGGATTGCAGCAATTCATGATGATATTGTCAGTAAAAAGATTACAATGGAGATGGATAGTGGCTAACAACCCCTGTGGGATTATTTAAATGCAATCAGCTACTGTTCAGTATTTAAATGGCACCGAATATATTTCAAGCAAAAATTAATGCTCTGTTACAGAGATTAGATGGTGTAATACCTTACTTTAATGACATACTTATAACAGCATGCTCAGAAGAGATGCTTCAACAAAGATTTTTAAGATATGTAAGAAATTGCAGAGATTCAGAGTCAAGTTAAATGTCCAGAAAAGCATATGGAATATGAAGGAATTAGTATCCTAGGTCATATAATTTCAGACAAGGGTAAGTGACCATCGCCTGAGAAATAAGAGCCATGAAAAATGCAGCTAAACCAAGAAACATTAAGGAACTCCAGGCATTTCTGGATTTGATAAACTATTTTAAACCCTTTATAAGGCTAAAGTAATAAAACCTCTGTATGAGCTATTAAGGAAAAATCAAAAATGGTGCAGTGATTAAAAATAAACTAAAACCCTGCTGTCCTAGGACAAATTACTGGTTTATTTTGATAATAACCTCGAAATGTTTTTTACCGACAGACTCTTCAGAGTGGGCAGCTTTATGTCATCCATGTTACAGTGGCAAATGACCCACAGCCTTATACATCAAGGATCATTTCTAAAGCTGAGAAAAATTATAGCCAGATTGACAAAGAAACTTTTGCTATTATGTTCACTTAAAGAAATTGCACCAATACATACTTGGTAGACCTTTTCACATAGTAAGCAATCACAAGCCATTATTTTGGAGTAAGCTAGTGTCTGACCATTTGAGTCCATGTATGTTACAGTGGAGAAATATATTAGTATCATATAATTACCAGTTGTTATATATGAAAGAGAGAGATTCCACATGACAAGGCTTTGTCTAGAAATTCAGACAAACGAGATTGAAATTACAATAGCAAAGTGAACAAGAGCTAATAAAGGATATTGGCTGCTGGTGGGCTGTATTAGAAATGGCTGGCCACCTAAGAAACCACAATGTCTTGCACTTGCTTTTTGGACAAATTGTGACACGTTATCAGTTAGTAAAGGTTATCTGTTAATGGATGATAGAGTATAATAACAGAGGGTAGAATGAAAGTTTTAAGACTATTACATGATGACCAACCAGGAGTTGTGTGAGTCAAACCATAAGCACATAGCTTCATCTGGTATCCAAAGATTACTATAAACATTGAGAAATGCATTGTTTGTCAATCCGAAATGAATATGAAACCTAAGAGTATACACCATAGCCTAAAGCAACAAAAATCATGGCAGAGATTTCACATTGACCACGAAGGCCAACTCAATGGGAAAATACTCCTCATACTTATAGGTACATACTCTAAATGGGCAGAGTTTTGCATTATGAAAAATGCTGATGAAACTATACAAACTTTGAATGCAGTTTTTTCATGCCATGGATTACCAGAAATAATTGGATTTCAATAATGGCACTGGATTCACAGTTCGAGAAATGAAAGATTTTTTTCCCAAGTATAAATGTATCAAACACATCCGTGCACCCCGCACTATCCTGAATCGAACAGCTTGGCTGAGAAAGCTGTTCTACAAATTAATTAAAAAGACTCTAAGAAAGACTAATAATACAACATGCAATATGGGGACTTTTGCCTTTGTTTACAACAAGCTTTATTTGATGCTATGCTACATCAATATTTCATGCCATTGATGATTATAGATAAATCTCTGGAAATTAGCAAGGTTACTTCCAGAAATGGATAACACTTTCAGTATGATGGTGAAAACAAAATGTATGCAATTGGTGATAAAGTTTGGGTAGCAACCCGATCAAAAAGAAATGGATTGAATATAATCACTGGGAAAGTTATCTAAAAAATTGTAACTATTCGCATACAGAACAGAATATCAGAGGTGTATAAACCATGTCTACTGATGAGAGAAGCCATGCAGTTTCCAGGGTCACTAGTTACAGATAGAGAAGAAATGACCAAAAACTGTGGTAAATAAGAAATAGTTGACGTAATGCCTGATGAAGTAATTCAAGAGAAACAACAGACTTAATTAAAATGTAGTGATGCTCAAGTAGTAATAAAAATGTAAAATGGGAACCCACAGAACCAACAGAAGAATATAGATCACCCAGGTCCCAACATAAAAGATGGATGACTAAAAAGTTACATTATGTGTAAAACATAGTAACCTGTTTTTTGGAATCAGGAAAGGATTCTTGAAATACATGTATTTTAATAAAATAAGTTATGAGATTAATTCACAGAAAAAGGAAATAAATAAATAAAAAGATAAATAATAAATAGTGGGAATAAGATTAATGGAATTGCTTTATTAAAAAATATTTAACTAAAATGTATTGTGTAATTATTATCAGAAAGAAAAGTAAACATCAGATGACAGAGTAAATTTAATTAGAACAATTTAAAATACTAACTAAATTTACAGTCAAGATTAAACTGATAATGCACCCATCAATTGGATTTTCCCCATTAGCTTAATTATTCCAGAAAACAAAAGGATTCAAAGTATAAAAACTGGTGAGGGAATAGAACACATGCTCTTCCTTATCATCTTTGAGGAAACTGGACACAGGTGTAAAGGTGCAGAAGAAACCCCAAGACCTCAGTTTCTGAAGGTCAATAAGTCGACTAGATCATAACAGTCATCCCAAGCTTATTATTATTTTAAACACCTTAAAGGATGATGACAGTAGTAAAGGTAAAAGTATTACTAGTGAATAGACTTAGTAAGTGAAAGAACTTATTCCTAATTAGCTGTTGTCAGGTTATATTAATTTAGAATAATGTATTTGATATTTGTATATATATTGTGTAAAATTGATATACGAGTCACTGTCTTCTTTGTGCCTTCAAAAAATTAAGATTTCGTATTAAATTGTTATTCTTACTCCTAAGCTAAGACATGGCAAGAACCATTGAAACAAAAGAAAGAATCTGAAATAAATTCAGACGCCAAATTACTAATAAAAGGCTTCACCTATGGCATATACATAAAGAAATTATTAAAAAGATCAGCAACATATCTTTCATTACTACATATTTATAATATCATTATTTTAAAGAATTTAATTTGATTAGAGGATTTTTTAATAAAAGAATTAATTGTTTTTCATTTCAGAAAAGTATTTTTATTACAAAGAAATTCCTTATAATAACATGATTTAGCTTTTTTAATATTTGATTCAATTTTCTTACTAAATTGCTTCAAATTGTCACCAGAACATTTTAAATACTTTCTCAAATTAATATTTTCAATTAACTGACCTGTTCTTCATATATAATAGATTTAATAATCATAATTTGAAAAAAATGAAACAATTACATTTTCATAAATGTTTTGTATATATTACTTGGGTATATAGCTGCAGCTATTTACTTGTCTCTCACATTTAATGGCAGTACAGTGCATTCATGTTACTATTTGTCTGTTCTGAATTTGAAAGTTAAACTATTGTATAAAATATCTCCTAAGGTCACAGTTTAATGATGGTAGAAATTCTATCATGGCTAAAAGAATTCACGAAGTGCTTTATTTATATGATTTTGAAAAAGAAAATAGGTCATGCTGATACTAATGATTTTTCAATATGAATGATCAATTCATGAAAAAAAAAAAAAATTATTCTCATGAAACTGTTAAATTTGAATCTATGAAGACTGAAAAAGTATTAAATTTGCAAATAGGAAATACGAACTAAAAGAATGTTCAGTTATTAATATATTATACCAAAAAGCTTTGAATGTATATAGAAAGACATTAATAATATATTGAAAATAATAGATGTAAGTTGAATAACTTCATAAACTTACAAGAATAATATTTCTTGACTTTTTTTTAATCTTGGAAAAAGGCTTATTATCGTTAATTTGTACTTTGAAGCCATTTTAAATGAAATTTTAGAAATAATGCATATGCTGCCATTACAATTGCAAAAATGTTATAAGAAAATGGCAGTTGTTATTTGTACAGATTAGTATGCTTGAAATTTATGAATAGCATGGTATCAATTTTTAATATATAAAAAAAAAATATTTTTTTTTTGAGCTTTAAAGAGTGATTAAATGAAATCAATCACATACATGAAAACCTACATTTGAGCATAATATGTATGTAAATATGCTTTCTTTTTCAATTACTTATTAAAATATAATAATTTTCATAATTGCATTATTTTAATTTTTTGTAAAGTTATTTTCCAGCCTGTTTTCATTAATAAATTATCATTCATTTTTATTTAGATATGACTTTTTATAATTGCATTTACTACAGACTGACTTTTTCAATTCTGAGAAAACATAGAACCAAGAGTTCTTATTAGTGCCATTCATATTTTTAAAATTCAGAAATATCCAGAATATTGTATTATAACATGGTTGTATTCTTGTTCTACAAAGTGAGTAGACACTTTACGCTAATAAAAGCAGTTTGTGATCCACTTAAACTGAACTTCTTTTAAAAATTTCAATATGATATATTGGTAAACAGGCATTAATTCTCCCACCACCACCTTATTTTGCTGAAATATTTGGCTTATGAGTGAAAATACTAGAATCCTATCAGTCATTTAGTGTAGTGGATTATTTACATGTGGCTTGATTTCAGATCATTTTTGAATTACAGCAAAATAAATAGTTATTGATGATCATTGATTGACTACAACAATTAATAAACATTTCATATTTAGATAGTCAATTATATATTGAGTTGGTGTATTCTTTTACTTATTGAGATCTAACAGTCTTGGCATTTTTAATTTTATTTCTGGAGGATAGTTAACTTTAAAATTTGTTTTGTTATCTCTTTTACTATCTATATTGACAACAAAACGCCATGAGAATATATCTCTGAAACATATCTATCTTCTCAGATGCATCATGACTAATAGTTTTGCATAATCACTAAAAGAAATGTATATTCAATCAGTATTTTTTAAGATGTTTATTATTATTATTATTATTATTATTATTATCATCATCATCATTATTATTATTATTTATTAGTCTTCACTTCTGATAGTATTAGTCCTATAAATAAATACATCTCTTGTAATTTTGACATGATTAATCAGAAAGATGAGAAATGCAAAAAGAAAAAAAGTATTTTGAAGTGTAGGTGTGAGAAAGGCCAACGGTGCTATATTGCAAAAATGAAAAAAAATACTAATACTATACAGTATATAAAAAAATAAAAAAAATGAGAAAGAAATCTTTGAAAAAATAAAAAAAAAAATAAGAATAATAAATTATGAAAGTTACTTTTTAGAAAATATGTAAAAAGAAGTTAATGATGAATGAAGAATATTGTTACCTATTGAGGGTACTTATTATATTAATTTAAACAGATCTCTAATAATAAAACAAAATAGAAAAGTTTTTTTTTTTTTACTTTTATAAACGAATGTAACTATTATATTATTTTGAAATTTAATGCTTTTGATTTGCAAATAAAAAAAAGTAGGCTGGAAATATGTAGGGAAGATTTTAATGCGTATTAATACTAAAAATACTATGCGTGAATTATTGCAATGCTAGATTGGCAGAGTCTGAAAATCAAATTCTGTGCTCAAACTTCTTGGGAGTTCCCCAACAATAAATAAACCATTTGATTATTTATATAATATTAATAATGGATACATCTCTTGTATGCTTTTAATGTCTATGTTGTTTGTTTTTGTCTTAGTTACTAATGGGCCTGGGGAACCATGGAGCTGACAAGAAAAGCTCTGCTTCTATTGCATGCTTTTTGGCAGCCAATGGTGCTGATCTCAATGTGAAGAATAAAAAAGGTCAATCTCCTCTTGACCTTTGTCCAGATCCTAATTTGTGTAAAGCTCTGACAAAATGCTACAAGGATAAAGCCAGGTAAAAATTCTTTTATAATCTGTCATTTCAAATTTATCATTTTTTAAGAGTATTTTTTGATGATGATTATCATTATTATTATTATTATTTAATGATTGACTGAAATTTAAAATATTCTATTTTTATTACTCCTTAGCAGATTATTTGTCTGAATCAGTTCTGTATTGAGAAAAACAAAAAAATCTCAAATTGACAAATAGTTTTTTGAAAATGTAAGTTTTAAGGAATACCATTCAAAATTGTCTTTGATTTAGGAATAAGAAGGGAAGAAAAGAATTAAGATCAAGAATTCATCCAGTTTTTATTTTAAAACATTTGCCATATGGACAAAACTTATGTTATTTATAAGATAAATAAAAAGTTATAAATATGTAGTCCAAAAAAAGAAAACATAGGATAAATTCCCATAATTATTAATATCATCGGTATGTGCTTGATTCTGTAAAATCCAGTTGAGAATCTTTTGGTTGTATTCACATCATTACAAAAACCATAAAGTTTGGCTCATCTACATATATGGATATTGAAGAATTTGAAATTGCAAAAAGCTGCTAACTTTCATTTCAAGCTATTTTATGTTGTTCTTATGAACTTTTTTCAAAAATGAAGTTTTTAGCTATTTATTAGTTTTGTAATAATGTATGTAATATTTACTAAGGCTGTAACCTCAAGAGGGTGCGCGTAAAAATGCGATAGTAGGGACCTCTACAAGTCTTAACCACAAGCTTACGTTTTGGAAGAAAAGAGGGGAACCCTTTTTTACTTCAATCTACTTTCTATATAAATAGGTGAAGCTGAAGTGGTTAGATCTGAGAGCGTGAAGCTATTCAATACTTCACTGATTAAGTCTACATGTTTGCTCAATAGCAGATAGGATAACTAGACAATAATCTTACAATCATTTATTTTAGTTTTAGAATTTATCACAAACTTTAATAAGTCCTTACATCATTAAAATATAGCACTGTATAAAATTAAATGTATTTTGAATCATTCATTAGTTTTCTTAATATAAATTTATATCTGAAAAGTAATTATTGAACTATTTTTATATTAGCAATAGCAAAACTCTCCATATAATAGTGCCACCCAATGCAAGTCAGAGTAATCAATGGATGCAGAAAGGGTTCTGCATAAAATTCCTATCTAGTGTCTATTCATCCAATATCCCCAGACTAGTTTTTAGCTTGAGCACAAACTTTCCTGCATTCATTGATTACTAAGGTCTGCATTGGGTGATGCTACTATATGAAGAGTTTGCTACTGCTAATAATGGCTTGAGTAAGCATAGGAAATAGTGATCTTATACTATTTTATATTGTTTGTGGTTTTCTCTCTTTTATTAAATTATTTTTGTCTTAAAAAAGATCCCTAAAGAAATTATAAAAATTAAAATTATCAAAATGTAAATCCTTAGTTGATTATAATTTATACATTTTACGTGTTAGTTGTTGTTGTTGTTTTTTTTTAAAAAAAAAAAAGATTTAAATTATTATTTAGTTTTAAAATATGTTTATTACACCATATATTTTATACAACATTAAGTTATATGTCAGAAATTACATACGTTGATTCTTGATCATTATTTTTCTTGCATGTCTCATGATATTAAATTATTTATTGCAACAATTTTTTTGTACCTACTCAAACTAATTGTTTAATTTATGACAATAAATAAGAATAAAAAGAAACAAAGAGAAAATTCATAATAAAGAATAAATTTTAAAAATAAAAATTAAAAAGTTATATAATCATACATACAGAAAATTAAAATATGTCCTTTTTTTTTTTTTTTCATAATATACATAATTGCACAGTCTCTATGCTGAAATATAATGATAAAATGAACTAAATGTTGTTAAATAAACTGCTTAGGAAATTGAGTATATAATAAATTAAATAACTTCATATAAATAATATTAAAGACTTTTTTAATCATTGAGTACAATGTTTTGGCTATACAATAGTGTTTCTCATTCATTTTCTTTTTGGTTTATAAATATTAAAAAACTATTCTTAATGTTGTAATTAGAAAGGAAAAAGCTCTGAAGGAGGTACTGTGATGCATTCATAACTATCAGTTGAATTTGAAGATTTTGCTGAAATGAATATAAAGAAAAAAGGAAAATAAAATAAAAGTATGTTTCATATAGATACAAATTAATGTATAGAATAAATATTTTATTGGATTAAACTTAGAAAATAACTTTATAGAATACTCACATCTCACATAAACCAGGAGAAAGGAAAACATAGTTTAAGGGACCATAATAAACTATTTATATGGTTAATGAATCCAAGAAATGATTTTGCTATGATAATATTTTTTTGTTTTATTTTGCTTTTATTGAATATGCTCATAAATATAAAAAAAGAGACAAGAGAGAATTACAATATGTCGTTTAAGCATCATACCTGTATTCTTTCAGCGATCTTTGTAAAATTCAACTGTTGATGCCAACACAATTTTATATTTTTAGATTTATTTGTGAGGTCATGATATAGATATATAATACACTTGCATTAGTTTATATAAAGATTATAGGGATAAGTTAATATATGGGAGATTTATTCATTCATGATATAGAGAGAGCTTTGGTAGGACATGGCAATAGGAGGGGGGGGGGACTTACCTTCATTGTTGATTGAATAGGGATATCTAAATAGAATCATGCACCTAAAAAAACAAATTTAAACTATTAAAAGCAACAACAATATAAGGAAAGTTAGTTATAATTAGGACCGTATTACCTGGAAATATACTACACTTATGCTAAAACTTAAAATGGTTAGCTACAATTCCCTAGATTAGGTGTCAGCATGGAAGATTATGGGTATATCTTCAATAGATTTAAATAAAGACCTAATCTTACAATGTTCGTGTCTAATAAAATGACATTAGATGTATATAAAATGGTACAATGGCTGCCCAAACAATGGGTCTCGAAGAAATGATGACCTGAGATAAGAGAAATCAACAAGAAAACAAGATATTATTAATGTATTTGCAGCTGGGATTGTGAACGCAATATATTGTGATAATGTATGTGAAAAATTTTTTTCCCACCCAAATGGCAAACAAGGAAAATATGAGTTATTAATATATTTTGGTAATACATTATTCAGTTGAAGTAAAATATAAAAAAAAATTTTTTTTTGAAGGGGGGGGGGGGGGGGAGGTAATGAAATCTCCTTTCATTTTTTCTTTTGTTAGGTAAATATAGGGTGGAAATAATAGACCATCATAACTATATAGAAAAATAATGTTGAGTTGTTGTTTTTTTTTTTGTTCTATCTGGGCAGCAATCAAAAGTGATGGCGAGGAGGAAAGGAGGAATCCGCATATGTTAAGGAGTAAAATAAAATATACAGTAAAAAGTAATAGTAATAAAGAATTTGTAAAAGAAAGGGAATATAGATATGTAGTTTTTTTTTTTTTGATATACCGAATGTATATATAATAGTTGAAGGAAAATAACGTTGAACAATTGTTCAGCAATTTGGTATCATATATATACTACAAGAAGATGAAGCAAGGTCAAACCATACATAAACTAAAAAGAATAGACAATCTCATTTGTGAGTGGGATGGGGGGTCTATTAATTTTGTATCACAAGAGTCCTAAGATTGACCTACATATATATATAAATGATGTAAAAGTACAGATGCTATTTGATTCTGGCAGTCAAGTGCTGGTCATATCGGAAAAGGTCTTCGAGAAGATGGTTCAGTAATAAACAAATGACAAAAGCTTGCAAATAAAGACAGCACAGGTCATGATGATGAATGGGAGGAGAATACAGTTGGAGACCAAACAAATATGGGCACAGTTAAAAATAGGGCAGAGATACATATATCATACTATACTGATTTTAAAAGGGTTGGTGCATGATACCATTTTGGGTTTGGAATTCATGCACAAAACAGGTGTTTAATAGATTATGCCATGGTGAAATAATACATTTTGGATTAAAAAGTGCAATTAGAAAAAGAGATGGGCCCAATAATAAAACAAATAAAGGAATTGAAACAGGTAGGATAACTTGAAGAACTTCTATGTACATAGAGGAATGTTTTGTCAAAGAAACTAGGAGTAATAAAAAGTTATGAATACTGTATCAAAGTAATGGAAGGTAACACCATATCAGACACAGTCCTACATGGTACCCCATCAATGTAGGACAGATGTGGAGAAACAACTTGATCAAATGGAAGACTGGGGGGGTTATATCAAAAGCATCATCCCCATATAATAACCCTTTGGTAATAGTAAAAGAAAAGGATAACTTGATAAGACTATACTTAGAGGTTAGGCAATTAAATAAAATAACATGGCCTGACCAAAATGTACCTCTGCCGATTAATAACCTGTTAACAAAATTTCAAGGCAAGAAAGTGTTCTCAATACTAGATCTAAGTGCGACCTATTTGCAGATAAGGCTACATCCAGCAGATTGTAAACATACAGCCTTTCGATATAGTGGAAAGTCTACTCTTTGGGTTGAAGAATAGTGGATCAGGATTATTAAAATTTTTGAACCATGTACTAAAGAAATAAATAAAGGACTTGGTAACCATATACATGGACGATGTTAATAATTACATCAAAAGACATGGAAGAACATGTTCATCACCTGAAGTTATTTCTGCAAGAATGTCAGGATAAAAATATTAGGATTAATCTGCAGAAAAGCTGGATAACGGCTACAGAGACAAGATGTGACTGCAGGCACATTATAGATAGGCTATGGGAACTCAACAATGGGGGGATCAGGAAAGAAGATAGAAAGGAAACAGGATACAAGATATTGTTTGAGCAAAGTGATATTATGGTACTTGGAAGATATAGAACAAGTCACATGGAGAATGATAGTACCCGAGGAGCTACAAGAAAGTTTAATTAGATATACTCATTGTATATTTGTATACTCTGGGATAGACATGGTTGTACTATGTGGGGATAAGATGACAGGTGATACAGGTAATAAAGGGGTGTGAAACCTGTGAGAAGACAAAATTACTAAACAGATCTTATGAAGGTCCCGTCAACCCATTACTCCTCAGAGACCAAATGACCTGATGGCAGTAGATTTCTATGGTTCATTACCTAAGTACCAAAGAATGAGATACATCCTGGCAGCTTACGTCTCAAAATGAGTAACCACATATCCAATAGCTCAAGCCAATGCAAAGAGCGTTATTAGAGTATTAGAAACACAGTACTTTAATAAGGTAGGAGGGCCTAAGGCCATATTGTCAGATCATGGTACTCCCTTTGTATCTGCAGAATAGTAAGACTGGTCGAAAAATATTGGAATACGGCATGTCTTATTATTTATCAGAAACCTCAATCTAGCCCATGTGAGCAGGTTATAAGAGAATTGGTACAGGTTTTCAGGGTTTATTCTTCAACAAACCATAATGGGTGGGCTAGACAACTGCCACGAATTGTAAATTATATGAATTGGATGAACAGTGAATCGACAGGCTTTTTCCCAATTCGGCTTCATTTTGATCAACTTGTGCTGATATTATACAAATCGAGATTACCAGTTGCTCCAGAGCAAATCAACCAGGAAACAAACTAGAAAAAAGCACAATTACAACTTGTACATTGTGCAGAGGTAAGGGCGCGAAGACAGGGCATAGGGACAACTAGGTTTAGAGTAGGGGGATCAAATATGGATCAGAAGTAACCCAGTCATGCAGACAGACACATTTTCAAGAAATTTCAAAATATATATATGAAGGCTCTTATCGCATAGTAAAAGAGAATAAGCCGAAAGCTTTTACACTGGCAAATGATAAAGGGGAAAAGAGGCACATATAGCACAAGGGCTTTAAAACCATACCTCCCTCCTCCATCTTGATTCACTATCTTAGATTATAATTAGCAAACAGAAATATACTATGAACATTAAATAGAGTAAACTAAGCGGAACCCCTAGTTTATTTTTATTATTAATCATGGAGGATATTGCAACCATGCAAGATATCTTGGCAGCAGTTGAATTTGATGATTTTGCTGAAATGAATATAAAGAAAAAAGGAAAATAAAATAAAAGTATATTTGATATAGATACAAATTAATGTATAGAATAAATATTTTATTGGATTACACTTAGAATTTCTTTTTCTTGAGGCAATACACATTATGTTTTTTTTTCTTTTTTTTTTTTCAATTAAAAGAGAGCAAGTTTAAATAATAAAAGCTAATACTTATTGTAAATATTGATAGAAGTTCTGCAAAGGAGACATTGGTAATTAAATATGGCTATGGTAACTACAAAAAAAAAAGATCTCTGAGAACAAAAATCTAAAGAAAGATAAAAGTTTGAAGAAGGAATTCAAGTGGTATTCAACATATACATGTGTGATGAGTTTTTAGAGGGATATAAAAGGAATGGACATAGATAAAGAAGTATCTTTTGTTCTTCGGATTTTTCACAAGATGTTAAACTACCCCATGATAGCCACTGATAGTCAGATGGACAGCTAGAACACCTGTACATCACCGATCACTCCATTCCCTCGAACATACTTACAATGATTTAGAAGAGTGAAGTCACCACCCACCTAAAATTAGAAGCCTCACATCAAAGCTGGAACCTAACATACGGATCACAAAGAAAACCTGAGGATTAGTTGTATTACCAAAGAATGATTCTGCTAAACAATCTTATCGGTAAGAAATTAGATTTTTTAACTTATATACTTAATGAAATAATTATATAGAACACTCACGTCTCACATAAACCAGGAGAAAGGAAAACATAGTTTAAAGGACCATAATGAACTATTTATTTGGTTAATGAATCCAAGAAATAATTTTGCTATGATAGTATTTTTTGTTGTGGTTTTGCTTTTATTGAATATGCTCATAAATAAAAAAAGAGAAAAGGGAGAATTACAATGTGTTTTTTGTTTAAATCTTTCAGCGATCTTCTTTGCAAAATTCAACTCTTGATGCCAACACAATTTTATTATATTTTTAAGATTTATTATTTGTGAAGTCACAATATAGATATATAGCATACTTGCATTAGTTTATATAAAGATTATAGGAATAAGTTAATATATGGGCAATTTGTTTATATACATTATAGAGAGAGCTTTGGTAGGACGTGGCAAAAGAAGGGGGGGGGACTTATCTTCATTATCAATTTAATAGGGATATCTAAATAAAATCCTGTCTCCTAATAAAAACAATTTTAAACTATTAAAAGCAACAATATAGAGAAAGTTAGTTAGTTATAATTAGGACCGTATTACCTGGAAATATACTATGCTTATGCTAAAACTTAAAATAGTTAGCTACAATAACCTAGATTAGGTGTGGATGTGGGAGGTATCGGGTATATCTTTAACAGATATGTATATAGACCTAATCTTACAGCGCTCATAACTAATAAATTGGCATTAGACACATATAAAATTGTACACTCATTTATTTTATTTTCGGTTTATAAATATTAAAAAACTTTTTAATGTATGTAATTCGAAAGGAAAAAACTCTGGAGAAGGTACTGTGATGCATTCACAACTATTTGCTGGATTTGAAAATTTTATAAAAATATTGTATTAAGTATATAAAAAGATGTTTTTATATTATTTTAGAATTAATATAACCAATGCAGAAGAGGAGAAATATTAAATAAATTCATATATGATCCTCAGATGTTGAGGATAGTGGTAACTATATTATATTGCCTGATTCATGTTTTAAAATAGTTGTGGAATTTCCTATCAAGTTCAGAATATTAGCTAGATTGACTTAGATAATTGTCCCATAACATTTTATAAAGCTAATGATTCAGTATTGTTTTGAAAATGCAAAACTTAGCTTAATGATAAAGTATGAAATAATAGCCTTTAAAGCTCTCATTAACCAACATTGATTATTTTTATAAATTCTGTTTACTCCTTAACTACTTTTCAAGTATGATAATATTTTGCTTATGTATTTGTGATAACCTAAGTATGAATTATTCACCAATTTTTATCTGATTTATCTTTATTCATATGTGAGTGGCAAGTTTATGTTTTATTATGCACATTTAGATTTTATATGCACTATATAATAACTGAAATGCATTTATACAACTGTTTCAAACTTTGTTTGCGTGTGTATGTATATATATGTTTCACAAATTTAAGCGAGCACTAATTCACAATAATCATTTTTCCATAAACATAAAAATGATTCTTAATCATTTATATATTTACTGCAGTAAATAAGGTTATATTTAAAATGAAAAAGTGAATCATTACATCATCATCATCATCAATAAGCATTTGTAACCAAATTTGTTCATTTTAATTTTTTTTTTTTTTTCCTAACTTTTTAAACAATTTAAACACCTCTCCAAATAATAGCTCTTCATTGTATTTTATCCACAATAATATCTTTCCAATGAAAGCTGTCAATATTGTATTTCTTTAGAATGTCTAATTTAATATTTGTATTGTAAATGGAAACTGCCTTTTTCACAAACATTATGCTCAGGTTTATTATAAAATTATATAGGAAATTCATTACCATTCAGTTACTTCATATCCTATCCAACAATGACGTGCTTTTACAACAATAGACTCAATAGCATCACTTTCTGCAACCTGAAGAATGTACCCAGTGGACTTTTGAGCTTGCAATTATATTTTTAAAATTTATTTTTACATGAAAGCCTGAATTGAAACTCAACTTTCTTATCTATCTTTCTGTCTTAAAAAAAAAAAAAATATTAGCAAAATATTTAAATTGATTCATAGTCTCAAGCTAATACCTATATATCACTGTTTGATAGAGCTCTTGGGGTGATTGAATATTAATTACTAAACCAAAATATTTATAAGGTACATCAAAACATTTAGAATAATTGGTAAGAATAATAGAGTCATAGCATATTATCAATCTTAAAATCAAGAAAATAAAGCTTTTGGTTTTAATTTTAAGACCTCCATCAACCCATATCCTCTCATGAAATAAGAAAATGAGGAGGTGGAGGTGTCTTCAATCTTAATAAATAAAAAAAAAAAAAAACAGCATCAATTTATTTATATCCTCTTAATGTCTGCTTCTTGGAATAGCTTTAAAGTATTCCAAAGACCATTATGTTGAAAATAGAAACAAAGTTGGAACTACTACACTGTTTAACACTGTTTCCCATTTCAAATAGTTTCAATTTTTCACCAACAGTAAGAAAAAACTGTATTACAATATATAAAGCTCTTTAATATGAATAAACTTTGTAGACATAATGCACTTTATGCACTGTGACAAATCTTTCAATTAACTAATTTAAATGCCTTGACTTGATCTCTGATACACATTTATATATGCCAGAACAACCTATTTTAGAAACTAATTATTGAATCTAGTTTTATTGTAGTTGATAACAATATTTCATGACATGATAATTATTTCATTCTATCTTCTATAATTTTACAGATTGGAATAATAGCCGCATTTTTAAAATCTGGTGACCCAACTTCATGAGCTCATATTTTCTTTAACAATTCCAATAATTATTAAGCTGATATAATTAAAGATTTTTTCCTGTTCCAAAAATAAAATAACATTAATATCAACTAAATTGATCTAGAAATTTCTATGGCTATAGTTTGCTGCCTGGGAATAGTCCGGAACAGGTTAAAAGCTCAGCTGTGTTAAAAATTGGGGTTCAGGCACACATCTGCATTGCTAGAGCTGATTTATGTTGTAACCAAGAAACTGCAACATTCTAGTCTTGAAGAGGACTATAGATATACCCAGTCAACTCTACCATTGAAGATTCGAAAATGGACCTGGTGGATTTTACAGACCACACAGATTTAACTATGATTTAGTATGCCTCTATGGCTGATTATTTTTGACATTTAATATTACTTTATTATATGTAAATATTATTCTATATTATGTATAAACATTAAATATTATTTTATTATTGTTACCTTCTTGGCAAATAAACTTCAAGCTTAATTATTCAAATTTCTTTTATTATATTTATTTCTGCTTGCCAGTCCACTTTTGTCATCACCGCTATATTTGTGGTGGTAGTCCAAGATTACAGAATTATTTTAATTTCATTAAACTGGATATTTTTATCCAAATTTAAATGAGTAGATAGAATGGATATATTAATAATCCTCTCCATTTTTGTTCCATTATTCAAAACATAAACTAAATATACTTTTCATCTGTTTAAAATATCATTATAATTATATAAAATAATGTCGTCCATAGATTTAATAAGTCTGCAATATAATTTTTCAAATTCACATATTATTTTCATTGTATCAGAGGGAAAAAAGAAAGAAATTGGCCATGATCATCAAATGATTGTATTGTATTTCCTTTGCAATTTTAATCATTGAATTATTTTTATGTAATTGCATTTCTCCTTTAAATCTCTATGTTGCTTATGACGTGCCACATTTGATTTGTTATTCTGCCAATAAAATAGTTTCTTTTTAATTAAGTCAAATAATAGATAAGAACAACTACTCAGATACTTCTTTCTTAAGAATAGACTTATATCCACATTGTATTTCTTAAATGAATTCTATGCCTTGATAATATGACAAGCTTGAAAATTTAAGTTTGCAATTTTAGTGTCCAATAGCTATTAACGTTAGCATAATTAGAACTTCTAACAAACAATATTATTTTCTATCAATATATCTGGAATAGGGCAATTTTTACATACAACTATCATTTTAATTTTGGAATGCATTAGTCTATGATTTAACCAACAATAGGTATCTGTAAATGTTCATATAATATTAATCTCTTTTATGATTTGATTTCTAACTATAATATAATATATAATATGTTATTGATTTGAAATTGGATGCTTCCAAGTCATTCATAATGATTTTTTTTATTTAAATAAAATATCCATGATAATCAATTCATGTGTTTGTCAAAAAATTAATTAACAGCAGAGTATTTTTAGTTCATAGAGCTAATAATAATATTTCCAATAATTTTTTAGGCCAAAGTTTGCTGTTTATATTAATGTGTACTTAAAGCCTCAGTGAAGAAAAAATTGATCCTTTAATGTTCTTTATGTAATGGGATTATCCAGAAAAAAATAAAAGATTTTTTACTCATAATCTAATGTTAGAGCATAAACACTTATATAATGGACAAAAAGTATTATTCAGAAACCAAATTTTAATATCAGATTTTTCTTAATTTCAACAATAAAAGATATCACTTCAAATTTAACTTTCATTCTATGGATCTATAATGTTAAAAAACTTATAACTATCTACTTGATGGATTAAATTTTCTTTCTCTGGAAAATGAGATTCATTAAGAGGAACTATATAAATCTTAAATATTGTTAATTCCTTAGCTACAATTATAATCTCCATTCAGATTTTTAGAAACTGATTTTACAATTATTTTTAGCCCTTTGGTGTGCAATTGACTTGTCATAATGATGTCAATAAAACCTGATTGTTCTATCATCCATATATTTCACTGCATGATCTGAAGACTATATTGCTCCTCTTTTAAGTGCCCCAAGAATCAGATGTAACATTGGTGAATATATTTATTAAAAACTATTGTTTTTTTTTTTTTAGGCATATGAGTATAATTTAATTTTTTTTCTTTCAAAAACACTTATCTAAGTTTAATTTTATAATTGATTTTATTCATTATGTGTATTAATAATCTGACTGTATATTTATAGTTGCTAACTTTTTCTAATTCATTACTATCAATCTTTATTTTTTCATTTTTGAAAGACCATTGAATATTATTTTAGGCTTTTTAGCACTTATTTTTAATTTTATATTTGCTTTCATCTCATCGATCTTCTAACATTTCCTTAAACTCTGGAGCATTATTTGCAAAAACACCCATGTGATCAGTACAACTACTTCATCTGTAAAATCTAAATAATTTTTGTAATTGTTTGTTGTTTCTCTCTCTCTATCTTTTGCTTGCTCTCTTTTAGCTTTCCAATTTAATCTGCAAAATATTTCTTGTAATATTGTAAAAAGTGCTGGAAAAAATGAAATCAATATGCTTGCACTCTTACCAATGTTAATATTTTAAATATCACCATATAGACTAATTACTGTTATTTTAGTAAATATTCTTTAGAATTTGAAAGTACATATCACCACAAAAATGTTTATAAAATAACCTAAAAACCCAAAAGATAGTGCAATTTATATTTATTGGTCTTTTCTATAACTTCTTTTAATATTTGTATGTAAACTATTGGGTTATAACTAGTAGTTTGATCTTTTAGTTGATTTTGTCTATAGCTCTTTATGAATGAGCTTTAATAATTTTAGTAAAGGTATTGTTTGGAATTGACAAATCTAATATTTCATTTTTGTCTTTATTAAATATCATTATCATCTGAAATATTTAAAATATTATTTTAATAATATTTTTTTTATTTTATTGAAACCATTTCTTTTAAAATATTTATACTAAGCTCATTGTTGTATGATAAATCTTTTTTAAAAAAATACTTGATAATCTGATGTTCTAATAATTATAGGAATTACTTTGAATGTGTATGGGAGGGGGGGTGAAGTGCTTTATAGTCTTTAATAGAATTTTTTAACTTCATATTGATATTTCTTTTTTAAATAATAGTGCCATTTTCTCTTGCTATTTGTTTCCTTTGAATATTATATTGGTTTATATTTTTGAATTATTTATTCTCTTTTATAGCTTTTTTTATAATTTCATAATAATATTTTTTTATGTCATCATTTATCTCTTTTTTTATATTATTTTATAAAATTTCAGATATTCTTCTAAATGGATCATCTTTCTTAATGTTTTTTAAATCTTGTATTGTATTGCTTTGAATCTTGAAAATGTATTGGCAAATTTCTACTTTCTTGATTTGGCTATCTGCATAATAATTCTTATTGTACTATATCAGGGGTCCCCAACCTTTTTGCACTTAAGAGCACATTGTATAATACCGGCCAGGTGGCGGGCACCATTTATTTTTTCAATGTAAACTTATAGTTGGATATTGTTAATAATACACATAATGTACAAAAATATTTATTTCAAAAATAATATTTTAACATAAACTCTTTTATGCTGTAAAAGTACAGTATGCCCTACAATTTGATTACAATATAATACAATAATTTATAAGAAATTTTAAAAATTAAATGTATTTGTATCAGATAAATAATTTTTTATCGTGTTTGATATAGCGACAGAGTTGGGGACCTCTGTACTATATGATCTTATAAATCTTATTCATATTAGAACCAGTTTCAGAATTTATTAAATATTTTTTGAAAGTCATTTTTGTAAATTCTGTATTAAATTTAGTAAAGCATTTCTGTAATTTAGATACATCGGCTTTTAATTTAGGCTTTTTTTTAGTAGCTTTAGTCTATTAGGCTTTCCATTAATGTGTATCTTGCAACTCACTTATTGAAAATCATCACGTTCTGTATTGAATGTATTAAGAACACTAATCTTGAAATGCATATTTTTTGTTTCGCTATACATTTATTTAGATGCCTCTATGTCCATATTTGCTTTAGATTTTTCACAACATAATCACACAAATTTTACAAGATTTTATCTTCTCTCATTGCTGTCTTCATAACCAAAATTTATCCAGATTGCCTTTTTTTTTTTCATTGTTTTTCATTTTTAATATTAAATTCTCCCATGATAATTTAAAATTGTTTGATTTGATCAAATGCATTCTGTATGTCTATATAAAAATTATCTTTTTTTATTAGAATAAGAACTTGTTGGTCTTAAACCTAAATTATTCGTGTATTGTCTGTTTTATTAAGTTAAATAAACTTGACATTTTATCTCATGTATCATTAGTCTCAAAATACTTTTAGTCCTTTTATAATTCCATTTAATTTGTTTCTAATATTTGTGCCTTTATTATAATTTATATTCACTTTTAAATCATTTTTTCACTTTTTCTTTTAACTTCACAAAGTCTGACAGTTATAGATAGCTAAATAAAAGTATCGAATGGCTGGCTTTATGTCCATGACATGGTGACTTAATAGCATCTATTTCAATTACTATTTTGGTTGATGTCAGTATAATCTCTGAGATATAAAAGCCATAATTTATTTATGACTGTCATGATTGTAAATATAAAAATAGAATTAGTTTACATACATGCACATTCATTCCACCTTCATTAAATATAATTGTTACATAATTTAAGAATTATTAAGCATCATAAATGAAAATCGTGATTTTTTGTTTATCTTAAAGTCAACAATAGAATCCAGTAAATAAATTCTTATATTTATCATGTGATTAATCCTATGATAGTAACAACTGCAATTATAACATAGATATTGATCATTAGGAATTTATTCTGTTTGATTTCTTTAAAGCTTCAAAGAAAAATCAAGGAATCTTCTAGTTAATAAATGTTTTTAGTAATCATATTTATGGCCATTGATCTTAGGAAGGTTTTTGATATTAGGGAATTATGACATTTTGTTGAATTTTTTGAAGGAGAAATGTATGGATTGGAAGAAGAAACTACTACTATAAAATATATATATGAATCAAAACTCACTTGTAAGATTAAATAATCTTTGGGAGAAATGTAAACATAATAGTTGTCAATCTATTGTTTATTTAATATTTATTTAATTATTTAATGAGTGTGATTTTAATTAAGTCTTGAGTTAGCATTGGAGGGAGGAAAATTCATTGCATATGTTTTCATAATAACCTGGATTTTTTTTTTTTGATCCTATTCAAATAAAGAACTCATCATACTGATTAATGTACATTGCATCATGCACGTTCATATACTATATAATAACAATAGTTGTTATTAGTTAGATGTTAAGAATTTCCCTTCTTGGTCACAATTTATTTTTTATTTTTAATAAACTTAATTTTATAGCTACATAAGTATATTCACCAAAAATGACCTTTTGAATTATTTATTAGGATTGATTAAATTTATAAAAAATTTGAAAAGAAAATCAAAAAATGGTGCTCACAAAACAATGAATAAAGGTGAAGGTATTAAGATATTAAAAGAGGTAGTTGATTCACAAGCCTTATAATTTTAGATATTTAAAAAGTTGTTTGACTATGCTAATAATGACAAATATAATAAAATAATTGAAATGATAAGTAGACCTTTGAAAATCTTAATGTTAATAATTAAAAGTTGAGATTAAGAAAAATATTTGTTTAATGTTTGATTTGAAGTTTTACTTCTTACAGGTTTGAGCTTGCTTGCATATTAGATTTCTATGAATATTTTGTTCTAACAAGCATTTCACCAACTGCAGATTTGTATATATATATATATACTTTGCTTTTTATTAAATATTACAGACAAATATCTACTTATGTATTATGTAAGTGAAGTATTTTGCAACTTCTTGCTTAAATCAAATTCATATAATTGGATCGTACTTATCATTAGCCATGATTAAAAAATTGAAAATATTTCTTACCAAATGAAAATAAGTACTCATCTATGTCTTGAAAAATGTTCATTGAGCATGAGACAAATGAGTACTAAGGCTTGTGTTGTAATACTCATCAAATTTTTAAATCTTATTATGCTTTAATATACTGGAATTGTTTACATAAATCTGGAATTATGTAATCAGGGAGATTGTACTTTGTTAGCTGGAAAAATAATATAATTTTTTGCTAAGGTATCTTTTTGTGTGTGTGTGTGTTTTTTTTTTTCAATTTTTAATACATTAAGTAAAAGATTTTACATTTAATTTTTTTATGAAGACAATGATATGATTTTTTCAAGACAAAAATATCACATAGTTAAAAAGAGAATTTAGACTAAGTAAGTCATTAATTATTTTCATTAGTAACCATCACAAGTTAAAATATAACCATATTAAAATAAAGTAGTCATCAATGTAAATCCAAATAAACAAAATTAATTTTATCAAAATGACAGAACAGTTTAGTTATCTTATGAAATTAAAATTCTTATGTTTAACAAAAATAATTTGGTAAGAACTTAAATTAATTTTAAAAAATACAGAAAGTATTAAAAAATACTGAAGGTGAGAGTTTTGTTTTTAATTTTTAGTTAGAATGTACTGACAACAAATAAATATTATTTTGAAGAAAAAAGTTGATTTTTTTTCTAAAGTCATAGCTTTATAATTGCACAAAATGTATATTCTAATATTTCTTCTACTAATTTTTCTGATTGATTGTCAGTATTAATATATATACGTTCACTAGAGGGAGCTTACCACTAACTCCAATCAAGCTTTAATTTATAAGTGCTGAAAGAGGAAGAATTCAAAATCTCTATCAGAATGTCCTTATCCCAGATCAATTGTTTTCTAGCTTATGGCTCACCCTCACTATCAATTTGAAAACCAGAATTTTGCAGACACCTAAATGTTTTCAAATCCAGCCTTACAAACCAGATAGCTATATGGGTCTGAACTCAGTTCATTTTCACCATATATGAGGCTATTAATATATGGTGAAGTTGAACTAAGTTTAGACTCGTATAGCTATCTGGTTTGTAAGGCTGGATTTGAAGACATTTATGTGTCTGAAAAATTCAGGTTTTCAAATTGATAGTAACGTATTAGATAAGTGCCGACTTTTGAGTTGGTATTTTAGATCTAGTGTCTGGAGCCCTAGCTTCCCACTGAGATGAGCCATAAGCTCAAAAACAATTGATCCGGGGATAAGGACATTCTGATAGAGATTTTGAATTCTTTCTTTTTCAGAACTTATTAAAGCTGTGATGTGATGTATTTAGCTTCTCCTTAAACGAAGTCAAGAATATCTCAGCAACTCTGCCCAGATAAACCTGTTAACCACTTTATTTTTCATTCCCCACTCTAAGTCTTCCCATATTCTGCCCCATCCCATTTCCACAACATAATCTTTGTCAACTCTATGGCCTTTAAATCTAAATCCCCCTTATCTTTTCGCAAACCCAGCATAAAAACTAGCCTGTGTTAACTCCCTCTAGTGCAAGTTACACAATTTGTGTCTTATTTTATTAATTATAATAAGTGTACTCTTGAATATGGTGAAACTGAACTGAGTTCAGACCCATATAGCTATCTGTTTTGTAAGGCTGGATTGGAAGACATTTATGTGTCTGAAAAAGTCCGTTTTTCAAATTGACAATAATGTATTAGATAAGTGATGATTTTTGAGTTGGTATTTTAGATCTAGGGTCTGGAGTCCTAAGCTCCCCACTGAGGTGAGCCATAAACTCAAAACCAATTGGTCTGGGGGAGGCATTCTGATAGAAATTTTGAATTCTTTCTTTTTTAGAACTTATAAATTAAAGCTTGATTGGAGCTAGTAGTAAACTCCCTCTAGTTAACATTTTAATACAAGTTTAAAAAGCAAGTTACACAATTTGTCTTGTTTTATTATTATATATATGTGAAAGCAGTAAACACTCAAACTATACCAATATCATTAACAATCTCAAACTGTTGTCAAGGCAATCTCCTTTAATCAATAAAAGTGGAAATCCGTCTTTATCTATGGACTAATATGTTTATATAGAAACTAAAGATTGTAACTTGATTACAGATTATTAATAAAAAAAAAGTTTAGCTAAATAGCTTTAAATAAGTGAATACAATCTGTTCTGGGAGCTGACTAACAAATAGTCAATTACTTTCGAATTCCATTTCAACCAATACTCAAGGCTAGATAGGTATTCAATGTAAATACATGAACATTTAAATAATACAATATCTTAGCAAGCAACAGTCTGTTGAAATCCACCTTTATCTATGGTGTAATATGCTTATATAGACACTAAGGATTGCAACTTGATTACAGAGAGTGAAATTATTAATATAAAGAAGTTTAAATAAGTGTCATTAAACAGGTAGATATAATTTGTTCTGAAAGCAGACTAACAAATAGTCAATTACTTTCAAATTGCACTCCAGCCATATACCACTTAGATAATAAAGCTAATAATGTTCAAGGCAAAATAGGTATTTAATGTAAATACATGAAAGCAGCCAACACTTAAACAATACCAATATCATTGATAATCTCAATCTGTTGTCAGGGCAACCTTCTTTAATCAATAACAATGGAAATCCACCTTTACCTATTGTTTAATATGTTTACATAAACACTAAAGATTGCAATTTGACTACATAGAGTGAAATTATTAATACAAAGAAGCTTACATAGACCTCATTAAAAATGTAAATATAACCTGTTCTGAAAGCAGACCAACAGACAAATATAACTTTCAAATTGCACTCCAGCTATGTATTACTTAGTTAATAAATCTAATAATGCTCAAAGCTAGATAGGTTTTCAATGTAAATACATAAATGCAATCAACACTTAAACAATACCAATATTATTAATAATCAATAATCTTAATCTGTTGTCAAGGCAACATCTTTTAATTAATAAAGATGAAAATCCACCTTTGTCTATAGTCTTAATATGTTACATATATTATTAACACAGTCCTTTATGTACACAACATAATGCAAAATAATATTTTATTTTCTAAATTAGCTGCAAGTCTTATATGTCCAATAATTTTCCTTGGAGTTTTTTTTTTTTTTTTAATTTATAACTAATTTGAAAAATTAAGTAAAATATTACATTGTTTGTATAAAGGAGTGTATTAATATTTTTTGTATGATCTAAATAGTAAAAACGTAATTTTTTATTTTATCAAAAATTTTGATTTATCTATTTTCATATTATTTAAGAAGTGCTTATTCTTTCTGATCTCAATGTTAATACATGTCTAATAACCATTTTCTGTAAGGTAATGAACTGTTTCATGAGGATATTGGCATTGAACATCTATTGTTCTAATTAGAATTTATCACAACAAATGAAAGTTTATGGTAAATTTTTCTGCATGTTTGTGTGAAATAATAATAATAATGTACTTGAAGTATTATTTTAGTACAAATGTTAACAGATTGTTAGGAAACAGAATTAAAAATTTTGCGAATAAAAAAATATTATTGAAGAATTTTCAAAATTTTTTATTTTCATTTTTGAAGGATTTCCAAAATTCTTTAGTTTTATTTTTCTCTTTGTATATGTTAATTTGTTTTGTTTTCTTTTTTAGTCCTAATATGACACCTCCTAATGCTGCAACTCTTCACAATGATCAAGAAACATTAGAAGAGTGTATGGTTTGTTCAGATATGAAAAGAGATACACTGTTTGGACCATGTGGACATATAGCTACATGTTCTCTTTGTTCTCCTCGTGTGAAGAAATGTCTCATGTGTAAAGAACCAGTACAGTCAAGATCTAAGGTAATGGAAAAATTATTAGAATTATTTATAAATAAATATTGGCATTTGTTTTTACTATCCATCTTTGAAAATAAAATAAAAAAATTACTTGGGGTTCATAAATTTAGTTTTAGCTTCATTTAAATTCTACATATTTTTATAATACTCTTAAATGTATAAATTGTTGCACTATAATAAAAACACATCTATAAATTTTTAATTTACTGGAACTGGAAAATCATCAGTAATGGGGACAAATTTTCTTGGAATAACATTAATAATATTTAGTAATAAACTAGATCACCCTAAACTGAAGTGCTTGCTTTTTATATGTACATATTCAGTAGACTGGTGTTAAAATAATTTATGCTCTACTTCAGGATGGAGCTACCGTCCACATAGAAATAAGATACAAGTTAAACAAATCAAAAATTAATTAATAAATTTCATTTTATAAAAAATCAAAAACAAAAATAATATGTTTATAAACATGAAAATTATTTATGTGGAAAATAAACTTGAAAATAATATATTTTCCAATCAACTAATGCACTAGTGATTACAAACAATAAATTCAAAAAGTATAATCATTATGAGTATTATGTAAAAAATTTAATTGGCAATAAGAACAAATGCAACTCCATTGATAATTTATGGTTGTGATGATCACCCTTATTGAAAGTATTTGTTTTGTAATCATTGTACATTCATTTGATTGCTAAATATATATATCGATTTTTTTACGAAATGTATGAAATCAGTCCACTTATTCATTTATTTGATTTACATTTTGTTACTATGTGGATGGTTAGTATAGTAGTGTCTTTGTTCACCTATGTCTGCGAAATTACCTACCATCTGCAGTTTTAGTGACCCACAGTTTGAAAACAATTTGTAAAATTAAAAATTAAAAGTTCATTAATTTGATTTCATAAATTGTACATATGCATCTATATGAGCAACATCACGAATCATTTCTCAACTATTCATTTTTTCATCTTGTACTCCATAATGGAGTTGCTAACAAGTAGTTTATACTTGCTCTTTTGTTGTGATTTTATTAAATCCAAGTAGGAAGTTAATGATGACGACAGTTCTTCTTGATGAAATAGAAGTAATTGATAAAAGAGTGACCTTTAAAAGTCATACCCAAGTGAATTTCTTTACATATATATTCATTCAACTATATTTGCATATACTGTATATATTTTTGAACACTACACACTCCACATACAATATCTCTCTTAGTGAAAACTAATAATTTTTTTAATTAAATTTTAACTGTCGTTTGACCTTGATTTATAATTTAATAAAAATAATATCTTAACAATTTTAATTGTTTTTGTTGCAATTAATTTTTTTAAAAAACACACACAAGTGAAACATTTGTTAAAAATAATTTTAAAAAAATCATTTAATCTTTTTTCGATTATTAACATATGTATATTCATTTCTTCATATACATATTTCATACATTCATTAACATACATATGTATACAAATATGATAAAATCAGTCCAGCCAATAGTTTAAACTTAATTATTATTTAATAATAATTACAATATTCGATTAATAAACATTAAAATATTAGGCTTTATTTATTGTTAAATTATTAAACAAAATTATTTTTTTGCCACAAAGGTTATGTTAAGAAGTTAAGTCTTAAAAGAAAAAAAAGTAAACAATTATATTTAAATTAAGCATTGCAAAGAACCTATTTTAATTTATTTAACATTTTATAATTCTTTATACAATAATAAATGTAATAGAACATTCAGTGATTAGTGAATATATCGTATTCATATTTTTATTTAAAGTTCTTTGAATGAGTGTAAAACTGGACAATTTTTTATATTTAATTCCACTCATTTTGCATCATATTTTGGAAATCAGTCAATGAAGAATTGAATAATGGAAATTTCCTAATTTTGTATTTATACTTTTATATATAGTCAAGCAAATTGTTTGGTTTTTTATGTTTTTCAATATTTTTTTATTTGTATAAAATATATATCTGTCATCTGCCACAAACATCTCAATTTAACATCAAAAATGTATATATTTTTAATAAATCTCTTTATTGTCCATTTCTATTATTTCATTGCTTTATCTCTGTTCTTATTATTTCTATCTTTACTATAATTTTGTATTCTTCATATTTACTGTTCAAATAATTTTTTATATTCACATTTTAAAAATATTTCAATGTTTATTTATTTATTTTTTATGATTAAATGCATTAATAGCAAGTTTAATCTTATTGACTACAGAATAATTTTTTTCATTTATTAAAAATATAATTCATCATTATATATTCTACTTTAATTTTTTTATTTTATTTCCTGTACTCTCATAAACAGTTCTAAATTATATTAATATTATTTTTGTTTATTTCAAGCATTTTTCATTTGATATTGAGTGTAATTATTGTTGTCACCACAATTTTCTTTAAATGCTTTTTATTATATTTAATATTTTGAAACAGCTTTTTTAACATCCAAGAATTAAGAACATTCATAAATTGTTGTATATTTTTTATATACCATGATTCATTGATAGACATTTTAATATTCATAATTTCACAATATTGTTGATTAATTAAAGACAAATTTCCATTATATTAAAACATACATCATTTAAACAGGAGTATATAGTTACATTTCTCTTAAAGTTTTTTTTCTTACTTTTCTATATTGAAATTTATTATTAAATTGTATAGCAATATATATATGTAACCTTTTTCTGGATCATTAAACCAACATAAGATTCTAGAAATATAATAAATAATTATTAATTTTTATATCTATTAGATAAATTAAAAAAATTATTTTTCATATCTGTATTATCACTTTATAAAAAAAATAAAATAAATAGAACTTTAGCGATTAAAGTTTCCCCCCCCCCCTTCACATCTTGAAGTAATGTTCATTCCAGTTTTTTAATAATATTCAGTGATGTTTTTTTCCTTTATCATTTTCCCCAGTAATAAGTTTTTCCTATCATTTTATTGACATTTTTATAATTTATACAGTAATATTAAAAAAATGTATTTTAAAAAATTAGTAGTTAATGTTTTCATACATATCCCATTTGACATTTATAGGAAAAAAAGTGAAAATTACATTTAGGAGAGCTGATGGTCAATTTCCTCTTATAGCTCAAAGTAACAAACATTCTTGATAGATATATTATTTATCTTTCTGAGAAGGAGCAATTGAATAATATTAGTACAAAAATAATTTTTATTTATATGTTTTATTAATAATTTTATAATATATTTTTTAATTTTTAAATGGTAATACATGTTTAAATATTTCAATGTAAATTTGATTTTTTTAATTTATTCATTTTATTACTACTTTTATTTTTGGGAACATAACTAATGTATATTTCTTTTTACATTTTCTCTATACATAGTTTTAACAAAAAATAAAAAGTTAAAGATGACTTTTAAAAATGAATGTAGAAACCATTCTATTAAATGTAAACATGACTATATTCATGCATTTTATAGTCTTTTCGTCTGATTATTTGATGCCTTGTGATGTGGTCTCTAAATTTCTGCAGTAACTTTTCTTTTTGAAGGATTTCAACATCTCACCTCATTGTAGATCTTCATTATAATCTATCCATAGTCATATCTTTCCAGTAAAAATAATCAGTATTACTTCTTTTTAGAATATCTTTGAAATAATCTTAATAATTTGAGTGGAGTTTTCTGCACATGTGAAAACTGTGCTAAGTTCATCGTAAACTGGAAATTTTGATACTCTTTATATGCTTTTACAATTGTAGATTCAATATCATTACATTCATCATGCTGAAAAGCATACAATTAGTCTTATTATCTTGCTATAATTTTCAGTGATATTATATTATGTAAATAAGGATCTATATTTCCTTTCCATTCAATAAATTTGTAAGAATGACAGTCTTATGGACTATATTTTAAAACTAGGATTTTCACCAGTAACAAATATGTATTTTTCATATTTATTCATAATTAACAGAAATGATGTGTCACTGTTTTAGTTGAATCATATTTATTATTAACTAAATAAGATATACTACAACTAGATAAAAATATACTATATGTAAATTATTCTTAAATCATGATACTTCACTTGTATTTACCTGGCAATTGTATCACATCTGCAGTTGTTTTTATTTTTTTAACACTACTGTGAATTTTTAATAACCATTTTTTATATCTAGAAACAGTTTATAACAACTGCTATGTATTTGAAATGCACGCATTCCGAATACCATCAAACAAAATAATATATAATCAGAATAACAGACCGTCTGCTACCCTTTACACAAATATCTCTATGGTTTTCTATGGTTCATTTCCCTCAATTTACTTCCAGACTGGCTGCTACAAAAACGGTTCCCATGGGCCTCAGTTTTCGCACTCTTTGGCCCCAGTCCAGTTTAGCTGCACATGAACACAGTATAGTATAGCACTGCAACTGACTATAAGCTCCTTACAGCTTCTGTCTCCATAATAGTCCACCAGTAACTCCACTTGAAAACTGCTGGAAACTCAACTCTTCATTTAACTGCTATCCGGATGGTTTCCTCAGACTATGGTCTCCCAATCTTTGTGGGCATATTCAGCTATTGCCCGTGAACAACATTTCCACTGAGCACTGCATATTAACCGAAGCACTGACACAAACATTTGTCTGCCAAATAACTGGAAATGAACCCAGCAACTTGTTGTTTACTCTTTTTATTGTTTTCTCATTACTCGCACAATTAATCACTATCTCCATATACAGTAAGTTATTTAGATCTATAATGAATTAATTGGTGCTTTTGGAATTTCTTTCCGTATAAATTAATTTAGTCTCTTCTATTCATTAATTAATCTTATCGAGAAATATTTGTGATCAGCAAATATTTCTTGGAATTTATCAATCGCAATTAATGTAAATTCTTTAATTAAATTTACTGCTTATCAGTTCACGATCTAAATATTTTTCTCTAATATTTTATAGTTTTTCTGGAGTGCACAAACATTATAAGTATTTTTAGAAAGACAACAACAACAAAATCTTTGAAAATAATTTTTTAATAATATTCTACAATAATTGCTGTTTTTTCTTTATCTTTTTTTTTATTATTATTAACTGAAACAATGGAAACATTTTTAATACTTTTAAAAATTTATGGTAGTTTTGAAGCTACTATATTTTTAATTTTCTCCATAACTTGTAGTTTTTTCATTTTAAGTTTATGAAAAACTGAATAATTGTGCTTCATATATAAAAGATATGTTATGTTATTAAATGCAAAGTCAACTGAATTTTTATATACTACTCAAAAAATAATTATTCCTATCAAAATGTCATTATTACATAAAAGAATCAATCCATTTATTTAATAAGTTTATGATTCTATTTTCAGGTCCATTATCTCACTTCTAATATACTAAAAAGATTTCATTTGACCACAATTATCAAAATATATCTTATCACCTTTGCAATTTTAATTCACTAATCATAATTGTTGTCAGTCTTTGAACTTTTTCATTTAAATGTCCATTTGCTTTGAAAGTTTTTTTTTTTTCAATTATCCAAACAAGGAAAGTTTATCATGTTTTTTTTTTTAATCAAGTCATTAATAGTACAATCATTGTTAAACAACTATTCGGGATTCTTTTTTTAGGGTTCAAGAACTTATTTTTATTCGCAACAGATTCTTAAAAAAGAATTCCATGCTTCAGTAATGTTGGCAATGTTTTGGACATTTATTGAAGCTTAATATGAGAAGAAACTGCTATTGAATTTTCTGCCAATAAGTTTGGATTAGGACTTAATTTTTAAAGCAAATATCATTTTAACCTTGGAACATATGGTGATCTGATCAACAATTTGCTCTTATAAATAAGTGCTCATTAAATATTGATTTTTTTTATTTTGATTGTTAACTAATATCTAAGTTGACATTATTATGAGTTTAGATAAGTTCAAGTTTCTTAATAGTGAATTTTCTTTCTAAACAATCTGTTTGAGAAAGTCACTCTATGCATGGTGTAAAAATTCATTATCAGATAATTCAAGATTTCAAGAATCAGTGTTATTTTCAATAACTTTGAATCATGGATTACTGTATTACTAACATATATTAAAAATCTTCAAGAAAAAAGATAATCTTTTATATGGATACTGATGCAATAACATCTAACAAGAGGCAAAAGTGAACTCCCTGTGAACTTTTTGAATCTGAGATTGGAGCATAAGATCTGTTAAAATGTGTACATCTGTCATTGTATAAACTAATTTTTAATATTTATTAGTCTCTCATTGAGCCTTCTAGAAATTCCCAAAATTGAAAATAGATAATTAGTGAATGCAACATCTTGAATTCAATAAATTGTCCTTCCACAAAAACCTATAACTATTTAATCAGAGAATTTCCATTAATTTTAAATTTTGTCAACTTTTTTATTACGGTGCTGAACTATAGTCAGATTTTGAAGCATTTATTTCAGGCAAAGTTTTCAATTTCTATAAATTTATGTGTAGAGGGGAAAATGAAATATTTTACTTATCATTTCCTCTTTTTTCTTTGTCATCATTACTATTTGAATTGGAATTATTTCTAATGCTTAAGTGAGCATGCTAGGCCTGACCATATTTTGTAAGACAGCCATTTTTAACTACATATTTTAGATCCTTCCTATTTATAGAGAATATAGTATCCACCACCAACAGGGCTATACAAGCATATATTTATTTATCAAATGAACTAACTGGGTTTAATTTAATTCCAAATGATTTTGTTCATTTTAAAGCCTCCTTCTAAGATTACAGTTAATAATTTCCAATTTTTTAATTTTTTTTTTCAATGTTGAGATCTCTGATTTCTTTATATATCCTGGCTTACAAATAAAAAAGAGAAGATTGGGTTATGATTAGAATTGTTGGGTTTTTAAAAAAAACAATGGGAATGGGCACATAATTTCAATGTCATAATTAATGCAGAAAGAAAGATGGCTGCTGTTATGCTTCGATCTTATAATTATTTGATATTAGAGAGAGAGAAAAATGAGAATTGACACTTGTAGAGAATGAATGAAAGAACTCAGAGATACAAAAGATTGATTGTACAGGAAACATCTGATCTTTGATAATTCAATATCATATCCTTCAATGTAACAGAAAATATTCTTGGTCAAGTGCTGTTTATTGATTATTTACAATTATATCTCATATCTAAAAGTCTAATCACTAGCCATTTACTGTAATTTTCTTCACTAGCCTGGGAACATTATTCTCTCATTTATTTACTTTTATTGATTATTTGTTTTTTAATTATATTTTATTATCTTGTAGTACAATTTTATAAGTAATTTTATTTATTTTTAAATCTTACATTTTATTATTTTGTATAATTTAAATATTTTTGTTTTTACCAAATAATCATTTTTAAAAATAAATTGTTTCTCGTTAATTATTGTTTATTCTTATTTCATTTTTTTATTGGATATTTATGAACTTTTTTATATATCTATCTGTTAATTCTTTATAATTTTTTAATGATTTTATTTTTTAATTTATGATACGTATATATGTATTATTTTATTTATATTGTTAACATTTAATTAACTTAGTAATATATGATGTGCATTTTTTGTATTTAATTTTAGTTTTGTTAAGTTATTAGGATTTCTTTTGTATATGTGTAACCTATTTTTTGTATTAGCATTTATAATTATATTTTTTATTTTTTTGTGTGAATTTTTTATTTTACTTATATATCTGTTTTTAAAGCATTGATAGAAGTATTCTTTTTTCATGACACTTTATTACTTCTTTTATGTTATTAACATTATTTTTAATTTTTTCTGTGTTCAAAATTTATTGCATGATTATTATATATTTTTTATTTGTTTATTGTTTTTATGTTTATTTCATTTTATTGTATTATTATTTTTCCCATTGTTATTTTTTTAAAAATCTTCTATACATAATTTTCTTTTATTTTTATTATATTCATCATACTTTGTTTTTGAGTTTTTATATTATTTTTTATTATTTTGATTGAATAATTATTATTTGTAAAAATATATATATATTTAAAGAAAATAGAAATAATATTTTATATAATATTTATTCATCAAAATAAAAAAAAATATTTTAAAAAGCTAAAAAACATAAATAGAAATAAAAATATAAAGTGTTTAAAACAAGTAATCAAAGAATAATAAACTAAGGAATAATATTAAGATTTCTATATTTTTGCTGTTTTTTACTCTTTTATTCTTTGTAAAAAATAATAATAATTATGCTTTTTATTATTTAGTCAATTTATTTTTCCTCCAATATTTGTATGTGTTGTTTTTATTGCTTTCCTTACTGGCCTTATGGTTTTTCATTTCTGTCTTTCTTTATCTTCACTAGGAATTAATCTCTTTTCTTTTTCTTTTTTACCGAAAACAATATTATTGTTCCTTTCTCACACGTCTGTTCAATGTGATCATGAGGCATTTAAATTTAGTGACTTTTGACAATTTCATATATATGTAACATACTTTTCACAGCTATAGTATAATTTTTTCTTCTTTTATATCCTTTATAATTATAATAGTTGCCTTCTTAATTAATCTTGTACTTCTGTGTTTTTAATAGTTGTAATTTCTTTTTTTTAATTCATCTTTTTATTATTATTATTATTATTATTATTATTATTATTATTATTATTATTATTATTATTATCATCATTATTATTATTATTTAAATACAGGTATACTTTATATTCCTTGAAATTTGGATTAATTATAGGGGATTTAAACCCAGACTTTCAAGCTCCCTTCATCTATCCAGTCTATCTCATACAACCAATGCACATGACCACACACATGTGAAAAATATAACTAATCTCTGATATATGTATTTCATGATAAACCAGCACTCACCAGTTGGTGCAGATTATCATCTCCCACAATATTCATAATCAGTGCTCTTCAATTCTTCAGCCATCCATTCCATTAAAGTTTGATTATTCTTATACAATCTGTTAAAACAGTAGCAAACTCTCCATACTGTAGTGCTACCCACTGCAAGCCCTAGTAATCAATGAATGCTAAAAGGTTTGCACATCAAAATTTCTAGATTATAGTCTGGCTGCAGTGCTCTCAGATCCAAGACTCCTCATTGATAAAAACCACAACTAGACATTAGTTTGGGGATATTGGGTGAATAGGTACTAGAAAGGAATTTTGATGCACAAATCTTATGGCTTAAACTGGATGGCACTAATGTTTGGAGAAACTTGCTACTGTTTTTCTTGACCTTTTTTTAATCTTTGAATTATTCTTATTGATTCTTTATAAATTTGGAAATATTTTTCTATCACTGCTTTATATTCATTTCTTCATTCCTCTATAAATATCATATAAATTATTTCAGTTTTTTCTTCTTTTATAAACAAATATAGATCTTTTCTAAATCTTCTAATCTTACTTCAAATTGTCAAACTCAATCTGTAAGCATTTGATTCAATTTTCAAAATGATTCCTTTTTTATCTAATTTTTTCATCACATAATATTATAGCATCCTCATTTGATATTTTATTATTTTTCCTAGTCTTTGTATATATATATATATTTTTTCTTTTTTAACTTTGGCTATATAAAGAATTTATTTATATCTGTGCCTTATTCCAGTTTTGTTATTTGTACTTCGACTCCATTTTTTCCATGTTTGCAAGATATTTTTTCCCCTTAGTTATTACATATTATCATGGTTTCAATTTTACTTTTATTCATTTATTGAATTGGTCATAGTCTAAAGGAGTTTAACTAAACATTAGTTTAAACTAATTAAAATTTGAACTGCTAATTTTTGTGTTATTCAATATCAGTTCTTTATACTTATTTTTATATTAAGTACAAATTATCAACAAATGTATATTTTTTAAGATATATTTAAAATGTCCATTCTGCCATATATTCTTGAAACATATGAATAAAATCATTTAAATGATTAGTAATAGTCATTAATATATTTATCTGAAGAGGTTGGTGTCAAATATATCAAATTCTAATAAATTTATAATTAAGTGAATATATGCATAGAATGGATTTCAACAATACATCATAAAATAATTTTAAATAATTTAAGTTTAGATTTTTTTGGAGGGAGAGGGGGGGGCAGTTTATTTACCTTGATGAATATAGACAAATATCGCATTTGTTAGATTAGAAACACAAAAGCCACTTGGTCATTAATGAAAACCAAATCCCAATTTTTGAATAATTAAGTATCTGATGGTTTTAAAGATATTTGAAAATTTCAGTGGAATTTTTATTTTTTTATTATATTAAGTAAATTATTCATTAGCTACTTTTATTTAAATAAGTATCAAAGATCTTTTTATAGTACAAGCTGAGAAACTTTGTCTTTTAGAAAGCAGGGCATATGGTATAAATTCTCATAATTTTTAAATATATCATTTTAAATTATCAAATTCTTCTCCGTGTTATTATTTTAATCATTGTCCTATTCTCTTAAGATTAAAATTTTTTTTTTCTTTTCATAACTTTATTTTTAAAATAAACTTTATCAATTTGTACATGAAACTTTTTGGACAATTAAACTTTGTAAATTATCTGTTCAGCAACAAATTGTTAACTGTTCTAGTTATTATTATCTTAAGATAGAACCATTATTTTTTTTATATTATATATATATTACAGATTGAAATTTTTTTACTATTATTATCTCAAGTTATAAATAATATTTTTAAATAGCTGATATATTTTATAGATTGAAGAATGTGTGGTTTGTTCCGATAAGAAAGCATCTGTCCTCTTCAAGCCTTGTGGTCATATGTGCGCCTGTGATGGTAATAATGATGAAAAAAGTTTATCATTTATTAGTCAATTTTGCATTTGCTCTAATTTTTTAATAGTTTTTATAAATTTGTAATATATATGCATATTCTGGCAGACCTTGAAAACCCAAGGTCCATAGATCATAGCTCCAACTGTCTCTTCTGATGCCCAAACTTAATATGAACTCTCAAACATAAAATCATTTGATTATTTTTAATTATGTGAAGAAAAATAATATTAAGATCAGATAAATTAAAAAAATGTAATCTCAGTATTTTTTTACATAATGTGTCCCAGTGAAAACATGACTCATTCTTTCTCCAAACTGCCTGCAGCACTATCTCTAAATCAACATATACACCTGGGTCTGTTTTTACGCGGACTTATTTAACACGATTTTGAAGTTACGCGATTTTGAAATTCACCGGAAGTCGAAGTCTGATAATGCGCTATTACTTTAAATAATAAATTTCGCGCACTTACGTTATATTGAAAGTAATAGCACATTATTGGAATTCGACTTTCAACTTAGTAATTTCAATATTTTCAGTGCTTTATAATAGTAAGATTTTATGCAATAATGAAATTAAAATCATGATTTCCACGTTTTATGTATACACACATTAAATTTTACAAGATTATAATGTAAATTTGTTCAAACATTATGCGTATTAATTTTGCATTTTAAATCACATTCTGTTTTTGCTTTTTAAAAAAGAACGTAATCAATTATTAATCATTTAGTGTCCGCAAGTTTATTTTTAAAAGGTGAGTAATAGCAGTGAAACGAAATTTTATTTTTAAACGGAATTGAAAATTAAAAAATTAAAGACAAAAATAAGAATTTAATTTTTAGTTGTTAGTTTTAATTAAATTTTTCCCAGCAGTGGTGAATAAATGTCTTTTTATTATCGTAAGTCTAAGTTCATAAATAATTAATAAAATCATCGTCTCAAAGATTAATTACATTGTCACCAGAAATCCATTGACTCAACATGAGTGTGAAGTTAGCGCTAGTTGTATTTCTTCAGTTTGCAAACGAATGTGTTTTTCAGCAAAATCGATAATAATTAAAACGTGTATAAAAAAATGTAAATTATACATAAAAATATATTATTTTGAATAAAATTAAATATTATAGTTTAAAAAAAGTTTGTCTTGTATCAATTTTTTTCAAATTTGAAATTTTTTATTAGTCATATTTTATTTCCTTATTTTTTTTTTGCGCGAATTTTAAAGTAATTTTACGTTGGTGCTTTGCTTTTACGCGAATTTTGAAAAATCACAGACCACATCCCCCCTTTTTCAATGTAAGTTACATCTATTTTTGCGCGATTTCATTTGCGCGTGTTTTCTGAGGAACCTATCTATCATGTAAAACGAGACCCAGGTGTAGACTACATAGCAATGCAATTTAGCTATTTACCACAAAAAATTTAAGACATTAGTTTATCTGGATTGTGAGTTATGACATGAAATATGATATTGTATTTGATATTTTTATAGAAACTCCATGATAGAATAATCCATTAGCATTAATTTTGTTTTAAATTAGGCAAAACTGCTAGTGAAATGTTTGACATGATTCAGATTAGTGAAGTTCTTTTGCAAGAATGTTTTCAAGTAATTTGCAAGATTTCCTGATAGCAAGGAGCGTACTGAAGAATTGACAACAACTGAAATTGGTTGAAATTCTTTAAACTGATCATTATGCATCTGTTAGACTCATAGAGAAACTATTTTGATGGAAAATTTGAAAAAATGAAAGTTATACATGCCCTTTGTACCTCTCTTATTAATATTCAACCAAAAACAGATGATAATGAAGCACTAGAGAGACATGCAAGAAACTGCAATTACAGAATCAGAATTCTTGCCAAACATTGTAATGGGTGAAGCCATGATCCAAATTCCAGAGTGTGGAACAGAGTGAATTTAAAAGAATTGGAGCAAAACTTTTCTTATTAAGTTTTTTTTTAAAAAGACATTTTCACCGTAAATACTTTCCTGAAAATTAAATTGTAAACCCTAATTATTATTTGGATGTTTTAGACTGCCAAATTCTTGTGCAAGCAATCTGAATATCACAAAAGGCTCTCGGTCTATGTTGTACAGTAATGCACCATCCCACAGTACCAAGATTCATTTTGCAATGTTTTGAGGGAAAAAAAAACAGTGTTGTATTTGAGTATTTACTTCGCTCTTCTGGTTTAGTTTTTGTTGACTTTTGGCTATTTTCAAAATTAATCCAGAAGCTTGAGACAAAGTTTCTGAAGATGAATCTAATGGAATATTTCAGAAACAGTTTCAAGCAGTTTCAATTGTTTCTAACAATATATTGAGCCACAAAGAGACCATTTTGAGTAGTCAATAATAAAAACAAATCATAAATAACTTGTGTTTTATTTCACATCAATCATCTTTTTATTGGAACACAATGGGTATATTTAAATAGCAACATTTTAAATTTCAATATTAAATTTCAAGTTTTATTGCTAAAATAATTTGCCTTTACTTTTTGAGTTTTATTTATCTGTGTGTTATGCACAAATGTTCATGGTCAAAAAAATGTATACATTTTTAGTTTCGTGCATGTTTGTTATTATTATAACATCATATTTTTGGAGGGATTTCATCTACCATCATTTGTATATCATCAATGGCTCAGTAGTTTTTGAATTATTAAAGTGTGTTTTTTATTCAGTAAAAAAGCATTTGTCTTTTATTTCTGATAATAATATTGAAAGAAAGGTATTTGCATATTAGTCCAACAGTCAAGAAAGTCATTGGCACGAGTATATAAAGACCGAATCAAATACATTTACAATCTTCTAAAAAGGAAATGAATTAATTTTGTAAGTGAATATTAGATAATATTCTGATGAGAGGAAAGTTATTAGTCAAAATGTTGATTTTATTGCTAATTTTACAGCAAACAATGGGGGTGTTCATTCAGGAGTGTCAAAAGAGAGTAAACTATTTGTTATGAAATGTGGTTTGAGGTAAGAAAGATCAATCCACAGTAGTGATGCTAAGAAACAACATTTTGTAAATGGACAGAATTGTACAGTTAAATTAAATACTGTATATGTATTTTTTTTTTTTTTTTTTGGTTTGGTTACTACTTGCAAGAAATTTAGATTGTTAAAAGTTTACTTATTGGAAGATCACTTCTCGCAAAAAATGTAAAAGCGTGTTTGTTTCATTTCCACTACATAAAGTATAAGTGGCCATTTTTCAAAATGAAAAATCTTTATAAGTTCAGATAATGGAAGATAATTTCTTACAAAATAGGTAAATGTGTGTTAGTAGATGTTTGTATCATTTCAAGTAAATAAAATTATAAATCGTCATTTTTCAAAATAAATATTGCCAGACTAATATGTATGTGAAAACTTAATGCAGGACTAATACATAAGCATTAAAAGAAAAAAGTTATTTACTAATCAATTTTGCTTTTGTTTTGCATAGTTTTAATTTTGTTCAAATTTATCTAGTCTTTAATTTTTTTTTTTCATATACATATCTTCTCAGCTACTGATCCATTTAGACTAACCAGACAATTTAGGTGATATCAAGGAGTAATAATGGTGAAATAATAATAATAAAGAGAAACCACATGCATGGTTGAATTTGAAAACTATGTCCTATATATATATTTAGATATATTTCATTGAAGTTTTCACTCCATTACACATTCCTGAAACATATGAATAAAGATATTTTTTTAAAAAAGAATTAATCAAGATGCATTTCATACTGAATCATTATTCTTAGTTGGCCTAGGCCATTGAGAATTTTAATTAATTTTGATAAGGAAAAGTGCACATAGAAAAAGGAAGGATGGCATTGAAATAATGATATTATATGGTTATGTTTAATAAAAATATTAATATTTAACTTAAAGTTTATATCTGATCTAGGAATGATTTGTTAATGATTTAGTATATTTATCTAATGTGGATCGTGTCGAAGGTATGAATGCATGAAGTTTGATCTCTATATATTAAACTGTATATTTTAATTTAAAAAACCAAGTTTGCTTTCAGTACTTAAGTATTATAATCATGATTATCAAAAGACACCATCATTTTGAGGTAACCATGATTATGAAGCTAAAGCGTTGGAACTGTATTTGTTTGTTGTTTTTTTTTAAATTAATTGTATACCTTTATTTTCTGTTATAGTATCTTTATATTATTTACAGAAACAGCAGGAGTTCAAATATTATATTTATATATTGTAATGTATAAATTATTATGAGTGAATAATTGAATGAGTAATAAATCAAATGGCCCATAACATTGGATGCCAATTTCTGTAACAGTATAAAGTTATTAAAATGATCATCTATTAATAAATAAATGGCTTAACATTTTCAAATAAACTATATAAAATTAAATAAATTATTTTTATAAGACTCAATTGTGATACCAAATTTTATAAGTATGAAGTATCTATAAACTAATGCTTGAATAAATATAAGCTATAAAAGTTTAAATAATATTGAATGACAATTTATGTCGGTTTAAACCAAAATAAATATATTAGCTTAATTAATTGGTGCTTAATTTTTACTAATCATTTATTCATTGTAATAGATAAAATGTAACTGATGAAATGCCACAATAATACAAGAAATTATTAAAATATGTAGGTGTTTATTCAATATTTTTGGCTAGCTTTAACCTGTGCAAATAAATTATGTAGAGGTTCTTGAAGCTGATATTAAAGTATAGTATAATAACTAGACTATAATTAATCACAAAATCCAATTTTAATCAATAAAATTAAAAATAATAATATAATAAACATAAGAAATATATATATATATAAGTTAATAAGCAAATGAAATAATCTTTGTTATGCAATTGGATTATGAATAAATTATCTGTTTTATTTATTGCTTATGTTGTGTAATTTTTTTAATCCATGTATTTAGAAGATGTTGTGAGTGGTACACTAATAAACCTGAAAAAAATATTATCTTCACATAAATACTTATAAATAAATACTAAAAATTATATATAAAATTTTAACTAAACATGTTTAGTTTGTTTCCTGCTTTTTTACAATCTTAAAAGTTAAATTATTAAATTTAAATACAGAATTGATGCAATCACTGCCTATTAAAATATATACTATCATGGAGACAATTTATTATTCTTATATTCTCCTTTTCACTTTTTTATATATGCTCCTCATATACATTTTAATGCAATTTTTATATAATTCCTCATTTATTTGCCTTACATTTTCAACTGCCCTGCAGTCTTCATCAGAGCTACAACATTTAAACATATAATCATATAAGCATTATTTGATATACATATCAATATACACATTTTTTACATTATTATTTCTAATTACATCTAATTTTACCTTTACATCTTTTAATTTATACTTATTATTTAATTTATTATTTTTATCCCATTCTATTTTATTTTTATCTCTAATTTATCTACTATTTTACTTCCATTTTTTTATATCATTATACATTTCTATTTCATTTTTATTTTCATTACCTCAATCTCTTTTATTACTTTTTTTATTATTTCTTTATAATTCTTCTATATTCTTATTTTATCTTTATATACATATTTTATTCTTTTAGTAATAATTTTATTTTATTTCTATCTCTATTTTTAGTTTTTATTCTTATTTATTTTACTTAATCTCCTATATAACTTTCACCCTTTCTTTTTATGATTTCATCTGATTATTTTTTTAAAAAATTTTTTAGCTTCTTTTTCATATATTTTTTTAAGGTACCGCTCTCTATTATCAATTTTCTTAACTTTTATCCTATCTTTTAATTAACAAAAAAACTGTTATCATATATTTTATATATACTTTTTATTTATAATATTTTTTCTATAGAAATAATGTTTTACCACCTACCTACCCCATCTCTATTTAGATTTGACTTTATCTTCTTAATTAATATAGCTTTTTATATTTTTCTATCCCTTTTTTCATTAGTATAATTTATCATTTTTAAATTTTGTTTTTCTCAAATATATGTTCTGTTTCTGCAGTATGCATATAAATCTGTGATCTCTTATCATACCTATATTGAACTAATTTTTGATTTTTTTTGTTTCTCCTACATATTTAGTTATCTTATTATTTTTTCATGATTTACATTCTATCTCATATTCTCCATTTATAAGTTTTTTCTATTCTTTGAATGGGCTGCAGAAAGGAGTTTGCTATTAACTGAAAGGAGACCCTTTGATTTCTCTTGGAGGCCTTAAAGGAACCGAGCAGGGCAAATTCCTAATGTCCATTCCATACGTTCTTGTCATTGCAGCTGTTATTACTATGTGTTTATTCATATAGTATATGAAAATGGATGGGCTGCTCACCAACATGCATTAACCAGCGTGGTAAGTTTATTGGCTTTTTACCTCTGAGTTTAAGATCAAGAAACACCATGGTCTTTTTTCTCAGTGCCTGATAAGGCAGAATGAATGTTTGTGTAAATGATAAATATTTTTCCAATACATATATACAATTATGACAGACAAAAATAAAGCATGGCCCTTATTCCCAGGATGCTGTAAAGTCACCAACCAAGGCAGCGGTTGGTGGCCGAAGGCGGAGGGTGCTAAGAATCTCCTGATTGCAGACCCAGGCTGTCATTTGATGACAACTTTTTATTTAGGTACTTATAACTGCACATCACTTTCAAGTGAAAGAAGATTGCAAGAATTAGAAGGAGAACTGTCTTATATTAAATGGGACATTATTGAACTTTGTGAAGTTAGAAGAAAAGGTGAAGAGACAATTGATTTAAAAAGTGGACATATATTCTATTTTAAAGGCACAAATATTGGAAATACAAGTGGAGTAGGATTCATTATAAATAAAAAGTGGTAGAACAATATTGTGGAGATTGATGGTGTATCAGACAGAGTGGCAAGATTAGTTGTACAACTTAATAGCAGATACCAAATGCAGATAATTCAGGTTTATGCCCCAACAAGTTCTCATAGTGATGAAGTAGTAGAAGATTTTTATATGGATGTATGAAAGGTTTTTGATCAGAGTAAACAACATTTTAAAATTGTTATGGGAGACTTTAATGCTAGAATTGGTAAACAAATGCAAGATGAAAGTGCTGTAGGTAATTTTGGTTATGGTAATAGAAATGAGAGAGGACATAGACTTATGGAGTTTGCAGAAAAAGAAAAACTTTATATTATGAATTCTTTTTTGAGAAAAATGTTAAAAGAAAATGGACATGGAAGCATCCAAATGAAGGTCCAGCAGAATTGGATTATATTTTGACTAACAGGAAATACATATTTCAAGATTGTAATGTTCTTAATAGATTTAACACAGGAAGTGATCATCGATTAGTAAGATGCAAAATACGTGTTAATGTAAAACTAGAAAGACAAAAATTGTTAAGAAAAACAATATTTACAGTTGATATTCCTAATCTTCAGAAACATTCTAATGAATGTAAATTAGAACTTACAAATCGGTTTTAAGTATTAGTAGATTTTGAACATGATTCAGATTTGAATGAAATTAATATGAAAATAACTGATACACTTTTAAAACTGCAACAAAGATAGATAGCTGGTAGAAAAAAGCAGCAATTGACCAATAAAATTTCTACTGAGACTAGAGAATTTTTGAAGAAAAGAAGGAATATGAAGATATACAAAAATGATGCATTAAAAAGAATTGAATATCTCGAATTTTGTAAAATGGTGCGGAAAAGAGTTGAAAATGATATAAGAAAGTATAACTGTGAACTAGCAAGAAAAACTGTAGAAGAAAATAAAAGTCTTAAGAATGTAAAACAACATTTTGGTATTGGTAGGAAATTTATATCTGCAATAAGAAAAAAAGATGGAATTATTACTAAAAAGAGAGATGACATCATGAAATTGGTAGAAAATTTTTATCAAGAATTAAATAGTAATAAAGAACAAGTACCTCCTATATCTATTATATCTTCTGAATTGCCCAGAATTTTAAATGAAAAAGTGAGAAATGCAATTAAATGTATAAAGAAAGGAAAGGCTCCAGGTAATGATGGAATTATAATTGATATATTAAAAGAAGCAGGTGAAGAAATAGAAAAAATTTTAGCAAAGTTATATACCAAATGTCTAAATAATAAAGATGTACCAGATGATTGGAAGAATGCAGTAATAATATTAATATTTAAAAAAGGTGATAAAGAAGATATTAGAAATTACAGACCTATCAGCCTTTTATCAGTTTTATATAAAATTTTTACCAAGATAATTACAACTTGTCTACAGAGAACATTGGATTTCCACCAACCAAGAGAACAAGTTTGATTTAAAAGTGGTTTTAGTACAGTAGATCATATTCAGGTATTGAGAGAAGTTATAGAAAGGACAAATGAATATGATTTGTCATTATGTTTTGGATTTGTAGATTATGAAAAGGCATTTGATTCTATGAACATTTCTTCAGTGATTAAAGCATTGGATCATCAAGGTATAGATCCAGGATATTGTCATATTTTAAAGAATATTTATAAAAATGCAACAGCAACAATTAGATTACATAATGATACTGGGAAAGTCAACATTGAGAAAGGTGTAAGACAAGGTGACTCCATATCTCCAAAACTTTTTACAGCAGTGCTGCAAGAAGTATTTTGTGGATTAAAATGGGAAACTAAAGGAGTGAAAGTAAATGGAGATTATTTAAGTCATTTAGATTTTGCAGATGATGTAGTTGTTTTTGCAAATAATGCTTCAGAGCTGCAGGAAATGTTGCAGGAGTTATCAGATGAAAGTAGGACTAAAGATAAATGTTAAAAAGACTAAAGTAATGTTTAATCGATTTGCTCAAAATATGAAAATAAAGATTGATTATGATGAATTAGAAGAAGTTAATAGTTACAAATACCTTGGTCAGATTATTAATACAGATGGAAACATAATGGAGGAAATTAATCATAGAATTAAACTTGGTTGGAGTGCTTTTGGTAGAAATAACTTGATACTAAAAGGAAATATGCCTATGTGTTTGAAAAGGAAGGTTTTTAACAAATGTGTTTTACCAGTTCTTACTTATGGATCTGAGACTTGGACACTCAATAGAAGAACAATACAGAGACTTCAGACCACTCAAAGAAGTATGGAGAGATTATGTTGGGAGTAACAAGAAGAGATCGAAAACGCAATGTATGGGTAAGAGAACAAACAGGTGTTACTGACCTCATAGAAAAAATTAAAAGATGGAAGTGGAGTTGGACTGGACATATTGCTAGAAGAGATGATAATAGATGGACAATTGAAATTTTAAACTGGATTCCAAGAGATTGTAAAAGACCCAGAAAGAGACCACATGTGAGATGGATTGATGAAATAAGGAAGTGTGCAGGGGTGATGTGGAGAAGAGAAACTAAAGATCAGAGAAGATGGATTAAACTTGGAGAGACCTTCATCCTGCAGTGGATTGATAATGGTTGATAATGATGATGATTCTTTGAATATATTTATTTTCTAGTATATCCATTATATTTCTCCTTTTTTATTTACTATTTTATACTTAATTACATTATTATATTTTTTATTAATTTTCTTAATAATTTTATTTGTTTTTTATTATATTATTATTATATGTTTTAATACCTATACATTCATTTTTTTTAATCTTATCCTTCTTATTTTTCCCTTTCTCATCTTTTTTAATCTTCTTTTTTGTATCTTTCTTCTGATACTTTTACACTTTTTTCTATTACTTTTTCAGGATACTTTTTTTTTTTAAACTCCTTAACTTATATTAATTCTATTTCTTTTTATATTCTTCTTCATTCGAATAAAAATTACTAGCTCTACAATCCCTTGAACTAATACTATTTATTTTATATTTCATATCTATATTAGAATTCCAATTCATTATATTATTATCTGTATTCATTTTCTTATATACTGTTGTATCTATTTTACATCTTCCTTTTTCATATGATTTTTTTAATAATATATCTCAATATGACAACTTATTATTTTTTCCTTTTTCTATTGTGAATTTTATATTCTCATTCAATTTATTATTTTTTTCTAAATACATGTTTATTTACTTTTTACTTATCTTTTCATCATTATTAGACCATTTTTATTATCCATCATTACCTTTCCCATCTCTTTCGTATATATATATAGCTTAATATCCCACTTAATGCCTCTCCTATCAATAATCCTTTTTCCTGCTTAAAATATTTCCCATTAAACTCAAATGTTATTTCTTTTCAGCATATCTCCATAATTTGTTTTAATTTTATTATTGGTATTTCTATTGCTTTTTTTTTTTTTATTATCTTTATATCGGCTAATTATGTATTTAGAAAAAGTAATAGAAATGGAAATTACTAATCTTCTTAATAGATTTAGCACAGAAAATGACCATCAATTAGTGAAGTGTGCAAAACTAAAGAAACCCAAATTATTAAGAAAATCAGTATTAACATTTGATATTCTATCTTCATAAACATTCTCATATATTTACATTACAACTTGCAAATTGTTAAAAAATATTAACATTAAATTTGAAGATGGTTCAAATTTGACTGAACTCAGTAAGAACACAATTGATATTCTATTAAGCATTGAAAGAAAGATAGCTGATACAATAAAGTAGCAATTTACCTGTTAATTTTCTACCAAAACAAGACAATGCATGAAGAAAGAAAGTAATATTAAAAATTTTAATAGTGATCCATTAAGAAAAATTGAATATCTAGAGTTTTGTAAATGGTGCAAAAAAAAAAAGTAATAATGATATAGAAATATATAATTGTGAATTGATATGGTATAAACAATATCTTGTTACTAGAAGGAATAATAAGTAAAGGCAAAACTAGTACTAAAAAGAGAGATGACATCATGAAATGTGTAAAAGAGTTCTATAAAGAATTGTAATAAAGAACAAGAAAACAAAGTATTCCTCCTATTGTTATTACATATTCTGAATCACCCAGCATTTTGATTGAAGAAATGAGACTGACAATTAAATCTATGAAGAAGCAAAAAGCTTCAGGAAATGATGGAATTTTTAAAAGAACCAAGAGAAGAAATGGAATAAGTGTTGGCAAAGTTATATATTAAATTCCTAAATAATAAAGATGTACCAGATGAATGGGAAAATGCAGTGGTAATATTTAAGAAAGGTGATCAAATTATTGAAACTCCATAATGATCCTATATCCTACCCAGCCAAAAGTGTCAATTGTATTTAAAAGTGGTTCTAGCATGTTGATTACTTACAAGTATTGATAGAAATTATAGAAAATTTCAGTGAATATGAGTTGTCATTATGCTTTGGATTTGTAGATTATGTAAAGGCATTTGATTCTATAAACATTTGTATGGTGATTAATGTATTTAATCATCAAAATATAGACCCAGGATATTGTCATTTTCTGGAGAATATTTATGAAAATGCACAATAGTAATGATTAGACTGCATGATGATATTAAGAAGATTAACATTGAGTATACACAACAGGATGATTTTATTTGAAACACTTTTTACAGCAGTTTTACAAGAAATGTTTTATTGATTAAAATGAAAAACTAAGAGAGTAAAAGTAAATGGGAATTTTTTAAGTCATTTAAATTTTGCAGATGATGCAGTTGTTTTTACAAATAATAATTCAGAACTTTGGGAATTGTTATAAGACCTATCAATAATGAAAGTAAGACTAAAGATAAATGCTAAAAGACTGAAATAATTTTCAGTGAATTTTCTTTTTTGATAATTTTGAATTAGAAGTTAATGATATCTTGATTAGACTGGTCAACACCCAAGGAAACGTAATGAATAAAATTAATCATAGAATTAAACTTGGATGGGGCTTTTGATAGAAATAATATTAAAAGGGAATATGCCTATAAGTTTGAAAAGGAAACTTATTAATAAATGTTTTATCAGTTCTTACTTATGGATCTGAGACTTTGTCAGTTAAGATCAATTCAGAGATTTCAGATCACTCAACAAAGTATAGACAGATGATCAAAAATGAAATTTATAGTTGAGAAAACAAACAGATATCATGACATTGTTGAAAAAATTAAAAACTGAAATGAAACTAGAATGGATATATTACTAATAAAATGATAATAGATGGAAAGTTGAAGTTTTAAATTGGATTCTGAAAGATTGTAACAGATCTAGAAGGAGACCACATGTGATATTGATGGATGAAATAAGGTAGTATGCTTTTGTATTGGTGAGAAATTAGGGATTAGAGTAACTAAATTAAACTTGGAGAAACGATCCTGCAGTGGATCGATAATGGATTAAAGTGATGGTGATGATATATCACTACTTGTTTTAGATTCTTTGGAGTACCAACTATACATAAAATAGATATTTCTCGTTTCTCTTTCCAAAAGAAATCATTACAGAAATTCCTACCCATGGTTTTATAGGTAAATATAGTGTATTTATAATTTATATTATTGTCTTTGAAATCATACATTGTAAAATTTAATGATTGAAACAAATGATTTTCTGATAGCTTTTCCTGATGTTGTTTATAAATATTTGAATTAATGAAGTTTTACATAAAGTAATGCATTGTTCTAATTTGCTAGATCATATTACTGCCTTGCTTAAACATTGCCTTTTGTACAATTTGGTACTTGTTAAATAGCCACTGTACATTGCTTGGTGACACTGTTTCTGTGTAAAAACACAATAGTACCAAAAAAGTCCCATTTTGGCCATGACTCGTATGAGAAAAACAAAATGGCTGAAGACAATAGCGTAATTATTATACTGTGGGATGTCCCAAACATAGAAGCTGATGTAGTTGCCTTTCTGCAGGCTCAAAACATCCTGCCACATGTCAATCAATGTTTATGTGGTAACGCTATGATACTTATTAGACGAACTTGGCAATTTGTGTGCTCACTAGTCTCCAGTCATTTCTGGCTGTTTGTTTTTTAAATTGTTGTAGGTAGTCAAATGTTGTTCAAAAATAGTAGACTTTCCACTTTTCAGTCAAAAAAGTTTTCTTATTAATTACAGTCATCTATCGTTAATAAATTTATTTTTTCAATGAATCTGTTTTGTCGTCGTGATTAATTTGGAAGGCAATCAATTCCAAAGTTGATGGTTTTTTTTGTTGTTTTGGTGATGTTTATTTTGTTTTTCTTTAAAGCTTTAATTTATTATTACAACCAGACTGTTAGTATTGAAGGGTAGAGAGTGGAGAAAACTAGGCCAGCCTAAAACAAAAAAAAACAGTCTTTGATTCTTTATTGTAAATAAAAAGAAAGTGGCCTCTTTTTTGGGGTAACTACCGTAATAAGAAGTTAAACAAAAAGAAAAGCTGAAAGCAGGAAAATAAAAAAAAACTGAGTCTGATTAATTACTGGGAAAAAAAAGTCCGCTCTTTAGAGTACATTTGTTATGCTATTATTAAAAAAAGAAAGCCACCTCTGCTTAATTACTATAAAATAAATTATGCTTTTTTGAACACATTACCTGTACATTGTAAGCTAACTTACTGTTATTATCAAAAACGGCGTATTAAAAAGAAATCACGCACCCCTTTTTGTTAATAATAAAAATAGCTTTTTTTAAAATGTAATATAATTACAAAAAAAGCCGCCACGTAAGATAATTAAAAAAATAATTACCAAAAAAACACCACTTTTTTTTAAAAAAATAAGAATAAGGTACTTTTTAAAGAAAAATAAAGGCATATTATTTCAAAAAACACCGCTTTTTTTAATAAAAAGAAAAAAAAAGGCGCTTTTTAAAAAAAAAAAAACATACATTTTTAAGAAGAAAAAAAGTCGTATTAAAAAATAACATAAATTGTTTTAAGAATCGACAGTCCGAGAACGTTATATCGCTATGCTTTTGCACAGAAACAATGCCACCAATCGATGTACAATGGCTATTTAACAAGTACCATTGTTTCATATGTAATGGGAAATATTATAAACAAATGCTTAATGCAACAATAAATTCTCCATTCTTTGGACTTTGTTAATTTATGAAGAGCACAGAAATATGTAATCTAAAACAACTAACTTTTAACCCAAGTAGTTAACTAAAATATTTAGATTATATGTTTGCATTCTGTTGGATAATAAAGAATTAACAAAATGATCTTTTATACACATAAACAATATCCATTCTCACATTAAATTCCTAATATTGGTGTTAAACTTCTCTTCTTTGTTGTACTCAGCACCAAAGAACAGAATAATCATCATTTTCTGTTTTTAGGAAGAAAAAAAACACCACAATTAAATAATTAATTTTCATAATAATAAGAATATAGATAGATGTAAATATGTCTCTATATCTGGCTATACTGCTACTATTTATAATGAAATGAAACCAAGACAATAATAATAATTAGCCATAACATATGATAAATAATGAGTATCATCATCAGTAGTAGTAATCAATTTGAAGCTGAATGTAAAAGAAGCATAATACTAATTACATATACATAAATTTGTATTAAATGTTGAGATTATTATGTTGAGAAGCTCAACTCAGAGCTATATGGTATCATTACTAAATATACTAATCATAAATAAAATAATCATATATTCTGTATTTAATATGTTGACTTTCTAAATGACTCTGAGCAATGAATACTACAATCTCATTATTTTATAACATAATTCTCAATCTCCATAGGCACCTTATATATAATTCCAAAGAGAATTATATAGAATCCATACATAACAAGCTTTGTTAGTGACTGATTCTCCATACCTGGATAGCAAAAGATTGTTGCATGTGTATACAAAAATAAAATGGATAAATACTTAATCTAGTATTTAAATTAAGTTATTGTAATAAAAAAAATAATTTTATTAAATAGTAGTAAATACTAATAATCAAAAGTATAAAATAAATATTCTCTAATAAAGATATCATTATATCTGATTCCATCTTATTTACAAATATCACATAATTATTATTTTTTTAAATGGATAAAATAATAAATATAGTAATATTGTTTAAATTGTGGGATGTAAATACTTATATGTGTGCAAACACACTTAAACATAATGCAAGATGTGTTTCAGGTATTAATTTTAATTTGCCCAGGACATATTTAATTGTAATGAAAGTCAGACATTTCATTATTTATTTTATTCTAGCATGTGTGCGTGTGTGGCGCAACTGTTCCCAAAAGCTATAAAGTGTTAATATAAAATAGATAACTAAAAACAAACTAGCTGAGCGCTTTCAAAGATCTTGCCTTCATGAGTTGCGTCACACACATGCTAGAATATATATATTTCCCAAAAGTAAAAAAAAATTATTTGACTTAATCGTATTATTTTTTTTTTAAAAGATCAAATGGTACAGTAAGTTTTTTATTTTTTTTTTTTCAGTAAATGAATGAATATATTACATCAGTAAATGTATCTTCTTTGTTTATTATTAATAGCTATATATTTTTTTTAAATTGTTTATATTAAAATCTTAATTTATATATGCATACTGTATCTATAAAAAAAGGTGTCTGAATTATGGTTGTGTGTATTGAAGTGTTCTGAACACTTGCAGTTCAATAAACAATACATATTGTTTATCAACAAAAAGTGAACCATTATAGTCTATGAATGAATTACATGATGGAGACTTTGACCAAAATATTGCTACTTTATTGTATATCCTTATTTAGGGATTGTTTCATTCTAACTTTTAATATGTAATGTAAAATGTCTGATGCAAAAAAAGAATATTAAAACTATCAGAAATTATTTGAGGTAATAATCATTATTGTGTCTAATTTTGTTTGCGTGATCATGCAATGCTTGGACTTCAAAGTGATAGGCTAAGCACAAACAATAGTTTCATTCAGTTGACCAAACAACATTTTTTTCCTTTTTCTATCTGGAAATAGATCTAGATATTTTTATATCCTGCATCCATCTCTCTACTATTATGTTAAAACATAGAGGCCATTTAAATTAATTGTTTATCAATAAAGTAGTTCAAAATTATAATTAAACAATAAAAAAAAAATTGACTGGTTTATTGCTTGGGAAATTTGAGTGCAGAAAGATAAGAATTTGTGTCACAATCTAAAGACCACTCTGTCACTATACTAAACCATAATTATAATAAATAGTTTATTATTTAGGGGACTATAAAATTTTCAAGCATCAAAAGTAATAGAGTTTCATTACAATCCTTGAATTTTTAGTTTTATTACACTAAAATTTGCAGAATATTTAATATTTATTAATTTTAAATAAAATAAAAAGTCTTTGAATTTGTTTAATGGTTATTAATTTTCACTCATTATTATTTATCGTAAAATTTATTGATTATATTTAAACATATTTGCCTGTTCTCTAAAAAAATTTTTTATAAGCAATCAATCTTAACTTAAGATTGAGCTTCATAGTTCCATCTACTAGCCTGTATTCAAACCCTATATCCCATCTCGCTCTTTTTGTCGTGTATATTTTTTTAGGTATATATTTGAGATGCGCGCCTAAGTTATAAAATTTTAACGTTTCAATAACATTTTTTAAAATTATTATTAATTCTTTTTTATTAATTATTAGTTCTTTTTTTTGTTAAAGTACATAGGTACAGCTCCAATATATATATATAGGAGCAAAAACTTACTAATAATATTGATTTTTTAAATATTTTATTATACGTCATTTTTTAAACTTTTTCTTTTTAAATCACTTGTTTTTCCTATTAAACTCTATATTTTATAAAATCCAAGATGGAAGATGCAACCATTGATTGTCCAAAAATAATTAAAGGGTTGGAAACACTACTGTTTTAATCTGGGGAAGGTATTTTTAATTTAAGTTTTTACTTAAAATAAAATGGGTTTAAGATTAACGATTGTACTTTTGTTATAAACATTTTTGTCAAATCTATTTCTAATCTAAAATAGATTTGAATTTATTTTTGGACGTTATCTAATGTTGCATCTTTCAAAAACAATGAACAAAGAAATGTAAAATTTCTGTTAGATCAGAGGTTAGATTTTAAGGCTAAAATTAAGTAATTAAAAGCATTCCAGAAATACTTGGGCAGAGTATAAAATGGTCGGATTTTAAATCAGATAGATTAGCTACTATTGAGAGAACTGTATTGTTAACATATTACACGTCGCTTGAAACTTAAAATGATGTAGTAGTAAATCCACCACCTTTCTGACCCTAGTGGGTCATTTTTCCTGCTAATGTACCATCTAACTGCTGCCTTGAAATGAAGGCAAGCCTAAAAAAGGAACTATGGAATGCTGATCCGAATCTGGCTGTCACCAAGAAGAATTCATTTGGATCCATTTAATGCCATACTTTGAAAAATGGACTATTAAAATGGTGCAAGGTAAATTATTTCAAACCGCCACCATTGAAACTAAATCTAGCTTGCCTAACTAGTCTCAAACTCTACTATCAATTTCTCCTAATGTATAATTTAATTTTGTAACTTTTCTAATATGTAAATTGGTCTCAAATAATTTCTATAAATTTAATTCTCTCTCATATGCTCTAACTTTCTTTAACTCTGATGCGGTCATTTATTTATATGTATGTTTTTATTATTAATATGCCAGTCTCAAACAATCTGATGAGTTGAATTTCTAAAATCTTCTCTTCTTTTAAGTAAACCTTCGTGAATTGAGATTATTATCGTTCCCTTAAAACATAATGCATTATTAATTAATACACTCGCCAGATTGTTTACAAGCCAACATTTTATTTATGTTTTAGTATAAAAAAATATATTTGTTTAACTCTGGATTTTCTACCCGGGGTGAATCCAGAACTCAAGCTAATTAACACTTTGAAACCTTATTTATTTTATAAATGTTATTCAATTCTGAAAAGAGTGACTTAATTGTTTTCTATATATAACTGCTAGTTTTTATTTTATTGTTCCATACCCTTAAAATATCAAATACAGTACTTAAATATTCTGGTTATTATAAAATCAATGAAGATGGGATTGATTTATTTTAAATAGCAGAAAAGGAGGGGGTCAAATCTTAATGTATATTTTATTAAATGAAATCTTCCCTATATATATATTATAGCGGCATAGTGTATTATTTGTCTAAATTATGGCATTTAAATAAGAGTCATTCATTTTAAAACAGTAAAACTTATTCAGTGTCATTAGTGACATTTATCATTACTGCGTTACTGACATTTGGCCTATCTTCATATATATATATATATATTACATGCTTCTAATCTGGGGGTTGCGACAAGTTCGAATCCATAGATTTATTTCTCAAGCCTTGTTCTGAGGATAGTTGACCTTCCCAGAACCATTTATTTCATATAAAAAGGCCTCTGGCGGTGATTCCCTAAGTCTGGCACACGCTATGCCTATCCACTTTCTTCGTAAAAAAAGGCCTGCACATCAGTGATGTCCACGGCATGTCTATCCACTTGGTCTTTCATCCAGAAGCACACTTTTTCTGTTATTTCTTGGTTATTATTCAGCACCGCAAACTTCTTCGTATTATTATTTCTTTTGCTTCATGACCCTGTTTTAATGTTCTAATATTAAAATTGCGCTCTGCTTAAAATATATATAAATGCCAACTACTTCTAGCTTTATTAATTAAATTTATTTCAGTCTTATACAATCCCATCATCGTAACTTATTTCTGTATTTAAGAGTATCTATATGCCTTGGGGAAAATAAAGTGTTCTTTTTACCAGCGCTAATTAAAAGAAGTTTCATTAAGTATTTTGTCATATAATCAAATATGTTTTCAAATGTATTTTATTTATTTTCACAACCGTAATGGTGTCAAAATAGTTTGTATTATATCTGTAATGAATCTCAGAACACTCCCCAAAATACTGTTAGTCACCATGTTTCAGAACCGTATATAAAAGTGTTAATAGCAATTTTATGTAAATTCTTTCTAATAATCGATTGGCATTTTAATATTGGACCTACCAAAGATGTGTGCTTATTTATAATAAATTATTTAGCTAATAAAGAGCATATGAGAAATAATAGCGTGAATGACACTATGTAATCATCTACCGCTTGCTCATTCATGCACATACTAATGTTTGCAATTAATTTATAAATGTATGTAAATGATTTGTCATTATATTAAACTAATTTTTATTGCTTAACTTGTTTGAGTAATTCGAATTTCTTTTTTTTTCTTCACTTCCAAACGTACAGCCATGTGTATACATATTTTAGTTAAGTCATAGTTAATAGATGTCTCATTGTCTTCTCCGCTCTGCTAGTGGGCCGAATTTAAAATTAATTCTTGTGTGCCATCACTATTATGTTATTCATTAGGTGTTAGATCTGAGGCTTAGAGAGTGGCTTGAATCCAGGCTGGTCCCTGATCTAAAACATGGACTTGACTGGGTTTGAAGTTCATTTTGTGAGTTCCAGCTCATGTTAGATGGATAAATATGTTTTGACCGGTACAATATATATATTTAAAAATTATTGTCTGCACTTTTTTATTAAGTAATACTGATCTTAATGAAGTTGACTCATTTCAAAACTTTGCTTCAATGTCAAAAAATTATTTATGAAGGTAAAAGTAATTTAGCAGAAATAAATATGTATTCCTTAATTAAAAGTATCCATTTGAAATTCATATACTGTATTTATTTAATTTAAAGGAAACTTGCATATAAAAAGGAAATATAAAAACCCATCAGGAATCAAGAAAAACAATGAACATCCAATTTATTACAAATATATGGTAATTTTCTCATCCCTGGTGTTCGCCGCGGGATGGCGTTGATGCTAATTAAAACATATACATATAACAATTCCAGGCCGGACCTGTGCGATTGATTTGATATAAAAAGATCTGATTTATTAGATTTGTAATAAAATATTCTAGTAACTAATACTATTAGATGATGTTAGTCTTTCATTTTTGTAAATGTTTATTAATCTTATATTGTTTTTTAGTTTGTGTGTGTGTCTTTAAAGTTACAGTGTTTTTTTAAATTTTTTTTTGACTTTATGTATATCTTTTTAAAGTTACGGTATTTTTTTCAAGAGTAAATAAATCATTTTATTAAAAAGCAATACGTAATAAGTAAATGTTTATTAATCTTATATTGTTTTTGAGTTTGTGTGTGTATCTTTAAAGTTACAGTGGTTTTCTAATTTTTTTTTGACTTTAAGTGTGTCTTTTTAAAGTTATGGTATTTTTTTCAAGAGTAAATCAATAACTTTATTAAAAAGCAATACATAATTATAAATCTATAAAAAGTAATGTAATTTAGACAACATTTACTTTTATGATTTTGTGTGTGTTTTAATGATACACATACATTACTACAAATGGAAAATAATTCACGGCAACAACTCAAAAGGAAAATAAACCATCCCAAATATTTAATTAAATGATTCTATGTTAAGTTTAAAGACTAACAAATAATCTTCGAACTTGGGGAAGTATTGTTATGTAGGTGTATAATTAAAATACACACAAAATAATAATAGTAAATGAAGTAAATGGGGATTTAATACTGAATCGTATGTACGTGTATCAATTGTCGCATATACATACGCAAGTTATATATATATATATATATATACGTGAAGATAAAAAAAATACTTCATTAATTTAAAATCATCTTAGATTTTAATAGCTGTGTTATTTTGTAAAACAGCAAAAAAAAAACAAATACTTTTAGATAGGAAGGTTAATTAACGAAGGAACTTTGCAGATCAACAAGATGAATAATTAAAAGTAATCTAGCTGCAAAAGGGGTAATCAATCAAAGTAAAAGGTAAGTCTAAATCTGCTTCTGCAAGTAAACTGGGAGGGATTGATCTGATCAGGACGGACGGACAAGATTTGACCCATCAAATCAGAAAAATCAGAACTGCTGAAATGAGTGCAAGTGTAAAGCATTGGCAAACTGGGAGTTCTACCCGATGCAGATGAACTGTGAAAGGCACTGAACTTCGCTTATTTAGCACGGTAGTGGACTGCTGGCCTCCGAATGTCCAAGAGTCAGCATATAGGGACTATAAAGTAGGTTGCATAGATGTTGGCCTCCCCTCCTTACATCATGAGGAAGGAGCTTGAAGAATCCCTGTTAAAGAAAGTTGTAAATTCAGTCACCTCACTATCAAAGGTCCAGTTGTCATTGTTGGGAAAGGTCGCCGTTCTCAATGCCATAGTATTGCCAAAAATCACATATTTTCTGGCTGGGTTTTCCCCTACAAGGGCATTCATTCGCAAGGTGGAAATTCAATGCAGAAGACTATGTTGGGGCGGAAAAGCCCCAGTCATAAGCCTCAGTCTTCTCCAAAAACCAAAGGCTCATAATGGGCTTGAACTACATTCAGTTTCCACATTCCTATTTCAAAGGACATATAATATACTAGTAAAATTATTTAGCCAAAACCCGTGTATTGAAAGCCCCTTGCCATTGGTGAAGGTAGAACTAACGGATTGTCCTCCACCCAAACAAACAAGCATTTGGCTGCAACAACAAGTGTCAATGATTGTAGGGAAAACTAATATATCAGCCACTATGTTTGGCTTCAAGCTTAACTATTGGGAAGCATTTAGTATGACACAAAACAATGAGTCGACAGTGGACAGCCTTCTCTCAATCAGCATTCCCAGGTTTGCTAGATTGGCAAAAAGGATAAGACTTGAATCTAAGCTGGTGGATTTCCTGATAAAAGTCAACCTCGGAGCCCTCCCAACATGCACCTTGCTGTGTTACAGGTGGGGATATAGAATAGATCCAATTTGCCCGATGTGTAATAAAAATGAGACAATGAGCCATATCCTAGATCAATGTGAAATATGGAATAATATTCGTTTTTGTGCCCTTAAAAGATTCAGGGAAGTCGACATTACAGGTACAAATATTGCAAAGACGGTAAAGAGTGCCTTTATGGTAAAATTAGACTGGCCACCTTTGTAAATTTTGCTATATGGATAGTGAGAAATAAAGTCTTTGACAATGGATTGAATAATAATCCAGAAGAGCTTTTTCTCAAGTTACTTGGTGAGGCCAAAGAATACGATTGGAAAGTATGCCAGCACTGGTTAGCCAGTCAGACATGGGACCAACTGGAGATCTGAAGATCAAAACACTTAGGTACTTATAGTACTGTCATGGCAAAATTAAAAAACTGGACATAAATGACTCCTATGGAGAGTCTAATAGTTGTCACATTAATATATATCCAGCCCTTTCCAGTTAATTATTTATTATTAAAACTCTGAATTTGGTGATCAACAAATTGACCCAAATAATTCCTAAGTAGCTTATATTTATGTAATTTTTATTTTTATTTTTTACCATTAGTTTTCTTATTTATTGTAGAGCCACTGTACATTGTAAGCATGTAACCTATAATAAAAAGAGGTTAAGTGATATCCATATGTATCTTCTTAGTGTGAATAAAGTTGTTATTTGAAACTAGATCTTTATTCTTATTTTGGTATATCTTCGGGTTTTGTTGATCTAAATATATAATGATTGTTTTAATGTATTCGTGTAAATATGTAGATATTAGTGTATTGTAATTAAATCTGCTTTTTTTATTCTACCGGCGTTAGTCTCAGGGATTATGATTCTTGTATGCATATATAGGCAGGGCAAGGTTTGCTTACTGCATAGATTGGTCGCCAGCGAGTATTATATAGAACTGGCGGACATAACAGATCTTTATTAGCATGAATTCGCATTTCTTCACCACAAAGACATTTTTTCTGTTTCATCAGGATATTTTTATTTTTGCAAATACGCCACAGCGCTGGCTTCAGTTGGTGGCAATTCCCACAGCTTCAAATACTCCCGAGTCAGAGGCAGCGGCCATCTTACTTGTTATTGAACGAATTCTCGCGAGAACATTATTTGTCGCATGATTGTCAAATAAATGCTGTCATGTACCCTTTCAAATAACTTTTTGAGGGTTACACATTTCTCATGGAAGCTTCACGTCATTATTAATAAACTTTCAACACTAAAGTAAGTTACAGCACATTAAAAAAAAAATATGTCTAATCAAATTTTTAAAAACTACGACTGGCTCAAATACACACACTCTCACACGAAACTACAGAGATAATAGATATTCGATTATTACGATAAAATGAATAACAAAATCAACTACGTCAGCCAATAAAGGCATTTCATCTCGAGGCGAACATCAGGGATGGGAAAACAACCAAATATATAAATCTCTGTAAAATTCATTTGAAGATTACAAAAAGTGCATCAATGCATTTACTTATTTGAAATAGTAATTATAAATTTTTATTAAACGCACAATATTATATTAAGTAATATTTACTAAGGCTGTAACCTTTAGGAATAAACGTCTGAAAAATTTGAAGGTAGGGACTTCTACAGGTCTTAGCCACAAGCTTTCGCTAGGAAGAAGAGGGAAACCTTCTTTACTTAACCTACTTTTATATATGAATAAGTGAAGCTGAAGTGGTTAGATCTAAGAGTGTGAAGCTATTCAATACTTCCCTAATTAAGTCCACAATTCTTATTATACATTAATACTCGCGAAATCTTATGATTTACAACGAATCAATGGAAAGATCTTATAGTAAGAAATCTATTACGATAATTTAAAGTTGTAATTATAAATTTTATTAAACGCACATTATTATATTAAGTAATATTTACTAAGGCTGTAATCTTTAAGAATAAGCGTCTGAAATAGAAACATTTTAAATAAGTTTTCAAGTTATTTTTTTTAAAAATAGTTTTAATATAATGATTCTCAATGAAATTGCTTTTATTAAAGATATTTTGTTAGTTGTCATTATGTTTGTTTTGATAAAACTTTGTCTTTTTTTAAAAAAAAGTCTTGGTAAGGTCAGAATTGTTGTGTGTATCATCTCTTTGACACTCTAACATCATCACATTACTTTCCTAGTAACTGACCTTTTTTTTTTAGTGGTTTTAAAGCCCTGCATAAGGTCAAATTATGAAATTTAAGAATTATCAGTCACACTTCTAGTGCTCAAGCTTTTTATGAACCGCCAAACAATAAATCATTCAATTATTATTATAATTGTTTTAAAAATAATTTCAAAGTAAATTTTTTATAACCATTTCAAAAAAAAATTCTAATTATTATTTTAATGTATCCCATCCCTTCCCGATAATCGACCAGAAAAGCTTTATAATGAAAATATTAGGAAGTTTTTTAAGTACTAATTATATAAACAATTAAAGTACTTGTAATTGTTTTACTTTAATTATAAAAACATTTTTTAACATGAAAAAAATTACTTTCCAAGCTTAATAATAATAATGATCATATGGTTACTTGGGAGGTCATCTGATCTTTGATCAACAAAATGCTGGGCAGAGTACAATAATTTCTTTCACTTTGATTCAATTGATTTTTTACTTTTAATTTTTTTTAGTTAGGAATCAATTGAAGAACTTTTAGATTCAGTGCTATCATAATACTAAGCCATACCATGTCGATTAGATATATGAATATACCCTTAAATTGATTAATAATATAATTAACAAAGGAGAATTGTGCAATTAATTTAAGGAAGGATTATCAATTAAAAGATATACTTTTGTAATTAAACTAATAAAAATATTTTTATTTTACATTTCCAGTGCAAAATCTTAGACAAAATATAGAGCACTTTTGTGAAAAATCCATTTTCACAAAAAAAAGTTTGTTTCTTTGAAAAAGTCTGTACCCATGGGTTTATCGAGTGGTAACATGTCTGGCTCTGGAATTCAAGATCCAGCTCTAACATTTGTTGTATTCAAACTTCACATGAATTCTCACACAATAAACCATTTTATTATTTATTTATTTTTGACAAAACTATACATATTGACAATGATTTTTTTTTTTTTTTAAAGGATATATAATTTTGTTTTATATTAGATAATTTGATGGGAAAAAATTAATATATACAATACAGTATTTAATAAAATATGATTTTTTAGTATATTTTGTTAATGTCCTTTTACATGCATAGTAAAATAAAGGTTACTATGAGCTGTCCACCATTAAATAAGGGTGCCTTTCCTAATAGTAATAAGGGCACCATCGTATTACAACTAGTTTTTCTTTTTAATGATGACAACCCAGATTAACATTGGACCTTTATTCTCTAGCTAGATTCCTATTTCCCATGCACTTTTAAGTTGTTAGCTAAATTAATGTCTGAAAGAAAAATTCTAAGCCTGTTAGTGGTACCAGAAAATATTTTTAAGGTGTAGCAACTACTAAGTGACAAGGCTAGACTGTACTTTATTATAAAGAAACTTCATTTAAAGGAAATATGTCTATAATTATACCAACAAAGACTGCATATGTGGTTTTTCTTTATTATTTTTGGGCCATCTTTTTCTTGAATGAATTCTAAATTAAAGGAAAAAGTTTAGTAGATCTTAAGTTAAAAGTCAGCTCTGATGAGACATATAAAACTTTGCATTAAAGTATGTGATATTATCAAAAAATTAAATTCAGTCACTTTCTCACTATTAAATTATCTTTTAATTGGAAAAAAAAAAACTCTTTAGTACTTCTTGAATTTGTAATCAAATTCAACTATTGAGAAGCATCACATTATTATTATTATAAAAAATAAAAAGCACACACTATGACCCAATGAAAAGATGACGGTTTCTCTCTGCTTGCTGCATCATCTCTGAATCAATGCATGTGTTATATAATGAGATAGTTGAGTTATTTCCATTAAAATGTTAAACTTTTAACAGTTTAAAAAGTGGCAGTTTATTTTATATTTAACACATCAATGGAACAATGCACTAACATCAAATTTTATTTTTAATTGGGCAAAACTTCCATTAAAAGCATTTGAAATGATTCCAAATGTACATGGTAGTGAAGCCATGAATCACAAGAACTTTTTCAAGATTTTGTGATGGCAAGGAGAGCATTGGAACCTTGTCACATTTCATGCCACCCTTGTGATCCAGACTCACTAGCATTTTTAAATTTTTGTGGTTAATAACTAAACTATTTAATACATAATGTATTGATTCAGGGATAGCACTATAGGCAACTGCAATGATAGCAAGCCTTCTTTTCATTGGGATACAGTATGTAAATTGTGGTTCAGCAACTCATAGATACTGTTCATTTATTTTCCAGATTGTATCAAATTAAAATTATGAGGGGTTTTTTTTATCAATGGCCACACATATGTATTCTCTGGCCAAAAATAGTTAGATATTCTTTTACCAACAGATTTTGGGTGATTAATTGGATTGGTTATAAACTTACTAACAGAAAAATACCAATCTTCTGGAAAACTTAATCATCCAAAAAAATGATATATTGCAGATATGAACTCCAAATTATCTTCATACCAAGCTAGCACGTTCAATATAGCATAAAGTTTTTGTTGTGAATTTGTAAATTATATTTTGAAATTTTGTTGATGGCAATAAAATTTTAAATTATATTTTATTACTTAAATGAATTGTTGTTTAGAGCTTTATTTAATGAATGTTTTTTTTTTTTGTTTTTTTTGAAGGTTGTGCTGGCTTGATGAAGAAATGCGTCCAGTGCAGAGCTCAGATTGACAAAATTGTACCTTTTATTGTATGTTGTGGAGGAACAGGTTAGAGTCTCTTTACTGGTTTTTTGGATAGAAGTTGTACACGTAATGTGTATAATGGTAATTAACTATTATATACAATCTTTCAACCTGCAAAAGCAGTTTTGGTTAATTTCTTAACCGAAAGTACTTCTGCAGGTTGAGAAACTGTATATAATACTTAATTATTATTATTTTTTTAATTATTATAATAATTTTTAACTAATGGACATTTTATAAGATTTTGAATATTTGTTTGTAATTTTATTTATTTTATCATCTAAAAATAAATAAATAATTATGATTACTAATATTTGCAGTAATAATCACAAAGTTTACTATTGCTGTAGTCAGCCATCATTCTTCATAAAACAATATTTCCAAATACTAGTAGCAACTAAATAAGTGTTATTTCTAAGTTTGTTTACATTGAGTTTCATATTATAAGATGGTAAGATTATTGAATTGTCCAGTATATCTTACTGCAGTGGTAGAATGTCAAATTCTGGAATTAAGATTATCATATCATTTTCAGTTCTGGCATTCAAACTTCTTATGAATTCCCAAGCAATAAAATCATTTGGTTGTTTTATTATTATTATAATTGAACTGTTTTAAAAAACTAAGAAAACAAACAACTCAATAAAGGCTTTTAAAAAATATCTCTAATTGGCTAAAAAAAAACTTCTAACCAAAGAAAAAATAAATATATTTATCAATAAGCATTTACATGAATCTCTACTTGACACAATTATATTAGATTGCCAGGTAATCTTATCTTTTATTGATTTTCTTTTTTTAAATGAATCAAGAAAAACTAGAAAACATAAAGATGGTATAAGGTAGTTATTTTAAAAGATTTAAGCTTTATTCCAGTTACTGTTGAGCATTTTTCTGATTTTTGCTTATAATCACATATTATTCATTGATATTACTTCCATTTCATTTCAGCTCTTCAAATTGCTTGATTTTATAAATTAGAAAAAGTCATGTTGACTATAATGTATAATACACACTGCTATCTGTTCTCAATGTAGATTGTTGCAAAAGAAGCTAAATTTTCGTAAACTAACTACATTGTTAATAATTATCTAAGAGATATATTATATGATCTTATTTATTTTAAAAGCATTTATATTTGTCAATACTGAATAGATGAATAAAACTAATGTAAAATTTCCATAGTTGCTTAAAGATTTGTGATACTGGTATATTATATGTAATAATATGTTATTATTATTTACATCATCTATCAGTAAATGTCGACTGTATAGAAAATTTTAAACTTATTTAATTACTAAGCTGTGTTGTCTATTGGTGTGTTATTACTAACAAGTTGTTTGTATTTGAAAAGTTTAATAAAGCTAAAAATCTGCTATACATTCAAAATTTACTGATAGATAATGAAAATAATTCAACATATTATCACATATAAAATTTCCATATTTTATCACTACGAATCTATAGAAGATTGTGTTAAAAATGAAAGACAGAAACACAGCTAAATAAATTACATATCTATGGAAGAGCATCACTTTCAAATCATTATGTTCCTGCATTGCTGGAATTCTCTCAGTTTTTGTTGTGCCAGACTAAATTATAACTTCCACAAGTAGTTGGAACTTGAAAATGTGTTAAAACTTGATAAGGCTGCCCATTGCTGCAATTCTAATGCTAATTTAAAGTGAATAGTTTTATTTGATGCTAAACCGATCATTTGCAGATGAACAATGTAATAAAGAATCACATAGGTTGAAAAGCAGTCTCTATACCTCTAACAGTGATTCCATAATTTATCTAGACAATTTGCAGAAAAATTATCTGAAGTATTATCCCTGACATCTATAGTCAAAAATAAATTATGTTTTGATGCCTTGCAAATCTAATTGCCTCTGATCAAAACTTTTCATCGCTAAGAATTTTTAGATTAATTTTTCAACAATTCTCCAGAAAAATCTTTACTCCTCCATAAACACTTTGAAGATTGCAATTGTAAATGTAAAAATTACAACAAAGTTATTCTATTGGAAATATTTTATTTAACTTTGTATTGCAAATATTTTTGTACTTAATGAGGTAAAGACCTTAGCAAAACCTCCATGAATTATCCTTTAAAATGTAATCCAAAAACCTATCTTCTATCTGATACTTGGTGAAGATGTTTACTCAGAATGTAGCTTATATTTCATTCATTGACTTTAAAGTATTTATTCTGTAGTAAGATAAAAAAGATATATTTTCAATTATCCAGATAATATTTCATATTGCAAATTATTAAAATGCATTAATCAGTTAATATCAGTTTTTAGATCATTGATTAATCTCTTTCCATCTGCTTGTAATTCTGGAACCTCCCATGTATTTGTTTTTCTTGAGTCTGTTTTTTTTTACCTCAAAAAAAAAAAAAAAAAAAATGCTTCTTCAAATTACTGTACAAATTTTTCTGTAGAACGTCAACCACCTCATAGACTTCATCTTCTTGCAGATAATATTTCTAACTTTCTTTTTTCTTCTTATTACCTCTATTATTTACCATCAGAATATCTTTTTAACCCGGTTAGACTTCGGTAATATATTAAATCTCTCCAGATTACTAAGCATAAGTTTGTAAATCAGATTTTGAATTCTCTTGTGTTATAAAGAGTATATTAAAATCTGTCCAATAATATTCTCATCAAATCCCTAGGAACTGAGGCTAGTTCAGTAACCAACTTATTGTTCAAGGTATATCCAATGGCAGACTTTTAGAATATTTCAAGCCTCGTATCCATTATGCTAAGGCATGCATTTCTTATAATATTAATATGAATATGGTTTCTATCTTTGCAGCAAATGCTTTTCTCTTGTAAAATTTGCTACTACAATCATCATTTCATATCTTTTGATAAATACTATGATCTGTAGTCAATTCAAGTTTAGAATATAAAAACTAGTACTTTATGAGATTGTCTATTTAAACTAGACATAATCTCCTAAAATCATTTTAGATTGTGAGAATACGTAATGCTATTATTTCATTCATAGTTGTATCAATCAACTGTGCATAACAAAACAGCTTTGTTCTAATTTTTTATTAATATCATCTTCTGCATAAAAAAAAAGGATATCTAATACTATATTCTGCTATTGCTGAACAAAAATTCAAATCCTGAAAGTTATAGATTAAAAAATATTCACATAGACAGTATTAAAAAAAAGATCAAAGGCTATTTATTATTCACTGACACATACATTATTTGTTCAGGAAATTATTGCCCAGATAGAATTTAACACATATTTCATCTTGTAAACTGGAGTTATTTCCTAATGTTGCTTAGTCAGATTTTGCCTCTCGACCAGTATCTTACTTTACATTTAGTAATTATCCCAAAAAATTAAAAAAAACATTACTGAATAATTTAGAAGAGTCATTTTGCTGGGCTTTCTCCGAGACCCAATATTTTTTTTATCTACATTGAATCATTAGTTTCAACATTTTGAACAATGTATGAATGCTCTTTATCTATCACATCTTGATTCTTGTAGTGTATTCAGCTATGAAGCTGACTACCAACAATTATCTCAAAATTATTAATTACCCAAAACGTTATTAAATAAGAATAAATATATTTATTTACATATATATATACCCATCAATTAAGATTTAACTAAATAATGTTCATTAATTCCTTTATATACACATTAATAAGTAGTCCTTGATTAAAAGTTCTAAATTTTCAATGCTATAATCGCCACCAAGCAAACAAACATTGCCGCTGCAATAGTGGTGGACCTAAGTGAATACTAAAAGTTTATACACAATCCTCATTTGGCCTTCTCAGGCATACACAAATAATAAAAGACTGGTGAGGTCTATAAACATTTTCCCTAGTTGGATATCTTTCACCTTCAGACACACAGGCTCTGGGATACTTCCATCATTGCAGAAAAGTAAGGTCACTACTCCCTTTTTCTCAAAGGTCCTTATGACAGGAAAACAACAGCACATGATGAGTGCAGAAAAGCTGATGACAGTACTCTTGTTGCGCACATTATTTATACTGTTTTCTCCTTGCTTAAATTCATTGATAAATTCCTATCATTCCAATGTAAAAGTAAATCCATTTGACTAATGCATTTTGACAATGACAATAAGGATTCAGCTTCTAATTATGACCTTTCACATTCCTCAGTAATTAGCTTCAAATATTTATTCCATTTGTTTTCTACTAAAATAGTTTGATTTTAACAATACAGTTTTCTTGGTATTTTAAATCCATGAGTTATATCTGGCCTTGAAAATAATCATTTGCATTATCTTTCGGCAATCTTTTGTAGAATGTTTTTAACTTACAATCTTTATCTGTTTAAGTCTAATTTATCTGCAAACCAATCTTTCTTCATTGAATTAGACTTAAACTTAAATTATCAAAATAAAGTTTCCTTTATTTTTACAGAATTTATTTTTCATTACTTTTTTAAAACTTACATATCTATTTACCTTTCCATTAATTTGTAGCAATCTTTTTATTGCTTTTTAAACTAGATATGTGTTTACATTTTATTACTATTTTTTTTCAATATGTCAAAGCATCAGCTGGAAAGCGAACCCTCAACAACTGTCTGCAAGCAACTGCTTGCAAGGCAGCTGCGCTGACCTCTCTGCTATCAACGTTTCTTTAAAGTTCTCGAATTACTAAAGCCTAATATATTTTCTACAAAATATAGCAATTCTGTAGTCCATTTCATCTCATTTGTGGATTACATATTCCTTATATTTTTTAGATGGAATTGGCAATGTTCCAATAGTTCTATACTTATTACCATTTTTAGAATCCTTTAACTTAATTATGCAACCTAGAAAGGTTTTAATGTGGCAGTTAATCACAATTTAAGTATTATACTGGCCTCTCCTCTTTCTAGAAATTTTAATAGATCTCTCCAAAGTAAAAGTAAGACAGTATTTAAGTTTCAGTGACAAATGAGTATCTATCATAAATATAATTTTTTTCAATTAATGTTGTATATATACATTATTTAGTTATATTCTTATATATATTATATTTCAGCTCCTCCTGCTCCCACACCTACATCACAACATAGTAATTTGATGAACAATGGTAGTCGTGATACAACACAAAGTGATCTTCAAAAATTACAGCAGCAGTTACAAGACATCAAAGAACAGGTAACCGTTTTATAAGTCATGTTTGAGGTAGTAATAAAATAAATTAGCCTTACACTTTTAATAAAATTTTTGATATTTATTTAAAGAAACTTTAGAATGTTTTTTTAAATAATTAAAATTAAATAAAATAATAATAATCATATGAACAGTGGTATGAGAGAGCCAAGCCTCCATGTGAGCACAACAGTTCACCTAGTCAATTAAACAAAATATTTTTTGTTTTTTCACCTGTTAGTAGATCCGGGAATCTTTATCTCTTGGCTTCTTCATTATATTATTACAATAAACTGTCAAGGGCAGTATTAAAAATTAGTTTCTTGGAAGATTATATGACTTTCAACACCTAAATGGCAAAATGGGCACAATAATTTACATTCAACACAGATTTTTTTGTTGTTTTTTTAATAAGCTGAGACTTTATTCAGAAATGGTTAGATGTTGAATCACCATTAGCTTTCTAAGAATTCATACTGAAAAACAAATTAACATTTTTTATAGGTTAGTTTTAATAGTATTTTTTTTTCTATTGAAAATTATTGCTTTAAAAATTCAATTTGAAAGTAATAATTTATCTGAGTTCCAAGCTTTAATTTAAACACATATTTTTCTTCAAAAGCGCTTTTTATAAAAGTATTTTGAATATTAAAGATGAAGCTTTAAATATTGTTTATATACTACTACTTATAAATATTAGTTACTCAATACATGATATAATTTTATTCTAATGCATAGAAATAAATAAATAATTTCTAAATAGATTATTAAACAATACATTTCTTAATATTTTAATGCAAAAAAGCATCTTTTGTAATATTATATTTATTTATTTTCTACTCAGTTTTAATTGCACATTTATCATCTCTATATGGGGTGTCATTTTTCTACACATTTCCCTGTACTAGCTATTCCACAAATCTTAAGTTTAAACTAGAGATGGTAATAAATATACATAATAATACTATCACTAATTAATATTAAATCATTAAATTCTTTAATTCTTGTGCTAAAATGAATCGCTAAAATGACTTTTAAATAGCTCACTGAAGGACAAAGACCTCTCTAATAACTCTTATGAAAGAACAGTGAAAGAGAAGATATAACTCATCAGGCTTGGAAAAAGGTTAGATGATGAGGGTGTTAAGTAGTTTTCTACCCTTATATTATCCTGTACCTAAAAATAATTAGACACCCAATTATCAACCACTATTAACTTGAATTATCTATAGGCCAACTACCTAAAAAAAAAAAATTCTAAGCCTGATTAGAACTTGAAAAAATTAATATATTATGTTGTTTTTTTTTTTTTTTGGCAAAAAAATAAATAAATTATTCCTAAACAGTTATTTAGCAATAAATATATTATTTTAATGCAAAAAAAGGCAGCTTTAATTACGCAGTTTACTTCTATGTAATATGCTGCTTTTCTACATATGACCCTACCGCTGGTCATATGCCTCTGATAACACTTTTTCAAGTGTTCTATTTAATTGCAACAAAATTGCTAAGAATTTGCTTTGGGATGTGTAATAACAACATTGAAAATTTTGTTTTTCGATTGAATATGATGTGTAACCTGTTAGATGACTTTAATCCTGTTTCCTTTATATCTCTTGCAGTTTACATGCAATTTGCTGCATATCTCTTGCAGTTTACATGCAATTTGCTGCCAACTTATTTGCGTAGTTTGCCTATTTGCATCTTATTGCTCATATTTTTTTGTGAGGCAATTTTTATGTCAAGTAGTATAGCACTGTAAAATTTTAGATTGATTTAAAATTAATAAATAACAAGCTTAAAGTGAATTTGGATAAATGTATGTGTACATATATATTGTAACGATCCGGAGAAAGTGGGACTTAACGTAAACTGCACTACGGGGCACCATCTAGGCATTTGAACCTAGAAAAATTTATAAAGTAGGCAGATACGTAAGTCAAAAAAAAAATTTTTTTTTTTTTTATTTTGATTCCGGTCGTTAGCCCATGTCACTAGCCCAGTGGAACAGCAGAGATTAAATAATATAATATCTTCTCTAATTAGATGTCAACATTAAAAAATAAATAAAATAAGCCACTGCCAGTAATTAATCCTACAAACATTTATTTATGCACATATATATAAGATTTAAAATTATTTTAGTATTAGTTTTACATTTTAACATTTAACATTATTTTTAACTTTGATTCTTGACTTTAATTTACATTTAATTACTATTATATTCTAATTTTACATTTTAATTAAGTTCGCACAGATGGGATTATAAAAGCTTGTTCTAATATGTTGCTATAGATCGGTTACATAGATTACACGGTTAAAAACATTTCACAGTAAACATAAACGATCAAAATATAAAATCATTGATACTGGCAATTGCAGAGGGAAATTTATAAGTAACCCAGTAGTATTCACCATAAGATACTTGCATTGTCACCAATGACTTAAAAGACCTCCGAATAAATACCTTTTAGATACTCACCGTAAGGTATCATTATTTATCGAATGTCTATATATTTTGATCAAATATGAAAACGCAAATATAGTTAACCGATAAACAATCCATGCAAGCGTCTATAAACAACTTAAATTTAATGCATTTTTATTTAGGGTCGAGCATGAATAGACCAGATAAATTTGCTTTTGAAAATAAACATTCTATCCCTATTTAACCTTCGGACTAGCGTTACGTAGTCAAACTGGCATCAATTCATCTGATATATCGATGTATTCAATGTAATAAAATACGGCAGCACAAAAGGTTAAGGGAAGAAATTGCCTCTTATGAGATAGGAATATTACATCTATCTGCAAAGAAGAGCAATAAAACAAAAAACTCCATAGAAAGGAACTGCGGTATCCGACTTATAATTCCTTCCATAGGCAAACGGAAGTGTGCGGCGTATGAAGCGATTCTGCCCGTAGCGAATCAATATTACATCTACTAATCACACCAATATATCCAATCCATTGACCCAATCTAACCACGAAACAAATAACCTAAGATTCCCCTCCCCTAATATAACTTTACAAATCTATACAGCCATTCACGCCCGACTTAAGTTTAACACTGATATATTTTAATTTATCGGAAAACAGAAATCATAAATAAACTTAAAGAACAAAATTAAATAAATGGAAATGATTTTACACAAATAAATAAAAAATACATCAAATAACATTTTAACTACTTTAGTCAGATAGGAAACTATTTGTAACAATTAAATTACTAGGAAAGTTTAAAATTTAAAGTTCTTAGTGTCTTCAAATTAATATTGTTCGTTATATTTTATAAAGTTCTTACGGTTTAAAATGTTCATCTTTTACAGTTGCTTGCCATGAACGTGAATTCCCACGCCGTCCTAAAATTGGTATTCTGTTGGCCGATTTATTTATCCGTCCGGAGGTTTTTTGCTTTAACTGGTCCTCAATGTAGAAAAACGATAGTTCATTCCTTTTTCTTTCTTAGCAAAGCTGAAGGGATTGAATCGTGCGTCTTTTTTCAATCCCTTCTCCTTCACTTCCGCACTAACACAACTCTCTCACATCGTAATAATCATTCACTAGTCACTGATTAATAATTTCCAAATTTTCCTTTTATATTAATGTGAAGGATTGAATTTACATTACGTCACCGATGCGATGGTCCTTTCGCTGCGGTCCGATTCCATAGGGATTTCTTCTTATTTGCTAACAGTTTCTATTGTTTTCCTATCTGACCGGTGTTTTTACATTTAAATACCGAAGGCTGGTTTACATTTAACTAATTAACAATCATTTCCATTTCTGATTAATTAACCTGTTTTCCAAATCAAAAATATATTTAAAGATAAATTTAAAGATATAATTTCATCTCCAAATCTTTTTAAAATTTAGTTTTAAAATACTTTTTCTTTAATAAAGTTTTATTTTAATAATTTTTCATTATCTGTGCGATTTAATATATAAGAGTTTAAGATGATATTTAATTTCAATTTTTAATTCTTAAAGAAAATTTTTAAATGCGAACTTTTTAATTTACTTTCATGTTTAATAAATTTAAAAAAAAAACAACAATGTAACGAACGTCTATGCTCGTTACAATATGTTAAGCCAATGTGATAATACTGTGAAATAAACTCATCAACTTTGTTACTACATTAAAGTACTATCTAATCATTCTTCCAGGACTATCGATTCATGGTTTAAATACACCATCAATTGGTTGCAGAGCCATCTGATAGCATCCCCATGTAATGTGCAAAAACCTCATATAAATTGAATGAAATAGTTATGACATGGTTTTCCTAAATATAAAACATTTAGATGTTAAAATAAATTAGCATAAGGCAGAGATGAAAACAATTTATTATTATCTCTTTTAACATTAATTAGATGATTAACATTTAAGATAATAATTTGCAATTATTCCAACTCTGCCTTAGGGTAAATTACCATAGCATTTAAATACTTTAGATTTAGAAAGACCATGTCATAATTATCACATGATGTAAAAATAATTAATTTGAAGGTTGATATTAATAAATGTAGGACATTTTACATTACATCAAGGAGCTGTCAGATGGATTTGCAGTCAGCTGATGAATAATAATGTAAGATGAAATAATTGTTCTGAAGGAGGTGATTGGTTAATATTTCAGTGTGATATCAAAGTGATGATTGTTTTTGTGGGTGTCAATTTATTGGGTAGTTCAATACAAAATTTCATTAAGAATAATTTACTTATATAGTGTGACACATGCATACATGTGTTACATAAAATGATTAAAAATAATATTCAGGAAAACAAAAAAGATATAATTTTTTTATTATTTTAAATAAAAGTAAAAAAAAAAAAAATGAGATCATTTGTTTACTAGATAAAAGAAGAATTTTTTTTAAAAAAATAAATCAAAATTCTGATTAAAGCCTATTGAAAGATAGGAAATTTTAGATTTATATTTTAAAAAATACTTATCTAATCTTTTAACTAAAAAAAGGAAATTATATTGTAACTTTAAACATGTAAAAGTAACTATAAAGTTACTTAGTGAAAGAATTTTATTGTACAAATAATTATCAAAACAATTTAATTTGGGATCTAAATAATTAAATATCAAATATTTTTGTAAATTATCTGTTCAGAAAGAAATATGTTTTATTAGAAATTAGTATATCCAACTGATTAGATAATAAGTGTAATCAATATGTAATTAAAAAGAAAGAAGATTAACTGATTAAAAAGAATTTGAAAAAAATAATTAATAACTTATGTGGTCTTAGACAATGAGGCAAAGGTATAAAAGTCGCAAATTTTTTATTTTCTTTATTCTGATGAATTTTGTGGTGAAGAATCTGTAGTTTTGCTGAGTTTTCTCTTAAGAGTGTTATTTAGTTTGCTATCAAGTCAGTAGTATTGTACCAGTCGAAAATGTATATTCATCCAACAAGATTTAGAATCTAAGCAAAAGTACCCCAAATCCAATCATGCCCGAGATACACAGGACAGGAGCAATCATGAATTCTAATCTATTTGCCCATTCCCAAAATCTATAACAGTATGGAAACACCTACGGTGATACCACATAAATTCATTATATCCTGACCCGGTGCTACAACGTTTTACATTAGAACTGAACTGGTGATGATGATAATGAGAGTTTGAGTGAACCCGAAATATAAGTAAAAAAAAAAACATAAAATAAATATATTAAGGAGATTCGAACAACTGGATTAAAGTTTCAAATATAAATATTTATTTGGACAAAATTCAAGACGAGTTATATATATATATAATCAACTTCACGCCTTTAAAACTTTATTTTCATTATAAATATTTAACAAACTTGATACAATTATTTTTATTTTAACAAATATTAATTTAGTGCGGCAATTACAATACTGAATATATATTTAAAAATAGGCTTTTATTCAATGTTGCAAAAAGGGATTTATCTGAATGGTTTGGTGGACGTTTTATACATTTAAAAAAAATATTTATAAAAATACAACAGAGTTTCGCTGATTATATGATTTTAGTATGATGCCCTTAGTATTTGATACATAAGCTTATTTTCATTGAGTGACTTTATTTATAACAATTAAAACAAGAATACATTTTGATTAATAAATAGACTAAACATTATTTATTTTACATTTTCGACATTTAACGATAGAATATAGTGAAACTCCATAATTATGGGAACGGCTTATTTCAATAAAGGGGAAGGCAGCTTCATGAGAAGTTGGATTTAAACTCCAACGGAAAATATTACAAAGAGAAAAATGTTTTATTATCACATATCATTATGGTTTATTTTGCTAAATAGGCTAGAAAACTAACTATAAGAAATGGCGGTGCTAGCATAATGTCAGCAAGAGGAAGGGCAAGGTCATTCTCCAATTTTTTTAAAAGTGGTACATGCCAGCTTCATGCTAAAGTGGTACAGAAAGAAAGGGTAAACAGGAAGTTTCTATGGGCCGGACCACGGTGCAGCCATACAGAGCTTCATCTACTCTAACCTGCATGTTCCAGAAGTAGACGTAGACTTCTATCATGAACGAGGACATTAAAGACAGGAAGCTTTGAATCCCTGGAATGAGGTACAGGCGAATCAAAGCAGTATATAAATATATGCTTGGAGAAGAATGACGAGCGAAGACAATCATGACTCCCTGGAATGAGGTACAGGTGAATCAGATCAAAGCCTTGTGCGGCTTATTAATAATTTGACATATGTCAGCAACGCTATCATAATAATATAAAGTCACTGAATTTAAATATTAAAGTAAAGCCTTAAATGGTTTAAACGTAATGATATGCTAAAATAATGACCCATGTAAGCTAAAGTCATTTATCATAAGTTAAACTAGAATTAATGAAGCGTGCATTGCTCCCCCTTCTTGAATCAATATTTTAACATATTAAACAAAAACTAAAATTCACGCACTCAAAAGTGCAAATTACAAAATAGATTTAAGTCACCAGCCTTTTGGCGATGATGATCAATAAGAAATGAATAAAATTAATGGACACCAATATCCACCCCAGATTGCAAAGTATTTATACATTTTGTATAAATTTATACATTTTGTATAAATTTACAATAAAACATTTATTTTAAAAAAAGCATGTATTCATTTAAAATGCAAATCCAATCTTACGAGATATTTAGAAATAAATAATAAGAACCCATTAATCCCCCCTCCCCCTTTTTTTATTCCACAGCAGAATATAGAAGTTCGTAAGACTAGGTTTGATTGGCATTTACAAATAAAATTAAGTGAAAAATATAAAAATATCATTAAAATTACATTATAACTGCACTAAATTATAAAAATAATAAGAAGCGTAAGTTGGATAAAAAACTTGGTAGTAACATTAGTTTGGATAGTAAAGAATTGATACAAAAAGATTTGACACGCTCGCCGATTAGAGAGTTTTTAAAAAAAAATTAAACATGAAAAAAACATTAATTTACAAATTAAATTACAAATTAGAATTGGCTAATGCGATTATGCTGTCTTTGGGCTGGCTACCTCGGGATTCTATGAAGTATTGATGAATCTTCTATGGTAGGCAGCATTCTTTAATGGCATGGTCACTCTTGAGAGGTAGGAGCTACATCTCGGCACGAGTTGGGTTGAAGACAGAGGGGAAGGCATCTTAGGCCCCTCAAAAATTAAACAGACGTGAAGTCGGCTAGCAACTATTGACCAAACTCTGACACACTAGATTTTTAGCCCTATTTATGTCAGTTTTTAGCCACTCAAATAATGTTTGTTTTAATTAGACTTCCTGACTCTAATGGATCCTTAATTTACAAAAATCTTTTTTCTATTGTTAGTAAAGATGCAATCGTGAGATAACTGTCCAAAATAAATTCAAACCAATTTCCAGATTGGAAATGGATTTGATAAAAGTGTTAATAGCTAACTAAAATCAATTAGCTTTGTTTTAGATTTTACTTTCCTTAACTTTAATTTAGACTTCCCACCCATTTAATTATTCCTGGACAGTTAACGGCTGCACCTTCCATCTTGAATTTTTATGTAGTTTTATGACAAAAGTAATTGCAAAGTATTAAATAAAAGTAAAAAAAATACAATTTTAAAAGACACAAAATTATTTAATATTTTTAATTATATATATATATATAAGCTCCTGTAATATATGCATATATCTGAGTCGCATCCATAAAAGTTAATATTTAAAATAATTAAAGAAAATTTTTATTTCAGATTTATATTTATAAATCTCATAGATGCTTCTCAGAAATATATGTATAGCTTATATACATTTTACACACAAAAAAAGGAGCATGATGACACGTGGGCTGTGGTAGAACAGTAAAACTCAATCTTGAATTAAGGTCGACTGTTTCAATATGCTGATATTCATTCTGCTGCTTTGCCGTACAGTTTTCAGTACATCCATCAGAAACGTATAGTTATAAATGAAGACATCTTAATCTTACCATGCACTGCTAAATATCACAGAGGGGTGTTCCAGTTTCTTCTACATTTTGATTGCCTGTTATGTAGTAAATATTGATCACCATTGCTGGGATACCTATCCATATCTAAAGAAAGTTACTGCCTAACAAGATTCAAGCTATGAGTTGTTCCAGAAAAGAGCAACCATCTGCTGAAAAAAGCTAGGAAGAGTGCACTCCAGAAACAAAGTTGAAACAAAAACCTAGATAAATATATAGTGATAAATCAAAATATAGACAAACATTTTTCAAACATTATAAACTAAAAGTAATTGGGTTTTTGGCCCTATTTACAAATGGATTAATCCCTAGCAAAGAATTCTATAATTAACATGATTTAATTTTTATTTTAATTATTGTGTTAATGTTTTTTGTTTGTTTGTATAAGTAAACATGTTATTTTTAATTTGGTAGTTTTGGCTTAGTTCTCTCTCTCCATACCAACCATAACATTTAATTATCATATAATATTATCAAATTAACTTAGAGTTAATTGTATATGTGCATTGTAAATATACTGGTCTAATTTAAATCAGTTTCTTGCTCTTTGTGCTAGTCAGGTAAATCGAGCACTGGAAGCATGTTTAAACCTTTTTTTATTGATATTCTAATTAGTTTTGACTAGTGGCACCCAGGAATCATCCCAATACAAATAAAAATATCCACAGAAGAGGTGTTTGCTTTCTGAAGCCAGAGAGCAAGTGCAGTGGTCTGGAAATGTGATTGTGGGTCATATATTTTATACCATCAGTCTGACTATTGGTATGGCTATTATGTACAAATATTAACCATATTAACTTTTCTCCTTGGGATAATGGGGCCACAAATATATATAATTGTCAATTTAATTAATGTCGTGTTAGTGTTGTTAGGATGTTTCTGTTATAAATAGCACTGCACATAGGGCCAGAAGTATCCATTATAAATGTCACGTTAATGTGAATGCCCGGACGATTTCGTTCTATCATATTGAATTTAAATATTCAATCAAGTAATTATTAAATTGAGTCTTAAAATGACAGCTATCAGATAAAAATAATAACAAAGAAAATAAAAGTTAAAAAAGGTGGTGAGAGATGTGAGACTGGAGAAAATAGCCAACATTAAAATAACTTTGTTTGGTTAAGCAAATATTATATATATATATGCAAAGTTAAAAGAGTAGGTAAGATATATTATAACGGTCGGGGGATGATGATGAAATAACCAGTCTTACCGCATCTGCCGACAGAGCGCCACTAGGCTACTTTGAACCTAGAAAATTTATAAAGTCGACAGATATGTGCTGTTAAGATCACGGCCGTCAGCCCTAGTCACTAGCTCAAGTAGACACAGAAACTTATATATTTAGTAAAATATATTTTTAATAATAAAGGCAATCACTGTCAGTATTAATAACACACAAAAAAGATTTTATTTGCGTATATAATTAATAACGCACAAACTTTAAAAAAATTAATTTTTATAGCACAAGAAAAAATTTATGTTTTCTTCTGTTCCATTATTATTTTATTTGTTTTTAACTTTAATTTTAAATTTTAGAATGTTGAATATAAATGAGCTACCTAGACGCACTCACAAATTTTCAAATCACTTGACTCCAAACTAAAAATCCGCAGCTACACCAATACTCGCTTCCAGATATATATCAGCAACCAATGCAATGTGAACATGTTAGCATAGAATCACGTCGACAGGAATGTGCGTCTGAACAGCATGATATTATTGGAGAAGAAATGGCCTTCGTCCCGCAAGAATGTGCATCTGTCAGGCGAAGGAAACATGCATATAAAACAATAAAAAACGCTACGTATGGATGGGAGAGCGGTCTTATCTTGCCGGCTTATCGTCCAAAATCCATAGAGCTGGAATGGGTCAATGGCGCAGGAAATACGTCTGCGTCCATTTTCAACGATATGACTACCTCTTTGGGGTCATGCATTCAGTTGGACTCGTCGCCCTAGGTGCTAACATACTTCACATTACATTGATATAAACGTCCATATATCTCTCCACTAGCATTGACACAACTACGAAACAAATAGTCCGAAATCAAAACCCTCTTTAAAAGTAACATATTTAAACTAGTCTAGCAGCCATCTATACTCAACTAACATTTAAATCATTTTATTAATGTAATTCAAAACAAAAAATATTTAGTTTATAGTTTTAAAATCATTTTAAAATGAGCATTATATTTAACTTATTTTCTTTCCAGAAATACTATTTTAACCTATTTTTAAAATTTAATAATGCACAAATAACAAGGTGTTTCTATTTTTAAATTTAAGTTTGCAATCGCAAACCCCTACCTTATTACAAACAGATACTAATTAAGCATGAATAAAAATATAAAAAAAATAAAGAGATTACGTTTAAGACTAAGTAAGAGTTCATAGAAATAAAGTTCAGGTTTGCTTGAGAGAGAAAGTCTATTATTCATTTAAAGACAGATAAAGTTCGAAGATTTTAAAATTAACAGTTTATATTTCATTTATAAATTTATACTTTCCTTTGTTCATGCTTGTTCCTTCGCGAGGAAGATCCAAATTTATACAAGATCCATTTCTTGTGGGTGATGATGATTTATGAAGACGCATTTACAATGTTTTCTGAAGACGGTACCAGTGGTTTGATCCTGGGATCCGTGGAGAAGAAAGCTGCCTTCGGCCGGCCGCATCGAAGGAAGCACAATGAAGCTAATTACATTTTTTTCTTTTGTGACGGCGATAACTTTTAAAATTATTTTTACAGATGAATTCAAAACTTTAATTTTCTGATTCTCCAACTAACTAATTATTGTTTTGGATTTCTTTTTATAGTCCTCAGGTACCTTATCTCTGGAATGCAGGATTCATCAAACATATTTCATGTCTGTATTCCATTGGTTTATTTGGTTTGTGTCCAAGGTAAGATTTTGGGTTTTCCACTGAGGTCTGTGTCTATCTCTGGGCGGGAACTCTTATCTATTTCGTAATCATTTCCTTAATTGTGACTTTGCCTTAAGGGTCTGTTTGTAATTTTTTTTTTTATAATTAAAAAAATCTTCGCTATTATTAAAATCAAAAGGTTTTTTTATTATATATTTTATTTAAAGATTAGAATCTTTGCTTCGATTCTATAATTTATTTATTTTTTTTAAAGCTTATTTTAATATTTCAATCAATCTAACATATTAATAAATTAATAATTCGTTATTTGTGCATTTTGACAGTTTGTTTTTAATTCTGTATTAGATAAAAAAAGTTGCTATTAAATTTGAATGTAACGCATATATATATATATCCCATTACAATATACTAAATAAAAAGTAATTACTGATAATTGCATAAAAGTAAATATATAAAAACAGCACGGGTAGGAATCATAAATAATCAGACAAATTATGTTACGAACACACCAAATAACATCACATGATCAATACTATATGGAGAGTTTTGCCTGTTTTAATACACCAAATAAAAAAATAAATATATATATAATAGATTAGAAGATAGAAAAATTTAGTTTTTTTTTCTTTTTTTGTCTTTCCAATATGAAGACTGGGAAGCAAAGTAACAGTTTAACAAAAGAGCATATACAAATGTTTATAAAGCTAATGTGACAAATAAAACAAGATCAACAAGAGTTAATAGACAGTCAATGGGTGTTTATAGAAAAGATATGTGAAAGTCAGCAAGAGAAGAAAGATGATATCACAAAATATTGATGAAGTAAAAACATTAATAAAAAATGCCACAAGTAATAGGATAGAAATTACAAAAGATGATTGATAGTGAAATTACAAGTGACATACCCTATGGGTAGTTGAAGAGGGAGTGTACTGCCGCCATCAGATGGCTCTGCGACATCATCAACAACCGGCCTGAAACCTGCAAGTGATAAATTTATTTAAGAAAGTGGCTCAAAATTCACAAATAAAAAAAAAATGTTACAAAAGTGGCTAAAAATTCACAAATAAAAAAAAAAAATACGAAAGTGGCTAAAAATTGACAAATAAAAAAAAAAAAAAAATACGAAAGTGGCTAAAAATTGACAATCAAAAAAAAAAATAATTATGAAAATGGCTAAAAATTGACAACTAATAAAAAAAAAAAAGCAATGAAAGTGTCTGAAAATTGTCAAATAAAAATCAAAAGAACAAAATGTTATGAAATTCAAATAAAAATAAATAAAAAAAACCATGAAAATACGAGAAACACTCCCCCCCCCCTAAAATCAATATTTCATTTAAATTGAAAAATAGAAATGTCTGAGGATATATATATACACACAAGAAATAGATCGAAAGTAGAAATTATTAAAAGAAAAAAACAAGAAAATGGTAACAAATCTTATAATAATTCAAATTTAAAAAATAAATAAGTCCATGATTAATACAAAAACAATCATGGCGGACGAAAGTGACTCAAAATTCACAAATTAAAAAAAACAAACCAAATGCTATGAAATTGAACTAAAAAAAGATAAAAAAGCGATGAAAGTGTCTGAAAATGATAAATAAAAAAGAAAACAACAAAATGGTGTGAAATTCAAATAAAAAAAATTTAAAAACCATGCAAATACGAGAATCACTTACCCCCCCCCCCCCCCCAAATAAAAAAATCTTCACTTAAATCGAGAAATAAAAATGACTGAGGATATATATATCCAAGAAATACATGGAAAAGTATAAATGATATTAAAAACAAACAAGAAAATGATGTAATATCCTATAATAATTAAAATTTCAAAAATAACTGAGTCGTGATTGATCCAACAGCAAACATGGTGGACAAAAAAGCGGGAAATCCAAAATCAAATTATTTACCTTTCAACATTTCCAAATATGAATGGGCAAAAATATACATTTAATACTTAAAAAATAAAAAGACTATTTGCAAATAAGAAAGCCACAACACTTAAATACAGAGTAATAAATAGTAAGTAATTAAATATATTAGCAAGTTTAAAATAGAAAGTTTAAAAGGTAGTTTAAAATAATCATCGAATACAGTTACAAAACAAAATATTATATTTATTGGCAAGAATGTTACAAGATGTTATTTTAATTAACAAGAATTTAAATAATTAAGAATATTAAAATAGAGTTTTAAAAATATATTTGTAGAAATATTACCAATCTTTTTTGTTAGGAGCCAATAAATGATTCTGAGCATTTCGACAAAGAGAAACTATTTTCGGCAGCCATGTATACTATGATGACTTGATCAACGTCTTTCTGCTTTGTTTACAACTCTTCTTTAATTAAAATTATAGCCCTGTAATCAAAGCCGATCTCCAAGTGAATAACAGCATCCAAGACATCGAAACTAGTAGCAAAAGGTATTTAAAAAGTTGCAGATCCCAATAAATGATTCTCAGCATTCAACAAAGAGAAACTATTTTCGGCACCATTTATACTATGATGACTTGATCGACGTTCTTCTGCCTTGTTTACACTTCCTCCTCAACTATCTAAATTTCTTAAGTTAGCACTTTTATCAAAGGTGATTAATCTCCATGTGAATAATAGCAGATTAAAAAAATACTTTGACAGAAGAGATTGACAAAACAGTAGCAAAGTTATTTAAAGAAATTGCTGCTTGAAATATAGCATATATAATATCCCAGTGCAGTTTCAAATAACAAATAATTCTTTAGCATTTTGAAAAGAGCAAATACTTTCTTTAAAATTTACTTTAGTACCAAATTCTGTGCCCACTGGTAATTAATATAAAATGCATATTTCATTACATTTTACTTAAAGTTGCAAATTGAAATGTGACGCAATAGCTCTTTCTTATATTAAAAAATGTATGTGTAAACAATATCCTTCCACAAAAAATACAACACCACCAATGCAATTCAAAATACGAAATGATTTTTCTTTAATTAGAATTAATCAAATAATAGATTATTGGTACCAAGTTATTCTTAAGGATTTTGAAAAGAGAACTGATTTTTTTAAAAATATACTTTATTTTTTTAATGTAAGAAACAAGAGAGAACTGATTTTCTTTAAAATATACTTTATTTGGTGCTGATATAGTACGCGCTCGGCGGCCATTTTGAATTTGAAAACAGCCAAAAACACTGCTGGCACATGCAAGCGATAAATGTCATCGACTAGAAACACTCATTTTTTAAAAAAGTAAATCGCCTGAGGCACTATAATTAAAAAAGGCGTTGGGAAGGGACTACACTTAAAAAAATTGCGGGAAACGTCACATTAAATAGCCTAAGGTGATACTATCAAAAAAAAAGTGCGGGAAAAGGAAAAGAGGTGAAAATTAAAAAATACTTTAAAATAAACCAAAAACGCTAATTTATATATATAGTCATAATCAAGCATTGCAATATTTACAAAAATCCGTTAAAATATAGCGATCACTAGAAAAATAATATAATGCTATAAATCAAACCTTACTTTAAAATAAACCAAAAACGCTAATTTATATATATAGTCATAATCAAACATTACTTTAAAATAAACCAAAACCGCTAATATATATAGTCATGATAATCAAATATTGCAATCGTAAATCTCAAAAGATTAACCCTATGTTAAGGCATTTTTTTAAAAAAAAAAATCGTAAATGATATTTACAAAAACCCGTTAAAATATAGCCATCATTAGAAAAATAATAAATGCTATTTTAAAAATATCAGTCCGGTCTATCAACGCTATATACTAAATCAGTATTATAATTTTAAAAAACAATATTTAAAAAGTATAATGCTATAAATCAAACATTGAGTTGTAACGTCACATTGAATAGCCAAAGGTTATACTATGGAAAATAAACCAAAAAGTAATATATATATATATAATCAAATATTCAATCTAAATCTCAAAAATTAACCTATTTAAGCATTTTTTAAAAAAATTAAATATTTACAAAAACCTAAAATATCGACATTAAAAAATAATAAATCTATTTTAAAAATATCATCCTATCAACTATATACTAAATCAGTATTATATTTTAAAAAACAATATTTAAAAACTATAATGCTATAAATCAAACATTGAGTTGTAACGTCACATTGAATAGCCAAAGGTTATACTATGGAAAAAAAGAGCGGGAAAAGAAAAAGAGATGAAAATTAAAAAATACTTTAAAATAAACCAAAAACGCTAATTTATATATATAGTCATAATCAAACATTGCAATAGCATTTATTTAAGTAATTTTTTACTAATATTTTAAGAATTTAAAAAAAATTACCAACTCTCGATCGGATGGATGGTCGTCCGCTCAGGCTAAATTTGGTTCTTCCTCTTCATTACTGCAATACCACAAAACATCAAATTATACTTTTAAGATTTAGGTTTATTATTTTAAAGAAGACGCCAGTAAACAATTAATTTATTCAGGAAATATCGCAGCTTGATATGGTCTCTTTCAAATTTATTTTTAAAACTGTGTACTTGGGTCTGACACAAGGTATCTATGACGTAAGATAATTTCCAAGAATTATAGTTCGGATTTGGGCCTTTGTCTTACTAAGATAAAAGAAAGTGTTAAGTTAAACTTTCAAATTTAAAAAAAAACAACAACTGTAAACCAGCTAATGGACTTTTATGCTTCAAGCCTAACATCGTTATGTATATAATCTTATAATAATGTATTTTGATGTCTAATATGTGCGCACATCTAATATATAAATATATTTATTTATATATTAGATGTGCGCACATACACGTAAACATACGTTATTATACATCAAAGTACATTATTATAGGATTATACACGTGATCTGGGATGGGTTTGAATTTGACAAACAGGCCTACTATGATACATAGAAGGTGAAACGGAATGATAGACAGAATTAGCAACAATAAGTGAATACGCAAATATAATTAAAGAATATATTTTATTAGGCATTCATAATACTGGATGGGGTGGGATGGCAGCTGCCATGATAGACTACGTGGGTCGACTATGTCGAAATACATGCTCTAGAAAGTAAAAAAAGAATACACCCGTAAATAAATTAAATCATTAATTTATTTTTATATTTTTTATAATAAATTACAAAATAATTTTATTTGCGTCTTTAAAGTGTTAAAACTAAAATCTTAAAAGTAATACATGTATCGGCACACACATATATATTTATATGAGTACAAGTTGTGATATATAATGTTACAGTGCGATTATATTTTTAAATCATTAATTGGTGATTTATTTTTATATTTTTTATAATAAATGACCAAATAATTTTATTTGCGTCTTTAAAGTGTTAAAACTAAAATCTTAAAAGTAATACATGTATCGGCACCCATATATATATATATGAGTACAAGTTGTGATGTATAATATGTTACAGTGCGATTATATTTTTAAATCATTAATTTATTATAATTTTTTTGTTATAATTAATTTTAACCATCTTTTGCATTTGATGACTAGTTAGGCTTGAGGCATAAAAGTCCATTAGCTGGTTTATAGTTTTTTTTTTTTAATTTGAAAGTTTAACTTAACACTTTCTTTTATCTTAGTAAGACAAAGGCCCAAATCCGAACTATAATTCTTGGAAATTATCTTACGTCATAGATACCTTGTGTCAGACCCAAGTACACAGTTTTAAAAATAAATTTGAAAGAGACCATATCAAGCTGCGATATTTCCTGAATAAATTAATTGTTTACTGGCGTCTTCTTTAAAATAATAAACCTAAATCTTAAAAGTATAATTTGATGTTTTGTGGTATTGCAGTAATGAAGAGGAAGAACCAAATTTAGCCTGAGCGGACGACCATCCATCCGATCGAGAGTTGGTAATTTTTTTTAAATTCTTAAAATATTAGTAAAAAATTACTTAAATAAATGCTATTGCAATGTTTGATTATGACTATATATATAAATTAGCGTTTTTGGTTTATTTTAAAGTATTTTTTAATTTTCATCTCTTTCTTTTCCCGCTCTTTTTTTCCATAGTATAACCTTTGACTATTCAATGTGACGTTACAACTCAATGTTTGATTTATAGCATTATAGTTTTTAAATATTGTTTTTTTTTAATTATAATACTGATGTAGCATATAGCGTTGATAGACCGGACTGATATTGTTTGATTTATAGCATTATATTATTTTTCTAGTGATCGCTATATTTTAACGGATTTTTGTAAATATTGCAATGTTTGATTATGACTATATATATATAAATTAGCGTTTTTGGTTTATTTTAAAGTATTTTTTAATTTTCATCTCTTTTTCTTTTCCCGCCCTTTTTTTTCCATAGTATAACCTTTGGCTATTCAATGTGACGTTACAACTCAATGTTTGATTATCTTGACTATATATATATTAGCGTTTTCTGGTTTATTTTAAAGTAATGTTTGATTATGATTATATATATAAATTGGCGTTTTTGGTTTATTTCAAAGTAATGTTTATTATTTTTCTAATGATCGCTATATTTTAACGTGTTTTTGTAAATACCATTTACGATTTTTTTTTTTTAAAAAATGCTTTAACATAGGGTTAATCTTTTGAGATTTACGATTGCAATATTTGATTATCATGACTATATATATTAGCGTTTTCTGGTTTATTTTAAAGTAATGTTTGATTATGATTATATATATAAATTGGCGTTTTTGGTTTATTTCAAAGTAATGTTTGATTTTTTCTAGTGATCGCTATATTTTAACGGATTTTTGTAAATATTGCAATGTTTGATTATGACTATATATATATAAATTAGCGTTTTTGGTTTATTTTAAAGTATTTTTTAATTTTCATCTCTTTTTCTTTTCCCGCTCTTTTTTTCCATAGTATAACCTTTGGCTATTCAATGTGACGTTACAACTCAATGTTTGATTTATAGCATTATAGTTTTTAAATATTGTTTTTTAAAATTATAATACTGATTTAGTATATAGCGTTGATAGACCGGACTGATATTTTTAAAATAGCATTTATTATTTTTCTAATGATCGCTATATTTTAACGGGTTTTTGTAAATATCATTTACGATTTTTTTTAAAAAAAGTGCCTTAACATAGGGTTAATCTTTTGAGATTTACTATTGCAATATTTGATTATCATGACTATATATATTAGCGGTTTTGGTTTATTTTAAAGTAATGTTTGATTATGACTATATATATAAATTAGCGTTTTTGGTTTATTTTAAAGTAAGGTTTGATTTATAGCATTATATTATTTTTCTAGTGATCGCTATATTTTAACGGATTTTTGTAAATATTGCAATGTTTGATTATGATTATATATATATAAATTAGCGTTTTTGGTTTATTTTAAAGTATTTTGTAATTTTCCCGCCCTTTTTTTGGGGTAGTAGCACCTTAGGCTATTTAATGTGACGTTTTCCCGCCATTTTTTTAAGTGTAGTCCCTCCCCACCATCTTTTTTAATTGCAGTGCCTCAGGCGTTTTACGTTTTTGAAAAATGAGTGTTTCTAGTCGATGACATTTATCGCTTGCATGTGCCAGCAGTGTTTTTGGGTGTTTCCAAATTCAAAATGGCCACCGAGCGCGTACTATATCAGCACCCTTTATTTTTTTAATGTAAGAAACAACTATTACTTCATGTAATAGTTGTTTCTTACATTAAAAAAATAAAGTATCTGACGTAATAGTTGTTTCTTACATTAAAAAAAATAAAGTATTTTTTAAAGAAAATCAGTTCTCTTTTGTTTCGTACATTAAAAAAATAAAGTATATTTTTAAAAAAATCAGTTCTCTTTTCAAAATGCTTAAGAATAATTTGGTAACCAATAATCTATTATTTGATTAATTCTAATTAAAGAAAAATCATTTTGTATTTTGAATTGCATTGGTGGTGTTGTATTTTTTGTGGAAGGATATTGTTTACACGTATATTTTTTAATATAAGAAAGAGCTATTGCGTCACATTTCAATTTGCAACTTTAAGTAAAACGTAATGAAATATGTATTTTATATTAATTACCAGTGGGCACAGAATTTGGTACTAAAGTAAATTTTAAAGAAAATATTTGCTCTTTTCAAAATGCTAAAGAATTATTTGTTATTTGAAACTGCACTGGGATATTATATATGCTATATTTCAAGCAGCAATTTTTTAAATAACTTTGCTACTGTTTTATCAATCTCCTCTGTTAAAGTATTTTTTTAATCTGCTATTATTCACATGGAGATCAATTACCTTTGATAAAAGTGCTAACTTAAGAAATTTAGATAGTTGAGGAGGGAATGTAAACAAGGCAGAAGGACGTCGATCAAGTCATCATAGTATAAATGGCGCCGAAAATAGTTTCTCTTTGTTGAATGCTGAGAATCATTTATTGGGATATTATATATGCTATATTTCAATCTGCAACTTTTTAAATAACTTTTGCTACTAGTTTCGATGTCTTATGTTAAATAATTTTTTTTAATCTGCTGTTATTCACTTGGAGATCGGCTTTGATTACAGGGCTATAATTTTAATTAAAGAAGAGTTGTAAACAAGGCAGAAAGACGTTGATCAAGTCATCATAGTATACATGGTTGCTGAAAATAGTTTCTCTTTGTCGAAATGCTCAGAATCATTTATTGGCTCCTAACAAAAAAGGTTGGTAATATTTTTATAAATATATTTTAAAACTCTATTTTAATATTTCTAATTATTTAAATTCTTGTTAATTAAAATAACATCTTGTAACATTCTTGCCAATAAATATAATAATTTGTTCTGTAACTGTATTCGATGATTATTTTAAACTTGCTAATATATTTAATTACTTACTATTTATTACTCTGTATTTAAGTGTTGTGGCTTCTTATTTGCAAATAGTCTTTTTATTTTTTAAGTATTAAATGTATATTTTTGCCCATTAATATTTGGAAATATTGAAAGGTAAATAATTTGATGATTTTGGATTTCCCGCTTTTTTGTCCGCCATGTTTGCTATTGGATCAATCACGGATTCAGTTATTTTTTAAATTTTAATTATTATAGGATATTACATCATTTTCTTGTTTGTTTTTAATATAATTTATACTTTTCTATGTATTTCTTGGATATATATATATATATATCCTCAGTCATTTTTATTTCTCGATTTAAGTGAAGATTTTTTTATTTGGGGGAGGGGGGGTGATTCTCGTATTTGCATGGTTTTTTCATTTTTTTTATTTGAATTTCATACCATTTTATTGTTTTCTTTTTTATTTGTCATTTTTCACACTTTCATCGCTTTTTTATTTTTTTAATTCAATTTCATAGAATTTGTTTTGTTTTTTTTTATTTGTGAATTTTGAGCCACCTTCTTCCGCCATGTTTGTTTTTGTATTAATCATGGACTTATTTATTTTTTAAATTTGAATTATTATAGGATTTGTTACCATTTTCTTGTTTTTTCTTTTAATAATTTCTACTTTCGATCTATTTCTTGTGTATATATATTCTAACCCTATTCACTAACTCTATTTTTATTAGTTTATTTGCACTTGTGACACTAATTTTTCTGGTTGTTGTTAAGGCAACCAAAATAAAAGCAACATATGCATTAATTTTCCAATATGATCTAAAATACTTTTCATATAATACAATTGTACATTCAATTCTCTTAAGCTATGCCACGATTGTAATAATAACAATAATTGATCACTTATTAATTTAAAGAATAATTATAATAATATTAATCTCAGGGTTCTTTGTTTCATGTAAGGAAATGCTCGGCAGTATTGTGTTGTCGCATATGACTGGCATTCTGGTCGGCTATAGGAAACATTTATTTTACTTAAATTCAATGTGTCTTCATCTCTCATATCCACTGCTATATTATTTAAAGAGATGATAATTCTATTCAATAATGACGTATAATTTTGAATAACACAGCCTTTTTTTTTTTTTTTTAGAATCTCAGTCAGAATAATAAAAAGACAAGGGTGCTTTTTGTGTCCTTCCATCATCCATGACAACACAATAATATAACTAAGATTTATTACTTAGACAATTTAACTAAATGGGAATGGAATAATGTGCAACCAAAGTTAATGGTTTGGGAATAAATTCATTTTTTTTTTTTTTTTTTATACAAAGGTGAATGTTTAGTCTTAAGTTTTCAACTCCATAAATAATTATCATTAAACTAAAATATAATGACATATTCCGATCTGCTTAACTTTATTTATCTGGTATATTAAGTTTTTAAGAATTTGGAATGATTTCGGACTCAAGAAAAGGTTTTGCAAATATTGTGCAAACACTTATATTTAGCATATAAAAACAAAAAAAATGAATCTACAACAAATTTTAACAAGACTATAATTTATTATTATCACAAAAAAAAATATATGAACATTTATTCAATAATCCCATAGTAATACAAAAATATAAAATATAACTGACATTAATCTGTATACTCTTTTGGTTATGGACTAGAGGTTACTACTTCTCCTGTATGCAATCGCATGGATTGACTAACTAAAAATACATTTCATTACCAATACATTGTTTATTAAATTTTGGTAACCTTGTAGAAGCTTTTATTCAAAATTATTGACTAACTATTTTTTTTTTTTTTTTTTTAAATGATTAATCCCATCATATGCAATACGCAAAATATTAAATTTATTTCTAATACATTTACTTTATTTATGGTCTTTAATGGGATAACCTATTCTAATTATAGGCCAGTTATCAGAAGTTACACTTACCATCTTACATTTAACCTAATGCTAACTTAAGTTATGATACAAATTTTATTCATACGTATAATTTTAAATATGAGTATTATTTAATTACTAACCAGAATTAAATATTGCATTTGAATATTCCTTCAGTAAATAAGCGTTTTAAATTACGCAATTTTAATTACTTTCTCCATTGATTTACTTGTCAAATACTGGCAATATTTAGCAACACAATACAGATATCGACCCTAGTTACTAACGCACTATTTATACTAAAGTGTATCTTGAGGAACTAACACCTCCAATATAACCTTTATCTTGCCCGAACTTTCAAAATTAAGCACAATAATCAACACCTTCCATGGTGGAGCTATCTTTATTTTCACATGAGGAATATGGAATAACCACGAAGGTCTGTAGAGTAATTTACTACATTAAAATATTTTGGTGGTTTCTTGCCTCTTACTTGGGCATACAACGAACACACACCAAATACAATCCTCTCCTGGGATTTAAACGAATGAAGCATACTAAATGCTAGATAAATTCTTGATCGTCCTATCTATGAGAATCGATCACTTGGGCTATAAACATACCTGAACATTATATTTAAAAACTTTCTCTCATGGAAAACAAAGCTTTTGGGGAGATCATTTTTCATCCCACAAAATAGATACATTATAATTATTACCTATGCGAATATTAAGCATATACCAATGCTATATCTGGGCAGGATAAGTAAATACACTGATCATAATAAACTTATGTTACCGGGTATACTTTGATCAACATCTGAAATCAATGGACATCATAGAATAAAAGTATAATAATTTTAATTTTAATAAAGGAACATTCAAAAATAGTTGGTAGCATACTATCTTAAACTAAATAAAGTGGATGTGTTATTTAAGAATAATTAGGAATAAATTCCTCAATTAATACAGTATAAATTCGTTTCAACTTTAACAAGAAATATTTTGTTATAGCATTTTTTTTTTAGTTACTTCTGATAATTTTCAATATTTATTTTACCCCTTAAATATCTAAATATTTTTTTTTCTTTTACGTATCTAACATACAAAATTTCTACCTACAATTGTATGTACTAATTAAAACATATTTTATAGATTTTTTTTTTTTCGTGTTAAATATCAACTTAACCTATAATAATTATATTAAAACATACCTTTGTTATTACAAGGCTATTAAATATCACTTGACCATACAGACTTTAATCTATGTGATATAAAAAAAATACATATCATTTATAACTTAGTTTTAAACAATCATTAATTAACAAGTGCATACTCTCTCATTAGAAAATGTTTTTCTGTTGAGCAATTGGTCCAGGTGAAGAGCTTTATCCAGTCGTATTTCACGAAGCAAGTTTAAAAACAATAAACGCATGGTATTATTTCCTTTAAATAAAAGTTTTCTCTTATTTTGTGCGTTTAATAAATTAGGTAAAGAAACATATAGCAGAATTGAAGATTAATTCTTACTTGAATTAAACTACTACAATTTTGGGATCCAAGAAAATAAAATATACATATTCTAACATAACGAACAGTTGACGATAAACATACACAATATTTTTATTTTTTTTTATTGACGATACGTATACTTATTAGCTAGCTTACTTATGGACGAAAATGCGCAATTTTCCGAGAGATTATTATGATAATAACTGCAGTCAATTTACTTGTACATGAAGTTTTAATAATTCCAACTGATGTATAATATAATATATCATTTATTTTTATCATTAAGTCACTAAGATATTTGGTTTTGTTCATACTTTAGGAATTATAAATTTTTTTTTTTAAAGGTAACTTCTCCGTAAGAATGCCCCTATATAACTTTTCCTATATTTACTCTGAGAAAGTTTATATTTTTTTTTTATATATATATATATTTTTTTTAAATATACAGGTGCATAATTTAATCTTATTTATCATTATTATTATTTCCAGACAATTCTTGGTGAATAAAACATATTTTAACATATGTAACTACATTACTTGTAAAGGCAGACAATATTGAGAAAGAGCGCGAAAATGTTTCTAGTTGATTTTCCTTGGTTTCAAAATATTTATTTCAATTATTATTATTTTTTCTTTCTATACCAAGAAAATATCAATAAATGACATAAAGTTAATAAATAATTAATTAATCTTTTCTTGGAAATCGCTTCTTTTCCTTAATTTAGATATAATATAATTTTTCGTGACTCTTTTAGTTAATTCTGTCATTTTTAACTTTAGCGTGAGACAATAAATTTTTAAGTATAAAAGGTCTTTAAATAGGTAGATGGCAAAGAAAATCAGGATATCTTATCAAAAAATTTTAGCCACACATTATATTATTAAAATTTTACTTTGATTACATTTATTTCTGCAAAATAAAATGAAAAAATTGAGTTACCAAATTTCAGCACTGTTCCTTCCTTGAAAACTAAAAGCAGACTATATTTTTTTTTTTTTTTTTACTTTAGCGACCTCTTCCAGAAAAATAATCATTTGATTATAACATAAACAAAAGAAAGGAAAAACCTATTACAATCATATAGTTTTAGTATTATTTACCTGGATTACAAAGTAATTTGACAATATAAAAAAATAATAAATACATTAAATTAACAATCAGTGATGTATAATTCTTTAAACATTATATATATTTTTTTTTTACAAAAAGAAATTACCAGAAGTTATTGTGCTTTATGATAAGACACTCCCCCCTCTACCCATCCAAAATCAATTACTGTTTAGCTTTTATACCATATTAATTTGCTCTAATTATGAATATCTCAATTAAATTATTCATGTTCTCTCTTTAAAATGACATTGAGTTATTAAATCTATTAGTTATTCACCCAAAACATGCCAAAGTGAGTGAATAGCATACTTTATTAATCAATTATTACTATTGTTATTTTATCTTTTTATTTCTTTAAAGAATAGCATTGTTTTCCTGCAGAAATAATGCCAAGTAAACCAAGTGTCAATAACACTAGGTTACAATATATATCCTCAGACATTTCTATTTTTTGAAGAAATATTGATTTTAGGGAGGGGTGTTTCTCATATTTTCATGGTTTTTTTTATTTATTTGAATTTCATACCATTTTGTTCTTTTGATTTTTATTTGGCAATTTTCAGACACTTTCATCGCTTTTTTTTTTTTTAATTGTCAATTTTTAGCCACTTTCATAATTTTTTTTTTGTTTGTCAATTTTTAGCCACTTTCGTAACTTTTTTTTTTATTTGTGAATTTTTAGCCACTTTCGTAAATAAATTTATCACTTGCAGGTTTCAGGCTGGTTGTTGATGATGTTGCAGCGCCATCTGATGGCGGCAGTACACTCGCCTCAACTACCTGACATTGTTATAGAAGATAGTATAGAAATCACAAAAAAGTGGCATTGATAGCAATGAAATTACAAAAAGTGACATAGTTATAGAAGATAGTATGGAGGAAGAAAAAATACAAAGTGAACATGTAGATAACCAGAAAGAAGTGTTATATGAAACACAAAGTGTAGAAATAATAGATCTATACCTAGCTTATGAAATAGAATATCAGGCTGACCTAAACAAAATAGTGATCTATTGCAGCTAAAAAGATTTATTACATAGAAGGAGCAACAGGGTGCAGACTTCATCAGCTATTATCATAGTTATATTAACTCTGTCTACATGATTAATTAGTCTTCAAATGAATGAATCAGGTTTGAACCAATTCACTTTCATTTCATCAAAACTATTATATCTTTTAAAAACTAAATTGCCTCTTCACTCTCCTTGTGATAGATGTAGAAAACGATGCTATTAGAGCCAGGGATAGTCTCATAAGATCTGGAGATTTTAGGAAAAGGAAGCAAAGGAAATACAATCAGAAATTTCGTCTTGGGGTATAGTATCATGATAAGAATTAACTCTGTGAGTCACCCAGAAAAGTATATTTAGAAAAAATTTCAGTAAATTTACGAGTGTCCCTATACTATAGAGTGACAATATGACAATAATGCCTTTTTAATGGCAAGGGATTGAAAAGGGAATATACAATGCTTGGCCTCTGAAATTAATTAGATGAAAAATAAAGAACTTGATAAAAATTAAGCACTAATCAGATGGACTCACAGGCTTGACCTTATTAATAATAACATTGGATTACATAATTGAAAAAAGATTAAAAATAGAAAATGTATTATAATAAATAATGAGAATTTTATTTGCATGTAAATAAATTGTTGAAAAGAAGATAAATGTAAATAATAAGTATAATGATTGTAAATCAGAAATGACATCTAGCATTTTATGAATAACTGAGCTCATAAGTCTGTGCTTTGAATACAGCTAAGCATGACAAAATAAATAAAAGATATGCTGGAAAATAAAGAGTAAAAAAATAATAAATATTAGACATTAATGGAAAATAATTAGTCATGTCATTTACTTCAGTACGTATTGAGTGAAGATGAGTGGGAAAATATAGATTGAGATATGTGAGTATATATAAGTACATACAAGGATTCTTAATTGTACTTTGTGTTTAATTTAATCATTTCTTTGCAGAGACATTGATGGAACCAGTAAAGTCCTGACATCATTAATAGTGTAGCTAGAAGGAAAATTGCCAGCAAATTAATAAGGAAAAAATATAAGTTGAATGGGCAATGGAGATAGTACTGCCATTCACAAATTCCAAGTTCAAGTTTTTCACTCGTATTGTAAAAAATTTGGCTCATGCTGTAATCATGACTTCTGCAAGAAATTATATATGGTTTAATCAATACAGAATCAATCTTTGTGTATTATGCAGTTCTTAAGTTGGATACTTCTCTATGTACTTACTCATTGTAAGTGTTGCTCATCATGATGCATATCTGTAAGGAAAGTAAAATTTTCTAGTTTAAAAATTAAATGGATAGAATTAAAATTGGTCAGTGCCTAAGGAAATGAATTGTCATCATTTTCCTTCTCAATTCAGAGGGTGTAATGTGACACATATACACGTGATACATAAAACTATTAAAAATAATATTTAGGAAAAATATATATATTTTATTATTTCAAATAAAAATAAGAGATTGTTCATTTACTAGATAAAAGGAGAGATATTTTTTTCTTTAAATAAATCAAAAGTCTGATTAAAGCCTATTGAAAGATAGTAAATTTTATATTTTAAAAAAACATTTATCTAGTCTTGTGACTAAAAAAGGGAAATTACGCTGGATTATGGAAACAAAAGAAATTATAACTATAAAGTTATTTAGTGAAAGAATTTGTACAAATAATTATTGAAACAATCTAATTAGAGATCTTATTAAATATTTTTGTAAAATATCTGATAATAAGGAATTGTTTTATTAGAAATTAGTATATCCAACTAATTAGATAATAAGTTTAATTACTATGTAATTAAAAAGAAAGAGGAAGATTGATTAATTAAAAAGAATTTGAAAAAACTAATTAATAATGTAGGTGGTCTCAGACAATTGGTGGCAAAAGTATAAAAGATACAAATTTTCTATTCTTTACTGTAATGAATTTTGCCATGTAGAATCTGCAGAGTTTTGCTGAGTTTCTCTGCTAAGAGTCTGCCATTTAATTTTCTGTCAAGTGACTTGTACAATTACTCATTCTTCTGCTGGTTTACTATAAAAAGTTTTCAGTACATTCTTCAGAAATATATAGCTATAGATGCAGATGTCTTAATCTGACTGCATTGCTAAACCACAGATGGAGTGTAATGTTCACTGCTCAGCTTTTTTTATATTTAACCACCTAATAGTAAATATCATTGACCACCATGGCTAAGATATCCATAACTAAACAAAGCTACTATTGAACAAAACCCAAGTTGTGTGTTGCCCTAGAAAAGAGGAGTGCCCAGATGTTGAATGAGGCTAGGAATGCCTGCTAATGACTCCATCAATGTTCAGGAGAAAAAGAATATACTCCAGAAATTAAAGCTAGAACAAAAACCTAGACAAATATAAAGATAATGATAAATTCAAAGTTTAGACAAACTTGTATTTTTTTCTCAAATATAAACTAAATATAATTGTGTTTTTTACCCCTATTTAAAAATGGACTAATCCCTAGCAAAGAATTCTATAATTGATGTGATTTAATTTATTTTTTATTTTGATTATTATGTTAATGTTTTTTTTTGTTTGTGTAAATAAATGTTATCTTTAATTTGTGAGTTTTGGCTTAGTTTCCTCTTTCCATACTGAAGCAGTCAATGTCTAATCATCATTGAGCTTCATGCTTAACCTTCTATGGGGCCCGCAATTCAGACCCTGCTATAAATATATGCTATTCACTCACACACTGTATGTCGAATCATTCTAAAGATGAGTAAAATTAATTTTGTTTAGTAAAAAGGAAACAGTGGTTTGAATGATGCATATATATATTATGACTAAAGCAATAGTTTTATTGCTATAAAAATACATTTGCTTAGATATTTGTAATTATTTTTATATCTGTGTATATTCAATGTAACAACAAAGAAAAATGGGGAAGGCTTGAAATATTGAAATTATCTTTATCACTAGTCAGATCGTTGTCTATAATTAAAACTTATAAATCTTAATTACAATCGAAAAACAAATCGTTTATCAGTTTGCAAATCTTTCAAAACAGCTAAAAGGGGTATTTCAAGCCTTATCGATTGAAAATATTTTACTAATTAAATGTTGTTTTTAAAAGGATTACAGAGATAAGGGTGGGGGATGAAATTGAACTATGGGCAGTATTGAAAGGTTATAAAAGGAACCAGTGAACAAAAGAGACTTACTTAGATTTTGAGTTTTACTTTGGAGTTTACTGTCAGTTTTTAGTCAATTGAGAATTACTTTTAAGAAGCCAACACAAGTTCAGCAAATGGGGCGTGAGTAGCGGAGCCGTCCACCTCTCTTTCCTCCCGGAGGACTGTCTACCAGCTGTCAAACTTCCATCTGACTGGCCATGTGAGATGACCTAGAATTGCCAACCGTCCTGCCTGCCGCTATGCTGATATATTCGTTAAAATCATGTAATTTAGAGCTGCCTTGATACGAACATTCACAGGTGATTTATAATTTGTAGCCAAATTAATTCATAGATCCGTTATGATATTCTGCTAATTTTGCTTTTAAACTCTCTCTCAGTAATCTTTTATTAATATCATGTTTACCTTTCACGCTTAATTAAATTATATATATAAATGTGTGCGATTCCATTAAGATTTTATGTATTTTGTTTAATGTATAAATATGATTTATTTTCTTTAATATGCCAAAATCGCTAAATTCGCGAGTCAAGGGGAAAATAATTGTTTTACTTGGAAAAGGGTGGGCTTTATTTAAAAACTTATCAATAAAGTTTTGTTTATATTAAATAGCAATTGCTCGCGAATTTGGTGTCATTTTAAATTCATGATTCTTAAAGTAAATTAAAAAAACTTTTACTGTGGATGAATTTTGCTTTAATTTTCTATTTTAAAAAAGATCGTGAACTTTCAACTTTCATATAATTAATTCATTCCTTTTTGCTGGTGCCTGAAGGGAAAATCCTACCAGTTAATACGTATTTGGGAATCGATTCTTTAAATATAAATGTTGTTAGTTTAATAATATTGTAAATAGTAACGTTATTATTCATTATGATCAGTTAAATGACTCAGAATTGGAAACAGATTATTGCGCAAGAGTTTAGACAATTTCCAAGTTTGAAAATTATATTATAAAATTTATATTCATGTCCAGTAATGTTGCTGGCATACATTTTCTTTCTGATATCTTATCTTTCCATTTTCTTGGTTGTTTTATTATTGGGGACATCGAAAGCATGAAGCTCCCGTCCTTCTTAACCAGAGACAACGCTCTCTGTTAAATTATAAAGTTTAAGAGGATTATGTGCTGCGGATGGCCGTACATAATGATCTGGGGTCTCATTCCCAGCCTCTACTTTGATATCGTTCCGCCAGAAATGCGCGGATATATCCACTTTAAGTTTGTTTCCAAGTATTCCTTTAAATGATAAAATATCTACAATCGCCATGAAGGTCAGATTCCTTTAATGTATGCTAGTACCGTTACTTTTGTCTTTAATTTAATCACCGTCCGCCTAACCTTGAGTAAGTCGCAATGAGGTGTTAAAAACAATGTTTCATTTCGTAAAAATACTTTTAGTCCATTGATTTAAACTGCTTTCCTTTAAAAAAAGCTTTATCGATTCCCAGAGACGTAAATCAATTTGTATAATTTATTCTCGTAAATAATGCGCATTGTTTGTTTTTTATGTATACTTATTCAAAAGACGCTAGGTCCAAACAATGCCTATCAAACATATATAATGATTTCAAGATTGTAAATAAATGATTGAGACCGTAAATTTATATTTATTTGTCAAAATGATTAACGTTAAATTATCGTGTATCTTTCTGTAATCCGAGTCTGTTCCGATCTTGTAGATTATTTTGTACATCCACATTTTGGCATATTAACCCCGCACAACTTATAACACATTCTATAAAATGGTATTTATTAAATAATTGATGTAATGGGGATTTTATAAAACAAATCCCAAGTTTTCAAAATGTATAAAATCACTCCAAGCGTGAAACAATTTTGTAACATATCTATGCGTTTTCTGCATTTATTAAATATATATACTTTCGTGTTAATCCTGGTTTGTGTTGAATTATTAGTTTCTAGTTAATATTTAGAATTATTTTCTTTAGCTAAGAGCTTAGCATTAATAAATAACTCTGATAATGTAATAACTGGGCTACTCCGTCCTCGATCATCATCATCATTCTGATCTTATGCTCTACCGCTCTGCTTATGGGCACGGATTTAAAGTAATTTTACTGTGTCATCAGAATTGTTGTTCATTGGGTCAGAGATTCGAAGAATAGGCAAATAGGTTAGAATTCAGGATTGTTCCAGACCTGTGTATCTCGAGCATGATCGGATTCGAGGTACTTTTGCTTAGGATTTGGAACCTTGTTAAGTGAGCATACTGTTTTGACCGGTACAGTGGATTTTTTTTTCCGGGCTTGGCGCCCAACGTGGGGCGCCACTCCTTAAGGAAAAAAAAATTAGCATGTACCGGTCAGTTTCGTCTGTTCATTCAACACGAGCTAGCATCTAGGCAAAAGCACCTCGAGTCCAACCATGTGCGAGATACCTAGGTCAGGCACACTCATGAACTCTGCCCTATTTACCCATTTCCCAGCTCTGGCAACTTATGAGCAACGCTGCTGATGATACACGAACCAATCCCATCTTTCTCAGCCGGCAATCACAAAGCGGAAACATAAAAAGACTCTAACTGGAAGTGACTTATTTATAGATATATTATTATGATTAGCGGAATTTTATCATCTAGTACCTTAAACCTTGCTATATAGCATAACACATTATTATTATTCAATAAATGAAACAATGACTCTGATATTTTAAATGTATGAAAGATTTATTAAATTAGCTTAATATAAAGATAACAGAGTAATGGCGTTATCTGTCAACTATAAATTACACGCTTTCTTTCCATTAAACCCTCTCACAGTAATACAAATCAAGCGTACTTATTTAAGTTACGCTGCAATGATAAATAACTAATAGTTTTGTTTATTGCGGCGATTTATATGTCAATAGTTAATACGAGAAATAAACATGATTTTTGATAGCATAAGAATAGGGCTATTTCCAGTTATTAAGTATGACATTTAGTAAAAGATAGCACTTTACGATTATTGATTTTATGGTAATGATATTTGACAAGTAACTCAATATCTGCATTTGCGAAACAAATACGTGTGTGGGACATGAGAATGGTGTCGCAAAATGGCGCACCTTTGAATATTAATAGAAAATATACAATTTGTGACTAACCATTTAGCAAAATCATAACAGTATGATTTAAGAGCATAGATAGGGTTTAACTAGAAGGAAAAGTGGAGGAGCGGTGCGTATATTACGGCGATTTGTTGAAATCCATTTTAGGATCGAAGAACGTGCTTCAAATTATGTGAACGAAGAAAGATGACTGACTTAACTGCAAACTTTAGGCAGAGTCGAGTCATAAGATGAAGAATGCACTTTATGAAGTTGCCATGGGCCAGAATGTTTCTTCCGGAGCAGTCCCCATGCAATCATATATCTAGTGCCGAAGAAATCAAAAGGGATTACCGACCCTGTTCTTGGACGTGGAGAGTAAGATCTGGGGTTCGGGTCTTACCGAGACCCCATGGAATGAAGCACAAAAAGATAGATATGAGAATCTATAGAAGGCCCGTATACACGCAACGCTTAAATTACTATAATATACAAGTTTTAATACTAAGAAATGGAAATTTATTACCTATCTGAATTAATAACTCTTCGTACTGGTATGATTTAAATTACTCAAATGGCCATGCAATAATTGAAATTAACGCTGATATTATAGCTTAAAGAATGATAGAATCCCCTCCCTGTTAATTACTTTTAAATGACAGATATCTATAACTTCCCACAACGTATAAATGGTAGAAATACTTGTTTTTGAAGCGCTTTTGAAAATACATTATTTTATATATATATAAGACGAAGACGGGGGATAAATATTTAAAGAAAATATTAACTAATTCATATCAATACGTCAAAGATTTGATACATTTGCACTATTCTTACTCAATAATAATAAAAAAACATTTCTAAGAAAAAAAAAGATTTGTATTCTGTTTTTAAGTAATAGAATACGAGAAGAATTATTTGACTCTCTTTTATTTTTCTCTCCCAAACTGGCAAGCATTTATTGCTATATAATAACAAACTTATTTTACTAAAACAAATCATTTCCCCCCCCCCCCAACGAAAGCTTGCGAATTTGGGATAGCCATTGACATATTATTCAACATATAAAGTAATCATGGAAATTAATAAAATATTGCCGCATAGAAACGAAATTAAGAAATAATAATTATTTAAATAGGGTTTAATGGTTGGAAAGATTAATGGAGAGTTATATAAAGAGATTGAAATATATTTAAATCATAAGGTAAAAGTTTACAAAGTATTTACAAGAATTAATTATTAAACACTATATTTAGAGAAGAGGGGAATTACTTGATATGAAATTTGGCAGCAACTCGAAATGATTACCTTGGTATAATCTCGGGCGGTTTCTTTGGTGGTGTTTGAATTTCCTTCGGTGACTAGATCTAGTTTAAAAGGCATGACTGTTCAGGCAGGTATTAAGTTCATTGTTCATAAATCAGGTACATCTTTATCGGGCTCCTTGAGTATGGGTCTCAGGAGAGACCGTCTCCGAACGGAGAAGAAGGGTGGAAGTTCCTTAGCCTCGGTACATTGAAGTTTTTACAGGTCAAAAACTAACGTGGATTTTATCTGCCACTCCTTTCCTTCACTTTCTAATCACCTTTTTTTCGGTCAAAAATAGCTCGTTTTATATCTATGCCAAGGTATTCAAAGAATGTCTTTTTTTTATCTCTTCCAGCTAATGAAAATCTCCACTTTTAACTTAACAAAAATTTTGTGTATTGTTTGGAAGACGCAATTAGATAAGGTGCATCGAAATAGATTTGACAAAACATGTTTATGACAAAAAGTAACTCAATTATTTTAACTTCTACTTTTAACTTTAGGGAAATGTTTAATTAAAACATTTTTTTAAATCAAGATTAAGTTTCCCTCCTTTAATTATTTGAACAATCACTAATTGCGACTTCCCTCTTGGAATAAAAAAAAAAAAGAAGTAGACTTTGATAAAACAAAATAATTTAAAACATAAAATCTGATAGATCGAATTTCCCGAAATATTTTGAATTAGTATTTTTTTCTAGCAATTATTCTTCCATGACCTATTGCCTATACGTACTCACTACGCACATATTCTAATTAAACGTAATATATTTTTATTTACATGTTTAAGTTCAGATACTTACATAAATATCGACGTTATTGATTATTTTAAATATAAAAAAAAAACTGTTAGTGAGTAAGAATATATACGCACGAGTAGGGTTCGAACTAGGTTTGGCAATGGAAGATTTGAGGTGGCTGTGAAGCGCAATCTGAGTCTCAGATTCCGCTTCATATTCCCGCACATACAATTGATAACAAAAAAAATGTTTTAAATAAAAAAAAATCTTACTTGATGTTTTGGTGACAAAAGAACAACCTGGTTTGAAAAGAATACATGGTTTTATCCTTAAAACAAGTCATCAGACTACTGTTAATTTATATCTATATCTTTGTATAACTTTCTTTTTTTTTTTTTGAATTTTTCTATCTCAATCTTGCTGCTATGTGCTAAGAAAAATACATTTCTTCATGACCGTAAAACAAATTTACACTTAAAACGATGTCTATAAATTGGGGCTGTGGTCCAAATTCCTTAATTTCTCTGTCAGTCTGCTATCTATTGTCCTTCCGGGTCTAATTCCTTTTATATTTTCCTCGGTCTGGAGGTTCATATAGTTTTTTAGGTCTGGTTTGCTCACCCTGCCATGAGTTAGGCTGGTCTTGATAGGGTTGGCCCATTGGTGCGGCCTGGTACCTATCCTGCTCTCCTCCACGTATTTGTCTGCTGTTCTTTACTCATCAGCGTGTAATCAATAGTAGTGAGGAATTGTGCCATTTCCTCTATCTTTCTCAACCGGCATCCTACCATCATCTGCTGGAATCTGAACAGCTCCTGTAAGCTATCTATATGTAATTTAGGATTTTCTCCTGCGTCCCCTTTAAAGGACTTTACTTGAATGAACTTTGCAATCTGAGTTGGTGCATACGAAACGTGTTCCAAAGGCGTAATGAGGTTTGACCTTCTATCTGTAAGCTCCTGGGTCAGTTGTAGTTTTTCTGGCCTGCTATATAATTCATCTTTTGTCTTTACCTTGGTCTCTTCTGGCGCCTCTCTATTACTCTCTACTGTCTTCATTGTACTCTTCTTCATTTTACAAATTTCATCTTTAATTTCAACTAGCTGTTCGTTTGCTCCCATCTGTGTCTCTTGCAAGTCTTTAATGGCCCTTTCTTGTTTCTCCCTACATCTCTGTCCATCCTCTAGACTATCATTAATTTTATCAAAGGCTCCGTGGAAAGTGGCTTCTTGCCTATCTATCCTATTTCGTGTCAGCATTACTTCCCCCGTCATTTTCTGCACTGCATCATTGGTTTCCTGTTTATAGTCCCCCAGTAGCCCTTCGAATTTAGTCTGCACTTCCTCATAGCCACTTTTGCAATCTGTCTGTATCTTGTCTATTTTTTTCATTAAACTGTCATTCATTTTGTTACACATTGTTATCATAATGTCTTTCACGTTTTCATCCCTTGCTTCTATTTTGCTTAATCTGGCTTCTAATTTTTCTTCCATTCCTTTCAACATAGTGACTAATAATGCCATGTTCAATTCCTGATTATTAGTCTCCACAGGTTTCTGGACAATCTCATCCTGGGTGCTTTTTCCAACCTTATTATTGTTTTCTATCTCTTCCACATTTTTATTTTCTTCTGAGATTATTTTCCCTGATCTCAGCAATAGATAGCAGACTGACAGATAAATTAAGGAATTTGGACCACAGCCCCAATTTATAGACATCGTTTTAAGTGTAAATTTGTTTTACGGTCATGAAGAAATGTATTTTTCTTAGCACATAGCAGCAAGATTGAGATAGAAAAATTCAAAAAAAAAAAGAAAGTTATACAAAGATATAGATATAAATTAACAGTAGTCTGATGACTTGTTTTAAGGATAAAACCATGTATTCTTTTCAAACCAGGTTGTTCTTTTGTCACCAAAACATCAAGTAAGATTTTTTTTTATTTAAAACATTTTTTTTTGTTATCAATTGTATGTGCGGGAATATGAAGCGGAATCTGAGACTCAGATTGCGCTTCACAGCCACCTCAAATCTTCCATTGCCAAACCTAGTTCGAACCCTACTCGTGCGTATATATTCTTACTCACTAACAGTTTTTTTTTATATTTAAAATAATCAATAACGTCGATATTTATGTAAGTATCTGAACTTAAACATGTAAATAAAAATATATTACGTTTAATTAGAATATGTGCGTAGTGAGTACGTATAGGCAATAGGTCATGGAAGAATAATTGCTAGAAAAAAAATACTAATTCAAAATATTTCGGGAAATTCGATCTATCAGATTTTGTGTTTTAAATTATTTTGTTTTATCAAAGTCTACTTCTTTTTTTTAATTCCAAGAGGGAAGTCGCAATTAGTGATTGTTCAAATAATTAAAGGAGGGAAACTTAATCTTGATTTAAAAAAATGTTTTAATTAAACATTTCCCTAAAGTTAAAAGTAGAAGTTAAAATAATTGAGTTACTTTTTGTCATAAACATGTTTTGTCAAATCTATTTCGATGCACCTTATCTAATTGCGTCTTCCAAACAATACACAAAATTTTTGTTAAGTTAAAAGTGGAGATTTTCATTAGCTGGAAGAGATAAAAAAAAAAGACATTCTTTGAATACCTTGGCATAGATATAAAACGAGCTATTTTTGACCGAAAAAAGGTGATTAGAAAGTGAAGGAAAGGAGTGGCAGATAAAATCCACGTTAGTTTTTGACCTGTAAAAACTTCAATGTACCGAGGCTAAGGAACTTCCACCCTTCTTCTCCGTTCGGAGACGGTCTCTCCTGAGACCCATACTCAAGGAGCCCGATAAAGATGTACCTGATTTATGAACAATGAACTTAATACCTGCCTGAACAGTCATGCCTTTTAAACTAGATCTAGTCACCGAAGGAAATTCAAACACCACCAAAGAAACCGCCCGAGATTATACCAAGGTAATCATTTCGAGTTGCTGCCAAATTTCATATCAAGTAATTCCCCTCTTCTCTAAATATAGTGTTTAATAATTAATTCTTGTAAATACTTTGTAAACTTTTACCTTATGATTTAAATATATTTCAATCTCTTTATATAACTCTCCACTAAGCTTTCCAACCATTAAACCCTATTTAAATAATTATTATTTCTTAATTTCGTTTCTATGCGGCAATATTTTATTAATTTCCATGATTACTTTATATGTTGAATAATATGTCAATGGCTATCCCAAATTCGCAAGCTTTCGTTGGGGGGGGGGGGAATGATTTGTTTTAGTAAAATAAGTTTGTTATTATATAGCAATAAATGCTTGCCAGTTTGGGAGAGAAAAATAAAAGAGAGTCAAATAATTCTTCTCGTATTCTATTACTTAAAAACAGAATACAAATCTTTTTTTTTCTTAGAAATGTTTTTTTTATTATTATTGAGTAAGAATAGTGCAAATGTATCAAATCTTTGACGTATTGATATGAATTAGTTAATATTTTCTTTAAATATTTATCCCCCGTCTTCGTCTTATATATATATAAAATAATGTATTTTCAAAAGCGCTTCAAAAACAAGTATTTCTACCATTTATACGTTGTGGGAAGTTATAGATATCTGTCATTTAAAAGTAATTAACAGGGAGGGGATTCTATCATTCTTTAAGCTATAATATCAGCGTTAATTTCAATTATTGCATGGCCATTTGAGTAATTTAAATCATACCAGTACGAAGAGTTATTAATTCAGATAGGTAATAAATTTCCATTTCTTAGTATTAAAACTTGTATATTATAGTAATTTAAGCGTTGCGTGTATACGGGCCTTCTATAGATTTTCATATCTATCTTTTTGTGCTTCATTCCATGGGGTCTCGGTAAGACCCGAACCCCAGATCTTACTCTCCACGTCCAAGAACAGGGTCGGTAATCCCTTTTGATTTCTTCGGCACTAGATATATGATTGCATGGGGACTGCTCCGGAAGAAACATTCTGGCCCATGGCAACTTCATAAAGTGCATTCTTCATCTTATGACTCGACTCTGCCTAAAGTTTGCAGTTAAGTCAGTCATCTTTCTTCGTTCACATAATTTGAAGCACGTTCTTCGATCCTAAAATGGATTTCAACAAATCGCCGTAATATATGCACCGTTCCTCCGCTTTTCCTTCTAGTTAAACCCTATCTATGCTCTTAAATCATACTGTTATGATTTTGCTAAATGGTTAGTCATAAATTGTATATTTTCTATTAATATTCAAAGGTGCGCCATTTTGCGACACCATTCTCATGTCCCACACACGTATTTGTTTCGCAAATGTAGATATTGAGTTACTTGTCAAATATCATTACCATAAAATCAATAATCGTAAAGTGCTATCTTTTACTAAATGTCATACTTAATAACTGGAAATAGCCCTATTCTTATGCTATCAAAAATCATGTTTATTTCTCGTATTAACTATTGACATATAAATCGCCGCAATAAACAAAACTATTAGTTATTTATCATTGCAGCGTAACTTAAATAAGTACGCTTGATTTGTATTACTGTGAGAGGGTTTAATGGAAAGAAAGCGTGTAATTTATAGTTGACAGATAACGCCATTACTCTGTTATCTTTATATTAAGCTAATTTAATAAATCTTTCATACATTTAAAATATCAGAGTCATTGTTTCATTTATTGAATAATAATAATGTGTTATGCTATATAGCAAGGTTTAAGGTACTAGATGATAAAATTCCGCTAATCATAATAATATATCTATAAATAAGTCACTTCCAGTTAGAGTCTTTTTATGTTTCCGCTTTGTGATTGCCGGCTAAGAAAGATGGGATTGGTTCATGTATCATCAGCAGCGTTGCTCATAAGTTGCCAGAGCTGGGAAATGGGTAAATAGGGCAGAGTTCATGGGTGTGCCTGACCTAGGTATCTCGCACATGGTTGGACTCGAGGTGCTTTTGCCTAGATGCTAGCTCGTGTTGAATGAACAGACGAAACTGACCGGTACAATACCTCACTATATAACATTTAATTACCATATAATAATAAGTTAATTTTGAGTTAATTATATATGTGCATTATAAATATACTTGGTCTGATAGACTAATTTAAATCAGTTTCTTGCTCTTTGTGCTAGTCAGGGTAAATCGAGTTTTGGAAGTGTTTTAAAACTTTTGTAGATATTCTAGTCAGTTTTGACTAGTGGCACCCAGGAAATATTCCAATATAAATAAAAATATTTACAGAATAGCTGTTTGCTTTTGCAGCCATAGAGTGAGTGCAGTGATCTGGAAATGTGTCTGTGGGTTGTACATTTTACACCATCACAGTCTGACTGTTGATATGGTTAATATATACAAATATTGACCCTATTAATTTCTCTGCTTGGGATAACAGTGCCACAAATATATATAACTATCAATTTAATTAAGATCATGTTAGTATTGCTAGTGTGTTTCTATTATTATAGTATTACCAGTTTAGCCTTATGTTAATTTACCATAACATTTAAGAAGATTGTCAAGATTATTTTTCATTGTAAAGTCTAATTGATCTGAAGATTGACAAATATATGAAGGTAGAGCTGTCATATAGCTCTGTAATCAACTGACAGTGTTTAAAAGCTATGAAATATTTTTTTTTTATAGGAGTAAATTGTTTTGTATTTTAACATTATGTGAAAGTTAGTATGAATTTGTTAAGTGAGAATTTATTGTCTGGTATGATTTAAACTTTAGTTAAGAATAATTTCTATTTTATATATATATTAATACAGTTATATATCTTATGATATACAACAACATAGTAGTGTGTGCATATATATATAATTGAAAGGAAAAGTAGAAATAAACACAAATTTTTTGTACTTATTTTTTATATTATACTGGAATAACAGTTAAGGATTAAATAATTTTGAATTTTAAAAAAAATTTATTATAAATTAATCATTTAAAAAAGTATTTAATATTTTATTAATTCTGATTTTGAAATTAAAACAAGCATGTTTTATGTTACAATAGATATACTGGTAATTATAAAATTCCACTATCTATTTTGATCAACAATTTTTTTTAATTAATGCTGAAATATTTTGATAAAATTCCGCAAAGTTGTTTTACAAAGAATTGAATTGAAAAACAGTCATTAACTTTTTTTTTAATCAAGATAGGGAAAACTTGATTTTAATTATTGTATTTCTTTACCATCTTGACTATAAAAGGTTAGAAAAAGAATTAGAAAGGAGTTTTAAGTGACCATAAAGGTATAACTGAAGGCAAGAGAATGCAAGTTCAGCTGCTGCTAATAGTGCAACAATGGTAGAGTTTGAATTCATATTAAAGCGAGATCCAGCTTTTCTGTTCTTCTTAGCCTGTATATATATATGTGTGTGTGTGGTAGCCAGCATAGAGTTTGAAGGCAACATATACTTGGATTATCTTTCCCAATGATGATAAGAAGCCAGTTTAATGTTAGAGAGTTCATCGGCAACTGAAGAATACATGCATTCTTATACTGTTTTAATCTATTGTAACGGTCAGAAAACGTGTGACTCGTAAACATAGTGCAGAATTCAACCACCATAGAGAACAGCAGCACCATCGAGTAGCGAAGCCACCCGTGGTACTGAGTTCGAACATAGTTTATCGGTTCCACAATACAATCCACGAAACAACGCATCTGATGCGACAGTAAATATTTCCTTAGGCACGGTGGTCAGGGATATGCAAGAGACTCATGATTTTATTCTCGAGTTAGCCAATAATCAAACTAATATTAATTAAACATTCATATTTACATAATCGAGGAAATAGTATATAGAATGGGTATCGAATGAATGAAACGTAACTGCAGACGTATAGTTTAAAATTATTTATTAATACATTTTAATAAAACATTTATTAATAAGATTTTAGGGATTCAAAGCTTCAGTAGCGGAATTTGCGACATAATTATATTTTAAAGAATACATTTATTTATTTAGACATTATTTTATATTGAGGATTTCAGTAGCGGTATTTCCGATACTGTAATGTTTACAAAAGGAATACATTTATTTGTTTAGACATTATTTTATCTTGAGGACTCAGTAGCGGTATTTCCGATACTGAAATGTTTACAAAAAGAATTCACTTATTTGAAGGCGTAATCTAGCTACCTAAAATTCTCGAGTAAGTATTTCTAATGCATGCCTTGGGGAATTTACACCTTTGCAAGGCAAGAGTCTAAAGTATGGGTTATAAGAGTAATGGCAGACATATATTTATTTAATTAAAATATTTATTTATAACTAAGGGCAAACATTTATTTGAGAGTGAATTATGAAGATAATGCAGAGGCGGAGTGATATATAGAATAATAGAATTGGGCAAAGGAACACGTGGTATGCTTTAGAAAGGCGATATGGAATGGCAGTATATCGAAACTGCAATGCCGCGAATGAGTTTATAAAACTGTCTGGCTGGTCTCTGCCGTGACCCAACAAAGTAAGGTGTCACAAGCATAACCAGGGACAAGCGGTCCATGTCGCAGTTTTGCCGGCTGGCTGCATGACGTTGTCAAATCCCACGGGAGCACCCATTATGCCCACTTGTGTAGGAGGACTGGGGTTAATTTCAACCCTGAAGAATCCGGAAATTTCACGGCGGAATGGGTCATCGCGTCTCTAAAACGTAACACATGTATACTGTATAAACGATTATGATGAGATTTAAGTAGATTTCTGACTCGGCCCTACCTAACAACATTTACTAAAGAACGTTGGCGACTCTCAAAGAAATGTAATTTGATGGAATTATTCATTAAGATTTAATATATACAAAACATATCTAAACTGGGAATGATTACAACTAATATGCCCGCCATTTGCGAAGTTGTAGACCCCTGCATTACAATAAATGAAGCATTGAATGCGTGTCGATTTATATGAAAGTTAAGTTATTAAAGAAAGTAAATATTAATGAAAATTTGACACGCATTCATTGTTTTAAGCGATCATAGATGTAAACTTTGAAAATTGAAATAATTATGAGCATGCAATAATTAAATAATAACTATAGATAGAAATGTAGATTATAGAAATACGCACCCAAGATAGAATGAGGTAAGCTAGATTAGTAGAGAAATTTACACATTAAGTTAATTATTCAGTTTTAGCTATACATATGGTAGTTTTTACATTTTATAATTTAGATAAGTATTATGAAGAAGAGCTATAGCATATTATTAGAGTGCTCTAGAGTTTGAACACAGACAGGTACCTGTTTTATAAGAAGTTTTCTTATTCCATGAGTTTAGCAGCAAAAGGTTCACGAGTGGCAAGTCTTTCTTGTATTTAGATATTTCATTTAATTTCACAGCAGCAGCAGCTTTTTCATTTATTTCAGGCAGCAGATCTTCATGGTGAATTTATGACAGGCAATGGAAAGTTCAGCATCCGATAGGCCATCTCCCGATGGAGAATAATCTAGGTGCTTTACTCGGTCATACCTTGGCAGGAACAAATTATTTTATATTTTTGGAGACTCAGTGATCGAGAGCAAAGCTAAAGTTTAAGTGAATGTCTCCAGCAAGTCTAAGATGGCCTCTTTTTTTTTTTTTAATTTTGATCTTTCACATTTTTGTTAAGATATTTTTAGGTTCTACTTAATCTGCCCTGAGGATAATCAATGCATTTTGTTGGTTTTTAATTAAAGAAAGGTGCCGTTCTATTGTTTACATTTACTTTACTATTAATTTTGGGGAATTTTTTTTTAATTAATCTATTATCTATCACTGACCGATGCTTTTAAATTTCAAAAACAAAAAGGGAACATAAGATTATTTTAACTTTTAATTAAATATTACATCAGATATTTTTAGAATTATTATTAAATCAAATTTAAACAAAGCAATAAATACGAACTTTATAATCCAAAATAAATGATTAAAATTATACAAAATTATATAACTAAAAGAAATCTAAATTATATTATTTTATCCCTATTTATTGCGTTTAATTTGAGATCGAAATGTGTGCGTGTTTATGCTGAATTCTACATATATTTATACATTTTTAATATTGTTACACACACAACTCGATATCAAAAAGTTTAAATTTGGGAGGGATAGACCGGTCAGTGAGAGACGACAGAAAAAGGTGAAACTTAAGATTCGAATACGAATCTTACTGTTTCAATATGTAGATAAAGGTAATGTGCCACATATATAAAGTACAGCCAGGGAGTAGTGTTATATATATTGAGAACGATAGTATTTTAAATTTTATCTTGAAATGACATTTAAAAGTTTTAATTAACAAATATTAAAAGTAAATAACTTTTGTCAATTAAAAGTAAAACAATTAAACAATTTTTACTTGAATTAAAAGTCTAAAAAAAACAAGTGATTGATTCATAGACAATTTTATTTTGAAAAAAGGAAGTAAACTCCAAAAATCTTTCTAGATTAGAAAAAGAATCTTTTACTTACTATAAATAAAAAATGATAGGCTAATTAATAGCTTTAATTCATATCTATTTTTTATATATACACACATCATACATGTGCATTTGTATATCATTAAAATGTGAGCTTTTTTTTATTATTATATGACAATTCCCACATGTTATGGCATGTCTGTGTGCTTATTATATAGATGTTTGTCAGATAGTTACATATATGTTAAAGTTAATCTTTTTTTTATTATATGACAATTCATATGTGAAATTATATGCTTAATAAGTTTATTATTTTGGTAAATTAAAATGTATATATAAATGTCAGTGTGCACACAGATATATGTTAAATCAGTCATTAATTATATATTGTAAAAAATAAATTTCATTTATAGCTTTATGACAGTTCAAATATATTTATAAATTATTGTACTGCATATGTTTGCTTATATATAGGTGTTTAATGTGTTGATATATTTGTAAATCATAATGTGATAACTTTTTATTATATGACAATTCAAATATGTTCATTTTATATTATATGAGCATGTCTGTGTGACATACAGGTGTTTTATGTAAACCTATTGTAACATATATGTAAATTACAATGTAATAATGTATTTCTTTTTGGTATTAATCAAAATCAGATGGCTTAATTTAAATGTATAGCCATATTCTGAAGACATTAATTTCAGTTTTCTTGTTATTAATAAATTAATATTTCAATGTTGAAGTTATTCCAGTGAATTTACTCAATTCTTAATAGATTTAAAATATTATAAATTATTATATATTAGGATTATATACGCTTGCTCACAGTAACAGTTATAAAACTTTTGTTTCTGAACTAGATTCATGCATAACAGTTTATTATATAAAAGAGGTTTATATTTAGTATTTATATACATCCAGTTGATGATCCTGGATTTGGCATAAAGGGGATAGCCTTTAAAGCTTATGCACTACATTTTATTTAGTTTACTATTTATTAAAAATTAACTTTATAGTTGACCAGTACGTTATTGATACTAAGTCAACGATAGCATTAATAAAGATCAGCATGTTTTAATATCCCAACATTATTGTTTTTATTGTTATATATTCTGATGGATGAGCACTTAAGTTTCTTTATCCAAATGATGGTTTAAATAATCTGCTCCAAGCTGGCAATGGTTAAATAATTAGCCTGGTCTATAATAATCCCATTTCAAATGCAGTCACAAGATTGACTGTTGATTTATTTTTATTGTTGATCATTCATGATGATGAACGATTATTTTTATTTCTTGTGGGTAATGCTGGTGAATTTATAGATACTTAGTCTAAGGTCTTTGCTGATCTCTCATATTCGTGCTCATTTCATTTTAATTTATATTTAAATTTTATATTTTTCCAATGACATGGGATGATGATGGTTTTCCATCACTCCAGGTTATTCCAGTTCATCTATATTGTTACAATATTTGTATTGTAACAGTCATATGTGTACATTCATGCAACAAAATCCAGAGTTGTAGCAAATCATCCCAAGGCTGATTGAAATAAGGTTGTTAAGACCCCGAAATCCAATCTCAGTTAGTTTACCAACACTCAAAGATATACCACCCTATGGATGACATATATGAGGCTATGCCAATATTTCTTTAATTCGCGTGCTGGCAGTACCATATCGATGGAACACGAGACTATGATGTAAATTGGCATAACTAAAGTATAGCTATATAGATGTGACCCAACCAACAAACTACTAAATTTAGACTGTGATTCATAAATACTCAAACAATAACTAAGTACTAGTTAATAATTAACTAATGAATAATGAGCAAAAATTTAGACACTATGTAGAGTTATATTTTAAACAAATTTAATAAAAGCCAAAATTTAAGTAATAAAATAAAACAATTGAAGGACCCAAATTTGTTTCACTCGCAGATGATGACAATTGAATAAGTTACAGGCTGTTTAATTTACAGGTTTAGTATTTTATCTCACTCGCAGGTGATAATGATTTATAATTTACCAATTTACATTTTATGAGCTCTATTATTATAGCACTACAGATTTATTTCAAGTTTAGCTCATGATTATCTATGCCTTATTTATGCTATGTTTTGTGGCTTAGATTTGCTTTAGTTAATCCGCAGTCATAATCATCATTAATCATAATTAATATTTTATTTGATCCGTACGCAATTCTCTATATAGATTATAGGCTTACAAAACTAGATTCTGTTTCAGATCAAAGCTGAAATATAAATTATTATGGAGGGGTGAACTGATGGTGGGTAGTAAGACTTCAGATAATAAGGTGTATATAAAATATACAATCTGAGTGTGCATTTTGAATGTGTGCTTACTCACAGGATTCGTTACCATGTAACCGGTTCCTTTTCAATCATACCCACTGCTGTGAAAGAGACCTTTTAGTTTGGATGATCGAACAGCTAATCAATATATCTGGATGCTTGTGTCCAGTCTTAGGCAGAGGTAATGGGGGGGGTCCTTAAAAACCAAAGCCTATTGTGAAAGGAGAGCTGTCCGAACTAAGATGATGGGATGGCCATTAAAACCAAAGTCCATTCATGAGATAATATACAGCAGTAAGTAATTGCGCGTGTTTCCTAATAACACATTCACCCCGCTGACTATATCATTATATAGTAAAATTGAGATGCAAACACATAAGTTTCCTTCTATAGAATCACCATAAATCAGTTCATAAATTAGCATTTATAATTATGCTATTAAAGAAATATAATGAATCTAATTTCTTAAGTTATCTATGTAGGTATTCATATATATAAAGAGAGCTACAGCATATTTTGGGATAATTATAATATTAAATTCTAGCTTTATGTTGCATTTAGTCACTTCAGCTAAATATTAACCATATTTTTCATTTAACGCAAACCTATTTTTAATAATTTATAATCACTTAATTATATATCTAAACCAAGCTTTATTTTACTCATTTTAGAAGGGAGTTTTATTTGTGCGCTAATAAATGCAAAATTATCTACGTGTGAGAACATCTAATCATTTCTCACTAGTTAACTTAAATATGAGTAAACTTCATTCTAAATAAACACAGCATAAATATATAAACAAATAATTGAAAATAATATTGGCAGAGACTTAACTAAAAAAAAAAACACATAAAATTATAAATAAGATTTCACGCAAGTGAAATCTAAGATTTGACTTTACTTTACTTAGTGAAAAGAAATGAAATTAAGATAGATTAAATATCAAATCAGAATAAATTTGTTTAACTCTGCTTGAATCAGATTAAAGCAGGCAAGATTTACGATATCAAATAATAATATAAAATTTACATTTTAGTTTAATAATTAATATTTGAAAGTTTAAAGTACACTATATTGGCCATTTATAGTAATTTTAGCTAGCTTTATAAGTTATGAGATTTAGTTTAAATGTTCATTTTAAATTTGCAGAAGTGTTACCGCTTTAAGTTCTTTTCTCAGACATGGTTATTCAATGTTGATCTTGAGTGTCCTGTTGCTGGTATCGTGTTGTTGGTCATCATGTTCCCGCATTTTGTATACCACCTTCGAGTGCTCGGAAAGCCAATATTTTTGTCTTACTAGCCCATCATCTTCAGTATTAATAACTTTAGCAATAAGACTGATTATAGCTTAATCTTAAACTTAATAATAATAATAATCTTAAAATGGCTGCAATAAGCCTTTATACTGGCCTCCCCCCCCTCTTTTACTTTAGCCACATGGGTTTTTCTTCATTAATCACATGTAATAATGTGAAAGCTGAAACCACATTTTTTTTATAGTTCTTAATTAGTTCTTAATTTCAGATCTGCCTTTCTAATTAGTTTGCTATACTCTTGACAAACCCAGCGACTCCTGCTGTGTTATTGATTTTTTTTTTACAGGCTTTGGTCAAGATAATTTCTTCCACCTTATTTTAAAATCTGTTTTTATTTTTAACTTTATAAGTAGGTCAAAATATAGTGAGAGGAATCGATTTTATTAAATTATTTCTTTATGAAAAACAAATGTGAAATCTGGCAAACTCTTATTATATATATATATGTAAAACATTTAAGCAATTTAACTGCATATGCAGAAATATTATAATTTCAAATTTTACATTTATAAAATTATTTAAATAAAGAAAACTTACAATGTTTACGCCTATCACACTATTTCTTCTCTGCATATATATATATATACAGGTCTTGGTTACATATACATCAAGATTTACATTTATTTAGCAAACAGTAATATATATATATATGTGCACATATAAGTTGATTTATTATACGTATACAAAGGTTTTTCATATTGTATGCTATAATATATGCACACATACATAACTATGATTATTACTTTTAAAATTAGTCTGATATATGAGGATTTGGGTAAATGTGTACACAAATAAAAGTACTACTATAGCATATAGTAGGTGAAACAGTAGGATAATTCCAGCTGCTGCTACTAGATTGCTATGATAGAATTTGGATTGACATGGAAATAAATGGTCTGCTTTCTGTGTTTTCCATAGCCAGTATATGTGTGAATTAGAGAGCAACAGACTAAAGAGAGATCACTGCAGGCTAACAGTTATGTGGATTATACCTTTCCTGAAAATGACAATAAGCCAGTCTACTGTTTTAAAAGGGACCAGCTTACCAAGAGGTTCCCATCAACTCGAAGAATTGGTTTATATGTATACTGTTTTATCTATATGCAGAGAATCACAGATAAATATACTGCATTGTATATATATATATATATAAAGTATAGCTAGTAAGTAGTGCTCTATATATTGAGAAAGATGAAAATGACATTTAAAATTATAATTTAAAAGTAAAACAAGTAAATAATTTTCACTTGAATTGAAAGTCTAAAAGACAAATGATTGATTCTTAGACAATTTTTTTTAGAAAAAAAGAAAGTAAACTCCAAAAATCTTTTTAGATTGGGGGGGGGGGTGTCTTGCTGAAGTATTTTTTAAGAGGCATTTATAATTAATCAAGAATAACCCGTCAAAGATGTGATATTACTTTTTTTTTTTAAAAAAAAAGGTGGAAAAAGAAAAAAATTGTTTACTATTTGATAATGAATGAATTATTAAACCAATTCATATTTTTTATATATCCACACATATTGAAAAGGGTGTAAGACAGGGTGACTCCATATCTCCAAAACTTTTTACAGAAGTATTTTGTGGATTAAAATGGAAAGCTAAAGGAGTGAAAGTAAATGGAGATTATTTAAGTCATTTAGATTTTGCAGATGATGTAGTTGTTTTTGCAAATAATGCTTTAGAGCTACAGGAAATGTTGCAGGAGTTATCAGATGAAAGTAGGACTAAAGATAAATGTTAAAAAGACTAAAGTAATGATTAATAGATTTTCTCAAAATATGAAAATAAAGATTGATTATGATGAGTTAGAAGAAGTTAACAGTTTCAAATACCTTCGTCAGATTATTAATACAGATGGAAACATAATGGATGGAATTAATCATAGAATTAAACTTGGTTGGAGTGTTTTTGGCAGAAATAACTTGATACTAAAAGGAAATATGCCTATGTGTTTGAAAAGGAAGGTTTTAATAAATGTGTTTTGCCAGTTCTTACTTATGGATCTGAGACTTGGACACTTAATAGAAGAGCAATACAGAGACTTCAGACCACTCAAAGAAATATGGGGAGATGCATGTTGGGAGTAACAAGAAGAGATCGAAAATGCAATGTATGGGTAAGAGAACAACAAACAGGTGTTACTGACCTCATTGAAAAAATTTAAAGACTGAAATGGAGTTGGATTGGACATATTGCTAGAAGAGATGATAATAGATGGACAATTGAAATTTTAAACTGGATTCCAAGAGATTGTAAATGACCCAGAAAGAGACCACATGTGGGATGGATGAAATAAGAAAGTGTGCAGAGGTGATGTGGAGAGAGAAGCTAAAGATAGGAAAAGATGGATTGAACTTGGAGAGACCTTCATCCTGCAGAGGATTGATAATGGTTGATGATAATAATTGGTGAATTTTATATATACTTTACAACATGGGATTAATTGTAAAAAATATAACATTTTTAATAATTTTATTATTTTGACAAATTAAAATATCATGATATAAACGTCAGTTTGTGCACACATTTTTATATATGCACATGTATATGTTAAATCACTCGTTATAACTTATTTTTTTATTATTATGGGTGGTTCTCATATGTTACAGCATATCTATGAGCTTATATGGATGTATGTCAGATCAATCCATATATGTTAAAATTAATCATATTTTTTTATTATTATATGACAATTCAAATGTGTTCATATATTATTATATTGCATGTCTGTGCTGATTTATAGGTGTATTATTAAGCCTTTTATAACATAAATATAAATTATGATGTAATAGTGAATTTCTTTTTGTATGTTAATCAAAATCAGAATGCAGAATTTATATCTATGGCATACTCAGCAGATCTTAATTTAATTTTAATTATTAATAATAAATTGATATTTTATTGTTAAAATTATTTCATTTAAATTTATTCAATGCTAAAATATTATAAATTATGTTGTATTATATCTTTTGTTTACAGTATCAGTTATAAAGCTTTTGTTTCTGAGCTAGATTCATGCATAACAGTCTGTTATATAAAAGAGTTTTATATTTAGTGTTTATGGACAGATAATTTTTGATGAACCTGGATTGATGCAAAAGGAATATCATTTAAAGTCTATGCACTACATCTCATATTATTTATTATTTCTTTAGAAATGTAGTCTATAGTTGGCCAGTACATTAATGGTACTAAGTGGTCAGAGTATTGATGATGGTCAGGATGGTTTTTAGTAGCACCCTAAGTATGTGCAACCAGATAATTATTGTTTGTGTTCCTGCCCTAGATTTGTCAGTGGCTAAATAATTAGCCTGATCTATAATGGACCACTATCAAATTCAATCACAAGATTGACTGTTAATTTATTTTTATTGTTGATCATTCATGATGAAGAATGATTATTACTTTTGCGTAATGCTGGTGAACTTATAGTTGAACTTACTAATATTTATTTATAATTAGTTCTGTGCTGATCTCTCATGCTCATTTCTTTTATATTTAACTTTATATTTTGTTTATTTTATGATGATGGTTTCCCATCTCACCATAATTCAGTCCTTGTGTAATATACAGTTACAATTATCACCCCAAATTACTGTCACAATATATGCACTACAAAATAGACCTACACTCCCCAATCAATAAATGTTTGAAAAGGATAGGTGATCCAGAAGTGCTTAAACTTATCCTTTGAATAACCTAATATTTATTAACTGTGCTTGAATTTAGGTCTTGAAATTATTGTGAGTCTAATTTTTAAATTGGCTTATTGTTTGCACAAATTCAGAATATATATCATAGGATAAGATAAAGTTTTTCATATTTAACTATATAGTGATTTACACACATGAAATATTGTGGAAGGAAACTACTCTGTACTATAAAATAGGTAGACACACACTAAATCAATAAATGTTCTAAAAGAATAAGGGGTCTGCCTCTTTTTAGAGTTTATTCTTTAAATAAATCATAATTTATTGATTCAAGAGTGCATGTCTATTTTATAGCATATGTATGAAGAGTAGTTTCCTTCCACAATATTTCATATATATTTAAATTATTGTATTATCAATTATTACATATATACCAACTAATAATGTTCAGTCTCACAGTTAGTTTAAAATGAGCTTTCCCTTTCCTGTGACATAATTTGAACTTGGGCAAGTAATATGCTGATTTAAAAATCAAGCTAGCAATAACATTAAACCAAGCATAGTCAATAAATGTTGGTTTATTTAAAAAATGGGCTTTAAGCAAAGGTGGACTATCTATTTTTTTAAAACATTTATTGTTGAGAGAGTATATATCTATTTTATAACACATGTATAAAATGTAATATCCTTCCACAATATTTCATGTGTGTATAAATCATTATATTATCAATTATTACATATATATATAACACATGATTTCTGGACAAATTGATAGTAATTACCTATGATATCTTTATTAATGTGGCATAGGAGAAATTTTGTATTGTATGTAGGATGAATTATATAATTGATTACCAATGTCTAGAAAAATATTAAATCATTTATCATGAAGAGAAATGTTAGAGATGAATATTAATTAATAAACTCTTTGTTCAAGATCCCATAAAGGCTCAATAATATTTAAATCATAAAGATTTTTAGTGGCGTTGTCATGTTTCAAGTTATATTTGATTTGTTTGCCTAAATTGGACTTATTGTAAAAAATTACAGTGTTACCTGGAAACAATGTTATGCATCATAGGAAATCCTGCATCTATATAAATTAATGTCCAGCAAGAGCATACCATGAAATGGTGATCTGGTCTTAGGTTGTTGTTTTTTTTTTTTTTTTTGCTGATTGCCAGCATAAATATGTTTAGTTGTAGAAAAAGTATAAATGATGACTGACTGAATTCATATTAGTAACCAGTGGCCTTAAAACTGCAAGTTGGCTACAAATATTTTGCTTGTAAAGCTAATGCTGGATTATTTTGTTAGGCATTGGAATCAGATTTTCTTATTAAATATTGATTTAATTCTTTGAACTTTAGTAAATGCAACTACCAATCTTGAGACATACATCTTGAAATACTAAATGATACAATAGTTTTGAAAACCATTATTTAAGCTATCCAAGTGACAATAATTTAAGTCTTTTCAAACTCAGACTAATTAGATATTTGTTAGATATTCTTATGGATTTGTGTAAATTAATATCAATTTTCTTGCAAATACTCATGGCTATACTCTTAGAATTCATTATTATGATGAAGCACCTTTAAATAAACATTTTAACCAACTGTTGTTAAATACTTTAAACAAATAGTATTTAAAAGTATATCAAATTAAAATATAACAGTTAACCTTCATTCAGGATTCAAGTTTTCATTCAAACGGTTTCATTATCTGTATATCAGCCTCTCTCATCTCCAAATTTAATATTTAGTGTGGACATTTTAAAGTATGCAGTAACTAAACATTTAAACAAATATAATCTGAAACTGTCTCACAATAATAGTAAATCATGTATAATTAATGTCCAATTTGTTCTATATAAATACATTGTATAATATTGAATAATGTTAGCTTATTTTGTGTCATCTATAGAAATGTTATGATCGTTTTAAGTAACTACCTTTAATTATAAAATAAATTAATCTCTGCTGGATACATATTTTTATTGTAATCAATGTTGTAACTTAGAGAAATTTGTATTGAACGATTAATTGATTTTATTATCAAAAATAACTATTTAAAAGATTAAAATTTCTGTAGATGGCATAACATTCAATATTACTATACATTTATTTGGTGTTTAATTAGTTTATATATACACCTTTATCCCACTTAGCAATTGACTATTTAGCGATATTTCACAATAGCGATCATCATCAATTTGTACCCACTACTTCAATTTACAATCGATTTTTCACTATAACGATCGGAAAAAATTAATATAAAAAAAAAAATTTGGCAGCCATCTTGAATTTTGTGTCACTGATGATGTCAGAGATATAGGTATTTTAAATTCATTTTACCCAAAAGCAAAAGTATATTATTGTAATATATATACAGGTAATGACTTTGCTGTAATTGTATACACATACAATATTTTATTCATAAAACATAATGTTAGTACTGCATTCAGTATTTTGAATATAGAATGTATAAACTATAATTACTGAATCTATAATACTGTATATATAAGTGTTGAATGTCTTTAGAAAAATTAAACTTTATTTAAATATAATGTACAGTACTTCGATTATTTAAATAAAGTTAAATTTTTTTTAAGACATTCAACACATATTAGATGATGAAATAGTCCAATATATAAATATCAGTACAGGACAACTAAAATACTATCATCACAAACTTTCAGGAAAACACTAAATATGAATATTAAACTGTGTGCGTGTGTTTATTAATTACGATAGATTATGTTTAGAACACCTGGATAATTAAGTAAAAATAGTTATTGATTTTGTAACTTCATTAATAAATGTTTACACTCAAGTTGTTTCAAATCAAAAGAAAAACAACATTTTAAAACGCAAATGTCAAATTAGAAAAGTTTAAAAAGAAAAACAGATTGTATTTAAAATAAATGTTAATGAATTTTCTTCTACACGAACGGGGGGGGGGGCATTATTATATTACTAAAAATATAGTAAAAAAAATAAAAGAAAAATAAACTTTGCTGTATGTTTTAGAAAATTAGAAGTTAGATTTTTTACTTTTAAAATAAGTTGATTTTTTTTTTTCTAAAGTTGACTGCTTTACTATAAGCATTTTGTTACTGTGGAGTACAGTAATAAGTCTTTATGTTCAATTAAATAATTAATAATTAAACATTGTTTTTTAATTTGAATAATTTCACATAAGTAATAAGCATAAATGTATAGTAGTAATATATACTGTAAAACAAATTTTAAAAAAAAGCACTTCAGTATGGATTTTTTTTTCATTACGATGAAAAACTTCTGCGGAAGAATGTAAAAACTTTTAAATTCAAATTTAGTTTCTTTTTCTGTTCTGTACTTTTTAAAGTGAAAATATGCATTTTTTTTCCTAGTGATATAAAACTTTTCTTTTTAGATACCGTATTTAGTCATCATTGTCATGAAAAAAACAAGAAAATCTTTGAGCTTGGAAACCAATATTGATATTTTACATCGACTGGAACCGACCAATTTTTTTCCCATAGACCCCCATTATATTTACGTATTTTGTATATGATATTCTTGCTTAATGGTGAGTTTTGGAAGACCAATTGCCATCGCTAAGCGGGGTAAAGGTGTATATATAATCTGTTTATTTTAAGGTGGCTTTTAAGTTAAAAATGAAATAATTATTTGCATTTTGCATAATTGAATCTGATGTGAGGATTATATTTATGTATTTGAGTTACGACCTACTTTAAAATATTTTTATTTTTTGTAATAAATATTAAATATTGTTGATATATATATAAGATTATAATTATTAAATGGAAAAATAGCTGAGACTAATATCTAGCTAACGGATCTCGTGATAGAAGTAAGACTCCTGAATGAAGTTGTTGTGGTTTTTTAATCCATTAGTCTTTTAAATAATATTAATTTGCAATAGTATTGTTTGTTTAAATTGTTTAATTTATGTAACTTTATTATATATATATTCATGAGCCATAAAGTAATATATGTTTAGATACATAGGTTTTATGAGTATTGCAATTGTGATTCGATTTATATATATTATATTTATCTATGCACACACAGATACATATACACACACACATAAAAATTACTTATTATTTCAGACCGTGGAGACAACTAAATACGAATGTTGCCAATGTTTTTATTAGCTAATGTTTTATTACCTCACCCCCAGTAGTTGGTTATACTGTGATCTCATAGATAAAAGTTAAAGATCTGGTATTTAAACTCATTTTGTTTTTGCACCATGTTAATAAATAACACATATAATATATCTATGTAGATAAATGTCTTAAATAATATTTATATATTTTGTAGACAATGTGCCCAGTTTGTTTAGACCGTATCAAGAATATGATCTTCTTATGTGGTCATGGAGCTTGTCAGATGTGTGGCGACCGTATGTCAGAATGCCCTATATGCCGCAAAACTGTTGAAAAAAGGATTTTGCTTTACTAATAGATTCCACCAGTTCCTAGCACTTATTTTTTTTTATTTTGCAATTCATTTTGTTTGTTTGTTTTTTTTTGTTTTGTTTTTTTTTAAATTATTGCTAATATATAAAATATTATTTTGTCTTTTTTTTTGCTCTGCTTGTTTTCATACTTCTAATGGGACTTAACTTAAAACACATATTTATGGCAACGTTAAAGCATTTCCGACTGATAAACAATCTTTGCATAGTTTCTCAATTGTTAATGAAACAGATTATCAATGTGACCATGTCTAGGCTGTTAGATTATTATCGTTTTAGCATTACCAAGCATTTTGTAGTTTGTAAAATGTTTTCGTATTATTTATTTTGTAAAAATAATAATAATGTTTTGTTAGATGATCAAATATATATATTAATCACAAACAAATTAGGAAATAGTATTGTCGTAATTATATTTTTTAATCTACCTTAAATCATTCCCTTTCAAAAAAAAAATAATTAGATTTAGTAAATATTATATGCATGAAGATATTGTTTATACAATAAATAAAAAAAATCATGGTGTCCAAACATGCTTTTGAAATTTATACTAAACGTGCTTGGTTTTGGGGTCTAATTAACTTAAAAGAAGACAGCAGTATTTTAAAAACTTAAAATTACAATTTGTACTTTTTATAATTGTAATTTATGGACAGTTTGATATTCAAAAATATTACCGTAGGCTTTTATATATTTTGAAAAGAACTTTTATTTTTTGTTTTTTAATAAATTGTAACTTTGCAAAGATTAACGACAGTATTAGGAAATTGCGAAAGTTTTGTACATTATATTATTTACATCTGCAAGATGATTTTGATGAAGTGTAATACTTTAATTTTTAACTGTTTGTAAAATAAATTGACTGTAAAATTCGGAATGTATCACCCTCCCAATATTTTTATTATTTCATCTGTAAAAAAATATGGCAGTCCTCAACATTCATTTTTTAAAACGATTGTAGATTTCTTTATATATATATGTTCAGAGCCTCCTTTCTCTTCCTCTCCTCGCCCACTAATTTTCTCTTTTTTTTTTTTTTTTAAGGGGAAAAAAGTTACATTTGCAATTTTATAATATATATATATACATGTGTATATTTGTGTAAGAATGTGTATATATATACATATATGTGTTTATATATATATTAATTAAATAAATAAATATTCCAAGTAAGGTTTGCATACAAATGTTATATATTTTTTATTCTTATTTGTAAGTGCAGTCAAATTAATATTAACTTTTGGCAATCACATGAATGAAAAATTTTACTATAGTATGTTAGTGGTTTAGGATTGCTTTCTCCAGCGCAATTTGCAATGTTCTTTTGCTGTTGACCCAACTTTCGCTGACATCAACCATTCTTTATCAGTGATGCCCAATATGGATATTAGTAATAAGATATTAATTAAAAATAAACTAACCGAAAAAAATCAAGCCAGAAGATACTGAAATAAGGATGTCTACTGATTTTTACTTAAAATATTTTAAAAAATAAATAAACTTAAAATATTATTAAGTGTTAATTGAAAATTCATATAGTCTATTTGTCATGCTATCATGGTGAAGAAAAACATTGAAAATTTTTTTTCTCTGTGCCATTATTTATTATTTAAATTACATTCAATATCTCAACCAATAGTTTATGGAATAAAAATTGTTGCCTTTATGTTTATAAACTTTCTCTTGATTAAAATGTAATTAAAAGGTTGTTTGTTTTTTGTAAGAAAATTAATTACATCTTCAGAAGATATAATAACTAGCACCTGTAAACATTTGAGTATGGGGGGATGGGACATTTTTTTGTGATAAAAATTTGGGATGTTTTTTTTTTAAACTTCTTAACTGATCTTGCTTGCTTTGTTTACTTATTCATTAATGATTTTTAGTTAATTATGTCAAATATCAAAGTTTCCTATATTTTTATATATATATACTAAGTCATTAGCAGAGTATCTTCTATTATATATACTAAGTCGTTAGCAGGGTATCTTCTGTAATTTATTTACATATATTCAAAATTTTATACATACATACTTTGAGTAGGAGAGAACGAAAATCAAATAAAATATGACAATGAAAAAATAGTACTTGAGTAGTGACTTGTAACAAGTATTATTACAACATCTACACATATACATATAATTTAAATTCAAATCTTGTTTTTTTGATATTAATGTTATGTTTTAAAATTATTTTCAGTTAAATTTTATAATTTATATATATATATACAGCCAAAAATTATTAAAACATTTTACAAACTATGCCTTACTTGAAATATTTATATCAACATATATATTACATTTAGACTTCCACTTACTTAGTGATGTATAAAGAGTCTTCTAGCAACTGGCGCCATGGTCAAACACTTGATCATTATCACTGATAGTTTGCAGTTGCTTTTTATCTAATTCTTTTATATATGAAAAAGAAATTATATTTAAAATATTTTTAACATAATTATTTAATAACCAATATAAAGAAAAGTTATTTTTGATAGTATTTGATTTCTAATTTTTATGATAAATAATTGTAGACAACAATATATACCAAGGGTGGGAAACTCTCATGCAAAATTTAAGTGGCATGTAAAAAAAAAAAATTGTGTAATGCATTTTTGTTTATTTATAATAAAATATATATATATATATGTTTTTATAAAAGACATTGGTATAATAAAGCATCAAATTATGAATGTACAAAATGAGTGAACTAATTTTCAATAACATTACATTCTTTATGGATAATAGGAATCATTAAATAATGTATTTAAATTGATTCACCATTTTTGCATATACAAAAGCTCTGATTTATGAAAATCGATCATACCACATCCCTTTGGTTTAAAAATATATAACTCAATATTACTTTATACACAATAATAATAAAGAAAACATAGGTAATAATATAATTTGTCAGTACTTTATAATAAAAAACAGTACAGTAAATGTACTCACCAGTGTTGGAGTCAAAGTTTTCTTGTCTGAAATTCTTTATATAAGTATGTAACAATATAGTTTGGATTTATATAAATCAGTGCTCTATCTGCTTATGTATGTACTCTTATTTCATAGAAACAAATTAGTCTATTTTCAAATTGGCAGTAGTTTTTAAAATAAAAATACTGTTTAATTTCTCATATATATTAGTTTTGCATTTTACTTATTATATTTTTAATTGATCTACATTCAACATTGTTTAATTGCATTATTTCTTCTAATCAGATTTTGTTTTTAAAAAGTGGATACCAAATTAAGAAATATATGATCTTCCTCATCCTCTCTTTCTTTTGCTTACTTAATTACATTGGTCATTAATGACTTCATTTATTTTTGTCTAGTCAATTACAAGTGATTAGGAAAAACAGGTATCATTAGATACTTAATTTGATATGGATCTTGGTTTCACTAAAAGTTCATAGCTGTTACAAAAATATATGAATTATTAAGATAATATATATATTGACTATGAACTAGACAAGAATATTGGCTTGATACAAATAATTAGGTGGCATAATTGAATGAAATTTAGTGGGTTATTGTTAAACATTTGTGACAATAAAATATTATTAGCAATTTACATAATTTGTCTTCCATTTAAATTCGACAATGCTTTCTGCAGCTCATGTGCGCTATGATTCTTGCTTTATTTAGCTGAAAGCATGCTCAGCATGTATTAGGAAATCAACATAGAATAATCTTTTCTTATGCCAATGTTCAAAATGTTTGTGGTTATGACAATAAAACATATAAATTTATTCCTCTTCCCTTGTGAGATACAGTGTTCAAAGTAAAAGTTTTTTCATGGAAGAAAGAATATTATGTATTTTCATGTTGACTTCTAGTGATCATATGAATATAATTTCTTTAAAATAATTAATCATATCTATTTTTTAGGGTGTTCAAAAATACATCTTCCATGAAAATGTTATCACTAAAATCATAAAAATTGTCATAATAAAATGATTGTTCATAAGCTTGAAATTTACAAATTTAACATTACATTGTTCTTTGTATTTCATCATCATGAATTTTTATCTCAAAAAGAATGAACATTTTTTGAGAGAGAAAAGAATGATTGAGTGGACATATTTACATATGTAATTTTTAAAAGTAACATATAGGTATGTATTAAATGTGCATGTTTAGAATATCTATTCTACATATGTAGATGATAAAAACAGGTACTTTAATTATTTTTATTGATGTCTGAATGTGTATAATGTATAAATAAATTATCATAAGATGGAAATAAATATCCACCAGACTTTTCTTTTTTCATATATATGTAATGACACATATTGCATTATTTAATTACATAAGTCTTTAGGAAAATAATATATAATCTTTTGTAATGTTTTTTAATTAAACAGGTATGTACTGCATTGATTTAAAGATAATCTTGTAGGATTTTCACAAATTGATTTCTCTTTATGCTTCAGAGATTCTATCTCAAGCTGTTATTTATTTTATTAACTGTTACCATTAACTATTTATTTAATCTCAGAGATATAGACATATCATGATGTCACATCTTTGGCATTAATTTATAATGGGGCATATAGCTAAGTTGTATTTCCAAGAATTAAATTTATAATGTTCCATGCTTCTCAGGGATTAATGAACTCACATTGGGAAGATATTTTCTAGGTTATTCCTTTTTTTAGGTGTTAATATTATTATGTCCAATGTTGGAAAAACAATTTTCTAAGATTTTTGCCATTGTACTAGTCCACATGTTGATGTAAGAATGAAAGAATGGACAAGAATATATGCATAATGAATCGAAGTATGGAGAAAATGGCTTAGATTATATCCCTGGTATACTTACATGGTATATATTTATTCTTTGTGTCTTGTGTTCCAATTCCTATCTAGAAATAGAGAGTATTTAATTTATATAAAATATAGTATAGTTTATAAATTGTTCATTTGATGATGCCAATAAATTCTTCATAAACCTAGAATAGAATAAATGATGAGTTAATCATTCCTACTCTTCTTTATTTTACCCATCCTTATGATAAATTTGTAATTAATTGTGAAATTAACAAAATAATATCCCTTTTCTTTCCTTTGGGGATGAACACTTTATCCACAATCTGTTATATTTCAAAGAATGAACTAATTATATAATGAATAAACTTGATCCCTTCAACAATCAGTAATAAAATACAAACTCCATATTCTGTTTGACATTTATATAAAGGATGTGGAAGTTTCTTATAAAATTAACAAATGATTTTATATTATAAGCAAAAAAATAATAAATACTACACTTCAACAACACAATGTTAATATAATATTAACATTGTAATGGTAAGAAAAGTAGAGCTGCTTTAACCTAATCTAGAGACATAGGTAGAGGGGGTTCGAACCTCGCCTATTTCTCCAAATTACTACCAAGCGATTTACTCCCCAAATCTCATGAGTGTTAATTCTTTAATGTATGCTCGGTGGTCAGGGAGAGATGAGATCCAAAAGGGGAATTTTAACAGATGACCATCAGATTTATTTATATAATAACACAGACAATATCAATACAGTTATAATAATAGTGAATGAAAGTTTATTATTTATATTAATAAAGCAAATTAAAGGATTAAATAAAAGTGTTACAAGTTATTTCTCTTGCAACAACATACTTATATGTAAATAATACCAAATAATTTGTGTATACAATAAATTAGTAATTATAAAGTGATTATACGCCAAGTCAATGACTGGGTTACTTTAACGAAGAGAGACAGTAGCGCATAACTCCATGGGTAATTACAAAATATAGATACCATTTACTAATTAAATACAATTTAAGCCTAATTTAAATATGGCCCTACCTTAACTTTTAAGACTAAACGAGGAACCCCCCAATAGACATTTTCTAGATTTATACAGTAACATTTTGATCATACAAAGACATGGTTTTAATATAAAATGAAAAACTATCGTGATCTTTAGTGAATACATTTGTGAGTTATGAGAGTGAATCTTAAGGCACGATGGATTCAATTGAGGCTGGATAGTACTCCATCTCTAAATTGTAGTTAGAAGGAACTCGTTTGCTATAGTGTTAACTGAGCTCAGGAACAGAATATAATTTGAATGTGGGATCCAGTCTATCAATCAATTGCGATCCCAAGGAGACAGCCCATGAAGAAATGATGGTGAGAGCTATGGATATGTGCTGAGACACCCATGAATCGCTAAATAGCACAATATGGAAGAAATGCAGTCAAACGACTTACAAGCAGTTGTCCCGGGTTAGCGGGTTCACTTCTCGGCTGATGCTATGACACACGAAAAAAAAAAAAACTATAAAACCTTAATTATGAATATATATATAATATAGTATGATATCAAACTTTTATGAGATAGAAAAATATCCACAATAAAAAAATAATTATAACTTTCCCCTTTTGCTAATATCCAATATATATGGCTAGCATATTAATAATTAATTTAATTACTTTACCCATAGAGTTAATAAATATTTCGAACTTTGATTAATACACAGTTATACTGTACCCTCTCTTACTTATAAAATAATTGCGATTGTTTAATTTATCTTACGTTCTTTAGAAATATATATATATTAATACCCCCAAGATTGACTTTAAAATATATAACAACATAATGCTGGCATGGATCTTTTCCTTTAAGATACAAAATAAAACAGTTGGTAAGTATAATCGCATGTCTTTTACTTCTAACTATAGAAACATCGCGTTATTTAAAAAACACACAATTGCGCTTTCTGCATTTGTTCCCTTTTAAAAAAATATATTAGTAAGACGTACGGTAAAAGGGAACTGGTCAGAGTGGTTTTTGTTTTATTATAAATCTTAACTATTCCCGTATTCATTATAGCGGGTTACATGAGGAACATAAATTAAAATTTATTATTTCTCCATTCCAGTTCTAAGTAGATTATATATATATTCTAAGCTATAAGCAAGAAATCATCTAGTTTCTTCACAAAAGAGAATACAAGTAAGTATATGATTCTAGAGAGTATAATGGTGATTGGTTAAAAGGAACAATTTACATATAGAAAAATAAAAGTATTGCTATTAAAAAATAAAATGTTTAAATATAAGATTCTATAATTCAAACATAAAAAACGTATATTTAGTTTAAGTTAAGCGAGATTCAGACTTTCGCATGACCCACTACTCTCAGTGCCATCTCATATTGCTGACCCACCTGATCACACACATGTTGAAAAGATAAATTATCACCAATATACGTATTTCATGCTAAACCAGCAATCATCAGTTGGTCTAGATTACTATCCTCACACATATATATAATCAGTGCTCAGTTTTATATTAAGATAGCCAATCTTCATACTTTTTAATGGACAGGCTTCAAACTATTCCAACTCACAACTCTTCAGCCTTCCATTTCATTGAAAATCTGATGCTGAGCACTGATTATATATATGTGTGAGGATAGTAACTGATGATTGTTGGTTTAGCATGAAATAGTATATTGGTGATAATTTATCTTTTCAACGTGTGTGATCAGGTGGGTCAGCAATATGAGATGGCCCTGAGAGTAGTGGGTCGTGTGAAAGTCTGAGTTCGAATCCCGCATATATTACATATATAAATGCAGATTTAAGCCTGTACAATGTATTAGTTTAAGTTAAGACAAAAGTGAAAAATGCAAGTTAAAGTTATCGGTAACTAAAAATGTGAGGTGACATATAGCAAGTTCATACGGCAATGTAAGAACACTCCAAAGTAACTGTCTTTCTAGGTTTCTATTTTTATGATACTTTCTTGGAGAGTGGTTATTCAATGGCAGGTCACAGGCATCGGTCAGGCAATCTTCCCAGGTTCTCCAGCTGGGCCACATTGTTCAAACTCTGGTCCAAGGAGAGTGGAGACAAGGGCTCTTCGTGCATTTCTATGGCACCATACATTTCCAAATTTATATATATAATATGAACAAGGATGACGGTTCGAAATACTGTGCAGTGGGAAGATCTAGAGCAGGGGTCCCCAACCTTTTTGCACTTAAGAGCACATTCTATAATATCGGCCAGGTGGCGGGCACCATTTATTTTTTTCAACCAGATGGCGGACACCATTTATTTTTTCAATGTAAATTTATAGTTGGATATTGTTAATAATACACAATGTACAAAAAATATTTATTTCAAAAATAAAATTTTAACATATAATTAACATTTACAATTTTTCTCTATAAAAGTATAGTATGCCCTACAATTTGATTACAATATAATACAATAATTTATAAGAAATTTTAAAAATTAAATTTATTTGTATCAGATAAATAATTTTTTATCATGTTCAGATAGCGGCGGGCACACATAAAATGGTCTGCGGGCGCCATGGTGCCCGCAGGCATAGGGTTGGGGACGCCTGATCTAGAGGAGCTTCAAGAATTTCAGCAAAAGGATTTCTTCAACAAATTTGTCAGCAAAAGATTTCTTCAGTAAGAGCGGAAGAGCTTCAACAGGTATAAGAAAGAGAACAAAAGAAAACTTCCCTATTTATACCCTTTTTAATTGCTTTTTGAATTCCATGTACTAATTAGTGAGAACCAATGCCTATTGTTTATTTTCCCCTGATATCTTACATTTTAATTAATTCTTATTCAATGGTTTTTACCAATTGAATTTACATTCTTGAATCAACTTTTATTTTGATTTTACAAATTAAAATTTCCTTTCTTAATGAATTTTATCTGTCGATACAATCTTTTTATTTATACACTAAAATCATAATTTATACAAATGTATTTTAATAAAATTAAATATAACACTTTAAACCTAACTTTCTTTCATTGCCTTTTAAATCATTTTAATTTACAACTTATTTCCTGCTATATAACTTTATATCATTTGGTTTAAAACATATTCATTGTGGTCAGACTTAGCGTCTTTGGCTAGACCACAGTGTATGGTGAAGCCAGCATATATGCGTATTCATAAAATCCATTAAAAAAAATGACTAAATTTACATCAGTGATGAGCAAAGCAGAATGATATTGGATGAACACTAAAATTGCATTATTTACATATCACAAATAATGATAAAAAGGAAAATAACAAACATTTATATATCGGTATCATCTTGTATCGGTTTATCAATGTTTTTGCCATACCTAAACCTTTTTTATTATTATTTGAGCCTGTCTCCCTGCTTAACTGATTTTTTTACAAGTGGACCTCCCTCTTTGTGACTTGTCATATGCTCACTTCATCATTTTCTCCTCTTTAATCTTTCACTAGGATTGAAGTTCAAATTTCGTACTACAGGTTCTATAGTGTGTGATTGTTGCCCATGTTTTCTCTATTTTAATATAATGACTCATGGTTTGACTCAATGATCTATAACTTGTACGTGTGTGGTTTCAACCATAAATTTTTGTTGTCATTCAATAAGACTCAATGGCTTGCTTTCGTACATTTTGGAAATACATCGTGATGAACAAATGAGCATCTAAATTGCTAAAAAGCAGGATGAGATCACTGATTTTCCACCATTAGTTTCTTCTAGCCTTTTGTTTCATGTTCTGTAGACACTGGATTGAGTGCCTTTTATCTGCAGTTTATGCTGGTAGTAACTTGGGCTTTTTCACTGCAAAAACCAAGTTCATCATCATAAAATATGAATGTCTTTTCTCTAATTTATTCCGGAGTGATGTTTTTCCAAGAAGTCAGACCCCAACAGTATGTCTTTGATCAGGTCAGGCATCTGAAATGTGTGATTTACCATCTTGGCTCCTATTTTTATGTCAAGCCCCAGTTGATAAGTTCCTTTTCTGGCCTTTTCACCATTCATTAGAATAACTTGAGTAGCCCATATCAGCAAGGTAGGTAGTGTCTTTATTTCTCTTGTCGCATTGCACCATTCTTTTGACACAAGTGATATCTGGCTTCCGGTATCGAGACTTCTAGTACTGCTTTAATTGTTTAGGGTCTACTAGATAGGGATTTTATGCACAAGCCTTCTGGCATCCATTGATTACTCTGGCTTGCACTGCGTGACACTACTGTATGGAGAGTTTTGCCTATTTTAATAACATTATGAGCAACCATAAGAAATGGTGATCATGTGATGAACTTCATAAAGAATTAGTAAAATCATTGTCTCAAAAGTTTAATTACTGATTATATTGTTACCAAAAATCCATTATCACATAATGAAACAAGTTGATGCTAATTCTTCTGTTTGTTTTTCTTCTAATAATGAATGTGATTTCATAACAGTTTCGCAAATGAACCCACATATACATATATATGGAAAATATAAATCAAATAAGATATTTATAAATATGTACTTATTGTTTTAAATGAAATTAAAAAGTTGATAAAAAAAAAAAATTTTAATAACTTTTGTTTTATATTTATAAATTGTTTTCAGATATTCAACAAAAATTTCTTTCCTGATTTTTTTATGCAAATTTTAAAGTAATTTCACCTCATTGCTTTGGTTTTATGCAGATTTTAACAATTACAGAATGTATCCTCAATTTTTCAAGATAAGTTAAATATCTTCTTTTTTTTTTTTTGTGGTTTTCTACATAACACATCTACACCATAATATGAAATTCAGCTGTATTTGGTTTTATAGTAAATAAAAGTATAAAATGTTATATTGTGACACATATTTAAAAATGTGTTACATAAAATGATTTAAAAATGAAAGTTGATTTTTTTTTGTTTAAATAAAAAAAACTAGTTTGTTAGATAAAAATAGAAATATATTTTTTTCTTTAAATAAATCAAAACTGATTAATGAAATGTAGAAATTTTTAAATTTAATATTTAAAAGAACAAAAAAGAAATTCTGATGGATTATAAAAACAGAAAATAAATTATAAATTTAAGTATGTAAAAATATTACTTAGTGAAAGAATTTGTTGTACAAATAATTATTGAAACTGTAATTATAAATTAATTAAAGATTTTTAATTTTTGTGACTTATCTGATCAGAATGAATTAGGTTTTATTAGAAATTAGTATTTCCAACTGATTAGATAATAAGTTTAATCAAGTTATAATTAAAAAGTAAGAAGAGAAGATTAACTAATTAAAAGAATTTGAAAAACAAAATATAGGTTATCTCAGACAATGGATGGCAAAAGTATAAAAGCTACAAATTGCCAATTGTATTATTCTTGTGAGAAGTTTACAGTTTTGCTGAATTTTTCTGTTAAGAGTTCATCATTTAGTTTGCTGTTAAGTCAGTAGCAACCCGTTAAGTATTCTATTGCCAGTTTGCTATACAAAATTTCCCATTTATCAATCAGAAATATTCAGAAATGTTAACTTTACCATGAACTGCTAAACCACAGGTGTGTTTTTTGGTGTTAATACCCAGTTTCTTTTATATCTAACACCTGTTGTGTAATAAAAGCCTTTGACTGCCATTGCTGAGATACATGTCCATAAATATAGATGTATTGCTGAACAAAATCAAGGTATGTGCTGATTTGGAAAAGGGGAGCTAGAAATACCTACTAATGAAGTACATTATGTTCAGGAAGAGAGAAATGCACTCCAGAAATGAAGCTACAACAAAAATTTAGGTAAATATAATAACAAATTCAATGTTTAGACAAACTTTTATTCTTTTGCAAACATTATAACTAAAAACAAGTTTAACCCTATTTGATTCCTAACAAAAAATATGATAATCTAATTTGATTCACCTTTATTTTAATTGTTAATTTTTTTTTATAAATATGTTATTTTTAATTTGTTCATTTTGACCTAGTTCTCTCCATACCTTACCATATAACATTTAATGACCATACAATATTATTAACTTGATTTAGAATCAGTTATATATGTATGTTGTAAATATACTTGGTACTAATAGTCTGATTTAAGTCAGTTTTCTGTTCTTTGGGCTAGTCAGGTGAATCAAGCATGGAAAACACTTCTTTTGTTGATATTTCTAGTCAGGTGACTAGTGGTGACCAGGAATTATTTCAATACAAATAAAATATCCATAGAAAAGGTGTTTGTTTTTTGCAGCCATAGAGTGAGTGCAACAGTCTAGGTCATATATTTCATACCATCTCAGTCTAACTGTTGGTATGGCTAATATGTAAACATATTAACTATATTAACTCCTTTGCTTGGATAACAGGACCACAAATACATATTAATGTCAATTTAATTAAGGTCATGTTAGTGTTGTTAGCATATACCTGTTACAATATATTATTTAAAATAGGAATATTACACAATTTTTCTTTTCCAGTATTGTGACATATTTTCTATTTTATAAAAATAGAAAATTTCTTGATGATATAGCAGGTAGCAATATATAATTAAAGACAATAAATTTTAATTGAAATTTGAAATCTTTGAATTTCCACATTTTCTAATATAAATTTAAATGATATGATGAAAACAGTATTATCAGTTATCTGGGTTATGTAGAGTAATGAGTATCAATTATTGATCCTGAATTAAGTTCAAGTCTTATGTTCAATATATTGCAGCAATATTCTTTATCAATACAGTATTAGATAAAATATTGTTTACCTCCTATTCTTATGTCTAGATTTTGGTTGTTTGCAAGATATTTGCTTTAAATAGTATTCATTGGCAGTTCATTATAAGAATACTTTAACCATTTTAAATTTTTCTTTTGAAAGATTATTTAAATTTAGCATGTAGAACAACAGTTTCAACTCATTATTTTATTTGTGAGGAATTTATAATTATACCATTTCTAAATAATGTTCATTTCTATCATTATTGTCTATTTCATAATGATGGAAGAGGACTAAAAGAGGATTGCCCTAAATGCATATCTTTTGTTGACTGATCATTTCCTTTATAGCAACTACAATCTCTTATTCTAGGATTATTTATAAACACCTTTTTATAACATCTTGTTATGCCAATACATAAAAATAATATAATAAATATCATGAACATTTTTATTTAAAGGACTATAATCCAAAATCTGAGATACTATATGCATATAATTTTGAAACTAGAAACAATTCCGTAACTTACAAGATAGTTGAGATGTTAGGATGCATGTTGAGATTTGATTGTTGACAATTATAATTCACCTGACAAATGAAGATAGTTTATGAAATACATGCATGGTAATCTGGCTCTCTGCTGGTAGACAATGATTCTGATGTAGTTGAAAATAGGGATGCACTTTTGGATATTAATATAACACTTATCTATGGTCCTAAAATAACTTCCATTCATTCTTCACTAATGGAAATGATGCATTTTCCTCACACGTTTGCTTACATGTGTGAATTTACATAATTTGGTTCCTTTTAAACTTAGCTTAAACTTATTTCATGTAACTCATTTGAATCTATTTAATAAACTTCATTTTAAATTTCATCAAAAATTATGAAATTTAACTATAAACATAATCTGATTTTTTTAACATTTTTATTAAGTTGCGTGAATATTTCACTCTACCTCAAAAATTATATTAAGTAATCATTCATGAATAATGTTTAATTTCTCTAGGGAAATGAAAAAATTTCAATATTAAGATCCTTTGTTTCAGCACTATTTCAGATATATTTTATCAAAAAAAATGTGAGATTTAAAATTTAAATGTTTTCACTGTAACTCCTTTCTTAATATAATAAATATATATTGAAATATCATGAGATATTATTATAATCTCTTTATTTGTTTAAAACAAAATGTTTATATTTATATGTTTCTTTTTCTCATCTTGATTTTAGCTTTGAAGAAAACAATTATTTGGTTTGTAAGAATAACAGCATGAATATTTAGGATGGATGAATCCTTAAATTTGATGCACTTTTATGAGCAACTATTTTTAAAAGTGAGAATATCCTACAAAGTTTATTTTCCAGTTTCGTGATATATATAAAAACAATAAAACTAATTAAGATTTTTTAATTTCCGATTTTCTATACTTTTTAATATGAGTATATTTTATTGTAGCATTTACATAATTCCAATCAGAATCTTTAAATTATCTTTGGTCACATGTTTGTGATTACACCCCTCCATAAGGTGTTAAAAGCATATAGAAACCAGTCCCTACCTTATGTGAGAGTGATATAGTGAAAATTACATGGAAGAAATATTGTTTCTTATTGGATAATCTCTAATCTAATGAATGACTAAAAAAAATATTAATATACTTTCATTAAGTGATGTATGTGACAATTATGAGGGCAGCCTAATTTGCTATATATTGTAACCATATGGTTTGGCTCAATTACATTAAGCTTTATTCAAGTGATCTAGTATGTAAAATTTTAATTAATAATAATTATAATATTGAAAATCTGTGTATAAAATCAGTAATAGATTGAAATGCTTGTTGGATTATAATTTTCGAATTAAGTAAAGCTCACCAATAAATATTCTGTGAATGATGAAGATTTGGACTGTTTGAGACACTAGAAAATCTGATAGAGTGGATATGAATTTCATAAACATTTTTATCATAAGGTATGGCAGTCATATTTAAAATAATATTTTAATAGTATTAAACAATAATTACAAGAAAGAAAACAATTTATAATTCTTCTAAATTTTGTAAACATTCTTCAAATATATTGTATTGCAATTTAAAATGATATGAAACAGTCTAATTAGTTATAACTAGAGGGGAAAAATATTAATTTATTCACACTGTTCAGTTATTGGTCCATTTAGTACCATAATGTAATGTAATACAAGATATAAATAATTTAACAAAGTTTGTCATCTGTTTTTTGCATTGCAGATATAAGTTTCCTACCAATACTAAAATGTTGTTTTACTTTCTTGACACTTTTATTCTCTTCTACAGCTTTCCTTGCTAGTTCACAATTATACTTATATCATTATCGACCTTTTTTGCACCATTTTACAAAATTCAAATTTTTAAATCCTTCTTAATGTATCATTTCTTTTCTTCATAAATTCTCTAATCTCAATAGAAATTTTATTGATCAATTGCTGCTTTTTTTTCTACCAGCTATCTTTGTTGCAGTTTTTAAAAGTGTATCAGTTATTTTTTTTTATTAATTTCCTTCAAATCTGAATCATGTTCAAAATTTACAAATACTTGAAAATGATTTGCAAGTTCTAATTTAAATTCATTAGAATGTTTCTGAAGATTAGGAATATCAACTGTAAATATTGTTTTTCTTAATAATTTTTGTCTTTATAGTGTTGCATTAACACATATCTTACACCTTATTAATCAATGATCATTTCTGGTATTGAATTTTCTAACATTACAATCTTGAAATATGTATTTTCTGTTAGTCAAATTATAATCCAATTCTGCTGTATCTTTATTTGGATGCTTCCATGTCCATTTCCTATTAACATTTTTTTCTCAAATAAAAGAATTTATAATATAAAATTTTTCTTTTTCTACAAATTCCACAAGTCTATATCCTCTCTCATTTCTATTATCGTAAGCAATTTTACCTAAAGCACTTTCATTTGTTTACCAATTCTAGCATTAAAGTCTTTCTTAACAATTTTAAAATGTTGTTTAGTCTGATCAAAAGCTTTTGTATATCCATATAAAAATCTACTACTTCATCACTATGAGAAATTGTTGGAGCATAAACCTAAATTATCTGTGGAATCTGCTATTAAGTTGAATAACTAATCTTGCCACTCTGTTCAATACATTATCAATTTCCACAATGTTGTTTTTCCACTTTTTATTTATAATGAATCCTCCACTTGTACTTCCAATATTTGTGCTTTTGTAGTAGAGTATATGTCTACATTTTAAATCAATTGTCTCTTCATCTTTTTTTCTAACTTCAAAAAAATCCAATAATGTTCCATTTAATATAAGATAGTTCTTCCAATTCTTGCAATTTTCCTTCAATTGAAAGTACCTAAATAAAAAGTCATTATCAATACTCTCTTGATACTTATCCAGACTCTATGTTGTACTGAACATATTTTATAATAGAATGTTTAATAAATAAATATAAACATTATGAGAGTTCACAGTATATTGTATTATGTAGTGGTATATTTAATGAACAAATAATACTGATAATGATCTCATTTCAGGTTGGATCCTTCTATATAATAAAATTTATTTATTTACAATAATTTATACATCAAATATTCAGGTTTTTTGTTGGTAAACTAATTTATGAAATGGAATTTTATCAGTTAAAATAATAATTTAATAATATATGTAAATTTAAAAGATTACTCCTAGCAATGCCAATAATCTTTATTATAAAATATAATCCTTAATTTTGGGGTGCCATTTATATAATTCCTACAAAAATTATATACAAACACATGACTTTTTATATTTATTTTAGTTTTTCTAGATATGTAGTTTTGCTTAAATCAAAAGACTTTAATAGATATATGAACAATTTTACACATATAAAAATATATATTTAAATAAATTTAATATAAATAATGTGGTAATTAATAGTTTAATAAGTAATAAAAATAAATATAAGTGTACATAAATAATCATGCTAAAAGAATGCATGGTTATTGTGACTTATGCCCCATGTGGCCGCAAGAGGCGCTATTTCTGTGTCAACCACAGAAATATCCAGAGTAGGGGGCCAAAAGCAGACAATGCAAAGTTCCAGATGCTAGATGGCATTGTTCACCATGTGTACACACAGTAACCTTATGCCAAGTAGCTGCCAGTACTATTGCCCACTTGGTGGTGCTGTTAGCCATAGGTAAACCGATCCAGCTTACTCGTCTGCTAAACAGCAACTACCCACCAATCTGTCCCACTAGGTGGCGCTGTTTCTCCATGCTATGTGCGGAAAAATGGCACCGTTTAGAAGCGACGCCTCTTGTGGCCGCATGGGGCATAAGTCACAACTACCGAATACATAATATAACCATTAGTTGATTTATATGTCATTAAAATAAATATCAAACAATATTGTTAGAAGTGTAAAAAATAAACTATGCAACATGATTGAGATGTTTACTTAACTTACAAATAGACCATGAATATTCAATTTGTTAGCAAGGCAACATCTATAAGTAAAAGGGGGATTCCCTTTCACTCTCATAATAAAGACAAGACAATTGGCATTCAGACTGTAACAGATTGAGATTTTTATATGTCTACAAGTTTAAATAAATCTTATTAAATAGGCAAATGTAACCTGTTTTGAAAAGCAAAATAATAAATACTAATTTTTAACTTTCAAATCCACTGCTGTCAATTATTACTTAGTAAGTAAGCCTGATTTTGCACAAAGTAGATGGTTTTATGAATATAACCGTATTCAATTATTTTTTAAATAATAAATATATTTATATATATAAATCAAATTAAATATATATTATAGATTAATTATTTTAGTAATAATAAAACAAAGCATTAACAGTAATAATAAATATTAGTAATAACCATTATAAAATACAAAAGTACTTTCATTTATTTTCATAATGATTTTCAACTGAAATCTTTTTTATACTTCACCAAATTTAAAAGGTTTCCAGTTAAAAATCCTTATGCAAATAATTGAAAATACTTCTTCAGATGATTATTAGTAATATTTATTATCACTAGTAATACTTTACTATATTATATTGTACCAGACAAAAAGATTTTTCTTTTGCATATACTGACCACAAGGGCGCCACTAGTCTGAAAATCAGAACTAGACATTTATTTTAAGGGTGGACAGGATATACGAACATGAATGCACCGGATTAAACCCAGGGAGAGCAAGAGATCATGAATGTTGTTCAGACAATTGAGAAAATACTGAGACAAATGTCAGCCAAAATAATTACAAGAACTTTTTAAATTTATTAAACATATAACAAAATAAACATGGAAACTTGACCTACATTTTCTTAGCAGATCTTATCATTGAGGGTATGCGAGCTTTAATACGTTAAATACCCAGGCAAAGAAGTTCATTTCTCACCTATAACAACATAAGAAGGGCTTATATCTTCCTGCTAGCAGTTCACCTAAACCAATTCCACTTTTCTGCAGAGATTTAGATAGATGGATGCATGTGGAGAACCAACAAAACAGTGCAGACGAGCTTTTCTTAGCCCGAAAAAGAAACATCGGAACTACGAATGTCATAATTTTGCAAAACTCTCATGCTCAGGTACATTTAAACCAGCCAAGGTTAGTCTCACACAAGAAAAGGGAAGATTCCGGACTATGTAATCTGAACTATAGAAAGTAAAATCTCTACCAAGAAAAACAGAACAATATACTCAATAAACTGTCAGCCAAAAGATCAATGGTCTGTTGAAAATGCAAACCAGGTTTGATTAAGTTCAATAACAAATAAAACAAACAATAGGACAGGTGAGTAAAAGAAAACTACTAAGATCAGCCTGAGTATTTATCAAGGGTTAATCATAGAGCAAAGAAAACATTAAGCATATAAAGTATCACTCACCATACATGGAAAATCTTGCCACTAAAATTCTAAAAAAAAATACATTAATGTTTAAATTAATGGGTCACACATCATAAATATAATTTCTTTTAAGATTAAGCTGAGATTTTCTAGAGACTTAATTAGAGATTTAGCCCTGATTTTAATATGGAATGGTAAGTTACCTTGAGTTAATATTAATTTCTGCTGTTCACGCAAAGTACAGTTTATAAAGAGTCCTATACAGTGGCTTTAATTTACTCCAGGTTCAGAAGAATGGAAGCACTATCAGAATCAGATCTGGACTTGGCATTTAGGACATGATTGAAGTCACAATTTTGAAGCTCCAGAGGTTCATCATTGGACAGGTTTAGCCCATCAAGTTGTGGAAATTCTTCATGGCATAGATTATAGGCATGGCATCTGAATGACCACTGCTATCATGGCAAATAGAATTATTGTCAGTCAACAGAAATCCAACTTAGTGATTCCCATTGAACAAATATAGAATAAAATCAGAATCACTTCAACAATGCAGCAGTTCAATAACAGAAAAATCTGGATGAATCCTCAATAACAAGAAGTTGAATAATCTGAGCAATCAGAATAAATAAGCTGAGTGACTAGAATAGTCTCTGAATAATCTGAAAAAAATAAATAAAAAAAACCCAGAGCTATTTATGTCCATCGTTATCTCCCACGCAATATTTTATTGCAAGTTTTAACCAGGGTAAATCTCTATCTCCAACTCAATCTTAATTAGAAAAACAACATCTGACAGGGCTTTATCTTATAAAATTAATTTAAAAAAAAAAAAACCAACATGCCAAACTAAATCTCAGCTTTAAAAATAAATCAACTTTTTTCTTTTTTTTTTAAAAAAAAAACTTTTATAAAAAGATTAATTAAACTTTGCTTGCTTTTAATTATTTTAAAATAAAACAAGCATCATTAAAAAAAATTGTTTTATACTAAAATCAATTGAGAATTAAAAATATTACATTTCCATATAAATAAGTATGTGTGTAATCACACATATAAAACTTGTTTTTAATTTACATGATAGAACTTTTGAATCAGATAAAGTATCCAGTTCAATATACTATTGTAACCAGTTGGTTATATGGTTGCATTAAAAAAAAGATGATAACAATTAGATAGTTGGCACTATATTTTTTAGGTTTAATTAAAAGATTATTTCATTAATGGGGAGAAAGTAATATTAATTTTCTTAGACCTATTTTTTTAAAGGGTCATTATTTAACTCAATATTTTAAGTCGCATCTGATAGTGTGAGAATTATCAAACATTTAATTTGTTAATAGTAATAAGATTTTTAATATGAAAATTATTTTAATAAGTTATAAATTATTGTAAAGGGGAGAGAGAATTGTGAAAGAATGTAAACAAGTTTTTTTACTTTCTTTTTCCGTAGTAGTTATAATTAATTAGTAGATTTAATTTAAACTATGAAAATGTATGAAAAAAAGAAACAAATTCCTTTTCTTTGATTTTGTACCGTATTTAATTAATGTTAATTTTAATCTTTTTTTAAAGAGATTAAATTTTATGCTTAAGAGTATTTTTTTAAAGAAAAAAAACAAAATAAGGTTTTTTTATCTTTATAAATTTTATTTTTAATCAGAGTTATTTTTCAATGTCTTTGATTAAAGAGGTAGATAATTGAACAATTGTATCTATAGGAATTTATTTAAGTGGTTGTTGTGGAAATTATCATGTGAGAGACAGATTGTGATTGGCTTGTGGGCATGATTGGTCTAAAAAATATATAAGGGCAGGGGTCAATAAATGAGAAGACCCTAGTGTTTGGTAAGAAAAAAATTTCTAATTTAGCTGTTGATGAGAGAACAGCTCAAGCTTAATCCATCTGATAAAAAAAAGCTTAAGTATTTACAAAGCTATTGAATAGAATAGCAGAAGTTTTAATTAAGCTTTTAGCATACTATGAGTTTAGCCCTAAAATGGTTTGTACAATGAAAACCATGTGCTAAATTCAGCTAAAAGCTAGGCATCACCTTCCTCCATGTGACCTACCTTCACTGGAAGAAAATGTAGGAAAGGTAACCCCCCTAAAGTAGTCTGCAACCTTGCCTTTAACCAAGAGAGCATGATTCTCTCTACATCTGGCTCACCTGGAAAATCAAGAAAAGAACCAAATGGACAAAATTTGCTGTTTTTCATTTACTTGGAATTTCTACAGACCCAGAAAGAGACAAATTTAGTCAGGGCCATGTTTAGAAGCCTTCAGGTAGAAACAATTAAAAAACTGGAAATTGCAATTGAAAAGGTCTCCATAAAGAAGAAACCCATGGCTAGAGGTATTATTTTTTATGTGTGCACTCTATTTTTTTTATTAATAAAAAACCTTGTTTTATAAAAATAATAATAATTTGGTTTTTGTGTTGTGTAAGAATTGATAATAGTAAATACTTCACTAAGTTAAAATATTTCAAATTGTTGGGCATTTTTTTTGTTTTTTCTAAAATCCAGTCAAAGTTCTATTACAAATGGTGAAATAGTTTTTAAAGAGAAGAAAAAGCTATTGTAAAGTTAAAATATTTTTTTCTTCCTAAGTTGAATCAAAGATTGTTATCTTTGATTCTGAACATGTTGTTAATGACTTCTTAAATATTTTAAAGAAATTGAACCAAAGATTGTTATCTTTGATTTTAGAAATATTGTACAGATAGAAAGAAGAATCAACTATTTAAAAAAATAGTTTTAATGAATTTAGAATTAATCCATGACTAAAATCAACTGATTGGTTAATATAATTTTATCAAACTGTATTTTTTTGATGAAGTGGATGTTTGAAATTACCTACTATCATGTCATTTTTTGTTGTTAATTAATTAGAAATTAAATAATTGTTTTTTAAACTAAAAATATGCTTTTAGTCTTTTTGTTTCTTTATTCTATCCAATTCCTGTTTCATGAATTGTAGTGTGTGTGACCTTATATCATGACAGCTTATATTCTAGGATTTATTTTTTGATGATCCCAATAAAACTATTTATTTATAAGTAGGGAAAGCCTATAATTTACTTAAGGTTATTTATAATAAGCTACTTTATTTTTTTTTTCTTTTGCTCACAGTAATAAATTATAGTTCTTGCTTCCTGAGCTAGATTCATGCATAACAGCTATATAGAAAGGGGGTGTATATTAGTGTATGGGCATCCAGTTGATAATCATCCTGGATTGGTGCAAAGAGAATATTCTTTAAAGTCCATGCACTACATTTTATTTAGTTTAGTCTCTATTAGACATTAAGTTTATAGTGGCCAGTACATCAATGGTACTAAATGGCCAGAGCATTGATGATGATCAGCATGTTTCATATCCCAGCATTATTTTTTTTATTTATATTCTGATGGATTAGCACTTATGTTGGTGCATCCAAATTATGTTTAAATAATTGCCCCAAGCTGGCAAAGGCTAAATAGTTAGCCTGGTCTACAGTAGACCCATTTCAAATCCAGTCACAAGATTGACTGTTGATTTATTTTATTCTTGATCATTCATGATGATGAATGACATTTATTTTAATGCTGGTAAACTTATAGATAATTATGCTTCTACTTAAGGTAGTTAGCTGCTGATCTCTCACGGTAATCTCTCCTGCTCATTATTTTATATTTTAAATTAAATATTGATAGTTAATTTTATATTTATTTTGAACTGGGGTTGATGATGATTTGCCATCTTCCCAAGTTCAACCCCCCAAAAATGGTGGTAGCATTACAAATGTCACCCAATTTGTGGGATCTTTATTTCCATATTGTTACAAATGAACACCCAATTGTGGGATATTGTAACCACAGGTTTTGTGTATTAAAACCCTGGTTTTCATTAGCATTATAAGTGGTAAGACCAACTGTGAGATCGTGATAATCATGTATTGGTGGTCATCATTATAAGCTACCTAATTGTGCTCGATGATGATCACATACTCATGGCCTTCAATGCAAAATTTCATCTCAACTTGATCTTAACTAACCACTTCTGAAAAAAAAGTATGCATATGCAGAATTAATTTTAAAAATTACCATGAAATATGTGACAAGGGTATAGAGGATATTGTTATATTGTAATGATACATTTAACAACATAGAAGTATACATGTTTATTTGAGGATTTCAGATTTAAACTTGAACAGAAAATCAAAGGATAATTTTGAAGATTGGATTGGGTATTGATTGTTGAAGTTAGTTTAGCTGTATTTTTAGTTTTCATGATGGATAGATGGTTTTATTGTTGACTTGATGATACAATGTTTTCATGCAACTCCATGGAGTTTTCACACATTGTTCAAACACTTTTACATTTTCATATTTCTTTATTGTTTATCATTGTCCACTTGACATAATCCTGCCATAATCCCCAGCCTCTAGACCTTCCAAAAAAAGAAGCAAAGCATAGTTTATATTTTCCAGACCCTAAGACTCGAATGAGAAGGGCTTTGCCAAGATTTTTGCATTTTCATTTCGATAGATTGTGGCAGCTTATAGTGTCTAAATTAAGATAGATATTTGGGTGTTTATGCTGCATTGTATACCTATAGTCCAGTGACTGGATTTTGTATCTATCCTAGAATCTGAGATCAATATGCATTCTTTTGCTATAAGATGTTCATCAGATTTCTAAGAAAAGTTTTGATAAATGGTTTTTGACCTGAACTTGTGTTTATATATGCATATGTACTCATAATAAAAATACAAAAGAATTGGAAATTGATCACACACACACACACATGAAGAGGATAGATATGGAAATAAAGCAGGTAAAATAAATTAATCATATAAAATCATGTATTGAGACAATAAGATTGAAGGAGAAGCAGATATGGGGTAATAATTAGGTAAGGTGAAATATGGTCGCATGGAAGAGATGATGTTAAGCTCATTTTATGAGATATTTTTAAAAGTTTAAATTTGTATTTCCTGTATAAAAATATAACTTAAAAGTTTTTCTTGAAGAATAAAGGTATATAGAGGAGAGAGAGAGAGAATTGTGATAGAATGTAAACAAGTTTTTTTTACTCTCTTCATCTGTAGTAGTTATAATTAATTAGTAGTTTTATTTTAAACAATAAAAATGTACTAAGAGAATAAAAAATTCCCTTTCTTTATTTTTGGACCTTATTTAATTAATGTTAATTCTTAAACTTTTTTTAAAGAGATTAGAGTATTTTTTTAAAAGAAAAAAACAAACAATATAAGATTTTTATATCTTTGTTTAATTGGTTGTTATGGAAATTATCATATGAGAGACAGATTCTGATTGACTTGTGGGTAAGATTGTTCTAGAAACAATATAAGGGCAGGGTTTATTGATAAATGAAAAGACCCTAGTGTCTGGTAAGAATAGGAAATTTCTTAACTTAGCTCTTGATGAGAACAGCCCAAACTTAAATCAGCTGATAAAGAAAAAAGCTTAAGTATTTACCAAGCTTTTGAATAGAATAACAGAAGTTTTATTAATCAAGTTTTTAGCATACTATGAGTTTAGTCCTAAAAATAGTTTGTGCAATGAAAACCATGTGCTAAATTTAGCTAAAATCAAGTCATCACCTTACTCCATGGTATTTATCTTCATTGGAAGAAAAATGTAGAAAAGATAATCCCCCTAGGGTAATCTTTCCTTCAACCAATAGAGCATGAGTCTCTGTCAACATCTGTCTCACCTGGAAATTCAAGAGAACCAAATGGACAAAATTTGCTATTTTTCATTTACTTGAAATTGGTACAGATCCAGAAAGAAACACATTTTGCCAGACCCATATTTAGAAGCCTTCAGAGAGAAACACAATTGGAAAACTAGAAATTGCAATTGGAAAGGCCTTCATAAAGAAAAAAGCTTTGCTTAAAGGTATTTTTATGAGTGCATTCTCTATTTTTTTTTATTAATGAAAAAAAAACTTTTTTGCTTTATAACAATAATAATAAGTTATTTTTGTGTTATGTAATAACTGATAACAATAAGTACTTCACTAAGTAAAATATTTCAAATTGTTGGGCATTTTTTTTGTTTTTTTTTTAAATCCAGTCAAATTTCTATTACAAATGGTAAAATAGTTTTTAAAGAGAATAAAAAAATCTGTTGTAAAGTTAAAATTTTGTTTTTTTTGATAAACTGAATCAAAGATTGCTATGTTTGATTTTGAACATATGGTTAATTAATTCATAAATATTTTAAAGAAATTGAACCAGATTGTTATCTTTGATTTTGGAAATTTTGTAAAAATAGAAAAAAGAATCTGAACTATTTTAAAGAAATAGCTTGATGAATTTAGAATTAATCCATGACTAAAATCTGTTGATTGGTTAATATAATTTTTATCAAAGTGTATATTTATTTTGATAAAGTGGGTGTTTGAAATTATCTACTACAATGTCATTTTTTGTTAAATAATTAGAAATTAAATAATTGTTTTTTAAACTAAAACTACATTTTTAGTTTCTTTATTCTATACAAGTCATTTCATAAGTTGTAGTGGGTGTGACCTTATATTGATTGATGATCCCAATAAAACTATTTATTTATAAATAGGCAAAGTCTATAATTTACTTAAGGTTATTTATAATAAGGTACTTGCCCACAGTAATAAATTATAGTTCTTGCCTTCTGAGCTAGATTCATCCCTTTCAGCTATATAGGAAGAGGTATATATTAGTATATGGGTATCCAGTTGATAATTATTCTGGATTGGAACAAAGAAAATATTCTTTAAAGTTCATTCACTACATTTTATTTCGTTTATTATCTATTAGACATTAAGTTTATAGTGGCCACTATATCAATAGTACTAAATAGCCAGAGCATTGATGATGGTCAGCATGTTTTAATATCCCAACATTATTGTTTTTATTGTTATATATTTTGATGGATTAGCTCTTAAGTTGATGCATCCAAATTATGGTTAAATAATTACCCCTAGCTGGCAAGGGGTAAATTGTTAGCATGGTCTACAGTAGACTCATTTCAAATCCTGTCACAAGATTATTGATTAAATTTATTGTTGATCTTGAATTACTTATATTTATTTTAATGCTTGTGAACTTATAGGTAATTATGCATATACTTTAGGTAGCTAGCTACTGATCTCTTATAGTGATCTCTCCTACACATTACTTTATATTTTAAATTAAATATTGATAGTTAATTTTATTTTTATTTTGAACTGGGTTTGATGGTGATTTGCCATTTCTCCAGGTTGAACTTCAAAAATGTCCATAGCATTACAAATGTCACCCAACTTGTGGGACTTCTATTTCCATATTGTTACAAATGAACACTCATTTGAGGAGCATTGTAACTGCAGGTTCTTGTGTATTAAAACCCTGGATTTGCATTACCATTATAATATATATTATAACCATATGGTTAGGTTTGATGTTTGTCAAGCCTTATTTACATGGTCATATGTGTAAAATTTTAAATTTTAAAACAATAATAATTGAAATATATTAAATAAGTATATTATATCAGTGGTATGTTGTATAGTTGTTAAATTATATTACAAGAATAAGTAATTTTATCAATAAATTTCCTGAGAGTGATAAAGACTTAGACTGTTTAAGATATACGAAGGAATCTAACAGGATGTGTATGATGTTTTATATGCAGTCTGTCAGATGGACTAATTTTCATAATATTAAAATAATAATTTAAGTGTTATTATTAATTTGAAAGTATAAAAATATTTTGATATTTTATTCTTTATTATTATTAAATAATAATCAGAAAGATTTAAAATTATTCTAAATTAATCTTTACAATTAATCCATAAGCATATTTTTATTGCAATGTAAAATAGTTTCGAACAGCTTGATTAGTTATAACTAATGAATATACCATGCTTTAATTTATCTATTTTTTTATAATTCCATTTGATAAAGGTATACATAACCTAACAGAGATTGCAGAGGGGTGGGTCATTAAAAGAACAAGAAAAAAGATAACAACATCTAAACTATAACAAAATTAAAAAACAAGAAGCTGAAAATAAATAACACTGGATTTGAATTGAACCGAATCAAAACGGTAGTCAATTATATTTTGACTCATAAATAATGGAATAGAGAATTCCACTTCCTTGCATGCACTTGACCTACTGGTCTCTCAATTGACAATCACCACGATTTCACATTGAAAGAAAAATGAGAACCATTTTGGAAAACAAATATTTGGTTTAAAGAGACTTCAGATTTAAAACCAGACAAGAAATCGTAAACATAAAATTTTATTTTATAGATTACTATAATTTTAATTATTACAGTCATTATGTACATTTAAATATTCAGGATGATTTGTTTGGAAGAGCAAGAAGAAAGAAAAGAAAAATATTTTGTGCATTCATTTATAAAATAAATATAAAATACTTTTTGCTTTTATATCCAAATGTAATAGGAATCAGATTAAAGGTAATTAGAACAAAACTTTTTGAATTTCGAAACATGAAATCTATTTTAAAGGATATTAAAATTTATGAATAGTTTAATGCTTGAATTTAATTTATATCTTTATCAAAATATTATTCTGATAAACATTTTTAGAACACTGGTTTACTTCATTATTAAAAATGAATATTAGAATATGTTTATTGTGTTGGCATTTGCAAAGGATATTTAACTTACAGTTTAATTAAATATACTTAATGCAAATCTTGACAAAAGAAAACTATAATGATTCATAATAGTATTACAAATGAAAATGTTTAAAATTATGGATAGTAAAAAGGTAAATAGCAACTTCTTAATTACTATTGTGAAACATTGGAGTTAACACTAATTTTAAGTATTGATAAGATTTTAAAAATATTTTAAAATGCAGGAATCATTCTTAATTATTCCATATATTACTGTGGATGGAAAAACAAATAAAATGATTTTGAGAAAGTTTTCTTTTGTGATCAAAGTTGAAGATATTATTGAAGCTACAGCTTAGTTTTAAAAGAAAAAAAACAGATCCAAAATTCTGCAGAAAATATTTACAAGTGTTACTATATTGTTGCCATAAAGTCTTGAGTGTTTTATTTTGCTTTACTTTACCAGGATAAAATATGAAAAATATGGATGTGTCATCTTGTAAAATATTTTGCCAGCTGACAATGATATCATTTTCCCTTATCAGTCAGCTTGTAGTGAAGGAATTTAGATTACGGACTATGGGAATAAAATTTAATATTTTTTCAAAATTGTTCATATTTATTATCTTATATTAGTTTTGATATGCTATTAAGATATATATATATTTTCTATTTATGGTATAAATACATAATTCTCTGAAAACAGATTAAGGTAAAATTATATATATATATATTACTGGTTGGTTTAAAGTTAATATTAAATTAGACTTGTCTAGATAGAGATACATATCTCTTATGTCTATGAGAATAGTTTCCCATTCTATTTATGGTTAAACAGACAAACTAATTTGTCAGAAGCATAATAGTATTTACTTATGATGACATAATTATTTATTATATAGTTTTCCACTAACCAGGTATACGTTTGTTTTATATCATTACTATATTTTACCTATAATTTAGTATGTCCACTTTAGTTTATAGAATTTATGCTATTTTTCAATGACAGTATTTTGCAAATATTTTATTATGCTTTTAAAATATTTTAGTCATTTGACTTACAGTATCTTTGTTGGTTTCATACACTATCTAACATATGCATTATTTGATAAGTGTGAGAAACATATTTTATTAAATATTGTATCATTGATATTATGAATTGGTAGATGGAGTATACTCTCCCATTGCTTATTCCATGAGGATTATATTGTTGAGGCTTATAATTATTTTATGCTTAGCTAGTATAGTTTAATCCCTAGAGAGGATGTGCTGAGACAAGTTCCACACATTTTGTACCTAGGAAAAAGGTATTGGAATGTACCATATTGTTATACAATTATATAATGTTGTTCTGAAGAGCCTTTCTTTATTGTCTGATCCCTCATGATGATGTCTAGATATCTTCCACCATGTATGGTGTTCTCAGTGTTTTAAAATTGTATAGTAATAAGGTGGAGTTAGCTTCAGGTACACCTGTTTATCTATAATGTTTAGCTAAATAAAAAGCATATGTATTGTGCTGTGGTACCTTGACAGCAGTTTACAAGCAAACCAACAAAATTTATTAGTTATTTTAAAATTTATCTTGGATATGGCATAATGAGAGATACACATATGCAATGTCATTTCATTTCCATCAAGCAGTAGTTGCTGATTGATCAGTAAGACATTTCAATAGTTAAGATGATTATTCTATGGACATTGGCAAAGTTTGGTATCCTGTACATATTTGACTTCTGATGTCTGTCCCCATATTTATATAATTGTTTCATGCTAAACAGTAATTGTTTCATTTGTGCTTCATATGATAATGGTCATTTATCATATTACTTATTAATAAAGTTCAGTTATACTTAATACTGTCAATAACATGCTATAAATGAATATTATGAATAACAATTACTAGACATATCAGTGCATCAAAATTCTTAATAAATCTAAGGGGAATATACATGTAACCAAATGAATATACCTTGTTTTATATTATTTCTGAAATGTATGTTTTCGATTATCTATTATTATTGTATAAGATTGTAAATAGTGTAAATAAATCTTGTTGTTCGAAAATATATTTAAATTCTATGGCCTTATTGCTGATCATCATTCATAGTATTATTGCTATCAACACATTATCTTATTGCCTTAAATCATCATCAATCAATGTATTAAATTTTATTATGCATTAACATATGACGAGTTTTAGTAAGCTCTTGCATTTAAAGTACATTTAGAATTTATGGCTTATTGATCAGAACACTGTTGATCTTAAGTGCATCTTATTTTAAATATTTTAATGATCTATTGGTTTTGGAATAACCTGTTTATTTGAATCATTAGATACATTATTCACTGATCTTGATCATATTGCCATAGTTATTTAGTAAAAGTTTGTAAATTATTGTGTTTGCTTTATTAAGAATTTATTTGTACTTCATAAAGTTTAAAATTTATATTACTGTTAGTATTGGGATTCACAAATATTCTTTATTAATTCTATTTTGTTTTATGAGCTGTCTTTGTTTGTTATATTTGGGTAGTGGCAAAATCTCTCTCACTGATCCATGCATATATTTTAAAATAGTAATATTTAAGTCATTTGAACCGTGAGAAATTAAATTACTAATTACCAGTCATAATTTTGAATTTATGATAATTTTTATGTCTAAAATTATTTATTATGCTTTAATTTGAGTTATGCTTATCTTCATAGTTTTATTGATTCAGCATAGCTTTAAGATGTAAATATCTTCTCTAGTTTTTAAAACTTATAGTTTATCTCAAATTTGTGGTTAAGAATCGTACTTTGTCTTAATTTTATCTTACTGTCATTTAACACAATATTAATTTATAGTTCAGAATCTCATTCTTCATCATCGACATTGTTTTCATATTTTATCTGGATCTTTCTTTTATTTCTTCATTCTCATTTTATCTTAATTCATTATCATAATTGGTATTGGCTTCTATTCTATCATCTTAATCATGCATCATCCTAACACATTTTCTTTCTTTTCTCCTTTCTCTTAAGCTCGTTCATTTTACACTATTTAATTATTATCTGTTTTCATCATCTATTTAGTTGTCTATATCCTAATTCATTTATCACTTATTTCATAATTTGAATTCCATATTCATTTCATAGACCTGATTATTAACTATTTATTGGTTTTGCAAATTAAATTTTTCTAATAATATTTTGCTTATGGATTTTAAGGCTATTTTAATCAATGTTGATACTGGAAGTTATTATCTTTATGAACATTTTGTGACCTTCCTTAGATTTACCAATCCTCAGTAGCCTAGTTGGTTTTAAGAAAATAATATTTTAATTTAACATTATTTTCATGCACATATTCTTGTTATCCACATAGAGATGGTTACAATATGTATATACTGTGCCTACTGAAATTTGAAATAAATTTCAATATGTGGTGTAATTTCAATTGTAAAAAAAAAAAAAAAGGTTTGATTTCAATAGTTTAATATATTAACCAGGACGACATTGGACTATGTTGCTATAACAACATATAATATTGGAGAAAAAATATTTATAATTAATTGTAGTTTGTAAAAAAAATTGTGAATTGACTTTATTCATTTAAAAAATGAATGTGTAAATAATAAAGTTTATACTCTTGATAAAATTATTTTCTTTATTGTGGATACTTTTGTTACTGTATTCACAGAAGTAGGTTGCAAATAATACATTAAATATTTAGTATCTCAAATATATTTGTTAATTTCTTTGTGTAATATTGTATTAAAAATGTTTAAAAACTATATTTTCATTGTAGTATGAAAGAATGTAATTTTAGTTGTTTAGTTTATGTTCAAATAAAATAATATTATTTGTATTTTAAACTGTAAATATTGAATGTTGTGCATAATAAATTATGAAACATTTATTTTTATTTGTCATTATTTTATATAAGATTTTTATTTATGTAACACTGGCTACGATTGACCAAAGAGTTAAACAGAGCATTGCTATAGTTTCTCTTATGTCAATGAAAAAAGTTTACAAATAGAACTAAGCAGATTAAATAAGCTCTCTCTATCTTGGATTCAGTAGAAGCAAATCTAAGTTCCTTTATATGATTTTTTAATTTTATTTATTAAATAAATATAATGTTTGTTCATTCACTAGACAAATTTATTGAGGGTTTGTAAATAGAGACAATTTATTGCAAGTATGAAAATTAATTTGTAACATTTACAAAAAATCATTGAAATGTTTCATTGCTTTAAAAATAGATATTATCTATTTTTCAATGATAATATTTAAATGGTAATAGAAAAATGTACACAAAAATTATGTTCACCTGTTGATAGAATATTATGAGCTTAATGGATTATTTATATACAAGATAGAAATTAGTTCAATTTCCATATCATCATCATCATGGATGAAACTAACATTTGTTCACTTATAATGTTTTATGAATTAATTACTTGCTGAATAAAAGAATATCTACATTGCATTATCATGGATATAAATTAGTGTTTGAACACTTATCATGTTATATAGATCAAATATCTGCTAAATGAAAAGATAATTTGATTATATAATAATACCAGAATGAATCTTATAGCTTTTCATGGTATTTATACATTTCTGGTGTACTGGTCAAGTTTGTATAGCTAGCTAACAAGACCAAAAAAGCAAAGGTTTTTCAACCCAAAGATAGTTATCCTTGCCCTAGGTTTAAACCCCCCTAGACTCCCTGCCTCAACCACATAACTAACATCCTTGGTGATACACAGATCCCACTTTCCCATATACCATGACTTAGTTCAGGGATCGCAGGGCATTGCATGGCTCACCTATTCACACAGGGTAACACTTCAACCCCTCCCAATGAACCATAGTGGTGACATTGACTATTCTTTAATTTACACTTTTTTTCTTTTACAGACATATTTATACAATGTATATCTATGAAATCAGTTGTGTGTAAAGATAGATATGAGATATTAGCAATTCACATTACAAATTAATTTATTATATTAAATAAAACTTTATTACAATGAACATGGTAGGACACTTTACCTATCTTTACATTATGGAGTGATGATGATACACGTGTATGTTGAGGATGCTACAATATGTTTGTCTACCCATTGTCAGCCCATTCTATCTAGGTTTCTTAACTTATTAGTTTGACAACAAAGAGACTTGGTGTGAGTTGAATACAGAGGCTGGAAGTTACTAATTTGGAACCTGTATGGCACCTACAGTAGAAGAATTGGACACTACTACTACTATTTGACAGTGCTGAGGTCAATGGTTTCTCTCATGGAATAATTGAACGATCTTTCATGATCTGAAGTGGTGGTTCGAACGGAAAAGTAGATGCCCTAGGCTGCAGAGGTATATCTGCTTTCCACCATAGGTGCATCTAACTCTGGAGAAATATAGGAGCCAAATAAGTACTAAAATCTGAGATTTGGAGTTGTAGGGACTCTCCAGTGCCTATAGAACCCAGACCACTGGTAAATCCAGAGATCAAGACCCCAGGCACCTGGCTAGCAGCCTGCCCTGATGCATTCTGACTGACAAAATTAAGTGGAACCACATTTTATAACAATATTTAAATTAACTAAACAAAGCCCCCCGAATATCAGCTAGTAGTATATAAGGATTCAAATACAGACTTATTCTGGGTCCAGGGTTTATTAACTAAGGGACTTCAAAGAATTAAGATTATATCCTCCAACTGCTACAATAAGATTTAGCTAATCACCCGCACACCACGATAATGATAGTTACAATAGTAATAATTCTCTATAAAATTTTAACTGGCTAAGAATATATATATATATAGAATGTGTGGACAATTCATTTAGCTGTCAAAGCATTTAAAATATAATCCATTATTTCTGTGGTTAACATTATATAGACACATCTTTATTAATTTTAACCTAATCGGGGGCAACAAAAGTATATTATTATATTTCTGCCTTATTATTGTTGAATATTTGTTTATGGTAAAATTATAGCACACAGTTTATTATTATATGTTAGATCAATTTTGACGCCTCACGGATACTTATATATTATATAGAACAAACTATATATACTAATTGGTTTGTAGGTATTATTAAGAACCAATTCATTCTTCCCTCAACCGATGATATATTGCATAAACAGAGTAATGATGGTGGGTTTTAAGACTTTGTGCTGAAATTCTAACAAACTGAAATTTCGTTAATCTTATATATATATATTAAAGAAATCATATAATAATAACATTAGCATCCCCTTGTCTCTGCTGCACCCAAGGGATTTGGAGAGGCAAGAAAAAGTGAAAACAACATTTTTTTTAAATTGTATTTCCCTCTATCGTACAAAAGAAAAAAAAAACAAACATAATAAATTATATACATAACATGGTTAAGTTAAACACAATTCTAAATCAGCAAAATGGAATGAATAAATATACATAACATCATATATGGGATATATCTGACTATATCGGTTAAGACCAAGTAAAATAGCTAGCAGATTGGTTACAGTTAATTTTATACATAAATATCATAATTTTACCAGAATTCTGATGAACTCCTCTTGAAATTGATGGCAAACAGGGTGACTTCTTCTACATTCTCTTGTCCATGGAAACACACTGGATGCTCAGCTCATCACTATAATGACCCAGAAAAGCTGACACTGATTTACTCAACATTATCATAGGTACTGGTTACATTGCTTTTATAATAAGTCAAAGTGAAAGTTCTTCTCTTGCGGGTTACTGCACATCCCAAAAGGTTTCTTCTAAATTTTAATAACTAGAAACCAATAATGCTGCTAATGATTGATTTTGTTAATTTCATATCTCTAAAAAAATCAAATTTAAATTTTTATAGCTTAATAATTGAGCAATGCCTCTCTTCTTATATATGCTTTTTTTGCCTACAGCAGGTTTTTTGAAATGTTGGTAGCTGGTCTCTAAGTGTACTCCATCAATTGCATTTTTGCATATTTCTTCATCGCAATTTGCCTTCCTATGCATTTTCTCGTATTTCTTAGTACAATGCCATTCCTCTGTACAAATGCTAAACTGCAATTATTCTGGTAAGGCCCTATGATACAGCACTTATTTTACTTTTGTTAATGGCTTGGAACTACACTTCCATTGTTTCTTCATTTAAAATGTTTCTTCTCAACTTTTATTAGTTTTATTAACATTTTAACTTAACTGAAATTTTTTTAGCAGTGGAAATATTTCTTTTTATTTAAGATTGTTAGGTTTGATTAAAGACCAAAGTTATTACCATTTCTTATCTGTAATTGCACACACATGCATGCTTATTTCTAATGTATGTGGGTTTATTTATTAAATAATTTGTTTCTATACTGGGAGATAGGTTCAAACTTAGCAAACATGAAGCAAGTATATCTACTGGTAGATATGCACCACTTCACTGGAATAATGATACTGTCAGATTGTGGTTCAAGAAGTAGACATTAGAACTATGATATTGTTTTGAAAATATGTATTTGAATACAATTACTCAGATTGTTTACTATTATATGTATCATCGTTATTATTTTTATAACAGTCTAGTGAGTGTATAATAATGTAAATAGTATAATTTAAATTAAGTAAAGATTGATTTTAAATGCTTAAAGTATAAGAGAATTGTTTTCTAAATTCAAATTTATATTTCATAACTTAGTAATTTATTATTTTAATTTTAAAAAATATATCTTTTTATTCAATGATTATAAGTTAATCTCAAGCATTTGTTTTTTATTTTGTTCCCTTAAAATAACATGAATGAATAGGTAGATTCATCTTTAATATATATTTATTTCCATTAACTATATATTTTTCACATATATAAAGATTAAGAAGGCCATTGACTCTCTTATATTTTAAAAGTGCATATATGTTATATCACATCTGTTACATATATATTTTTAGTTTTAGCATTTTATAGATGAAATTCAATATGCAATCATCTATTTAATTTAGAAGAATTAATGTCAATTGAAAACCTATTGTATAATGCATAATTTAATCATATGTACATATTTTAAATGTTTATTTACCATATATATATATATATTGATTTTAATTTATATCCATTTGTTAGTAAATTTTGAATTAATTTTAAACAAGTAAACTTTTTTGGTTGTCATTCACTCTTACAATGCAAATTTATTGTTTAATCATATTTGGATGAGACAATAGTCATTATTAATTGATTATACCACATAATTTATTAGAAGCAATTACAAAATTGTTTGAAAACAACTCACAAGATAGGTAAGAGTATAATTGCATATCATTTTTTTGTATTGGATTTATTGTTTATTATCTGAAGAGGTATAGATTTTTACATAGCAATAAATTAATTGATTTGACATTCTTAAATATTTAATAAAGCTTATTGTAATTATTTTATTAGTAATATATAACAATTAATTAAGATAGAAATTATATATGAATTGATTTGATGATCAATAAAGGTATAAATATGATAATTATTGATGAGAAAAGGTAGTTGCAATAAAATGTTTGCATATTTTAAATCAATATTGATTAAAGTGAATATTATGTAAAGTCAGTATACAGCCATAAAGATCATAATCATATTCAGTTATAGAGCTGGTAATAGTAATATATTTTATTTTGTTACAAATTAGAGTGATTTACTTTATTTATATTTAAAGTTTGTTGATGTGGATTGTAAATTTAGTTTAAATATTAAATTTTAATCTTTGATTACAATAGACACTAATAATTTTTATATGCTTTGACAATTGTAGCTTAAAGTTTTAATAACTTAGCTCTATTAAACTGAAGAGTAACTGGATATGATTTGTCAATTATTTGAAAAAGTATCAAATAAAAATGTGTCATTTTATATATTGTTATGATTGGATACTACAAATGTTAATGTTATCTAACATGATGATTTTATTTTATAGTATTATAATTTGGTGAAAGTGGAGAGATATTACGTTAATTGATTCTGCATTGAGTATTTAGTCTTATTATAATTGACTTAATTAATAAGAACAGCATGGCTAAGTTAGCATTATTTTGTATTTTATTTAATTGTAATTAGAAATCAATTATTGAATTATATATTTAGTTAGATATCATTGATATTGTAAACTTTCAGGGCATATTAAAATGATTTCATCCACTCATGAATTATTTCATTTAAATAACATTTTACTTTTAGTATAAGTTTGTATTATTATAAAGGGTTTTGACTCATAAGGAATATTAAAGTTTATCTGCCTAATTCTTTGTCATTATGTTCATTCTATTATAAGAGATCTGTATAATAGGCATGTACTGTTACTTATAAGATGATATTTGGCTTTATTGCTTTCTCTTTAATCTATTGCAAATAATAGTCATATTTTAGTGTAGTTTGAAATAATAATTTTGCTTGATTTCTATTTGTGCTAAATGCTATTTGAATTCATGAAGTTACAACAAAGATTATTATCATCGTTTTATTGAATTAAGTGTTAAGAATCTTATTCATTGATTGATATTCACTTTCGTTTAGTGTATTAATTTCATTCTGTTAGAAATGACACTACAATTCATGGACATTAATAAATCAGGATTGTTCTTCCTTGGTTCATGTCTTAAATGGTAATCAATAATTAGACTATGACTAAGGATACAGTATGACCCACACTTTTATTCAGTTACAATATATATGTAAATAAAGTATTTTTTGGATTATTTTATATTATATTCATATAACTGAAAATATTAAATATATATATATTGTAACAGTTCGTATATACAAATGTTGCATGTGTGTGTATACAGGTTACATGATTTGCTTATTATTATTTTTTAAAAAAATATTTAAAATTTTGAAGTAGAAAAATAACTTCAATAATTAAGTTTGAAAAAGTAGAAGTTAAAATAGAAAGATTTAGAAATAAGTTAGAAATTAGTTATTAATTATAATTTATCTTTATTTTATATACTTTTATTTTTATAATTCTGTCAAAAATACTCTTTGTTAAAAGCTCTTTTAATTAAAAAAAAATATATATAATTAATTGAAATAAGTCATATTAAACTAATCAAACTCGGGAAATTAAGATTCCAAACTGATTAGTTGAACAATATGGCTAATCTCTGTAATTAAAATAGAAAAAAAACACCAGAAAATGAAAGAATGTAAATTTTACTTTAAAAAAAATTAGAGATAAAATGTATTGATAGTGTGGTTAACACTTGAGAAAAGGTGGGATCAGAGTAGTATAAAAAGCTGACATTCTCTATTGTCAAGGATTGTTAGATTATTATTATTGGATTAGTTTTTAATAGATTTTAGTATTGGTATTATTATTCTTCGGCCATTTTCATCCGCTTGTCTTCTGTGTGCCATTAGCTGAATGCCATAGTAGTTTACTCTGATTCACTTTCTGCTGATGTTTAAATCTGCTCTGCCAAGTTAAGAGAACCAGACATGCCATAGGACAAGTAATCAGAAAGCTGCATTGCCATAGGACAAGTAATCAGAAAGCTGCATTGATGTTACACCTACACTTACCAAGAATCTGACTGGATCTGAAAAAAAGGTGATCACCCACATACAAAAAAAACAAACACTGCGTGTAGCCCACTTATAGAAACCAAAGACTGTATTCAAAGCGCTTATGGAAACCAGACTGTACTTAAACTGCTCATGGAAACCAGAGACTGTGTTCAAACTGCAGATATAAGCCAGAAACTGTGTTGTACTTATACCTAGATAATTATTATCTGTGACATCATTATAAAACTTAAAAATTTAAATACTAGTATTAAAAGTTAAAATCTTCCCTGAATAGAACTTATAAGCATGCATATTTATTAAATAATATTAAATCGTGCTATCACACTTCCAACGTAAAGCTGTAACAACAAATAGAAAACTAAATTAAATGGCTGCAAAATTAGTTTGTACTGAGAGGCGTGATATTAAGCAAAAGATCAAAGAAGCTTACTTTATAGCAGAGGACTCCTTCACCATTAATCATAAGGATGCATGTTTTGCTATATCTAAAAGATGGTCTTAGTGACTCATTTGCATAGAATTTGCATATGGTATTTATTTATATAATGATTTCAAAGAAAGAATCATAACTGGCTATGAATATGAGAAGTACATCTTGAAAGCACTCAGCCATTTAATTTAGTTTTCTATTTGTTGTTACAGCTTTACGTTGGAAGTGTGATAGCACGATTTAATATTATCATATTGAAGACAAACTTAAAGTATAAATCTACAGGTTATTACTTAATATTTATTAAATGTATAATATCTTTTATAAGTTTTATATTTTATTATTTTTCTTATTATTATTGTCTGTAAATAAATAGCGTTGTTTACATATGGTCTCATGTTTAAGAACTAGCCATGGGTCAAGTGCTTGAAATGTGTTAGTGATATTTCATGTGCTCCAGTGTAAGTATTGAATGGTGCATAGGTTTAAACCCTTTATAAATGATCTCCATGAGATGTGTCACATTTCATGCAGCCAGAGAGAGTTACCTTAGTCTGGAAAGGTAACTGTTGGTTTAATATTTTAAATCTGTCTGACCAGGGGTGATTGATATGTAAATATTAATCATATTTACTCCTCGGATTGAGTAACAAGGTCTTCTTAAAAGGTCATATTAAAATTAATAATGTTTAAATACAATTTAATTAGAACTAGATTTAAAATAATAAGTAATTAGACTTAGTATGTAAAAAGGTTTTTATATTTCTATGTTGGGGAGTTCCCATTACAAATGTCATCCAACATGAGAGCAAGAACATTCGCTCATATAAAAAAAGAGAAAAATATGTAATATAAAAAAATTGGCTCACATAAATAAATAAATAAAAATATATAATTAAAGTGAATGAATTTATGAGAGATGAAAGAGAACAAACAGCACTAATGATAATTCTACATTATAAAAGAAAGATAAGTGAATTTAGTTTAATGAAATGTTATAGTTGGCATTGAAAAAAGAAAAATATATATGTTGTAGATATAAGTAAATAAGTGCGAGTGGGCATTGACATTAGGTTAGAAATCAGCATGCAAATAGTATTAGGGGGGAAGTAGTGGAAAAAATTTACCAAACACTCATGTTTAATTATAGATTAAATAAAATAAGAAACTAGTAAAGCGATTAAATAAAAGTAGTAAATAATTTAGTAAACCTATTAATGTGAATAAAATATGGTATTAAAAATAATAATATAAAAAGTGTTAAGAATATTAAATGATTATAAGGAGTAAAGCCAAAATGGAGTCTAAAGCAAAAGAAATAGAAAAGGTTCCCAGTGAAGAAAAAATGGAGACTCAAGCAAAAGAAGTAGAGAATATTACCAACAAGGAAAAAAAATAGATCACAGCATTAATAACCAGTGTATTTGAAAAACAAAAAAAAGCAGCTGAATAAAATAAAAAATTAGCCGAAGAGCTTACAAAACAAAATAGTCAAATGATGGAAACATTAAAAAAACAAAATGAATTAGGTCATGATAAAGTGAAGAGAGAAATCATGAAAGAAGAGAATGACAATTAAAAACAAATAGAAAATCAAATAGGGACTGTGTATAATATAATAGAAATAAATAAAATAGAACATGAAGCAAATGTTGAGCTAGTATGAGTAGCAGTAGAGGAAGCCAAGTTAGAAAACCACAAAGCAATAGACGAGATGAAAGCTGAAGTCAATCACTTAGCAGAAAAAATAAACATTAGTAAAACTAGTGGATAAACTGACATAGTAGATGGGAAAAACCCACTAACAAATATAAAAATGCCTGACCAGCTGAGTGCAAACATGCACATTATAAACAATCTGGCTGTTGTAAATCAATTTCTAAAAATTCAATTATTTTCTGGTCACATGGGTGAAACTCTGATAGAACATTTAGACAGTTTGGAGTAATACTTCACCTTCAATCGAATGAATGAAGAGGCCATGGTTGCAATAGCATGTATACATCTACAAGGGGGGTCTCAATCTTAATGAGACTCATTATATAGAAAATCCATTATTTTCAATGAATATAAAAAGGCTCTGTTGGCTAGCTATTGGAGCAAAGATTACCAAGAAAATATTCATCACCAGGTGTTGCAAGAAAAATGGTGACCTGGTGAACTGTTCATGCCATTCTTCAGGAGGCAAGTAGCGAAGCTACACTGTGAATCCACTATCCAAACAATAAATTGTCAGGATAGTCCATCATAGTTTTCCTCACAATGTCGAGCAAATGCTCATAGGAACAGAAAGGAAAACGGTTGAACAAATGGTGGAATTATTGAGTGCTTTTGATGGCACTAGCTCAATCAATGATACAAGAGATAGGGGATTTAAACTCCAACCTAAGGAGCCAGTTGTAAATGCCATAAGATATAGGTATAGAATGAATTTGGGAAGTGAAGCCCGAAGGAGACGTTATTCTAATAGCCCCGAGAGAATGAGAATTTTTCGTAGAACTGGAAACGATTCTGATATCTCTCAAGGAGATTTGAGAAAAGGCCCAGGAATAAGTCCCGATCCCCCAGTATGGGTGGCTATATGCCAAAAAGGAAAAATAATAAAGAACCCCCTGACAAAAATTAAAAATAAAATCTGATGGATTTGCCGGCTGGAACGATTAATAACAACCATGGATTTTGAATAATGGAAAAATGTTTACCAAAGTTTAAATTAAATAAATAAAAAAATGATAAAAATAAATTCTTAAAGAACTTAGTTTTTGAAAATGTTAAAGCAAGTTATACTCAATTATGTCTATTCTATTGTTGTGGCAAAACCCAGATCGTAAGCCTGTAAAAAAAAACAACAGCGACACGTGACTTAAATAAATATGTAAAACTAAAGTTTTTTTTGAAAAACATAAAATAAATTAAAATGATGCATTCAAAATAAAAGTCAAATAAATAAACATGAAACTAATGATGAAAATAAATCCTTATCAAATGTAAAAAATAAATAAATGTTAAATTAAGATTGAGGTGTACGTATTTGGGCAAAGATATAAATTTCAAGTCCAATTTTGGGTTGGATTAAACCTTTTCTTGCAGTGACTTTGTTCTAGATATGGGTAGTGTAAATATTAGATAATATTGATGATGATGTGCCAGTAGAGAAAGTCCTGGCAGATAATAAATAATAAATCTGGAGGAAAAATTCCCAAAAACTAACTAAAAGAAATATTTCCATAAATTGAATGGGCAGTAGAAGTAACCCTGTCATTCACGGCCTTAAAGTTCATGTTCATGATCTGTTGTGTCCAAAAATACCCATGCTGTAGTCACGGCTTCTGCAAGAAATTAAAAGTTGGTTTAATCAGCACAAAATTGATCTGTGTGTTGAATTGCCTAATATACCTGGGTCTCATTTTATGCGGTAGATAGGTTCTGTAATTTTCAGAAATCGCATAAAACCAAAGCAACAAGGAAAAATTACTTTAAAATTCACATTAAAAAAATAAGGAAATAAAGTATGACTAATAAAAAATTTCAAATATTTAAAAAAAAATCAATACAAGACAAACTTTTTTTATTAATTACAGTATTTAATTTTATATTTTTTCATACATATTTTAATCATTACCACTATTTGACAATATGCATTTGTTTGTGAACTGATAAGAAATCAGATTCTCCTTAAATGAAGTCAAGAATATCAGCAATTATGCCCAGATAAACCTGTTAGCCACTTAATTTTCCACTCCCAACTCGAAGTTTTTCCATATTCTGCTCCATCCCATTTCCACAACATAATCTTTGTCAACTCTATGGCCTTTATCTAAATCCCCATTATCTTTTCCCAAACCCAGCACAAAAACCAATAATTCACTTTCTATATAATCACTTTTTTCATATTTATTCTTCCATAATTTCATTATAAATAACCTTTCTGCTTTCAAGCATTTACATCCAATTAACAAATGCCTAATATTTTCTATTCCTTCCTTACATAATTTACAAAATAAATCACCCATATTTTTCCATTTACATGTATATTCTCTTGTTGCAAGTATAACTAGCGCCACTTTCAGCCTTGTGCTGTGTTAATAGTTTTCTGTCGACAATGTAATTGGTGATTAAACTTTGAGACAATGATTTTACTAATTGTTTATAAAGCTCGCAATATTAAGATATATAATGTTTTAACTCTCATTGGAATTTAAAAAGTTGTTCATTGCATGAAACTCAGATTTTAGCATTTTCCGATGTTTATCTTTGTCTCACACATCAACCTAAAATCTATGATTAACTGATTTTTACATATCAGAAAATAATAAATTTGTCTTTTTTTGTTCACTACTGAAATAAATTTTAAATATTCACATTTTGTTTCTATATTTAAAAAAAATGAGATCGCAATCAAAACAAAAAGATTATACATTATCATTAGAAAGATTATTTTCAGTTTACAAAATCAATAAAATCTTAGTTTTTATTTTAAAAATCTAAAAGATTATTTATTTCTTATATCTAACAAAATGTTTTAAAAGTTTACAATTTTTGAATATTTATTGCGATATTTTTATACATAAGTATAAATCTATTATTATTATTTACTCATTAGTATAAGTAGGTTATTTACATAGAAGCTAAGATTCTAAATACAGCTTCAGGCATATTCATGTTAGTTGCTAATATAACAATATATTTTTGAAAAAAAAAGTACTTCAAGTCAAAATAAGTTATTAATAATTTAAATTTCTTGATATCTAATAAATATAGTGAAATATGAAAGATATTAAGAAGAAACATGAATTGCATAACTTCAAAATCACATTATAATAATCTGCATAAAACAAGACCCAGGTGTACTTTAAATTACTATATATACTAGATAAGTTACTTTTTGCCTGCCTCTCTTAATATTACCATTTATTATTTAATAATGAAAACTAAAACTGACATGCACTTTGGAAAAATAAAGTTATTAAAAATAAAAATTTAAAGTCATTAATACTTAAGAAAAGTGATCAACACACTTAAAATTCTCAATTGGGAGGGGTGTAATGTAATGTTTTGTATATACACATGTTGTGTAAGTGTGTGTGTATATACAGGTTACATGATTTGCTTATTATTTTTTTAAAAAATATTTAAAATTTTAAAGTAGAAAAATAATTTCAATAATGAATAGTTTGAAAAAGTAGAAGTTAAAATAGAAAGATTTAGAAATAAGTTAGAAATTAGTTATTAATTATAACTTATCTTTTATATACTTTTATTTTTATAATTCTGTCAAAAATACTCTTTCTTAAAAGCATTTTTAATAAAAAAAAAATTGTTATAATTAATTAAAATAAATCATACTAAATAATCAGTCTCAGGAGATTAAGATTCCAAACTGATTAGTTGAACAATATGGCTAATCTCTGTAATTAAAATAGAAAAAAAAATCCAGAAAATAAAGGAATGTAAATTTTAATTAAAATTTTTTAGAGATAAAATGTATTGATAACATCATTAACACTTGAGGAAAGATGGGATCAGAGTAATATAAATAGCTCACATTCTCTATTGTCAAGAATGATTAGATTATTGGATTAATTTTTAATAGATTAGTATTGACATTATTATTGTTTAAAAGAAAAATGAGTGGCTAGATCCAAACACTGTGTTTGGCCATTTTCCTCTGCTCATCTTGTGAGCCATTAGCCGAATGTTATAGTAGTTTAATCTGACTCACCTTCTGTTGATGTTTAAACCCACTCTGCCAAATTAAGACAATCAGACATGCGGTAGAACAAGTAATAAGGAAGCCACATTAATGTTACACCTACCAAGAATCTGACTTAATCCAAAAAGGTGATCACCCACATATAAAAAAACCAAAGACTGTGCATAACCCACTTACAGAAACCAGACTGTATTCAAACCAATTATAAAAACCAGAGACTGCATTCAAATCAGATATAAACCAGAAACTGTGCTGTACTTATACCTAGGTAATTATTATCTGTGACATCATTATTAAAACTTAAATACTAGTATTAAGTTAAAATCTTGCCCCGAATAAACCTCATAAGCAAGCATATTTGCTAAATGTATAATAGCTCATGTGTTTTATATTTTATTTTTCTTATTATTATTGTCTGTAAATAAATTGATGTAAATTATTAGTGTTGTTTACATCTCCATTTATCCAAGAACCCCTGGGTCTCATTTTATGTCGATTATTTTAATGCGATTTTGAAGTTATGCGATTCATGTTTCTTCTTAATATCTTTCATATTTCACTATATTTATTAGATATCAAGAAATTTAAATTATTAATAACTTCTTTTGATTTGAAATACTTTTTTTTTTCAAGAATATGTTATATTAGCAGCTAATGTAAATATGGCATGAGGCTGTATTTAGAATCTTAGCTTCTATGTAAATAACCTACTTATACTAATGAGTAAATAATAATAATAGATTTATACTTACATATAAAAATATTGCAATAAATATTCAAAAAATTTAAACTTTTAAAACGTATTTTGTTATATATAATAGAAATAAATAATCTTTTAGATTTTTAAAATAAAAAATGAAGATTTTATAAACTGAAAATAATCTTTCTAATGATAATCTTTTTGTTTTGATTGCGATCTCATTTTTTTAATATAGAAACAGAAAACCATTAACACAACACAAGACTGAAAGTGGTGCTAATTGTACATCACATCACGAACAAAAATAAAGTGGCTAACAGGTTTCTCTGGGCATAATTGCTGGGACTCTTGACTTCATTTAAGGAAAAGCCACAATACATCACATCACATTAAATCCGATTTCTTACCAGTTTACAAATGAACACTAGTGGTAATGATTAAAATATGTATTAAAAATTAAACACCGCAGTTAATAAAAAAGTTTGTCTTGTATTAATTTTTTTCAAATATTTGAAATTTTTTATTAGTCATACTTTATTTGCTTATTTTTTTTAATGCGAATTTTAAAGTAATTTTTCCTTGTTGCTTTGCTTTTATGCGAATTATGAAAATTACAGACCCTATCCCCCATTTTCCAAGTAAGTTGTCTATTTTTGTGTGATTTTTTTAATGCAGGTTTTCTGTGGAACCTATCTACCACATAAAACAAAACTCAGGTATAAATGTGTTGCCGGTCTCATGTTTAAGAACTAGCCATGGGTCAAGCACTTGAAACGTGTTAGTGACATTTCATGGTTTCCAGTGTAAATATTGGATGGTGCCCTGGGTTTAAATCTTTTATAAATAATCCTCATGAGGTGTTTCACATTTCATGCAGCTGGAGAGTTACCTCGGTCTGAAAAGGTGACTGTTGGTTTAATATTTTATTAAATCTCAGTCTGATTGGGGATATGATTGATATGTAAATATTATTCATATTTATTCCTCTGCTTGAGAAATGGGGTCCTCTTAAAAGGCCATATTAAAAATTAATGTTTAAATACTATTTAATTAGGACTACATTTAAAATAATAAGAAATTAGATTTAGTATCAATAGTAAGGTTTTTATATTTCTATGTTGGGAGGTTCCCGTTACAATATATTAGTAAGAAAATCAAGTCATATATCACGACTTAACTTATTAAGCTTGTACTATAAATGTAATATAATGAGTGTGCTAATAACTCTAAACAAGCTTTCCCAATAAATTCCAGAAGAAAAAGCATTTAAAATCTCTGTCTAGAATTATCCCTCATTGAGGAGAACCATCAGCTTGAAACCGGTTTGAGAATAGGGATAATTCTAGATAGAGATTTTAAATGCTTTCTCTTCTGGCATTTATTGGAAAAGCTTGTTTAGAGCCATTAGCATGATCATTAGATTACACCCCCACACACACACAAATATATATGCAAATGTCAAACAAGACTCAAACATTTTTGAATGGAATTGTATGTGCATTAGATAGTATTAGAAAGAAAGAAAACTTAAAATGCTTTATTCTTAATTTACAATTAGCAATTTAAATTATTCTGAACTGTAAAATATTTGATTATTTGCTAGAAGTGTTTGCACAATTATATATATATAGGCTACATTAATATTTATGATGGTTAAGATATAGTGTATAGCTTTTATCTGCCATAAATATGAACTGGTCACAAACACATCACACTAGATATACTTTACAATGGCATTATCCAAATGTAATTATTTTTCTTAAAGTTTGACCATGAATACTTCATAAGAAAGTTATTTAATCCTTGTGTAAGTGCTTATTCAATTATATATTTTAAATGTAAATTAAGTATATGACTTTTCCCCTGAACATCAAATAATTACCAAATCAAGCAAATTTTTCTTTAAAAAACTACATGTGAATTTGAGGATGTATGAAGAAAATATTACATATATATATATTAAAAATAAATATTTTCTTCTCTTTCCTTCTCTGGTACCAATTGCTACTTAAACTGGTAATTTTTTCAATTCTGGTAAAAATACGAAAGGCATAATATTTTTCATAGATATATCCATGACTCTCCCTTGAGATTTTTGTAATTATTTCTCTTGATTTCTATTAGCATGTCTTTAATCACAAAGTTAATTTATTCAAGATTTTTTTTTTTGACAGAATAGCTCAGTTGGTTAAATTCGATATTCAATTAATTTATTCAAGTTTCTTTTAATGTTGAGATTTTTCTTATATGAAAAAAAAAACAAAATGTTTCTTCCAACAATCTTTCTGCATATAATTTTCCATGTTGTATTAATGCTTGTTTAATAATATTTTTTTGATTGAAAATAAAATAACATATACAATGTTTACTAGGTTCTATCACTAGCAACAGATTTCTTTAATTTGTGCATATATGACCCAAATAACTGAAATTTTGTAACAAAAAAATTGTGTATAAATAATAAATCAAAATAAGATTGAAATAAATGGTACTTATGCATTAGACCTGCTATGCCTTTTCACATTACTTTCTAATCCTGTGATCTAACAAAATGCCTTGTACACTTGGATCTTGTACAAACTTAAAATGATAAATTTGTCAAAACGGATCATGTGTACATGATATTTTCACAAGATTTACTAAAACGCATAGCAGTACTAATATGTGACAGCAATTGCACCAGACTAAATCTAACAATACTAAAAATATGAATTTCACATGAAAAGAAATCTGAAATTTTTTTATGCATTTCCCAAATGTTACTTTAAATATGGACAAAAGAATCACTAAATTACAAAATGCTTAAAATATACCCATACTATATTTATCATGTAATATACAACAGTAATTGTCACGATGAATTCGTCTGTTGTCTAATTTTTTAAGTGGATAAAATTTTGTTTCAAAATGGAGATTAAAAGTAAAATTTTTTATTTTTCCCAAAATGTAGACTTAGTTAATAAGTGATTGTGCAATATAATGCCTGCATGGGATCTTCACCAAAGATGTCAATAAGTAATAAATGTATTTTTTTCCAAAACTAAAAAAAAATTTAAATTACTATCCTTTTATTATTTCTTCAATGTGGTGGATTAATGTTTTTGATGTCATACAGTATGATTCACATGAAAATGGTTGGTAACTGTCAGCTCGTAATTCAGCAGTTTTAAAGGCTTTCCAACAATCCAAATAAATTGATTCCTCTTCCACATATTGTTTGATGGCTTCCATCAGAGTTATTATTCTACCATGAATTCTCATAATGAAACACTCATCCATCTCCCTGCACAAGCCATCAAATATTCACTGTTCCAGAAGAATTCATCATTTTTAAAAATCTTTTTATGCAAAAGGCTCTCGTCAATTTCAATGATTTTGTTAGGGCCTCCAATTTTACATTTTTCTCTACTAAACCAAGCCTGTTTTCCCCCCATTCTATGGATGTTAATTTGCAAGCCCAGCTGTAAGTAAATCAGATTGCCATCAAAAATAGAATTCGGGAAATCTCCAATCACATTCCTTTATGAAGGCATATTTTATTATTACATCCTCGAATGTTACAACACCATTGCTTGTCCAAAGTGAGGATGTACTTGACCACATTGATCTCAGTATTGGGTAAAATCCAAATGTTCATCATTTTGTACTGTTTAAACAAATTGTAATATTAATCAGAAAATTGGAAAAAAATAAATCAGCACTGAAATAAAAACTTTTTGTCCAAAAGAAATCTGGATAATAAATGAAAGAGTAAATTTATCATGTTATAGGATGAGATTGCAGAGTTTAGTTGATGGTGTCACAAGATTAGACATTTATCATGAATATGAAAAGGTATGCCATTTATTCTATGTTGCAAGACTAATACATAAGTACCAAATAAATATTATAATATAGTTATTAATAAATAAGGCAAAACTCTCCATACAGTAGTGCCACCCTGTGCACCAGAGTAATCAATGGATGCCAGAAGGCTTGTGCATAAAATCCCTATCTAGTGCCTACTCATCTAATATCCTCAGACTAGTTTCTGACCTGTGACCTTTGTCAGTGAGGAGCCTCACTGACAAAGGCCACATGACAAAAACTAGTTTGGAGATATTGGATGAGTAGCCTCACTGACAAAGGCCGCATGCCAGAAACTAGTCTGGGGATATTGGATGAGTAGGTACTAGATAGGGATTTTATGCACAAGCCTTCTGGCATCCATTGATTACTCTGGTTGGCACTACTGTATGGAGAATTTTGCCTTGTTTAATAACAATTGTGCTAATATAAGAGATGGTGATCATGTGATGTTTAGTTATTAATAGTTGTTTATTTCAATCTTATTTTGATTATTTATTTATGTATTTGTGACAACATTATGGATAAATAAATTGTATTGGATATTTGATTATTATAATATACTGTATTTTTAGATGTTATAAATTGAATGTCATTCATAGTATTATCAATTTGATGCAGTGCACTTGTCTAAATGAGTTTTTCACTTTTTGAAGTAGTACTGAAACTCTTCCAAAGTGACCTTTTAAATTCTGTTGTTGTAAGTCCATAAAACTTTTTCTTTGAAGGCATTTTTTTTTATTCAGAGGAATAAAAAGAAGTCTCATGAAATGAGATTAAGTGAATATGGCTGATGGATAATGTGGGTCATGCTGTTTTAATAAAAATTTGTATCATACTCAAGTTTTAGTGGGCTGGTGTATTGTTGTGATGAAGTTTGCAGTCCCCATTTTGCCACAAATTGGGATGTTTTCATTTTACCACATCAAGCAAACTTTTCAGAACTTGTAGGTAAAACATCTGATCATTACAAATGAATTCTAAATGAACAATATCATTTACATCCAAAAAAATCAGCATTGTCTTGATATTGGATTTCATTTACCATGCTTTTTTGGGATGTAGTAAATTTGACACTTCCATTAAACCATTCATAAACTTGTGTTTTTCCCAGAGCAGTTTCAAGCATTATAATTGTTTCCCCTGCTCTTTTTTTTAACAGAAATTTCATATTGTTCCAATTTTTCAGCTATTACAAAAATTGACAAAGTGAGACAAACTTAATGAAAATATGACAGTTGGCAGACTGATGCAATGCAATAAGGCTTCTCCCTTATTGCAGTCAGGAATCTTTCAGTCACTATGCCCAGAGAAACCTATTAACCACCTTCCCTTTCTATTCCCCATCCTAAGTTTTTCCCATATTCTTCTCTATTCTGCTCCATCTCATTTCCACATCACCTTTGTCCATTCTATGATCTTTATATCTAGACCCCTCATATTTTTTCAAATCCAGCATAAAAACCAAGAACTCACTTTCTGTATAATCACTTTGTTTATATTTATTCTCACACAACTTCAATATTTATACCATTTCTGCTTGTAATCATTTACATTCAATTAGCAGATGCCTAATAATTTCCAAGTCTTCCTTAAATAACTTTCAGACTAAATCCCCACATTCCTCCATTTGTGTATATTCCTTTCTTGCTAATGATCCCATTCGAGCCTTAAACAGTAAACTACTTTCCTTGCTGTTATCATAAATTAACTCACACCCAATATTCTGTTTACTTCTATATATATTTAAACTCTTTTTACTCTCCAACTCCCTATTTTTTTTATTAATGCACCTATTCTTCTATCCGATTCTATGCCACTATAATACACAACAATTCTAACACAATCAAGTTATCTTTTGTACAAGTATTTTGACATAAAGTCTTTATCCAAATATTCTGCACACCGTATTCCCTTTCTCACCCCATCTTTAATGCAGGTAGGTCTCCACAAGAGACATCTAGTTGCAGAAGTAGGTACTATAATGTGCTTGCCTTTCAGTGAATGATTCTGGTTATTTTTTGGAAAACTCATGTGTGTACAATTGTTTTTATTGGACAATAGTTTCTTTACCATGTAGACATTAAATTGAGAACATATTAATTTAACATAGAGCAGCTGTGACTTTAAATCCAGGAAGGTAAAGAAACTGATCTATTGGATTCAACAGCATATGAAAAGTTTGCTAGTCAAGATTGCCACCTTTGGAGATTTATCTATATTCTCTCTATTTCACAAACAAGCTTTAAACTTAAGAATACTTCTGCATTTGTAACCAACTAGATTGCTGAGGCATATATGAATCTAAGAGAATCAATATTAGATTTTTTAAAAGAAATTCTTCAACATATATACTCATTACATTTAGCTTGGGACAGAAATAACATTACCCCCGCCCCCAATGATAATTTCATTTGGGAATTAATCCCTTTTACAAAATAAAATTTTCTTCCATTCAAACACATAATGTATTCATTAATGCAAATTTTTTGACTTTATTTACATATTTTTTGTGACTTCTTAACCTTATCATTTTTCTAGTTTTTAATCAATATACAGCTTTTTGCTCTAACAATATGAAAACTGAAGTTATTGTGAAAATTGTATCTCAAGTCAGGTTTTTAAAAATTCAATATGGCATCCAAGTCCCTTAAACTAATTAAATGTTAAATCACAAAGGTGTGAAAATTAATCCTGGTAGAACAATAAATGATGAAAAAATTGTATCTTTTGAATCAATCCATAACATAGTAAACTTTAAGAAAATCACAACATATTGGTTTTTTTTTTCATTTTTAAAGATGTGAAAAGGATAGTGATTTCCTGAGAAGTGAAATTTGATGTTTTAAAACAAATATCCAAATGCAAATGTTTAGAAAATATTTTTTTAATATTTGCTTTACACTCTAGCAGCAGATGACTTTTGAATTTTTCCATCTCAATAACAACTTTAAATTTCATTTTGTTTGTGCATTTCACCATGAATATTTTCCAGATGTTTTGCTTATTCATTAGGACAGTTGAGAAGCATGCACATAACATTTTAAAACATATTTAAATAAAATATTATAATTTAATAAAATTAGATGTACAAATCACAATGTTAAAACAAATATTTATATTACAGATATTAAGATAAATGATTTTTATTTTATTTATCATTCTCACAATAATTAAGATTTTATTTCAGATTTAAATAACTTTATTTAAATGTTAAAATGCTATTCCTTTATATTTAAATATATTGGAGAAACATAAACATTCATACATGCAGCACACCGTGTCTATCCTTTATCCCCTGTGACTTCTACCACAATATAAAATATTTTAAATGTTTTCTCAAAGTACACAGTATCAGAATTGCTTTGTAATTTGTTACATTTTAGAGGCAGAATTATAGTTAATTCACTAGTCAATAGAAAACTATAATCAAATAATAATTTGCTAATTGTTGCATCTATTTAAAAAAAATTATTCTAAATCTCAATTTCATAGCTACATTTTAAATTTAATAAGTTCTTACATAACATTTATACTGCAATTGCCAATAAATATATTTAAATGTAAAGATGCCAATGAATGTAATGCCTGTCATACCATCAATAGTAGAGATGCATATTTCAATTATATATATATATAGTCAACTCATTGGTAATTGTCTAAATAACTCAGATTAACCTGTGATCTCTGCCTTTTAGCTATAAATTAGCTATGGAGTATCTATATGAAAGAAAAATCCTAGTCCAGTTTGTGCCCTGAAAATTTTGTCAAAGTTCATCCAGTATGGACTTGAAACACATCTTAAGGCCTTTTTATTTCAAAATAATAAACAAGATAAATTATTAGAGAAATTTGGTTCTGAATTTCAAACGTATTTGTGCAAGATCAGGTGATCTAAAGGAACATAATTTTTCTCAGGTAGATAGCATATAACCATTCTATAGCTAAAGGGTGAAGATCTTAGGCTAATTTGAATTAGTAAGATGAGTGCCAATGTATTGATTATAAATATATGATGCATCTTATAAATGCAATTAAGTTGAAGATATAACTCTAATATCGAGATGTTAGAGTAAACCATAATAAATGGATGCCAGTAATAGTAAACTATATTATTACTTAATCATAGATGAATTAAAAGCAATATTAATACAATGTACTGATAAATTTTTGAAAATGTTAAATACCATTTTATCCATTTCTGTGCAAGCACCCTTATCAAAGGCAACAAGGGTGTTCAGTATAAAAATGCACGGTTATATTTAATACTTTTGATGTTTTCTCCAAGTCTGCAGTGTTAGTATTGCTTTTAATTTATTGCTTAGTTACAGGAAAGCAATCTTTAATTAAATCATTAAACAACAAACCTCTCTGTCCTGTTTACAAAAAAAATAAATAAAAAATATGGAAAACAAAACGTATTCACTAAGATCTTCCCCCAAGATGTGGATTGTTTTCTTATTCTACTCTGTAACTTAAAAATAATTAAATACTTATTTACTGATTTCTAATTGTATGTGTAGTTGTAATGGCTATCTGGATAAAAAAAAAAAAAGTATGACGGGAAAGTAAAAAAAAAAATCTCCAACTTTTTCTGGGCTTACATTCGAATTTCAAATCATGGACATGAAAAACAGACAGCTATGTTATGAAAAACTTCATAATTACTGAATATATAAATACATAGAGCCATGACATTAGAAAATTTTAGTATAAAAGATCTAAATGAAAAAATACTGCATTCTCAAAAATATTCACAAGGGTAATTTTAATTTTTTTTTGAATAAGTCAAATCTAAGTACATTTTCTCAATATTGTAATTAATGAATCTACAATTCTATGATCCACAGAGGTTTTCTTTCAGTACTATTTAAATAACTATCATCTAGATTATCTTCCAGAAAGTCTTAATCTTTTGCAGATAATTGAAGATCTATAGTTCATACTTGCCAAGGTTTGTTTACTGAAGTCAGATTATATTTTCTATCTAGATTTGAATATTTACCATGGGATTTTTTTTTGCATAATTTAAGATATGAAAAATCACTTTGTCTTTTGAAGACTGTCAGTGCATCCTAGTTTTAAAATAAAAAATATTAAAAATCTTCTGATTCGATGAGAGCACAAATTATTTTTTACATTTGAAAATAAAAATGTCCGAAATTAGCTTTTATATTTTATTGGCATTAATATCATATCATTGCTTTTGGCTCTTGAAATTTGTTTAAAATATATGTACTATATTTTTACAGCATCTAAGAAAGACTCACAAATTATTAAAAATCAGAGAATTGGCACAATTTCTGCAGGAGGTCTTCTCGATAAATTTTTATAGTTTTACATGAAATATTTTCATCATCTAATATTAAATATCGAATGGCTTTAGAAAAAAATTTAAATTTTAATTAAACTTTCCAAATACATCAACTGTTAGTAATATCAAATAGATTAGTATATAACACATTTCAAGTGGTATTATTTTTTTCTTTGGGTGTTGCTGGCCTGACCAGTGACAGTACTAGCATGGAAATTGAGCCTAGACCTTTAGATTTATGAATATTCAATTTAAGACAAAGGTCTTGATTAGTGCATTATCTTAAATTCAATACGAATGAATCTAAACGTCCAAGTTCAAGCATTACCTTAAATTCAATATTCACTTATCTAAACATTCAGGTTCGATTTCCATGCTAGTACTGTCATCGGTCAGGCCAGCAACATCTCAAGAGGAGAGAGAGAATAATACCACTAGAAATGTTATTATATATTAACCTGATACTATTACTGTCAATTGAATGTATTTGGAAAGTTTAAATAAAGTTTGAATTGTTCTAATGACTTAATATTTTTTTAAAAAAAATCTTTGCTGATACTTTGCAAACGAAAAAAAAAAATCAGTATTTATTGAATTACTAATAATAGTCCATATTTTCCCATTACGTTTTAGATGATACAACATAGATAAATCATTAGCAATATGATATCTATTTCTACAAACCCGGCCAGATACTAATATATTTTCGACATTGAGATAAGCAAATATATGACTTCATTTCAGTCAGCAAATCGCGAAAACATTTTTGTTGCGGACAAATACATAATAAATAGCTTATCAATTTATTAAAAATCATTATCATAATATTTAAATGAGCTTTCCATTTTACTTATATAAATTTATCACATTTTCAAATTTATAGATTAAATGAAAGCATAATTTCAATTTTACACAAAATCCATTTCCCTCGAAAATATAAATAATTTAATCGAAAAAAATATATCTATCACTAGAGGTCGTAATCATTCGGTGGAAATCTAGAAAAGCTTGCAAGTTAAAGCCGGTGTAATGACGTGTAGTTTTTTGGATCACGTGCCCAAACATTTGTTTCGCGCCCCTTCCCTATAACCTCTTTTTTTTTTTTAAAAAAAAAGAAATATTATTAACACAAAATTAAATTTTCATGTTTAATATAACTTTAATTTTCTAATTTAAGTATCAATAAATACAGTATATATATATACTTATAATCAGATAGACAAATTTAGTTCACAGAGTTTAATAATTTTTTATTATCTTTAATTTAGAAAATAATTGTTCAGTTGTTATTGTAACGGAAATAGTCAGAAAGTTGCAACTTTGTTAAATGAGGATGTTATTAAATAATTTTTTATAAAAATTAAAATCTTCTAGGAAAGCAGCCATATATATAATTATCATAAAATTATTTTATTCACGTGTGTGCCTCATTTTATTTCCTCTACAGCATGCGAACACTTCTGTTACATAATTAGGTCAAGGATTGAAAATAAAATTTAGAAGTGAATTAGACGAGGATTATTACATTTCGATGTACCTATATCTAAAGTATGCGCTCTGGGATTTTATTTAAATATCTGAGGAAACCAACACTACTGAAATTAAAAGCGATGTATGGCTTTCTGTAAAGAAAAAAAAGTGTGTTACGTGTACTTTTTTGAAACTGAAAACTTTAGACAATTTTTAAAGCATTATACTGTATATTTTTTCAGATTTTCCTGTTTACAAACGAAAATAAAGAAAAATCGGTATGGATATCATGTGCACAGTTTTTTTTTTTTTGGAAATCAAATTAAGTCAAAATAATAATCCCCAGGTGACGAGAAAAAAAACTTTAGATCATTATAATGAACAATTAAGTTTTTTTTCATAGCTGTTAAAGATAGATAACAGAACGATGAATAATGTTTGTTATTTTGTAGAACTTTTCTTTTTTAAGTTTCTCAAAATTTCAGAATTGCTAGATTTTGTTAATTTGCAGAGTTTGTCTTCTTTGGCGATTATCACCACAATTTTTTTGTTAGTCGAGCATCAGCTAGATTTTCTCTGTTACTTTTTTTTCTTAGCTACTTCAGGTCAAGCATCTGCTAATTTTTTTTTACATTTATGTTTAAAGGCATTTATTACTCTATAAGAATCTATTACATCAGATTAAAAAATAAATAAAACGCAGCTTTGATAATGAGAAAGAGTCTATTACAGATTAAGAAATGTGGTTTTACATTATTGTCTTATACATCATTATTTACATAAAATAATTTTAAAGTTTATTAAGAGAAGGAAAAAAAATTATATGAGTAAAAAAAAAAAAAACAGGAGAGAAAAAAAACATTACTAAATCTTGAGGTTTTACCATTGCTATATTCACTTTTACAGAATGATTATATCTTATAGTTTCAAATGTTGCATTAGAGACCAAGTGTCTTCAAACATTATGTGGGATAATTTTTTGTCTCTTTCTTTAAAAGTTTCCAGTTTATTCCAGAAGTTAAACAAGCATAAGAGGAGGTGGTCATGTGATGTTTATTCCAGAAGGTGAACACGGGTCTTCTGGGATTGCAATCATACATGAATGTGCATCTGGTGCACCGCAGAACATATAATATAAATATGCTAGCACAAATTCCTTGTTTGAATGTCTGGAATAGTCTTAATATTATATTTGGAGTTGTTAAAAAGTTTTGTTATTGCTTTGCATATGTTCTCAAGACTCTCATATTCAAAGAAAAGATATTGAGTTTCAGAATCTTTATGGCAAAGGCTACATTGTTCATCAACATTCTTGTACTATCTTCTGTGTCTATAAAAATGAAGTTTAGGTAGGGATTCTACATTTATTTTGATAAGAAAATTCAAACGACCAGAATTTAAATTTTTTAATCAGTTGTTTATATTAAGTATTGTTTTCTTTTCCTGGTTTGAGGTAGGGATTTTAAGGCTAAATATTTGCCAATATTTGTATTTTGAATTGCAGGGAAGAAGATTAAAGTTAGAAATTGTGCGAAGTGGAGTAATGAGATTTTCCCAGTATTTGAGTAGTAGTGATGGTTTGTCAGTTGGTGTAATTTTTAACATTTCTATTATATGTGGAAATAATTTGTTACTTGAAATGAAGAGGTTTAATGTTTTATTATATTTTGAATGTATTAATCATATGTAATGCAAGACCATTGAAATTTAGTGGTGGTTGTAGTTGATTGGGTGAGATAGCTGCTGTACGATTTTCTCAAACTGCCTTCTTAATTGAGAATGTATTTTTCTAATAAAAGCTTTTGTATATATTATTACTGATGAAAAATATGAAATTCTTATAACAAGAAGGTTGAATAGAGAGATAGGTATGACTTAGAAAGTGATTTTATTAGGCTTTCACTCTTGTCATAAAGTTTTTGTTGTATTAAGCTTTGCATTGCTAAATTACTTAGATAGAATGGAAATCTAAGAAAAGGAGTTGGATTCTCTTTGAAGTGCTGCTTATGTGTTTTTCCTGTGTTGATTGACTAAGCACATGATTTGTCCCAATTATACAGGTAATGTGCATTGAAAAATTGATTCATGGAGGAGTTTTGTGAGATTTATGCAAGTGGGGAAGGAGGGCAAAAAGAAACAATTTCTGATTATTGTTATTTGAACAAAATGAAGTGAAAATAATAATTTTCTGTGTTTTAATGGAAACAATATTACATTGAAGAGGTGGTAAGAACTATAGACAATTTTAAAGTGTTTTTTTTTTTGTTTACAAAGAAAAAAAAAGATAATAGATGTTAATAGTGTAGTTTTTTTAAACATATGAAGATTTTAAGAATTTAAACAATTTTAATGAATAAATAATAGTAATTATTTCTGAGATTTTAGATGGACCCCCCCTCCCCCAATAAGAAATGATCATTTAAATACAAGTATAGTATATATACTTTTAAGCTAGATGTAATTAGAAGAGATTTGAACCCAGACTTTCAAGCTCCCTTTAGTCATCCACTCCATCTTATACAACTGATACACATGACTACATACATGTAAAAAAGATAAATGATCTTCAATAGTATATTTTGTGCTGAACCAGCACTCATCAGTTGGTCTGAAATATCTCGCACACATGAGTGCTGGTTCATCACAAAATATGTATATTGGAAATGTATGTGGTCATGTGTATCAATTGTATAAGATGATGTGGATGACTAAAGGGAGCTTGAAAGTCTGGGTTCAAATCCCTTCTAATTAAGAAATGATCACTAAAATTTACAAAACATCAATTCAAAACTTCAAATGTACCACTTAGTATTTTCAGTGTAGCTTGGAGACTGTTTGATAATGGCTTCCCTAGATATGTAAAAAAGTCACAGTGTATATTAAATGTTAATCAATTGAGATAAACATTTCAATAAAATATTAAACATTATGCGATTTATTTAGAATTATAATATATTAGAGATTAGAATAAAATAATAAAAATGTAAGTAAAAAGAAAATAATAATAATATGGAATTTTAAAATATGAGATTATAAAAAAATAATATGGTATTAAAACAAGATTAGCATTGAAACTGATGGTATTTGTGACAACAATAAAGCAAATAACATTATTTAAAAGAAAAGAGCAAAAAGTCTTTAAGCAAAGGAAACAAATTAAAAAGTGAAGGAAAAATTTGATTTTGACATAATTTTCCTATATGTGAAAGAAAGTATTGAGCATTTACTATTAAAATATAATAGTTTTAGTGTATAAAAAAAGGGATAAAATTGTGAAAAAAATATGAATGGAAAGATTGTGATAAAAAAAGAACTCAATTGGTTTCTTTTTAGAATGGGTAAGAAATAATAGAGAAATTAGAAATAAAATAGTGGAGAAAATTAAAAGGATTTTTGTAAAAATGGGATGAATAAAAAAATAGAAATTAAGAATAAGAGTTTTATAAATACAAAATATATAAATTAATAATAGCTATAATAATTCACAGAATAAGAAAAAAATGGGAACATAATAGATATTTTAGTTACAAATGGAAAGGAAGCGAATAAATATAAAATAACAGAAATAGTAGCTACTTCTTTTGAAAGAAAATCCATAACTATTAATCTAAAATTATATCTGCCCATTAAAAAAAAATTATTTAAACAAGAATATCAAATAAATTAGTGTTCTTGACATTAATATGACTTGGTAATGCAGTATTAAATGTTAACAGTTTTATAATTAAAGAGTTTCTTGGGTTGTTCCAGAAAGCACTCAGTAGTCATATAGATATCATTTAGAAAAGGATCAATGTCATTAGCACTCAAAATAGGCAAAACTCACTATACATATTGCCACACACAGCAAGCTAGAGTAATCAATGGATGCCAGAAGGCTTGTGCATAAAATCCCCATCTAGTGCCTACTCATACAATATCTCCAGACTAGTTTCTGGCTTGTGACCTTCATCAGTGAGAAGCCTTGGATCTGAGAGCACTGTGTGTGGTAATACGTATAGTGAGTTTTGCCTGTTTTAACAACAGTTATACACTTGCATAAGAAGTGGTGGTCATGTGATGTTTATTGGCTTAGCACTCAAAATGAAAATGTTTACTTTAAAAGAGGTAATCATGAAAAAATTGAAATTATTTGGCAAATAGTTGACAGAACCTGCAAAAAATTCATAGTGGTCTACAGCAGCCATTTGGAAACCAGATGAACAATATGATTTGTGATTATGATACATGTAAGGTGAACAAAAAGCTTCTAAGTAATGCCTACTCTTATGAAATATGAAAGACTCATTGATGGATTTACAAGGTAGTACATTTTATATTAAATTAGATTTGTGTGCAATCTTTGAATTTCAATTAAAAAGAAATAACCTAGGATATTCACATTAACCACTCCCATGAAAATATTAAAAGATTAGCTTTTGGGTAACTTTAAATATCTTTTCATGTCAATAGGCTATGAAAATTGTTCAAAGCTTTAAAAATATAATAAAGAAAATCAAAGACACTAATATATGTAGAACAATATTAAAACTGCTTTTCTACAATATATTGTGTTCCTATGTAAAAGAATTCATTTGAATTATTAATGGCTGAAACTTCATACAGTTTAGTTCGATTAATGCTAAGGCTTAATATTATCAACTAAAAACATAATTCAAAATAGTGGGTTATTAGATAATCACAATAAAAAACTGCAAATAGTAAAAAACTTAAAAAAAACATTTAACCATATGAAGAGATATGAGAACATGACAATAGTAAAGAAAAAACAAAAGGTATAGCACACTACTTGGAAAAAAATTTACTGTGATGAACAAAAAATAATGAAGCATACTAAACCTGACTCACAATAATCAGTAGAACATAACAGTCTCAAATCCCTGGAGATCATTCAAGAAAACAGTAAAAGTAAATTATATTTGACTCTGGTAAATATAATCTTCCACAGAAAAATAAAAAAAAACAAGACTAAACTATATTACTGTTAGTTTTTTTTAAAGCAAATTAAAAATCCAAAATTACTATTTATGATGTCCATCAATAAATGACTACAAGTAAATAATGAATATAAACTTAGAGTATTAAAAATAAGATGAAAATATTGATAAAACTTGAAGCATTTATGTTTGAGTTTGCACATTCACAGAAATGTGTTTAATGTTTTTATCAAATGAAATAATAAAAAAGTTAATTATAGTTAATAATTTCTACAAAATTAAATCAACAAACTATAAATGTTTTCAATATTAATTCTTCTTTACTAGGTGCAATGTGTTTTCCATACATTGTATGATATGCTTTTCAATATTCCCCCATCATAAATTATTCGAATGCTATTAAAAACAATATAATTAAATTAAAATAGGTATGATTAATATACGATTGCTATATCATGGATTTGACAGATATTAAAAGACTCCAACCTCTTTCAGTATCTTACATTTCAAAAATAAATGTTCAATTCTTTCCTATTTTTGCATAAACAAAATCTACAATCCAAATCTTTATTCAATTTTTCCTTCTTTTTTAAATATTAAAGCTCTTGCAATCACACTAAATAACAATAAACTCACTTTAATCTTATATTTTTTTTTGTATTTTTCTTATATAACTTTTAAACTATTTTTTTTTACTCATATTTGTTTTCAACCATTCCATTTTTTTTTCTCTAACCAACTTATCTAACTTCTTTTCCCATCTCTCACAATTATACATTTATAATACATTCTCTAAATCAGAGGTAGGCATGCATGAATTCAATGAGAGCCACATGCTGGTTTTTCACTTATTGTAAAGAGCCACACCATATTATTATTTAGGTACACAAAAATAAATACATGTAGCCAATTTTATTTAAATTAATATAATGACATATACTACACAGGTTTTAAGTGCTGTATAAAGTTTTTAAAAATATATAATTAAGAGAAATAAATAAAATACAAAATAATTGTTTCAAAATTTTAATAATAAAAATAAAATATAATAAAAAAGTCATTAATGAAAAGTAACATTTAATAAAGAGCTTCTGTCAAATCTTTGAAACTTGACATAATTTGTTATAAATGTTTGCAACAATTCTGCGCAATGCTGATTGGTCAACTGTCAATATTTGGACTTCACAAACTTCATTGTGGAGTACAACAATTCACAGCAATATATTGTACCAAAAAATTAAAATTAGATAGTAAGCAGCTTGTTGATCCAGCCAACCTTCACAAATCTGCCTCATAATCCATTGGTAGCCACTGTCTTCAGCTACCCAATGATCTACCACTTTGTTTTGTACTCTTGCTTTTAGTACATCTTTGTAATCCATTTGTTTCCTTTCCGGATCATTCTGGATCTTCTCTGACCTGTTTTTGATACATATTGGCTGCTGGAAAGGTTTTTCCTCTTTGAGTATCTCTATATTTTTAGTGAAATGTTATTTTGCCGAACGAATCACGACCTAACATAAGGTTGATAGGGGCATGGATTACATAAATTTTGCCCTTTTACGTATTGCTGCTTGAACAATGCCCTTTATTCTAATGGCTTGCCATTTATATCTCATGCCTTTAGACCAGTTTTTTTGTATAATGGGTCTTTTCTTAATCTTGAAAGTGACAATGTACCAATCATGGACTGACATCAATGATATACTGCTGCCACTGTCGATCTCCATAGATAGGCTAATCATATATTTTAATTTTGATATTATACTGTCATTCTCAGTTGTTTCCATCTTTTAAATATTATTCAAAGGCTTTAAATTTTTCTAAAGACATTTAATACTCATAATAGATGATGGAAATAGTCCAATATAAAAATACAACTAAAACACTATCATCGCAAACCTTCAGGAAAACACTAAGTATTTGGTATGGATCTGATACTATATCAAACTTTAGACATTATGAAAAATTATGGCTAAAGCTGGCCAAAATAGAAAATCATTTAACTTGCTTATGTAAATCTGAAGGGATAAATTCCATTAGGTTTACAACTAAAACCTTCAATTCACCCCCAGTGAATTGAGAAAATTACTCAGAGAGCAAGTGAAGCTCTGTTAAGAGAAAGAATAAATGATAAAAGGTTTTTTAAGTATCAAACAATGCATTGTATTAATAATGTAGAATGTTTTCTAAAAAATAAACTTACTGATGACGATTTCATGAGAGTTTCTCAAGCAGGAAGAAAATCATATTCTACATTACATGGAAAAATGAAAGAATGCCAAAAGAAGAAACTTGCAAACCTACATGGGCATATCAAAAATCATAATGTACCAACTTCATCTAACAGATACTGAAATTTCTATTTTTGAAAGAGGATCAAACTTTGCCATAACACCATCTAATATCCCTTTATTAGATATAATGGTAGCCACTGAGGAAGTCATTCAAAAAATGCCTTTAGAAGAAGCAGAATTATGCTGGAGAATAAAAAGAACACTTGACAAGCAACAAAAATTGAAGTCAAACATATCCAATGGTGAGAGAAAAGCAACTAAATCTCTCAAAGTAGATAAATCTATAATTATTCTCACTGCTGACAAAGGCAATGCAACAATTGTAATGAATACAACTGATTATGACAACAAAATAGAACCTCTCACAGCAGGCTAATATAGAAAAGTGGCAAAAAATCCTATCCCAAGTATGGAAATAAAGCTACAAGTATTATTCAGAAAGCATCGCAAGTACTTCACAGATCAAAAAAAGAGTAAAATATTATATTTCACCCAAATTCCTCATCTTTATGATCTACCTATAATCCATAAGTATCATGCTCCATTAAGACCTATTGTTAGTTCTAGAGATTCACCTTGCCAAAATTTGGCAAGATTTCTTCTCAAAGTTCTAAGTCCTTTGGCATACAAGACACTTTGTAGAATTAATCAAGAACATAAAAATTGAAAGAACTCCTGAAGAACAAAAACTGCATCTATGAAATACCATGTGAATGTGAAAGAAATACATTGGTGAGACTTTTTGCCCTGTTGAACAGTGATTGAAAGAGCAAAAACTAATGGTTAAAAGAGAAAGAACAGATGTGTCTACCATGTTGAACAGTGATTGAAAGAGTAAAAACTAATGGTTAAAAGAGAAAGAACAGATGTGTCTACCATAGCAGATCATGTATGTATTAATGACCATATGCTTAAGTGGGAAAATACAAAGATATTGGATAAAGAGGAAAAAAATGTATAGAAGAAAATTCAAGGAAGCTGCTCATATGACAATGGTAAATAATCCTATAAGTCAACCCAGTTTGGCAATACACAATGTATGGAAGCCTCTAATTAATCTTGCTCTTAGGGAAAAAAAAACACCAACTAATTAGTCCCATTAAAAAAAAAAATTTGAAGGACTCAGGAGGATTTGAATCAACGCTCATATATATCAAATTTCTACTATTATAAAACTACTATATGTTGCCTTTGACAGAATAGCTCAGTTGGTAGAGCGTTTAGCTTAAATTCAATATTCAAGAATCTAAAGGTGCGAGTTCAACTTCTAAGTAAATATTGTCATTGTGCATATAGGCCAGCAACACCTGAAGAAGAGTGGAGAATACTACTTGAAACATTGTGTAATTATTAACAAGTTGTTTGTATTTGGAAAGTTTAAATAAAGTTTAAAATTTTCTATACATTCAACATATCACATCTTATTTAATATATTGTAACTGTTCGATTGTTGTCCCAACTACACAATATCACCAAAACATAAGTGTGCTAAGAATTGTAACCTCGATCACCGATCAATTCCCGCTGCACATTGTCAGCTATTAAGAGCTGTAACCAAAAGCATATCATGCTATCTATATTATGCACCAAAGACCACAACCAACATCTGGAGCAACTTACCACAGACCAAACCAATGATATAACATAAACTTTTTATGATTTAATTTGATCGCAGCCAGGGTGTACCGCGAAGACCTATCATAGTAGTATGATAAAATACATTATACAAATTATAAGTATGTAATGTTATTATCTTTCAAACCTTAATTTGCGATTTTCATTGTATGAGACCCGATGGCCGACCATGTACAAGATGGCATAATTTGTGGAACTACATAAGATTATGAAATTTTAAACCATCTATATGATTTTTAATACAAATGCTAGTCCAGGTAAAGCTTTGCAATAAATAAACATAAATACTTGGGTTCTTTTTTTATAGTTTACTATATCACTGAGACTCTTATTATACTGACAAATGACAATTTAAAAACGTTAAGTAAATATATTCAATCATGTCATTATTTGGTAAATCTGTTTACAGGTTTAATAATTAATTTATATTGTATACTAGAATCAACTACGCAAAGCTAAAATGATGGAAAAGGTAAATGGGATTTTATTGTACCTTACACATCATAAACTACCAAAGACGAAAAGCATCAAAATGTTTTCTCAAAATATCACTAAACTCTTATATCATGTTGACGATAGTATGTACTTCAATGTATGCTCTATCCAAGGTTTATGATTTCTGATTTTACGAATGACAAATAGCAACGGCACAGTAAGTTTAATTATAAATCAACGTTTATTTACAAATTTATGAATAATAAGTAATTAATTCTAATGTTATAATTAAAGACATAAATAAACAAATAAAATAAATAAATTATAATTCCATCGACTTTCTTCAATAACATATCATAGGTACGGTTTTTAAAAAACCTAATCATACCTTATATTTCAATTTGATATAATGAATGTATTGAGGAAATTATACTAAATTCAACATCAACTCATGAAACATCTAATGTCATTTCCAGATTCAATAAATCTATACCGTAAACTTATAATAATATAATAAATGATATTATATCTGTAGGATTTAGCTATAATGCAATCATTAAATAAAGTGAAAATTTAAACTTACATTCAGGTAAATAATAATCAACCAACAGTTAATTATTATGAGGTAACTTGAATAGAATGTCCTGCTACAATTTAATAATCTAACTTATAAATTATACTTACAAATGGAAGAAGATGATTTAGCAGAATAACTAAAATACTTTGCCCAACTTATATCTATGAAGTAAAACCATATTCCTGTGGATGCATTCATCTACACATAGGAATTAAATAACACCAAACGCTTTGTGGATTTATACACCATCATAAAGCAATAAGTATAATTACACAATTCTGCGGATTAACCACCAGCACAGGAATGAGTGTAAAATACAAAAATGGCAATTAAGTAATCTGCGGATTAACCACCGGCACAGATTAATGCCCTTTAACATTATAAAACAACATTACTATTTACTTCACATTAAAGTGCAAAATCATCCTCCTCAATTATTCTGACCATTCAGAAAACACTAACATTTTAGCAAATGTGGGTTCTTGCATAATAAAATGTTACGCTAATCAGGACAACTAATGTACTAACTTATTTTGCTTAAGATAAAACATATGTAATATAATATAAGTAATATTAGTATAGGAATAGAAATCTGGAAAGACTCACAAAATATCTCATAAAAATTGATACATCTCATAAATTCATTTAGTACTTTTCAAGCTTTTTCGCAAGCGCTATTCTCTTGAATAAGTATTTTATTCAACCCCTATTAATTTAAACTTAATAAAATATAACTTATGAACTTCACATGCAAATTCATCTAACGATAAAATTAAAGTAATGCATTATTCATCAAATACATAAAATCTAACAGGTGTGTGTATGATATAAATTAAATGTATAGCATATTATAGTTCAATACATGAATTCTCGCAGGTGTGTGTATCACAAATTAAATTGTATAGCATTTTATAACTACAAATATGATCCGTGAAATCCATGTACGATGTGTCGAACAATAAATATACGAAGTAATAGCTACAATTATAGTTGAATTCCATACATGTAATTTTATCCATTTGTATTAGTTATTATAAGCACTATTAGATTAACGATTTTACGTGGCTCACCAAACATAAAACAATTCCAAAACATGACACGCAGAGTATAAATGAAAATGTTTTTTCATAAGTTATTAATTTCTACATTTCTCTATTAAAACTGTTCCAAGTTTATCACATCCATGCTAATATTTATTTATCCACGCTTAAATCTAGGAATACTAATTATAGCAATTAATTTAATCATTCCAAATTGACGATAAAATTAGAAAATAGCTTTGATTAATTATTTGAAGACTGTTTTTATTATCCAAATGGTAAACAAATTAACTAGCAAATATATTACTGGCATTGCAAAGTTAAATATCAATCAATATTATATTTTTTTTATTAAAATTATAAGCGGAAATATTAAACTATGTTAATAACTTTAACATTTTACTTTAATTTAAACTTCTTCTTTTTTAAAAAGCAAATTTTCATATTTATAAAACTTCTGTAATTAAAATACCTATTTAATTTTTCCAAATTGTAGAATAATAAATATTTTAAAACATACCAAAATCTTGCAATTATTTCTGCTTTTAAACTGGAAAGCTCCGACATATTTCAAATGTAATATTGGAAAATTATTATTGGCGATTTGATCCACCTGGCTAGCCGACTTGAACAGACTTTTAAATTTAGCAATTCATCTTATTATTAAATACCACTATGTTATTTTTACGTTTATAGAAAACTTTGTGGTAATCCGTTTACTTGTTAACTATTTTAAAATAAGCTTATCATATTTACACCATTTGCCTTTTACCATTTTCTTTTCTTTCTCCCTCCAAAAGCAACACTATCAGACGATCTTTTTTTTAATTCGCGCTCCTTTCTTTTTTACATTGAAACGCATACGTAATTACTGTATTTATTTTTTAATAATTAAATTTAGTTGAACAAATGGTTTTTTTTTAATTCAATGGAAATAATTTTTAAGACCATTTTAAACAAATAAAAATTATTATTATTTTTAATAATATTTTACCAAATTTAATGTGTTGTCAAAATTTTTAAAAAGTTAAACATTTTGATATGAATTAGTATATGGAAAGAAGCAATTTAAATTTATTAAAATAATATAGACAACAAGTAAGGCAAAATATTACCCATTCTCTCTAATAAATTATTTTGAATATGAGAGAGTAATCTGTTCAAAGTGCAAATCAAGCCAATCAAATCACCAAAAGAAGACAGAGAAATTTTTATACCAGTTACATCAATTATTATATTTTATACTAAAATATATGGTTACAATATATATATTTAAATTTCTAAAAAGGATATCTCAATTTCTTTCATCAAATCAAACATTCTGAACTATTTTACAACAAAATTTTATTATCTTTTTATCTTTAAGTAAATTGAATTATTTCCCAAACTTTAGAAAAACAATGGCTTCTTTATACTAATTATATACTACTTGAAAGAAATGTGAAAAATACATTTTGCATAGCAGCAAAATTTTGATATTAGATTATAAATTAATGTTTTACAGCATTTTAATAAAAGAAATCTTTTCAAAATTGTATTTACTTCAAACATGTTTTAAAACAGATGCTAATTAAAATTTAAATGTTTTAATAAGTGAGATATATGCGATATATTACACACAAATAAAATGATAGAGCTTAATGTTAACAAGTAAATGAATGAAATACAATAAATAAATAATTGGCTAAGTACCTTTGAAGGAATACCTTCATTATCAAAGCCGTCTGCAAAGTGAAATTGCGTAACATGTATCTCTTTTGCTCATTGAATTATAGTCAAAGTTAATAAAATAGGCCTCTTTGACTGTAATTCGATGATCAAAAGAGATACATGTTATGCAATTTCCAAAAAATGACAAACATAATTTGCATACCCTTTGCATTTCTCATAGCAAGTTTTACTCCACAATTTCACTTCGCACACAACTTCGATAATAAAGGTATTCCTTCGAAAGCACTTAGCTAAATATAGCCAATTATTTATTTAATTTATTATTGTATTTCATTCATTTACTTGTTAACTTTATGCTCTATCATTTTATTTGTGTGTAATATACCACATATATCTCATTTATTACAAATATAGACCCAAAGCGATTATTTAAATGTTTTAATGAAACATTTAATTCAAAATATAATTGGAAATGAAAATTATTTGACATAAAGATATTAAATATTGATTCTGCCCATTATTTCAAAACACTTTTCCTCTAGCCTTTCCATCCCTTCAAATTATTCATAGATTTTCATTGTCTTCAGATCATCAATCAAATTTTATAAAACTTTCCCTTATTGTCCATAGATTTTTTCATAATTTCTGTCTTTAAGAATAAGCCAACCAATTCTTCATTAAAAAAAAATATCATGGAAAGGTTTAGAACACTTTTCTCATTAATGATGATTTCATATTATAATTTTGTTTTATAATCAGAGCAGCAAAACTGACCTGACCAATTCAGATTAATTCTAGACCATTACACTCCAGCTAAGAATAGATTTATGAATCAATTGTTAAGTGACTATGATCTATTACTCTGAAAAAAAAAAAAACCTAAGCTTGCATAAAAAATCTATTACCTGCTATCAAATCATTCAAGTATTCATTGAAATGAACTATCAATCATCAAGGATAGGAATTCCTGCTTCCTTTTGAAATGACATTTATATTGTAAAGAGGAAGCTGCTGGCATTGAATTATTTAGAAAATAATTTAACTATTTGTTTGCAAAAATAAGTTTTTACTGTGATAACTATAATAAATTTATAATTATTTTATTTATTAATTATAACATGCCAATACATCTGTAAATAATTGAAATAAATAGATTATAATATAATCACAATGCTGTAAATAACATTAATTTCACATTTGTATTTTGTTTGCAACTCTCATTTCAGAAAGAGAAGAAATAAATACAATATGCTGCTCTCCTTCTCTCTCTCTCTCTCTCTGAAGAAATGAAAATACATTCATAAATTCTTCCACTGATCTCCAAAGATTTATAAAGTGCATTGTTCTGAATGTGTTGCAAAATCAAAATATATTCTTTATTAAAGTTTGCAGATGCTAAAAAAAAAAAGTCTTATAGTAAAGCTGCTATGTGCAATATGTCAATATACATTTCAATTACATACTACCACCTAAAAAAGTAAATAAACAAATATATGTATAAACAAAATGTAAAAACATTAAAATTCATAAATTTAACAATACAGCGACAACTATTTTTTTACATCGGAGTACAGTACCGATCAAATTTATTAATTTTTTCGGGTTATGTTGAAAGCATATACATTTTACTCTTCACTTCTTTTATTCTTTCTGAATTTTGATGTGGTGCAGTATTTCATGTAATAAAATGTTTTCTAAGTGTAAAATTAAGTTTTATTAAATTTAAGAAAATTCATAAATTATTTTTATTAAGCAATAAAATGAAAATTGATTTAGTAGTGGCAGGAAAAAAAGAACAGTAAATCATTCTTGTATTGCATTAGAAAGCTTAAAGCTTGACTAGCTTAACAGAAAATCTGCTATGCATAATATGGTGATTGTAAATATTCCTAATTCAACATGGATTTAAAACATCAAACCAAAAGAAAAGCCATAATCTGGTTAGTTTCTATAAAGAACAAAAAGTTATGGAAGAAAAAGAAACATGTTTAATTGTAATGAAAATCTGATACTTAGCTATTTATACGTGCATTCCCTCAATTTATTATTAATAACAATTACATTTTAATTTTGTTTATATTATAATCTTAATTTATAAATGCATATTATACATATAATCAAGCATGTGTTATATATATGTGCATATTGAAAAATACTGTACACTTGCAGTCCAGTAAACAATACATATTCTATTATAATTAAAACTTATCAACAAAATATAAGTTATTATATGCAATGTATGATGAATACTATGGGTTTGGAACAAAATTTACTGGACATCATGCAAAACATATTTTAATATGTGTTAACCAAGTTTATTTAAAAACTAATTGAAATAATATGAAGAATGACAATATAAGTCATAACTACATTTAATATATTATTTTTGTGCTTACATGCCAAAGCAAAGCAATGTCTCAATATTAAACGAATAATCATATAAATAGGAATTAGATTTTAATCTTCAATGTATTTAGGTTAAGAGAATATTCATAGGAAAAAATATCTCTAAGATTCATTAAAGGCTATAGCTTTTAATTATAAAGATGTAAAATTTTCTATTACATATCAGAAATATTCACATATTTGTGAAGTGGAAATAATAGTATTTTCTGTTTTACAAATAGTTGGATGTTTCTTGAAATGAAGAAAAAACCACTATGTTTCATGTCATTAATAAAATAGATATTCCATATTTTGTCATGAGAGTATTTAAAAAAAAAGTAAAATTATATAATTGACATGCAATCATCACCAAATAAAGATTCAAGTAAAGTAAATTTTAGCAATGCATAACATTAATCAAAAAATTGTAATGACTAAATAAAATGATAAGTTTAGATTATTTTTTTATAAATGAAATGAGATTACCATAAAGTCAGCAAGAAGAATGTTGTCAAATAACTGCCTTTTAGTCATATAAAGATGATGACATATCATGATATAATACGCTGGTAAATATATCTGGTGAAGAAAGATGTAATTTTCCTTCATGATCTTAACCAACATCTTATTCTATAAAATCCAGGAAAGGATTTTAGATCTTTATTCCTAATAGTTTTATAGTATGTTTTAAGGATCAAAATGATCTGTCAATGTTTGCTACCTTGCATCATCTGAACAGTGTGGTAGATGTAGATATTCATGTATAACACAATGCTTCACTCATGATAGCAACTGTGCATCTTTATTATTGTAAATGGAGTGTTTATTGAATGTCTTTTCACTATTTCATATTGATTGATCAAATGTATGATATTTAATTCATGAGAAACTACATCATCCTTCTAATTTTTATTATAAATAAACAATTGGTATATTTGAGTCTTACTGGAGAAATGAATATCAAAATTGCTAATATAACTTGAATGTAAGTTTACATTGTGAATTAGATTACAAATTAAGTAAAAGAAATCTAGTCTATTAATATCCACAAAAAAAATAAACATAACAAAAGTGGGGGGGGGGGATCTTTTTTTTTTTGTATAAATTTTCTTGATTATTTAATAATATTACAATGTTCATTATTAAAAGTGTTATTTAAATAATTTTTCTCAGGTGAATTTATTGACCAAAAAAAATAAAATAAATCCTAATCTTCATGATTTATGTAACAGGCTGATAAAAAGTAATTGTATGATAAATTCATAGAGTAGGTAGGTATTGAAGCTAGAGTTAGATAAGAAAAACCACTAATGTAAATAGGTAAGAATGTTTGTTATATTTGATATTTTATTGATAAAAGACATGTTAGATAAATAGAAATAATCAACAAATGATTACAGAATATGATTATTCTTATTCTGTGGTTGAATTTTGGCATCCAACATAAAATATTAAAAATTTCCTCCAGTGCTCAAAGTTAAAACAATCACTTGATTATTAGGAAATCCAATATTAAACTAGTAACGGAAAGCACTAGTTAAATAAAAGATATCAATTGTACCTTGTCCAGCATTTTTCTCCCTAGCAAATGAATTAGTTCATATTTCATAAAGTCTATAAAACAATACTAACAAATTAGTACATTTTGAAGTATTAGTTCTGTAAGATAAAGCTCTTACTCAGCAGATATTATATGAAATAATTCTATTATTTAGAAAAGTAAATTGGAATCTTGGATGCTTCTTATCAACTAGTTCAGTGAAAACTAAATTAAACTTTTAATATTAGAGACACATAAAAAAAAAGTCACTAAAATTGCAATGTCTAAGTTATTAAAATAATCTATTTCACCAATTGTGTTGAATTAATGGATACATAACAGTATATTTGCTGCAAAAGAAGCTACAAAAAACAAAAAAAAACCACCGATAAAGATGTCATATAAACAGACTAAAAAAATCATCGCGTGAAATATATGAATGTTTACATCTCACAGATTGTTTTGTAGTCATTAAAATACCCAACTTTAATTCTTTATGACTGAAGATTTTTTCTTTGGAGTAAGTGATAATAATGACCAATTCTATATGTTCATATTAAAAACTAGCTAAACACATAATTATTATTTAAGATTATGTTTGTTGATGTATTACTTACATTTAATATGCTAATAGATTTAGAAAAAGAAGAGTATATGAAATGCTAAAAGAGTTCCTTCTATTGTACACTACTGTAATTCTTACTAATTACAGAGTACTATATACAAAAATCGATTGTTTAATAGATTATATTACTTAATAAAATATAAATTTAAAGCAATCAAATTGTTTTATGACCAACTTTTACAACATTCAGTTTCTGCAATGGAGGACACTTTTCCCCCAAAAAGTATAAATTGTATCCTTTTAATTGGTTAATTATGCTGATTATTTAAATACTATATTATAATCCAAAATTTTAAATTTCAGAAATATAACTTACACAAATAATTTAATATAAGAGATTTAAAAAGAGAATACACATCTTTTATTTGTAATTATTTTTATTTTAACAGTTATGTAATTTTAATATAAGTGATTTTTATCAATGCAAAACAAAATACTTGTATAAATATGTTAGATTAAAAAAAAAGTTACAATAGAAATTCAATATTAGTATTTTTATTATAGTGATCCTTTAAAAGATGAGTGTTATTTTCTATACTAAATTCTGATAAATAAATAAAAGTAAAATCATTTATTTTCTATAAAATAATGTTTTTAAAGATTGTAATGATATTTTAGGAATAAATATTATTAAAATATCTTAGCTTAAATTAATTTAAAAGATAATGTATTGTAAATTTTAATTTTATCGGTTTTAAAATATTTATTGATTTTATTATTAAATTCTAGACAGCAAATTATTTAAAAAACTTAGTTAATTTTCAGTTCATTGACCAATGAAATGTAAGTGATTGGGTTTTTTTACCTCATGTTGTCTAGATGTATAAAAGGAAAAAAGCAGAACTAATGAGGAGATAAAAAAAAAAAAATAAGAAAGGAGAAAGTGAATCATTGTTTCACATAAAAGTTTGTAAAATTATAAAATTTAATATCTTTTATTTTTGTAAATAGTAAAAATAAGTAAATTAATCATACTGAAAGGAATAGAATATTTTTAATAGTTTAAAAATGATAAAGTTAAACTAAGTTTCTTTGTTTGCGATACAATTACAGACTGAAAATTCAATTCACACTTAAAAATGCTATTGAAGAATAAGTGCAAGCATATATTATTATTATTAATGAGTAGAGAAACCAGGAAAAATAAGGATCATCAATTTCAATTAATTAAAAGGTGTAAATACTATTACATAAGGTAATATGTTTTGTTTGTCTCTACTTTGTTGATTGATTTAAGTAATAACTTATATAAAATAATTAAATTAGTTTACTGAACTTTAAAAGTTTATTAATGGAAATGAGAGGTCAAATGAAAATAGTTATCTTTTATATTAAGTAACTTGTATTATTCAAATTAACTTTATAAAATTATAAAGAAGAGACATTTGTTGTATATTTAATAATTAAGGAATATTAAGTGAATGAATATGATAATAAATATGTACTATTGATTAATAAAAGCTTATTTCAAGAAAGAACACTTTGTTAGCAAATAAGATTATCTTATAGTATAAAATACTACAAGGATAAAAATTTAACAAGAAAAGCTATTAATTTTGATTATGACAAGTTTTGATAAAATAGTATATTGCCAAATAATAAAGTTACAGGAATTTAATGTTTATTTCAGAATGAAATAATTATTAAGTAAAATATAATGAAGAGAAAAAGTGGAAGAATGATCTATCAATTAATATTATGTATAGTAAAGTTTAATAGTAGAGAGATTATTATTCAAATGTATATTGAATTAGTTATTCAACTATAATTTTATTAAACTTCTATGATAGTGATTCATATTTAATATTAGAACATACCCAGATCTGAAAGCTTAAACAAAGATACATCAAATTTTTTAATGAGTTTTATCAATTTATTGTTATTAGTGATTTTTAATGTTTTACACAGGATCCTAGAAGTTGCACAAGTGGAGAAATAAAATTAGTTAATCGTGAGGTGTGAAGTGTCATGCTGAAGACTATAATGATGCAGAGAGGAGGAAGAAAAAAGAAATTTTTTTTTCTTTAGTTCTTATTAATATTAATGTGAATGTAATATTAGATATTAAGCTTAGTGATAAAGTAATAATATGAGATGTATTGGATTTGGATATTATGATATGTACATATATTTTATATGTTTAATGTATTTTTTAAAAAATGATGATAATAATATGCTTAGAAAGTTAATACGACATATGTTAGTGTTGAAAAAAAGAGAATATGGGTAAGACAATATTTAATTATATTATAAGGTAAAATTATTTAAATTAATTTAGTAATATTTTAATATAAAATATATTTAATAAGTAAATTGGTTTTATAATGACGAATCAAGAAATGGGATTCATGGAAATAAAAATATCTATGCTATCTGAACTCATATGAAAATATTAAGAGATGCAAGAGAATGAATGGTAAAAGTAATAAAATAGTTATATCAAATTTGCATGATAAAAAGTATTATGTTGACCTTTGTCATAAGACATGATTTGTTTTGTAATATAACTGTTAATACTATAGAAGAATACTTGAGGGAAAAATGAGATTGTAATATTAAATGTGTAGATTATGGTCGTTAATGCTAAAAATATTCAGCATAGTAAGATAAATTATAATTCCATAATAGGATGAAATACCTTCTCAAAGAAGTGATTAAAATATTATAATGGGATTGGTCTATGTGGTACCCATATATGTACTTTACTATGAGGAGATGAGAGGAATTTCCATAAGACATGGATGCTATTTTCCTTAAGAGGCTTAATAGAGAAGCTTGGATTCTGGGGTAGAATCATTAATAGAAAAATTACTACTTGCCAAATTATAGCATTCCATTAAGAAAGAAGATATCCATTCCTATATATAGAGACAATAATTTATTAAAAATCAGTTTCTTATCTATAGACTAATTATTCTTTAGAAATATTATAGTTTCCTTCCTAGTAGTAGAAGATTGGTTTTAAAAGAGCAAGAATAAATGCAAAACAAATATTTTAGTATTTAAGTAAAATAAGACTGATTCAATGCTAAAAGATAAAATATGAGATCAAAAATAAGAATGAAAAAATGGATGAAAAGAATGAAAAAGACGAATGATCGTTTATTAGTAAGGAATCTTGATTCAGTTAATTATTTCAATATCATATCAATATTATATTGAAAATTATAATAACATAAACCAAAATTTTTATATGTAAATTTTATGAATAGATTTTATGCAGATTTACGTCATGAAAGGTAATAAAGTATTGTATCTTTATGTGAATATTGCAAAAGGGAATGTATTATATCATTAGATGAAAGAGCATTAAAAGTTGAACCTATAAGAACTCATGGATAATAAAATGAAGTATCAACATGAAAGAAAGTATACATGTTGATAATAGTGAATTTGATATTTGAGGAATAAAATAATTATATAATAGAAATGTTAAAGTGAAAAGAATGTTTATGCAATTTAATTATTTTTCAATGTAAGTAATTGTACATATATTTTAATTATTTCATATGTATTTTAAAGTTTAATTATGTTATTTAATATTTGATAAGTTGTTATCTATTGTTAAAATAAAGTTATTTTAATATAAATCTTAGACTGGAGGTTTTATTTCTATTCATTAATTATTTTTATCACAAAGCCATATCAGAGCACATAAACTACATAAAATGATTACAATCAAAAATATAATTATTGGATAATTTATGTATAAGATGTTATAAAGAAGAACTTGAAAAATTAATAATTCATTACTTGAAAATATAATTGTTTAAGAATTAAAGAGTAAAATTGCTAATCAAATTAAGATAGTGAAATGAGTGAAAAGGAAGGATATTATAGTTGTACTGTAAAGCTCTTGATTATAGTAAAATTATTATGTTTTACAATTAATATTCATATAATAAAGATATTAGATATCTAAGTTCAATTAAATTATTTAATTGGAAGGAAGGTAGAAAATTGTAAATGTTAATCTTACTGTATTAGGATTATTAATTATATTAATTTTAAGAAGAGAATTTAATTCATGTTTATAATGAATATTAGGTGTGATTATTATTGAGATGATTGGATCTTAGTAAAATCCCTATTATCCAATTATCTTACTTTTAATAACTGTATATAAGAGAATAATTATTATCCTTGAGATACCCATAAGGTCGCAGTAATTATTATTAAGGTCTTTTAGTTTGCATTTAATTTCACTATTTTTTTTAATATAATTTATTAAATAAATAAAGAGTAGAATAATCATTATCCTAATAATTATACTAGGTTAGTAGGTGGAAAATTTCTACAATAGTAATATACCTCTCAATGTTAAAACCATCATATTGTGACTGTCTCTTAAGTCTACCTTATGTTTTTATGTATTATACGTTTCTAGTTAATTATTGAGTCTCATAAAGTGGCGTTTTTATGTTATATACTTTGATGTTGAGCTGAACTAAGGATAGGATTGGAATGGAAGAGGTTACGATATATATATTCTTTATTCATTTATTTATATAGGTTAAAATATATTTATACAAATCATTCTTCTACAAAGCTTTAGTTGAGCTTGTAGATAAATAAAAAAAATTTGTACCAGTTTATATATTTACATTTTCTTTGATTTTAAATATAATGCCAAGCAAGCATGCTAATATTAACAAATTATATTTCAATAATATATTATACATAATAAAAATATTGATTGCATTATATTATATACTTATTATATATATATATTGCTATATGTTAAATTACTGTTTTCTCCCTTTGTAAATTTCTCTATAATGTTGCAATTTTTTTAATTCAATAGGTAAATTATTAAACCATTTAGAAACAATGATTTTTTAAATTCTAATTCTATATTTATTAAAATATTTTCAAACTATCCTATGTTTTTCTTAAAACATATTTCAAGTTATTTTATATAAATTTTTTTTTGAAAGTATAGGTAACTCTCCTTCAGCACAGTATTCTATAACAGTTTCGATCTAACATGATGAGATAAATTGTGTAAATCCTCATATAATATGCCACCTACAACATTGTTTCACTCTAACACAATCAGAAATCCTCATATAACATTGTATCTCTACTATTTAATGTATGTATTGGGCCAGTAAATCATATAATCTGTACGCAGAGCATGCAAATAAATCAATGTTCTTTAGCATTACTTAATACATCATCTATTGAATATTATTGTGACACTTTATTCCATAATCTTTAATTACACCCATTTCCATAGTAATTCCTTATTCAAAGTCAAATCTATTCATTCATTCACTTTATGAAAGTTATTTTTCAACAGACTGTTGTTCCATGCTGTTAAAATTAGAATACAAAATATATTCAAATTATGTTTAAATAAAGTTGATACTCCTTCCTATTCATCTATTTTACATACAATATTTGAATACATTTTAAATAAATTAAATATTTTAAAACATTGTTTTCCTTGGTATACATATAATTTAATATTATTTAATCATACCATATATAAATACCCATACACACATATCTTAACAATAGTTTGTCCTATATGTTGATGTTTAAAGGTTATTTTGAAACTATATGCTATAAATAAAACTTAAACTTATCAATATATACTTTATTTTACTATTGCTATCACATAAAACTATTTATATACTTTTATTAATATATTAGTGAAATAATATATATGTCATTAGTTTTATCGTATTGTCCTTAGAATAAGAATGGCCCATATTATTTTTAATGATTTTGCAGAGATAAAGTTGAAACCAAGTTAATGATTTTTATTCTTTTTGTAGATAAGATTACCAGGTTTAAACTCAATTCCCACTACTACAGTATGTACTGCATTTAGAAATCTAAATTACACAATACATATGCATACATATATGCAAAAATAAAATACAATTGGGAGAATACCTGACTTTTATCATCACATCTTTGAATACATATAATTGGGCAACTACCCAAATTTTATTTTATCAAGACTCTCTCTTGAATTAAGTGCACATTATTGTATATTTTATTTCAAGTATTCAATTCATGAATCACAGAAATTATTTTAAGAAATTCTAGTGTTTGTGGTTTTGGAAGGACTTATTTTAAGCTTTTTAGGATATATGTTAATAGTAACCTTTTATTTTAAGACTGATTTTTGGAAAATTAAATTTCACTCCCAAATTATGTCTGATAAAATAATGTTTAAGAGAAAATTTATTTCTCTGGATGTTAAAATACAAATTTTGGATCATCTTATAAAAGTAGAAAAAACATTAACATTGCAAAAAACTCCAAATTTAAATGAAGCAAGTCTGAACCACATGCTTCGATAACTGCAAAATACCCCATGCACCAATAATTGACAAAATACAAAAGGCACTTAGCATTTGGATTGATGATAGCTACCAAGAAAAAAAAAGGAGTCCATTGGATGGCAATATCATTAAACAAAAAGTTTACAGACCTTAAAGAAAACAGAAAATCTTCTGTCAGTCCAGATTTTGCAGCAAGTAAAAATTGAATTGAAAATTCCCATGCATTTAATGGCATAAATAAAAACACTTTTTGATATATTCAAAAGCTTGGGTAACTGGAGATTTATTTAGAGAATGGTTTTTAAATTATTTTGTGCTAGAGGTTGAAAATTATTAAAAGAATTTGGACATCAAGGTGCTGTTACTGATTAGATAATGCTCCAGGTCACCCATAAGATTTGAATCATCACAATGTCCAAATGTGTTTTTATTACTAAGCATTACTTCATTGCATCACTAATTGGATCAAAATACTATTTATATCTTTAAAACTTATTATATCAGAAAATCATTACAATGAATTTTAATCATAAAGGAATTGAGATCAATTAGTGTAATAGAAGCTTGAAAGCAATTTTCAATTAAGCATTATCATGGAAAAAACTAAAAACATCAATGTTAAATGCATGTTGGAAAAAGATTTGGCCATTTCCAATTGAAATAGAAAATGGCTTGAGTTAGAAGAAAGTGAAATTAGTTTCCTATTATAACTTGCTAGATCAATTGTAAGTGATGGTTATGAGGGTATGGTTATTCAAGTTTTATTGATGAAAGAAATTGGTGAAGCAATTTGCTGAAGATGGCATTAGAAGTTGTAAATAAAATCGATTCTGAAGAGAACAGCAGTGATGAAGATTGTAAAGTTAATAAATTAACATTAAAAAAATTACAGGAAGACCTAAACTTAGCAAAAAATCTAGAATCATTTTTCTTGAATGCAGATCCAGCCACTGAAATTCAAAAGAAAGTTGCAAAATTGCCTACCACCATGCCTGGAAATCTACAATGACTTTGCAAGGATCAGTAAACAAACCAAAATTAGATTTTTTTAAGAACACTGATACAGATGATGAAAAGGATTGAATGAGTAAAGATATCATTCGAGTGAAAAAAGTATTTGTTTGTACCGTGCAGTAATGGGGAAGAAAATTATTAAATTAAGGTTATTAAAATAGTTTCTTTTCTTTTCATTTTGTGTTATATATGCTAATATTTTAATAAAAATGAAGTTGCTTGTATTTTTTTTTTTTTTCTATAATTGTATATTCAAGTTCTCTTGAATACTAAAATATTATTTTTGTAGTCATTTTTTCTTCCTTTTTTATGTATATTTTTCTTTTATTAAATCAATTGTTTTTTTACAGTACTGCTAATCTATTAATATTAGATAAGTTTGCAAAACTGAAAATAGTTTTCCCATATCTCAATACAGATTCACATAGATCTATACATTACAATAAGAATTTTTAAAGAAAAAATATTTTTGATTTTGTAAAATACCGCCTTATTAGAATGTTTCCAAGACATTTTTTCATCTATTATCATTCCAAGATATTTAATATATTTTACTTCTTTTATATATTCATTATCATTACATATATTATTATATATACAACCAAGTTAATGTAAACCTATATCAATATTTTTATATTTCATGCGAGGTGAACATATTTGTTTTTTCTCTATTTCTATAAATTTTTTTGTCAGAGCACTACAAAATAATTTTATTAAAGCCTTCTTGACATTTTCTATTGCATTTTATTTACATTCATATCTTCTGCTTATTAATTCAATATTAATATTTCCTAAGTCATTTATAAAAATTAAAATCTACAATGCAATAAGTATGAAACCATGAGGAACTGTATATAATTTTTTTTTGCATATTACACAATGCATTTGAAATATTATTTAAATAATTTTTGAAAAAACTGAACATTTTCCCTCTAATTTTATAATTTTCTAAATTGTGAATCAATTTTTTATATTCGATGTCAAAAGCTTTATAAAAATCTAAAAAAATGAGTTATATATTTTTATCATTTAATGTCAATAATCTTTCTACCATGAATTTATTTTTAATTATTTCATATTTTTCTATTATTTTAGCAATTGAAGGAATATACTGCTATAATTATCAAAATTATTTTTATTTTCAAACTAAAAAAACTGGTCTCATTATAAATGATTTTAGTAATAATGTAGGCAATTCACTATGAATATCAGTATTATTTTTTTTCTGATTTTATCTATTCCTGGGCTTATATTAATTTTACAATTTTTTATTACTTTATATAAATCTTCATTTAAATTTGGTATAAATATTAAATGATGTTCACTATTATACTTTTCTTTAAATATTAATACATTTTTTTTTTTCTACAAATATATTAAAAAGATCTGCTAGAAGAAAACTTATTTATGTTGGTTTTTTAAAAAAAATCTTTATAATAAATCAATCAATACTAGTATATTGCAAATATTGATATTTAAGATGTAATTAAAGGAAATCTGAACACAGATTTTTAAGCTTCCTTCAGCTATCCTCTCCATCTTATATAACCAGTTCACACGATCACACATGTGAATAAGATAAATGATCTCCATTATATATATTTCATGCTGAACGCTGCAGCACTTATAAGTTGGTCAAGATCATCATCTCCACACACATATATAATCAGTATTCAGTTTATATTAAGATAGCAAATCTTCAAACTTTAATGGTCAACATGGATATGACAATAATATTGGCATTAACAAGGGTTTGAACATTCCATCATCAGATTTTCAATGGTATGGATGGCTGAAGATTAAAATCTTCCATTAAAGTTTGAAGATTTTCTATCTTAATATAAAATGAACACTGATTATATACATGTGTGTGGGAGATGATCTGAACTGACGAGTGCTGATTCAGCATGAAATACATATATTGGAAACCATTTATCTTATTCACATGTGTGTGGTCATGTGTATTGATTATATAAGATGGAAAGGATAGCTAAAGGAAGCTTAAAAGTCTGTGTTCAAATCCCCCTTATTTAATCTTTATAATTAATAGAATTGGAGTTCCGTAGTAATATTTCATTTTTTCCAAGTTTTTTTTTAAAATGTCACCTTTATTTTAAATAAATTTTTTATTATAAAACAATCATTTCTTTGCTTTTATTTTAGAATTTTTTCTTAAAGCCTATAAATTGTGATTTAATATTATTTCCATTTTTTTAAAATCATTAAAAAAAAACACTAGATCATTTTCCATTATATTTATTTACACATGTTAAAACAGCAACAAATTTTTTTCTACCAAGATTAAGCTCTAGTAATGAATAGATCCTAGAAGGTTGTTCATTCTATTCAGTTATTAAAAAAATCAAAGACATATATATACTAATCTGGATTCAGATCTGTATGATTGTACAAGCAAATTAGTGTGGATTTAAAACACAGCTTTGTAGTTAATCAAAAAATTGTAAAAGATGAATGCTGAAGGGGTGCATTAGATCCACAAAGATCCAGGTGCATTGTTCTCAGATTTAAGGCTCATCACTGATGAAAGCCAAGGGCTAAAAACTTGTCGAGGGATAATGAATGGGAAGGCAATGAATAGGGATTATGATGCACAATCTTCTAGCATCTAGATTGCTGGAGCTTACACTATGTGGAAAATTTTTTACTAATTTTTTTCTTGCATTAATTGTAATATTTTTTTATTTATTCAATTTACACTGTAATTTTTATATTAATCACAATGATTTTCTGTGTATATTTTTGAATATTTCTACAAACTTCTCATAGTGTACTAATTTTTTTTTTACTTCAGTCAGTTTCTTGTAGAAATTTTCTAATTAGTTTATTATTATACAATATCAATTTATTTTATTATTTCTGACATGATTTTATTATGTTGCGTTTTGAATAATATAAACATAAAATAATAAGCAATCTTTTCTTTAAACAACAGAAGTAAAAATATTTTATATTAGGCTTGTATTAATATATGAAAAAAAACCTATTATTTTCTTGTCTTGTGAATGTTTTAGATACATATATCATAAGTACATAATGCATCTATATAATCTTCAACAGTTTTAGAAGTTTTACATAAATCAATATTCATATCACCAATTAATATTAATTCATTGTTAATTTGTCTAAAACATTAATTCATCTATAAACATTTTATAATCATTATCTAATGGTCTATATATTGCTAGTAACAAAACTTTTTCATTCAAAATATATATGGCCATAAATACATGTTGTTGTAGTGGAAAATAGTTTTTGAAAATTTAGTCACACATTTACCTATGGAAAGATACGGACTATACATAGATTTCAAGATTAAAAAAAACCTAATTTTTATTTGCTATTTAATTTTCTTCCTGTAGGCATTTTACATTATTCTAATTATCTTATGTTCTTAATAAATTATTATTACTGTTTAGATTTATTCAACAACATTTACAATTCAATTCAGTATGAAGGTACCTCTGAAATTACTAATGCTTCTTTGATACATAGCTTTCTTTCTTTACATCACTCAAAAGTTTTTTCTCTTATATTTATCTCAAACATGGTCTTTTTCTAAACCTCATAAAAACTATTGAAATCTAGCTTACCTTTCTATTATCATGGACAACTGCATGCCCATAGATTTATCATTCATATATACATAAGTGTCAGATCTTGAATTCAAGTCACTAAATGAGTCACAGTATATCAATAGTAAAATTTCGTTACGATAAACAATGAATAATCAACACTCAGTACCTGATCAAGAGTATTTCTAGCTGCCATGTATGGTCTCAAAGATTAGATAATGTTTCCAAGACAAAGTCTTTTTATATCCTTTCTGTGCCTTTTTTTTTATATCTTAGTCTATTATGAACCTCTCATGCTGCTATCATTTCTCAGCACTAAATGGGATTGGGTATACCATCACATTTTTATCTCCAACATCAAGAAAATAGCAATCAGAGCAAGTTTAGTAGACTTGAGATATTATTTTGAAGAAAACAGAGTGACTGAGTTTCTTAGAACTAAATTTGGGATAGAAGATGGACATTGCAAATGAATGCATACTAAATAAGTTCTGAACAGGAAGAATTCTCCTATTTCCCATGATGAATGAAACTAGTAGAAATAGTTTAAATAGCTGATCATAAAATACAGTTGAACTGCCATTGCCATTTTAATCAGAAAAATAAGGTCTATTATCAGTAATAACAATGGAGGCAAAATAGGAAATCGAGGTTATGAAAAAGGTATTTTTTACTTCTAAATATAAGTAGATTTGGAGAATTTCACCTGAATTGGACTCAAGACTTGAAAGTGAGATAGTATTTGTAGTTAAGATTTAAGTTTATTATAGCTATTTTTTTTTTTTTTTTGTGAAATTCATTTTGCAGAGAACGAAAGCTCAAATGAATAGAATATATTCTGTTATTAAGTTACCTATACATTTTATCTGATTTGTTCATAGCCATCATACACTTATTGAATCACTTGCTACTCTTTTGTCCATCCTTTTCTGTTACCATATCAATATAGGCTTCCTGCAATACCCCACTTCACATTCTAATAATGCAATCATATAAACAGTCATGTCTTTTGCTTAAAAAGGAAATAGCTTTTTACATAATAGTCAGACACCCCCCCCCCCCAATATATTGCTTATTAATGTCAGATATATCTGAAATACAAGCTTACATTCAGTACATACCATAGTAATTATCAGTGACTTGTAATCAAGGAGCCATTGTAATTCCAGAAGAACACAGGGGGAGGGGTGAGAGAAATAAAGATTAAAAAAATATAGGGAAAAAAAAATCAAAATTGTTGTGCATAATGAAAAAATGGTCATATAAACACACAATCTACTGGTAACAGAAATCTATACTAATCACAACTGAAGAAAATAAGGTAAAAGAAAATGTAGAAACTCAGAAAAGACAAAAAAAACAACAACATAAAAATGTTGAACTTCCTTCTTCTTTTATAGATATTTTAAAATCAACCGATAAATACTGATGATAATTAGTTCAAGAATAAGGTCTAAAGCTTTGACTGATAAAATATTTTCATCTTTCTAACTATAGAAAATATTATAAATTGGACATTATTTTAAATAATCTATTAAAAAAGAACTGATGGTAAAAAAAAAAATATTAATTTCATTATTTTTATTTGAACAATTCTTAAAATTCTATTTGTTCGATGAAATCAATTTATTCTATAATAAATTATAGTTCTGTATGTATAGACATTTCTTAAATCTATTGCTGGTAACTTGGCAATACAAATCATAATTCTATTAATAAAACACGCATTTAGATGATTAAATTATACTGAAAATTTTAAATCATCATGTTTATAATATATCTGGCAAGACACCAATTGTATAATGGCCATGGGTTTCTTTTTCCAAACTAAAACCTTAAATCTGTACAGAATATCTTATTAATTCAGAAAATAATTTCACTAACTGATCATAATAGTAAAATTTAATTATCGTTTAATTCAGCTTTAACATATTTCAATAATAAAAAGATCAGTTTTTCTTTTTTTAAATAAAATCAGTTACTAGTATTTGTTTTAAGGAATATCATTGACAATCAAAGACCCATAGCAAACTCATGGATGTTTTTTTCTTTTTTTCAATTATTTCACATCATCAACCACCATCAAGGCACTACAGGATGGTTTCTCCAAGTTCAATCCATCTCCGATCTCTAGCCTCTCTTCTCCACATCATCCCTGCACACTTTGTCACTCAACCATCTCAAATGTAGTCTTTTTCTGGGTCTTTTACAATCTCTTGAAATCCAGTTTAAGATTTCAATTGTCCATTTATTATTCTCTTCTAGCAATATGTCCAACCCAACTTGTCTTTTCTTTCCAATGATGTTAATAATGTTTGTTTTCTCTTAACCATGTATTGTTTTCAATCTCGTTATTCCTAACATGCATCCCTCCATATTTCTTTGAGGTGGTCTGAAGTCTGTGTATTGCTCTTCTATTAAGTGTCCAAGTCTCAGATCCATAAGAACTGGTAAAATACATTTATTAAAAACCTTTCTTTTCAAATATAGTTATATTTCCATTTAATATTATTTCTACCCAAAAGCCCTCCAACTAAGTTAAGTTCTACGATTAATTTCATCCATTAAGTTTCCATCTGTAGTAATAATCTGACCAAAGTAATTGTAGTTGTTAGTTTCTCCTAACTTATCATAAAGCTTCATTTTTATCCTTTGAGAAAATTCATTGAACTTTTCTTTAGTCTTTTTAACATTATTTACTTTTAGTTCTACTTTAAACTGATAACTCTTGCAACATTTTCCGAAGCTCTAAAGCATTATTTGCAAAAACAACTACACCATCTGCAAAATCTAAATGACTTAAATAATCTCCATTTATTTTTACTCCTTTAGTTTCCATTTTAATCCACAAATACTTCTTGCAGCATTGCTGCAAAAAGTTTTGGAGTTACTCCATTTTATATCCTTTTCAATGTATACCTTCCTAGTATCATTATGTAATCTAATTGTTGCTGTTGCATTTTTATATTCTTCAGAATATGACAATATCCTGTGTCTATACCTTGATAATTCAATGCTTTGTTCACTGAAGAAATGTTTATAGAATCAAATACCCTTTCATAATCTACAAATCCCAAGCATAATGGCAGTTCATATTCAATGATTCTTTCTATAACTTCTCTCAATACTTGGATATGATCTACTATACTAAAACCACTTTTAAATCAAATTTGTTCTTTTGCTTGGTTGAAATCAACATCTTTGTAGGTGAGTTGTAATTATCATGGTAAAATTTTTGTATAAAACTGATAGAGGTCTGTCATTACTAATTTCTTCTTTGTTATCTTTTAAAAATATTAATAATACCTACTTCCAATCATCTGGTACATCTTTATCATTTAGTATATGACTTCTCCAAAATTCTATTTCTTCATCTGCTTCTTTTAACATATCGATTATAATTCTATTATTAACTGGAGCTTTTCCCTTCTTCATAAAGTTAATTGCACGTCTCACTTCATTTAAAATCCTGGACAATTCAGAAGATATAATAGATGTAAGAGGTATTTGTTCTTTAAATTCTTGCTAGAACACTTTTATCTATTTCATGTCATCTCTCTTTTTAGTAGTTCCATCTTATTTTCTTATTGCGAATGTTTCCTACCAATACCAAAATGTTTTAAACTCTTAAGACTTTTATTCACTTCTATTTTCCTTGCTAGTTTACAATTATATCATTACCAACTCTTTTTCACACCATTTTACAAAATTCAAAATATTCAATGCTTAATGTATCATTTTTATATATCTTCATATTCATTCTTTTCTTCATAAATTCTCATCTCAGTAGAAATTTTATTGATCAATTGCTTTTTTCTACAAGCTATCTTTGTTGCAGTTTTAAAAAGTGTATCAGTTAATTTCCTATTAATTTCATTCAAATCTGAATCATGTTCAAAATCTACACTTGAAAACAATTTGCAAGTTCTAATTTATATTCATTAGACCGTTTCTGAAGATTAGGAATATCAATTGTAAATATTGTTTTTCTTAATAATTTTCGATTCTCTAGTTTTGCATTAACATGTATCTTACTAATCGATCACTTCCTGTGTTGAATGTAATAAGGACATTACAGTCTTGAAATATGTATTTTCCATTACTCAAAATATAATCCAATTCTGCTGCATCTTCATTTGGATACCTCCATGTCCACTTCCTTTTATCATTTTTCACAAAAAAAGAATGTGCATAATAAAATTTTTCTTTTTCTGCAAACTACACAAAACTATGTGCTCTCTCATTTCTATTACCATGACCAAATTTACATATAGCACTTTCATCTGTTTACCAATTCTAGCATTAGTCTCCCATAATTTTAACATGCTATTTGCTCTGTTCAAAAGGCTTTTGTATATTCCAGATAAAAATCTTCAACTACTTCATCACTATGAGAACTTGTTAGGGCATAAACCTGAATTATCTGCATTTGGTATCTGCTATTAAGTTGAATAACTAATCTTGCCACTCTATCCGATACACCATCAATCTCCACAATGTTGTTCTTCATTTTTTATTTATAATGAATCCTACTCCACACATACTTCCAATATTTATGTCTTTGTAGTAGAGTTTATGTCCACTTTTTAAATCAATTCTCTTCACCTTTTCTTCTAACTTCACAAAGTCCAATAATATCCCATTTAATGACAGTACATCCTTCACTTAAAAGTGACCTATAGTTTAAGTACCTAAATAAAGTCATCATCAAATGGCAACCTGGGTTCACTATCAGGAGATTCTTAGCACCCCCTGCCTTCAGCCACCAACTGCTATCCTGATTGGTGACTTTACAGCCTCCTAAAAATAAGGGCTATTACCTATTTTTGTTTGCCATGATTGTATATATCTATTAGAAAATTTTTTTTCATTCACACACACATTCAGTCTGCCTTATCAGGCAACTGAGAAGACCATGGTGTTCATTGATCTTAAACTCAAAGGTAAAATGTCAATAAACTCACCATGCTGGCTAATTCATGTTAGTGAGCAGCCCATCCATGTTTGTATACTATAGGAATAATCACACAGTAATAACAGCTGCAATGACAAGAAGGTATGGAATGGACATTTGGAAATTTTCCCTGCTCAGTTGCTTTAAGGCCTCCAAAAGGAATCAAAGGGTCTTCTTTCAGTTAACACCACACAAATGCTCAATACAAGGATGGCCAACTCCAGCTTTCAAACTGACCCTCGGATAGTTTCAATATATATAAAATGATGTTGGATAAATTTTTTGTTTAAACACCTGCATAGTGCAAATATTAAATTAAGAACTAAGTAAATATAAAATATTTATTATCTCAGCAACATCTTTTATTTTCTCTCATCTTTTATAATAGTTCTAGTTCATTCTGAGAGGTGCAACATTCCAACAAATTATCTATATCGTATGGCAAGGGTCCCCAACCCTATGCCCGCAGACCATTTTACGTGTGCCCGCCACTATCAGAACACAATAAAAAATTATTTATCTGATACAAATAAATATAATTGTCTTGCATTGGTGGTCGAGAGGTCAGCGCGACTGCCTAGTACTTGCAGGCAGTTGCCCGGGTTGCGGGTTCGCGTCCCGGCCGATGCTATAACACTAAAAAAAAAAAAATAAATTAATTTTTAAAATTTCTTATAAATTATTGTATTATATTGTAATCAAATTGTAGGGCATACTATACTTTTACAGCGTAAAAATATAAACGTTAATTATATATTAAAATTTTATTTTATAAATAAATATTTTTTTGTACATTATATGTATTATTAACAATATTCAACTACAAATTTACATTGAAAAAATAAATAGTGCCCGCCATTTGGTTGAACTGGCCGGTATTATAGAATGTGCTCTTAAGTGCAAAAAGGTTGGAGACCCCTGTCGTATGGTCTGACTACAGATGGCCTTTTGTTTGTTTCTATAGTAATTTTCGCAAACAAATAAATATATACTAACAAAAATAAAACTAATTTTATGTCGCTTTATAATTTTTTTTAATTTTATTAGAATGACTACACTGAATAAGAAAAAATGATAAAGAAATCTTGAATTTCAAAAGAAATGGACCAAAACATATTTTTTTTTATAAAAATAGTAAATCAATATATATACCTGATAAGACTGGGAAGTATTTAAGTTAATAAAAAGCACAATATTAAGATTATTTATCAAATCATTAGTAAAATAAAATTGTGAGAAAAAAAATATTTAAATAGAAAACTTGAAAAGCTCAATAAGCAATTGATTTTTCATAAAAAATACAAACAAGTCAGAAAATTTGAAACCATTTTTTGACGAGTTTATAAAAGAACGCGTCCTAGCTATTAAATTAATATGCCCAGAATATATTAATTCATTATTGATCTGATCCTATAATTATAAAACATTATGGTTTATTTGAAAAGATTGTAAGAATTTTCAAAAAAGATTTCATGCATGCTCAATGATTAAGAGATCATCCACATCTCTTGGGGAAGATATTGGTAATAGACTATCCTACTGCAAAAGTTTCATGATTATTACCCAAAAAAGGCAACAACATAATACAGGCATAAAATTTCAGCTTTATATCAATAGCATGAATAATATTAATAGAAAATACTAGCTATTGAAATTGATGGATTATAGCTAAATCTTTCAGTTCACATAAACATCAGGCATAGACTAAAATTATGTGTTTAGTAATATGATTTAGCATTAAACAAGACATGGCATGATTTCTGCCATTACTCACTTCTGATCTACTACAATCATCATGATGCTTTGCAAAGTCCATCACTAATCTTCAGTTTGATTCATAATTAGAATATCTGCTATCATTACTATTATGAAAAACTTATGGCATACAGCTTATCTTCCTATAATGTCTATGACTTGACTGAATCTAATTGGATAAATTTTCAGGTCAGAATTTTTCTTTTATGTAGCCAATCTGCAACTAATCCAGCTAGTCGTTTAATATTGTTTAGTACAATAGTTTTCAAATTCACTGATATAAAGGATCCCTGTAATATCTACGTACATATATAGCTCCTTGAAAGAAAAATTCTTAATAGAGACATATGCTATTATACAATTTTATTGTATTTATATTTAGTTTATTTAATTATAATTATGCACTCTTTTGCATATATTAGTGAATCTGTAGTTATTTAATATTTTATCAGTTTAGCGCTTTTGGGATGTAACTTTGGATCCCATACTCATAGCTTTAAAAAATTATAATTCCATTGCAAGTTGTTATTCATTTATACAAATGTGTTTGAATATTTAATTAGTCCATTGTTTGGGGAGAGCAAAGCAAGCTTCTCTTCTGTTAATGGTGTTGAGGTCATTTACAATACAATAAGCCTCTTTAATCTTTCTTTTGGCATCATTCTTCTCCATGCAAACGAGTGATCTGTGGTTGTTTGATGCTCCCAAAAGATCGATGTTCCTTTGCTTTTGCCCTGTTCTATATGTATTTATGCTGTTAAACTCTTTTGCTGATGTTAGCACGAATCTCACCATAGTAGGTGGCATTACAATCTTTGTGTACGTCATTTTATAAACCACACGAGGGTTCGATCCTTTTCTATTTTGTCCTTGGCATTATTTATTAGTCAGTTAGTGTTGGGAGGTGTTCTGAAGCTGAATATGAAGTCCTTAGAAAGTTTTTTTTTTAACTGTTTTTGAGGTTTCATTCTGTGTGAATGGAATTGTTATATATTTCTTATTTTCTTTGGGTTGTTTGTTATTGAGCTTTTTATTCTCTGATTAATTATTTTGTAATTAAAACCTATGTTGGTCATTTCTTTTACGTATTTATCTATGTTGTTTCTATCTGCAAATAAAACAGAGCAAAAAACAAAAGTGAAAAAACATCAATATTCCGGGAACATAAAACAACCACAGACTACTCATTTGAACAGACTACTGCCCAAATCGTTTGCATAGAGAAAAATGATGCCAAAAAAAAGATTAAAGAGGCTAATTGTATTGCAAATGACCTCTTAACAGAAGCTCGCTTTGCTCTCTCCAAACAATGGACTAATTAAATATTCAAACACATTTGCATAAATGAATAATAACTTACAATTGGAGTTATCATTTTTTAAAGCTGAGTGTGGGATCCAAAGTCACATCTTGAAAGCACTAAGTTGATAATCTTAAATAACTACAGCTTCACTAATATATGCGAAAAGCTATATAATTATAATAGTGAAGAAAAAAGATTTACCTATTTAGTTTATTTAAATAATTGTCTTATTTATACTTTCATTATAATGTACAATTTTATTGTATTTATATTTAATTTATAGGAGTTTGAACTCAGACTTTCACACGACCCTCAACCATCCATGCTATCTCATACTGCTGATACACTTAATCACACACATGTTGAAAAGATAATCACCAATCAGCACTCGTCAGTTGGTCCAGATTATCATCTCCACACATATATACAATCAAAGTTCAGCTTGAGTGTTCCATCATCAGATTTTCAATGAAATGAATGGCTGAAGAGTTGAGAGATGGAGTCATTTGAAGCCTGTCCATTAAAGTATGAAGAGTGGCTATCTTAATATAAAGCTGAGCTTTGATTGTATATATGTGTGATGATAATCTGGACCAACTGACAAGTGCTGGCTTAGCATGAAATACATATTATTTATCTTTTCAACATGTGTGAATGTATCAGCAGTATGAGATAGCATGAATGGTTGAGGATCGTGTGAAAATCTGAGTACAAACCCCCTATGTATTAAATATAGTAGTGCAGGTATAATTAAGCTTGTACTGTAGAAAAAATATATATATTAAAATATAGTGCTTTAAGTTCTGCCCATCCTTTGTATATGTATGCAAAATGGATTATATCCTGTACATGAGGGGTCAGATTGACTTGTGGTTAACATGGGTAGGATGAGAATGTTGGCACAAAGGTGGGATTTGAGTGTCCCATCATCAGATTTGCAATGAGATGGATGGCTGAAGAGTTGTGGAGTGGAGTCGTTTGAAACCTGTCCATTAAAGTATGAAGATTGGCTATCTCAATATAAAGCTGAGCTTTGATTGTATATATGTGTGGAGATAATCTGACCCAACTGATGAGTGCTGGTTTAGCACATGTTTATTGATTATTTATCTTTTCAACATGTGTGTGATCAAGTGTATCAGCAGTATGAGAAAGCATGGATGGTTGAAATTCTGAGTTCAAACCCCCTATATATTATATATAGTAATGCAGGTATAATTAAACTTGTACTGTAGAAAAAATATATATATTTATTTAAATAATTGTCTTATTTATATCCTCATTATAGTACAAAATACTTTAAAGAATTACAAATATTGCAAAGATGATGAAATATAAATCACAAAATATGTTGATAATAACTAGAATAAAAATTAAATAATTTAATAGATTTTGATAATTGAATGTGAGAAATATGTTTAAATATTGTTACACAAAAAGGTCAATATAGGGAGAATTATTTGAACAGCAATTATCAATTTTTTCCATGAAAAATAAGATCTTAATTTTTAATTACTAATAGCAGAAAAAAAAGTTTCACAAAGATATATGGACGCTGGGTTAGATTGATTTCAGGGCATGGACACCATGCCACCCACAGCGTCCCAGGTTGTGAATATAGGAATAATCTTCAGTTATGAAGATTAGCTGTGAATAAGCAAAGTATTATAAATAAGCAGTCACTGACAATGTGACATTATCAGGAAGTGGTGAAAACAGTGATATGTTTATTTTTATAAAATGCCACAATTCATATGATGGTGGAATATAATGGTGAATGTTGACCACCATTAAATGTCACCACTCCACTGGATCAGCAATAGCAGTCTTCCAACAGAAGACCACTATAGTTGACAATGATAAGAAGCAATAGATATTCATTTTATGAGATTCAGATAGCGCATTAAGCCTCTTATGGAGGTTGTTGCTGGGCAAAGCCAATGGGAAACTACTTTGCCTTATAATTCCCTTGTTTTATTATGAGTATGTTTACAGGAATTATTACATTTAGTAAGGCTGGTTTTGGTCTTGCCAGACAGTACTCTTAGGCTACTCAGGTTGTAAACCTATGAAATCTTCATAAAGTTCATTCATTAAGAGTTGACATTTTGAGAATTGGCATGTGGAATGTTAGATCATTGAGAAGAGCTGGGAAGTTGGAAAATTTGAAAAGAGAGATGAGTATAAATAATATTGATGTTATAGGATTAAGCAAAGTGAGGTGGGAAGAGAGTAGTGAAGATGACAAATTATTTTATCAGGGTGGTGATAGATCAATTAATGGAATTGTCATTGCTGTTGGGAAAAAAAAAATGGAGGTAGATTGTATTGATAGACTGATGAGAATAAAATTTATATGCTGATTACTAGTCATGATGGTATCGAAATTGATAAAAAAAAAAACATGAAAGAAAATTATCCAATGCGAGGGTAAAACTTATGTATATTGTTATTGGGTGATTAGAATGCTTTTGTGGGGAGAAAAAATGTTGAAATTATGGTATTGGAAAAAGAAAGAGGTAGCCAGCTTGTACAATTTTGTAGAGAGAATGGGTATGTGATGGCTAACATTTGCTTTATAAATCATATATTATATACATGGAAAGCTCCAGATGACAAAGAATGTTATCAAATTGATTTTATATTGATTCAGGAAAAATGCTATTAAGGGTTTACATGCTTTGCTTGGTGCTGGTATAAACTCAGATCATGATTTGGTTATGGCTAAATTAAAGTTGAATTAAAAAAAAATAAAAAGAGGGAAAAGATATGTAAATTGGAACTCAGATAAATTGAGAGAAATGGAAAAAAAGAAAATTTGGTTTACTATGTGAAAATGCAATAAAAAAACTGATAAAAATAAGAAATATATCAATAGATCTGATAAGTATTGGTGTAGGATTAAAGGATTATTAAAAACAGCAAAAAATTAAATAGGCACTATTTTTTAAAGAAAGGTAAACAACTTTGGATAATAGAAGGTATGTTGGAAAAGATGAAAGAATGGTAACACTGAGCAAGGACAAAATGCATATAGAAAAATTAATAATGAATTAAGAAGAGAAACAGATTTAGGAAAAGAAAAATAGTTGGAAAAAGAATGTACTGAGATAATAGAATTAGATATCTCACTTGGGAGAATGACAGCAAGTGAAATTGTGCTCAAGAATGGAGAGAGATTAACTAACATCAAATTAAAAAGATGGAAAGAATATCTTCAAGGTCTATTTGAAAAATAATTTAATTAATTATGAACTCAAAAACAAAGAATATATTGAAGATGATGATAAAAGTATGGACATATTGCCAGATGAAACAATGAAGTGAATTGCATAAATGAAGAATGATAAGGTTATTGTATTTGATGCAAAATCTATAGAATTTTTGAAAAAACTAGAAGAATTTACTATGAAGAATATAGTTGGACTTTGTAATTTGATATATAATAATGGAGTTTGGGTTGAAGAATTTTTAGACTATAATAATTCCAATTTCTAAAAAAAAGAAAGCTGTGAAATGTGAAGAGTACAGGACAATAAGTTTGTTATCTAATGCTTCTAAAGTTTTATTGAGGATTTTTAGCTCAAGAATTTATGGCAAGATAGAGTATTATATTGGAAAAGAACAGTTTCATTTCAGAGAGGGAAAAGTACAAGAAATGCTATTGGTCTTGTTAGAACAATTTCAGATATATTGAAAAAGATAAAGGAATTGGTATAGTATTTGATAGAGTAATCTGGATAAAATTATGACAATCTTATATACTAGACAAAGGATAAGAATTAGACTGGAGAATAATCAAACTAATGAGGCAAATATATGAGTTACGCAAAGATGCAGTATGTCACCTGTTCTTTTTAATATTTATTTAGAAGACATTTTAAATAATTATTTAGACTGCGAAGGAGCAAATGTTGAAAGTAAAATAATAAAATATATAACATTTGCAGATGATACTTATAGCTGAAGATGTTGAATAAATCGGAGGAAAGATGAATGAAAAATGGAATGAAGATTAATGTTGAGAACACTAAATGTTTATGGATAGGGAAAAATACAAAAAGATTTCAAATTGAAATCAATGATAACCTAGTTCAACAGGTAAAGAGATTTAGATATCTGAATAGTTGGTTGAGTAAGAATGGAAGTGAAGATAAAAATTAAAAGAAGAATAGTATTGGCAAAAGAGGCATTTATTAGAAGAAAATATTTTGTAAACTTTTGGAGAATTAAGAAAAAGATTAATTAAATGCTATGAGTGGAGTGTATGATTGCGAAACATGGACAATGAGTAATAAAAATTAGAAAGATTGGAAGCCTTTGAGATGTGGACATGGAGAATGGAAAAGAATCAGTTGGATGAATAAAATAACGAAGAAGTTTTGAAAAGAGTAAATGAAAAGTTTGATTGAAGAAATTAGTAAGTAGATTGGACATATAATAAGAACATAGTTTCATGAAAGATGTTTTGGAGGGAATGGAGAGTGAAAGCAAAAAGGATGGAAAAGATTGACAATGTTGGATGATATAAGAGATGGGAAGAATTACATGGACTTGAAGAGCTGAGCAATAAAGAAAATGAAGCGGAAAAACGGATGAATTGGTGATGTGATTACTCTCTGGATCTATCCATGGGATAGAATACTATTGATGATGATATGGATACAAACACAATTAGAATATTTAAGGCCATGTTTGTCAATAAGGGATATTCCTTCTGCCAATGAATCCAAAATTCTGAGAAACCCTTATAAAATTCTAATTCAATGATTGAATTTGTTCTAGTTTATTAGTTCTTCTTGAGATGATCACAGATTTCTAAATTATAAGAGTGGAAGAAATGGCATTGTTATCCAATCATTTAAGTTATAAAAATATTCTTTTTACAAAGGAAAAAAAATCATGAAACAAACATTTCTGTATTATTCTATGTAAAACTTTTTAACCATTCAGAAAGTTTATTTTGAAATGCTTACAATTTTGTATTTAGCATAAATATATCAGTACTTTTTCTTTGCAAAGAATGATTGTTACTTTTTATTTTTCCAAATAATTGATTATAATTACATTAGCAGTTATGATATTCTAATAAACAGTTTTAAATTTAATTGTCCACGCTGATCATGTTATTTTTTAATTATCAGTCTCTTTATCTCTTCGCCATTGGCGCAGTTGCTATGTAGACCTTTGGGATATATTTTGATATGGTTTCATTTTCCTTCATTTGGAATTGCTGGACTTTAGCCTTTATTCTTCTCTTTCCCCTTTTAGGAATATTCTACCATTGGTTGGGGACTCGGTGAGTCCAAATCCAACATATCCTATGTCATAGAGAAAATAATCTCAGGGATTATCAGTTCATTTCTTGTTTTAATTTTTTCCACATGAAGGCAATAGGATCAAATTTATCAGGATTAAACGCTAGCTTACATTTAGTGACTAAGCCATATCAAATGATCTAGAATTAGCGTCATTCTAATTTCTGGGTATGGTCCCTTTCTGACACTTTTTTGAAAAAAATCCATCAAGTAAGATATTCAATTTTGATCAGAAAAATGAGATACTAATGTGGAATTTTTATCAAGAAGAAAAATTCGTAATACATCTTTTAATATAAAAAGTTTATTTAGAACTTTACCATGGGTTAGCCATCTTACTTCTGTGTGATATAAGAGATTGGAGTGCTTCTCTGGGAATAATATTGAAGAGTCTTGCATTAGTGATATTACTTTTTATGTAATTAACAAAGTGAAAACTTCTGATAACTTCAGTAAGCAATTCTTCTTACATATATCAAAGAAAACATTAGGTTTTTTCAGTTGATAATACAATGAACATATCTTGCATTGGATAAACTTTTTTTAATTCTCCTATAAATCCTGCCAGTTATGGTTGCAGCTTCACCAGTGCAAATCCCAATGCACTTTTTGAAGTTTATTTTCTATAAAAGTTATTACTTTTCAATATATCTCTTCCTTGAGTTGCATCAGATTTCTATGAAACAGGTCTTCATGAATTTGCAAGATTTTACAGGCATCTGACAAAAACTATTAAATTACCATTATTGTATTATCAGTTGTTATATCAAGTTATAGGGCGATATAGTACTTTGCTTGATTGATGATAACATAATTATGGTATTGTCAGTAATGCTATCTATTCCTTTGTATCACTGTACAAAGGAATTTTTTTTTTAATGAGTTTGATATTTTTAAACTATAGTTTTGCAAATTTTTATTGCTGTTGGTAAGACAGGATCTTTGCCAACTATAGAGTTTTGTTTTAGTAATTAATAAAAAAAATTTCGAAAGCTCTTACTAATTTTTCATTTAACTCAATGCTTTGGAAGCTTTTCTTTCAAAAAATTCAATTGTCTTACTTTTAAATTCTACTATGCATAGTATCTAAATGGCGACTAACTTTTTCATATTTCCTACAATCATTTAACAATTGAGCAGATTTCAGTGATATGCTAGTGCAGATCATTATACAAAGCACAAATTTGTATTTCAATTTAGGATATTTATAAATTTTTTCACATTTTCTGAACTCTTGTAGAAAATGTCACTTATCAGATTCTTGTGTTTTCACTGCCTTTAACTGAATAACCTCTACAAAAATGTTGTTTTTATTAGACATATATCTATTCAGAGTTAAATTTTTAATGAAGAATAAACAAATGTACTAGTATCAGTGATTCTAATTACAAAGATCAAACTATAAACTGCAAGTAAAGGTATGTTTTTACAGTGCTCATGTATATGAATTATAAAATAAACAAGTGATTATTAAGTTGTACTAAATAGTGTAACGTATAAAATTAAATATATCTGTATTTAAAAATAAATCTCATTATCTATTTCTAATTTAAAAATTTGAAATTTATTTTTGCAACTTCTTAACAAAATCTGCAGTCAGTCCCTAGTTTGAAAAATTCCAGTTTAGTAAATGAATATATAACTATTAACTAAAGAATGAAGACTTGAAATTAATCTGGAGAGTAAGGTAACTGTTAACTCCTGAATATAATAAAATGGAGATTTCACAACCATAAGTCATATTATGAAACATTGAACTCATGGCTTACTAAATACTTATCACCACTATCTGCTAAAAGATTTTTGCAGTAGTTTTAGTTTTGCAAATATCTGGAAACAAATATGCCAATTGGTCATGCTAACTGATTATACAAAGTCCTTCATGCAGTTGGTGACATCTGAAAATTATTGACACCAGATATTCAAACATTCTCATATCTCAGTGGAAACAGGCTACAATCTGGTATATAGATTAACTAGCTCTACTTAATCTACAATTTTTTTGAACACATTCTACTCGGAGAATTGCTAAAATTTGAATTACTTTATTCTCTACGATATGCTGAAACCCTAAACTTTTTAGTGAACTGCAATTTGATACAAGACATTAGTAGCTTACCTTGAATCCTTTTTGGCCTTATACTTAAAGGCTGCTTATATATAATCTTCCAATTCAAATTTGGATATACGAAGTATTAGCTCATATTTACCTCATAATAGATATTATAGTGTCTTCTAGCTCCATAATTTTTATAAATATGAACCATCCTTAAGATTAGATGTTACAATTTCCTGGCTCCACATACTTCTAAAAAATTTTGAAGCTATTTTACAACTTCTCTAAGTACTCTTTCAACAAAGAGCTATTTTAACCATATAAAGTTAGATTATCTGCCCAAATCTAAATGAGTTGATAAAATCTGCATTTTCTCTTCTTGGTAAAGCTTCTACATTTACAGAGTATAGATATATGATAATTTTTTAACAATAAATTCATTATCTATATATTATACAATGCACTGTATACATATATAGATTTAAAAAAAAAAGAAGAGGGTAAACTATTTGTTAAATACAACATTTCAGGGGAAAGATTTCTCCAACAATCACAACTATAGAATTTAACTACAACTCTCAACAAGTAAAATAATGGGAGAAAATATTCACATCAAATATTGTAAAACACAAATTACAATTTAAGGTGGGAAAAGCAGGATGGAGATATTTTGAAATAAAGTTTATTATATTACAACAGTTTGTGTCTACTTTGTTATATATTTAGATTTATGTTAAAATTCCACAAAATCATTTTGATATATATCGTAACACACATACATAAAATATTAGTAACATTTTGAATACAAAAATACTTTAAATAAGAGATGAGAACTATCAAAGATATTAATCATTATGTTTTCACCACTTAGATCATCACAATTAATTACACAGAGATATATTTTAAAACCATGTACTTAAAATTGGAAAAATGTATATAACACCATAACATAGCATATAATAAATATATATAACTTATAAATATTTCGGAATGATAAATTTTCTGAACAGATAAAAAATAAATCATACATTCAAAAATATATTATTTAGCACTGTAAAATTCCAATAATTTATTTTTGCAAATTTAAAGCATACATAAATCAATTACTAATATATTACATAATTTCAATTGAAATTAGTTTGATTATAAATAATAAAATAATAATTAAACTTTTTAAATTACTATCGACTTTATAATCGCAGACCATTTATAACAGCTTTCATCATAAAACTTTACAATTTGCTCTTAATACAACTGTCAATATTATAAGCAAATTTTCTAGTATTGTTATGAAGTGAAAATCTAAATTTATTTCTAATTTTTTTATTATTGCTAAATAATTAATGAATTGGTAAGTTTCAAACTCCTCTCAAGCATTTATGATTGAAAAACTGATGACTGTATAATATATATAAATCAATTTTTTTGTCTTTGAGTTTAAGAAAATATTTATAAAGAAAATTTGAACTTTTGTCAAGTGTGCAAATATTAAGAATAGCAATGAACTTTTGTCAAGTGTGCAAATATTAAGAATAGCAATTATTAATTTTACTGAATTGATATTCATTTAATGTAGTCATATTATATCTTAATGATGTAAATGCTCATTGAAGTTTATCATATAGCTCTAAAATTAAGATGCTAGAATAAAATGAGTTAAGAGATTGGAAAATAAAGCAAATCATTACTCTACTGCTTTAGACTTTGACAAAATAATGGTGATATAAAAGAAGAACACATCACAATTCTTCCAGCTAACATTAACATTAGCAGCAAAAATCTATTTTAGAAACATTTATTTAAGGATAAGTAATCAATAAACATAAGATGGAATTATGATTGGTTTTAACATATCTTTTGTTAAAAGATCTAACGTGTCTAGTTTATAGATATATAAATGAGATTTCTAAAATAGTTGCAGATCCAATGACAAACCTATAGTTTAGATTTAAAACTTTCAAAACATTAGCTTGAATAAGTAGTTACTGGAATAAAGGATGCAATCCAATATTCCTTACTCATTCAGAGAATCTAGTTGGCATTATCATCTGTTATCCAATGAGTAAAGGATGCAATCCAATATTCCTTACTCATTCAGAGAATCTAGTTGGCATTATCATCTGTTATCCAATGAGTAAGCTATAGCTTTTAAAATAATATGGAGTAGATTGTTTTTAATGCAGAAACTTCAAATGACCACATCATGTTTTTTTACAATAAAAAAAACCTCCAATAATTTAGAATCCAATGCTTTAAAAAAAGATTCTATAATAAAATACATCTTTCAATTTGCATTTTGTATCAAGATTTTTCATAATTATACCTCTCAAAATTAGTTCAAACTTCAACAAAAACAGGTGATGATATGCTTTGTTAATAGTTGATGAAAGAAACTTTTTTCCCCTTAAAATCAATTATGTAGTTAATATTTTTCCAAATTACAACTTTTTAATACATTTTGCTAATTCTCATTAAATGCTTCTTGATACTTTAAATCATTTGCTTTTTAAAAAGTATTTAAGTTATTAGTACTATTAATAAATGCTCCATGCAATCTTCAGTAGAAATAATTTTTCCTTAAAAAATTGATATTCTAAAAGATATTACAATCTAAAACTTCCACTATATCAGTGAAAAGCTTTCTAAAGAATTACAATGATTTATAAAAAGATAAAATTTATAGAGCTCTTATTACTGTGCCATCTATAAACTGTAATACCAAATTTCTATTCTATAAGTTAGTTTCGTCAAATCAATGTAATGAAAATCACTATCCTACCAAAATAGCTATGCAGTGGTTGTGTGGCATTTAATATCACTTGTAAAAGAAATGGGCCCAATGATTGGGACTGTTTAGTCAGCATTGATCCATGTTGTTTTGTGATATATTATTTAAAATACATTTTCCTTTTTATATATTGTGTTCAATAGTAAGAGAAAATTCAGTCAACTCTATTAGCATATAACATTAATGCTGTTTTTCAAATGTTTTAATCTCTTAGACAAGCCAGTAAATATTTCCGTGAATTTATACAAGGAAACTTTCCATACAATCTCCTCGGAAAGTAATTTGTTCCACTTAATGGCATAGCATTTTCAAATGTTTTCACAACTGGAAAATAATCAACAGTTTGAATCTGCATTGCCTAGCCCAAACTTATTAAAAAAATGATCCATTTTCAACAAGGAAAATTCAAGTATTCCTAAAAATCCAGTAATGAAAATGGAAAATTCAAAAATTAAACCATAGGTAAATGAGTGTTTGGTCATTTAAATAGAATTGTGCCCCGCCTAGAACTTTGCTGGTGAAATATCCCTTAATCTCTGGAGCAACTGATCACATGGTTAAAAAATTATGACAAAAATAATGTGGTACATGGAGTGACATTTATTAATGGCTATTTTTTTCTTCTAATATCCAAGATTTTTTCTTAAAACAAAAATTTCATAATGTTTATCAATAAAAGGTGACAAACAATGTAAATTTTATAAGTGATCCATAAAAGTTGTCCAATATATTTACTATCTTTTCTTTGAATTTTGTATAGCATTTCCATTTTATTAGTAAAAGGATTGTGTAATTGTTTTAGAAAATGATTCAGCTACTTATCACATTTAAATATAGTTCTTGATTTATCACATTTAAGTATAGTTATCTAATTGGCAACTAGACAAATTTTTAAATTCACATTTAAAATACAACTTCAACCAAAAATATATTTCTAAAACCTTTATATACAAATGAAGATTTTATGGCTGATAAAAATCCAATTTTCAAAATAAATGACCATGGTCTATTTTAAAGTTCTCCAAAAATATCTATAATTGTAGTCACCAAATTCATCCAAAGGTAAAAAAAAAAGGAGTGAAGGATTTTATTTAAATATTCAATAAGCAATTGATCACAAATTATACAACAAATAAACATTTTTAAAATAAAAAAAAATTGCTAAAATGAACTAATTTATGATTTCATATTGGCGAATGTTTTTCAGCAATTCTTAATTAGTAGATAATAAACACCACATAGAACTGAATCCTGTTGGGCTTTACAAAAAAAATAGTTGCTGTTTTTAAATTAGATAACATATTATAAAACATAATATCTCTATAAAACCATACTCCTAATATACTTCCCACAATGCTTTATTTAATTTCCTAAGAAAGTTTCCATTGCCTAACAGTCTCCAGATATTATAACAATTTTCTTTCAAATTACAAACTAACGATTTTATTTAATTTGAAATGTTTGTTACGAGATGTGAGGAAGACTAGTACGCAATCAAAATTGTCATAAAAAAATTTCACAATGCATTGTAAGGGTATTAGGAGTGTTTTTTTAAGATTTAATATAGAATGGAAGAATGTTTGAACATCTTAATAGTAACTGTAAGATCACCCTTATTTTTATCTAATCAAACTTTGATATAATACCAGAATCCAATTTTTAAATAACTTAAGGCTATCTCTTTTTGCAAAAATTAATGTTCATATATTTCTATAGCTATTTTATGCAAATATGCATGTAAATCAGATGTGATTGCACAAACCGAGTGTTTTGTTTTTTTTAAAAAAAAAAATGCATTCAGACTTTAGGAGAAAAAAATAGCTGAATGCAAAATTCAGACATATCACAAAAATAAAATCAGATATCAATTGCAACTGTTAAAGAAAAATTGTATTACCACAAATAATGCTTATTCTCTGAAGAGATTGAGTAAGCATCACCTTAACAGATACAATTCTGCAGAATTGCAATTGATTATATTTAGAGGTTCATTAATCATATTATTTATGCTTAGTGATGAATACAATCTCAAAACAAATGAGTATACATTAAGAAATCTTTTAGATGGATGAAGGTAATAGATATTTTATTTAAAATGCTTATGGCACACTAAACTTACAGAAAAGTATACAATAGGTGTATTAAATTTAATATTCCAATCTTAAAATAAACAAGTTATTGCTGACTATGACAATTTGCAGAGCACAATATGCTGTTACAAGAGCTTATTTAAATTTCTACTTAATACTGGAATTATGGCAATGTCCAACAATATTCATTTGTGTTAAGAGATTATAAAATTTTTTAAAAAATAAATCACAAGTTTAACAAAAATGAGAAGAGCATTACTGACTTTGTATTATAATCAAATTTAAATATTTATCAAACTGGGGCTCATAATTTTCAATCATATTTTCTAATTATCAAAACAATAGCAGATATTCATTTTCTAGATAATATCCATATTATTACTGAAAAACATTTCATTAATTTTTTTATTTTTAATGAAGCAAATTAGTCTGCAATTAATAATTATTTATCAAATTGCTGGAAAAAAATCTTTCTGCTGTACAAGATTTTGATTGCAATCCCATAACCAGTGATAATTAAATTAAAAAGATAAACTGCAGCCATTTAACTTGAAAGCTATTCAAACGCACTTTTTTATGCTGAGAAAACTAACGATTCCACAAAGTTTATGAAGTTGGAGCCTATATACAATTTTAAAAATACATAACCAATTTTAAAGTATAGTAAACCAAGCATTAAAAATTAGTGTGTAGGTTAAGTTTTAACTGTTCTTGTTAAGATGGAAAAAAAATCTTTGATAGTGTTTTTTAAGATTAATTTTTCATTCCACTTTTAGATCATTATCAGACGAATAAAAAGTGATATGATTTTCTTTAGATATCAATACAAAATAGTCATGGGTTTATCACCCAAGAATTGTCAACTTCATGGATAAAACAAAAAATGATCAAATGGTTTATTATTCAGGAATCCACAAGAAGTTAGAACACTGAATGTAATATTGGATGGTTTTATTACTCCAACTTTGTAAGAAATTTGATTAGAGAAACTTATGTTTCAATATAACTCTACTACTGAATTAAACTAAGCAGGCACTTTATTGACAACAATATCTAATTGCTGATTTCAATAATTAATGCAAAATTCAACACGTGTACATAACAATTTCCAAAATTAATGAGATACTACAATATTAATAACAACAATTCCAAACAATTTATAGCATACTGTATTAGAACTTCATTTTCTGATAATGTTCAATATTGGACCTTTGTCTATTTTCAATTATAACCACACTTCAAATTTGTTAGGCATCGGTTTTTTATGATTGTTTGCATTGAATTTTTTATATCTATACATATATATATTTTTTCTAGTAAGTATGGTGTTATTTGTAAAATGTTGTATTACAATTTAAAAATGCTAAATGAAATTATTTTTCTTTATCTTTTAAAGTTAAATTAACAGTTTTATTTTAGGCTATCTAATGTTTTTGTGAAACATTCTTTTGAAATTTAGCATTTATAAAAATTTGTAAAAAGAACCTAATCAACATCAGTAACAAAAAAAAAAAAAAGATTTATCCTTTATATAAAAATAGAATAGTGTAAAATATCCATAATAAAACTGCCATCTGTTTTTTTTTTTAATAATCCATTTCCAGGGGCTCAGAAAACATGGTATAAACAATATGGCTGACTCTAAGTTATCATATTCAATAATTATGTTTTGTTATTTATTAAAATGATAAACACAAAAGTTCAAAGGGTTATAATTCAAAATTTTTTTAAACATAAATACAGTAAATAAAAAAAACCCAAAAACATCATTTAGTAGTCTATAATAAATGTGCAGACCGATATCACTTTTTGGGCGGGCACTATCCCGCAATTTTGAACATATTCCACTGTATCTTATTCTGCCGATGAAATATCCCAAATTTTAATACTTCAGTTCTATTGATGAAATATTCAGATTTTAATCACATTTCCAAAAATGATACGGTAAAAAAACAAACAAACAAACATGTAAACTAATGCTAAAAAAAATTATAATAATTTATCACTTGTTATCTGTTAGCATGGTGTTAATAGTTTTGAAAATATTCCAGTGCATCTTTGTTTTGTCGATGAAATATTCCAGATTTTAATCATATTTCCAAAATTGATATGGTAAAGAAGGAATGTTAAAAAAAACCACATGTAAACAAATGTTAAAAAATATTAGATAATTTATCATGTTATCTGTTAGCTTGTGTTATGTGTTTACAGAGTGTTAATATTTTGATGTTAACTTGTAAATAGAATTTATGGCAGGGCTAATCCCAATTTTTTAAATAAATTACATTCATAATTCTAAATTGAAAAAAATTTAAAAACATTTTTCAATAAATTCCATTTAGAACCTAACGTTCAAATATTAACACATGGCAGTAAAATTGTCATTCTCTAAGCATACAGTAACCCATGTGGTAAAATTTGGAATATTTCAACGACAGAATTGGAAATATGATTAAAATTTGAAATATTTCATCGACAGAACAAGATGCACTGGAATATTTTCAAAATTATTAACATGATCAGATAACAGGTGACAAATTATCGTAATTTTTTTTTTAACATTAATTTATACATGGTTTTTTTAGCATTCCTTCTTTACCATATCATTTTTGGAAATGTGATTAAAATCTAGAATATTTCATAGACAGAACTGGAAATATGATTAAAATTTGGAATACTTCATCAGCAGAACAACATGTAGTGGAATATTTTCAAAATTGCAGTATAGTGTCGGCCTAAAAAGTGATGTCAGTCTGCATGTTAGTTATAGACTACTAAATGATATTTTTAAAAAAAAAATTATTTGCTGTATTTACACTAAAATTTTTTTGAATTACAACCCTTTGGACTTTTGTGTTTCATCATTTAAATAAATAAAAAAAAAAACATAATTATTAAATACGATAATTTAGAGTCAGCTAGATAAACCCTTGAAAATGAATTATTAAAAAAAAAAAAAAAATAGAAGGCAAGCTTCCAGCAGGTCAACTACATAATTACCGTATTTTTTTCTTTGTTATAAATATAATAAGAAAAATAGACTATGTAAAACTATCTATACTGAATGAAAGGTTTTATTATAATGTATAATTATAACAATTTTTGTTAATATAGTGATTTTTTTTAATACTACATTTTGTTTTTAATTATAACAGTATTAAATTATCCACTTTGTCAGTTATGAAAAATATATTTTTAATTACAATGTGTTTATTATTTTAGCATGTTTAAAGAAAGAGTGTTCATCCCAACCAGAAATCTTTGTACATGGAGTTTAACATCATGTATTTAGATTTTGAATACATTTTTAAGTTATATAATTTATTTGTTTTGCAGTGGTCAAATTCATTTGTCAATTAAATAAGAGCTATGGTTATCCATCCATTTTTGACCTTTTTCTTTACTCAGGTGTGCAAGCTATTGCCATATTTGCAGAATATTATTCAGTTTAATCCAGTGTATCATATAAAAATTAGCTAAAATTTAATTAAAATTAGTAATTTATTCCTTCACCCCCCCCCCCCCAAAGACATATCTTGTAAATAGTTTTAGATGACTTAGAGAGGGAGAAAAGAAGGGGTGTTTGTGGCAAGAGCTCATTTAGTTTCAGTTTCATATATTATATCAAAACTTAAAACATCTAAGGTTTATATATGCCTATATAATGAACAACATTGTACTTAATGTATATGCTGATTCAATCTTTTGCCTATCACTCCATTTTTTTTTTTTTATGAAAGAGAATTCATGTCAATTTATAATACAATTTATTGATTGTTCATGATTAAAAGACATTAATTTAAAATTCGGAACAGCTTAACTTCTAAATAATAAGATGGAGGAGAAAAGGCAACAAGATTTGTGATTATTTACACTTAATGAATTTTCTGGATAATTACATAAAATACTCAAGGTTAAAAGAAATCAATTTACAATTCTTTACAACTTTTTTTTTTCTAATTTATTTTATTAATAGTGGAGGAAAAAAAAGAATGAGAGAAAACACCTTTTTATTAACTGTTTTTTGTTACAAGAAAATTTACTACAGGGTTATCTAATATGTCGCAGATAAATTGCAAAATAAAGCTGATCCAATAAGCTAAAGTGAAAGCAAACTACATTAATACGTAGTTGGTAAAAAAAAACCCCACAGCAAATTAAATGGAAATGAGCAGCTCAATCCTCATGGCATCCTTTTTAAAAATGCATACTTAATATTTTAAATTTTGTATATATTTTTCTTTTTTTTAATTTGGAAGTTACTCATTTTTAACAACATTAAGAATAACAATAACAAACAATGGAAAGTGCTTTCACCATGATTAGAATAGCTGCTGTCAACAGTTTTAAATGGATATGCAAAAACTGAATTTAATTAATTCCAGAAATAAGATGACCATGGAATGATTATTTGGGGAGAGGGAAATAATGTTTTATTAAGTAACTTTATATAAAAAAAATTGAAATAAAAGAAATATATATATATAAAAGTATAAAGAACTATACGGCAAATATTACATTAAATGTTAATCACTTGAGCAAAAAAAAAAATTGATTGAAAAAGGTTAAATAACTTTATTTCATACCCTCTCTCCAAATCACCTGGTTATGAAAAAGAAAAAAAGTTTTACAGGAAAATGAGGCTCATTGGATATGAAATTTAACATATTATTAATGGTAATGCAAATTTTCTGAATGATACCTTATGATATAGTGTGCAAATTTATCATCAATGAGTAGTTAGTATTATAACGGGTGTACATAATCACAGAATGCTTTTATCATACAAAATTCAAATTAACAGTAAATACATATATATATGTTACATACAAAAACTGTTGCTTCTCAAGCTAAAATTAAAAAAAAAAAAAATTTCCCCATCCTTAATTATGGAGAATTACAGTTACTAAAAAATAAAATTTGGCAGTGTTGGTTACAACCCCCTTTTATTTATTTATTTTAATAATTACCCATTTCCAAATAACCACATTTTCCATGTGCATGGTACTGTGGACCACTGGTTTTTTTTTTTTTTTTGGAAAAAAAAAAAAAAAGGTAGAAATGCTTTGACTAGCAATGGAGAAATAAAATTAAAAGAACAAAAAGCCAAATAAAAATGATTAGCGATTGAAATCTTGATCTGTTATATGGATACAAAGATAACTTTAATCATTCCAACCGAAGCAGTTCTACATCAAATATCAATGTTGCATTTGGTGGAATAGTAAACAAACAGTTAAGAAAAATAAAAATTCACAATAATACTGATTAAAAATATAATATAATAATAATGCATTAATCTAAAATATAAAAAGAAAATATAGCAAAATTATATTTAGGAATAGTTTAACTTCTTGTTAATTAAAAATTAAATTTCTTTACATGCTTTATTATGAATAAAAATGAAACTAAAAATTAATTTTAAAATAAATTTCAAAAAAGTTATAATTTAAATTACAAAGACATTCACTCATTGCATCACTTATTCAATATAAATTCATAGTTGATTATGTATGCTCAACTCATGGAAAAATAAAAACCATCTGAAACAATTTCTGCCTATGTGGCTGAAGATAGAACCTACATTTTAATTTTATTGCATAGTACTGTTCTATAATAGTGTAATTAGTATATAGTATACAGTAGGCATAATTTAAAAAAAAAAAAAAAATTATACAAAAAAATTTAATGTCTTTTTAAAATAATCACAAATTTATATATATAAACTTTCTTATCATGAAAAAATACTAGATAAATTCAATTTTTTTAATCAGCCAAAAAAAGTTTAATCTTGTAATTCAGGGATTACTAATCATTTCATATGATGATCCTTTACAAGAAAAAAAAAAAATCCCATAGATGCATTGGAACTTTTAGCTGTCAAACATAATAAAGATTTACACACATTTTTTGACTTATACTAAAATGCATGTGTATACATTTATAATGTATAAAGCTTACAATATAGGTGAAACTAAAACCAATCCACTGATTCCTAACTAATTAATTTATAAATTTCCATCAATCCGCAGGAGATCTACAATGACCTATTAGAAACATCCATTCTAAAAGCATTTTATTTTAAATATGTACATATATACACACATATTTATATGGTGTATTAAAATAAAAAAAATAGTTAAATATTTTTTTTTTTTTTAAAAAAAGAAGATACATGCTATATGTCAATGTATAAAATTAGATAGGTAATTTTATTGAACTACAAACCAATTTAATGTTATTAATATTATTCTTATAGGAATTTTGCACTTAATCATTATGAATTCAATCATCATAGTATTTTTCTAAAACTGATTACATGCAATGAATGACAATTCCAGCATATCACTTTTTTATGTGATACTACACAAATGGCATCTGAATCATGATCCTACCATGGAAATACTAATAGAATATAACCTACTATAAATGAATAGCAAAATTTAAAAAAAATCCAACTACAGCTCAAAATTAACATAAATAAATGGATATGATAGGATTTATCCCTATTTCTTCATCAAAACACAATATTATAACTAATTATCAAACAAAATAAGTATAAATCAATTCCATCATATTTCTTTAACACATCATTACATTCTACATTAATCTAAAATTTAAAAAAAAAAAATTCCTTATAAAATTAGAAATGGGGATTAAATTTAGTGAAGAAAAATCAAATCTAATGATGGTTAATACTGGCGAAAGAGAAGATGTAGAATTTTTATTGGGAGATATTAAGTTAAGTGTGGTGAATAGATATAGTTATTTGGGAATTATTTTAAGTAATCAGAAAATTTTTTGGGATGAATGGGAGAAAAAATTGATAAATGAAGCAAAGAAAAGAAAGGGATTAATAAAGAAATTAACAGTGTTTTCATATAATAAATATGATGTAGCTAGAATTATATGGAAAGGGAGTTGCAGTAGCAGGGTTAACATATGGTAATGATGCATTATGTGTTAGTAAAGGGGTATTAGAATATTTAGAAAAAGTTCAAAGGGAAGTAGAAAAACATGCACTGGATGCAGATGTATGGACAGCAAAGGAGGCAATTCAAGGAGAAATGGGATGGTCAAGTTTCCATATGAGAGATGCAAAAAGTAAAATGAAAATGTTTGGTAGATTGCAGTTTATGGATAATAAAAGAATAGCCAAAATAGTATTTAATTGGGTTATGAGTAAAGGGCAGGTACCAAGATAGGTGAGAAAAGTAATGTAGTATGCAAAAGATTTGGATAAATAATTTATATCAGTATATTTGTATAAAAGATAGGATGATTGTGTTAAGAGGATTGTTGAGTGTTATAGTAGTAAGGAATGGGATAAAAGAATAGATTCATTAATAAAAAATAGGGAGTTAAAGGGATGGAAAAATAGTATGGAGAGTAAAGAGTTTAAATATATATAGAAATAAACAGAATATTAGGTATGAGTTAATATATGATAATAGTAAGGAAAGTAGTTTATTGTTTAAGGCTTGAACGGGATCTTTAGGAAACAAGAGAATATACATGTAAATGGAAAAATATGGCCGATTTATTTTTGTAAATTATGTAAGGAAGGAATAGAAAATATTAGGCATTTGTTAATTGAATGTAAATGCTTGAAAACAGAAAGGTTACATATAATGAAGTTATGGAAGAATAAATATAAAAAAAGTGATTATTCAGTAAGTGAATTATTGGTTTTTATGCTGGGTTTGGGAAAAGATAAGGGGGATTTAGATATAAAGGCTATAGAGTTGACAAAGATTATGTAGTGGAAATGGGATGGAACAGAATATGGGAAAACTTAAGAGTGAGGAATGGAAAATTAAATGGCTAACAGGTTTATCTGGGCATAATTGCTGAGATATTCTTGACTTTGTTTAAGGAGAAGCCACAGTACATCACATCACATCAAAGCAACTTCATTATTTTAATGTAATGCTGTGAGATAATGTTGCCAGAAGTTTATAAATGAGTTTTTTTTCTTAAGTCTACAAAAAGTTATTGAATCTTTTAACACAACTCATTTTTTAGAACATGGAACTTACAAATGATAGTCTATAATCATGATTGGATAGTAAAATCTATTTATCAATAATTTTCTCAGATAATAGTGGATGAATATTTAAAAAAATATTTACAGCGCATATAATATTTATTCGAATATAATTACACCACTTATAATAATAACATATTTATTTTTAAAAAAAAAACAAAACAAAAAACAACAAAAACTTATTATCAAATAATTTAAAGGGTAATCATAAAAAATTCATTAAAGTATTAAAAACATGCACCACAAACTACTGACTAATTTTGAATATCTTTGAATATAATTACTAAATACTAATTTTGCAGAGAATTCTAAATGATCATCTGAAGACAGCAATATTTTGACCTAAATATATTTATCATCGAAGATTCGCATAGTGAGTAGTGTCACAAAACGATATTAAACAGAATGCAATTTTTTTAAAATTGGAAAATTTTTCTTCATCTATTAGATTTCAAAAGTGATTATTAGGATTTGATCTTTGAACTACATGCTTTGAAATACACCCGAGTCTCGTTTTATGCGGATTTTTTAAATGCGATTTTGAAGTTATGCATTTCATGTTTCTTAATATTTTTTATGTGATAAAGTTCATATTTCACTATATTTATTAGATATCAAGAAATTTAAATTATCAATAACTTATTTTAACTTGAAATACTTTTTTTTCTCCAAAAATATAATATTATATTAACAGCTAACGTGAATATGGCCTGAAGTTGTATTTAGAATCTTAGCTTCAACTTAAATAACCTACTTATACTTATGAGTAAATAATAATAATAGATTTATACTTACGAGTATAAAAATATTGCAATAAATATTCAAAAATTTTAAACTTTTAAAACATATTTTGTTAGATATAACAGAAATATTCTTTTAAATTTTTAAAATAAATAACTAAGTTTTGTAAACTGAAAATAATCTTTCTAATGATAATCTTGTTTTGATTGCGATCTCATTTTTTTAAATATAGAAACAAAATGTGAACATTTAAAATTTATTTCAGTAGTAAATAAAAATAAAAAAAAATTTATCAAATGAAGATAAATTTATTATTTTCTGATGAGTATTAACCATTTAACCATAGATTTTACGTTGATGTGTGAGACAAAGAAAAATGTCAGAAAATACTGAAATCTGAGTGAGTTTGCTGCAATGAACAACCTCTTAAATTCCAAATAGAACTAAATTAGTTATATGTCTGGATATCGCGAGCTTTATAAACAATTAGTAAAATCATCATCTCAAAGTTTAATCACCGATTACAGTGTCAACAGAAAACGATTAACAGAGCACAAGACTGAAAGTGATGCTAATTGTACTTCCTCTTGTGACGAATCTGATTTCTTACCAGTTCACAAATGAATTGCATGATGTCAAATAGCGACAATGATTAAAATATGTATGAAAAAATTTAAAATTAAATACTGTAGTTAATAAAAAAGTTTGTCTTGTATCAATTTTTTTCAAATATTTGAAATTTTTTATTAGTCATTCTTTATTTTCTTATTTTTTTAATGCGAATTTTAAAGTAATTTTCCCTTGTTGCTTTGCTTTTATGCGATTTCTGAAAATTACAAAACCTATCCCCCATTTTTCAAGATAAGTTTATTTTTGTGTAATTTTTTTTAATGCGAGTTTTCTGTGGAATTTATTTACAGCATAAAACGAGACCTAGGTGTATATGAAATTTTGAAAGAGGACTTCATTTTCACCATAGATAAAGAAAATTATATATTATTTATCTTTTTTAAATATCTTCCATATCAATAATGCCAAAAGATTAAAACATGAACATAATGACTAATTGTACATTGATAAATTCTTGAAAACATCTTTTAAATTTGGAATAAATAGTCATAATTTCTTTATATTTGTTGAATATATTTCTATTTTTTGATTAGTAGTCAGAAATATTTTTGAAATTTTTTAGTTTGTTTTTCATCAACTTGGAAGATATCAGCTTTAATCCGTTTTTGAAACTATTAATATATCCAATCATCTTAGTTATTATTTTGTTTCTTACATGCAATTTTAAATTCAATTCATGAAGATAGTTATATCTACTATAAAAGCTAAATCCAGCAAATAAATTTTGCTACTCAATTTAACATACAATTTAACTTTTGATTTTTAAAAAAAAAAAGTTTTATCACTTGTAGTAAATCTCTATATCTTTAAAAAAATATATTGACTTTATCATCAAACATGTACATGATAAAACAATTTTTTTTATTTTTATTCTTCTCTAAATATTTTTTATCATATGAAGATTCCTGTATTATAACATATTCAAAATTTTACAACAGTCTATTATGTTAAAACAGGCAAAACTCACTATATATATTGCCACACACAGCAAGCTAGAGAAATCAATGGATGCCAGAGGGCTTGTGCTTGCTGTGTGTGGCAATATATATAGTGAGTTTCTGTTTTAACAACAGTTATACACAAGCATAAGAGGAGGAGGTCATGTGAAGTCTATTATGCTGATGAATAATGCAATAATAGGAGAAGTAAGAAAAGGCAGTATATTTCTAGTATACATAGCTAAAATTCACCAATTTTCCTGATTAGTGACAACATCCAATTAGTTGTCATCAGACTTTATGAATTAATTTTTTCCCCTCTCCTATATATTTTTTGAAAGCATTGATAAACATCTTCATCTTGTTATCTTCTTTAGAGATAACATTGTTAATAATTCTTTCATACTCGTATTTTAAAAACTGTTTTTATAAAAATACAGAAGTAAGAAATATCAATTGTCATGGATTCATCAAAGTGCAAGGAAAAAGAATAAAAATTATTAATATTTTCAGACAGTTGTCCAATTAAACAATTTCTGCATGACATTTGATAATTGTATGGTGAAATTTGATCATCTTTAATCATGGCGAAGGGGGGATTATTTATATTCTTGAATTGATCAAATATAATAAATTTCAAAAATATTTCTTGCATCTGTAAAGATTTCTTATGTTTGGCTGTCATGACTCACAAAATATAATCAAATTGTTGTTGAGATTCCATTATGAATTTTAAAAACAAGCAATTGCCAGCCAGTTATCTTTGACTCAAATTCTTTAAACTTTTGTTTGCAAAATTCATTTTTTTAGCATAATTTGTATGAAAACTTCATACATACAGTGTCCCACTAGTATAGCAAATATAACACACATATTCTGATTTCACTATTGTGAAGAAAAAATATTCTATCCATTTTATATGAAAATTAATACCATCAATCAATAACTAACTTACAAAATAAATAGCAAAACAATTATTAGGTTTTCATATACATTTCAAACCAAAAACACATTAAAAATTAGACTGAAATAAATACTCAAGAATATTAATCATTTACAGGCCAGCTTGACTTAACAATGTAAATAGAATAAAAATATTATTTTTTTTGAAATTACAATATATTCTTTTAATTCAGGGAATTTATTGGCAATCCACAGCAATCAGATTCCTGCCCATTCCTACTGTAGTATGTATCTTAGTTTTGGTTGAAAGATATGAAATAAAAATTTTTTTTTCTTCTACTTAAATAAAAAACTTGCAATAACTATTTTATAAAAGATGATTTCAATTTTAAATTTCTGAATCACTTTAAAGAATAATATCTAAAAAAGACAAAAAACAATAAATGATGCAGATTAACAACAGAAACACAAATAATAGTTTACATTTATGTATTAAAAGGATATACTCCTGGATGTCCTCTAGAACCATATGCAAAGTCTGGAGTGCAAGTTAGATTAGCACGCTGTCCCACACTCATCTATATTAAAAAAAAAAAGACATTAATAAACATATTTCTGTAAATAGAATAAAAGAGATAAATTTAAAAATTGTAAAAGCAGGAAATACATTTTTTTTAACAAAAACAAAAAATTTTTCCATTTCGGAAATTAATACTAAAATGGAATATGTTTATTTCAATACACTAAATAAAATTCAGATTAAACTGAAAACACATTATCACAATAAAAAATAAGATTTTCAAGCATTTCTTTTGAAAATTCCAACTACATCAACAAAAAATTTAATTTTAATTTCTACTATTTTAAATAAAAATAATATAAAAAATATGAATATATTCAGATTACATATTCATATGGCCAAAGTCAATCATAATAAAAGCTAACTAAGGTATTTGATGTAAGGTATTGCACATCATTTATTGATAGAGACTAAACAAATAAATATTGATTTATAATATAAAGTAAGCTTCTATCAAGTGTACATCCAAAATAATTAAAATTTAAAGTTGCAGAATTTTATAATACTTATTCTTTATAAATAAAAATAAAAGTGTTGTATCTCCACTTTATATAAAACAAGGATCACAATATCAGATTACAAAAGAAGTTTAAGAGTTTAAATCTTACTACCAAAGTCATCGGAAAGCAAATTTTCCATCTTTATTTTATCTTCTAATTAAGAATTTATTGATTAATATTGGATGATTGTTTAGTTTGGCTAAACGCTTGCTATTTGGGAAAAAAAAATTTTTTTACATCTGATTTGAACTTGAAAATCTCTGAAAGATTATTTGTTTTCAAATGCCTTTATTTGTGCCTCAAAACAATTCGAGAGGCATAAGTTTGGATATTACAATGCAATCAACAAGAATTGTTACAAACAAATTTAGGGAGTGTCGGTGCATGTCAAGCGCATCCACACCCATACAATTAATTCAGTGCATATGATTTTTAAACATTCAAGTATAAACATATAGATAGGTGAGCGGGTTTTTATGGTTCCAGAGGAGCAGTGACACAAAATTCATCTGCCCCTCCAGACTCACACACATAAACCCAACTTCTTATGCTTAAATTATTGTTCACAAAATCTTCCAATTATACATGTCCATTTCTTTATTAGTTTTTAAAAAAAATTTGATTTTGTTATATTAACTGCAATGTTAAACTTTCAAAACACCTCTATTCGTGCCTCATGACTATTTGGGAGGGATGAGCTTGAAGGAAACAAGGCAACCACTTCAGTTGCAGTGGGAATATTGTCCTTGGATTGTTCAATTGTACAAGACTATTTCACCATTTAAGCATTCCCAGTTCTGTTAAAAATGTCTTTATATATATATGCATACTTCTTGGTTTGCATGGCATACCACTTGTAAGGCGGTCACTTTCCCTTCTATGTATTCATAAACTTCTATTAATTTGTTCAACCTTAACGACTTTCATTTTCTAGGATTTATCATCCTGATATTTTATGGTCCTTTGGGCTCTTGTAATTTCTAGTCACTAATCATTTATTTAGTATATAAGGTATACACTACATTAGGCAAGGCATGGCCCTAGTTTAACCTGGTTCCAAGTCTGTTTAGTTAGCCATGGCTGGCATGTCTTCTTGTCATGGTCCTTGGCATCATTTAGCAATTTGAAGTATAATAACTCAATATTGTAATCTATTCCTTTTTCAAAAGTTATTCTATGTTGTGCCGACCAGATGACAAAGTTAACGTAAGTTGCCAATCTAATATTGCCAAGAGCCTTTTTTAAAAGCTTTCGCCATAACCACCCAGGCCCAGTCTTTATCTGTGGTCCTTTGCAGTGTTAAGTAGCGTAGTTTATTCCAGGTATCACATTCCTGAAGAATGTGGGAAATTGCTTCATCGGTTTTCTTGCACAGTAGACACACCGGATCCATTTTATACCTCCGCTTGTGGTGGAAGAATGCAGCAGTTGGTAGGGTCTCGAGGTTAACTTTAATTATAAAATCTACTAGTTTCGCCTCCAGTTTACAGAACTTTGTTAACCTTGCAAGCCGCTTGATCCCTAGTTGGAATATAGTCTCATTATTGTAGCAGTTAAAATGGTTAAAGATGATAAAGAAATGTTAATCAAATGTTACAATATCCTTTAAAAAAATGCATATTATATATATAAAAAAGAACGACAAAAATTAAAAAAATTATAAACCTATTAGGGTATTATTGAAACTGTACTAATGTTTCATGTTTTAGGATTATTTAAATTGGATTATATTCAAGAAAAACAATATTTACAGTTGATATTCCTAATCTTCAAAAATATTCTAATGAATTTAAATTAGAACTTAAAATCAGTTTCAAGTATTAGTAGGTTTTGAACATGATTCAGATTTGAATGACATTAATAGGAAAATAACTGATACACTTTTAAAAACTGCCTCAAAGATAGCTGGTAAAAAAAAGCAGCAATTTACCAATAAAATTTCTGAGACTAGAGAATTTATGAAGAAAAGAAGGAATATGATGATATACAAAAATGATGCATCAAAATGGATTGAATATCTTGAATAATGTAAAATGGTGCGGAAAAGAGTTGAAAATGATAAAAGAAAGTATAACTGTGAATTAGCAAGGAAAGTTGTAGAAAAGAATAAAAGTCTCAAGAATATAAAACAACATTTTGGAATTGGTAGGAAAGTTATATCTGCAATAAGAAAAAAAGATGGCATTATTACTAAAAAGAAAGATGACATCATGAAATGTGTAGAAGACTTCTATCAAGAATTATATAGTAATAAAGAACAGGTGTCTCCTATACCTATTATATCTTCCGAATGGCCCAGAATTTTGAATGAGGAAGTGAGACATGCAATTAAATTTATGAAGAAAGGGAAGGCTCCAGGTAATGATGGAATTATAATTGATATATTAAAAGAAACAGGTGAAGAAATAGAATTTTTTTTAGCAAAGTTATAAATGATAAAGATGTACCAGATGATTGAAAGAATGCAGTATTAATATTTAAAAAAGGTGATAAAGAAGATATTAGAAATTACAGACCTAACAGTCTTTTATCAGTTTTATACAAAATTTTTACTAAGATAATTACAACTCATCTACAGAAAACACTGGATTTCCACCACCCAAGAGAGCAAGCTGGATTTAAAAGTGGTTTTAGTACAGATCATATCCAGGTATTGAGAGAAGTTATAGAAAGGACAAATGAATATGAGTTGCCATTATGCTTAGGATTTGTAGATTATGAAAAGGCATTTGATTCTATAAACATTTCTTTAGTGATTAAAGCATTGGATCATCAAGGTGTAGATCCAGAGTATTGTCATATTTTAAAAAAATATTTATAAAAACACAACAGCAACAATTAGATTACATAATGATAGTAGGAAAATCAACATTGAAAAGGGTGTAAGACAGGATGACTCCATATCTCCAAAACTTTTTATAGCAGTGCTGCAAGAAGTATTTTGTGGATTAAAATGGGAAGCTAAAGGAGTGAAAGTAAATGGAGATTATTTAAGTCATTTAGATTTTTCAGATGATGTAGTTGTTTTTGCAAATAATGCTTTAGAGATACAAAAAATGTTGCAAGAGTTATCAGATGAAAGTAGGACTAAAGATAAATGTTAAAAAGACTAAAGTAATATTTAATATATTTTCTCAAAATATAAAAATAAAGATTGATTATGATGAGTTAGAAGAAGTTAACAGTTACAAATACCTTGGTCAGATTATTAATACAGATGGAAACATAATGGATGAAATTAATCATAGAATTAAACTTGGTTGGAATGCTTTTGGTAGAAATAATTTGATACAAAAAGGAAATATGCCTATGTGTTTGAAAAGGAAGGTTTTTAATAAATGTGTTTTGCCAGTTCTTACTTATGGATCTGAGACTTGGATACTTAATAGAAGAGCAATACAGAGACTTCAGACCACTCAAAGAAGTATGGAGAGATGCATGTTGGGAGTAACAAGAAGAGATCGAAAATGCAATGTATGGGTAAGAGAACAAACAGGTGTTACCGACCTCATTGAAAAATTAAGACTGAAGTGAAGTTGGGCTGGACATATTGCTAGAAGAGATGATAATAGATGGATAACTGAAATTTTGAACTGGATTCCAAGAGATTGTAAAAGACCCAGAAAGAGACCACATGTGAGATGGATGGATGAAATAAGAAAGTGTACAGGGGTGATGTGGAGAAGAGAAGCTAAAAATAGGAAAAGATGGATTGAACTTGGAGAGACCTTCATCCTGCAGTGGATTGATAATGGTTGATGATGATATTCAATTAATAAAATTAAACTGATTTTCTTTATCAATAATTTACAAATTTTAACAAAACCATCTGAAAGCAAAAAAAAGCTATACATATGTATAGAGAAATCTCACTACTAATAGTTTAAATAATTATTATGAATTAGATACACTCTATGTGATTTCATGCAGAAATAGTAAAATATGATGCAGGTACTAATATATTATTAGTTAATATAATAATAAGTGCATCTAAGCTAATAAACATCACATGACCACCTCCTCTTATGCTTGTGTATAACTGTTGTTAAAACAGGCAAAACTCACTATATATATATTACTACACACAGCAAGCTAGAGTAATCAGTGGATGCCAGAAGGCTGGTGCATAAAATCCCCATCTAGTGTCTACTCATCCAATATCCCCAGACTAGTTTTTGGCTTATGGCCTTCGTCAGTGAGAAGCCTTGGATCTGAGAGCACTGCATCGAGGTAAATGTTGAAATTTATATCTAGAAATATGAATATTTACTTAAGTTGAAATAAAATGATGAAATATATATTAACAGACAGAAAATAAACCATAGATCCGTATTGATGTAATATATAGCTGAAATAATAATCGCTAAAATGTATCAATCCTCTGGTTTGTCATTTTTAAGTCTATGCTGCTCTTCCTAATGTGGATTTTTATTTTTAATGCAGTCATTCTCTAATACATTGTTTTTATATTATATATGGTTACTTTGTTTTTCTCTTAATGTAACAGGAAATCATTATGTATTAACAAGTTATGAAACATTATTTAATAAAAAATTCTTTTTCTATTAAAATGATGATTAATGCATAATTATACATCTTGTTTTTTTTAATGACTTTTTTTATTTTGTAAAAACAATTTTTTTTTTAAATATAAAAAAACAAAAATAAAGAATTCATATATGCAAATTTTAAAAGAAATTGATAGGTGCTTTCAAAATAAATAGAGGTGTTAGATTTTTTTTAATAATAATCCAAATTTATTCCCCATATTTGTTATTTTATTGAAAACAAATTAAAAATTTACCAGCAAAGCTATTGTCCATATAAATTTATGCATTGATATTGAGAATTTTTTTTTTTTTTCAGAATAGCCTTATTAAGTCTATTAGTTACATTAATTAAACGATAATATGATGAGTTCCAAACAATTAATAGTAAGAATATGAATATTTATAATTTATAAGGATAGTTGGAAAAGGGAGGAAAAAAAAAAGTAAAATAAATAATAATAATTTTTCTATGTTTAGTAATTTTATTTATTAGTTTTTAACTTAAAAAAAGAAAAAAAGAGATAAATAGATAAAATTTTAAGTAATGCTTATTATCATACAAAATTTGAACAGTACAAATTTTGTATGATTATGTATTTTATGAAAAGTATATAATTTTCAAGATTTATGTAATACTTATCAGTTTTTAAAACAAAGGGAGAAAAAATAAAATTTAATATTTCTGATAAAGAATACTGGTTTTTAAATTGAAGTTGATTTTTTTTCTTTTCCCTTTATCTCTTCGAAAAAAATAATGAATTTTTCAAACCAAAGTGTAATTACACGATTATATTATTTTTGTGTAATTAAGAAGAAAAAAAACCCCACAAAAGATGTTTTCCAATAAATAGGGTATTGGATTTCTTTTAAATAGTTAAAAATAAAAAAAGAGGAAAATAACCTTATAAAAATAAAATCTATTGGTCAGGGTTTAATGCTGGTATGTCTAAGACAGTGTAATTGGATAAAAGCAAATTATAAAAAATAAGATAGAGGAACAGTATCTAATCTAGTCAGTTGTTGAAAAAAAAAGCAGTAGCAGTTCAACTGTGAAGAGAATAATGAGAAGTTTTTAGTCTGAAAAATGGTTTTGGAAAAAAAACCGGCTAAGCTTTAGCTGGAAGCTGAGCATCGCTAAATCTAATCATGTAATCTGTTTACTAAAAGAAGATCTAAGAGAATGTTTCTGGGAAAAATCTGCCATAAATCTTGTTGTCTATCCAAAAGCATGACAGTCTCAGTCATGTGAAACCTGAACATAAATTATTATAATGGAAAATGGATAAATTTAATTGTGTTAATCTACCCAGAAAATTTATGTTGATTTGGAAATTAATTTTATAAGCATCAACTAAAAATTTGAAGATACAAGAAAAAAAATTATGGATAAATTTAACTTGTGATAATCCACCCTGGATATTATTATTCTAATTTTAATGTAAACATTTAAAGAAACAAAAAGGAACAGCTGACTGAGAAAGAAACTTAAAATTATAAATTCAAAAAAATGAAACTATGAAAATACAAGGTGTTGAAGTGTGCACATCCATATTTGAAATTTTTTTTTATTACAAGTAATAATAAATAATTTTAAGTTTTTTTTCTTTTGTTTAAACATATTTTTTTTTTTTTTGCCCTCCAAAATGTTAACTTATGGGATCTTCCCTTTTTCATTAAAAAAATGTTTTAGTTAGACTTAAATGTTTTAATCTTCCCTATGAAATGTTGCTTTTCAATTTTAATCATTGGAAAAAAATAAATGTTTAAAGTAAAGGCTAATTAATTTAATAAAAGTCAACAAGTTAAACTTATTTGCTATATGAAAATATTTTTTTTTATTATAGAAGGTTCAATTTTGAATGAAAATCTATTAGATGAAAATAAATATATGATTAATATATATAGTTGTCTATTAAATTGATTATGTTTACATATTCAATTCAGTGAGAAAGTGTATTAGATTTGAAATTATCATATCTTTTCTGAATTTATTAGTTAACTGCATTAAATAATTATTAAAAAAATGTTTATGTCTTTGTTTCTCCAACTATCTGTTCTATGAATTGGCAATGTGTGTGAATTGATTTCAACATAGCATGCTGCTTAAAGAAATTAGTAGTTTACCGCAGGATAATTATTTAACATAAAGTAGGTTATTTATTTTTCATTCACTTCCATAGTCCCTAGGATTTTTTGATTCGGAGCTAGCTCTAAAGCAATAAGTTTATTTGTATAGTGCAAAGGTAATGATCACCTTTAAAATCCATTCACTGTACTTTATTTTTTTCATATCAGAAATTAGTTTATAGTTAGCTGTTCACTCGTGGTACCATATGCCCAGAGCATTGAAAATGATCAGCTTGAATCAGGATCACAACATTTTTATTGTGAGTTACTTTAGCATAAGTGTGTCATCCAAATGATGGTTAGCCTTCTTTTTTATATTGAATCTCTTTTACATCCAATAATTGTTGATTAGTTTTGTTTAAAGATGATGATATAACTAATTATTTTTATTAAATGCTGATTGCTCTCGTGTTCTTTTTGTATTTATTCATTTTATATTTGTTGATGACTGACTATTAATTGATAATGCTCACTGACTATGATATTCAGTGAAAATAATGATGATTGCCATCTCCCCATATTTATCCTTTATTTCAATTCATTATAATTAAAATAAAGGATATAATTCAGAGAAGAGCAGAACTTAAAATCCAAAATAATTTGTTATGAATAAATGATTTTAGAACAAATATGTATGTGTATACTGTAATTTATACAAATTATCTAACAAAGAAATTTTATATAAAAATGGCTATGCAGAAAATATATTGTGGATTAATTAAAATAGGAAGCAATAATAAATGAATATTACTTAAATCACTATAGCAAGAAATATTATACCAGTTATTAGATGAAAACAAAAAAGTAGGACTAAAGATAAACATTAAAAAAAAAAAAAGTGTTAAATATATTTTGCAAAAAAGAAGATGACATATTATTCAATAATCAATTAGAAGTTAAAATTATAAACATTCTGGTGAAATCAATCATTCAATTAAATTTCGATAAATTGTTTTAACTAATCTAATATTAAAATAACTATAAACTATACGTGAAAAAGATATTTAATGTGTCTGCAAAGACTTAGATACAAAAATTTATGAATGTAAGATTTAAATGATAACACTATAGTAAGACTTATTGTCATCAAAGTGTCAAAAATAAGTCAAAAGTAAAATTTACATATGTCTTTTGTTTAAATCTATTGTAAAATGAATCTCTTAATCTACTGGTGAATTTTAAAGCTTATTAATTATCTAATTAAAAATGTTATAATAATATAAACAGAAAATAAAGTGAAGAATCGTATGCTATAAGATTTTCCTTCATTCACAATTTGCATAAATTCTTTTTATTAAAATTTATATTTTCAGGTAGAAAATGAATAGAAAACAGATTCCCTTTCCTGTCTGCCATCAATATGCGAAAGATCATTTTGCATCCTAAGCTCTTTCTAAAGAGAGAAAAAAATAAAGCAGTGTTAAACCATGGTCATGCTTAAATCAATTCTTTGTAAAATACAAACACTTTCAAAGATTGATAAACAAATCTTTAAAATCCATATGGTAATAAAAATCTACTCACTGCTGTAAATTCATTATAAATGTACTGCGAAATTAAAATTTATTAAATCAAAGAATTGCAGATAAATGTGCACACCTCCATTAAAACAAGTCCTTGTCCACGGTTCTAGCCAATCTAAAGAAAGCAAAGTGTTTAGAATATGAGTACTTTAGATTTCTTAATATGATTCATTGCAACTAATTCTATCATCAAAGTTCATTTGATAATACTGACTTATAATAAAAAGTTTGAAAAAATAGCCTATCCAATTATTAGTATTTTGTCATGCATGCATCTATTTGAAAGCACACATTAATATTCCAACATGTAACAATTAGTTAAAATGTCCAACAGAGAAAGTTGAAAGAAATAATAGAATGAAACAATAATTTTGTTAACAAAAGATATTCGAGAGTAAGGTAATGAATCAATCCTATATTTTCGATGCTAAAATTGTAACAGTAAAAGAGCAAATATATAACATAAATACTTAGTCTAAGTAATTTATATAAGCATATTATTAGCATTTATGTTTATTTATATTAGTTAAAATTATTGCTGTTTTATTAATTCAGTTTAAATGTTTATTGAATAGATTAAGTAATAGGGCAAAGATAATTGTATTCAGCAGAGATTGTATCAACTGATGACTGGGTAAAAATGTGTTTGATGATGGAAGTTGATCTATGAAGAATGGATAAAAATGATGACAAGTCAGGTACCAAGCTAATGAAGAATCTAATATAAATTGATTATGAATGTAAAATTTTGCATTATTTGATGAAAATTTGATATTTTGTTATTCCAATTAAATATTTTGAGTACATATGTTGCTTGATGGTATCCAATGCAAATTATTTGAAAAACCGGATTTAACTGTACATAAAAAACTATCTAGGTTTGAATCCAATAATAAAAGGGGATATTTAGCAATACAGAAGATAGTCTAAAATAGAATGAATATGTTAGTAAAGCATCATCAAATATAATAAGTTTCATATAGAAGATGATCACTATCTTATGGAATATTTCTTTGGCATATGCTCAGGATAAATCAAATGATTATTTGAATATAATTAATAATTGTTTTTGTTCACAATCATTATTCATTTTTACTATAATAGGCTTAATTTTTGTTTTACTTTATTTCTAATAAAACATTTTATTAAACTTCTACTTTATTTTGAATAAAACATATTTTAATAGCATCTTCACCATGTCCTGTTTTATTTCCATCTATATTAGTATAGTTTTTATTATGACTATGTTGATTTAATCTTAACTTTATTGAATTTTTTGTTTGTCCAATGTAACTGTTTTATATTTTTTTACTAAATGCATTTTTTTTTTACTTTGTATATTTCATATACTCCCTTTAAACAACCCAATTATATTTTCATTTAAACATTTATTATTTAGTTGTCTATCTATCATGTTAGTATTTAACTTATTTATATTATTAATATTTACTAATAATGTTATCTATTTGTTATTTTTGTATCATTGGTTTTTATTCCCATAAATCTTACATTTTCATTTAAAAATAATTATTATCCATCTAATTTATTAAAATATTGGTTTTAATTATTTTAAAAAATAATTGTTTGTAAATTATTCAGTTGATTTCTTAAATTTTTCTATGTGTAAATTATTATTTGAGTAATAATTTGTAGCTCAATATGTATAATATTTAAATTGTTTATATTTTGTATCAGTATTTAAGTATTAATTTGTAATACATTGTGCTCTGAACTTTTTTCTACATACTAATTTTGTTGTTTGTTTTTCTATCGTAAACTTAATTTTTTTTTTTCATTTTGAGGCTGTTTAATGATTTCTACTATTTTATTTTATCAAAATGAATTAGGAAAGGAACATGAATGAAATGAAAATATTAAGTTTTTTCTTTTCAATGTATTTATATGAGATTTTATTTTGCAATTATGAATAAATTATAAATGAAATATTAACAAATTACTTTAATTACCATTAATAAACTGAGTTGAACATTTCTAATTATAACTTTATTTTTTCACCTAGCATTATTTTTGTTATCTATTCAAGCCTGAAAATAATTAATTAAAAATTTGGAAATTCTTTTCTTTTGGGAGAAGATAGGACATATATACACTGCATTCCACAATATCTTGATTTTCTGGGTATCATAATTGTCATTTAAAAGCTTTAGATTTGCTATCGCTGCCCTAGAACAGATATTTGAACATTTATACTCAACGAACTAATCCTTCATTATTGTATATATCACCCCCCCCCGCCCTTAAAATAAATCTAAAAATCTATTCAATGTTGGTTAGTCATAAATATAATGAGTAACAAAATTAAATTGTGGTTATCCTAAATTCACATTCACCATAATAAAAATTATTGAATCTATTTTATCAGTATCCATCATCACTAATAGTCCACATTAAATATACCAATTTCAACCCAGAAAAAAAAAAAAATTATAAGTAAACAAATAAAAAAAGAGAAAAGAATGGAGTCAGTATTGACACTTGGTATAGACATAAATGATGGGAAAAAAAAATCACAACAAGGGCCTACATTAACCTAAATGACTAAGACAGTAAGGGTTAAAAAAAATAAAGAGCAAAGAAAAAACACTTGTTTACATTCTAACTTTTGATGATACAAATTGTATTTCTAAATATAATTACAATCTTTTAAAAATCTTGAATGGATCATCGAAAAAAAAAAGCTTGACACTAATCATTAGAAGCATCAAAATTCAATGTACCATCAAGAAATTAATAAATACAATAATAATAAAAAAATGTGAAAAATTCTAATCTCTTAAATTCGTCTGACTTGCCTCAGCTAATTTCATTAATGATCCTAAAACATATCCAATAGTTTAAAAAATATATGATTATATAAAGGTTTCTATATTGTTCATTGATATAAATATGTTTGCTGAATTTTTATGCCATGTATGCATTTTCATCAAAATGCTTTGAAACTGAGATTCTAAAATAAATTGTGTTAAGAGAATAATAAGCAACAACAAATTAACACCAAAGTTGATCAAATGAAAGTGTATTGGTACTCTAAATAAGATTATATGAATAATGTATTACTCTATACTTTCATGATTTTAAATCAAAATAAAACAAATTTAACTTACTTTAGCTACACCTTGATCCCATCCTAATAGGCAAAAATAAAAAATAAAATTTAATACAAATTAAAACAAAAAAAATTATTATAGAAATTAAATTTATAATATTTACCTTTAATAACTTCTCCTTTCCCTATTCTGAATTTGAAAGGTTTACCCCTATCTCTGGAAGAATCAAATTTTGTGCCGTTCTGTAAAGTGCCTGCAGAGAAAAAAAAAATTTCATTTCAACAAAAATTTTATTAACAATAAATAGTGATTACATACTAATAAAGGATAGATAAATGAATAAATTGTACAATAATATGATTGTGTAATGTTCTATTTGTTATCTGGCTAGATTTTGTTATGAGAGTACATTTGTTATACTCTTATGTGGTTAGGTATAGTGATGAGATTCTAATAACTTGATTAATGGAATAAGCATTTTTAATATAAACATGAATATTTTCTTTTAGAATTTCCTATTCTATAATGCTGGGTAGGTGGGAAGTTGATAATCAGGAAAAGGAAAGTGCAGTTAAAGACCAGGTGTCATCAAAGACTTTACTGGAGGCCAGGAGCTGGTCACGTTTCTTGATTTTTTTGAGTGTTTGATAAAATAATGGTATTATTTGTGGCGGGGGTAATTCCATGAGAGTTTTGCATCTCACTATCCATATGGAATATAGGACAAAGGTAGAAAGCCTTATTATTGAAAAAAACCCATTATGAATGGCATTTTCAAGTGAGAAAATCATATCAGGTCTTATGTTGGAATTGATTATAATTATATCTTTCAGTGTTTTAAGTCTTGGGCACCGGTGTATAATATGGTCTATGGTTTCATCTTCACGAGCACACAGACCACATATAGGGTCAATGCTGGCAAAACCTCTTCGGTGATAAAGGAACCAATTCGTGGGAAGCGCATTGAGATTTATTTTAATGATGAAGTCAAGGAATTTGGGTTCCAGACTCCATCTTTTAAAGTGTGAAATGAGTCTTTGGTTGGTTACTTTTAGGCTGGTTTTTATGGGTTGTTGATTATAGTTGATTATATTGTATGCTTCCCATAAGGTGATTTTTTTGTTAAGGTTAAAGGGCATTATTGGGTTATAAAGTTGTAGGTGGTCTATTAGGGAGGCTATCCATGAACTGGCAGAGGGCGGAGGACGATCTGTCGGTGTAATTTTTTTAATAATGTTGGAGTATCCACAGGAGAGGATCAGATTATGTAGGGTGTTGTGGGTTTTCTGTAAAATTATTGCTTGTATTGAGTGGAATGACAGTCCATTGAACCTGCGTGGTCGTTGGATGCCTCGCAAGCTAATAGCAACTGTCCTTCCTCTCCAAAGAAGTTTGGTACATAATCGGTTGATTTTATTTTGAAATTGTTTAGACATTTTTACGAATGGAAGGTAATATGAGATTTTTGGCATTATGATCATGTTGAGGAGGCCAACCTTTCCATATAATGAAAGGTATACTCTAGAGAGTGACGTGGTGATGGCTTCAGTTGAATGGAGGATTGCATCTTGAATCTCTCTTGCCATTGCAGTTGGTGTTTTGAAGATTGGGAAACCTAGGTATCTTTGGGGTTTTGCAGAAAAGGGAGAGTTAATTTGTTTACCAGACATAATCTTCCAGATGGAAGATTTGTTAAAGTTTATTTGTAGGCCAAGTTTCGCTGTATTTCTGTTTAAGATGTTCATGAGATGGGGAAGGTATTTAATGGTGGGAAGAACAACCATGATGTCATCTATATATGCGAATACATTGAAGTTTTTATTGAGAGAGGGAAGGAAAATTCCAGGGAGGTTTTTTTCTATATCCATCAGAAGAGGGTTGATGTATGCTGTGAAGAAAAGGGCACTGAGTGGAGATCCTTGAGGGATCGACTTGTATGGTTTGAAGCCTGGTGTGATCTTGCCATCAAGAGAGAGAAAAATCTCTCTGTTGTTGAGCAGATTGCTGATCATCTGAACAATCCCGGCTGGAATGTCGCATTCCGACAGAATATCCAGGAGGATATTTATCTGGACTGAATCAAATGCTGCCGCAACATCCAGCTGGACAGCAATAGGTTTTGATTTACGATGTCCTCTGATGTAATTGAATAGTGCAGTTACATTGGACATAGCATGCGAGGTTGATGATCCCTTTTTTCCGTATTGGTTTGACGAGATATGGCTAAGGATTTGAGTTTGGATTTGATCTTTAATGACTGACTCAATTATCTTGATAAGCAATGGGGTCATGGAAATTGGCCGGATATTGTTAATGTCGTTTAGTGGTTTTGCTTTTTTAATAAAAGGCACGAGTGCCACTGGGTAAAGATCTGTTATGTTTCTGTTGCCGGAGGCTAGGTGATCAATCATTTTTTTAATAATTGGCACAGTGAATTGACTGAGGTGTTTGAGAAGGAAATTTGGGATGCCATGAAGGCCAGGATGAATGCCGTCAGGGAGAGATGTTATCTTCTTTTTGATTTGGATTTCTGTGATGCCATGTTCGCCGGGGTCACCAGCATCCAACCAGCTGTTTATAGGAGGAGCTCCATCTTTTTGCATTAATTGGCAGAATTGTTTGCTGATGTGCTGCATCATTGGAAAGCCAACGAGATTGGTTCCATTAGAATTAATGGATAAGGGAGTGATTTGTTTTCTATTGTACCCCAGTGCCCATCTAAGGTAGTCTCTCGTCCAGCAGTGTTGTTGTGCTAAGAAACATTTGGCTCTTCTGATGGATATATATTCTGCAAGGGACTTTTGCTTGATCTTGTAGAGATTTTTAAGGAAGATGATTTTTTCTGTATTTGTGAAATTTTGCTGTAAAGCTTGAAGTTGTATATTAATGTCTGTTAGATCATTTAGAAGGCCATTAGGTCCTTTGATTTTCCTGGCGTGGTGATTTAATATGGATTGTAGTATTCCGATGAAGGAAAACCAGCCCTCCTCAGCAGGAAGGGAAAGGATGTTTATTTTCTGGAAAAGGATGTATGCCTCAGATACTATCGCTTCGGTCATATTTGATTGGGTGATCATGCGCATGGTTTTACCAGGTCCATCAATAGGTGCAGGGATTGAAATAGGTGTAAGTTGTAAGATTAGAGCCATATGATCAGAGAAAGCAACAGGGGCCAAGGCTGCATCAAGGTTGAAATGGAGGTCTGGGGTGTAGTAAACCAAATCAATCAGTGACTTTTTAGTTTTAGTATAGAAAGAGTAGGCTTCGGGAGGGAAGAAGCCCTCTCCACACATTAATCTGCAATTTATTAGATGCAAAAATCTCTTGTTGAAGTCATTGTATGTGGTGTTAAAGTCTCCCAGAAGAATAGTAGGGGAGGCTCTGTTAGCGTTGATGGCATTTAGGATGTGGATTATTTTTAGATATTGAGAGGTGTCTTTGGCTGTATATATATAAGCTATGATGATCGGATAACCCCAATAGTCTATTTCTATGATAATAATATTGGCATCTAGGAATAGAATGCTAAAACTGTTTGGTGGTGTTGACTTGCTGAGCAGAATACCGACTCCACCTGAAGCAGAATGGCCTATGGAAAATCTAGTAAATCCGAGAGTTGAGAGAAGAGATAGTATTTTATGATCGGTCTTATGGTGATATTTAGTTTCACCCATAAGAAGTATATGAGGGGAGCAGAGCGAGAGCCAGTTTTTAATAGCTAGAACTCTATCAATTGAGTTGATGCCGCGAATGTTAATGCCAGCAATTTTGCAGAACATGATAGATTAATCCAAACCGTCCTCAGCAAAGTGTACCAAGTCAATGTGGGACATCTCCATGTTAATGAGGTCTGATGTTGTTTGGCAATCAGAGTCTTGTGATTGAATTTGTGGATGGATTGGTGATATAGTTGTTGGTTGAGGAAACGCATCCATGAAGTCTTCGGTGTCTGATGAAGTAGTGTAATCTGTCTGAGATTCGTCAGAAGGATCAATGGTATCAATGGTTGTAGGATCCATGGTTTTCCTCTTTTTTTCTATGGATTTGCGAGGCTTTGTGCTTGATATATCTGAAATTTGTTTGTTAGAGGGTGGAGGTGAGTAATGTATCAGATGGGCGCTATCATCATCAGAGCTTGATTTATCTGAACGAATTGATTTTCTTTTAATTTTCTTATTTGTATTTTGGGTATTTGTTGTGTCGGTTTTTTGAGGGTTTTTAAGTTTAATAGTGTTTTTTTCATTTTCCTGTTCTTTTGATAAAAGTGTTTTTTTATTGTTATAGGAATTTGTTTTAAATTTTAGACCTGAGTCATTTTCGGTTTGCTGTAACTGTTGGGAAACATTAACTATGCTGACTTTCGGGTTGTGTGTTTGACAAGTCTTTTCATCTGGATGGTTAATTATTGCAGGAGTTGAAGAATTGAGGACAGTTTGTGGATCACTTTGTTTAGGTTTACTGGACTTAACTGACCCACATGAAGATGTATCAGTGGTTTTAGACTGGGTGGGAGTTGTTATGGATGGATTGTTTTGAAATTTTTTGAGTGTATTTTCTTCATCGCTTGTATTTTCCTTGCTCTCGTCAGGTGGTTTGGTCATATTGCCTTCTTTTGTGTCAAGAGTTTGGCCTAGTATTGTTTCTCCGGGATTAGTATAATATGTATCGTATGTAAGATCTTTAGTCTTATCGGTTTGAGTGATTGGTTTAGGCGCAGTATATGTAATTGCTTGGATCTCTGATTCACTACTATTAGTGTAGAGGTTGTCGTTTGTTCTTTCTTGAATATTTTCATTTTGAAAGATAGGTTTGGATGTGAAAGAGTTTGTTGGAGGATTTATTTGACTCAGGTTGTCTGGGTTTGTGAGGTTGCTGATTGAATTAGGCCCATGTGGTGATTGTCTATTTAAGGATGTGAAAGCCGTGTTAGTAGGTCTACCAGGACATCTGTGAACTTTATTCTTTTTAATACCACAGTGTGTACATATTCTTGCTGCACAATCTTTAATGAGGTGTGTTCTTTGAAGGCAGAAGAAACATTGTGGATGTACTCCCCTGAAAGTCAAAACCATAGGAGAGCCTCTTGCAGTAATAATAGTGGGTATGTCAGTGGGTATAATGTTTTTCTTCAATGTAAGTGTGAAGATAACTGTATTGGACAGGATTTGATCTTCGCAGTGAGGGTTTAATAGGTGTTTAAATTTGCTAACTGAACCATAATTAATAAGGATGTCTTGTAGTTCTTGTTCTTTCAAGTGGGCAAGGCAGTTTTGGATTCTGCCGGATAGTGTAACAGGATGGTTCATATCTATGGAGCATAGTATAAAATTTCCTAAAGATCTGTATTTATTTTTAAAGTTCATATGGTCCGCCCACGTTTTAAACTCAACGATAACATAGCGGTCATTGGGATGATTAAGAATCATATGAATGCCTCTGCCTAATTGTTTTTGATTGATTAGACTGTATAGCTGTTCTAGAGGGAACTTATATAGAGCACATTGTTGATTTGTTATAGCTAAGATTAACGATTTATCGCTGTAGTAGTTAGCAAACGATTTATATAGGCTATTGGGAATCGTTTTGTTGAACTCATTATTTATTTTTAGGAACATGTCGTCATTAAGTTCGTCTATATTAAATGAGACATTTTCCAAAGTGTTTGATTCTTGTTCTATGTCTAGTTCTGAGATATTCAAATATAGTTCATTGAAATTATCGGCCTTAATATTTTCGGAGATGCTCTCAGAATTTTTAGACCTTACGATATTTGCGTACGTAGAGGAATTTTTCAATATTGGTATTGAAGAAATTGGATTAGATTGTAAGTTGGCTGAAGTAGCAATGGATTGTTCTGCGCTATAATCTTTGTTTGTTCTGGAGTGTGATTTATCGGTTTTAAAATTTATTTCTTCTTTTTGATTTTTAAATTTACTGTTGACAAACTGTAATGTGACAGCACTGGTTTTGTCGACCTCTGGTGGAAAAGTTTTTACTTTAAAAAATTCGCCGAAATCATCTTGTCGGTAATTTTGTCTATTATTATCAGATATGGTTTCCAGGGTATTATTGGGCAAAGTAAATTGCTCATTAGAGTCTTCTGAGGGTGCGTAAAGTCTTCGGAGAGGTGATGATTGGTTTTTACTTGAATTTTTAAGAATTTCAATAGTTTCGCTTGATGAGATATTAATGCTATTACTTATATTAGGGGTAAGTTGAATATTTTCTAAACTTTTGTTGATATTTGTGATGCTGTTTTCTTTTGAAATATTGGTTTGTGGGTTTTTATTTGTTGTAGAAGTTATTTTGGATGAATTTAGATTAGATCTAAGACTATAAAATTTACGACCGATGACTGCATTGCTAGATTGAATGCTGAGATCGGGGCTAACCGTAATTTGCGAGTTATCGATTATATTATCACTTTCCATAATATATAATGATTAAAACCGACTTACCTTGAATAAGAAACGTAAAGGTAAGGGGACAATCGTCCCTATCTTCCTGAAATTGAATCGCTAAGGGACGCTTTTTGTAAGACCAGTTGCAAAGATGGCTGCATATAATATACCAAACATAGTTTTAATTAGATAATAGAACAGGTTTTTTCTTCTTCTTCCAAGATATAGTTAAAAAAAAAAAAAAAAAACCTTGCCTAGATTGTTCATTAAAGAAATAAAAATAACTATAATAGTAATAGTGGCAGAATAGAATTTAGTGACGGTAACAAAGATAAGTATTCACATTTTTTTATAAATAGAGATATGTGGAACATACAAACTTTGTTTGATATGAACTTTTCAAAAATATGAATATAAGTTTTATAGATAAAAAATTATCAAGATTTAATATTGATAAGAATTTCCAAAAAAAAAACAAAAAATAGAAAAATAGCTATAATTTGAGAAAAGTACAGTTCATTCAGTGAAAAAAACTACACAATGTTGAATTCATTGTGAAGTGTAATTTGACATTGAAAAATTAATTAATGACATTAAAAGCAGAATTACATGTTATTTCTATCTTTTCAGTTCTTATAATTAAAACCATTAAACATCACATGATCACCATTCTTATACTGACATTAAATTCTGAAAGTTCAGAAAAAGCATTTATTTTTTGTTGAATACAATTTAGCAGTAGATGACTAACTTTGACAGAAAGGCATTTCATGCCGTGAAAAAAAAATTGCAGTGTTGAATTTGCTATGAAGTCTAACTTAGAATTCCTAGATGTATTGATGAAAGACTAATGATATTAAAAACTGGATTGCATGAATGGTATGTCCAGAATTAAAATCATTAGCAATCTTAGCTCTGGTATTATTTAAAACTTTACATACATTAAATTATTCCAACAAGCAATAATCAACAACAATTTTGTATAAGAATAAACCAACAACACTTACTCAGCTAAGAAATAACAATTTTTAAATTACTTGCCAATAATTCTAACACAATATTTCATATATCACAAGAACTATAAAAATACAAACCATTTTATATATTAAAGTTATAATGATTTGAAAATAAATTGAATTCTAATATACATGACTTTATAGAATAGATATAAATACTGAATTACTTGAAATATCAGAAAGTAGACAGTGTATATATATAAGACTGAAAAATTTCCAATATAAAACATTTTCTTAAAGGAAATAGCATTCCATAATCTAGATAGACTAGAAATAGTGAGATAAAAAAACATATATAAATGAAAGACAAATGTTATACAATTCTAATAACATTAATTAAATAGAAATGACAATATTTAAAAAGAATGATGGTACAAATTTTAAATTTAAATTGAAAATTTGATTTTAGAGGAAGATTGTTGTACACAATATTAATTTGGTTATTATAGATTTACTTTCTACAATTGACATTAGAATAAGTAGTTTTAAATACACATATTATGCAAGGAGCTTCATTTCATCATGTCACTTCAATTTTGATTATAGGATAAATGGCAAACTACCATTATTGTAGAATAAACATTACTTCATTATAATATTATGTTGCTTAATGCCTTTGTGCAAAAAAATTTAACATATAATATTTTTGGGTAGTTAGATTATTCCACTAAAATGTAAGCTGAAGTTTGTAAATAATATATTGATCTTTCATATTTTTTTACCATTTCAATAGCATTAATTTTTGTTCTTGCTGCATTTTAACCCCCCCCCCTTAAATTTTTTTGGGTTCAGTTAATTGACTTCCTATGCATGCAAATTGCATCTAAATAAATTTGTAGAGATTTTAGACCCAGGATACTTTAGTATAGATGTTATCAATAATGGGGACATCCTCAGGCAAAACATTTTCATAGGAAGAAGTTAAGCAACCTTTTTCATATGAAGACTGCTACATTTGGAAAGGCAATTAGATCTTTAATTCTAATACTTGCAAACTATTTCCACATATATAAATGGGAGATTATAAACTAGCCCAACTGATGAGTGCTGATTCTGCAGGAAATATGTATACTGGGGATCAGTTATCTTTTTTCACTTGTGTGGTCATGTGTATCAATTGTTTGAGATAGAGTGGAGGATAAATATAGATTAAAAATCCTAAGTTCAAATCCATCTATTTAAAAACAAATAAAGCTATCTAAAATGTTCTACAAGATTATAGATAAATAATATATATATATATTTGAAAGCATAGAATATTTTAGCTTGAATAATGTTTATAGAAAAATTAAAATATTAAAAAAATATAGAAAATATTAAGTGATATTTATGGTAGAAATGACAAAGCATTCAATTCTATTAAGAAAGTGAAATAAAATAAAATGAAATTTATGAAATAATGAATGAAGAGATTATAAAGGCAAAACATCAAAAAAATCACGATTCTTTATATGTATTAATAATGTTAATAGCTATGAACAAGTAGGACTAGAAATAATTAAGTGACATTCATAAAGTGATTTTCAGTATAGTAACTTTATTTTAGATATGGACAAAAGATTTCAGAATGATCATTTTCTAACACATTAGATATACTTTTATATCGGAAATAGTACAGTATTTAAAAAGAAATGTATGGATGAGATGCAATTTCAATTGTGAAAACTTTTGTGGTAATAAAGCAATTAAAGATATCATCATCATAATGGTCAACCATTATCAATCCACTACAGGATGAAGGTCTTTCCAAATTCAATCCATCTCCAATTTCTAGTCTCTCTTCTCCACATTACCACTGCACAGTTCCTTATTTCATCCATCCATCTCACATGTGATCTCTTTCTGGGTCTTTTACAATCTCATTGAATCCAGTTTAAGATTTCAACTATCTATCTATTATCATATCTTCTAACAACATGTCCAGCCCAACTCTACTTCAGTTTCAATTCTTTAAACAATGACAGTAACCCCTGTTTGTTCTCTTACCCATGTATTTCGTTTTCAATCTCTTTTCATTACTCAGAACATATATCTCTCCATACTTCTTTGAATGATCAGAGTGGTGTATTGCTCTTCTGATAAGTGTCCAAGTCTCAGATCCATAAGTAAGAACTAATAAAACACATTTATTAAAAACCTTCCTTTCAAACATATAGGCATATTTCCATTTAATGTTAAGTTATTTCCATCAAAAGCATTCCAACCAACTTTAATTCTATGATTAATTTCATCTCTTATGTTTCCATCTGTAATAATAATCTGACCAAGGTATTTATAGTTAACTTTTTCTAACTCATCATTATCAATCTTTATTGTCAACTTTTGACAAAATCCATTGAAAATTACTTTAGTCTTTTTAATGTTTACCTTTAACTCTACTTTCTTACTTTCATATGATAACTCTTGCAACATTTCCTGAAGTTCTGAAGCATTAGTTGTAAAAACAACTACATCATCTGCAAAATCTAAATGAATTAAAAAATAATCTCCATTTACTTTTATTTCTTTAGCTTACCATTTTAATCCACAAAATACTTTTTGCAGCACTGCTATAAAAAGTTTTAAAGATATAGATTCATCCTGTCATATACACTTCTCAATGTTAATCTTCCTAGTATCATTATGTAATCTAATTGTTGCTGTTGCATTATTATAAATATTTTTCAGAATATGCCAATATCCTGAGTCTATACCCTGATGATCCAATGCTTTACTCAATTTGAAGAAATGCTTATAGAATCAAATGCCTTTTCAAAATCTACAAATCCAAAACATAATGGAAATTTAAACCACTAAACATCACATGATCACTATTTCTTATGCTAGCACATAACTGTTATTAAAACAGGCAAAACTCTCCATACAGTAATGCCACTCAGTGCCAACCAGCACTAGATGGGGATTTTATGCACAAGCCTTCTGGCATCCATTGATTACTCTGGTTGGCACTACTGTATGGAGAGTTTTGCCTGTTTTAATAATGGAAACTTATATATGTGAATATTAACCTGTTTTTTCTAAAGGCTTTATTGAAAGAGCAAGCATTTACTCTGAAAAGAAAGATTAAAATAATATTAAGGAATTTATATACGAGGCAGAATATTAAATAAACTGCTCCCAGAAAGATCAATTATAGACACAAACATGTATTTTGTTTTTCTTTGCTTAATATTCTAATAAAAATATAAAGAATACATTCCCTAAAGACTATCCGTTAGAATATCACTACTTGCAGAATGTGAAAATTAAGTCAAAGTACTCAACTGTATTGAAATTTATAAAAAAAATTAAGAATAACATTGATTTCCCCCTGTTATTTGTAGCCTGCATATAAGTCTATTAATGTTAGAAACTATGTCAATCCAAAATTTTTTATGCATCCAGGATATAAATATGCAGATTTTAAAGTTTTCTGCATATGAAACATAATTTTCAAATTTGAATTGGATAAAAGATATTTTTGTTTGAATTAATAGTGTAGGTTACAACAAATATGAATTTTTTAAACATGCAATGCATTTTTATGATAAATTAAAATTTAATAGTAACCATATAATGGACACAAAAATGGAATTATGTGATAAACAACATTATATATATTTTCATTCAACTATTTGATTAAGAGTCAGAAATAAAATTGTCCTCATGTTTATTACAGTGAATCCAGAGCAAACATTAATGTTAAGACTATAAAAGCATGTATACTATTACTATAAAGCTAATACACATCACATGATCACCATTTCTTATGCTTACTTATAACTGTTTTATTACTATAAAGCTAAGTTAGATCCTTTAACGCTGCCAGTGAAATTAGCTCAAGAAAATTTGATCATGTTTTGTATTCGAGCATAATAAAATTTGTAGTGAATCCAATGGAATATATAAGGCTTGGCTTATTAATAATTATAACTTTGTGATGAATAGAAAGTCTAATAGTAATGATTAAGTGGGGTTAGAAATATGCACAATTAAGTGTCAATTTCGTAATTTGTTTGGAGATTTGATGTATATATCAGTTTTGGCCTTTGAGAAGGATGCACAGCAGTGAAAATACAATTAGAATACATTATTTATTAACTGTTTGTTTCTGGAATTAATATTCTTTATTTTGAATGAACATAAATGAAAGTAAAACTATAAAGTATGAAAATCATGCAGCAGTTAAGCAATTTAAATTCTCTGAAAGCTGATTAACACAAGATAGTAATGCAAAAAAAAAAAAAAAATAGAATGAGAATTGTGATGGCTAAACAGAATTAGAATGAGTGACAAGTATTATTTTTCAGACTACAATAATTAGATTTGAAAAAAAAAAAAGCTCATTAAAATGTTTTACTTATGGTGCTAACTATTTTTTAAATAGTTAAGTTTATCCTTCTATTAAAAAAAAAAAACTTACAACAATGAAATTAGACTTAAAAAAAATCACATAATGAAAGCTACAAGTGGTTGGCCACATATATAGAATAATAATCAGAAATGAAAAAACAAACAAACATGGTTTGATACTACACAAAGCACAAACAAGACTCCATGAATAATGACAGATAACAGTAAAAAAAAAGAGTATATGCTATAGTGCATCTACTTAGCGTTCTTGCAAGGATCAGATAAAACTATATGGTGAAAAAAATACAATATAAAACGATAAAATTATAGTTCTGAAGACACATCCAGCATATTAAAATAGTATCTAATGTTTATTAATTATTCCAATAATACCGGTTTTAACAGCATGACATAAATAAAGGAACTGTGAATCAGAAGCTTGGAAAAAATTCATTTTTGAAACACCGGGGTTTAAATTGTATTTTCTGTTAAAAAAAACACACAACAATAAGATTGGTTTGAAAACGTTAAAAAACGGTGTTTGTAATTACTGGGGGAAAAAAAATTCACAATATTCACTTTAGTTTTAACATTAATAAGTTAGTTATTGCAGCTTTGAGACGGTTTAATGATTGTAGAAATGAGGTTTATTTGTGAAGAAAATGAAATGTTGAAATACCAAAGAAATGGCTGAAGATGAATAATGATCAAGCTACAGAAAATAGAATGAAAAGGAAATGTTTTTAAAAAGGCCAATTGCAAGCACTCGAGACAAATCACATTCTTGTATACATTCTGTTAATGACGTCAATATAAGAATTACAACATTCAACTGCTGCAATGCACTGATTATTTATAACGGCAGAACCCATTAAATATTTACTCTCCCAATATTTTATGATCAATTATTTGTGCAGACATCAAATGATTTCAAAAATTACAAGCTTCAATTTAAAGGATCGAAAAATAAATAACAAATACATTGAGAATTAGTTAGTGCACTAGCACAGTAAGAATTAGTCAATTAAGGGTTGAAATATGCAAGTTAAGTCGATCTCTAAAATCTAACAGCTACGGTTAGCAAAAACATTCTGGAATATATACGCAGATTTAATTTCTTATTCACAAACATTAAATTTACAATAACTTTTAATTTAAATATATATAATTTTTACAGAATAAATGAACATTCTGAATAATAAAAAAAGGCATAAACTGCAAAGGAATTCTACTTTACTTCGAATATAACCGAAGATAAACAAATAAAAGATAAAGTTAATAAAGTCACGTGAAAAATTCTAAAAAAAAAATTCACCTAATAAGCATTAAAATTTAATGCAAAATAACGTTTAGAGTTATGTCATAAACTCTAAACAAACGATTAAATCATTTTAAGACAATTAAATGCATTCATATTAAAGAAGTGTGTAATTTAGATAATTTTTTTAAAAAAATTACCTACGCAGAATATACTCAGCAGAAAAATAGACTACATAACAAGAAATCAACACGTTCAAACGTGCATTATTTTTCCGATAAAAACTATGCATAATTACCTGTATAGTGTACGACAACGGTCTGTCCAGCTTTAGGAAATGTCTGACCTACAAAAAATGAAATGTTAAATTCTAATGGTCAAAAATAAATAGAATACAGAAAAATTGGAGGGGGGGGGGGTAAAAAAAGGACAATTCAAGGACAAATTAAATTTATAAATTACACTTTAAACAAAATATATTTTTGATTATTTGTAAAAATAAAAAAATCTAACCATCTCCTGGGGAAATTGTTTCAACTTCAACTCCCATTCTTTTAAAAGATTACCACAAATTACACTTTAACGGCAGTTGGACTTATACCGACGACGTATACACAAGAATCAGGGAAAGTCGCGAATATTTTTCGAGAATATAACGTAATATAGCTATACGCCTGCGTGCTCGGGAAGTGCGGGAAAGTAAATTGGGTTTTTCGTAATAATTTAAAATAATTTTTATTTTTTCTATTTATATTAATTTACGGTTTAGAGGTAAGTTTCAGAATTGTTATAGTGGTATTAATGTAACGTTGAGTGTTTTCTTAATTTTAATGTAAAATTTCAACATAATTAGAATTCGAACAATCAATTGGACACTTCTCTGTTTCAAAATGGCTGCTTATTTCAAAATATGCTATATAGTAAATACATATTGTTATACAGTACGATATAATGCTTTTAATATGTGAAAATAACAATAGTCAAGTGTAGTTACGTATTAAAATCATCATTTGTTGTCCTTTAGGAGTAATCTTTTTTTTCTATGGCAATTTTTTGTTTTGAAATTTCTGAATATTTATCTATTTACGTAACGCCATTTTCATTATTTTTAATTCGTAATCTTATTTCTGGATAATATTTTTGAAGACTAAGCATATTTTGATCAAATATGTAATAAATTAGACCTTATTAAAATGAAGTTTATTTTGAACTTGTGATCTTATTTACTTAAAATTTTTTATTGACTTCTCGTTGAGTTAAATTTGAACTTGCTAATGGCTATATTCTGAATTCTTATATTTGAATATCACTAGTAAATTATAAGAGTTTAATATTTTTTTTTATAATATAAAATCTTATAATCTGTTTAAAAATATTTAAAATGTTTTTGTTTTTTTGCTATGCCAGTCACGACAATTGAAAATAAGTTATAAATTTCTATTTTATCTGTAACTTAATGTATAGTAAATACTTTTTTTGCAGTTCATGTAGAATTCAAACTATTTCATATCCATATGATCATAAGTCTACACTGGCATTATATGTTTGAAATTTATTGTTAATTTTAAGAGATTCTTTAATTGCAGAGTCTTCAAAGATGAAGCTTTAATTAACTACAACAATTTCGAGTTTATACAAGATAATCCATATATACTCTTTAATCCAAAATTTGTAATGGAATCAAGTATTAAGTTGAAGCAATTAATATGCCCCTTTTTTTTTTTGTGGTATAGTACAATAAATTATGTTAAGCTAGAATTTTAAAAAGATTATGTCATTCTTATACGATAAAAGGCTTTAGTAATTTTGTGTCCATATTTGGATTTTTTAGAACTTTATCACTTAAGATGTTTATATTAAGTCATCATAAAAATCATTGTTGCATATTGTTATATTTAGAATAATGTGCTATGTTTAGAAAGAAAGTAAATTTGTGCTAAATTTGAAATAAATGATAATTCTTAAACATTCGAGTTATTATGAAAAAGTACAATAAACAAAGTAATTAAATGCACTAAGCCAGCTTTCAGCAAGACACTGCTAGAATCATAGTGCCGAGTAAAGTTATGCAGTACAGATGTGCTTATATAATTGATGTGATGTAATATCTAAATGAAGCCCAATATGCAAAAAAGCAATTAGATATTACAGTTTTCGGACAAGTGAACACGTGAATTCCTTTTTTTGATGGAAGGTGGATCCTTTGCAATTGCCCAAGCCTTTTTGTATTTTCTTTTTTATCATCTCTTTCCATACAAATTGTTCTAATGTTGCTGGAGAAAATGTGTGGCCTGTGATGTGTTCATGATCAAAAAAAGATCAATCTGTATTCTCTTTTTTATTTTGCTCTATTGTACAAATATACATGTTGGGTGATTCTTGTGGATCTATTTGCATGAAATTCACTATAATACACAACTGCAAGAAGTTTACTGCATGTAACTTTATAGATCGCCCAATTCATATATTTGTGCAATAGGTCAAAACAAAAAAGGGAATACAGATCGATCTTTCTTGATTATAAACGTGCAATGGGTTATATGTTTTCTACAGCCAACGTTAGGACAATTTGCATAGAACGAGATGATAAAAAAAGAAAAACGGATTCATGTGTTCCATTGTCTAGAAAATGGAATATCTAATTACTTTTTTGCATATTGTGCCACATTTACATATTATATCACGTCAATTATGTACTGCATAACTCTACTCAGCACTATGATTCTGGCAGTATTTTGCCGAAAGCTGGCTCATTGCATTTAATTAGCTTAAGTTTATTATACATTTTCATAATAACTCTAAATCATTGAGTTTTTAAGAATTACTTAGTTTTATATAAAAAGTTAATACTGTACTATTGAGAATCGGATAAATGATAAGTAAATGAATTAAATTATGAAGCAAGAATTAAAAAGAAAGTTATATATGTCTTAAAAATATTCTGATAAGATAAGCTTTTCCATTACAGAAAATATTTGTAACTAAAAGAATAAACTAGGATAGAAATTATTTTAAATGATAATTAAACAATAATTCCTGTTCCAGAAATAGAACAACATTAATAGTAATAGTGTTCTAGAACTTTCTATGACCATGGTGTTGCTATTTGGTATTGGACTAGAAAATGATAAAAGTTTATCTGTAAGAAGAATAATGGTCATCACACATATACTTGTATTGACAGAACTGATCACCTGTGTTGAACCAAAGGAAACAGGCCAAAATATTCACAAGGACTTATTATGATTTAGTACATCTTCATGGCTACCTATTGTGACTTCTTTTTAATACCAATCTACGTAAGCATTAATAAGAAGAATTGTTAATTTTACTTTATTGTTGTTATTTTGTTGGCAGTAAACATCAAGTTTTAATTACAAAATTTTCTTGTGTTATAATTATTTCTGCTTTTCTGACCACCTGAACCACAACTGCAGTACTCATGGTTGCTGTATACAGCACATATTGAAAAATCAGCATGGAGTAAAATTCCAGTAAAGCAACTGATATAATAGTGCTATAAGTGATGGCAGGGAATTTTCAAAAATATTAAGATATCTAGTTTGAGGTCATCATACAGGTTAATATATTATTAATATCTATGTTCTTTATTATTTTTTACAACATAAAAAGTAATAAAGAACATAGATGATATTAATATTATATGGATTTGGCAATGCAATAAGAAAGATAAAGTTATAATACTTTAGGTTAATATAGCATGAAGAATTCAGCAAGCAGTGTGGCTTGAATGTGGAACTGATTTTATAGATTTCTTTTATAAGTGGTGATAGTTTTAAGGATGAATCTTTCAAAGTCTGCAACAAACCAAATTAATAACATGACAAAATGGAGGCTATATTTTGTACAAAGATAGCCTATTGAATAAATAGTTACTTTATTTGCCTACAGTTATACCCATTAAGTGTGAGAATCATAAACTCCTGCTTAAAAGTTGAAAATTAAATTTCTTAATCTTCTGCATATTATTCATGTCTCTGAAAATGAGGATATTATCCATAAGAGACTTATTCATGACATGATTATATGTATGTCAGATTAAATTTAGTTTTACTTATAATTTGTCTTCCTGAATTTGAAGCAACATTTGACTTGAAAACACACAATCACACAAATAAACTGCTATAAATATCAGAATTTGTTTTATTCTGCAAAGACTCATTCAATTGTAAGAATATCAAAAACATTTAAAAAGCAAATTGTAAATGTTTTATTACCAATGTTTTTTGTTTTTTTAAAGACTTTTGTAATGCTAGCCAAGAGTCTCCAAATCTTCAGACTTGCATTAAAAATCTTGAAATTTGACAATTTCTTTGAATTTTCTGGGAAATATTTTAAAAGTGCAATAGATTAATATAATACATAAGATATATGTAACTTGAAATTTGTGCCAATTAAAAATTATATATATGCATATAAATTTCTCTCTGCATTTATAAAGATGAATTAGAGATCATTTCTCAACTCTTAATTTGCATGATTTAAAATTGAAATCTATGGTTGTCTCAGTAATTGTATTATAAACAATTTTGTCTGATTTAAAAAAAAAAAAAAATATGTGTATTTAAATTTAGATAAAGAATAAAATAAGATTAATTTTAATAATCAAAATTAATTCTTTAGTTCATAAATAATATTTAATGATTTTTTTTTTTAACAAAAAGTTTCGTATAAAAAAAAGTTGCTGCTTATTCAGTTTTTGTCATTTTTTCATACTAAATTCAAATATTTACATCTCAGGTGAAATGATATAACCATTTATCATAACAAAATGAAAAAAGTAAATGATTATAAAATTATTCCAATATAATTATTAATACATTCTTTAATTATTGAATCTATTTTATAGATTACTTCTAACACTATTTAAATGACAATTTTGTTATATAAAAGAACCATCTGGTAAAAATCATGATATGATTATTTGAAAATTTTATCTAAATTTTCTGTAAATATTAAAAAGTAAAATTAAAGGGATTTCATGAATTACAATGGCCACTGTGATTGTGCGTTAAAATAAAAAAGTATGTTGTTTTAATGGAAATTGATGCCCTGATTTGAAAATGATGTTAATTTCCTCATTTCATGTCTAGTTGTTGGCATTTCTGTTTTTTTAATATTTACAATTGTAAGATGCAATGCTGAGAGATGTTTTCATGCATATCTCTTTATAAGATAATTATATAACTTTAGTTCTGATTGTTAATGTGTATTTGATTATTTATTTTGTATTGCAGTCATATTAATTATATTGTAGTTGAATTTTATGTGATACATTCATAAAATATTTTCAGATATGCAATAAGAAGTGTGTAATGGAAGTTTACATGTAAATGAGTCAGGTGCTTCTTTTAAACCATTCCTATAAACAGAAGTGTTTTAAATCCCAGCCCTATCTTATCTGTTCTAATGCTAACATTCCTTTTCAAAATTACCTATCAGTTGTATTTAAAACATGACCCATTAGATCCATCTCTTACACTTTTTTTACTTTCTTTTGTATTCATATGTGCATTATTATGAATACAAAAACTATATTTTAATCTTTATGAAATTTTTATTATAAGTATTTTAAGAAACCCTTGGCTAGTCTATCAGGAATGCACAGAAAGCAATATCTTTAAAATCCTCCAGAGAGCACTCAAGAATCTAAAAAATAAGCAAATTTTATGTAAAGAAAAATGGGTGACAGCAATTCTAACATACATTTCCAAGAAGTGTAATATGAATAGGATTTTAACTCGTACTTTTTACTTTACTTGCTAAGTTGTTTTGCTTTTGTGTTATATCTTTTCTCTGTATAGATAATTTTATAAAGAGCCAAACCTAAGGATTAAAAATGAAAAATTTCTGAAAAGAAAAATTGTTTTAAATGCCAAAAGACATGCTCATACTCATAAAAGGCCTTCATGAAATCTCAGGCACTTAATATTCCCTCTAAACAGCATTTTATGTCTCACCATAGGCATGACAATTTAAATATTTTCTTGAATTTTTTTTTTTTTCTTTTAATAAAAAGTAGCTTTCCCATATGTGTATAGTATATATGCTACAATCACTTTTTTTCCCCTTAAATATTCTTGATTATATTCTTAATAAAACTGAATAAATAATTCTTGTAATTTTTATTTCACATAGGATTGTGTTGATGGCACCACTGGTTTAAAATACACATTTACAGCTTGTTTCATCAGCTTAAACATAAATAAAAGTAAATGCAACATACAAACCATCTTAGTATTTACAAAGCAGCTTTCGTTTGTGTTTGATGTAGGAAAAACTAAGATTGCATGTTACATACTAAAATTTATATGTAAAATTATCGAAAATTTTACTTAATGACAAAACATTTTACATTGTTGCCAATTAAGCAGATTCGATACAGTAAAACAAAGTACATTTTTGAATTCAGTACAACAAAATTAGTAAAACCTGCCTATTTCAGTTTTATCCCAGAAAAAAGTTTTTATTTGCAGGAGAGTGAAATAACGTATTGAAGTGATATGAATCCAACATTATTTGTAACTTTTCATATTTTTATTAATTATCGAATATGATACAATACATTATTGTTATTTTCATTTATTATAGAATATAGCCAGAGATCGCACAATAAAATTTTTTACTAATTATTTGTACTTATTTATTCATGTAATTTCGATCAAAGTCATATCTGTTAGATGTTTTTTTTTTTTTGACAGATTTTGTAGATAAAGAATAATCTATTTATTCAGTATACTGAATGTTTACTTTAGTAAATAGAGATTTGAACTTAAGATTTTTAGTCTGTATTCACCTTCCACTTCATCTCATTCAACCAATACACATGACCACACATGAAAAAGATAAATGATCACCTTAATAAGCTTTTTGTGCAGAACCAGCAATCATGAGTTGGGCCGGATCATAATCTCCTACACATATATACAATCAGTACTCGGTTTATATTAAGTAGCAATTTCTTAAACACTAGTAGACAGGGTTCAATTTTCTCACTCTTCCAACAATTCAACCATCCACTTCATTGAAAAACCAATGATGGAATGCTCAAAGCCGAGCAATGATTGTATATACTTTTGGGAGATTATGATCTGACCCAACTGATGAATGCTGATTCTGCACGAAATACGTATATTGGGATCATTTATAATTGTCACATATGTAATTATTTGTATCGGTTATTTAAGATGGAGTGGAGGATGAATATAAACTGAAAATCCTAAGTTTAAATCTCTATTATAGTAAACATTCACAATACTGAATAATGAGTAGGTTAATTACATATTGCCTTGAATAGGTTACATTATAGTATAAGTGCAGCCCATACCTCTTATATTAATGTGAATGGATACGTAATGGTCTGATAATATGAGGGATAATGTCTACATGGGTATGACTATATTATCAAATTCACCAATGGCTTTGAGCATTCCATCATTGATTTTTCAATGAAATGGATGTTTGAATTGTTGGAAGGGTTAGAAAGATTGAAGTCTGTCCATTAATGTTTAAGGTGATGTAAGCCGAACACTGATTGTATATATGTGTAGGAGATTATGATCTGGTTCAAGTGATGAGAGCTGGTTCTGCACATAATACGTATATTGGTGTCATTGTTTGAGATGGGAATGGGGAATGAATATAGACTGAAATCTTAAGTTTAAATCCCTTTATTTATAAAGAAAAATTGTTTGCAATGGTAAACTAAGAGGCTGGAAAAATTTAATTTAAACAAAAGTTAGTATTTTATTCTAAAGAAAAATTGTTTACTGAATTCTGTACAAATTTGTTATATAATAGATTACAGATATTGGAAAGGTGAAAGAAAATGTTGCTGACCACTAATGAACTGAGTCAACTCCGGTATTGCCACCATGAATATATCTTTAAGCAATGTATAAAACTTAAGAGGTAGTGGATCATTTCAGGTAAATAGTTGTTATTCATGGAATTTTTGATAGTCTTATATTTATATCATTGAATAAAAGTAATAATAGTTTTAGTCCTGTACTTCATTGTATGATGGAGTGACAGGCTTGAGAGTTAAAAGTTCCGAATCAAGCCTCAATGTCACTTTTGGTGCACAAATATCATGACCCTAGGTGGGGAACATGCCTTCATAGAAGCTAGATTTTGTATTAATTGATATTCACTTATTTAAATGACAATTTGAAAATTTATAGAATTAAATAAAGAACGGTATACTAGTGGTCATAACCAATTGTGATGTGATGTGATGTGGCTTCTTAAACAGAGTCAGGAATCTCTCAGCAATTATACCCAGAGAAACCTGTTAGGCACGTTATTTTTCATTTCCCATATTCTGCTCCATCCCATTTCCACAACATAATCTTTGTCAACTCTATGGCCTTTATATCTAAATCCCCCTTATCTTTTCCCAAACCCAGCATAAAAACCAATAATCTATTTTCTGTATATTCACTTTTTTCATATTTATTCTTCCATAACTTCATTATTTGTACCCTTTCTGTTTTCAAGCATTTACATTCAATTAACAGATGCCTAATATTTTCTACGCCTTCCTTACACAATTTACAGACTAAATCACCCATATTTTTCCATTTACATATATATTCTCTTGTTGCTAAAGATCCCGTTCGCGCCTTAAGCAATAAACTACTTTCCTTACTATTATCATATATTAACTCGCATCTAATATTCTGTTTACTTCTATATATTTAAACTCTCCATATTGTATGTTTCAAATGATAGAATACCACCTAGTGCAAAACGGTAGCACTACTAGACATTACCTGATCTACACAAAAACTATTTTCTTATTATTAATGTTCATAAAAAGATGATTGTGACTTGCTGTTTGTCAAACTTGTACCGTGCTTGTCGTCATACAGATGTTATTGTTATACTTATTCTGTGGGTTTACTAAAACACGGCGTTATTGTATTTCTAGCAAGTATACGATTTCTTAAGGTATTATTCAATTTTTTTTTTTTACCCATCATGTCAAATTGCAAGAAAAGAAAATTAAATGAAGAAAATAGAACATTTAATGTAGAGTGGGAGTTAGATTTTTTCTTCACTTCTGTGAAAGATAAAATGGTGTGTTGGTTGTGCGGTACAGTTTTAAGTACTTGAAAAAAAGTGAACGCAAATAAACAGTATTTGACACATAAAGAACATAAATTCTTCAATTTAGAAGGCGAATCTCTACAAGCTGCGCTTCAAAAAATGAAAAATGAAAAGCATCATCAGGTGTTTTTTAGCGCTTTTGTAAAGAAAAATACCACTGCAGTTGATGTTACCTACAAAATAACACACATACTTGGAAAAAGAGGCAAACCATTTAGTGATTTAGAATTAATAAAAGAATGTATTGTTGAAGCAGTGGGTGTTAGATCCAGAAAAAGTTGATAAATACAAAAAATTGGCTCTTTCAAGAAAAACTATAACAGATCGACAGCTCAAATTAACTCATAATATAACAGAGCAACTTCATAATATTATACAAAATGAAGACGTTTATTTTTCAATTGCTTTAGATGAAAGCACTGATAAAACTGACTTTGTACAAGTTTTATATTTTATTCGTGCTGTAACTAAAGATTTTCAGTGTTACGAAGAACTTGCGCTGGGTATACTAACTGAATGAACTCATGGTATTGGTATTTTTTGAAAACTTCTAAGAAGTATGTCATTGATTACAGTTAAATGTTAGTAATTTAGTCAGTGTTTGCACCGATAGTGCACATTCCATGAGAGACAAAAAAAGGTTTTGTTGGTTTATTAAAGAACAACTTAAATTTGAAAAATTTGATATTTCACTGCATTTGTGTCAACAGAATCTTTGTGCAAAATCCATGATTTTGCAAGACACATGGATTTTGCAAGACAATCTGGATAAAGACATTGCAATTATAAACTATATTCGCGTAAATGCAATGCATCATCGTAAATTTCGGAAGATGCTAACCTTAGACGAGGAAACTTGCAGTGTTGATCTATCGTACTACTGCAAGATTTGCTGGCTATCAACAGGACAGGTTTTGATAAAACTTTTAACTCTTCAACATCAAATTTTAAACTTTTATCAAGAACAAGAAAAACCATGTGATTTATCAGACAAAGCAGTTTGCAGAAACATTGCTTTTTTGTCTGATATCATGACAAAACAAAACAATTTAAACATTTGCTTGCAATGTAAAACGAAGCATATATATGGAATGTGGCAAAAGATACAATTAGAAAAAAATTAACATTTTTTAAACATTGCTGTCTCGCTCGGATATATCTGCAGAATACTTCCCTGTGCTAAAGCATTTGATGACTATGTAGGTATCATGAATTCTTTAATAGAAGAATATACTGAAAGATTTTCAGATTTTGACAAACACACTCCTGCTATGAATCTGGTATTTGAACCACATTTAGTAGGTATATCCAAGGTTCCTACAGAATTACAAATAGAGTTATTTAAGTTAGGGGAACGCTAAAAAGGATTCTATAGAAATTTGGAAAAATGCTGTTGAATATCCATGTCTACGAAAGTATGCACACCGTTTAGTTTCCTGCTTTGGAAGTACTTGCTGCTGCGAGTCAACATTTTCACTCATGATAAAAATTAAAACTAGTTTAAGAACACAGATTACAGATGCTCATTTAGAGGATCAATTAAGGCTATGCGTTACAAAACTTAATCCAAATCTTCACTTACCTTCAAGCAAGAAACAAATGCAAATATCCCACTAACTTAAATTTTCCATCGGATTGTAAAATTATTTTTTGTATTGTTGCTATATTAGATTTTTATGATTTAATATTATAGTTTTTCTCTTGTATTTCTTTATAATATAATACATTTAATTATGATACTTATGTTAATAATATTTTTATTGGAAGTGGTATTTAATATAAAATTTTTATTTAAAATTTAAAGATCTAAATATATTTATATATATATATATGCTGAACGAATATAAAAAATTAAAGCAGCCTCTTATTACTGACTAATTAAAATGTAGCCTCTAATGATAAACAGGTTCCCCACCTCTAATCATGACTTTCAAGCAACTTACATTTTTTTTACTATTATAGTTGCAGGCACAGATGAATAAGCAATTGAAGCAGCATACTGTCTAAAAATCTATTTAAAAAACCAATCTTGGTCATATGTAATGCTTAAAATAAATACATTTAAGAAAATATCAAACATTATAGTGAACTTTGGTAATATGATTACAATTTTAAGCTTATTGTCCATATATATGTATCTAGCTTATAAAAGTAGGTCATCAAATTAAACATTTAGGCCATAACATTCCTTTAATTATTAAACATGTCTGGTATTCCAAAGAAAAAAAATATGAATATTTTTCAACATTATCATTTAACTATAATGGATTAGACTCATTGTAGAATGTTTTTGTTTTTATTCCAATACTTATAGTTCATAGGTTCTCCATATTACTCCAGGAAACATATTTATATGTGATTTTGGTCAATATTTTACAATCTCTTGAAATACAATCTAGAATTTCTGTAGGTCGTCTATTATAATTTTTTTCAACAATATGAAAAGTCGAATTCCGTTTTAGCTCTTAATTCTCTCACTATTATCCTTTATTCTATCATCTTTATGATCTGCAGTATAATCAGATAGAAATTGAGTTACTGAAGATAAATCTAAATCTGTAATTTATTGAACAAAATTGAAATTTATGAGATCTTTATAAATAGATTTGAAATTACTCTACATGATAACAATAATGCCTTCCATGCTAATTTTTAAAATAAAACTCCCATTGTAGTAGACATTTCTTTATAAATTACGAATATGACCTCTTTGCATTTCCAAAACATATTCTAATAACTTGTTTTGATGAAAGTTTAACAAATGGGTTGTATTGATGGATAAAAGATTTCCAGAGTTTGGATGCAGAAATACCCCTTTGCAATATATGTAGGCAGTTTATAAAATAAACACTATTTGTCATTTTTACATTTAGTTATATCATATGCAAAAGGGGGGGGGGAAATTACAATTTTGTCAATATTTTTTGTTTTGTCAAAATGAATGAAGGCATGATATTTTTGTGTTCTCAGGATTTGCTTATTAAAAACAGTTAAATTATCTCATTTGCATAGTAGAACTGTATTGATATATTGGTTTGATATTTGAATAAATGAAGAAAAGTCATGATTTGATTTGATTAGTCTCTGGAGGCTTGTTTCTCATAAACCATCAGATAATTTTAACATGGGGTCATTCATTTCAAGCATTTGAAACGCTTTTGTGTTTATAATGAACAGCTGATTTATCAGAAAAATAGTATGTTTTTTTTAATGCAGGTATTGCATTAGATAAAGGAAATTAGTTTGTTTGGACCAAATGCACTTTAATAGTATTGTGCTTTAAACATTAAAAAAATTGCTTAAAACTGTCCTGATTTCTGTACATGATTACAATAGATTATATAGCTCATTAAAAATGATTGGATTTCATTTTCCATTTTTCTTTAACAAATGAATAATTATTTAAAAAATGTAAATTTATAACTGCTTTTTTTTAATATATATATATTTTTAAATGAGTATAAAGATGATCTTGAAATTGTGTACACCTGGGATAGATAGGTTCCTCAGAAAACACGTGCAAACGAAATCGCACAAAAATAGACGTAACTTACATTGAAAAAGGGGGGATGTGGTCTGTGATTTTTCAAAATTCGCGTAAAAGCAAAGCACCAACGTAAAATTACTTTAAAATTCGCGCGAAAAAAAAAATAAGGAAATAAAATATGACTAATAAAAAATTTCAAATTTGAAAAAAATTGATAAAAGACAAACTTTTTTTTTTTTCCTATATCATAGCATCGGCCGGGACGCGAACCCACAACCGTCTGCAACCAGCTACTTATTTGCATGGCGGCTGCGATACTGTTTTTTAACTATAATATTTAATTTTATTCAAAACAATATGTATTTTTATGCATACATTTTTTTATACACGTTTTAATTATTATCGCTATTTACCGGTAAACAAGTTCGTTTGCAAACTGGTTTTTGATTCTTCACAAGAGGAAATACAACTAGCACCAACTTCACTCTCATGTTGTGTTGTTTTCTGGTGACAACGTAATTAGTAATTAATCTTTGAGATGATGATTTTATTAATTATTTATGAACGCGATATCCAGACACACAACCATTTAGCTCTCGTTGGAATTTAAGAGCACATTCGTGATTAGTGTCATTTATAAGAAAATAATTTGCCAACTGATTAGAAAGTTGAAGACCTCAAATCATTTTTGCAGTGAAAGGAACAGGTTCCACTTCTGTTTCATTATCTTTTTCTACATTTTCTTCTGTATCTAAACTTTTATTTTTGTCTTTAATTTTCAATTCCTTTTAAAAATCAAATTTTGTTTCACTGCTATTACTCACCTTTTAAAAATAAACTTGCGGACACTAAATGATTAATAATTGATTATGTTCTTTTTTAAAAAGCAAAAACAGAATATGATTTAAAGTGCAAAATTAACACGCACAATGTTGTAAAATTTAATGTGTATACATAAAATGTGGAAATCATAATTTTAATTTCATTATTGCATAAAATCTTACTATTATAAAGCACTGAAAATATTGAAATTACTAAGATGAAAATCAAATTCCAATAATGTGTCATTACTTTCAATAAATGTAAGTGTGCGAAATTTATTATTCAAAGTAATAGCGCATTATCGGAGTTCAACTTCCGGTGAAACACGAATCGCGTAACTTCAAAATCGTGTTAAATAAGTCCGCGTAAAAAGAGACCCAGGTGTACTTCATTGATTTAGTATTTGTTAAGAACTGTTTCAATACTGTATGTCAGTTGTTAGCATCATCTTTATAATTAGGCAATTTTGGTTTGTCAGATCTTGGAATTTTATTTCATTATGTCTTTCTGATGTTTGTACATACATATGCAGAATGTGTAAGCATTCTCACCAAGATAGAATGCTGATCATCAAATTTTGAAAATCTCCTTTTTCTTAAGGGAATTTACATTTGAATAGTTCATAAATTTATTTTAAACTACCTAAAATTATTATTTGAGTTTGTATTTGAGTATTATTTTTTTAAAGATATTAGGTAAGTCTTTCTACATATATCATCATTATTATAAAAATCTTATTTTTTCAACTAATTCAGTAGTTTTACCTATTTTAGATCTAGTGTTGACAATATTTCTGTGAAAAATAACTCACTTCTATTGTATCTTCATTTGTACAATTACATTTCCTCCAAATTGTTTTCAGAAAATAAAAAAGAAAAGAATTTATATAGGTTTTTTTATTTTTTATCTTTTGTTAAAACAGGCAAAAATTCACTATATATATTGCCACACACAGCAAGCTAGAGAAATCAATGGATGCCAGAAGGCTTGTGCATAAAATCCCATCCAATGCCTACTCATCCAATATCCCCAGACTAGTTTCTGGCTTATGGCCTTCATCAGTGAGGAACCTTGGATCTGAGAGCACCGCATCTAGATCTTAGGATCTAATGCAACCTTCCAGCAATCACCTTTTATCTCCATTTAATTACAAAACTATGAGTCTTAAACTGAAAACACCTTAATGTTTTCAATCCAAGCCCATTAGCTTATATAGTCATATGGGTCTGAACCCAGTTCAGTACTCATACATTTTGGTGTCTTTGGTTCTTTAATAAACATAGCCACCACTATCCTATTAGGCAGGATTGGTTTTAAGCCAATAAACATCACATGACCACCTCCTCTTATGCTTGTGCATAACTTGTTAAAACAGGCAAAACTCACTATATATATTGCCACAAACAGCAAGCTAGAGAAATCAATGGATGCTAGAAGGCTTGTGCATAAAATCCCCATCTAGTGCCTACTCATCCAATATCCCCAGACTGACGAAGGCCATAAGCCAGAAACTAGTTTGGGGATATTGGATGAGTAGGCACTAGACGGGGATTTTATGCACAAGCCTTCTGGCATCCATTGATTTTTCTAGCTTGCTGTGGGTGGCAATATATAAGTGAGTTTTGCCTGTTTTGACAACAGTTATACACAAGCATAAGAGGAGGTTGGTCATGTGATGTTTATTGGTTTTTTTATCTTTGAAAAATTGTTTTCTTTATTTTCTATCTCCATATTTATATTTAGTCACTACTCTTCCAAATAGTTTCAATTCTTATTTTAAAATCTTCTATGACAATTTTAAAGTCTGATTTTTTTCAAAACAATCATTAGCAAACCTCCATTTTTATTAGAATTATTTATTGAGGCTTAAACCTGAATTATCTGAGTCTACTGTCTTCTATTAAGTTAAACAACTAATCTTGTTACATTTTCTGTTATTTCCAACATTTGTAACTTCATAGTAGAATACACATTCGTCCACTTTTTGAATTGGTTTTCTAACTAAATATTTTGCATTTTTCATTAAATATGTATTCTATTAATTGTAGCAAGAAAAATGTAAAGAAATAATCAAATATCAGATTTAAAATCAGGATCTTGAGTGAGGGTCATAATTTTGTCTATCAAAGTTATAAAAAGGTAAGTATATACATCTGTATAAATTTCATATCTTTTTTTGCCTTCAATAAACTTCAAATGATGTCTTTATTAGAAACTATTTGACTTCTGAAACAGAAGGAATGTTATGTTTTTTTTGATTCCAAATTTAATAAGTAAGAGGAAATGAGAAAGAAAAGAAAAAAATGATAGAATATTTTAGAAAAAGAGTTGCTTATTAAATAGTTCATTATATACAATATATTTATATTTATATATTACGGATTCAGCTTGTATTGTACCCATCCCTCTTCTGTGTATTTAAATGGACATATTGAGATCCTATACATGAGGGGTCAGAGTGACTTAAAGTCAACATGAGCATGACAATAATTTTGGCATCATCAGGGAGGGGCTTTGAGCATTCATCATCAGATTTTCAATAATGTGGATGGCTGAATAGTTAAAGGGTGGAAAAGATTGAAGCCTGGCCATTAAAATTTGAAGATTTGCTATCTTAATGTAAACTGAGCACTGATTATATATTTGTGTGGAAGATGATGATGTGGACCAACTCTGATGGTTCAGCACATAATATGTATATTGGAGATTATTTATCTTTTTCACATGTATGTGATCATGTGTATCAGTTGTATAAGATGGAGTGGATAGTTGAAAGGAGCTTGAAAGTCTCTTCAAATCTCATCTAATTATATTAAGTTCAGTATAGACAATATACTTATATTTATATATTATAAAATAGAACTAAATAAGCCTAGACAAAATTTTTGATTTTATATTCTATGTGATGGTTAACTTATTTTGTATTCATTATTTTCCACAATTCTTTTAATAGAATTTATTATATAGTATGCACATATATTTAAAATATAGTACTTATATTATTTCTTTATCATAAAGGGACATTTTCACCAATTTTAAATACTGGATTTCTATTTTAATTTTAAATTACTGATTTAATTTTAAATGATCAAAATAGTTTTACTATTTTAGGCATACACTATCCTTATGTTGTTTTTTAATCATAATTAAATTTATTATTCCATATATCTAGAATAGTATTTTTGTTTTAATCTTTTACTTTTTTTTAATTTTATTTGCCTAGCACTTTATAGTGAATCTGCTTAATTTATCTACGTTTTTTTTAAAAAATCAAAATTAATAAAAAAATGTAAAATAAAATTAATAGCTTAAAATTTAAAGTGACAATGTATATATAATTGAAAAATATACATAGAATATTTAAATTAAAACTTGACAATTCACTAGTATATAGATTTATATAAAATGTGCATACTAATTCAGAAATAAGATGGAGATGGCACTTGAGTCATTATGATTATTCACATTGAAACAGAACTCATCCTGTTTCACCTACTATATGCTATAGTAGTATTTTATTTCTGTACATATATACCCAAATCCTCGTATATTAGACATTTTAAAAATTAATAATTATAGTTATATATGTGTGCGTATATTATAGCATACATTACTGGACACACACATATATGTAATAAATCAGCGTATTCGCATGTATGTATTTTTATTTTTATAAATATAAATCTTGCTGTATGTGTAACCAAAACCTACATATATGCAGAATAAAATATGTTATAGATTTAAAGCATTATAGATTTTTTTTTTTTTTAAATATTGTTGTAAAGTTAATATAGAAATTATAATATTTCTGCATATATAGATAAATTATGCTTAAACGTGTTACATATAGAGAAAGATGTTTACTGAGTTTCAGATCAATAATTTAATAAAATTAATCCTTCTCGCTATATTTTGACCTATTTAAAAAGTTAAAGTAAAAATAGATTTTAAAATAAGTTTGAATAAATTAACCTGGGTAAAATCGAGGGACCCACCTGTAAAAAAAGATCGATAACTCAGCAGGATTCCCTGGATTTTCTGAGAATATAGCAAACTAAATTAGAGAAACTGATCTGGAACTAAAAACTGGTAAACAAGTTGTAATCAAAAAAGAGAGGGGGGAAGGTCAGTATATAAACCTTGCTTCAGCCATTTTGAGGATTATTAGATCTTATTCCAATTCTTTTGTTATAATTATTGTGAAAGTAATCAAATTGTACAAAATAACATTTACGGGTAGAAAGGCAATAAACTTGCTTTCTGATCCCGAGTGTAGTCTTCCAGATGCGGGGACACCTGAAAGAACAGCCTGGTAGCAGTAAGAACCGGAGGATACCCAAGGTCAAGCCATCATGCCAGATAACAGAACTTAAATTGGTAACCAATTTTGGCAGATTTTAAAATGAACATTTAAACTAAATCTCCTAATTTCTCAAAGCTAGCTAATAATACGTAAATGGCCAATATTGTTTAAACCAATTTCTTTTAAACTTTTCAATTATTAATTCTTAAACTAAAATGGAATTTTATTTTAATATTTAATTTGTTAGTCTTGCCCGATTTAATTGAATTTAATCTGATTTAAGCTATTTTAATTTCATTTCATTATTACTAAGCAAACAAAGCCAAATCTTAGCTGTAATTATATTATTTTAGAGTTAAGTCTAAAAAAAGTTATGCTAAATTATATATTTATGTATTTATACTGTTTTATTCAGAACGGAGTTTATTAATATTTAACCCTTTGAGCCCGAAGCGCCCCTGCGAGCCCTGAACAAAAATTTAGCCTTTCAACTGAGTTTGCGCGGAATCGGTAAGTAGTACACTTACGATTCTCAGATCATTCGATCCGCCATCTTGTTACGGTTAAAATGAGCTATAACTTTTATTTTTACAATAAAATTTGGATTTTTTGTGCAAGTTTTTGTAAAATACAATTTTTAATTTTTTTTATTTGTTTTTTAGATTTAATGACCGTAAATATGATTCACGGTCCATTGAACTTGTTTTACAGTGTAATAATTATATTCAATTACGTAAGGGCTTTTATAAGCCCTCTTAGTAGAAACAAATTTTTTTGTAAAAAAAAGTTAAAAGCTTAAAAATAAAAAAAAAGGATTATATCAAAAACATATAAGGATTACTGTTCGAATTATTTTTAATAATAATGACTTTTGATGCCTTCATAATTGGATTCAAATTTGAAACTGATGCTAACATTTAGACAGGATTCTGTGAGTATTCGTTTTATTATTTTTTTTATTATTAATTATTGTTTTCTATAATTAAATATAATTAAAAGTAATATATATATGATATAATACAGGTGAAATAATATAAAAACGTTTATTTTAATATTTTTCTGACCTAGTTTTAGAACTCTTTATAAAAACGATAAATTTTTAGATAAAAAGCACATTTGAAATGTAGAATCTTTTACCTCAATTTGTTTTATGACCTACTTTTTATTACTTTTTTTTATATATAGATATAATATATATATATATGATATAATACAGGTGAAATAATATAAAAATGTTTTTTTGAATTATTTTTCTCACCTACTTTATAACTCTTTATTATATATATACACATACAAAACAATATACATACAATAGAATTATATACACCTGGGTCTCTTTTTACGCGGACTTATTTAACACGATTTTGAAGTTACACGATTCGTGTTTCACCGGAAGTCGGAACTCCGATAATGCGCTATTACTTTAAATAATAAATTTCGCGCACTTACGTTATATTGAAAGTAATAGCACATTATTGGAATTCGACTTTCATCTTAGTAATTTCAATATTTTCAGTGCTTTATAATAGTAAGATTTTATGCAATAATGAAATTAAAATCATAATTTCCACATTTTATGTATACACACATTAAATTTTATAAGATTATAATGTAAATTTGTTCAAACATTGTGCGTGTTAATTTTGCATTTTAAATCACATTCTGTTTTTGCTTTTTAAAAAACGTAATCAATTATTAATCATTTAGTGTCCGCAAATTTATTTTTAAAAAGTGAGTAATAGCAATGGGCACAATTAAAATTGAAAATTAAAAATTAAAATCTGATTTTTAATTGTAATTAACAATTTAAAAATTACTTACGGAGACTTGAAATTAATGTGAAATTTGATTTTTAAACGGAATTGAAAATTAAAGACAAAAATAAGAATTTAATTTTTAGTTTTAGTTTCATAAACAATAAAATCATCGTCTCAAAGATTAATTACTAATTACGTTGTCACCAGAAAACCATTGACACAACATGAGTGTGAAGTTGGCGCTAGTTGTTTGCAAACGAACGTGTTTTTCGGCAAATAGCTATAATAATTAAAACATGTATAAAAATGTAAATTACTGTACTATAAATTATGCATAAAAATATATTATTTGAATAAAATTAAATATTATAGTTAAAAAAAGTTTGTCTTGTATCAATTTTTTTCAAATTTGAAGTTTTTTATTAGTCATATTTTATTTCCTTATTTTTTTTTTTGCGCGAATTTTAAAGTAATTTTACGTTGGTGCTTTGCTTTTACGTGAATTTTGAAAAATCACAGACCGCATCCCCCCTTTTCAATGTAAGTTACGTCTATTTTTGCACGATTTTGTTTGCGCGTGTTTTCTGAGGAATCTATCTATCGTGTAAAACGAGACCCAGGTGTATATATATGCAAAAAAGAATATATATGCGATAGAATTTGATATATACATATAGAAAACAATATATATATATGTACAATAGAATTTTAGACATACATTTGAATAATATAAAAACATGCACATCCACACTCATATACCGAGACATCCACTCTCATATTTCATCTCCCACACACATATATAATCAGTGCTCATAATAAATTTGTTTATTTTGATATTTATTGATTTTTTTTGTTCATTTTATCTTGGAGAAATTTTTGTTTGATATTTATTTTTTGAGTACATTTTATTTAGTTGAAAAGAATACACATTTTAGGTCACACATCATTTTTCACTAATATAATATAATAAAAATAATATATAATAATATTATACTATACTATACATTACTATATAATTTACTAAAGTCCTCAACATCTTGTAAATTATTTCTGTTATTTTTTTTCCCCACTAAAAACCAAACATATTTCTAATAGATACCTGCATGCAAGGACAACTAAACCTTTCTAGCATATACTCTGTTATAAAAGTAGAATATGTAGGGCGGCTAGTAAAAATGGAACTTACCAATCGCACTGTTTTTGTAATTTTTGTATAGAAAAAGTATCTCAGGTAAGACATATTATATATCATTTTTTTCAGCATTTTGAGACGCATGTGATGAAGCTGTCTATGAAATTGTAATTTTAAATTATACCTTTCAAAATTGAGAATTTGTGAACCAATGTAAAAATAAATATGTTTAAAAATGTAAAAAATCTTTTTTAATTTTTTTTTTTTTGTAATGACTATTTTATCAGCTTTATTACATTCTTTCATATTTGCACTTTCTAAAAATGTATATATATATATACGGCCGCGGGGCGCCGGGGCGGGGCCCCCGGTTGGCTTGCCGCGCTCCGGGCCCCCCCGGGCCTCCGCGGCGCCGGACGAAAGAAGCCCCTGTGCTTTTTCGCCCCCCGCCTTTCCCCCCGCTGCCCCCGCCTCCCCTTTCCGCCTCCCCCTCCCCCCCCCCCCCCCTTTTTCTTTTTTTTTTCTTTTTTTTTCCTTTATTGTAATAAATTAGAAATTTCATTTAAAATTATATGACCTGTAATTTTTTTTTGACATTCAAAATGGCCGTTCAGGTCTTTAAGAATTAGATTAATTATTGAGAAATGATTAGATGTTCTCACACTTATTTTGCGTTTATTAGTGCACAAACAAAACTCCCTTCTGAAATGAGTAAAATAATATTTATTGATATACGAAATTAAGCAGTTATAAATGCTTAGCGGTAGATTTGCTATAAATGAACTATTTGGTTAATATTAGGCAGACGTGATGAAATACAGCATAAAGTTAGAATTTAGTCTTATAATTTCCCAAATATGCTATAGCCCTCTTAGTTTTATATAAATTCCTATATAGATATTTTAATAAGATTCATTATATTTCTCTAGTAGCATGATTATAAATGCTAGTTTATGAACTGATTTATGGTGGTTTTATGGAAGGAAACTAATGTTTTGTGTCTTAACTTTAGTTATATAATGATGTAGTCAGCGGGGTGAATGTGTTCTTACGAAGCGCATACGCGCCTATACTTATTGCTGTAATTATATGGGCTTCTGGTTTTAATGACCACCCCATTTTTTTATTTCGGCTAACTCTCTTTAAAATGGGCTTTGGTTTTAAGGGCTACCCCATTATTTAATACCGGAGCATAAGGATCCAGATATATTTGTAAGCTGTTCGATCACTCGGACTAAAAGATCTTTTTCGCAGCAATTAGTACGGTCTAAGGGAACCGATTACACGGTAATGTTTCATCTTTGATCTGAACCAGAATCTAATTTTGTAAGTCCCTAATCTATTTAGAGAAATGTATTGCTTGTTAAATAAAAAGATTAATTGTAATTAATAATAATCACTTATGCAAATGAATTAAGGCAAATCTAATTCTCACTAGCATAGCATAAATAAGGCATAGATAATCATGAGAGAAAATTGAAATCAATTTCCAATCCTGTAATAATCTCATGAAAATTAAATAACTTGTAACCTACAAAATCATCATTACCTGCAAGTGAGTTAAAATATCAAATATTTGAGATAATAGCTGGTAACCTATAGCCGGTCACGGCTGCTTGATGGCATTGTTTATGTGTTAAAACACATTAATGCCATTTCCGCAGCCTACACTTACGGCTGAGAAAACAGTTGTGTTTATCTTAGCCACTACAGGCCGCTCGATGGTTTTGCACAGAAATATTATGGCTTGATTTGTCCTTCACGACACTTTATGCGAATTTGCACAATTCACTAATCACTACCATATCGTCTGAAGGTGTTTGGATTTCAAGTGGCCACAAGTTTTGATATTTCCTTAGCAGAGTAATTTAATTTCTATTTAAATCACGCTGTCTGACTCACTAAGAATTGTCACACTATCTCTACCCTTCCCTACCCAACGTGGAACTTGCAAAATATTGCGAAAGGGTAGGGCCGAACATGTTTCGGCCGAGCTCATGTGAAAACTCACGCTTTCGCGAGAAATTATACGAGACAAATAAAATGGTGCACAAATTACGCCACTTATCGATGTCAGTCAGGCTCCTGCAACCGAATATATTCCATTCTTAAAAATAAAATTTTAAAGATGTAGTAGGAAAAAATAAAAGGATCAAAACATGTCATTAATAGTAAGGGCAAAATAGAAATCGCGTAATTAAAATCACCATACACCCAAAAAAATAGTCGCCGTATTTTACATCTGAAAAAATGAAACGAAATGTGTAAAAATCTTTAGTTTTGATGTTATTGTAATTTTTTTTGTGCTGGTGTGTTGAAAGAATCAAAAAATGTAATTAATAGGAAAAGTTTTTTTTTAAAAAATGGCAAATTAGACATCACGTTATAGAAATACCCCACCCCCCCAAAAAAAAAAAAATTGTATAGTCGCTGTCTTTTAAAAAAAGACAACGCAAGTTGAAAAAGTCAAAAGTTTTGATCTTATTTTAATTTTTGGGTGGGGGGGGTGTGTGAGTTGAGAAATACTTTGTCTTCACTGAGACAAAAGATAGACACTAAAGTTATTTTTTGTTTGTTTTTATTTTTTAAAAAAGATAACAGAAATTGGTTTTAAAAATAAAAGTTTTAGTATATCAGCGGTATACAAATAACAGCAAAAAAAAATTTGCCTTATAGGCCAAAAAAAAGTGGCCATATTTTTAAACAAAAAGAAAAAGAAAATGAAATTTGAAAAAGTCAGAAGTTTTGATCTTATTTTATTTTGGGGTGGGGGTGTGTGTATTGAGAAATACTTTGTAAAAGTTAGAGACAGAAGTTATTTTTTGGTTTTTATTTTTAAAAAATGGGAATAAAAATTGATTTTCAAAAATAAAAGTTAAAGTCAAAAAAAAAAAAAATCGCCCGTATAGCTCCAAAAAAAAAAACCCACTAAAAATGAAATATTAAAAGACGGAGTAGAAAAAATTTAAGAGATCAAAAAAAGTCGCCGTATTTTTAAAATCGCGGCCTGGTAATGTTACAGTTTATTGTTTTAACACATAAACAACACTGACAAGCGGCCGTGACCAGCTATCAAAAGACAAATCATCATCACCTGCGAGTGAAATAAAATACCAAATATTTGAATTAATAGTCTGTAAACCTATAAAATCATCACCTGCGAGTGAGACAAACTTTACATATTTTAATTGTTTCTTTTATTTTATCTTAATTTTGGCTTATATTAAATTTATTTAAAATATAACTTTGATTAGTGTCGCAATTTTTGCTCATTATTCATTAGTTAATTATTGATTATTATTTAGTTATTTATGAATCACAATGCAAATTTGGTGATATCTGTCGGACGTCTTTATAGCTATACTTTGTGAATATATCAGTAATAAATCATAGTCTCATATTCCACCTATGTTCTACTGCAATATGTGTAGCCTCATATGGATTCGGGGTCTCAACAACCTCGTTTCGATCAGCCTTGGGATGATTTTCTAGAATTCTAGATTTTGTTGCGTGAATGTACAAATATGACCATTACAATATCAAATTCTAAATTTTGTTTTAAGCTAGAAATAAAAACTGATATCAACTTGTTAACATAGTTTTTCTTAAATAAGTTTTAATGCAATTGATGTAGTCATCAGTAAGTGATAAAATAATTTTTAATTATATAGAATTTTAATTGTATTAAAAGTTAAGATGGAAAGTAATGTTCCCCAAATGTTCATCTGAATTTTGTAACACTTTTTTAAAAATGTTTTTTTATATATAAAATAGATATTAAACATTTCAAGAGTAATATCCATCTTGTTCTAGAGCCATCTACTGTGAACTTGAGTAATTAATAAACACAAGATGATAGAGTGTTAGAAAATCCTCATCTCCACATTGGTTTCTTTGCTTTATTCAAACTTACAGTAGATGGCTCTGGAGTAGGATGATGATAATATAAAGAATATAGTTTGGGAAACTTATAAAGGGGGATAGGGTTTTAAATGGCAGTGTTATCAGAAAGAAGAAGAATGGACAGAATGTAAGTAATAATCAAAGGGTAGCTGATTTAGATTAAAATATAGATGTGGACAGGGAATGGGTCTGTAAAATTAATATTAAGCAAATTATTTATAAATAATGGAGAAGAAAGAGTCAAAAGAATTTATAAAAGAGTAGTTAGGAAAGAAGAAATTATTAAAATTGGTTATTTGAATATGCAAGGTGGTAGGAGATCAAAAAAGTAGATGGAATTAAAAGCAATTAAAAATGAAGAGCTTGAGGTATTAGCAGTAGTGGAAACACATTTAAGAGAAGAAGAACCTATTGTAGAAGACTTGGTATGGCAGGGTATAAATAGAAAAGAAAAAGAAAAAAGGGGTGGTGGTATAGGAGTTATGTCAAAAAAATATTTAAATACTGTTAAATGTCAAGAACATTTGTGATTTGAGACAAGGTTAGGAAGACAAGAATGGATGGTGGCTATAGTGTATATAGCCACTGGAGATAGTCAAACTGTAATGGAGTGGAACAGTAGCATATATGAATACTTAGTTAAATACAGGGTTTCAAAGAAAAGGGGAAGAAAATAATGGTTATAGGGGATATGAATGGGCATATTGAAGAAATTGATGATGTAAGTAATAAGAATGGACAGCTTTTGAAGAGTTTTTATCAGAGAGTGAATTTGACCATTGGAAATTTATTGAGAGGGACAATACATATGGTCTAGAAATAATATATTCCACACAATAATGTATTAGTAGAGAAAGAGGGAATGAATAAAGTATGGAAAATTAAGGTGTTTGATAATGAAGAGAGAATATCTAATAGTGATCATAACTTCTTTATAATAGAAATGGTTAGTAATGTGATAAAAAATAGTAATAAAAGTAGAAAGGATAGTGAAAGATGTGGATGGAGAGTGAATGATAAGAATAAGTTAGAGGAGTATAAAATAAAAATTAAAGAAACCATGAAAGAGTTGGTTGGGGTTGAGAATAAGGACTGATGTGTGAAATAGAAAAAGTGGAAAATAGGGTTTTAGGTGAGAATATTCAGAAAAATAAAAGTAATAGGAAAGTGAGAGTTAGTAAAAGTATAAAAGAGAGGAAAAATGCATGGAGAGAATATAAATGTGCTATTAAGAACGAAGAAAGTGAAAAAGATGTTAATACTAAACGGGAAAAGTACTTAAAAAAAAAAAAGTTGGCAAAATAGACAATTATAGAGAGAGAATGAAATTGAATTGTAAACTGTTGGAAGATATTAGTTATATAGAGAGAATGAAATTGAATTGTAAACTGTTGGAAGATATAAATAAAAGTGGAAGAGATGGGAGTAAAAAATTTTGGAAATACATTAAAAGAAGGAATGTAGTGGAGAGAGAATTAGTATTATTAGATGATGAGGAAATAGAATGTAGCTCTAGAGAAAAAATTAGAGATAGTCTTAAACAAGTATGTAATGAATATAGAAAAGATGTTAGATGTGAAGGATAGAGTAATAGCAAACACGAGAGCATATAGTAATGGTAATATATGATTTACAGAAAATAAACAATGAGGCAAATAAGAAATTGAAAAGTGGAAAGGCAAGAGGTTTGGATGGATGGGCAGCAGAGATGGTAATGAATTTAGAGCAGAAGGCAAAATTAAAACTTATCATGTTTTAATAAGATGGCACAGAAGAGAGATTTTCCAGGTAGTTTGGAGTAATACAAGAGTAAGGCTATTATTTAAAGGGAAGGGTAAGGATCATAGAAAATTAAACAATTATAGACCAATAGCGGTAACATCAGTGCTATATAAATTTTTTTTATATATGGTGGCTGGAAGGGTTGCAAAATTGATGGAAGAAGGAAGTTTTTGATCAGATAGGCGTTTAGGAAATAGTTTATTTGTAGTTACACAACTTATGAATATAAGTAGGAATACAGGTAGATAGTTATATATGGATTTTATAGGTATAGAGAAAGTGTATGATAGAGTAAATAGAAATAGATTATGGGTAAGTTTAGTAAATTTGAAAATGGATGGAGTTTTAGTGGATATTATTAAGAAATTATATGAAAGTAATTGCTATATATATCAATTAGGGAAGATAGAATCAGTTAAAGTTAAAAATGGACAGGAACTAGGGCAATCATGTCCTCTGTCACCTATTTTGTTCTTGTTGTATTTGAGAGAAATGGAGAGAGTAATAGAAAGACTAGGAAGAGGAGTAGAGATACCATTAATAGGTGGCTAGGTAGAATATATATTGTCTGGTCTTTTATTTGCCGATGATGTTTTTTTGTGTGCAGAAAGAAGGGAAGATATGGAAGTTATGCTGAGGACATGCGCAATGGTGGGTAAAGAGATGGGGATTAAATTTAGTGAAGAAAAATCAAAAGTAATGATGATTAATACTGGAGAAAGAGAAGGCATAATTTTCATTCGGGGATATAAAGTTAAATTTGGTGAATAGATATAACTATTTGGGAATCGTCGGGGGAAAAAATTAATAAATGAAGCAAAGAAAAGAAAGGGATTGATAAAGAAATTAACAGTGTTCTCATATAATAAATATGTAGCTAGAATTGTATGGAAGGGAGTGGCAGTAGCAGGATTAACATATGGTAATGATGTGTTATGTATTAGTAAAGGGTATTAGATTACTTAGAAAAAGTACAAAGAGAAGTAGGAAGACATGCATTAGATGCAGAAGTGTGGCTGGCAAAGGAGGCAATTCAAGGAGAAATGGGTTGGTCACGTTTTTATATGAGGGATGCAAAAAGCAAAATGAAAATATTTTGTAGATTGCAGTTTATGGATAATAAAAGAATAGCCAAAATAGTACATAAAGAAAGGAACATAGAAAATATTTAAAAATGATCCCTTAAGAATTGAATATATAGAATTTTGTAAATTGGTATGAACAAGAATTAATAATTATATAAAAAAATATAACTGTGAATTAGCAGTGAATGCTATCAAAGAAAATGAAAAATTTCAAAAATGTAAATGTCTCCTTGATATTGTACCTGTCAAAATCGTGTGTTCATTCAACAAGATCTAAAATCCAAGCAAAAGTACATCAATCTAGCATGTGCAAGATACATAAGTCCGGAACAAGATCCAATGTCAACCTATTTGCCTGTACTCCAGGATCTATGACGATGAGCACTGGTCCCAGCAATGAGAACAGGGTGTGCACAGAGACTTGGAAATCCATAATGTATTCAAATGATTAATTAACAATTTCTATGGAATATAAAAATGGTGTAGACTATTGCTTCATATTAATTTTCATAGTCGTAATAATATTTAAGGCAATATTAAACAAAATGGGTTTAATTAATATTCTAAAGAAAGTCATTCAATTATGAAACATTATAACTCAATCATGAATGACAAATACTCTAATACAGAGACATAATCTAACAAATTTATTAAATCATTAAACAGTAGTTTAATGATTTTATAAGTGATAGAAAATATATGTGTAAAATGTCTATATAATTATTATTACAAATTTGATTTAATTTGCATTAATGCACTTATGTGGATTAATTAAATAGGTCATTTGGGAATTACATAAGTAAATAAAATATTTGGTTTAATATATAAAAGTTGCTGCGGTTAATATATACATAAAATAAGATTGGTTGGTGCGGTTAATATGCCAAGGTTATAGAATGAATTGATTAGACAATCAATAATAAATTGTATCTTAATCATTATCCAAAACATTACAAATTCACATTATGGATTTGATTATAACATTATATATATATAAGTAAGAGTTGTTGGTGTGTTAATTAAGAGCGTGCAAGATCACATTTCAACAAGATTTGGGATATCACTCAAATGGGCTGGAGTAAGATAGTTCAGCCTAAAATAAGCTGCAATTATGTAATCTGACCTAAAGAATTAAATAGAATCAGTAGCGAAAAGCATACAGTTACAGTTTACAGAGAGCATTGCAAGTGTATAAATAAAATAAAGATGGTGTTTGGTTATAATTTACAAATATATATGAATGAGGTCACTTAAGACACTGGGTGGCTTTGTCATATTTGCACAAAGGTGAGAGTATGTCTGCACGACAGCCAAGAACATTATCTCTGAAAATGATGGCACAGGCTAGCATGTTGGGACGGTTTATCCGTATTTTCCCACACATGTATCCATTAAAAGTGCGTGAAAGAGATCCCTAGTAGGAAAATCATCTACTTTAAGAGGGATGATGAGGATTGGGTTCGGGCATTCTGGAGATCCCAAGGTGCATGGCAAAACAAGAAAATTAAAAATTGTAATATTTTTATAACGCCGATAGCATAGATAGTTTGTATCACTAACGACCATGATAAATTAATTAATACCTGTTTATAATAATACACTCTCTGGCATAATGGCATGCCTAAACCCAAACCATTCCCAGGCAGTTAACTAATGATTAATAAAATGTACAATGGATCAGAGTTTAAAACTAAAAGGGAATAAATTGCTTTCTCCCACACTCCTAAAATATCTCCTTACATTTCTATAAGTGATCAATGCACGTATAATTTGACAATTATTTTACAAAATAAAATCATAAATCACACATAGGCAGATGATATAAAACCAAACGAGTTTATAATAATTAACCTTAAAATTTACATCTCGAACAATTTCATAGGAGAAAACTATTGGCAGTGAGGTTTAAATTTACTCGCTGGGTTGGATACCGATTTGGCATATTAAAATAAATCAAAATAAGAGAAAATAAAATTCAATCCAAATTGCCGCACCAAAATTTAAGAACTCAATACAGTATTAGAATAATATAGACATTATTGAACATTATACAAAAATTGGTTTTAAGAGTTAAATATAATAAGAAAGGAATTATAGTATAATTTTAAATCAAAGATTAATTAAAAGTTCACTAGTTGACAGCAATGTAGATGTTTTTACCTTGGCCAACTTGTTGAGACGATGTAGGTAATCAGCAAATCATGATCAGAGACTGGTTTGATAGGAAACAGGCATCAGTAGAGAATTAAAGTTCACTTACAGGCAAGCATATTCTTTGAATAGTACACATATTCAGCCCAGATGTTTCAAGCTTCGGGATAGTGAATGGGAGATGAGATTTCCAGAGGTATGGGAAAGCAAACGGTCTCTTCTTTTACTCGGAACATTACTTATTTCACCAATTAAACAGACATGAAGTATGATAGCGCTCTGAGATAAGACATAGAACAAGTATATCGATTGCCAAAAATTTAGCTATTTATACTTAATTGGAATATTTAAAGAATGCTGCCTTGAGGCAAGGTATTTTATTCATTTTGCACATCTCTAGAAACAGGATATGATCTTTTGTTTCAATTACATTTTTGTTCAGATGTTAATGTGATCAAATTCTTGCTACCATTGTTTCAAACTCGGTATACTTAGTTGAGATTCTAAATTGACCTACATCTCCATTTATGATACGAAAAGACTGATCAATAGCCAAGTAATTAACTAAATAGACATATTTCCATACATGGTATCGAAAGACGATCGATCAATTAGCAAAGTAAAATTTAATCAAAGAATCTTTGGTATGTATAACATTTTACACATTTTTTAGAATGATACAATGACTCGTTAAGATTACAATATTTAATGATTACATTATGTGACTTATATGTCGATTTTATTTTATATAAATTATTAGTAAAAATTTTTATTTACAGTATATATAAGATTATTTATTTACAAACATATGATTATTTATTCCACATATATATATACATACACGAATTAAATGGGCATAAAGAAAATTAAAATTTTCTTGATATTTAAAAAAAACGAATGTCCATTTTTATAATTAATTTACCATAAATATTTAAAATTTAGTACAGATTCATTTAGATTCGCAAATATATAGCTATGCTATCACCTATCGCTAGTTACTGGTGCTAATTACATATGTTGGGTTCAAACCCGTGTTAGTTATAATTACCAACGGGTGAAGTTCAAATATGTAGAACCATATTTACAGCTTCAATATCGGAAGGAAAGTTGTTTTACAAAGGAGAAGAAAAGTTGGAATTATTACTGAAAAGAGAGATGATATAAAAATGTATAAAAAAGAGTTCCATAAACAATTTTATAGTAATAAAGAACAGGAAAGCAAAATATTTTTTAGTTACTATATCGTCTGAATAGCCAAATATTTTAAATGAAATGAGACATGACAATTAAATCTATGAAGGGAAAAATTTCAGAAAATGATAGAATTATAAATGATATTTAAAAAAACTAACAACAGATGAATAAACAGAAAAATTGGTGGCAATGTTATATATCAAATGTCTTAAGTGATAAAGATGGATCAGATGATTGGAAGAATGCAATAATAATATTGATATTGAAAGATGATTAAGAAGATATCAGAAATTACAGACCTATCAATCTTCTATTAGTACTGTACAAAATCTTTACAAGATACAACCATTACATTTTGGATTTGTAGATTAAGAAAAACTATTTCTATAATGATTAAAGTTTTGGATCATTAAGATATAAAGCCAGGATATTGTCATCCTGTAAAGAATATTATTAAAATGAAACAGCAGTTATTGGATTACATGGTGATATTAAGATTAACATTGAGAAGAGGGTATGTATGATAGAGTAATTCCATATCTTCAACATTTTTACAGCAGTTTTACAGAACTATTTTGTGGATCAAAATGGGAAACTAAGTAAAAGTAAATGATTATTCAAGTCATTTAGATTTTACATGTGATGTGGTTGGTTTTGCAAATAAAGCTTCAGGAAATGCTGCAATAGGTAATAAATGAAAGTAAGAAAGTAGGACTAAAGATAAATATTGTATTTTCTCGGGAGAAAATAAAAATTGATAATCATGAATTAGAAGTTAAGATTATTAATACAAATGGAAACAATGGATGAGATTATTCATAGAATTAAACTTGGATGGAGTATTTTTATTAGAAATAACTATTAAAAATAATATTTCTATGTGTTGAAAAGGAATGTTTTCAATAGATGTTTTATGAGTACTTATTTATGGATCTGAAACTTGGACACCTAATAGAACAATTCAGACCATTCAACAAAGCATGGAGAAATATATGCTAGAACTAACAAGAAGAGATCAAAAACAAAATTCATGGATCAGAGAACAAAACAAGTATCACTGACATCAGTGGAAGAATTAAGAAACTGAATGGAGTTGGATTGGATGTATTTTTACATGAGATGATAATAGATGAATAGTTGAAGCTTTAAATTGGATCCCCCAAAAAGAGACTACATATGAAATGGTTGGATGAAATAGGGATGTTTGCCAGTGTGGTAGAGAGGAGATCAAGTGAATTAAACATGGAGAGATCATCCTGCAGTTGATATTATATTTGATTAGATTGTATCAAACTGTTTACATTTCAAAGTTGCTTTCTTCTGTCGAGTGTAATTATATCCCCCCCTTTTTCTCCATAGATATTTTTTTCATAGTCAAATTAATTCTGATATTGTTAAAGTTGAAATCTTGAGTAATTAAATGCAAAGAGAATAATTAGATAGTTAATAAAAATATATATGATATGTTCAGTTTGTAAACTTTAATACTAAGAATGAAATTAAAGAAAGAAGAATGTAGTATATCAAAGTAAAGAAGATAATTAATTAACACATTCTTTTGCTTTCTATTTTGCTGTTTTAAGTGTATTATGCAAAAATGAACTATATGAAGAAATTACAAAAGCCTTTAAAGCCAGTATGAGATGAGACTTTTATTTTTTACTGAAAATAATTGTATATATGTGTGTACAGATATTGAATATATTAATTATTGTTTATTTTGAATTGCTTTTGTCATACTTCTTAGTATTGTTTATTTTTATGGATATTGACAGGTTTATAAAGTGGGTGCATTTATGCATTGTCTGGTATTTAATTCATTAATGAATGGACATATAAAAGTCTTCTCTGAAATATTGTTTTAATTCTAATTTTTAAAAAAATTGATATAGAAAAATACAATATAGCATGGAAAAATATATAAGGATACAATATAACATGGAAAAATATTATGAAATTAATGTTAAACTGTATCGGAGAAAAAGTATTTAAACTCAACATTCATTAGGAATAATATTCATTTAATAAAAATTTTATTTTTATTTCCTTATATTAATAACATGAATCAAGTTTCCAGAAATTATTGCTTAATCTTTTAATCCTTAAATATGAGCAATAAATGTTATATATAGAGCTGGCAAATAAGCCCTTAATAAGCTTTGCAGCCAATAGCAGAAACCAGTTGGGGATATTCTGCAAAGCTTGTTAAGAGCTTATTTGTGAGCTCTATATATAACATTTGTACTACAAGCTTGTTAAATTAGTCATGTGACATATGACTTGATTTCTTTGTAATGTGAGCAATAAAAATATATGAAAGCACTATAATTTATTTTAATCATCATCGGTCACTGTGGGGTAAAGGATTATCAACTAAATATTTAGAATCTAACCAAGGTGTCATTTTATGTGCAATATTTTTGTCTCGGTGAAATATCTACTAAAACAAATGATTGACTTCTATATTGATACAGATGGGGTTATCACTTCTGCTTGAAATGTTATGCAGGGCTGTTTCAGTATAATAGCATTCAATGAAAAGAAATTGTATTGATTTCATTAATATTTATAAATATTTTTTTTTGGAAACTCAAGTGCTCCATTCTTGTTTTGATATGTGTGGTTCTACTATTATCGATTTTGTTGGATATTTATATTTTGATTTTCTCTTTAATTGACTCTTTTATAAACACTAATTTGATGTCATGAAAGAATACTGGGATGACTAATCAATGGATTGAAGATTTTTTGGAAAAATAGCAATTTATCCTGGTAATACTACTATGTCTTAATATTTATGAATTCAATGTGTAATCTAATTGACAGGGTTTTTTTTTTTGCAAATTTATTTTTCTTTTGAATTTCTAATTGGGTTTTGAGAAATGGGAGAGGGGAGGAGTGGGAGAGATTTGGGGATGTGTGTGCAGTAAGTTTTCAGGATTCATATTAACTTACAAAATAGATACATTTCAAATAACCTTTTCTTATTACTAATTGAAAAAAAATAGTATGGAAATTTTGATTATTCTTTTGTCTTTAGAATGTGTGCCTAAAATCTAAATTTGTAGAGACTTTGAAAAAACTAAATAAAAAGGAAACATTTTGCTGCCTCACCATGTGTTAGAAGAAATTGTTTTTTCTCTCTCTTTAACTTGTTAAAAATTAATTTAAAAATAAATTTTGTGTTTCATAGTGATCATATTGTTTAAAATATTTTTATTTGAAAAGCAACTAGAAACATTAGACTTAGCTTTATTATTATTTTTAATTAAAAAAACAATAACTCCTTACCCTCTTCATTTAGAAACAATCTTGGCTTTTATGATGGAGAGAAGAATTTTGCATAGTTCCTGCACATGCAATAAATTACTCATTCAAAATGTTACCTTTGATTAGGCGGGCAGTGGCAATCCAAAAAGATAAGTTTTGATTTTACGCTTTTTTTTTTGGTTAATTTTGTTGTTTCAAAGTCAGTCAGTTCATTTTGATTTGGATTGTCTGATTTGCTTTGTACTTTGTATTAAATGTAGCTGACAATTATTGTTTTCATCAAAGTCATCATTTTTTTCTCCCTGCTCTTCCGACTTTTTAAAAAGCCAATAAGAAAGAAGTTAAAATTTTTTTAAAGACAAATAATAAAATTTCCATAACAAATTTGTCAATTATAAATCAAAAAAATTGTTTGAAATTCTATATCAATTAAATTTGTAAGTCAATATTAAGTAGTATGACTACAGAAATCCAAAGAAAAGTTGAAAATCGAATTTTTTGTTTCCCTCTCTCCCACTCTCTCCTCCCAATTTTTCAAAACCAAATAAGAAATTGAAAAGATAAGTAAAAGTTCACACACAAAAAAGTCTTATCAATGGAAAGTAAGAAAAGCTTTTAGATTCCACTTTGAATTTATAAATATAAATCATTTTTACAAAAAAATCTTCACCATCCCAGTATTCTTTTATAATGTCAAAGCAGTGTTTAAAGTGTAAATTAAAGAGAAAATGACTATGCAGTAGTGAACTAGATCAATGTTGCCTATAGTTTTACTGAGTAAAAGATGCCACATATTCCTTAATAATTCTAGAAAAAGTTAAACCTAGATCATCAGATAAAAAAGACCACCAGGGCACAGACATTTTGTATCAATATTTAATATGATACAATTAAATATACAATAAATGTAAATTTGACCCATGTTTTTTCTTATAGTATTGTTATGTCTTAGCTCTAATAGGCACTTTTAACATTAATATCAAAATAGAATTATTAATTAATATCAATTTGCTCAAATATATTCTAATAATTATTTTGAATTCAGCAATACAATAATGGACACAAAAATAATTCTTAATTATGCCAAGATTTTTATAGTACATTCAATATCAAGAGGATATTAAATAAATTTGTTCATGAATAGTTTATTAATGCTAGTCACATTCAACATTTAAACTATTAAAGTTGGTTGATTTATATCAAACCATTAATAATTACATTGCAGATTGTTGATGCACATTCATTTCCTGGATACTCATGTTAATCGGAATAATAAAAAAATTGGTTTATTATTCGGGAGTCCATAAGATATTTGAGCACCAGAAGTGTCAGAGTTGAAGCTGTGATCCATGAATCTTGAGTTCCAGAACCTGCCACTGCAATAAATTAGGCAAGGCACTTGTGATAATAACTCATTAGAAACAAAAATAACTGATCATCAAAAATATTCATCTACTATGAAATATTACTAGAGTCTGCAACAATGACAATGATTATAAGTAACACATTAAACAACAAATTTAAAGTCATTAGGAAATGTGTGAATAATATCGGTTATTAAAAAATTAAATACAATAAAATTGTTTTTTACTTTTGATAATTGAGTGCCTAAGTAATAAAATTGTACTTAACACTTAACTTTATCATGAAAATATTCTCCATTCTGTCTATCATAGAATATTAGGAACAAAACATTTAAAGTATTCTAATTAATTTGAAATTTGGTGTTAAATACAAATATTCAAAGAGGAAATTTCTTTTTCTGTTGTTGTAATGATAAGAAATGCCTTATCTACACATACATTCTTTCATTTCAATTAACTTTGTTATGAGTATTGAATTTGAACATTGTAAATTTTACAATTTGATTTGCCTAATACAATGCCTTAAATACGTGCATGAATTGAACATTAATTAAATGATTTACAAATTTTTGTTGTAATATATTAAAATCTTGTCAAATCTGTTTTTTTTTTTGACAATTTGATCATTCAATTTCAGATCTAACTTTCTCAAGAGCTATTTTCCTAGAAGTTTAATAAGAGTACCAAACTTCATACAATAGTTCCACCAAGTGCAAGTCTTTGTAATCAATGGATGCAGGAAGATTTGTGCATAAAATCCCTATCTAGTGCCTATTCATCCAACATCCCCAGAATAGTTTCTAGCTTATGGTTTTCATCAGTGAAGAGTCTTGGATTGAGAGCATTGCATCTAGATCTTAGAATCTAATGCAACCCACCAGCAGCCATCATTTATTTGGTTAACTATAAAGCTAGGAGCCCATGATGAAAACACCATAATGTTTTCAACCCAAGCTCATTCTCTTGTATAATCATTTAGATCTGAACTTATTTCAGCATCTATACATTTTATGTCTTTGGGTTGTTCAAAAACTACAGTCACCATTATCCTATGGGCAGGATAGCTATAAAACCATCAAAACATCACAAGATCACCATTTTATATGCTTACATATGCTGTTAATAAGAGTACCAAACTGCAAATAAGTAAAAGGTGGGTACTGGAGAATTGCATTAGATCATAAGATCTGAGTGCAGTGCTCTCAATCCAAGGCTCCTCATTGATAAAAGCCACAAGTTAGAGACTAGTCTAGGAATGTTGGATGAGTAGGCATTAGATAGGGATTTTATGCAAAAACCTTCCTGCCATTGATTACAAAGACTTGTGCTTAGTGGCACTACTGTATGGAGAGTTTGGTACTCTTATTAACAGCATGTGTAAGCATATGAAATGATATCGTGATGTTTGATGGTTTTATTCTTAGTTCTTTTATATACATTTAATTTACTATGCTATGAATTTTAGCACGGCTGATTTGCAGCAAATAATTCAGATATGAGAACTTGTTATATGCATGCACAAATTTGTATTCACACCTGTCCAAATCATATAAGACTATTTTTGTGATTATTATATGTATTTACGAAACTTTTTTTTAATTTTTTTTTTTTTTAAATACTTATATATATATATAAGAATTTACTTTCATATATTTATGTTTGAATATATGTATGTATTTGTTTTTATGCTGTTTATATCTACATATATTTTATATAATAGTCCGTAATATTAAATTTTTCAAGTGGCATAACATGTCTCACATTTAATATATTTGCTAATTATACACATTATTAATATTTTTATATGCGCTTTATTTAATAAAATGCTATAAAAATTAAGTCTCCAATAGATTCATATTCTCCAAATAATTTTACATTGATAAATCAAACCATATTGCAAGTGATATAATAAAACTTAAAACATTTCAGTTTTTTAATATATTGATAACTCATTATCCATTCATTTTTGTATGCAAATCACAATTTGCAATTGTTCTTTTGAGTTTGTGTCTTCAGCAAAGATTAGATTACTGCTTAAAGTATTGGATTGCTAAAAGTTTTTTATTTCATTTTGCTCATATTATATTTTTTATATTCAAATTTTAATTAGTGCAAATTTTTATTTCAAAATTATACACAGAAAAACCTTGATTATTTTTCAAGGAATGGAGATCCATGGCAATATATACACTTTTTCCATGGGGAAAAAATTAGCTCATTTCTGCAGATAAAAATTATAGCATAAATTGTGGATATTGTTTTAACAAATAATCTAGTATTTATAATAATTTAAAAAAATCCCTAATGTACAATATATGCATAAACTATCTTATGGACATATTACACATGTATGCTCTTAAAATATATATACATATGTAAGATAAAGCAACTTAAATCTATGTAAAAGAAAAAAAACTTGAAAGTTTTTTCCTATAATCTATCCATTCAGCATTCACCATCATCCAGTTTTCTGAGTCATCAGTTGCTCATTCTAAGTGTATTGTTGTCTTTTAAATCCTTTGATGATCTTGTTTTTTTTTTGGAGATGTTACCAGATGTTGCTGGTTGAGAATCGCTAGAGAAAATGTTTCAAATAAGGGCTGCTTATGGTCTCATGATACAATATCAGTTTCCTCAATTTTTTTTGATGTCCACATTTTTCTCTATAAGCTTGTTGATATTTTTTTTCTTCATCCAGTTGCATTAATTTCTCATTTGTTAATTCCTCCATCTGTGATTGCAAAGAGCTCTTCAATGCTGTAATCATCAATTTCTTATTGGCATCTTTATCCAAAGTGGCAATAAAATACTGTTTTAGTTGTTGAAAATAGTACATCTTGAAGACTGCAATGATCTTTGATCTATATTGTAATGTTTTCTCCTTCTAACTAGGTCTCTGTTACACATAAACTGTGCGAGTTGATCAAGTTATGCAAAAAGAAGAAAGTTTCATTCCTATTTCTAAAAACATAACTATATTTCCTGATCAACTCTACCTAGTAATTGTTACGATTTACGCTATCGATGAAATAGCTTTTATTTCTTTTTATCAGGGCGCCAGGATTCATGTAAGAATCCTCTGAAATCTGTTGCATCATGTCTTGCAAATTAAAAAGAAAAATGTTTTTAAAAGAATCGGTATTATATTATACCGTGACTAGAATTATTTTCTAGATATTATTATTCCTGGAGCTTGTTCAACTCATATTGGCAAAGGTAAATTATATTTTTAAATCTTACTAAACTAATATTAATAACTGAAACACACAGGCTTATTATATACCTGCGTTTATATATGTAATATATAGGGTATATGAGCACAGACTTTCACACGACCCACCACTCTCCACACTATTTCATAACACTGATACACTTGAACACATATATGTTGAAAAGATAAATAATCACCAATACATATATGTTGAAAAGATAAATAATCACCAATACATATATGTTGAAAAGATAAATAATCACCAATATCCGTATTTCATGCTAAACCAGCAATCATCAGTTGGAGTGTGGAGTGGATTGAAGCCTGTCCATTAAAGTATAAGGATTGGCTATCTTAATATATATCTGAGCACTAATAGCATATATGTGTAGAGATGGTAATCTGGACCAACTGATGATTGCTGGTTTAGCATGAAATACATATATTGGTGATTATTTATCTTTTCAACATATATGTGTTCAAGTGTATCTGTTATGAGATAGTGTGGAGAGTGGTAGGTCGTGTGAAAGTCTGTGCTCATATACCCTATATATTAAACTAATATTAATAAATTTAATAATAATCATTAATAACTTATTAATAATGTACAAGGAAAAGTTGGTATTCTAACAAATTAAAATGTTTACCGATAAATTACTAATTAAATAAAACTGGAGAGAACACATGCACGTTAATCCAAACATGAATCAATTAATAAAAAAAACAACAGTTTCACAATTAAAAAGTTCTTGGGTAAACAAGAGTCTCTTGATCAATAAAATTAAAGTCTCTATTGGGATTATTTTAAGCTTATTTTTAAGAATGGTTTGCCGACAATTTAGTCACAATCGGGAATAATGAATCATAGCTTACCGGTAAGTTTAGTGAGTTCATGAAGCTTGTAGATTACTATGCATAGTTTTTTTTTGTGGGAGAATGAGCTCGGCCATTGGTTATAAGTTGATCTTGTGGTCTAGTCTACTGGTCGGTCACAAAATCTTTTCTAGTGTCCCTCTTCAGGAACGATGTCAGCAAAAGCTCCGGTTCACTCCAACATGCAGAATTATTTCAGTGTAGGGTGATCCTGGATATATTCTTGTTATCCAGGACCAACCATAGGAAAAACAGACAAAACAAGACGTTGATCAAACTGGCCTCTTCCTTTTTATACTCGAGGTCCAGTTTTCAGACTTCTGCGCATACCTTTTGTTTGTCAAAAATATATGTTGATAATCTTGTACATTCTTTATAAAATTTTTGTTACTAAGTTCTCTTCTTTATAATGTCTTTCGGTCATCTTTAATTAGCTAAAATATTTTTCTTTTAGCTTATCTAAATTGGTAATTTGTGTGTCTTTTGTTCTCTCCAATTTTAACTTTTATTTTTAATTACATAAAAAAAAAAAATATGAACGACAATTTTAACTTTCATTGTGTGTTTTAAAAAAATAAATTATACTAATTAGAAAAAAATCTAAAAATGTTTTTTTTTTAAAAGATCGCTAAATTTACTTTTTTTTTTCTTAGCTTTTAAATATCTTACCGAATGCCAATATATTTGTACCATATAAATAAATGGTACAATATGTTGAAGAAGTGATGTGGTTTTCAATGGTATTAGTTGCTGATATGATTCCAGTTGAAAATGTATGTAACTGTAAACTTTAAATACCCCCTCCCTCCACGATATCATTAGAAAAAAATGTATGGTTTTACTGTGCAAATTTATAGAAAAATGAATTAAGAAAGGGTGAGTAAGCTCATATTTGACAATCTTTTTGTTTGTCTGCAAAATGGTTAATCATTGTGCTGTTAAAAACCCGTACTGAAGTTGCTTCTTTTTTTTTTTTTTAAAATTTATAGTCTTATATTATTTATGTGAAATTATTTAGAATTAAAAAAGCCATGTCTGTTATGGCCATAAAGACTTATATTTATCAACAGTATTAGAGTAGCCAAATTATGGAACTATACATTACTGAAATCTAATTACGCAGTTAATGTTTAAATTAAAATATAAAAAGAAAATATGTATGCAGTGCATTCTGTGATAGCATATTGTAATCAATAAGACGTTATAAAATAAATGCTTATACAGAATTAAATAAACAGCACTTTACATAATCCAAGGATTGGAAGCTTTTTTGAAAAAACCATTCCAACAAAAAAAAAAAAACAACCCTATAAAAACTAAAATTTAGGGAATTTATTAAAAAATGTAAAATAATTAAAACTTTAGATAATTTTGTAATTATTACAGTATTCAACATAGATTGTATAAATATGATTCAAAAAATTCTAGTTTGAATGTCCTTGTTTTGAAATACATATATTATGAAATTGCAACAAATGTAATATGTTATATATTTATTCACAATAAGAGCCACATTTTTTTCAGCAAAGAACTGCATGTGATTCCGGAACTGCCAGTTTCTGGTCTCTGATCTAATCTATCACTATAAAGTTAATAATGTAATTTTAAGAGTAAACAATGTATTTGTTTTACCTTTATATCATTGATTATGTCTAGCACTATTGCTTATTGAGCATACTAGGTAGGCTAAAAGTTATTTAACCATAATATTTTTTTTTTTTTAAAAAATTGAACTAAAGTAACTGAATTTAAGATAGCTGAATTAAAAAAAAGATTTTTAATTTACTTACTTTACAATAATCCTACCGTTTTGTTTTTTTTTAAATTGTGTTTTCATTTTGTTTATATTTATTTGTGTTAATAAAATAATGTTATAATAATATAACTTGTGGTCTACTCTTTGTAATAGTATGTTTGTTTAAAAGAGTTCCTGAATGAAAATAAACTTAATCATCTTAACGGCTAACATTTTTTAATGGCTTTAGTAACTGCAATTTGCCATTATTGTGAGATTCTCCTGTATACTTATATGTAAAAATAATTATTTAGCATGAACATTTCAACCGTGTTGAATGTACTCGACACTCACCAAATGACACTGAGTTATAAAGAAATTATGTAGAATATAATAATTAAATAATTTCCAAAATAAGTATATGGAACAGTATTTGTATAACATGGGAAAAGAGAGAAAGAACAATAAACAATAAATGAGGCAAGTAAAGTTACAAATAATTATTAGTTTTATTTATACATATGATTGCTGAGTGAATGAACACAAGCAACACTTATGAATAAGTTAAATGAGTACTTTCAATAAGCTTAAAGAATATATATATCTTGAAGAAAAATAAATTTAAATTAGTGAATAACATTACAGGATTACATTATTATAACTAAAGATCTCAGGTAAGAGAATCAATGATTTAATGGATACAGATATCAATATATAACTATACAAGAATTGGTTATTGGAATATATTTTCCCTTTTTTGAATGAAAATTTTGTAGAGATCATGTTCTACTTTATTAGCAAAAATGACTTGAATTGATGCAGTGGTAGAATGGCAGATTCTGGAACTTAAGGCTCACAAATCTTGCTCACTTTTTTTCACTATCAGCACTTGAACTTTTTATGAACTTCCAAGCAATAAGACCCTTTTTTTTAAGTGATTAAAAAAATCGGTCAATAACTATATTAATAAATGAATATATTTAATCTTTTCCTGGAAATGAGTGTACTAATGTTATTCATGTATTTTATAAAAATGTTAATTAAAATTAGATCTGAAAATAAAATCTTTAACCATTGAAAAAAATATCCCGCATGAATGAAAGTAGGTGCGATAAATGTAAAATTCAGATAATATAGAAAGAGCTGTATAATAAATTGATAGTACTATTAAGCAATATGATATAAAGAGCATTGTTGAAATGTACAATTGGATCAATTTCAATCCCGCATGAATGAAAGGTGTGATAAACGTAAAATTCAGATAATATAGAAAGAGCTGTATAATAAATTGATAGTACTATTAAGCAATATGATATAAAAAGCATTGTTGAAATAATATAATTTGACGTGCTTGACCAATTAATTATTCAATGCCTGATTGATAGACAATCTGTGAAACAAAGTATGTTATTCCCTTTTTTAAAAAAAAATCATACAATAAACAATCTTTGAAAATAAAGGCGTTTAAATAAACTATAATATTTTAATCACCTAAGAACTTTTGTTAAAGAAAAGAGTGACCTTGATAAATTTTATCATATTTGCAATGCTGTTTTAAATTTCATTTTTTATTGATGTTATTAGTGTTATTCTCAATGCTAATATTCATTAAAAGTGAATGTTTTGACAGTAAGACATCTTGTAATTGATCTCAAAACCAGCTATGAATTTGTTAAAATAAGATATAATTAAAAAAAAAAAAACCTCTTTTGTTAACTTTATTTAAAATTGTACATCTTGATTTAATAATATACCAAGTTTGTACAATTTTGTTTTAATTGCATATAATATTTGGAAATGAATTCAGTACAGTCATATATAATTTTTCATTTGTATTTCCCTCAAATGGAAATTAACATATAAACTCCTGACTAATTTAATTACATCTCTATTTAATTAATATTTATAATGCCTTATTAACATTTTGGATATTTTGAAATAAGTCCTTGCATAATTAACACAATATACATGGAGAATGACCTGTTGGTGTTTATCATTATAATATTAAGAATCATTATTTGCTTTGCACAATTGAAGTGTTATTTAGAGGAAATTATTCATATTATTTTAAAATTATTCTTAATCAAGAGACGGATGAATTGATCCATGGCATCATGAGAAGCATACTGGCTTTTGTATGATCAACACAAAACACCATAGACATTAAGTTCATTACAATTAAATACACATTACTTGATAAAGTGTGAATGTATCTTTATCTTGCCTACTCTATATCTGCAGCTGCATTTCATATAATTCTCTAGGGAATTATTAGGTTCATTTTATGATCACTATTTGCTTTGTATTTTATTAAGTTATTGAAATGCATTACTCTTGAGGTAATTATTTTATACTATTGCATTTGATATTATAAATAAATTGATCAATACCATTATTATTCTGAAAAAAAAAAATGAATGACAATAATTTATGAAAATACCTCAAAATGATTATATGGAACATTTATTGCAAGTATATTTATATTTATTAGGTTGTTGATCTTAGTGTATAATTAATAAAATTGCAAATTTATATTTTCTTTTATTTTATAATAAATTATTTTTTTTATTAAAAATGAATGAAATATAGTATTGATTAATATAATCCAAATCAATATTCACAGATATTTTAGTTTTTTTATCTATATAATAGGCATTTTTTTTATGTTTCATGATGACATGAGGAATCTTATTTGATGAAACTTTTAATTTAGTTGTTACTAATTTTTTTTTTTTTTCTGAGCCAACATAATGTCTGATAAAATGAAAATACACACAGAAAAGGTAGGTGTTTTAAAAAATAATATTTAGCTTTATTACTGCCTAGCATGCTTTCAATATTAAAAATATATTGAAAGTATATTAGCCAGTAATAAAGCTTAAAATTATTAAAAACTACCTTTTCTGTGTGTATTTTCATTTTATCAGATATTTAATATGATGTTTATATATAAATAGAATGATTTAGTAATTTTTTGAGGGATTGTAGTTCAGTACTAAGTAGAGTTGATTTGTTGTTTTATATATTATTGTTTATTGGTTGATTATGAAATAAATCATTATTTGCATATATATTGCGTTAACATTGACATATTTGAATTCACTTAATACAGGTGCATTATTGCAAGAATTCTATTGAACACGGATATGATGATTTAGCTTATGACTAATAAAAGTAGATCTATATGTATAACAGTATGAGTTTTGGAGAGATTGGCATTACTGCAGTACCATTGACCATTATAATATATATATAAAATGATTTATTCAGATGAATTTTTAAAAGTAAAACAGCTTTGTTAGAGAAGTCAGAGCATAAGCCAATGTTCAGTCTAAAAAATGCTCCTTAACTTATATGTTTAAATCAGCTCTATTGTAAAGTTGAGTTATAACGATAATATACCATGATTAAATTCATGTGATTCTAGGTTTAAAGTTTGTATATGTTTTATTCATTTGACTTTAGAAAAGTCTTTACTATATATTTGTAGCAGAAATTGATTTAAAGTTTAAGTTAAAAATCTAAAAAATAATTGGTTAAATAATATGATGTTTATTGATATTTGTTAGTGTATTTACAAAAAAAAAAAAAAAGTGATTGTAGCTTAAAAAAAAAGGAAAATGTTATATAAATCTAATCTTATTATTTTGAAGTTAAATATAAGTAAATTGAATTACCTAGAAAACAAATTGTAGTATCAGATTTAAACTTTTAACAGCTGTTGTTGAAGTAATATCATTTGAAAAAGAACTTGTTTGAAAATTAATTTAAACTAAAACAAATATTAAGGCATGTTAGACTATATAATAAAGTTACATTTTTATTTTGTTTGTATAATAAAATGAAAAAATAGAATTAATTGATCAATGTATAATTGCATAATATCATTATTAAGGATGACTGTGAACTGATTAATTCAATGATGATTAGAGTGGAAATTCACAAGTTAAAATTTGTAGACTGTTTCCCAGATAAGGAAATTAAAGAAAAAAAATTGTTTTGTCTGTTAACTCAATATGTCATTCTAACAATTAACTAGATATATTGAGCATTAAAAAATGGAAACAGTTATTTTAATTTGGTATTGAGATTGACAAGCATTGACCACTTTACAAATAACTGATCAGTTGATCATTGAACTTCATTTCCAATTATCATATCACTTTTATGAAATGTGTGTGTGAGAATTTTTTAATGGAAATTTAATGATATATTTGGTAGATTTAAAGAAATAAATAAAGCATTTGGAAAAGAATATATGATGAAAGCATTAAATTTTCTTTACTATAAATAGTCATCTTTAATTATTGTGTAGCTTTTTTTTTTTTGCAACTCCTTTAAACTTCATAGAATTATTTTAGTTTATAAATGTTTAAAAATCAAATGATCACTTTTTATAAAAGAATTAAAATTTTCTAATGATGAAAGCTATAAAGAAAAAAAATTGTTTTGATGTATATAAAATGGACATAATAGAAAAATGAGTTTGTAATTTGGCAAAATCTTGATGTTTTTGATTGTAAACAGTAAATTATACTTTCAGCCAAGAAAGTGAATAGCTGTTACTATTTTTTTAGTCAGTAGTTTTTGAAAAATGACAAAAAAATTTATTATCAAAGAAAAATTGTTTATTTGATGATACTTGCAATTTATATTGCAGAATTTTTAGATTAAGAATTATAAAACTTAGCTTTTTTGCATAATACAATAGCAGAATTAAACCCTTGGAATTATTAGCTCTATAAATATGAATTATGGGCAGAAACTGCACAAGAAAATTCATTTTCTTTAGACTTTTGAAAAAAATTTAGATGAAAAAACAAAATTATTTTAATTGGTCAAACAGATGAGGTGAACGATTAGGAAGTGAAATGCCACATAATGTTTTGGAAGAGTTGTATGTAAAGAAATGTTCATTGAATAATTATTTAAAGATATTAATAGCAGCTATTTTAAATTATAAGATTATGTGGGTTTTTTTTTTTTTTCCAGAATAGAAAATCAGAACAATGCATTCGATAAAAGGAAAAAAATTGGTTGTTTTCTCATCCCTGATGTTCGCCTCAAGATGTCGCTATTTCTAGGTCAATTCCTAGAAATATACCGTTTCACCGGCCTTCACCCAACAAAAGAGGAATTTTTCTACGTTATAAACGCAGAAAAGTCCTCACATTATGTTGGACGGAGGAGGCGGCGACAGAAGCCAACACAAAGAGACTTCTTTCTATGATAAAACACAGAAAGAGTTCCCGACGGCTTCCGGTTATGGCTTTTTTTCTATGCTAAAAGCAAAGAGAAGGAAATGTTTTGATTGGCTGCCATAGTAGTCGATTTTGTTCATCATTTTCTTGTAATAGTAGAATATCTATTTTCTCTGTAGTTTCATGTGAGAGTGTGTGTATTTGAAGCAGTCGTAGTTTTTTTAAATTTGATAAGACGTCTATTTTTTTAATGTGTTGTAACTTACTTTACTGTTGTAAGTTTAGTAATAATGTCCTGAAGATTCCATTACGAATGGGTAACCCTCAAAAATTGCTTTTAAGGGTGCGAAAGGGAAAAAAATGTAAAGGATCACGCGAAAAATACTGTTTTCGCGAGAATTCGTCTGTGACCAGTTACTTTTGCTATATATATACGCACAAACAAAAACAACCCACTGTCTAATTATTAGTAATTACTTGTCCGAAAAATAAAATTAGTCGGGTATTATTATTTTTTTTTTGTTACATTTATTATTTCAAAATAAGATTAGTTTTTATATCTACACACTAACAAAAACAACCCAGTTCCTGATTAATTACTGTCTTTAAAAAAAAAAAAAAAAGCAAATTCAACGGGGTTTGATTTTTTCAATGGAGTCTTTGAATTACAGTTTGTTTGTTTTTATATATACACAAGATTTACCAAAAAAAAAAAAAAAAAAGAAACCCACTTTCTGATTAATTACTGTCAAAAGAAACGCAAATTAGTCGGCTATCATTTTTAAATTTAGTATTTCAATAACGGTACCCTTTTTATATAGACACACTTAACAAAAACAACCCACTTTCTGATTCATTACTGTCCCGTCCCCCCAAAAAAAAAGAAAATGGAAATTAGTCGGGTATCATTTTTCAATTGAGTCTTTCAGTGATGGTCCTTACTAATAGTAGTCGGGTTTCAATTCTAAATTGTAGTATATAAATTATGTTACTTTTGATAGATTTAGAATTACGTCTTGCTTTTTTAATAAAATGATTGATTTACTCTTGACCAAAAATACCGTAACTTTAAAAAAAGACACACATAAAGTCCAAAAAAAAAATGAGAAAAAGCCCCGTAACTTTAAAGACACACACAAACTAAAAAACAATCTAAGATTAATAAACATTGACTTATTACGTCTTGCTTTTGAATCAAATTATTGATTTACTCTTGCAAAAAAAATACCGTAACTTTAAAAAGACACACCTAAAGTCCAAAAAAAAAAAAAGAATTCGAAAAAGCCCCGTAACTTTAAAGACACACACACAAACTAAAAAACAAGATAAGATTAATAAACATTTACTTATTACGTCTTGCTTTTGAATAAAATTATTGATTTACTCTTGCAAAAAAAAAAAGACCGTAACTTTAAAAAGACACATGTAAAGTCAAAAAAAAAAAAAATTAGAAAAACACCGTAACTTTAGACACACACAAACTCAAAAACAAGATAAGATTAATAAACATTTACAAAAATGAAAAAAACTAACATCATATAATAGTATTGGTTAGTAGAATATTTTATTACAAATCTAAGAAGTCAGATCTTTTTAGTTCAAATTGATCATTTACGTCCGGCCTGGAATCATTATATGTATATGTTTTAGATTAGCATTAACGCCATCCTGTGGCGAACACCAGGGATGAGAAAACCAAAAAATTGAATAGTTACTGTTTTGGAAATCATATGATGATGAACAACAAAGTAGCAGTGAGTTTCTATCTAGGTATCAAATCTCTTGCTACCACTGTGCTAAACCAATCACAGCATGTAAATCATGAAATGCAAACAAAATTCTAATCTTAATTGAAGCCATAAAGATATTAGTTAATCTTCAATATTTTTTTTTAATGGATCACAAACTTTTATCAGTGCTTTTGATGCTTGAACAAAGTTTAAAATATTTTGAAAATATTTTTAATCAAGAAACTGAAGTACTGCTAAATTACAGGTTGGTTTTAAATCTTGGAAAAAATATACAAACTTTTTTATATTTTTTATTTCATTATTTTTTTTTTAAATTATTTTTTGTCTTTGCATTATTTTATTTTTAAATTAAATTTTATTAATGTATTAAAATGAAATAAGATTTTAAAAAAATATTTGTATTTTTTTATAATTATTGTTTTTATATGGTTAATATGAGATATCTTACTATATATGCATTGTTATGGTTGAGGTTAATATGTAATCTACTCAACATGAAAAAATGTTTTGTGTAATGTTTCGATATTAAATTAGTCATATTCAAGTAAATGTCAATTTCCTCTGATTATTAAATTAGTATTTTTGATTAACTTCTTTGTCTGAATCTGTCTCCTTAATAGCATATTCATTATTATAATGATTGGATCCTCATATTTTTCAAACATGATCTTTTCCATTGAATGGGATTGTCATATATGTTTAAAATAAATCAATTTTAGTTATTTATGCATAAAGAATAAAGTTAAGCCTAGTAATCATGGTATTTTTATTTTAATCTAATGAAACAGAAAATGTATAGCCCAAACAATTTCAATTTTGTTTTTAAAAATAAGCTTTTACATCTTAAGCCTTCTTAAAGTCTTTTCGTGCTGATATTTAAAGTAAGCTGCTATTTCTGTTATCACAATCTTTCCTTATTTAGCATTTAACTATAGCATCTTTTTTTTTAACTTATCTCATGAAAGTTTCCAATCTTTATTTTTTACCTGAAAGGATAAATCTATATCTTGAAAGTTGTTGATGAATTGTTTACAAATATGATGGCTTTTTTTTTATAGTATAATATAGTGATAATTTACAGTCCTCTCTAATTCTTTTGTTAGTAGGAATCCTATTGATATGTTCATTTATACAGTTTAATAATTTTTCATATTTGTTACTAATTTTAAGTCATATCTGATCTTCAAAAATATCCTAATTTTTCTTAATATTTTGCCCTTTTTTTCCATTTGGATTCCTTTTTGATACATTACATATAATGTATTTATTAACATTATGATTTCTGATATTAAAAGCATTGGATATATTTTTTTAGGTTTTAACTAGAACATTAAATCATCTTAGAGCTTGATCATTAGATGTTGAAGATTTGCTCTCACAATCTTTCAATAAGCATACTTTTTGTTATTAAAATTGAACTTTTTCATTGCTCGTGATTGTGTATAAATCCAGCACTTTTATTTCTTAAAAATATAAATAATATATATGTATAATCAAATTTCAAAAACAATTTTGATCTTTTTTTTTTTTTTTAGCTTCCTAATACCTTTTTTAAAATTTTTCAATTTTGACATTCTAATGCTCTGTGCGGAGTGTACTATTTTATTGCTGTGAAATATGGACAGAGTAATAAAATTAGAAGCAGTTTGGAAGCTTTTGAGATATAGACAAGAAGAATGGAAATAATCAATTGGATGAATAAAATAACAAATGAAGTTTTGGAAAAAGTAAATGAAAAAAAATTGATTGAGGAAATTAGAAACTTGATTGGATATATATTAAGAAGAAAGTATAGTTTAATGAAAGATTGTTTGGAGGAATGAAAAAGAAAAAACAAAATATTGATATTGTTGGATGATGTAAGAGATGAGAAGAGTTATGTGGAATTGAAGAGCTGGGCAATGAAGAGATTGGAATGGATGAATTGATGATGTGACTACTCTCTGGATGTGTCCATGGGACAGAATACTATTGATGAATCGCTAATCATCAAGAGAATATTTGATTGTAAAACTTGATGGATTTTTTTTTATCTGTTTAAATTTTTTGTAGATCAGTCATTATATTAATTGCTGGGGGGTGGGGTCATGTGCACCAAATGTTGAATTGAGTATAAAAGTTTTATCTAATTGATTGGACAAGTCTTTTAATATGTATAATTGGTAATCAATTTAGAAACTATTAGCTCTAAGTTTGCTATTATTTTAAGTTAAAACTTAAGAACAATCATTGTTATTTATTACATTAAATGAATGAGTTTTTATCAAATCCAATTGAGATCAGTTGAGGTTTTACAGAATGATACTGAATAATACTTTCTGCAATATTTTTTTTTATTAGTGTTAAAGCTATATTATTTGTTTGTAGTCAGTAGTCTTAGCAGTAATCTGCATATTTGTAACAGAAAATCTATTAATTTACTTATGCATAAACATCATAATAGCGGTATTTTTTTAAATTTCCATTACAATTTTAATTATATTATTAACATAGTGAATGTTTTAAGTTCTATTTGTCATTGAAATTTCACATATACTCTTTTGAATAACCAAAATAAGTCACTTTTAATCAATTGCATTATAAATGCTATTAACATCTTTTCCTTATCATGCTAAATGTCTTTTGATCTCAAAAATTCTAATACTTTATTAAGATTGATTATAGTTTTTCTATCATATGGTTATGATCACTTTTATTTGCACAGTTTAAAATAATGTTTTTTTGTTTTTTTTTGCTATTGATACAATTAATTGTTATCAATAGCATCTTGTGTATTACTGTTGCCAAGTGGAAATATTAGTAGAACATTTAAAACAAACATTTTTAAGAAATACAAAATTAAAAAAAAAAAAATCTAGATCTTCCAAATCAAAGATTGTTACAGGTGAGAAAAACGATTAGTCAATGAATATTTATTAACCAGTGTGTCTAAGGAGTTGATATTTAGTCAAACTCATTTTTATTTCTTAGGATTCTATAACATTTGTAGATAACACTATATGTGTATATAATATATTTTCTCTAAGTATTTTATATCACAATAACTAATCAATAAATACATAATTATTAATTATTTCTTATTACGCCAGAAATTATTTGTTCCTCAATCTTAGATGTAGACATTTAAATATAGCAGATATGCCCCCCCCCCCCTACATAAACAATGTATGGCCATATATTTTACATGTTGGAGCTTAGAAGTCAAAGATTAAAACAAGGAGATTGTGCATTTATACAAAGAATATTGGTGATATATTTGAGTTCTAAATTTAAAAATTTGCCTCTATAAAGTTTTGGTAAAATGTAATAATTTCTGACTTCAATATATTTGTGTACATTGACAAATACAAAGCAGTGGTATGTCGCATTTGAAGAGTTATATGCTTAGCTGATAGCATAAGTTCATATTTAGCATAAATCAGTATAATCCAGTGTGTTTCAAATTTTTTATATCAATTTCTTTTTTAAAATCTTTTACACAAGTATTCAAATCTAATTATAGAATACACATTGCTTAATATAAGTTTGCTAAATGTAGTGTGGTAGACTTGTTTAATTATTTCATTACTAGATGGAGTTGATTAATAATACGCTGATGCGTTGCAGTGAAACTTTTCTATATAACAATTTATGCAGGCTTAGCGCTTTCACTTTTGTTACTCCATAATCATAGCCTTTTTAGATTATCAATGTTGTTATATGCAAATGTTTGCAAAACTTTTTTTTTATATTGTCCATTTTCTGGAAATGGCAAAACAGGTGCCTTTTCTATTTATTGAGTTGATATCACTGGTAATAAAACAAGCTTCCTTGATTTTTCTCTTGATGTCATTTCTCTCTGTGCATAATATATCAGCCTTGGAGGGTTCATATCTGTGGTTGAGCTCTTGCTGATGGTCAGCAAAAGCGGAACTGCCTTCTTTTTTGCTCGTGTATATGTATATTTGTGTTGAGCTAATCTATTGCCAGTTGTGGCACGAATTTCACCATAATAAACAGTACCACACCCTGTCTGAGGGCACACAATTCTATATACTACATGAGTGGGGGGTTTGCTTCAATGTTTCTTTTATCTTTAGTATTATTAATGAGCCTATTGGTGTTTGGAGGGGTTCTAAATCCTAGTTTGAATTCTTTATATAAAGTTTTATTAATTTTTTTTGCTACTGCAGGTATATATGGTACAATCAGATGTTGTCTGTCTTTTTTATTTTGCTGAAGTCTTTTATGAAAGCCTTCAATCCTATTGGCTATTGTTCTGTAATTAAAACCCACGCTTATTAAATCTCTGATGTAAATGGTATTGTTGTTTTTCTTATCAGACTCTAATTTGCATAGATGGTGATGATTTGTACTCTATTTTTATATACATTTGATTACCATGCAAAGTTATTTAATATTTATTATTTGACATATTTGATTATTTATGCAGGTATTGTTATAAGTAAATACTCTCTTTATCCTTTACTTAATTATATTTTACTGTATTTCATAACTGATTGTGTATATTTACATCTGGCATCTGTTATTTCACCTCGAAATTTCATCATGATTAGCAAATTTAGCTTCATTTGCATTGAAAAGGGTAAAAAATAGACTATCCATTATATTCTTTAGTTTTCTAAACATAGTATGATGGAATCAGATAATTATTTTATGGCTGATAATTTGTTCATGTCCTATTTTACATACATGTATCTTTAAATTGATAGAGATAGAATAAAGAGGTACGGATTTTTTTACAAGTATTAGATAAAAATAAGAATAACTATGGTGCATTTATTGTTACACTATAGGACTACCATTTGAATCAAAGATTGTTTATAATATAGTATTTAGAGAAAAGTCTCAAATTTTCTGAAAGATTCCATTGCAGGATATTGATCTTTTACTCATTCAACAATGACCATAAAAATCAACATTTTAATCAGATAGTTTAGAGGGGAGGAATAAAAAATATATAATATCCTCATTTTTCTCAAACCAATATATGAATGTGTAGTATATGATTTGGAGCATTATTGTTCTGAATATTGTTGTGGAATCATGCTTGTATTTTAAAATGTAACTATTCTCTTAAAGTTTTTAGATAGTAATGATTAATTAAGGTAATATTGTGATGTAAAATCACATTTTCACTATAGTGTTTGATAGTTGGGAGATAATCAGTTTGGTAATAAGAACTTTTGATATTAACTAGATTTGAACCTTACCACTAATTAGATAAATTATTGTGTGATGTGAATTTTTTTAAATTTTCATTTTTTTTTATGCTCGTGATATCACTGTGTCAGTAATAAAATATTATCGAATTCAGTGTGTTTGTTCATAAATGTTCTGTTTGTGGAACTCACGTTGGTTTGTTTTTATAGAGGAATACTCCCGTTCTTTCCATTGATATATTTTTCTATGGGTTTTGGCTATTTTTTAATAGTAATTATTTCTACTTAATAAGCATAGGTTTTAATAGGTTTCTTTCTACCCTTAGAAAAACAGTCATCATCATTAAAATTTGATTTTGAGACTTTAATTTAACTAATTGCCCAGCTATTGGGAATTGACAATTGGTTTTAAATTGGGCAGATAATTCATATCATCTCTTTGAGGATCTACCTGTATGAATTTGAGCATTATTGTGAATATGTCAGAGAACTATGTTTGCATATACATCATTATTTTGATATATATTTCATCTTTTAATAAGTGTTTTCATTATTTTATTCAATGTATATATACATAAAAAAATTACAAAAAAAAAATTCTTTAACACATTTTTTTCCCCTCCAAATCTTGATTTTTTATTTTATAAACCATGAAGTATTAAAAAAAAACGTTCTTAAAATAAAAATAACAAGACTTGAAATGTAAAAGTGCGTTAAAGAATTTGTTGTTTTTATAATTTTTAAAATTTTAAATGTAAAATGATGTAGACACATGAGAAAGAATAAACATTCCTTGATAATGATCATATAATATGGTTGAAACATTGGAGAAAAAGTATAAAAAAATAGTTCATTAAATAAAAAAATTGTGTGTGTTAAAGAATTTATTTTATTTGTAACTTTTAATGTAATAATATACCATATTTATAAAGAACATAATGAAATGATTATTATTGATTTTATTAAATGTATATACACACAACATATGCCACATTTATATGTAATTATTTGTTATATCTCTGGCATAATTTTTTGTTAAATTTATTTATAAATATACCATATTATTAGCAAGTTTTTTTATTTTTGTCAAAAAGAAAAAAAAAAAGTTAATTAAAAGAAATCACAATTTTTTATATTTGTTATGCTGTTAATTAAAAGAAAAATTTTTTCATATTTATTTTGTAGTTTTAGAAAATATTTAAGAAACAAAACTGCTCTTAGACAACTGCTAATGAGTTTGTAAATTGCACTTAAAATTAGAATATTTAATAAATGTTTTGTTGTAAATTAGAAATATGTAATGAAGTACATTAAAATTATCTTATTAGATAATATTTTAAATAAAAAATATAACTCTGAGTAAAGGAAAAGTAAATATAAATCATAGGCTTAATGATTATTAGTGTATAAGATCTTTATTAGGTTATATTGCATTATATTATAATTATGTTTTTCTATTACTATCAGAAGATTAACTCATTTGATCAATTCAGATTATCCATTACTGTTAGTTAAAAATTGTAGATACCCATTTACTGTACAATATTATAAGTCAGTTATTTGGCATAGTTGATTGAGAAAAAAAAATCTAAGATACAAGTGCATGACAGGTTATAATGTACTATCTGCTAATAATAGAGAGTTTAAGATAAATAGCACTAAAACAGGGGTCCCCAACCGTATGCCCGCGGGCACCATGGTGCCTGCAGACCATTTTACGTGTGCCCGCCGCTATCTGAACACGATAAAAAATTATTTATCTGATACAAATAAATTTAATTTTTAAAATTTCTTATAAATTATTGTATTATATTGTAATCAAATTGTAGGGCATACTATACTTTTACAGCGTAAAAATATAAACATTAATTATATGTTAAAATTTTATTTTTGAAATAAATATTTTTTTGTACATTATGTGTATTATTAACAATATCCAACTATAAATTTACATTGAAAAAATAAATGGTGCTCGCTACCTGGTTGAAAAAAATAAATGGTGCCTGCCACCTGGCCGGTATTATAGAATGTGCTCTTAAAACCAAAAGGGTTGGGGACCCCTGCACTAAAGTGTGGTTGGCTTACTTGATCAAAAAAAAAAAAACATGTGGGAACAAAATATGTTGTCAGGAAAATATTAAAAAGTAGTTCAAGCTTGAAAAATTTTACAGTTTGGTATTTGAAGCAGTAAATCAATGCTTTTGTCAAAATTTCTGATATTAATTTTTACATTTTTGCAATGATGAACTACTATAAATATCGTGTTATTTAATATGTCAGCAATTGAAATTCTATTATTAATTTATAAAAGTATAATAGAAAGAAATATTACATTTACAAGTGATATTTAGTAGGATTGCCACATTTATTGAAAATTTTAATTTTCTGATTCACATTAAAAACGTTTATTGGGATAATCTATCTGCTTGACATTTTAGTAATTAATTATCTTATGCATTTTATTATTATTAGTTTTTGTGAACCTATTATTTGCAAAGAGTATGTGTATATATTTATTTTTAATATTGTAATTAAAGTGTTCAATTGCTTTCTTTTACAGGTTTTGTTTATTTTTTTTAACTGACATTTTCTAATTGAAGAAAAAAAATGTAGATTGCTCTCATCATTGCTTTATATTTGGGTTTTATATGTATACATATAAAACCCAAATATAAAGAAATAAGAGCAATCTTCCATATATAAATCTATCAGTGATAAAGTTGAATGAGGGGATGCTTATTAAATTAAGATGAAATACATAAAAATATATTATTTCTAGTACTTTAACTCTTAGTAATAATCCATTATGTACAGTACAATGAAGAATTTAGCTTTTTTAAAAGATAATGCAACAAAAAAGAAGAATGCATCTAGAAGATTTTCTGATAAAGAAGTAAAGTTATTTAAATAGAGTAAAAGATGAAAAAAAAAAGAAAGGATTATTCATTAGCAATAGCAGCCACTTGTAAGCAAATATGATTATTCCTACTCTAAGAAAGTAAAAAACCTACTTCAAAAATGAATTTTGTGATTGGTCTGTGAACCACAAATATGTCAACATACAAAAAACATGGTAATCCATTTTTCTATTTACACCTGGGTCTCTTTTTTATGCAGTAGATAGGCTCTACAGAAAACCTGCATTAAAAAAATCGCACAAAAATAGACTTAATTTACCTTGAAAAATGTGGGATACGTTCCTTAATTTTCAGAAATTGCATAAAACCAAAGCAACAAGGTAAAATTACTTTAAAATTCACATAAAAAAAAAAGAAAAGGAAATAAAGTATGACTAATAAAAAATTTCAAATATTTGAAAAAAAATGATACAAGACAAACTTTTTTTTATTAACTATTTAATTTTATTTAAAACAATATGTTTTTATGTGTAAATTATTTTACATTTTTTCATATATATTTTAATCATTATCGCTATTTGACAATACGTGGATTCATTTGTGAACTAGTAAGAAATTAGATTTGTCATAGGAAATAGAATTAGGTCCAACATCAGCGTCGTGCTGTGTTAATGGTTTTCTGTCGACAATGTAATCAGTAATTAAACTTTGAGACGATGATTTTACTAATTGTTTATGAAGCTCGCGATATCCAGACTGTTATGTCTAGCTGTTAGAGAATGCACTTCCACAAGTGCAACTATATATATATAACATGCTTCTACGAGGGTGTTAATGACTAACGGCTAAATTTTATTATATATATGCAAAGAGAAACTTTTAGACAGAAAAAAGTTACTAGTAAAAATGTTTAAGAACTTTTAAAGATACATTCTTTCTAAGTAGAAATTAAATTCTGTCTAAAAGTTTCTCCATGTATCATAAAAAAAAAATTTTTAAATTTTTTTTTAACTTTTTTTTCCCATCATCATCATCATCAACCATTATCAATCCACTGCAGAATGAAGGTCTCTCCAAGTTTAATCCATCTTCTCCGATCTTTAGCTTCTCTTTTCCACAACACCCCTGCACATTTTCTTATTTCATCCATCCATCTCACATGTGGTCTCTTTCTGGGTCTTTTACAATCTCTTGGAATCCAGTTTAAAATTTCAATTGTCCATCTATTATCATCTCTTCTAGCAATATGTCCAGCCCAACTCCATTTCAATCTTTTAATTTTTTCAATAAGGTCAGTAACACCTGTTTGTTGTCTTACCCATACATTGCGTTTTCGATCTCTTCTTGTTACTCCCAACATACATCTCTCCATACTCCTTTGAGTGGTCTGAAGTCTCTGTATTGCTCTTCTATTAAGTGTCCAAGTCTCAGATCCATAAGTAAGAACTGGTAAAACACATTTGTTAAAAACCATCCTTTTCAAACACATAGGCATATTTCCTTTTAGTATCAAGTTATTTCTACCAAAAGCACTCCAACCAAGTTTAATTCTATGATTAATTTCCTCCATTATGTTTCCATCTGTATTAATAATCTGACCAAGGTATTTGTAACTGTTAACTTCTTCTAATTCTTCATAATCAATCTTTATTTTCATATTTTGAGCAAATCGATTAAACATTACTTTAGTCTTTTTAACATTTATCTTTAGTCCTACTTTTCTTTCATCTGCTAACTCCTGCAACATTTCCTGCAGCTCTGAAGCATTATTTGCAAAAACAACTACATCATCTGCGAAATCTAAATGACTTAAATACTCTCCATTTACTTTCACTCCTTTAGTTTCCCATTTTAATCCACAAAATACTTCTTGCAGCACTGCTGTAAAGAGTTTTGGAGATATGGAGTCACCTTGTCTTACACCTTTCTCAATGTTGATTTTTCCAGTATCATTATGTAATCTAATTGTTGCTGTTGCATTTTTATAAATATTCTTTAAAATATGACAATATCCTGGATCTATACCTTGATGATCCAATGCTTTAATCACTGAAGAAATGTGTATAGAATCGAATGCCTTTTCATAATCTACAAATCCAAAACATAATGACAACTCATATTCGTTTGTCCTTTCTATGACTTCTCTCAATACCTGGATATGATCTATTGTACTAAAACCACTTTTAAATCCAGCTTGTTCTCTTGGTTGGTGGAAATCCAAAGTTCTCTGTAGACGAGTTGTAATTATCTTGGTAAAAATTTTATATAAAACTGATAAAAGGCTGATAGGTCTGTAATTTCTAATATCTTCTTTATCACCATTTTTAAATATTAATATTATTACTGCATTCTTCCAATCTTCCGGTACATCTTTATCATTTAGACATTTGGTATATAACTTTGCTAAAATTGTTTCTATTTCTTCACCTGCTTCTTTTAATATATCAATTATAATTCCATCATTTCCTGGAGCCTTTCCTTTCTTCATACACTTAATTGCATGTCTCACTTCTTCATTTAAAATTCTGGGCAATTCGGAAGATGTAATAGATATAGGAGGTACTTGTTCTTTATTACTATATAATTCTTGATAAAAATCTTCTACCAATTTCATGATGTCATCTCTCTTTTTAGTAATAATTCCCATCTTTTTTTCTTATTGCAGATATAAATTTCCTACCAATACCAAAATGTTGTTTAACATTTTTGAGACTTTTATTTTCTTCTACAGCTTTCCTTGCTATTTCACAGTTATACTTTCTTATATCATTTTCAACTCTTTTCTGTACCATTTTACAAAATTTGAGATATTCAATTCTTTTTAATACATCATTTTTGTATATCTTCATATTCCTTCTTTTCTTCATAAATTCTCTAGTCTCAGTAGAAATTTTATTAGTCAATTGCTGCTTTTTTCTACCAGCTATGTTTGTTGCAGTTTTTAAAAGTGTATCAGTTATTTTCATATTAATTTCATTCAAATCTGAATCATGTTCAAAATCTCCTAACATTTGAAACCTATTTGTAAGTTCTAATTTAAATTCATTAGAATGTTTCTGAAGATTAGGAATATCAACTGTAAATATTGTTTTTCTTAATAATTTTTGTCTCTCTAGTTTTACATTAACACGTAACTTACACCTTACTAATCGATGATCACTTCCTGTGTTAAATTTATTAAGAACATTACAATCTTGAAATATGTATTTTCTGTTAGTCAAAATATAATCCAATTCTGCTGTACCTTCATTTGGATGCTTCCATGTCCATTTCCTTTTAACATTTTTCTCAAAAAATGAATTCATAATATAAAGTTTTTCTTTTTCTGCAAACTCCACAAGTCTATGTCCTCTCTCAGTTCTATTACCATAACCAAAATTACCTACAGCAATTTCATCTTTCATTTGTCTACCAATTCTAGCATTAAAGTCTCCCATAACAATTTTAAAATGTTGTTTACTCTGATCAAAAGCCTTTTGTACATCCATATAAAAATCTTCTACTACTTCATCACTATGAGAACTTGTTGGGGCATAAACCTGAATTATCTGCATTTGGTATCTGCTATTAAGTTGTATAACTAATCTTGCCACTCTGTCCGATACACCATCAATCTCCACAATATTGTTCTTCCACTTTTTATTTATAATGAATCCTACTCCACTTGTATTTCCAATATGTGTGCCTTTATAATAGAGTATATGTCCACTTTTTAAATCAATTGTTTCTTCTCCTTTTCTTCTAACTTCACAAAGTCCAATAATGTCCCATTTAATATAAGACAGTTCTTCTTCTAATTCTTGCAATCTTCCTTCACTTGAAAGTGATCTGCAGTTGTAAGTACCTAAATAAAAAGTCGTCATCAAATGGCAGCCTGGGTCTGCAATCAGGGGATTCTTAGCACCCTCCGCCTTCGGCCACCAACCGCTGCCTTGGTTGGTGACTTTACAGCCTCCTGGGAATAAGGGCCATGCTTTATTTTTGTCTGTCATAATTGTATATATGTATTGGAAAAATATTTATCATTTACACAAACATTCATTCTGCCTTATCAGGCACTGAGAAGAAAGACCATGGTGTTTCTTGATCTTAAACTCAGAGGTAAAAAGCCAATAAACTCGCCACGCTGGCTAATGCGTGTTGGTGAGCAGCCCATCCATGTACGTATACTATATGAATAATCACATAGTAATAACAGCTGCAACGACAAGAACGTATGGAGTGGACATTAGTGATTTGCCCTGCTCGGTTTCTTTAAGGCCTCCAAGAGGAATCAAAGGGTCTCCTTTCAGTTAATAGCAAACTCCTTTCTGTATATATGTCTATAAAAGAAAATATAAACATACATAACACAGACATACAACTATTTAGCTCTTGTTGGAATTTAAGAGCTCATTCATAATTCATGTCTTAACAAAAATGATTTTCCAATTGATTAGAAACTTGAAGACTTTCTCTAATCATTTTTGCTGTAAAATGAACATATTCCACTTCTGTTTCATTATCTTTTTCTAAATCTTCTATGGTATCTAAATTTATTGCCAAACCTTTTTCCAGCATGCACTTAAAGTATGTAAAATTTAATGCACGTATATAAAATGGGGAAATTTCGATTTTGAGTGAAATATGAACTTTTTTATCACATAAAAGAAAACCGCATAAAAAGATATTAAGAAGAAACATGAATCGCATAACTTCAAAATCGCATTAAAAAAATCCGTACAAAAAGAGACCCAAGGGTATTTTGTGGTGCTACTTTTTAACTTCTACAGAAAGCTTTTCTTTCTAAAATATCATGCCTTTTCTTTAATGTATTTTATGCTCTGCCATATCTTTTAATGGAAACAATCTACTTTGCATTTCTTTAAAATGCTTTTTGAAATCCTCATAACATAAATGGAGTATATTTCTCCACAAAAAATATGGCTCTTGTTCACCATAAAACAGCCTTTTAAGAAATTTTGTATTGTTTGGTTTTATATGTCCATTCCAATGGTGCAATTTTGTAATAGTAGACTACAGTATCACATCCAGCAAGTTGAATAACATTGATTGTTTTTATGATATTGCCATTATATTTTTAAAAAGTTTACAGAACTTTTTTAAATGAAACTTTTTTTACGTAAATATGTTGACTCAGTAGGATGTCCAAGCCTACTTCCATATAATACGTAAAATAAACTAGAATTATTGAGTTATGGAAAAACAATACATATTCTATACCATTAAATCACGAATGGTTTGAATCATGACCTTTAATTTTTTAAGACTATCAGACTTCTTTAATTTAGCAGGAGTTTTAAATCACAAATGTTTTGAATCATGGCATTCAATTTTTCAAGACTATCAGACTTTTTTAATTTAGCACGAGTTATGATTTGCTTAAGCGACAGCTAATTTAACCTTGAAAGTAGATATACTTAAATAATAATGTAAACATAATACAGTGAATATACAGCCTTAATTTTTTTTTGTAAATACTTCTAAATTAATTGACACAAGTATCTTGTTTTTATTTTACCTTTGCCCTGCTTATGATTTTTACTATAACATATTAATAGAAAACTTTTTTATTACTAACTAAAATATGCTGTCGATCTTTTTAATATGTATATATATAAAAGTAGAACATTAACAAACAAGGAGAAAAATAAATTTAAACTATCTATAAGCGTTTTATAAAGAAATGAAAGAAAAATTAATCAGCAATTTTTCAAAATTATTATAAAGATGAAAAACTCATTATAAAAAATTATTTTAGACTATTGAAAATGTATAATGTAATCACTAAATATTACATTAATAATTTAAATTTTCAAAAGCATAAAGAAACTTTAAAAGCATTGGGTAAGCTATAATGAGGAGACTATTAACAAAAGTGTTATTGAATTAGTTCTAATTTTCTTAATCTGGAAAAATTGTTTATTGGAAGTAGATAAGGACTACAATAACACTGTTACACCTATATAGTGTACAGTTAAATTGAGTGAAGAATGTTTATGGTTTATTTTACATGCAAGATAGAAATGGGGTATTTAGTTATAATTTAGATCGGATGGAGAATCTCTGGCCCTCAAAAGCTTTAAAAAACATATATAAAATGGCCCTGTATAAAAGTTCTATTTAAACACATGTAGTTCAAATATTGAATTAAGAGTTAAGTAAAATAAAATATTTATTTTCCCAATTATGTCCAATCTTTATAATGGTTCTAACCATTTTATCAGAAATGCAATATTCCAACAAATCTATCTGAATACAGATTTAATCTTCAATAATGAGGGCATTTTGTTTGTTTTTGTAATGATTTTCTCAGACTAAATAAAATTATAATTTTACTTTGTTTTATTATTATTTTCCATTCATTTTTTTTGTTATGATAGCTACATGGGAAAAAAAATTGACACAGAAAATTGTGTATTTCAATAAATATTGGTCAGCAAATATTTTTTTTATATAAAGAAATTGTAAATCAATATGCCTGATATGCCTGGAAAGTATTTCAGTTAATAAAGAACACTTTATTAAAACATTTTGATTACAGCAAAATTGTTGGGAAAGAAAGAAATATTAAAATAGAAAACTTGAAAAGGAGCTTCATCAATTGGCTGACATGTCTCATAAAAAATCCAAACAAGTCAGAAAATTCTGTGAAGGCAAATCATATTTTTTTTTTTTTAAAAAAGCAGAAACTTCAAAAACATTTTCTAAAGGGGAATTCATAAATGACTGCATCATAACTGCTGTAGAATTAATCTGTCCGGAACATAAAAAGAAATTTGAGAATATAAATATGTCACTAAGAATAGTTACAAGGCAAATTGGAAAAATTATCATTAAATGTGGAACAGTTAATAATAATGATGTTACTTTATTTTTAAGTCACAAAATAATTATGATCCTCATTTAAAAAGGAAAGTTGAAAGTGGCCTACCAGCTGAAAAGATTGCCCACCCTTATTGATTAGGGGTAAATTAATTAAATGTTTGATCAAATGTAGCAGACTAATTTTTAAGTTAAAAATTTTGTATGACCCGCAAATAATATAAATATCCAAATGGCCTTTGGCAAAAAAGGTTTTTCATCTCTGATTTAAATAAAATTAAATATTTTCAAAGTTAAATAATTTATCATCCATTCAATTTGATTATGTAATTTACCTTTAAATATGGGTTTGGTATCATCATTTAGATTTATCGAGAATCTAATAATTTTGTTAAAAAAATTTTTTTTTTTTTTAAAGAGCCAACTAAAAAGTAGAAAAATGACAAAGTAATCCACTTTTCGGTTTATTTGTCATTCTTGGAAAATATCAGAGATCTTAAGAATATCGTTTCATAAAAGCATTTGAGATCTTTCTGATTTTTATGATTTATTTGAGCCTTAAATGTTTTTATGAAATGACTATATTCCTGCAATTTCCAATTGTTTTATAACAAGTCTAGATTCTTAAGATCTCTGATATTTTGCAAGAGTGGCAAATTACTTTATTTTTCTACTTTTTAATAGGCTATTTAAATAAAAGCATTATTAAAAAAAATAATGTCATGAAAATAAAAAATATATCCTCTAACAAACGAATTCTAAATTTAAATATCATGTGATCATCTAATATGCATAGGCTTTTTATTTAATTTAATTAAATATGAGTTAAATCAATATTAACAAAATTTTAGTCTACTAATGTAATATTTCCGTTGGTTCAGTTGTTAAGGAATTTACTTGGGAAGCGTAATAATGTGAGTTCGAGTTCTAAATGGGAACATATTTTTTTCATTGTTAAAAATTCAAAAATGTGTACATATCAGACAGAAACATACACAGACAGGGCAAGTTAATATAAAATAATTTAATTTGTTATTATTAATGCACATGAGTATGTCAGTAACTGATTAAATATGAAGTAAAATAATTCTCTATTTTTCTAACAAAAATTACATTTTTGATTTTTTGTTAAGGAGTTCAATTTTAAATATAAAGATTTACTATTGATTTTAAATTATTTTATAGAATAACTGATTTATTATTTAATTGAGATGAATTGAAGAACTTTAATTGTCCATACAATGGGAACTGCATTTTTGACCTGATACTAATTTTGGCCCATTAATATTTTTTTAACATTATTGAAGTAAATTCATTATACTTGTATAAAAGTTAAAGTGAAACATTAATATTTTTAAATTTATGAAAATTTGTAAATTGAAAGTATAGTTTTTGGTTAAAATATTTTTGAAACATTCTGTTATTTTAAATTTTTTCCCCATTATAATACATTTTAATTTTGTTAGACATCTTTTGTCAGTTTATTATTTAAAATAATTACTATGAAATGTGTTCAATATTAAAAAAAAGCTAATCATCATATTATAGATATATATAAACACCATTTTCTACAAATTGTTTTCTATGCATAAATCTTTGAAGTTAATAGTTGATGTAAATGGATTGACAACTTAGGTAAAAGACTATAAAAAACATGCATGAGCGTGGAACATTCTATATCAATCTGGCTCTCTTTATTGTAACATAAATGTATAGTATTATATACCGAATTTCAGCGTAAAATATTTCCTATTGTGAATTGTAATGAAAAACCGTTTGAAAACATACATTCAGTATGTAGGTCTAACTTTAAGATGAATATTTATGTATATAGAATATTATCCAATTATATCAATCATTATGTAAACATGTTAGTATGGTAAATACATTGAATTACTTCTAATACAATATATATTCTAACCTCTAAAATCATATTAAAATTATTTCTAACCTAGTAAAATATTCAACTAGCTAAGTACAATGATTGATGCAATTGAATGATGCATCCTAATTCTAACCTAATTTAACTTAGTGGAAATATTAGATTTTTAACTTAATAAAAATAAATAAATAACTATTATTTTGAGACTCTGGTTAAATGAATATAGCTTTATAAACGAAAACGTGGACTATGCTCAGTGGTCGGTTAGTTATAAAAAAATTCAGCTGCAGAGATGTGTAGTTAAGACAAAGAAAGAAATTAAAATCATAAAATAAATTATCATCATTAAAATAAATAACTTGAGGAAGAGAGAGAAAACTGCAATTATTTCCTAATTAATAATTTAGAATAAAATATCATCTCTCTATCAAAAACACATTCTCTGAGCTATAAGTATTTGCATCTTTAAACAATAATGATAACTTCTCATGTTTTTTTAATGTTTCTAAAAAATGTCTGTTACGTAAATTATTTGCTAATATGATTTGAAATTACCTTTATTATAGCACAATTGAAAATTAAACTCTTTTATGCCACAACACAACTGTAATATCCATAATAATCGATCACTTCTTAAGTAAAGAATAATGATAATGATAATAATAATCTCAGGGTATCTTTGTTTACTTTAGGAAAACATTCACTTCACTTAATAGCAAATGTGTCCTCATATATCATAACAACTACTATATTATTAAAAGGGGTGATAAATATGATCAATAATGAACTAAATAATTACACAAAATTTGGAATAATACAGCCTTTTTATCCCGAATCTCAGCCAGAATAATAGAAAGACAAGGGTACCTTTTGTATCCTTCCATCATCCCTGACAACACAATAAATTAATTAAAACTAATTAAATCAATAATTTACCTAAAATGTAACCAGAATAATGTGCAGTCCAGGTTAATAACTTGGAAATAAATTCATTTTTACAATTACATAATGTTTAGTCTGAAGTTTGCAATTCCATAAAATAATTATCATCAAAATGAAATGTTCAGATCAGCATAAATTTGTCTATCTGGTATATTAAGATATCTAATGTTTGAAATAATTTAGAACTCGAGAAAATGCTTTGCAAATATTTTGCAAAAATATTTATACTTGGCATATAAAAAATGAATTCACAATGAATATTGAAAAGACTACAATTTATTACCAACACAGAACGAAACAAAATACACAAATTTATTAAATAATATAACATTGATACTACACATAAATTAGTACATTAAGCTGTCCTCTATCAGGGTATAAATTAAAATAATAAATTCATACATGTTTGAAATCCCGCTATTACACTGGATTAACTAGCTGAAATGTGCAACTGATTTACTACTCCACTAATTTATTGTCTTGATAAATTTTCTAAAAGTCTCTTACCCTGAGTTATTGACTAATTATTTTTCTTTTATCTTATTTATTACTATTATGATATGCAATCTATTAAAATATTAACTTTATTACTAATAAAGTTAACCAAGTTATGATTTATAATTTAATAAATTATGACTAATTATGGGTCATTTATCAGAAGCCCCATTCGCCATTTCATATTTAACTTAAGGTCCACATAAATTATGATAAATATTTTTAATTACAAATGTCTTAATTCAAGCTAAGAATATTTCTTAACTATTAATAACACTAAATTATTTTGTTCGAATATTCCCTTAATAAATAAGCATTTTAAAATACGCAATTTTAAATCAATTTTGGTTTGCTTATGAACTACCAGCAAGGCTCAGTAGCACAATACAGATATTGATCTCAATTACTAAGGCACTACTGATAATAAAGTGCACCTTGAGGACTAACACCTCAAATCCCACATTTATTTTTGCCATAACTTTTAAACAAAGCACGATAATCTACACCTTCTATGGTGGAAATATCTTTAATTTCACAAGAGGAATGCAAAAATAACAATGTTTGCAGAGTAAAATTCGACACTGAAGCATTTGGTGGTTTCTATCCTATTTCTCAGGCATAAAAAAAATGTATAGGTGTGGACTCCATCTCACCACCTAAAGAAATGAACACGCATCAAATATAATCCTCTCTTGCAGTTAAAACACTTTAAGTATACTAAATGTTATATAAACTCTTGATCGTCCTCTTCATGAGAATCGATCACCTTGACTACCAAACATACCATAACACTATATCAAAAACTAATCTCATGGAAAACAAAGTATTTTGGGGAGAGCATCTCCATCCCATAACATAAAATACATTATAAATATTACAATATGCTGATATTAAACATATACCAACTCTACACTTAGGCAAGATAGCAAAACACACTAATAATAATAAACCTATATTAAAATGTATACTTCAATCTATCTGAAACCAATGAATTAAAATACACATATTTCAGCCCCATGATTGTACATGACAGCAGAAAAGTATAATAAATTTAATTCTAATGAAGGAATATTCGACAGCAATGAATAGCATACAAGCTTAAACTAAAATAAAGTGGACGTACTATTAAAGAATAACTGTTACTAAATTACTTAATTAATACAATATCGATTCTGTTGAAACTTTAATCAAGAAATATCTTTATTACAGCGTTTTTCTTTTTATAGTTACTTTTGATAAATTTAAATCCGGTTTTACCCGTTAAAATAAATATAAAACATTTTTCTTTAAGTACCTAACATACAAATTTCATATCTCCAGTTGCATGTAATAAATCAGATATATTTTATAGGTATTACTTCATATCAAATAAACACTTAACCCAAATTAAGGATAGAACAATCTACACTTGTCATTACAAGATCCTTAAAATATTACGTGACATCTATAAACCTTAACATACATTAACATTACAAAACAAAATAAAATTTTACCAATTTTTCTTTTTTTTTTTAAAAAAAAACATTAAATAAATAAATGCACATTATCTCATTAACAGAACTATTTCTCTGTTGAGCTGTTTATCCAGGTGAAGAGTTTCCATCCGGTCACATTTTACAAAGCACTGAAAGTAATAAACACTTTTTTTTTCTCATGAAAAGTTTTATTTTCTTTGGCAATTATAATAATAAACATGTAAAAAATGTATTAATTCTCAATTGAATTATAATGATAAAGATCTGGATCCTAAAAAAAGCCCTGAATATTATAACATCGATGATAAACATACACATTATTCGAAGAATATACATATAGTTAGCTAGCTAGAACATTGAAGAAAATGCGCACTTTTTCCTAGAGATTAGTATGATAATAACTGCAGTTGAATTAGAGAATGAATGACACCATAGAATTCCACTATGCATACAATATAACATAATTTAATTTTATTGTCAGATCACTATAGATATTATTAAGTTGACTTTCATAATTTTAGTACTTTCAAATAGTATTTTTCTTTCAAAGAATGCACATATATTTAATTTTCACATTTATTTCAAGTAAATTTTTTTTTCCCCTTTTTTTAAAAAAAATGCATGTATATGGTTTATTATTATTATTATTTTTCCTAGACAATTAGTGAACCAAATATATTCCAATGTATAAAGTGCCTCCATTATTTATAAAAGCAGACGATATATTTTTAGAAAGCGCAGGAAAAAATATTTCTAATTTTTTTTTTTTTATATATTCCATTTACTTCTTCTATACCAGAAAAATATTAATAAAGAACAAGTTATTAAATAATTAGTTCCCACTTGGAAAATATTTGTTTTCCTTAATTTAGATAAAACAAGAATTTGATTGATACTTTTAATTAATTCCTTTATTTTTTTTTAGTTTTGTTTTAAAAAAAATCCAACTTCCAAGATGCAATAATTATTAATGTAGAAAGTTTTTAAATAGAAGATAGCATAAAGATTCAGAATGTCTTACCAAATTGTTTACCTGTTCATTCTGTATGAAATTTCAATTACATTACCAATTTACCTTTACAAAATTAAAAAAAAAAAATGATGTTACAAAATTTAGCACTGTTATCTCCAAAAGACAGAAGCAGTCTGTATAAAAAATAATTGACTTGAGTATTTATTGGTCGTTCTCTTAACTGTAGTGACCTCTACCAAGGAAAAAAAATCATTTGATTATAACATAAACAAAAAAAAAAGTATAACTTAGTAGAATCATATGAATTTCAATATTATTTAAAATGTATTACAAAGTAGTTTAATAAATGAAAATAATAAATACATTCCAACCAACAATAATTATCTGCAATTATAATTACATATTTTAACAGTCTACCCGCAATCTTATTCTAAGAATTGAGTGTGTACAAGTTATTACCCTAAGCTTCGAGTAGGTATATTTATGAGCATGGGCTAAATCCCATCTCAAGCACCAATCTTATCCATTAATAAGAATTATGCCTCTCGAAAACAAAAGAAAAGGTTCCAGTGGGCACTCTTTGGGTACTTTATCCAGACTAGTTCAATCTCAAGGTCTGGGAAACAATGTCTATCGGGAGAACAAAGCTAAGGTGATCTTATGAAGAAACGTCATATATATCTCGTTTAATTTCTATCTGCCTATGAATCCTATTACAGTAGCCCAGAAGTTATCAGAATCCCAGAATGCAAATAATACACAAGTTATAGTTAAATTCTAAGATTTATTAACACACATATATATCCCAATATCTTAAGCATACGACTCATTCATTCTGATACACATATATATAAGATTAATATACATATTAACGAAAGAGTGCAATTACACGTCAGAGTTGTATTTATTAAATGATTTAAGAAATTTTTAATTATTTTCTTTAAATTGGAATAAAGCACATGTTTCTTAATCTATTACTAAATGTTCATTTAATATATATTGAGAAAAGATCAAGGTTACCTCTGTTGAGTGCAAATGTTCACGTGGTCAAGGCTAATGATCTGTAAGCTTACAGTCTTGAAAGAGTGCTGGTTTTAGCTAGAGTCGTTGATCTGAAAGATGATGACAGGCTCCGAAATATTTTTACACAAAATAATCCTAGAGGTTAGGTAGATGATTTTTAACTTGATTGAAAGAGGTTCTAGCTATTTGGAGTTTCGTAGCCATTGCACTTGATTGAATAAACGGCAAATCTCCATAAATAAAGTTCAGGCAGGTCCCACAATAGCTGTCCACTGAGCCGGTCTAACGAATCCACACGATTATATTTACCCCTGCATTTTGATGGAGTACATTACAAATAAATTTTATTAATTAATAATCACGTTATCCAGTTTACTTTCTCTTTCTTTTTAACTGTCTCTTTGAATCACCAGTAAATCACCAAAAAAAAATATAGTTATTTTCTTTAATGCTCTTTCACCTCACCTTTCCTTTTATCTATTCATACGCCGATGACCAGATCTCAGAAATGCTTTTAGCTTCCATTGTTCTAAAGTATTAACCTGACCAGTTCTTAGAATTCTGGTGGACAGAGTCATTAACTGAAACCGCCTGCAGCACAACTTTCAATTCTTTTTATTACTCTCCAGCCTTATGTGTTTAATATGTTTTCATTAAGAAACATGCTCTACTACTGACATTATTTTAATCTATAGCTTACGATATTAATAAACAACAAAATATATATAAAACAAAATAAAAAAATAACACAACTCTGCACATAACCGCTTCTCTTCATCTTCACATACAAATCTTTTAGTAATTAATTCTACACACAATACAATAACACATATAACAAATATATATATATGTACGTATACATTCATGCCTTTAAATGATTAACGTATTCCATTCATACTCTTTTGTAACAGGGTTCGAATGACTTTATAACTTTTCTCTCATCTATCTATTTAATTTGTAACAACAATCTCAATTAACACTCTTTGTAACTATTATTATCCTTTACTTACTTTAGCACCTGTATTCGAACCCAGCTACTGTTACAATATGAAATTATTTGCTCCAAAACAAATTTATCGGAATTTTTTTTTTTTTAAAAAAAGAATACGATCTTAAGAATTGCGTAATTGACATTTATGGTTTTTTCTTTAAATAACCATTTTAGAACTAAATACAGTTTATTACATTTGTTTTAAATTATATTAATTTGCTCTTATACCAGTATCTTACTTAGACTATTCTATCATTTTAAAAACATGAGATTGCATTGGGGGACATTATTTATTCACACAAATCCTGCCTAGGTAAAAGGGATAGCACACTTTATTAACCAAATATTACTACTTTTATTTTATTTTTCTAAAGAATAACATTGATTTCATGCAGAAATAATGCTAAATGAAACCAAGTGCCAAAAGCACTGGGCTACAATATATATATATATTTAAATGCTTGCTTTTTATTAATATTGTGATGGATATGATATATATTTTCTGTAGTTATGTGTGCATACATTGTGTAAGAAAATACATTTAGAATTAAAGCAAAAAAAAAAAAAAACCCACACAAATTAAAGGTTAATTTAAAAGAAAATATTTTCATATGTTTTTGTGTATGAGGGGCTTTTATAGAATTTGTATTTTCCAGAATAGGCTTGTAATGTAAAGAAAAAAAATGGAGTTAATTTCTTTGCTCTTAATTTTAGTAAACAAGATTGATAGATAATAAGATTATATAAAAAGCATATACAATTTTTTAAAATAAAGATTGCTTTGTTATCATTTAGGGCAGACAGTATTAGATCTGTAATTCTGAGAAAATAACTGACCTTTGTATAGAAAGATTGATCACCTGAAATATTAAATAGAAAGAGATTGATCTTAAAATCTCTATTATAAAAGCAAAATCAAAATTTTTTTCATCAAGTAAATCCCAGCATCAAGGAATAAATTTTTGAGAATGACAAATATCTGCTTAACAGCTAAACACAGCGATGTATATTCCCAATTTGGAAATTTTTAGAGCAGTCTGAATTAACCCTTAAATAAACCCTCAGTGCTGTTTTCTACTTGAAACAAATGTTATATTAAATTACAACCCTATTGTTCGATATAGATGTAATAAGAACTACAAAGTTGATTTCTTATTATCGTCTAAATGAAGTTCAATCTGGTATGCCAATATGAGAATTCTTGCATATATACATAAATGCTAGCATAAACTTTTTCTAGTTTGCAAAACTTTCTACATGAATAAATTTGTGTTAAGATTTAATAAGTTTGTAATATACAGTTTATTTATTAGATAGAATTATGTGGCATTAACCACTGACTCTAAAAATAACATTAATAAATGCATTTATTCTTGAATTTATTGCTAAAAATATATATTAAATATAAAAACAAGAAAGTAATATATATAACAGTGAATAAAAAAACATATCCATAATGAATGAAATTCCAAAAAATAAAAGCATTTACGGTACAAGTCTAATTAATAAAAGCAACTGTAAAATGTGTATTAAGTAAAATAAGGCAAAAGTTAATTGATAACAATAGACGATTTAAGCGAAAGAAGTAATATGTAGCAAATGCACATATGATTCTAAATGTAACTTCATAGAAGATGAAATTCCAAAAAGAAAACTATTCATGCCAATAAGTGTATTAAATGAAAGCAAGCACAAAATTCATATTAAATAAGATAAGAGGTGTTCTAAGCTAAAGTATTCAATAACAAATCAAATGCAAGTATAAAACTGAATGAAAATCCATAAGGAATGAAATTCCAAAAAGGGAACTTTTAAATAAAACCAAGTGTTTTAAATGAAAGGAATTCATAACAAATAAAATACAAGTATGAGCTAAAAAAAAATAGGGAAAAACTAGAATAAAATGTTCACAGAACCAAAACTTGTACTAAGTCATGATTCATGATTCACTATTTTCACACTACTACTGGAGGGTGCTGTAACATTAAACATTATTACATTAGAATATCACTTTGTCAACTAATATAGCTTCAATTTTTTTTATTTATACACCTGTATTTTATTTAAAGCACATATGGCTTCAGTCAACCATTAGCTTTTTTAAAAAAATAAAATACATTTTAAACTCTCATTTATTTGATCCATTTACTACCATGAATGTTTGTTTTTTTTTTTCATTTTTTTTTTTTTTTTGGAATTTCATTGTTTATATATTTGCACCTGTATTTCACTTAAAGCACATATGGCTGCAGTCAACCATTAGCTTTTTTAAAAAAATAAAATACATTTTGAACTCTCATTTATTTGATCCATATACTACCATGAATGTTTTTTTTTGGAGGCTTTTGATTAGAGTAAACAACATTTTAAAATAGTTATGGGAGACTTTGATGCTAGAATTGGTAAACAAATGAAAGTGCTGAAGGTAATTTTGGTTATGGTAATAGAAATGAGAGAGGACATAGACTTGTGGAGTTTGCAGAAAAAGAAAAACTTTATATTATGAATTCTTTTTTTTAGAAAAATGCTAAAAGGAAATGGACATGGAAGCATCCAAATGAAGGTACAGCAGGATTGGATTATATTTTGACTAACAGGAAATACATATTTCAAGATTGTAATGTTCTTAATAAATTTAACACAGGAAGTGATCATCGATTAGTAAGGTGTAACATACGTGTTAATGTAAAACTAGAGAAACAAAAATTATTAAGAAAAACAATATTTACAGTTGATATTCCTAATCTTCAGAAACATTGTAATGAATTTAAATTAGAACTTACAAATCGGTTTCAAGTATTAGTAGATTTTGAACATGATTCAGATTTGAATGAAATTATTATGAAAATAACTGATACACTTTTAAAAACTGCAACAAAGATAGATAGCTGGTAGAAAAAAGCAGCAATTGACCAATAAAATTTCTACCTAGACTAGAGAATTTATGAAGAAAAGAAGGAATATGAAGATATACAAAAATGATGCATTAAAAAGAATTGAATATCTCGAATTTTGTAAAATGGTGCGGAAAAGAGTTGAAAATGATATAAGAAAGTATAACTGTGAACTAGCAAGGAAAGCTGTAGAAGAAAATAAAAGTCTCAAGAATGTAAAACATTTTGGTATTGGTAGGAAATTTATATCTGCAATAAGAAAAAAGATGGAATTATTACTAAAAAGAGATGACATCATGAAATTGGTAGAAGATTTTTATCAAGACTTATATAGTAATAAAGAACAAGTACCTCCTATATCTATTACATCTTCCGAATTGCACAGAATTTTAAATGAAGAAGTGAGACATGCAATTAAATGTATGAAGAAAGGAAAGGCTCCAGGTAATGATGGAATTATAATTGATATATTAAAAGAAGCAGGTGAAGAAATAGAATTTTTTTTAGCAAAGTTATATACCAAATGTCTAAATGATAAAAATGTACCAGATGATTGGAAGAATGCAGTAATAATATTAATATTTAAAAAAGGTGATAAAGAAGATATTAGAAATTACAGACCTATCAGTCTTTTATCAGTTTTATATAAAAAATTTTACCAAGATAATTACAACTCGTCTACAGAGAACATTGGATTTCCACCAATCAAGAGAACAAGCTATATTTAAAATTGGTTTTATTACAGTAGATCATATCCAGGTATTGAGAGAAGTTATAGAAAGGACAAATGAATATGAGTTGCCATTATGTTTTGGATTTGTAGATTATGAAAAGGCATTTGATTCTATAAACATTTCCGTGATTAAAGCATTGGATCATCAAGGTATAGATCCAGGATATTGTCATATTTTAAAGAATATTTATAAAAATGCAACAGCAACAATTAGATTACACAATGATACTGGGAAAGTCAACATTGAGAAAGGTGTAAGACAAGGTGACTCCATATCTCAAAACTTTTTACAGCAGTGCTGCAAGAATTATTTTGTGGATAAATGGGAAACTAAAGGAGTGAAAGTAAATGGAGATTATTTAAGTCATTTAGATTTTGCATATGATGTAGTTGTTTTTGCAAATAATGTTTCAGAGCTGCAGGAAATGTTGCAGGAGTTATCAGATGAAAGTAGGACTAAAGATAAATGTTAAAAAGACTAAAGTAATGTTTAATCGATTTGCTCAAAATATGAAAATAAAGATTGATTATGATGAATTAGAAGAAGTTAACAGTTACAAATACCTTGGTCAGATTATTAATACAGAGGGAAACATAATGGAGGAAATTAATCATAGAATTAAACTTGGTTGGAGTGCTTTTGGTAGAAATAACTTGATACTAAAAGGAAATATGCCTATGTGTTTGAAAAGGTAGGTTTTTAACAAATGTGTTTCACCAGTTCTTACTTATGGATCTGAGACTTGGACACTTAATAGAAGAGCAATACAGAGACTTCAGACCACTCAAAGACGTATGGAGAGATTATGTTGGGAGTAATAAGAAGAGATCAAAAACGCAATATATGGGTAAGAGAACAAACAGTTGTTACTGACCATTGAAAAAATTAAAATATTGAAGTGGAGTTGGGCTGGACATATTGCTAGAAGAGATGATAATAGATCAACAATTGAAATTTTAAACGGGATTCCAAGAGATTGTAAAAGACCCAGAAAGAGACCGCATGTGAGATGGATGGATGAAATAAAGTGTGCAGGAGTGATGTGGAGAAGAGAAGCTAAAGATCGGAGATGGATTAAACTTGGAGAGACCTTCATCCTGCAGTGGATCGATAATGGTTGATGATGATGATGCATTTGATGTATTTTTTTATATTTATCATTTAAACTGCATTAATAGTTATGTTTTTTTAAATATATTGGAAATATCACCAGTTAAATAAAATCATTCTTATGTATATAAGGGAGATTTGAACTTAGTCTATATTCATCTTCCATTCCATCTCAAACAACCAATGCACATGGGAAAAAGATAAATCTCCAATATTTGTTTTTTTTTTTATGCTGAACCAGAACTCATCAGTTGGACCAGATTATAATCTCACACTCATATATACAATCCATGTTAGGCTTATATTAAAATAGCAATTCCTTAAACTTTAAATGAACAGACTTCTATCTTCTCATCCTTCCAACAATTCAACCATCCATTTCATTGAAAAACCAACAATCGAATGCTCAAAGCCTTGGTGGATTTGATATTGTTGTCACACCCAAGTAGACATTACGTGTAGTCATTTATTTTAATAGAAGAGGAATGGGCTGAACTTATGCTATGATGAAACCTATTTCCAAGGCAATATGTAATTAACTTATTCATTCAGTATACTGAATGTTTACTATAGTAAATAGAGGGATTTGAACTTGGGACTTTTAGATTATATTTGTCCTCCACTCCATATCAAACAGCCTACACACACGAGCACACACATGAATAAGCTAAATGGTCCCCAATATATGTATTTTGTACTGAACCAGCACTCATCAGTTGGGCCAGATCATAATCTACACATGTAAACAGTTTGTGCTTGGCTTATATTAAAATGGCAATTTCTTAAACTTTAATGGACAGGCTTCAGTCTTCTCACCCAACAATTCAACTGTTCATTTCATTGAAAAACCAATCATGGAATGCTTAAAGCCTTTGCTGGATTTGATATTGTAGTCACACCCATGTAGACATTATGTTAATCTAATCCCTCATATTATTAGACCATTAAGTATCCATTTATATTAATAGAAAAGGGATGGGCTGGATTTATGATATACTTATTTCCAAGGCAATGTGTAATTAACCTTTTCATTCAGTATATTGAATGTTTTATTATAATAAATAGAGGGATTTGAACAGGATTTTCAGTTTATATTCTCCACTCCATTTCAAAAGCCAGTATGTGAAAAAGATAAATGATCCCCAATATTTTGTGTTGAACCAGCCCTCATCAGTTAGGTCAAATCATAATCTCCCACACATACATACAATTAGTGCACACCTTATCTTAATTGAGGACTGCTGGTTTATTAGTGCACAGCTTATCTTAATTGAGGACTGCTGGTTTAGCACGAAATACATATACATCTGTGTCCCGTTTTATGCGGTAGATACGTTCCACAGAAAACCCGTTTTAAAAAAAATCACACAAAAATAGACTTAACTTCAAAAATGGGGGATAGGGGCTAATTTTCAGAATTCGCATAAAAGCAAAGCAACAAGGAAAAATTACTTTAAAATTCGCGTTAAAAAAATAAGGAAATAGAGTATGACTAAAAAAATATATCAAATATTTGAAAAAAATTGGTACAAGACAAACGTTTTTTACTTTTTTTTATTAACTACAGTATTTAGTTTGACAATTTTTCATACGTATTTTAATCATTATGCGGTTCGTTTGTAAACTGGTAAGAAATCAGATTCGTGGATGTGATGTAGCTTCTCCTTAAACGAAGTCAAGAATCTCGCAGCAATTATGCCCAGAGAAACTTGTTAGCCATTTTATTTTTCATTCCCCACTCTTAAGTTTTTCCATATTCTGCTCCATCCAATTTACATAACTAGTGCCAATTTCAGTCTTGTGCTGCGTTAATGGTTTTCTGTTGACAACTGATTTTTACTACTGAAATAAATTTGAGATGTTCACATTTTGTTTCTATATTTAAAAAAATGAGATCGTAATCAAAACAAAAAGATTATACATTATCATTAGAAATATTATTTTCAGTTTATAAAATCAATAAAATCTTCATTATTTATTTTAAAATCGACATTATTTATTTCTGTTATACCTAACAAAATAGTTTTAAAAGTTTAAAATTTTTGAATATTTATTGTGATATTTTTATATGTAAGTATAAATCTATTATTATTATTTACTCATTAGTATAACTAGGTTATTTATTCTAAATACAGCTTCAGGCCATATTCACATTAGCGGCTAATATAACGTTATATTTTTGAAAAAAAAAAAGTATTTCAAGTCAAAATAAGTTATAAGTTATTAATTTAAATTTTTTAATATGTAATAAATATAGTGAAATATGAAAAATATTAAGAAGAAACATGCATCGCATAACTTCAAAATGGCATTAAAATAATCTGCATAAAACGAGACCCAGGTTGTGTTGTGGATCATTTATCTTTTTCACATATGTGTGGTCATGTGAATCTGTTGTTTGGGATGGAGTGAGGATGAATATAGACTGAAAATCCCGAGTTCAAATCTATTTATTATAGTAAACATTTAGTATACTGAATGAGTAGGTTAATTACATATTGCCTTGGAAATAGTTCAAGTCATAGTATAAGTTCAGCCTATCGGCTCTTCTATTAATATAATGGATACTTAATGGTCCGATAATATGAAGGGTCAGATTAACATAATGTCTACATGGGTGTGACTACAATATCAAATGAATGGCTGAATTGGTGGAAGGATGAGAAGAATAAAGCCTCTCCATTAAAGTTCAGGAATTGTTTTCTTAATATAATTCGAGCACTGATTGCATATATGTGGGGAGATTGTGTCTAACCCAACTGATGAATGCTGCCACAGCACAAAATATGTATATTGGAGATCATTTATCTTTTTCACATATATGGTCATGTGTATCAGATGTTTGACATGAAGTGGAAGGTGAATATAGACTGAAAATCGTAAGTTCAAATTCCTCTATTTACTATAATGAACATACGGTATACACAACAAATGTTACATATTTTTATGCATGTTTTTTAATGGTTTCCTAATACTACTCTTTCCTCATATGTTTTTTTATTTTTTATTCATTGTCTTCAAAAATATTGGATCAATCTCTCCGTGTGTGTATACATATATATTGAAAAGTAAGTTGTAAATAATGAAAATTATCAAACACTGGAAATGCAAGAAAACATTAAATTAGAAGCAAAATTTAAAATAAAATTAGTGAACTATAAATGAGTAATCATTTAGTGACTTAGTTCGAGAAGTCAAATGACTAGTTCACTATAAAAGTTCCATTCAGTTGATCGTATTTAGATTTTTTTTTTTTTTTTACATTCATCAGTTGAGAATCAACAAGAAATCTGTTGCTGTTGAATTTTCTATACTCAAGACTGTTAAATGGCCTAGGCAATAATCATATGTTTAATCTTCTAGCACCTAATTAGCAAATAACTTTTTTGTTGTTACTTGAGAAGTTGATTTCCAAACTTTTAACATTTGAGTTTATCATTTTGTCATTGCATTAAACTGTTCAGGATTCTAACAAGGTTTGATTTCGGGTGATAAGCTAAAGGAATTTGGATTGATAATAGCCTAGGGAAAAAAAATTAATTTGGCAAATTGAATGGAACTTATGCATAGTATTAAATTGCTTTGCTAAAACATGACTTGATAATGGATAATATGCAAAAATATTGTTAAATTATTTTTGAAAGATAACATCAAAAAAAAAAAAAAAAACTCCAAAAACATTTGTTCTGTTATAAGTTTATTTACAACTAACATTAGACAGTAAAGAATATTTAAATGTTGAATAAAATAGTTTAAAAGTAGCTAGAAATTAAAACTAGAGAAAACGTAAAAAAAACATCCCTATAACCTGACAGGTGACCCTGCAGTGAACCATTTGTTGATATTATACATTTTTATATTGTATAAACAATTTTTAGCAAAAAGGATGCAATTAATTAAAACATAGTTATTGATCTAGTGTTAATCTTATATAGATAGTAATGCAAGTTGGCATGGATTCATAATTTGGTGCATTTAAATAGCTTCTAAAATTATTAACTTGAATTATAAAATAGACTGCTATTTTATGAATATATCTGCAAAGTGGAGCTTTTCATTGATGATAGTCAACAGCCAGAAACTAGTCTTGTAATCTTAGACTAATGGATCTAGGTCCATCGATTCTTTTTACTTGCATCAAAGTAGAGTAATGTAGAGTTTACAATTGCTTTTACACGTTAGAGACTAAATCCTGCGTATTTGTTCATTTATTTGTTTAATCATCAAAACTGTTTTTGAATGTCATATGATTGGCTTTTCTTATGATTTAATAAAGATTTTAAACAGCACAACATTATTTTAAATCGTTTATATTGTAATTACATGTACTTACTTTTTTACATTATTTTAAAAAAGATAAAATTATGATTCTCTTAACACAATAATTAGAGTGATTCTATACAATATCCATGATCTGGAAATCAAATCCAGCCTGAGCGAAATTTCAACATTTTATTTGGTTACAAAGCAGTTTTTAATTTTCCCTTCACAATAATAAAATGACATTCAATATCTAAAGTTTCGTGGATTGATTCTCTGCTATGTAATAATAATAAAAAGTATCAGTTAAAGTCAAATGAATAGAAATGTTAAAATCAATCTTTGCATAGGCGCTTCAAAATTACAAAATTTCTTGAGCAACAAATCATACAATTATTTATTTTTTATTTAATATTAAATTGTTTAAAAAATTTTTTGAGTTTCACTAAATAAAAATTCAACAACCTCGAAAATCTCCAAAAAATTTTTGTTTGGATTATTTTACCTAATGTAATTTAATGCTTAAAAGCAAATCTGTAAAGAAGAATTACCACAAAAATTACAAATGATTTTTTCATTTGTTTACTTTATGATAGTAATAAATATGATCAATCATTCTGTGATTAAGATTTTTTAATTAAACTGAGAAAAAGTTTTCACATTTAGCTTTACAATCATTTAAATTAAGCCCTTCCCATATATAATTACAGTTAAAATTCTAAAATTTTAATAAGGTATTAAATTAGAATTTCAGTGATGTACTGCATCCATTTTAAATTCATAACTGTTCTACTTTCTCAATCTTCAGATTCAAAGATTTTAGATTGGGTTTTAATGGATTTTATTTATTTTTAATTAGGAATTTATTTATTGTTGATCTAACACTTATTGTTATAATTTAAGATTTATTACTATTGTGAACTTCAAACTTGCAATCTGTTTTTTTTTTTTTTTAACACATTTTTATTAACAATAATTGATTCCTTTCTAATAATTTTTGTTGGGTTTTTTCAAATTTTCATGCTTTATTATTATTTATTAAATAATTGTATTATGATTATTATTTACTTGCCTGTCTTCTAAAATTATATGAAAAAAAAAGTAGTTACATTAATGTTAAATTATTTTGTATATGAATAGTTTTAATTTTAATAAGCAATTTCAAAATGAAGGAATATGAATTTTATATTTGCTATAAACTTTTTAATTGATATTCAAGTGTTTAGCAGTAAAAATGGATACCAGAAGGCTTGTACATAAAATCCCCTTCTAGTGCTTACTCATCCAATATTTTATCTAAAATTATGCATAAGCAGAAAATCAAAGAATTTTGTTTATGATAATATAATTTTAGTTTAAATTTAATATGATACAAAATATAATTTTTAAAATTTAAATCTAATATTTTATTTATTGATATTTATTTACTTATGCCTATTATAGATTGGTCTTTCATTTGATAACCAGAGATGGATCTTGATCAAACCCAAGTACTTCCACTAGAAGAATATAGTGACAGTGTAGAAGAAGAAAACACAGAAAGCAAAAATCCTGTAAAATATTTTTTTTTTTGTTTATTTTATTTTAATTGATGTTTGCTATTATAGGTTTTTGCTTTAATTTTTTATAAAGTATAAAAACAAGTATTGAATATTAATAATTAACACTATCCAAAATCAGATCCTAAAATAAATATTAGATATTCAAAATTTGGACATCCCTTATGGAATGCTTTTCTTAATTGTATTTAGCTATCCTGATAAGTACTAGTTTATATTGATTTATAGGTAATAATTGAATTTTGAGTTTTCAGGATCTTAATTTTTTTTCTTCAAATTTATAAATTTTTTTTTAGTAAACATTGTTTCCTCATTATCTCATAATTTATGGATGTTTTTTAAATATAGAAAAATTATTCTAGCAAGCATTAAGGACTTGCATTATTTCTTCTAAATTATGGCATTTGGTTCCAATCATTGTTACTGATATTGAATTTTGCAGATAATAGTGAATCATATATATATTTAATATATATGTAAAGGATGGGTGTTTTATCATGTATATAGAATGTGTACACATACTTATATGATTCATAAACAGAATAAGATAAATAATTATCAGAAAATATCTAATTAGTAATATTATAAAAGAAGGTTAATACCATATAAAAAATATTAATAGATGGAAAAAAAAGAAATTAAAAAGATAAAATTCTTTAACAATGAAAAACTTTTTTTTTGTGTATAGAAAATAGAAACACTTTAATCTACTCTGTTATTTCTTTTAAAAAGAAAAATATTGCTGAGGTTTTTTTTCTTTATTTAAGATAAGGGAAAAAGATAAGTAATATCAACTATTATATTGGCTATTACTTTTATACCCAAAGTTCTCCACCATGACTAATTAATTTTTTTTATGTATGTGACCTTCAGATAAATTGTTTATTAAAGTATTTTTTAGCATATTTTTATTTAAAATATCTTTACAATTAAAAAAAAACCCAATTATAATATTACTGGCATGAAATATTTCATGTCTTCTATCATGTAATTGTGCAATGTTTTGAAAAAATGTAATTTACTTTTAAAAAGGAAAATATATTTTTAAAAAAATTATATATTGACATATATTTGTATAAAATATAAATATGATTACAATTTGAAGTTAAAATGCAACAACTTTGTACCAATGATCAAATTGAAAAATAAGTTATTTTAATCAGAATTATCAAATTAAAGTATTTTAAGTAGGAAAATTGTATTATTTTTCTTGTCCTTCATGAATGTCTGCAATTTTTATTGGTACTTATACATTGATCCCGGCTGTGAAATTTTAGTCTTCATTAAAATCATGATTATCTATGATTGCTAAATATTTGATAGTACATTTTATTTAATTAATTAATATAGGGTATATGAGCACAGACTTTCACACCACCCACCTCTCTCCACTCTATCTAATAACACTGATAAACCTAAACACATATATGCTGAAAAGATAAATAATCACCAATATACGTATTTCATGCTAAACCAGCAATCATCAGTTGGTCCAGACTATCATCTTTACACACATATATAGTATAAGTGCTCAGATATATATTAAGATAGACTATCCTCAGAGTTTAATGGACAGGCTTCAATCCACTCCAACTCTTCGACCGTCCATCCAATTGAAAATCTGATGATGGAATGCTCAAAGGCCACCCTGAGGCCGAGATTATTTTGACACCCATGTTGACCTAAGGTCAATCTGAACCCCACATGTACAGGACATAATCCATTTAATACATATGCAAGGTAAATTTAACTTTCAAAGATAAGTTGTTGAAGATCTCTTTATGCGTATGTATAAACATGTGCATTTCAGAGGGTACATGTATGAATTTGCTTGTGCTAAAGATATATACTGTAATATCTTATTAAGTACCATATTTGTTTAATATGTTTTTCATTTCTCCTTTTAAGAAAAAAGGACAGCTGTGCTAAAAAAAAAAGTTGTAGTTGTCATTATATACTTTAATTGATTTATTATTGTTCTGTTGTTTAGTTTTTAAAAAAGTATATATATATTGAAACATACAATTAAACAACATTATATTTAACTTTTAAATGCAATTCAATTTTAAAGCTTAAATAGGTCAATGGCAGCTAAAAGTTAATAAAGAATGTATAATAGGTATAATAATACTCTAGAGATCTTCAACACCTTCTTTGGAAGTTAAATTTATTTATTTAATTATCTAAAATATACTATCAGATATTTAGCAATCATAGGTAATCATAATGAAGACTAAAATTTTATCGCTTGGACTAATTAATAATAAGGGTACCAATTTAGAATGCCCTCATGGCCATTTTGAATTCTAAGGACCACTCAAAACCACTGCTGACATATCCAAATGATAAATGACATCGCCACGATATAACCATTTGTTACAAAATCACAATTTACATCATTAATTAAAAAATTAAAGTGCAAATTTCATAAGGACATCACATGCTCAAATGAAGATTCAATATCCACGTCAAAAGATCAAATGTGAACTATCCTATTTTTTTTTATCTCAATTTTTTTTTTTCTAACTACATATAACAAAAAGAAAGCATGCAACATCACAATTTCTTTCTGGTAAGAAAAAATCCTATTAATTATTAAATTAATATGTCTTATTTCAACATGTGGTTATAGGCCTATATTGTAATAAAATTTGTATTTTAGAAGTTGCTTTTGGTATTTCGAAATTATAAGTTTGGTTTGATCAATTTTACGTTATTTCAACATATAGTTACACACATATATTGTAATAAAATTTGTATTTTAGAAGTTATAAGTTTTTAGTATTTCAAAATTATAAGATTACTTCGATCAATTTTATGTTATTTTAACATGTAGTTATAGGCATGTATTGTAATAAAATTCGTATTTTAGAAATTATAAGCTTGTACTATTTCGAAATAATAACCTTGGTTTGATAAATTTTACATTTATTCAACATGTGGTTATTGGCATATATTGTAATAAAATTTGTATATTAGAAGTTATAAGCTTGGTTTAATCAGATTTCTGCATTTTCTGGACGATACTTTGTATTGTCGAAAACACCCTTCTCCTTCCCCACATACTTCGGTGATTCACGCTGTCATTATTGTAATAAAATTCATATTATAGAAGTTCTAAACTTTTAGTATTTAGATTGCACTTACCACCATTTTGAATTCTAAGGACCACCCCAAAACACCGCTGACACATTTAAGCAACATCTGAATTATTCAATGTCATTTATTGCTTGAATGTATCAGTGGTGGTTTTGGGTGGTCGTTAGAATTCAAAATGGCAATGCGCTCAGTTTAAATCAGCACCCACATAAGTTACTTTTTACCTTATCAAAAATGTTATAGTATTTGTAATGAGATAAGTCTTTGATTTTTATTTTAAGTATGTTCTCATTTTATTCACATTTCTGTATATTCATTCAATTCTACAAATAATTATAACAATCCTTTTTTTTTTCATAATCATGGCAATATCATTTTCTTTCACCTAGCAGTTTTCTTCATAATTTTATAATTTTTTCAATAATACTCCTTTTATGTATTCATTTCATTATTTTTATATTTATAATTTTCTCCGGTAATAGTATGAATACTGAACTCTACCGTTTGATTGCGCTCTTTTTCATCCAATGCACATCAATATACCGATTCATGGGCTGTCTGTTTGTTTACATAATATTACAATAATAGATTTTTTTTTCAACCGGTTTTCAATTTTTTTTCGTTGTCGGCCCATCTGTTTGGTTTACATAATATTACAGTAAACCACCAAAGTTTTTTTTTATTCCACCCAGGTTTTTTTCCCCGTTCTTTAATAAAGAAAATACTTTGTTTTTAGATGGTCTAGGGGTATTGGTTTGTTTTTAAATTATCGACTAACTGTCCGTCGGTTTCTTTACATAATATTACTTATGGTAAACCAAAGTTTTTTTTTTCACCCGTTTTTTTTTTTTTGTTTGGTTTTTTTATGAAACAAACACTTTGTTTTTAGATGGTGTTAGGGGTGTTGGTTTGCTTTTAAATTATCGATTAACGCTCCGTCGGTTTGTTTACACAAAAATACAGAACAAACACTTTGTTGTTTTTAGATGATGGAGGGGGGGTTGGTTGTTTCCTTTGAACTTATCTTCTTTTTTTTTTTGATTGATGTTTTGATTTGTGAAAGATTTCAACAATTTGGTACTTTTGAATAAACCAATACTTGGTTTTTTAGAGGGTGGAGGGAAGAGGGGTTGTTTTAATTTTGAATTGTCATCTTTTTTTTTTTTTTGGTTAATTTATTACGAGGCTTTTCTATTTTTTTGTTTCAAATCTTTATGCTACAGAAAGCTATATTATATAATAGCGAAAAGTTCTTCCTTAATTTTTGGGCCTTTAATTTTAAAAAAGACATAAACAGTTTGTTTTTAAAGAACACTTTTTTTTTTTTAAGCCGGGGGAGGTGGGGTGGCGAGGAAGGTTTGTTTTGATTCTTAATTATCGACTTCTTTTTGGATTTTTTTTTTGAACATTTTATTATGTTACCGCACAGTTCTTTATTATTATTTTATATATATATTTTTGGGTGGGGCCTTTTGAATAAACTCTTAAACACTTTTTTTTTTATTTTGATATAATAAAATATTACCTACTTTAATTAACTGTTAATGAAACTTATCAAATATTACCTACCTACTTTCTAATCATGTGAACAACAACAAAAAACAACAGTTTCCCATAAAATAATTTATTGAATCAAAAATAAACGAAACTTTGGACAAGTTGTGAACCAAAACAAGTAACAAAAAAAACACCATTTTCGGGGGCATAAAAAAAAAGCCAAAAGTAACACACAAATAAAATAACAGGGAAGCCTCAAAGCTGCAAGTAATGAGATTTTGGAGCCCTCGAACCAACTTCCCTTACAGTTCTCGCACGGATTCTTGCGTAAACGGGTATTTACACGCGAAATCGGAAACAACTTTGCTGAAAAGAACCTTTTCAAGTTGTGTGCAGTTCAAAAGTGTAGGGAAACGTGTGTGACAACATGACAATTCTTAATATGGAATACTAATTCCACTACGCTTTCTAAAAAATTTCCGACAATGAATTTTGCAGAGTTTCGTCTCTTTCAAATACAGCCACCAAATCAGACAGTAGCGAGAGTTGAAGAGTGCTCACTTGACAAATACTGTTGCAATGCAATGGGCATAGTATTTTATTACGTAATCATAGGATACATCGCCCTCAGAGGGCCTGTTACTGCTCAAAAAACACCTATTGTAGTGTCAGCTGTAAGTTAAGGCTGCTAAAACGTTATATTGATGTGCGTTTTGTAAAAAACAACGCCATCAAGCAATGGGGTTCGTATTTATACTATTACCTTTTCTCCATTCAAATTATTTTGCTTATTTTTTTGTAAACCATATTTGAATGACTAATATTTTTTTATTCTTTATTTACATTTTTATATCATGCAAAATAAATGTACATATTCAATTGATAGAAAAAATAATCTTTTCAATTATTAAAAATGCTCTTTTAATCAATTTTTATTCTTTTTTTGTTACCTTAGGTATTTAAAAATATCAAAGTGCTCTCTTTCTTCCTGCCCAATTAGATATTCTCAGTTTTTTTTTTGTTCACCTTTATATTTATTTCAAATATCTTTATCTTTTCATTAATTCATTTTTATTATCTGCAAACTTTGCCATATACTCATTAAATCAGATGAAATGCACTCTTTTCAAAATCCATCTTCATTCTTATTAAAGAGAAACTTGTTTAGAATCTTATCCAAATATCAAAAAAATTTGGAAATAATTCGGCAGCCTCTTTTCCTAATTCTTTCATTCAAATCATATTTAAATAACTAGAGTTTTTTTTTAAAAAAACTAAGTAAAATTTTTATATCATTTAAAATCAATGCCTTAATTAAAAATTCAGTGATATGAAAAAATAGTCTTTTTCATTATTAAAAATGTTTCTTTTGATCGTACTTTTTTCAGATATTTGTTTTTTCATAAATAGTCATTCAATTTTACAAATTTATCTTTGTACAAATTTAGTCATTTTAATCTATATTATGTTGAAATATTTATCAAAATGATTTCTTTTACTCTAATAACTATTTTTTACTTTTCAAGATTAACAAAAAAAAAACAAAACAAATCTCTTTTTGTCTTTCTAAATATTTCTGCGATATTTTTTTTTTAAATAAAAATTATATCTAGAATAAATATTCTTTCATGTAACAATAATGATTAAAATGGAAATTAAGATTTGAAAAGAAAATAGATAATACAGTAATTCATTTTGGAAATTGAACTGAAGGGAATATTAAATATTAAAGTACTCAGAAAATAAGAAAGTTAAATAAATGCCATTAATCCAAGAAGAAACTCTGATATGTTGTATTTTTTTAATTATAATTTTTGTGAGCTTATTTGGTTCAATTAAAAAAAAAATTTAAAGGAAAATGAATTAAATGTGTTTTAATCATTATCAAAATAAATTTTATTTAATATATTTTTTTATTGTATATAGGCAGATTAGAAAAGTTACAACTGTTAGTAAATTTTAATTTTGCAATGTATTTTAGTTGCAGACAATATTAGATATGAACAGAAATTAAGTTTAAAATACATCTTTATTTTTGAGAATTTAATAAAAAATCTGATAAATTATATACAATGAAACTGCTAAATGTATGTAACTACATGAGTTCACTTATACGCTATCCAAAAATGTTAAAAAACAAACAAACAAAAAACCATTAAAATTTGCAAATTTTATCATGTTTAAAAAAAATTTGTAAATAAATTTTGGAATACACCAATAATAGTTTTTCCGTCTCATAGCAACATACATGATTATATATATTAATAAAGTTTTTCTGGTTTATATTGAAAGCATATATTTTATTCTTTTTTTTAAAATTAGCTTTCAAATTTGATGTGCATTATTTTGTATAATAAAATATTTTCTGAGTGTAATGCTAAAAGTATTACAAAGTTTTAGAACATATTAAAAGTTGATACAAGTTTTAAAATGTCAACACAAGTAGAGAGATTCTACTTTCTCAATAACAAGTTATTATGTATCTATAAAAATGTTATTTGAAAAAAAAAATATTGCCAAAGTGTAGTAATAGTGATGAAAATCAGACATTTTGCTATTTCTTTATTTTAAAAACAAAAATATGGCAGTTTTTTTTTTTTAAAGCTTATTTTTATTGCTTCAAATGCATAAGTGAACAAAATGTATGCAAATGTGTCTTTCTATTATAATTATATTTTTATTTTTTAAAATTTTGTTTTTACTATAATCTTAATTTATATATTCATATTTTACATATAAAAAAAAGCATCTGGGTTCTGGTTCAATAAAAAATATATTCTACTCTAATCAGTATTTATTAACAAAGCATGAGTTATTATATTTTAATATACATTTGTATACAAATGGGGGCTTGGAGTAAAATATAATGTAATTCATGACTCCACTATATTCATTTAATTGTATAATTTATATAATAGTAATAAGAAAGTAATATATGCTAATTTTTCAATTTAAATTACAAGATGACCACTGGTAATATGTTAAATCTTGATTTCTCAACTTTTCTGAATTATTTTTGCTAGTAACTACTTAAATATAATAATAAAAATGAATTGTAGAAGTTTATATTAATTAAACAAAATATACTTTTATTGTTTAATGTACTTATGAGGAATGTTGCTTGTCCACTGCTTTGTTTAAGAATATTTCATCCAGATAAAGTTGCTTTAAATATTGTGAATCTTTTTATCAAATCACCAATAATTTAATTTCATCAATAAACATTTATCTTTATGATAGATACCATTATAAATATAAAATTTTGATATTAGTATATTTTTTTCAAGAACATCTTAATTAAATGATGTAATTTGTATTGATTATAGAGGAATAAGGATTATCCAATTCCTGACAAAAGATATTCACATTTTATAATAATTTTTTCCTCTTTCCCAAATAAATAATCTTTTAATGATTATTATTATACTCATGAAATGTTTTGATTATTTTAAACAATTTTTATGTGTTATTAGTTTCTTTAATTCAGTTTTATTTGAATTTTAAGTGTTTATGGAAGAGGGTGAAAATATTTTTTTTTTTATAGAGATTAATGTATATTATTTTTTTTAATATATTCTTCTGATATATACCATTAAAAATAATCTAGATTTTTTGTAATGATCTTAATCATTAACTAGTTGTGTATCGATTAAATGTAAAACTTGCTTTGCTGAGCTTAAAAAAAAGAAGAGAAGCAGCAAATAATTATGATTAAATTGTATGTGTAATATAAATATATACATTTGGTTTCAGGTTGCACATTTAAAAGTTTTACCACAAAAAGGATTCCCTGAATATTGTTTTCCACTTTATAAAGGTATTCTATTTTAGTATCTATTATTTTATTTAGTAAATTGTAAATTTATATTAATTGTTTTCTTACAATTTTTTTTTTTTTTTAGAATAATTTATCTTATAGTATCATTAACTTTATGTATAAAACTAATTCAGTAAATAATTAAAAAAGAATATATATATATTTAAACAACTAATTAAATTCTAATCAAAGTATTGATAATAAAAATGATTTTCCTTTTATTATTTATTGTAAATTATATTAAAAGAATAAAGACCAAGTTTCTAACTATCTGAACATGTTAATCAATATTAGCTTAAGAAATTATATCTATTTTATAGCACAGTTTACTCTCTATTATAATTACTAGTCTACCAATGGATTAACTCTTACGTGTTTTTTTGATTATTAGTTCTAAACCATTCTATTTTTTATTTTTTTCAAATGCATAGATTTTTTTTTTCTATATTTACCTTTCACCTGTGCAATTTCTTCCAACAGAAAATTCATATTTTTTAATTCTAAATTTACAACTAATATCGTTCTTTTTTTACTATTTAATTTCAATAATAATTTTTTTCTATTTTACATTAACAACAGTAATCATATTTTATAAAGAACTGTACATGTAAGTATTAATAATCATAAATACCAGTTCATTGGTTATTCCAAACAATCAAATTCCGATATTTGTTTCTGATTATTAGCCTTCATCGGTAAGGAGCAGTAATCACATTTATTTTTATTATACTATTCAAATTAATGTTTTGAAAGTTTTAAACAAGGCAGATGTTTGTTCATCATTGCTGGTTAAACAACAGCTGTACATTTTAGTAATCCTATTTATACATTAATAGACTTATAAGCACTTTTAATAAAAGTTAATATATATCAAAATAAAATATCATATGATTTTTGTTTACAATCAAAGGAATTATAATTAAAGAGTATACAAATTCTCACCTCCTCTACACAGGTTATTTTTTTGAAGAAAGATTAGTTTTTATTCCTGATTTGAAATGATTTTGAACTCCACATTTTTGAAATATGCAAGTTTATAGAGAACAGATATATGTTGGTGAAAATTTAAATAAAATTAAAAATATGAGAATTTTGTTCAGATCACATGGTTTCAGTCATATCTAACTAAATGTTCATAAGATGAACATTTATTGTTTTTTTGATTATTTAAAAAAAAAAATTGCACTTAGGTACTTTTTATCAATTACAAATGGTTTCAAATTGAAAGGATCCTGAAAATCATAATCCTAGATCATTTCTTGCATTTATACTATAATTTTCTTATATAAATTTTTATTAATTTAATTTAATAATAAAGTTAGAATTATCTTCTAAATATTACTATGAAGCATTTAAGACTAGAATATGATTGAATTTAAATTCATTTTACTTTACCGGGAAAAGTTGTAGTTAACTTTTATTAATAAATCAGAATTACCAACATTGATACAATCACAGCTTTGTAATAGGTTACCAATTTTCTAAATTAACAAAAAGCAAAATGGATATATTTTTCTGGATTTATTCAATATCAAACATTGGAAACATTTGGATAGATAATATTAAATGTGTGAAATTTTTAATCCACTCTTGTGGAATCTCAGAAATACCTATTTAAAATTCTGAAAACAGTATTTAATGTAACAAACAATTTGGATTTGTATAATAATTATTTTAATAAAAAAGAATTAAAATATTGCACAATTTTTTTTTTTTTTTAAATATTTGATTTTTTTCATTCTTAAGAATGCTTTGCTAGTGCTCAAGTATTAGTCAGTTTTATTCACTTGATCAGATTGAGATTTTTTTCTTTGTTATTTTCTTCAGATGGGAATTAATCCAGTAACTTCTAGTTCTTGATTTTATCACTGATGTAAATTGCTTATGTCTACACAAACTATGATTGTACAATACAAAATAATAAAACAATAAAAAATATTGTGTTATTTTAGTATGCCGAAATATTTTGGAATATGCTTCATGTACAATTTTTCTGATAGATAACTTGCTTCAAGCCTTTTTAAAAATTCCATTATAGTAGCCCAATTCACTTAGTTAAATAAATTTTTAAGGTCAATAAAATAAATATTAGGAAAACATTTTCTTAATTTCTTTCATTGATGATTCTCATTAATTTAATTGTGTGTCCTTCTTACATTTTGTAAAATCAAACCATCAATAGATAAAATGTGATTAAGTTTAAATATTACAGAGTGAACCTTTTTAATTAAAATCAGGAGTTTTTATAATAGCATTCTCTCTCCCCTGCAAACACTATACTTGTTTACAAGTTAAGATATTTTTCATCTTTAATTTCCATCTGTGTTACCAGTTTTCAAACAAAATCATTACCTCAGTAATTGGTAAAAATAGCACCAGTCTACTAACTTTCTTTTTGTTATAATTCAAATTTAATATCTTTTTAAGTTTATTTTTGTTTTTACAAATTTTAAAACCCAGGTGTGGTTAGATAATTTCCAAGAAATAAACTGCTCCACAAAATAGATTTTAACTTGGTAAACATTCTAACATATATGTGAGTCTGTCATCTAGAAATTATAACTTTTATGCAAGGAAAGCTAATTAGTACAAGAGATTTATCATAACCGAGAAATAAATAATAATTTAAAAGAAATGACAAGGTTTGAAAACTATAACCTTGCTGCTCCCTTTGCATATATGTATGTGTGAAAATTCACACACCGGTAATGTTTGACTCTAACATTTAAATTTATTACTTTAAAATCTATAATTATTTATGTATGCTTTATTTATATAGATCACTTAACATTATTTGAAGTAAGCATTTATAAAATATACCCACATATATTCCTATACCTTTTATTAAGTTATTTTTAATTAATCTTTGAAGTACACTTTTATAAAATATATGCACATACACGCATATACGTATTATCATACTTTTTATTAAGTTACTTTTGATTAATACATGCTAACTTGGAAAATTCAAACAATAAAACAATATCATTAGTAAGACTGTTTGTTCACTATACTTCTTCTATCGCAAAGTCATGTTTTAAAATAGCTATTTTGTTAGTCTCACATCATTTCACCAATACTGTGACTATGCAAAACTTTCCCTAATTTTATACCCTTCCAAATTCTGTTCAGAACCACGGCAATGGTTTTAAAATTATTTGGAGTTAATTAATATTCTATTATTAAAATGTAATATAATAATTTTTTCAATAACATTTCAAATATTACGTTGACTTAAAATCTACATACCCTCAAATTATACGATAGCGCAGGCTCAATACTGATGATTTGTAGAGTAAGAACAGGTCGCATTAGCCAAGTGTGAATTGTGCGAAATTAGCAAAACACTCTTTAGGTCATTACAGCCTCGCAAACAGTATATTTAACTGTTTGCGGCTAGCAACAGTGCCATCTAAGTGGCATGTACCGACGGTGATACTAGTACTGACCGAAATTTATTATTTAAGATTATTAACATTTTGTCTGCACATGAGATTACTTTTATCATTCTAAAATGCTCAATTTATTGCATAAGTCTTTTTGTTTCAAGAATCATAACTTAAAAAGAATAATTAATCGAATTTTTGGAATTGCTCTTGATCTAACTACTAACTTCTTTGCTCTTGGTCAGAAGTCTATAGTTTTTTTTTTTTCCATGTTTTTAGCAACAGTTTGCCCGTATTATCTAAGAATATTTCACTTTTTTTTAACTTTTTGAACCCTATATTTGAACATTTACAATATATACCTATATATAAATCTAATGATTAATTAAAGAAATGATTACATTATAATAAAAATATATCACATAATAATTAATAATAAGCACATTAAATATGTTACATGTAACAAAATTCATTTGCAAAGTTTATATAATAGATTTTATTTATTTATTTAGCCTATGGATTTTTTTATTTATTGGCAGTTTAATTTTTAAAATATAAAGGAAATTGCAAATAATTCAACTAGGAAATGAACTCACCAGCAGCTTTATTAAGTATTAAATTAAGTATAATCATGAGAAATATTATTACTTCATTCATGTTTATTTCTTTGTAGTGGTTTCCTGTTCTTTTACATATTCTTCTATCAGATATCAGAATAGAAAATGCTTCACATAAAATATATAAGAAACTTTAACAAGATTGACTTGCCAATAACTCTATATAGTTTCACATCTATAACTTGTTTCAAATCAAGATCACCTGTTGGATGTTCAACCAAGTATCTATAATTGAATTATAGCATAAAAAATAGAATTTTTATACTTTAAACCAACTTCTGTTTTTTTAGATCCAAGAATAAAGTCAGCCGGATTTGATCTTCCTAAACAATTGGGGTATCAACAGATTCAGGACAAGTTATAATTGTTCTGCTCATCTGCTTCATAGAGTTTATCAGCCATCGATCTTTGTAAATGTTGATAAACACAAACTATAAATCAGCATAGTTAATGACTACCAAATCTATGTCTTTAGTGGCTGAATCGAAGAACTTAAATATAACAGATTTAAAATAATAATAGTTGAATACATCCTTAATCATTCATAGCTGCTTCCACTAGCCATGACTAGAAAGCAAAAAGATATAGGCAATCTTTTAGTGGAACTTTTTTGTAGAGCTACAATTACTATGTAATTATCATTTTATAACTGAATTACTGTGAGCAAGAGAACAAAATTATAATTTGAAATAATAGTGATTTTGAACGTCTATCCTTATCTCCTCAGAATAATTTTTAGAAGTTAAGTATCAAAATTCTTATAAATCATGCATAACAGTTAAAAGTACAATTGATAGAATGTTAAATCATCAATATACTAATCTGTTTCCAAAGAATATGTGTTTTTTTAATCAAATTTTAAAGTATTTAAAAAAGTCAAACACCATTAAACATTTTTTAAAGAAATGTTTTATATAAAACTAAAATTTTGGGAAAACATGTTTATTAACTAGGTTTTTTTTAAATTGGTACATAAAACTTAATTTAAGAATTTTTATTAATAAAATAATCACCTGGTTCATTTCTCTGAAGATCATATAATATGTAAGCATTTGAAATGGTAAAGTTTGGTTGCAGTCCAAGGATCTTTAGCTCTTGAATCAACCTTTTTACTATGACATATAATAATAACATTTCACTCTTCTTACACTTTAAAACAAAATATATTTATTTATTCTTTACAATTTCGACTGTTCCTAGCAGTCTTAGTCAAATCTACAAAATTTAAACATTATATCAATACAACCATATTTCATACATATATCTGTTATAATCTTAACAATTTTATCAACTTCCGATTTAATTAACATCACTTTATTCATTAAACACACTATTTTATAACTTTTAACTTTTTAATTTTATTTTATCATTTTTTTTATTTATTTTTATTCTTAATTATTATCATATTTATATTCACCTTTTACCTTTGCCATAATTTTAGAAACTCGATGTAATATTTATGAAAGTTTTCTTATATTACTATTGTAACAGTAGCCGGTTTAACAAGGGAATGACATAATATCCCCCAACGGTCTAGATAAGCATAAGGCCAATAAATTGGCCTCAATGTGCGAGTATGTATATAAAGAATCATATAGATATATGTCGAAGAGAGAGATAAAGTTTGAAAGTTTTATTTTTATTAAAAAATAAATAAAAAGAGAGAGAAAGATGTATATAATTGTTTATTTTAGAATACATTCAGAAAAATATATATTAATAAATTGTGGGAATGCAGTTATACACAAATATATAATTTTTTTTTGTATTATTACTTATTTCAAATGTATATTTTCCTTTAGTTTTATCGTACATAGTATTTTAATGAGAGTAATGAAAGAACTTTGATATATCTACCTCGAGGCAATTTTGTGTCTTTTGTTCCATTACTTAGCCACTCTAAATTCCAGGAAATCTTAAATAAATGTACAACTAAAAAAAAGAAAAGAAACCTAAAAGAAAAATGTTAAAAGCATGCCTGAGAAATAGAGATCTCAATGCTAATAAACTATTTTGGGAAATAAAAGAATTGATTTTAATTAGTATGTGAAAAAGGAAAGAAGGAGCAAGAGTGTTTTTCTTTTTGCTAAGTTCACTGGTGCGGTTATGCTTGCATTATAAAAAAAAATGAAATATTAAAAGTACTTCAATCGACCATTTCGAGAAGAAAATGGATTTAGCAATATCAACTTATACAATCGCTACAATTGTAATGCTGAGGTAGGACAAATATGTGTAAGGCGAGCACCCTAAGCTCCAAAATATATATAGCTGTTTCTGTTCAATGCCTGCCCGTCCAAGAATCCGAAGGACCCTACCGATATGCCGCTAAAATAATCCAGGAAGGAGTGAAAGCTTCCAATAAGTCGTCATTATTTTTTATATCGAGCAATACCACAAAATGGATGGTCGTGGCGGACTTTTGTCATTAACAGAAATTTTTTCCATTCGTCGACAATAAAAAATCCATAGATTTCGTTTGGATAATTGAAACAAGCTTACGTTGAAATAAACTTATACCTAATCAAAATAAAATCCTGGGAACTCCAAGGTAATATGACTAATTTTTATTGTCTTAAGTGAACTGAAAATTGCCTATCGTTACTCTCTAAAGGTTTAATCATTATTTAAAACTATATAATTTAATTTATAACAAATGCATTCTTACACACGCTGTTTAATTATATATTCTTCTATATTTAACTAGTTTCGTTTTTTCTTTTTATGTTATCATTTGATATGTAAATTATATATATTTTTATCTTTTCTCAATAGTTAATTAGACGGAATAGTAATAAAATTGTATACTTACTTTAAAACAAATTATTTGTTTATCATTAATGAACATATTTATTGCTTATATTGGCCTAGTTCCCTTCCTGGGAGTATATTTCTCAGAATGAATTGAGTATGCTTTTCCGAGTAAGCAATTATATTAAACGTACTTTTAAACTCCAAATCATAAATTTGATAAGGAAATAGATTGCGTATTGAGGGAATAAATGTTTAGAAGTAGGGAGTTCAAAGTAGCTAATTTTAAATAGCACTCGATCTAATTTGAGAAGCATAGAAATCAGGGAAAGATCGTTCCAAATACGCAAATTTATCCATTTACCTCCGTTCAGCCTGATAGGTATTGTTACCTCCCAGCCCTGGGATTTGAGCTAGCTAGAGGGCCAGGCACCTAATTAGCGATAGTTCTAAGATTACTTAGATAGGAAAGGTATAATTTTTACGGTACTAGTGAGATTGGCGCTTGGAGTCAGATTAACCGACGCTCATAAATATATTTTTTCCGAAGAAATTGTTGTTTGTCTTTTTAATGAAATAATGGCCACAAGATAGATTTTTTTTAATTTTTTTTTGTTAACCTACATCCTTATATAGGATTTGTAGATTTTATTTTTTAAAATTTCATTAAGAAGATGGATTCATATTCGAACCCAATACGATAGATAGTATTCAAATTCTATCTGCAGGTGTATGGCTACTAGACAGCCATAGTTTTGCGTTTACTACCCTACACGGTCAACAGATTTTTTTAGATATTTATACAAACAACAAAATTGATACCGGGGTTGCCTGTTAAACTATATTCATATATTTAACCTTATTTTTCATTTCACTTATTTCTACATATTACCTTAATTTTTTTATTATCTTATTCCATTCCTTAATTCCTTTTTTATCCATATTTTATTCCTGCTTCTTTCATTTACTATAATTTTGATAAAATTATTTTTATATGCATTTTTATTTCTTACCTTATTCTCTACTTTTTACTATGCAGAGCATGATTTTTTACTGATGATGTTTCATTACTGAATGTACTATTCATTTTTTCTTTTGACTGGAAATGAAAAGCAAATACTTGAATGTATTGTATATCTTGGATTCATTTTAGCTATTTTCGACATGCATTTAAAATGCTTTATATAATTGTTGCCTTTAGCTAGTGTCATTAAAGGTAAAAATAAAAATTGTGAGCTCAATATTTATAAGACTGACACCTATCCACTACTCTTGAAGGTAGTATTATATTTCAATCATATTTTTTTGTTTTTCAAAGTCTGTATATTAATTGTCTAATTATTCCAGCAGTAATATTTAGATACCTGTTTAATATCCAAAAACTGGATAACTAACTGTTGTTGGCTTACCTGAAAGTAAAATATAAGGATTTTTATGACCAGAAAAAATTTCTAATATTCTCTCAATCTAGCCTCAAACTCTTTGATACGAATAACAGGCAGATGCATTATAATCATTACACTACAAGGTCCTCCCATGAAATGAAAATACTATATTTTGCATAAGCAAGTTTGCAAATGGGGATGCATTTATAAGGGAGATAATTTTTTCAGTTTCATCTCAAATTAAAACAGGAACTTTGGTGCAGTATATTGATATCTAATCATTTGAGTCATCAGTTCAGTGCTCAAGTTAATAGAATCAAAAGATAGAAAAAACTCTTTTACAATTAATTAATGTCTTACTAGATTCATTATAAATAATTTGGTGTTCCAACAGAATTAATTCAAATCAAAATTTAGAAACTTTATTTTAGGGATTGCGAAATCTGTAAACACGTCAAACAATAATTCCAAAAACTTCATCAACTCCAAATGTGCTTATTTATTTTGCTTTACTGATTTTTATATAATTTTCAGAAGCATAGTTCAAGATAAAGAAGAAAATATTTATTTGTCATTGAAATTTTATGATGATAATTATTCGGTGATTGTTGTTCATTATCTCCATGTGATAGTGAATTTATAATTGGAATTACAGTGATATTTAGTAGAAATGACAAGAACAAATAAATAAAAGGAATAAAATAACAATTCTTGCTTGCTAATGATTATGATAAAGATCTATTATATATGGGAAATGCTATATTAATTTGTAATTCCTTTTAATATGGTTTATATTTCTAATAGAAATAGCAAAGGAAATCAAGTAGATCTTATCATGTTAGACTTAAACTTTCATTTGAAGCATAAATGATCAGTTTGAAATTATCCTATTATGGTCATATTTTCGAGATAATATAATTTATTAAAAAATTATATAATGATTGGAAAGGTTATTGGTGGAAGTACAAAATGATCAACTGAAATGGATGGCCTTCATTGTTTGCTGAAAGCTTGAATATATAAACATATACATTTATCATTCACTGTGTTATTAATTTAAGATATTACGGCGCGAAATCTCAGATTTACTACACCGCTTTCAGGCCAAGATTCTTAAGACTGGCTTATATATATAAAAGTTAAGTTGAGAAAAGGTTGGTATCATCCTTTTCTTATCAAAATCTCTGTCGTGTGTCTAAGCCTGATTGCTCTTAAGACAGCTGTTTAAAATCTGATTGGCTGTCTGAGAAACAATCGCGCATGTGAAAGACTAGCAAACTTTCAATTATTACCAATTTATTAACAACATGCGATTTAGACAAATATTATTTAAATGGTAAAATAAAAAAAGTTTTATGTGAATTTTTATATTGATTATTTTTAATGTTAAAAGAATTAATGCTTATAAGTTATTCTTATATTTATTTATTTTATATTTAAGGTCTTAATACTATTGGTCGAAATGAAAATTGTGATATTCACTTTCCAGATAAGGTATTATAAAATTTTATCAATTTTTGTTTAGCTTGTTTTTATCTTTTGATGCTGTTGTTTTTACTATTTTAATAAAAACTTTGTACATACTTTGTTTGAGAAAAAAATTCTATTAGATTTTTTCTTTTCTAAGTTTAGAAAGTATTGTCAAATTGAAAAAAATTAAAGAACTAAAGTGCTGCCAATTAAAAAATAAACTTAAAGCCGTAGGGAACAATCTATATTACAACAGTGTGTAAACAATGGTTTGCAAGCTACATAGCTCCCAAGACTATATGAATATTGGTTTTTATCGTCATTTTTCCTAAACATTTATGTTGATAATCTATAGGAATATAGTATTTACTGATACTGTGTTTCCTTTAAAATAAGACCTAACCAGAAAATAAGCCCTAGCATGATTTTTTAGGATGTGGATAATATAAGCCCTACCCCAAATATAAGACAGTTAAGATTATCAGTCTGATGGACAGATATCATTCATCTGTTGAAACACATGACTGACATATAGAATTATAAAGTAATGAAAATGTTCAAAACGTTTTTATATATATATACATTACAACTAGCATAAGAAAAAGCAAAAACATTTTGAATTGAAGTAATGAATGTATAAATAAATGTAAATTTTTGTACTTGATTAAATATTATTCATTATTTTGCTGGCAGACTTATAACTAATTATTTTAATAAACTTGCAATCACATTTTTTTTTTTTTTTCTCATTTATCAATGAACTTGCCTTCATTCAGTCTGATATGAGAATTCCTCTTTCATCTGACATTCAACCATATATATTGTAAATAAATCAACATTTATATCCAAAAAAGGCTGGAATTACTAGTGGGCGATCTCAGTTCACAAATTAATCAAGCCAGCTTAATGTTGCCTATATTATTTTACATTAAATATTATTAATTTCAACTCATGTAAATAACTTTTAATATCTTCATATGTAACTAGAATGTTCTGTGATATGATTATAACCCTAAACGTGATCTATTCAAGCAGTTGTAAAAGTTATTTATGCACTGTTGAAATTGTAATATTGAATAAGTGTAGATTTTTGTATACATCGACTGAAAGTAAGCTCTAAGCTATCTTTTGGAGCAAAAGTTAGTATAAGACTGAGTCTTATTTTTGGGGAAACATAATATTAGAATATTTTATTTCTTAAATGCTTTAAAGATAAGTTAAAGAAAACAAGTTGTTTTGAAACTTTAGATTTTTAGTTTTTAAATGTTACTGATTAAAAGGTTTCTAATGTAGATTTAATTGGTAAAAAGTGTTCAGGCATTTAATAGCCTGACTTTTGAACATTCAAAAATATATAAAAAATATTATATGCAGCTCTTATTACTGAAAAACTTGCCCAACCCTGCTACATAATTTATTCATAGCATCAATCAATATTGTTACCCCGATTTTTTATTACAATAAAAGTTTGCCCAAAGGATATAGTAATTACCATCAATTTTAACTAAAATCCTTTGATAGTTCCTATAGAGAAATCTCAGACTTAATACATATGATTATTGAAAATGTCTGAGGAAATTTATTATTAATTATAATAGTTTTCAATATCTTTCACATATTAGCCACAGTATATAATTAATGAATATTAATCATAACTTGTGCTATATTTTAATGTGTATTTAAGATCCTTTTTACTTGGTTTTATTTTGATTGACAATTCATTTACAGGTGAAAACAATACGGTTTACTCCATATATTTGATTAAATAATTTATTTTACTTCTATGATTGTGATCCAGTATATCACAAATCTAATTAATTACAAATCATCTCTGCCGTTATATTATTTGAGAACTATTATAATTAAATTAAAAAAATTTAATTTTACAAACAATAATGTAAAATTGAACTCAATAAAATACATTTTTTGAGCTCAAATTTGAATCATAAAACTTAAAAATTAGATTGATGGACTGACAATAAGATTTGTTTCATGATACCTCTAGCAATTGCAGCCTTCTCTTAGAAACACATTTGTTTTAAAAATTTTGTTGGATAGCTTACTTGCATCTGGTTTTTTGCATTCAAATAGCAAAAAAAAAAAAAAAAAATCCCTACTTCCATACATAAGAAAGTATCTCATCATATTTACTAGGATATTGCAATAGATTTAACTTTAATAAATTGACTAAAAGTTTTGTATCCAGCCATCCAAACTTATTTTATATATTTAGGGATGTTTGTTTTATGAGACTTCATTTTCCATAGGAAATTACTTGACATGTGATATTAGAAATAGAATGATTGTTATGAAGCATGAATGCAGTTAAATCCATGAATGTGAAATCAATTTTATTTTTGTTCTTAAATATTATCGAGTAACATTAAACATAAAAATTTTAGAAAAAAATTATCTTATAATGAATCTTTTTATTGTTGAACTGGATTTAGTTATAATAGTATTTATGATATATTTATTAAGAATTGCTATGAAGATAGAAGAGATATATTTAGTTGGATTTGCCATGATTTTGATAAGCAAGTAGTAATCTTTTTTTTTGAAAATTAGAACAAGCATTCTAGCAGTAAGATTTATAATTTCTCTGAACTGAATTATTATAAATATTTAAACAGATTAACTATCAAATATCGTCAATATCTTAATATCTGAAAGGTGGTTAGCTAAACTTTAAGAAAACTTTATTGTTGTTGGTCTTTTTTTTTTAATGATTAGAATAACATTTGGATATTATAGACATGATATGTGCATCTTTCTGGCAATGTTAAATGAATAAGTAAAAGTTTTGTTAACAGAAAAAAATAAGTTTTGCATTATATTATTTCAACAGAATTTTTTTGCATATGTATAATTTATTTGATGTATGTTTCAACTGACTCAAGATGATTTATGTAACAAGTGTTATTTGTTCATTTTGGATATGTTAATATTTTTATAGTTAAAACTTATAGTTTTTTTTTAAGTAAATGATTAGCAAATTACATATTTTGATGGATTTATGAATACACCTGGGTCTCTTTTTACGCTGACTTATTTAACACGATTTTGAAGTTACGCGATTTATGTTTCACCGGAAGTCGAACTCCGATAATGCGCTATTACTTTAAATAATAAATTTCACGCACTTACGTTATATTGAAAGTAATAGCACATTATTGGAATTCGACTTTAATCTTAGTAATTTCAATATTTTCAGTGCTTTATAATAGTAAGATTTTATGCAATAATGAAATTAAAATCATGATTTCCACATTTTATGTATACACACATTAAATTTTACAAGATTATAATGTAAATTTGTTCAAACATTGTGCGTGTTAATTTTGCATTTTAAATCACATTCTGTTTTTGCTTTTTAAAAAAGAACGTAATCAATTATTAATCATTTAGTGTCCACAAGTTTATTTTTAAAAGATGAGTAATAGCAGTGAAACGAAATTTGATTTTTAAACGGAATTGAAAATTAAAGACAAAAATAAGAATTTAATTTTTAGTTGTTTTAATTAAATTTTTCCCAGCAGTGGTGAATAAATGTCTTTTTATTATCATAAGTCTAAGTTCATAAATAATTAATAAAATCATCGTCTCAAAGATTAATTACTAATTATGTTGTCAACAGAAAACCATTAACACAACATGAGAGTGAACTTGGTGTTAGTTGTATTTCCTCTTGTGAGAATCTGATTTTTTACCAGTTTGCAAACGAACGTGTATTTTGGCAAATAGCGATAATAATTAAAACGTGTATAAAAAAATGTAAATTACTGTTCTGTAAATTATGCATAAAAATATATTATTTTGAATAAAATTAAATATTATAGTTAAAAAAAGTTTGTCTTGTATCAATTTTTTTCAAATTTGAAATTTTTTATTAGTCATATTTTATTTCCTTATTTTTTTTTTGAGCGAATTTTAAAGTAATTTTACATTGGTGCTTTGCTTTTACGCGAATTTTGAAAAATCACAGACCGCATCCCCCCTTTTTCAATGTAAGTTACGTCTATTTTTGCACGATTTCGTTTGCGCGTGTTTTCTGAGGAACCTATCTATCGCGTAAAACGAGACCCAGGTGTACTTTAATTAAAAACATTTAAGAAATGAGGCTTGAGATTGTCAATTTGTTCTGAAATATTCTTGAAAAGAAATCAGATTGTGAATGAATTTTGAGTTTTGTCACTATTTTCAAGACGAAAATTTAAATTGCAGTATTTGCTCAATTGTCAGTGATAATATGATTATTTTTATTACTATTTTATGTGTAGATACTATATGATTATTTTTATTATTATGTGTAGATAATTTTCCAATAACATAATATATTCTCTGGACATATCATGTAGTTTATCAACACAGCTTGTAACTATTATTTTACAATATTTTAATGTTTGAACATTTTATTGAGCTCCATCATATAATTTATATAGATTAGTTTTACCCTATTATAATTAGTGAAAAAGACTGACTTAATAGTCAGAAATTAGATGAGAATGCAATGTGATTTATTAGAAATGATGAAATGCCATTTGTAAAAGAATAGTCTTTATTTGATATGAGATTAGATATTATTTCAGACCTTTTGGAAAATGTTGCATATACAATTTTATACTTCAAATACTGCAACTCCATGATGATATATGATTTTGATTATTAATATAATTTTTTGTTAGATATATTCATGTGAATTCTCAGATATTATATATTTTAATATTTGGAATGTAATAGTAATTAACAGTGTGAACTTGCACTTAGAATTACTAATATTATTAAAATGACTAATGCTAAGATTTTTCATTTGATTATTTAATCTTTTTGTGAATTTGTGAACAATATTAGATTCATCTATCTTTGAAATTTAAGAACAACTATGTTTTTATGTGTTTTCTAGATTTGTATTTAGCATTAAATATTCATTTTAAGTGAATATTTAATATTAGCTAAATCTGATTATCTTATTTTATTATTGTGTGCTGAAAGTAAACTTTATTATGAATTATAGAAGTAGTTAATGTTAAGATTCAATGTAGAAATATTAGGATTATTTGAGTGTGTGAGATTGTTATTGATCTTGGCATTGTTTAAATATTGACTGCTTTTATGTATTTACATTAATACTTATTTAGCCTTGAGCATTATTAGCTTTATTATCTAAATAATACATAGTTGGAATGCAGTTTGAAAGTTATAATTGACTATTTGTTAGTCTACTTTCAGAATAGGGTATGTTTACTTGTTTAATGAGGTTTATTTAAACTTCTTTGAATTAATAATTTCATTCTTTTAGTCAAATTGCAATCTTTATCTATATAAACATATTAGACCACTTATAAAGGTAAAAATTTCCACCATTATTGATTAAAGGAGGTTGCCTTGACAATAGATTGATATTGATTTTTTTAAGTGTTAATCTGCTTTCACGTATTTATACACATAAATTAGGTGTTTTATTTATGAATATTATATAATAGATAGATGTTGAAATATAAGTTGGCGTCCAATAATTATAAATTACGATATCTGTTATTTTAGGCACTGTCTAAAGAGCATGCTTGCATTGAAATCAAAGGAAGAAATCACTTGATATATGATAAAAACAGCAGAAATAAAACAAGGAAAGGAAAAGTAAGAGAAATATATATATATAATATTTAAATAAAGAAACAATATGTAATATACAATAAAGATGCACCATTAAACATATTGGATCAGATATTATGGGTTATATTTATTTAAACAGCATTTGAGTAGCAATTTATTTTAAAAAGTTTTTATGCTCTGTGCTTATGTTTATCTATACAAAATTTGATTGTAATTATTAGATTGATTAATAAATAACTGATAAAACTATTAAGGGATATTCAGTCATACACCTTTTCAAATAATCTTTACAGTATTTTATTATAGATTTTTCTATTTAATGGTGCATCATTGATATTACAAACACTCGTATATATTGTTATTATTGTTAACAGTTGTAATATGGATATTCAGTCATACATCTTTTCAAATAATCTTTACAGTATTTTATTATAGATTTTTCTGTTTAATGGTGCATCATTAATATTACAAACACTCGTATATATTGTTATTATTGTTAACAGTTGTAATATTAGTAATAATAGTTATAATAATTGAATATTACAAAATATAATTAGAATTGATCTTTTTTTAATGTAATAATTAGAATCATTTAAATTATATATAGGTTATATGAGCACAGACTTTCACACGACTCACTACTCTCCACTCTATCTCATAACACTGGCACACTTGAACATATTTATGTCGAAAAGATAAATAATCACCAATATACATATTTCATGCTAAACCAGCAATCATCAGTTGGTCCAGATTATCATGTCCACACATATATGCAATAAGTGCTCAGATATATATTAAGATAGACAATTTTTAAACTTTAATGGACAGGCTGTTTAAAGTATAAAGATTGACTATCTTAATATATATCTGAGCACTTGTTGCATATATGTGTGGAGATGATAATCTGGACCAACTGATGATTGCTGGTATAGCCTGAAATACGTATATTGGTGATTATTTATCTTTTCGATATATTTGTGTTCAAGTGTATCAGTGTTATGAGATAGAGTGGAGAGTGGTGGGTCGTTTGAAAGTCTTTGCTCATATACCTTATATATTACATACATTGATATAGGTATGTAATAAGCCTGTATTTTAGTTATTATAATCATTTAAATTGTAAATGGAAATACGTTTATTTTTTTTTTTTTAAAAAAAAAATTATTGTCTTGAAAATTTTTATTTTTGCAGGGGAATTATTTCATGAGTAAAATACTGTATACTCTGTGCAAAAGTAATAGAAACTTGAATATACTTTCTCGTGAAGGTTTGCATATTCTCAGATTCTTCAATAAAGATCAATTATTGTTATTGATTTTAGTTATATATTTGTTTATAATTTTTGTAAAATAGTTTTTGGATGCCATGTTACAGATTTAAGTAAGATGGCAATATTCTGCCTGCTATTATCTAGTTGGATGCAGCTATTAGTTCTAATGTGAACTGTTGAAGAAGGGATCGTATGTTCCCTTATAGATTTCTCTACCCACTTCTAACTGTACTTGACAGCTTGCCTTGTGAGTACGTATGGCAATTCTTCCGGCTGTCTTTATGGCTTGCATGGAGTCTGCTTTGGTTCTAGAAATTTCCAGTCCTAAAAGTGGACTTGCCTAGCTGCGTTAGTCATTAGCTTAAATAGCTATAGTCTGGAAAATGTTCACAGCTGTTCAGGGTAGCAGGAGTTTTCTTTGGCCATATAGGAGAACTAGGCTACTGTTATTCATGTTTAACATTGTTCTCTGGGGAACACATATTGTCTTTAACAGATTTGACAGTCGTTTTCTTCCTTATCTTCAAAAAGGCTGACTATTGCCAGATCCCCAACCTTATTGGAAACATATTCAGTGAGCATCATTGCCTATTGACCTATTCTTGCCATTGGCTTTGCGTTACCTTTATATATCTGCATTGGTTAGCGGCAATGAATGCTCAATCTGATTGCAGTAAGAAAGGAATCTGGACTAGTCCTTTATTTGAAGGCAAGGTGAGATATGACACTCGCTATTTTCTTTTTATATTTTAGTCGTAGTTGTAGTTTTAATATGATTTCTAATTTAGTTGAGATTATTTAACTTATGTTTTAATCAGTATATACTGAAAGAATATACATTTTTATTTGGCTTAAATGGATCATATATTATTTCAGGGCTTGTAAAAGTGATTGAAATATCATATTTTTTATAATGAATATGGCAACTTTTAATAATATCAGATAATTTTTTTCATTTTGACAAATTATAAAGTAGATTTGATATAATATTAAATTTAGATATACTTTTTTTTATATTTTTTGCAATTTTATTTGATCTAATTAATAATATATGAAACAAATAAACATAATTATCCATCTTCTCAGATTTTTTTCCTATCAACTGTGATGCTATTAGGCAATTTAAATTTGTTCTTTTTAATTGGTAGACTGAATTAATGAATTTTTAGAGATTTGGTTCAAAATAGATTGTTTACAATAACTTAGTTTTATACGATGCTTAGTTAAATACCACAAAAAACACTAAATCCAAGAAGACAAGGATCATTATTATAAAATAAAACAAAACAAAGCAAAAAATTAAAAATTTTGAGTTATTAATTTTATATTTATTCAAAAGATACTTCGTTAGATAAGTTTTAAAATTTACGTTTTAGTGATAGATTTATTAGTCTTCATAAAATTAAAAGTGAAATGATAATCAGCTATGATAGTTTATATCAAAAATGAAATGAGCTTGTAGTTTTTGTTTTTTATGTTGCGATCACATATTCTCATATTTATGAGGGATATTGTTTTACTAACAAAAAAGAAAGTAAAATATTTATTAGTCCATGCAATGCGTTCTCAACTGTTTATTAAAAATAGCATTGATAAATATATGAAAGTACAAATGTATACTATATATTTTTTATTTGTTTATAAATTGCACATATATCTATTTGACTATTTAATTTTCACCAAAGATTAAACCTAACTAATCTAAGTCAAGGCTTAAAATATATGCCTAATTTTTCATATATGTAGTCTTCAATTTGAATAAAGTTTGTATCAAAATTAAATTATTTTTAGCATAATTATTATCTAAACCTTTTTAAATTTAGCATTGGGATTCTGACTGTGTTTCGGTAAGCTGGCGCAGTACAATTAATTTGTTTATGTTTATTAATTTATACCTTTTCATATGAATTTGAAGCAATAATTGCTTTAGAATTAATAAACATAATAGAGTATTTTAAAAGTGTTAAAAATAAAATTGAGAAATAAAAACATCTCTAAGGGTTTATTGATGTGAAAATAAAAGTTTTTTATTTCTCATCATGTGTATTTTTAAGGCTCCAAAGTACCATTAATATTTATGAAATAAAATGCTTTCTATATTTACTATTAAAAATAACATTCAAATAAGCAATAGTATATTAAAAAAAAAAATTAGCTTTGAAAATAAGTTAAAACTTAGCTTTTATTTTTTGAACATAACCTAATTGTTTTTATTGCTATTTTTATTTCCTGAATATATCTGTCATCTTGGAACAAAAATTGAAAATTACATTATAAGTTAAACTACTAAACATCACATGATCCCTGTTTCTTAAGTTCATTATTTTTAAAAATAAACTTATTAAATTGCTTAAAGTCATTCCAAACAAATGATTGATACAAAGTAACATCATTATAGAATGGATTTGTTATAAACGAAATATAATAGCCAGTATCATTGTTTCTGAGCAAATTGGATCTGGAAAAAGTTAATTAATTGTACAAATAGTTAATTAACTTTTTTTTTTAATAATTCATTGGAATTATTATAAATTTTTATATTTTACCACGGAAAAAATATTTTAACTAATCAAAAATGAGGATAATTAGAATATTTTCTGTAATTATTAGCTATTAGTTGCATATAAATAATCACACAGGCTTACCACTATTTGTTGTATAATTGTGTGTGTGTTGAAGAATCTCTAAAAATATGCAATTTAGAAAAAAAAATTGTTAAAAATATGCTAAATAAACATGATATGAACTAGTGCAGTGTCAAACTATAATTCTAAACAGAAGATAATCAGTTGCTACACATGTATTTCACTGTCGTATTAAATTAACATTGTTTTGTTGAATATGAGAAAACTCTCAATCCAAGCCACTCGATAGAGGCTTTGAAAAGATCAGATTGGCTGTCTTATCTTTGTAGCAATGCAATTATTTAGGCTAATCAGAAGTACTTTGGATTGAGAGTGTGAATATTTTATATTATTCACTTTCATTTTCTTTCTTACGCATATTAATACTTGCAAAATTTTAACATTTACTGTGTGTTAATATTAAGAGATATTAGAATTCATGTAATTTTTTTCCAAATATTTAAATGAAACATCAACTAAAGATTTGATATTATAATTATCCAAAACAGATCTGCATGCTCAATATCATATCAGTAAAAAATGAACAACTTGCATATGAAAGTAGAGCAAGCATTATTATAAGTGGAGGGGTGGCTTTTATGATTGGTCTTAGGTTGCGATGAAGTTCTGATGTAAGAGACAAAATGGTTGATGACATATTTGTTTAAGACCACTTTCAGAAATAGGGAAACAAATAGTTGCAATTTATAGATGTAATGATTCTCTGAAGATATGATTTTATTTTAGACATGAAATCTCTAACATTAGTCCTATTAGTACTATAGTAAGCAAATATATAATATTTTTATAAGTTTCATTTTTGTTTATTTTTTTAATAATATATTCATTTCCCTGATGTTTTAAAGCATTATTCACATTTAATATATATAGAATTGAAAATCTTTATCATTTATGAAATCAAAACATCTTATCAATTTTCTACAAATAATCCATGATACCATTTTTTTTTTTTTTGAATGACATCCATTTTTCATCTAGTCTTGGACATTATATTTTAGTAGTGCAATACTGTGTTTAGCTTTTTACAATTCAGACAAAATCACAAGAGACTTAAAATTTTCATAAACATTGACTTAATTATTTTATCAAGAATTATGATTTATTTAAATAACAGTTTTTATTTTTTCTTAGAGTCCAGTTTAGTAAATTCTATAATTGAATATTAATAAGTAATTTATTTTAATATCATGTTATAGTTTTTTAATTTTAATCCCAAGCATTGTTTACTTTGTGATTTTGATCCCCCTTCCTCCTTTGAAAACAATAGCAGAGTAATATACTAAATTTACTGCAGTTCATTTTTAAAAAAGTATATTTTTATTTATAATAAATGCTTTTATTTACTTCAACCCCCAAAAACTAATTGTTTTCTTCAACTGCTTTTGAGGTTTTTATATTTAACTTGAAATAAAAGCTTGAGATATTCAGATATTAATTAATTCAATCACTACTTTTTACAAATGATTGAATTAATCAATTTCTGGACAAAACACATTTTTATTTCAAGTTAAATAAAAAATTCAATTGAGATTGAGGAAAATAATTATAAAATATTTATGTATATTATTTTTAACTTATTGGTATTATTAGCACAATAAATAAATGTTTATTTTAAAATATTTTTTTATATATGTTCATTTTTAATTATTTTGTATTAGGATATTTTTTGTAATTATTTCTATTTAATGCTAAGAATATAAACATTCTTGCATCCATTGATTATTCTAACTTGGGCTGTACTGTATGGAGATTTTTGCCTCAGTTTTGACTTGGTGCTAATATGAATGAAATTGGAGCAGAAGCCTTGAGATGAATTGTTTTTTTGTTTTTGCCCTGTCACATTTGACTCACTTGGAAATAATTAAATAGTTATAGATTTTTAAGATTGAATTCAAAATGTGCAATGCCTTTCTTTATTGCTGTTTTTTTTTTTTTAACATAAGATTTTAAAAAGTATTACCATTTTAAATAAGAAGAAGTAACATCTGTTAACTTAAGGCCTAATTTTACAAATCAATAGGGTGCTTAGGACAGTTAGGTTGACTTTTGCAATTAACCTATCATTTGAAGAGTATTCTGATGAGTTTGAACAATGCTTTCAATTACATGTATGTTTGTGTGTAAATAGAAATTAATAGAACATTCGTAGTATATACTCACTGGAATCGATAAATATCCAAGCTCTATTTGTATCAATGCATATGCACTACCCTCTATTTTCAAAATTAATTATGGTGAACAGCATAAAAGCCATACTCAATATAGTTAACAATTTAAGTTAATATGGTAAAGTTTATTTCTACTCATTTTATTATATTAACTATATTGAGAGTGGCTGTATTATCATTTGTATGTTTTCAGACATTTGTCTTTATTAAGATTATTTGTATGAATGTAAGTGGTATTATTTTTTATTTACAAAAAACCTATTTATGGCAATAGAGGTCATTGTATCGATATAAATAGCTTTTAGGTAGTTATTGATCCATTGATTATATATATATAATATAGAGAGCATACCAATAGCTCAAACAAGCTCTTAATTCATAAGTGCGGTAAGAGAAAATATTTAAAATCTCTATCTGGAACGTTCCTATCTCCACTAATTGGTTCCGAGCTTATAGCTCACCCCAGTGAGGACCTAGAACATACAGATCTTAAATCTAAAATATCAACTCAAAAACAACACTTATTTAATATGTAATATTTAAGTAGAAACTCTGAAACTTTCGGACATGAAAATGTCTTTAACTCCAGCTATCTAACGTAATTAGCTATATGGGACTGAACTAAATTTAGATCTAGTATATATTAATAGATTTATCATTGCCAAGGCATTAAAGGTAAAATTATAGTAATCAGTAAAACAAGTCATATATAGCGTCATATAATCAAATATATATATATATGTGTGTGTGTGTGTGTGTGTGTATGTGAAGAATATGGATATGAGTAGGAATGCAGATAAACAGTTATATATGAGTTTTATAGATATAGAGAAGGCATATGATAGAGTAAATAGAAATAGATTATGGATAAGTTTAGCAAATTTGGGAATGGATGAAGCTTTAATAGATATTATTAAGAAATTATATGAAAATAATTATTATATATATCAATTAGAGAATATAGAATCAATTAAAGTTAAAAATGGTGTGGGACTAAGACAAGGATGCCCTATGTCACCTATTTTGTTTGTGTTGTATTTGAGTGAAATGGAAAGAGCAATAGAAAGATTAGGAAGAGGGATAGAGATACCATTAATAGGTAGTAAGGGAGTATATATTTTGTCAGGTCTTTTTTTGCAGATGATATATTTTTGTGTGCAGAAAAAAGAGAAGATATGGAAGTTATGTTGAGGACATGTGCAAGGGTGGGTAAAGAGATGGGGATTAAATTTAGTGAAGAAAAATCAAATATAATGATGGTTAATACTGAGGAAAGAGAAGATGTAGAATTTTTATTGGGAGATATTAAGTTAAGTGTGGTGAATAGATATAGTTATTTGGGAATTATTTTAAGTAATTAGAAAAATTATTTGGATGAATGGGAGAAAAATTGATAAATGAAGCGAAGAAAAGAAAGGGATTGATAAAGAAATTAACAGTATTTTCATATAATAAATATGATGTAGCTAGAATTATATGGAAAGGAGTTGAGTAGCAGGGTTAACATATGGTAATGATGCATTATATGTTAGTAAAAGATATTAGATTATTTAGAAAAAACTCAAAGGGAAGTAGGAAGACATGCATTGGATGCAGAAGTATGGACAGCAAGGGAGGCAATTCAAGGAGAAATGGGATGGTCAAGTTTTCATATGAGAGATGCAAAAGTAAAATGAAAATGTTTGGTAGATTGCAGTTTATGGATAATAAAAGAATAGCTAAAATAGTATTTAATTGGGTTATGAGTAAAGGGCAGGTAACAAGATGGGTGAGAAAGGTAATGCGCTATGCAAAAGATTTGGATAAAGAATTTATATCAGTATATTTGTACAAAAGATGGGATGATTGTGTTAAGAGGATTATTGAGTGTTATAGTAGTAAGGAATGGGATAAAAGAATAGATTTATTAATAAAGACTAGGGAGTTAGAGAGATGGAGAAATAGTATGGAGAGTAAAAAGAGTTTAAATATATATAGAAATAAACAGAATATTAGGTGTGAGTTAATATATGATAATAGTAAGGAAAGTAGTTTATTGTTTAAGGCTCGAACGGGATCTTTAGCTACAAAAGAATATACATGTAAATGGAAAAATATGGGTGATTTATTTTGTAAATTATGTAAGGAAGGAATTGAAAATATTAGGCATTTGTTAATTGAATGTAAATGTTTGAAAACAGAAAGGGTACATATAATGAAGTTGTGGAAAAATAAATATGAAAAGAGTGATTATACAGAAAGTGAATTATTGGTTTTTATGCTAGGTTTGGGAAAAGATAAGGGGGATTTAGATATAAAGGTTATAGAGTTGACAAAAATTATGTTGTGGAAATGGGATAGAGCAGATTATGGGTAAATTTAGAGTGGGGAATGTAAAAGAAAGTGGCTAACAGGTTTATCTGGGCTTAATTGCTGAGATATTCTTGACTTCGTTTAAGGAGAAGCCATAATACATCACATCACATCACATACACAATGTAAAGAAGAAAAAAAACCTTTTCATTATATATTGCAACAAATGATAAATAAAAATTTTTTGATATCTAGTTTTCATCTAAAAAGTCAAATTCTCCAAAATTTATTCATATTTTGCATAAATTTATCTCCAATTTTAATAATATTTTTTAATTTAACAGTAGATGGACTAGTTCAATTCATATAATATTTCTTTTAAATGCAATAAGATATTATATGACCTCTGCTTTTATCATGCTGTTTAGCTGCAAATTATTTTTCTCTCATCACATTTTTGTCATGTCGTGTAAGCTTTAATAATCATTAGATGTCAGATAGTAGTCTTCCTCTTTGATGAAAGTCATAAGCTAAAAACTAGTTTGGGGATAATGGATAGTGCAGCACTTGGTAGAAAATTAATAAGCATTATCATCTGGCATCTATTGATTATTCTTAAGCTTATACTAGGTGACAAAATTGTGGTGAGAAAAAAAAAAAATTGTGCAAATTAAGTTTTAATTGTTATTTGTTTCTCTGTTTTTAGAATATGCACATAGACACATGTTTACATTTGTTAGTAAACATTATATAATAAAACATTCAAGCATTCTCTATTAATTCAGTATGAAAATAAGATTTAAATTGTATTCTTGATTTATGATCAGTATTGTTTTTCACTTGGTATAGCTAATAAAGGGATTCTTTTGAAACTAATTCTTTGAGCCTTGTATTCTCGTAATTCATCGCTTTCATTCATATTAGATTCCAAGTCTGCTAATATAATAAAATTAATTGGTTTTTGCGTATATATATATATTAAAGCATTTTTATATCATCTAAATAAAGTCACTAGTGAATTAAATCTATATAGTACAATAGATTTATTATTCAATAATATGATGCAGTTTAGAAAATAAGATACTAGAATAAATTGTGATCTGATGATTGTAAGCAATGGCAAACTACTATCAACTCTATCGTGTTATTACTCTCACATAGTATCTAGTTATTAATTTTAGGTTTAAAACTTGACGTAAATGTTTGTTTATGTATGCATGAATCTATTGATTCTTTTTTTTACAATACTCAACAGGAAATTGTACATAAAGTGTTCTCTTTTGTTTTGTTTTTTTGCTGTCTTGTTTTGCTTTACTTTCAGTAGTGTTAATTTGTTGATATACATTGATGAATATTCTCAATTCTGTTTTGTTTTTTTGCTGTCTTGTTTTGCTTTACTTTCAGTAGTGTTAATTTGTTGATATACATTGATGAATATTCTCAATTTTTTAGAAAAGTTTCTTCAAATCCTTTGTATATAAAACTGGATTGCAAATGTATTGAAATGGTTATTGACTATTTATTCATTTTTTGATTAGATTGGAATATTGTTTAGCAGCTAATGACTATAACATAAAGCTTTCAAGATCAGTGTAAAATATAGTAATTTTATCTTTTGATCAAAAATATAAGTTCAAAGTTAGAAGGCTTGGTGTATATAATTTTTATTTTACTAATGAATTAAGTAGACAACTACTAAATTCAGAAATTATGGAAAATAATAGCCTAAATCATGATTATCTTATTTGAATGTAAATCATTTTTATTAACTATTTCAGATGATAATCAAATAGAGAGAAATTAATAAACATTCATGATCACACATCACATAAAAGTGTTTTTTTATTTTATATAACATCACTCTAAACAAATTAATTAAACAATAATAGGCTTGAGTTATTAGCATTTTATTATACAGTTGCAATGTTCAAGCATTATCAGAAGAAATGTTTAATAAATTATCAATGATAGAGTATGATTGATAATTGATTTTTTACATTAAATTTAAAAAAGGTTTGCCATTATTATTAATTTACAAATTGCGTGTTACGCAAACAGAGAAACTCGTGCCAACATTGCAACCAGAACCTCTCAACATCACTACTTATATAGAAGAGCATTAAACAACTCTGAAAGTAAGTCTATATTCCTCGAGCACCAAAGAACGATGGGCCATATATTTGAACCCACCATAGCAATAGCTAAGGCACTGTACAGAGCACAATGATACTAAACGCAAAATAAAGGAAGCATGCTTCATTGCAAATGATGACAATACAATAAACCGGAAGGAATCGTGCTTTTCCATCTCTAGAAAGTGGACTATATGAAGACATGGAATAAATTAGCATAAATTACTTCCCAGTTTTTAAAAATCACCACTCAGACCAACACTCCCAAAATAGGCTATGAATATGGGATCTAAAGATTCCTGAAAGCGCTCAACCTTATAATTTTTTTGAAATTGAGCTTTACTTGTTTGCGTAATGTGCAATTTGTAACTTACTATTCGAAGACGAAGTATAAACAAATTTTATTTCATTATTATTAATGTCTATATTATTTCTCATTGCTATTAGAATTTTTTATTAGTTTGTCTAATATTATCTTGTTGGTTTAAATTGTAAATTGTAAAAATATTGCAATAATGTAATCTTCTACATAAGTTTAATAAATATTGAGTTTTAGAAAATTGTTTAATATAACACTCATTAATAATAAGTAATATATAAAATTAATATAGTTTTCAAAAATATTAGGATAAGTGCTTTATTATTGAATTATATAATTTTTGTATAAAATATTCATAATATATTATTTAAATTAATTCAATTTTCTTCCTTTTTTTAATATTGTTTTTAGTTATTTTTACTTCCTGAAGTCCATTATGATTTAAAAAATGAACAAGAATTAGTCTTTGCAGATATTCATTGTACATATATAATAAATGATAAAGAAAATATGGTAAGTTTGATTATTGCTATATTGAAATAATTTGAAATTTTTATTATTTTTTAGCAATTTTTTTTAACAGTTTTTTGATTATCTAATATTTGATATACATATAGTTATATCTATATGTGCATTGGTTGGCTGATTGGAAGATCCTCTGCTATTTCTCTTGAAATTTTAGCAAAACTGAGTATACATATTTTTAATCTCTACAACATATTTTTTGATGTTATAATTGTTATTACTATGTGATTGTTTAAGATATTAAACTAATGTATGGCCTGCTGACCAAATTCATGGATTCACATCATAAATTTATGAAAACCAAGAAGCGTCACAATCTTTTCAGAAGCCTTATAGTTTCTAATTTAGACATCATTAGAGATTTTTTTTTGAGTGCAGGTTGTGCATGAATGCTCACTTATTTTTATAAATAGTTATTTATGGCATGATCTACTAAAATAATATTATGGTATTCAATTTTTGAAGGATATAAATTTAGTTAGCCAAAATAATAGTTAGTAACTGAAGGTAGAATATAATAAAAAAATTATATAATAGATTTAGATGCCCATTTGATTATTACCTTTTTAGCAGATTAGTTACAAATTAAGAAAGGTTAAAAATTTTGGAAAACTAAGTATTAAATGAGACATTTTATTTGAAATATATATATATTTACTATAAAATCATGAATAACCACTAAAACATTACATGACCACCACTTCTTATGTTTACACAGTAGCAACTCTCCACACAGTAATGTCACCAAATGCAAGCCATAGTAATCAATGGATGCTAGAATCTTTGTGCATCAAAATCCTTATCTAGTGCCTACTCAGCCAATATTCCAGACTAGTTTTTAGCCTGTGGCCTTCATCTGAGAGTATTGTACTTAGATCTTTGGATCTAATGGAAACTTTCAGCAATCACCTTTTACCTTTTTAGTTAACTATAAAGCTATGCATCCAAGGTGAAAGCGCAATAATGTTTTCAATCCAAGCCCATTTGCTTGTATAGTCATACAGAACTGAAGTCAATCCAGTATTTATACATTTTGGTGTCTTTGGGTTTTTAATAGCCATAGTCACCATCATCTTGTTCTCAGATCCAAGGCTTACACTGGGTGGCACTATTTTATGAACAGAATTGTTACTGTTTTAACAATGAATCGAAGTATAAGAAGTAATGATTACATGATGTTTTAGTGATTTAACACCAATTCTGGCCAAAGGATGTTTCTGACCATGGTTATTAAGAAAGAAAAGACAACAAAATATATAGATGTTGAAGTATTCAAATCTGTATGACTATACAATGAATAAACTTTAATTGAAAACTTGTAGTTTTATTTTGGGCTCATACTGGCTGCTGGAGGGTTTTGTTAGATACATAGATCAAGGTGCAGTCCTTTCATATCCAGGACTGTTTACTGATGATGAAGGCAACAAGCTAGAAAGTAGTCTGGGGATATTGGCAGAATAGGCACTAGATAGGGATTTTTATGCACTTTTCTAGCATCCCTTGATTATTATGACTTGCACTAAGTGAACTACTGTATGGAGAAAGTTGGTACTGTTTTAAAATCATGAATACTGGAAATTCAAGTGGAAATGTATTTATTATGAATAAATGGAACAATGTTAGAAATGGAAGTTGTGATGCAGGTAACACAAATTTATGTTGCAATAATTTCTCATTCTGAGAAAGAATGGGAAAGCTTATATAAATGTACATAATTCTTTTCAAAACATCAAACAACATAACAAAATTGTAGAGATTTTAATAATAGAATAGAAACGTTTGAAAGATAAAAATACAAAGACCATGTATAGAGTTTAGAGGAAATGTAAACTTATTGAATTTTGAACAGCAATTAAGAAGTACGATATAATTACACCTTTATCCCTTTTAGCGAAGGTAATTGATCCCCGAAAACTCGTTGTTAAGCAAAAATATCTTATGCATAATAAGCATTTATAATGGTTGACTATGGGGTGAAAATTGGCCGGTTTCTCCAGCTAAAAAATTACACTATAAGTTGGGAATATTAGATTAAAAAAAATAACTTATCAAGTATATGTAAAAATTTAAAGCCCTTAACTTACATTATATGGGAATGAAAGTATTCATTTATTATTAACACTTGTAAAAAGCGCATGCACAATAGCTTGAAAAGGCTGATCTTTAATGTATTACAATTTATAAAGCACAGCGCTATAAAAATAAATGCTTATTATATGCTTGTGTAAACTGTGCTGTGTGTATTATGCAGGTATTCACTTAAAAATATTTATTAATGTATATATGATAATGCAATTTAAATCGATGTAAAAAGAAAAAAAACCCACTTAGCTTAAAGTTATTATTTCTTGTGATCCATTCACTAATCATCATTATCCAGTTTGATTTCTAAGCTCAAATATTTCTTGATTTTTTTCATGGTCATGATGAATGTTTAATATTGCTAGTAAAAAAAATGCATGTTTTCACTGCCCAAAATGTACTCCAAAATAGACTGAGAAAGTGAAACTAAACTGGCATTTAACAATTTTTTTGTTCTTCCACACATTAGGCTGAAAAAGCAATTCACACTGAAATTTTATTTTTTTAAAATTTGTACTATAGTATTATATTACTTAAGAAAAATTATTAAAATTAAAAAACAATGTGACCATAAAGACTTCTTATTTATTAGTAGTGTGACAATGGCTACATAAACTTACAATACATTACAAAACTTAATCACAGTCAACTAGAAAAAAAAAAATTGTATTAAAAAAAAATTAATGCATTCTGACTTTGCATATTGTAATCAATATTTAAGACTTTTGTTACAATGTGTATTGTACTGATCTAAATAAAAAATATGATAGCTGTAGCAGATTTTTTTATTGTATTTAAATGTTTTTACAATGATTTAGCAATTTTTTGAAAAACACAATATATTTTGTTGGCAGAATTATGGGCTATTGAAGTAAAATTTAAGGGCATTAATCTTATTCATTTTATGTGTATTGCATTTTCATCATACACAACTTATTATTATTTGCATAGAATCATCCTCACATTTTTTCCCAAAAATGCAATTCAAATATGATGGATATTATTTTCTCATTCGATTGAAATTAGCATTCGTAAAGATTTTTAATCCAGAATTGATTATCTGAATTTTTAGCTAATATTTAATATTGATACTATATATGACCAAAAATTATATTTAGTTTTATGCTGAATGAAATTTATATTTCTTTCTTGGTACTGCTTTTTTTTTATTTTTTATCTGTGCAATAATGTCTCCATTGCTTTGAATATCTGAAAAAAATTACGACATTATTTAAAATCGAGTAAGCAGAGTGTTATTTTTAATTTACATTTAGTCATTTTTGATATTAATTGTATAAAATTGTAACCATTTTATCCTCTTGTTTCCCCTTTTCATACTGAAAATATTTTAGATGAGCAATGCTAGCAGTTTCGATTTGACAGAAAAATTTTAATTCAAAATTAATTAACTGCATATTTTAGCTAATATATATGCTGTACATTTTTAATTTTATGTTGAACAAATTCGCTATTTTTACAGTACTGTGTTGATTTACATTCGTGTACTGAATGAACCTTTTTATATTTTTTTTTTGCTTTTGTAGTCATTAACAATGAAAATCTTTACTTTGGATATATTATTAATGAAGTATTAATTGTCTCATAAAAACACCGGATTAAAAAAAAAAAAAATCGGCTGCAGAAAGGAGTTTGCTATTAACTGAAAGGAGACTCTTTGATTCCTCTTGGAGGCCTTAAAGGAACCGAGCAGGGCAAATTCCTAATATCCACTCTATACGTTCTTTTCATTGCAGCTGTTATTATTATATGATTATTCATATAGTATACGAACGTGGATGGGCTGCTCACCAACATGCATTAGCCAGAGTGGTGAGTTTATTGGCTTTTTACCTCTGAATTTAAGATCAAGAAACACCATGGTCTTTCTTCTCAGTTGCCTGATAAGGCAGAATGAATGTTTGTGTAAATGATAAATATTTTTCCAATACATATATACAATTATGACAGACAAAAATAAATCGTGGCCCTTATTCCCAGGAGGCTGTAAAGTCACCAAGCAAAGCAACCTTTGGTGGCCGAAGGCGGAGGGTGCTAAGAATCCCCTGATTACAGACCCTGACTGCCATTGGATGACGGCTTTTTATTTAGGTACTTACAACTGCAGATCACTTTCAAGTGAAGGAAGATTGCAAGAATTAGAAGGAGAACTGTCTTATATTAAATGAGACATTATTGAACTTTGTGAAGTTAGAAGAAAAGGTGAAGAGACAATTGATTTAAAAAGTGGACATATACTCTATTATAAAGGCACAAATATTAGAAATACAAGTGGAGTAGGATTCATTATAAATAAAAAGTGGAAGAACAACATTGTGGAGATTGATGGTGTATCGGACAGAGTGGCAAGATTAGTTATACAACTTAATAGCAGATACCAAATGCAGGTAATTCAGGTTTATGCCCCAAGTCCTCATAGTGATGAAGTAGTAGAAGATTTTTATATGGATGTACAAAAGGCTTTTGATCAGAGTAAACAACATTTTGAAATTGTTATGGGAGACTTTAATGCTAGAATTGGTAAACAAATGAAAATGCTGTAGGTAATTTTGGTTATGGTAATAGAAATGAGAGAGGACATAGGCTTGTGGAGTTTGCAGAAAAAGAAAAACTTATGAATTCTTATTTTAAGAAAAATATTAAAAGGAAAGCGACATGGAAGCATCCAAATGAAGGTACAGCAGAATTGGATTATATTTTGACTAACAGAAAATACATATTTCAAGATTGTAATATTCTTAATAAACTTAACACAGGAAGTGATCACTGATTAGTAAGATGTAAGATACGTGTTAATGCAAAACTAGAAAGACAAAAATTATTAAGAAAAACAATATTTGCAGTTGATATTTCTAATCTTCAGAAACATTCTAATGAATTTAAATTAGAACTTACAAATCGGTTTCAAGTATTAGTAGATTTTGAACATGATTCAGATTTGAATGAAATTAATATGACAATAATTGCTACATTTTTAAAAACTGCGACAAAGATAGCTGGTAGAAAAAAGCAGCAATTAACCAATAAAATTTCTATTGAGACTAGAGAATTTATGAAGAAAAGCAGGAATATGAAGATTTACAAAAATGATGCATTAAAAATGATTGAATATCTCAAATTTTCTAAAATGGTGCGGAAAAGAGTTGAAAATGATATAAGAAAGTATAACTATGAACTAGCAAGGAAAGCTGTAGAAGAGAATAAAAGTCTCGAGTGTAAAACAACATTTTGGTATTGGTAGGAAATTTATATCTGCAATAAGTAAAAAAGATGGAATTATTACTAAAAAGAGAGATGACATTATGAAATGGGTAGAAACCTTTATCCAAAATTATATAATAATAAAGAATAAGTACCTCCTATATCTATTACATCTTCCAAATTGCCCAGAATTTTAAATGAAGAAATGAGACATGCAATTAAATGTATGAAGAAAGGAAAGGCTTCACGTAATGATGGAATTATAATTGATATATTAAAAGAAGCAGGTGAAGAAATAGAATTTTTTTAGCAAAGTTATATACCAAATGTCTAAATGATAAAGATGTGCCAGTTGATTGGAGGAAGGTAATATTAATATTTAAAAAGGGCGATGAAGAAGATATTAGAAATTACAGACATATCAACCTTTTATCAGTTTTATACAAAATTTTTACCAAGATAATTACAACTTGTCTACAGTGAACATTGGATTTCCACCAACCAAGAGAACAAGCTGGATTTAAAAGTGGTTTTAGTACAGTAGATTATAACCACATTTTGAGAGAAGTTATAGAAAGGACAAATGAATATGAGTTGCCATTATGCTTTGGATTTGTAGATTATGAAAAGGCATTTGATTCTATCAGCATTTCTTCAAATTGAGTAAAGCATTGGATCATCAAGGTATAGATCCAGGATATTGGTATATTCTGAAAAATATTTATAAAAATGCAACAGTAACAGTTAGATTACATAATGATACTAGGAAAGTCAACATTGAGATGGGTATACGACAGGGTGACTCCATATCTCAAAAACTTTTTACAGCAATGCTGCAAGAATTATTTTGGGATTAAAATGGGAAGCTAAAGGAGTGAAAGTAAATAGAGATTATTTAAGTGACTTAGATTTTTCAGATGATGTAGTTGTTTTTGCAAATAATGCTTTAGAGCTTCATGAAGTGTTGCAGAGGTTATCAGATGAAAGTAGGAGTAAAGATAAATGTTAAAAAGACTAAAGTAATGTTTAATGGATTTTTTCAAAATATGAAAATAAAGATTGATTGTGATGAATTAGAAGAAGTTAACAGTTACAAATACCTTGGTCAGATTATTAATACAGATGGAAACATAATGGAGGAAATTAATCATAGAATTAAACTTGGTTGGAATGCTTTTGGTAGAAATAACTTGATACTAAAAGGAAATATGCCTATGTGTTTGAAAAGGAAGGTTTTTAATAAATGTATTTTACCAGTTCTTACTTATGGATATGAGACTTGGACACTTAATAGAAGAACAATACAGAGACTTCAGACCACTCAAAGGAGTATGGAGAGATAGATGCGTGTTGGGAGTAACAAAGAGAGATTGAAAACGTAATATATGAGTAAGAGAATAAAGAGCTGTTAGTGACCTCATTGAAAAAATTAAAAGACTGAAGTGGAGTTGGGCTGGATATATTGCTAGAAGAAATGATAATAAATGGACAGTTTAAATCTTAAACTGGATTCCAAGAGATTGTAAAAGACGCAGAAAGAGACCACATGTGAGATGGATGGATGAAATAAGAAAGTGTGCAAGGGTGGTGTGGAGAAGCTAAAGAACGGAGATGGATTGAACTTGGAGAGACTTTCATCCTGCAGTGGATTGTTAATGTTAATGATGATGACATTCATTAATCATATTTTAGGCTTATAATCAAAATATTGAATGCAGCACTAACGTATTTTATGAATAAAATATGTGCCATACAATTTCAGAATGAAAATCACTATTTTGCTTTTGGATGAGATGACTAATAACTATTCTATATTCTATGATGTTATCAGTATTACAAAATGGCAGACAAAATTTTTTTTACGATCATTATAATGATTAATCGATTGTAAATCAAAATAGTGGGTACAAATTGATGATGTTTGCTATTGTGAATCCTCGCATAAAGGCCAAGCATTAAGCGGAGGATAAAGGTGTATTATTATTATTTTTTTGATCATTTTACAGAAAAGTATGAAAACAGACACTAATTAAAAAATTATGTTGGAAAATATGAAAATAATGTAATATATTTAGTAAAAAAATCTTTGGGAGGAAGCTAAATTAATGACTAACCCACAATTCCATCATAATAAATTGAATTGTTAAATCTTTAAGTCCTAAAATACAAAAAGTGTATCATATAATTTATAAGGAAGAAATTCTTTTTAATACATTTATATGAAATTGAAATCTGTAAAGGTATCAGCAATAAGCTCACAAGAAATTCAAATCCCAAAAAAATATCAGCTTTCAAAGTAATAATCGATGGCAATAAATCTATAAAAAATTGAAATTTAACAAAGGTATCTATCTATCTATGTAATAGTTGAAGCTATAAATGCAAATGCATAAACAATTTTAATTCCACAAAGTGGGGAAAATCAATTGTGTTTATGAAAAAAATGTGCCAATATTTTCACATTGCACAAATTGGTTGAAGCCATAATTTTAGAATTAATGACAGTACTTCACCATTTATGATTTGCCATAATTGATCTACTTTTAACTTCAAAATGAGAAGCACATGTCACAATTTTTTAATCACATCTAGATTCCCTATGTTGGAAAATTTTTCACTAGTGTTTGAATTGAGTCTTGTTCTTTGCATTTCTCAGTGACATCAGTTAGACTTGCTGCACTTAAACATATTTCATAAAGACTGCACTTAATATTTTCTATTGAAGATAATATGTTTTTGGATTGTTTTACCTATTGAACATACGTTTTAATTATTATGGATTTGCTTGATATGTAAAATACATTATTACCAGATTTGGTTTATATATATATATATTGTACCGCTAGCGGGTAGCTCACATTACATATTCTTTCATTTAAAAATAAATGAATATATGATTAAAAAAACGAAAGTAGAAAAATATACTATGTTTTTAATTAAAGTAGATTTTAAAACGCAAACTTGTAAAAATAAAAGTATCTCACCATTTTGCTTTTAAAATATAATAAAACTATTTGTTAAAAAAAAAAAGCGGAGTAGGGAAAGACTTACAACTCCCCTTTTTAAATAAGTTAAGGAAAACTTTTTTTTATTTATTTATAAGTTAAAAGAATAAGTATGGAAAATGTGAAATCAGACTTATAATTAGTCTAAAAATAAAATGTTTGTAAAACTTTCAAAAATGTAATTAATTCGTTTATTGGATTTCAGATTGATAATAAAATCAAAATCAATAGTTGAATTAATTAAAAATTTAGATGAATCTGAGCAAAGGATTAAAATAACCAGAAATGTAAAATTAATTAAAAGACAGATTCAATTCAAGATATAAAAAAAACAATGAGAGAGATAAGATATAAAAGTTACATGTTGGTTATTGTTCTTCAGTCCGGTTTGCATTTTGTGAACCTTTGCTCTGTGGTATTTAAAATCTTTTTTTTTTTTTTATCTTAACACAATCTTATATATATATTGGTGTGTGACTTATAAAAATCATACATTTCTTCAAAACTTATTAATAATTCCTACTCTTAGCAAGTAAGTATTATATTTTTATTTTTTTATGTATTTGAAAATTTTGAGTTATGTTTTTAAAATTCTCAATTATACAAGTGCATATTCAAAATTAGCTTTTGAAAAAAAAAAAAAGTATTTGAAAGATAAAATTATTTATACTTTTCGAGGTTATTTTTAATCAAAAATTCGTTCAATCATGATGTGAGCAAAAATATAGAAAAGATATGAAATAAGAATTAAAAAAAATTCAATTTTATAAATGACATTAAAGGATTTTTTTTTTTTTGTGAGTTTTAAATATTAAGGAATGATTAAAAAACTTTGATATTACTGCCAATTAATGGAAATATATATCATAAATCATTACGAAATCTTGATTCCATTCAATTTTGAAAAAGTACGTTAAATGCTCCAAAAGTTTACAAAATATGAGACTGTTTAATAGAAAAAAAAATCATACTCCTGTTGTGTGGTAAATATCAATATGTTGGCGAATAATTTAAAGTATCAGGAAGAAGGTATTTAGTGCTAGTAATAAAACATAAACTAATGAAAAAGTTTACATTCAGTATTTAAAGTTATGTAAATTTTAACATATTGACATAAAATTTATAATTGGATATGTAACAATAGTTTTTCACAATTGAATACTTAATTATTTAATACTAATCATGAATAGAAATAAGTTGATGAGATTCTATTTTTTTAAAATCTTAATTTCATTAATAATTAGAATTAGTAAAAAGTATATAAAAATATAATTTTATTTTGCTATATACAACGTTTCAATTGTATATAGAAATAATGTTCAACTGTTACTGATTACAACTCATTTATTGTTGTGTCTTTCTACTGAATTTGTTTTACTTTTAAAAAAAAATCAAATTAAAAATATTTATTTGTAAACTAAAAATGCAAAAGCAAATACGTATATTTTCAATATAATAATTTCAAAGTCAATTAATATATCACCAAGTTAAACATCACTAATATTTATTGAAAATAAGACAAAAATTATTAGTAGTATGAAATTTGAAAGACAACCCTAAAAAGAAATTGAGTTCAGGATAAACCATAATATCCAGACATAATGAGCATTCTCAATAATGATCTTTTAAAAATAGCAGTAAATATGCCAATCTTTTAGAATTGCTGTAGCACTGTTCAGATGGATGCTCAATATTATATTTTTAGATATGTGGACTAGTAGTAAACAAATTTGAATCTCATTTGCTAAATGTATTGAAATGGTCAGCCTGTGAGATATCTGTGGATGCATGAACTCCAATCAAGACAACACTTCAAATAATGCCTTGAATCTAATGTCACCTGATTTTCTGTTATTGACAAAAGTTATTACATATTCTATCTATAAATCTTATGAAATTTATCTGAGAGGTATTCTAATTAGTTCTTCATAAGATTTTTTCATCATTATTAGTATATTTTGTTAATGCCAATTAGATCAGGATAAAACGTGCAGCTTCATTCTCATTTAATTTTATTTAATCTTCTCTCAAGTTGATAGCACCAATGTTAACAAATATTCTTAAATGACTTGATATTTATTATTAATAAATCAAATTTTTTTATTAACATGTAAATCAACACATTTAATAATAAGTAGACCAACTAAACAAATGAATATTTATTAATAAGTAAAATTGAACAATATATTTCAATAACTTCACAGCTAAAAGAGTAGGTTGATTACTCACATTGATAGTGCCAAAATTAAAACAAATAAAGTGGCAAATGGGATGAGTGTCTATAGTGCATTCTAACATAGTACAAAATTAAATATCACAAAATTTATTAGATTATAAAAATTAAATTTTTTGAGACTCCATTTTATGGTGACTTTATACTGGCATGTCAGTGAATTTTATTGTCATACATAAATGTTCCTATTCTATATCCTGATGATATTGCTTATTAACTCATTAATCTGTAATATTATTATTTAAGTGTATCACATGAACATGAATGCGCACAATGTTACTTCATTAATCATTTCCTTGTACACCTGGGTCTCGTTTTATGGGGATTATTTTAATGCGATTTTGAAGTTATGTGATTCATGTTTCTTCCTAATATTTTTCATATTTTACTATATTTATTAGATATCAAAAAATTTAAATTATTAATAACTTATTTTGACTTGAAATACTTTTTTTTTTTTTTCAAAAATATAACGTTATATTAGCAGCTAACGTGAATATGGCCTGAAGCTATATTTAGAATAAATAACCTACTTATACTAATGAGTAAATAATAATAATAGATTTATACTTGTATATAAAAATATCGCAATAAATATTCAAAATTTTTAAACTTTTAAAATGTATTTTGTTAGGTATAACAGAAATAAATAATGTCTAGATTTTTAAAATAAATAACAAAAGATTTTATTGATTTTTATAAACTGAAAATAATATTTTTAATGATAATGTATAATCTTTTTGTTTTGATTGTGATCCTCATTTTTTTTAATACAGAAACAAAATGTGAACATTTAAAATTTATTTCAGTAGTAAAAATCAGTTATTAACAGAAAACCATTAACACAGCACATGACTGAAATTGACACTAGTTGTGTAAATGGGATGGAGCAGAATATGGTAAAAATTAGAGTGGGGAATGGAAAATAAAGTGGCTAACAAGTTACTCTGGGCCTAATTGCTGAGATATTCTTGACTTCGTTCAAGAAGAAGCTACATCACATCAACGAATCTGATTTCTTACCAGTTTACAAATGAACCGCACATTCAAAAATGGCGATAATGATTAAAATACGTATGAAAAAATGTCAAATTAAATACTATACTTAATAAAAAAAAAGTAAAAAAGGTTGTCTTGTACCATTTTTTTCAAATATTTGATATTTTTTATTAGTCATACTTTATTTCTTTATTTTTTTAATGCGAATTTTAAAGTAATTTTTCTTTGTTGCTTTGCTTTTATGCGAATTCTGAAAATTACAGACCCTATCCCTCATTTTTCAAGGTAAGTTAAGTCTATTTTTGTGCTATTTTTTTTAATGCGGGTTTTCTGTGGAACCTATCTACCGTATAAAACGAGACCAGGTGTACATTTATATATGAATTAGATTTTTGGATGTAAATGACCTGATAAGCATGGAATTGTAAATCAGGTATGCAGAAAATTTTGTAATATATGTTGTTATATGCAAGCATATTAACTTTATCATCAACAATAATAACATAACTCTTTATTCTTTATCACTCATTTGATTCTTTATAAAGAGATAAAGATGAGACATACACGAGAAAACACATTTAGATAAATTGCAAATTTAAATTATGATCAGATGGATGTAATTGAAATTCTTGATATCAATAGGTTAAACAATGATATATGTTTTAATAAATCTGTCTGCAATTCAGATTGATGCATAAATGATTATGTCCATAAAATATATCAATACACACTATAATACGTAGTGAACCAATCATTGTATGCCAGATTTTCTCAATAACAGAATATATTAATAATATAAACAGTAGATATGCATTTCATTATTTAGCATATCGACAGAATCCTTATTTCAAACTTTTAATAACTTAAGATATTCTATGTTTTAAATTAATATCAACCATATAGAATAATTCTAAATGCACACACATCTCAAATTTGACATTTCTGTAAATAAAACAACAGATAAATTCATACATTTGAATTACTTATACAGCTTTATTATTATGTAACAAAAATTCATAAAATTATAAAAAATATTTAATACATATAAGAACGCACTTCAAAGATTTATTTAAATTTAAGTCATTTGTGCTGCCTTACCCCTCTTCTGCAATTCATTCATTTGCCCTGACATGAATTTATTTAATATTATTACGATGCACAGGTTATAATGTTTATACTTGATAAAATTAAAATATTATTTGAAAGCTTAAATATTTAAAATATAAATTCTTAGCTTAATACTATAAAGCTATATACATAATTCATAAAATATATCATAAACAACTCATGAAGTAACAATAAACAATATATATAATAGATTTCTATACTAAAGGATTATCTATAACTTTAAATAATTGATGTTAAAGTTTATGAATGACTTACATACAAATGGAATATAGTGTTCAGCTTTAAATTTAAACAAATTCATATTCGAATACATGAAACATCTTTTGGTGTTTTTTTTTTCAGAGCTCTGACAAACATTTTTTAGATGTTAGTAGCAGATCTTTTATTCTTTTATTTTCTTGGAGTCCAGATACAATATTTATGATAAAAATTTTTTTAAACATAATGCTTTTTTTTTCCTAAGTTGCTATTGAGAATGAGGCATTTCATATTATATTAAGATATTTTAAAGATGTTCCTTATGAATCTGGTTTCCTATTTAGAAGTTGCAAGGAAGCTAATTTTGTTCTACACATTTTTAAAGAAGTATGTCCTTTTAGTTATAGCCATTTTGAATATCCAAGTTATTGATTTCCTTGCAGATGCCTATTATTTATTTTTTAAAAACAGTGACAATCATAACACAATATTCATTTGCATATTTCTGGAATTAACCCATTGTTTGTTATGTATTTATAAGTTTTTTAAAACATTAATTGTACATTATTATTAGTAGTAGTACTACTTTTTTTAATTAAACACAACTATATTACATAATGTTTCAAATAATTTTACTATTATAATAATCAGAAATGTGAGTAAGATGAAAGTGAAACATTTATAATATCAATATATTTTTCTTAAGAATGAATTACACAACCAACATGTAACTATATAATATATATTTGTTAAATAACATGTAAAATAATAAACTAACAAAGGAAAAAAATAATTTGATTATCACATTATAGTATCAAAGTTACAATAAATTATTAATGTTTAACAACAATAGCCATGAATACCCAGCACATAACAGGAAGCCAAAATCAGTTAGAATATCCAGCAAATTATACAAACTAAAAAGTCAAAGACTAGCAACCTTTCAATTATTACTAATTTAATAACAACATGCAATTTAGACAAATGTTATTTACATACGTTGCTGATAAATTATATTAACATCCAGAAAATTGCGGTGTAATAAATCTAAGATTTCGCGCTGTAATATCGTAAATTAAAAACTCTGAGTAATAAATGAGTATGTTTATATTTCAAGCTTTCAGGCCAAAATGCTTAAGACTGGCTTATATATATAAAAGTTAAGTTGAGAGAAGGTTGGTATCATCCTTTTCTTATCAAAATCTTTGTCGTGTGTCAAAAGCCTGATCGTTCTTAAAGACAGCTGTTTAAAAATCTGATTGGCTGTCTGAGAAACAACTGTAGCGCATGTGAAAGACTAGCAAACTTTCAATTATTACTAATTTAATAACAACATGCGGTTTAGACAAATGTTATTTACATACGTTGCTGATAAATTATATTAACATCTAGAAAATTGCGGTATAGTAAATCTAAGATTTTGCGCTGTAATATTGTAAATTAAAAACTCAGTGAGTAATAAATGAATATGTTTATATTTCAAGCTTTCAGGCCAAGATGCTTAAGACTGGCTTATATATATATATAAAAGTTAAGTTGAGAGAAGGTTGGTATCATCCTTTTCTTATCAAAATCTTTGTCGTGTGTCAAAAGCCTGATCGTTCTTAAAGACAGCTGTTTAAAAATCTGATTGGCTGTCTGAGAAACAACTATAGCGCATGTGAAAGACTAGCAACCTTTAAATTTAATACTAATTATTAATTATGTAATATAGCTTTATGTTATGAGACTTCTCACTATGTAATTTAATTTTTATAATGGCAATTGTAATTAATTTTTTTTACGTCTATAATATGGTTTATTATATTTTAATGTATTACATAAATGAGTGTGTACAAAATCATTTAATTTAGATATAAAAACATAAAAATGAGATTTTTATTCAAAATTTAAAATCTATGACCAAACTATATTGCCATATTTACTATCAGTAATACCAGAACTTATTATATCATTCATTCAAATTTAATGTAAAGAAGCAAAAATAAGGTATGCATGTATAATATACCAATCCAAGCATAATATTCAAATATAATCGGACAAATGAAAGTTAAATAATTTATATGTTATGAGTCAATTATTTTCTAAATACAGTATATATGTTTTATAGTTTTTAAATAATTATAACTATTCCTTCCTTACTTTACTTAATTTGTCTCCAAAAAATAAATTCATATTTCTGTTTATTATTACACACTGAATGACAATAATCATATGAAATGATTATATCACGTTATTATAAATATAATTTTTTTTATTACATGTATGAATATATGGCTATTATTATACATATACGCACATAAACACATACGTAATTAAATAATTATTTGTTAAAGTTATGAGTTATTTGCTCTCTAAAATGTTTGTTTTTGCTATTGTATTTAAATAACCTTAATATTTCTTTGCTTTGGCTAGTTTATCCATGAAGAGGGAATGCCCTATATTGTATTAAACGCTTCTTTCTTTGGTTTTTGTTAAATGATTGATGAATATAATCAGCTGATATGATTATATTATTTCAATATATTTATTATTGTATTTAATCACATAAAAATATACAATAAAATTATTAATAGTTGCTGTTTTCCTGGCCAGAATTTGATAAGTAAATGGTATTAATTAAAGGCTTAAGTAAAGTCAATTATAGTTATTGCATTGTATAATTTTTATGTAAGAGATTTTTTTATTATTGATATGAATTGCCAAAGAATTTGTAATCAATGACAAAGTGCACTTGATTATTCCAAATATTTTTATATAATATATATTGTACCAGTCAAATATATTTTCCACCCAACACGACCTGAACCCATGAAACCGGACTTCAAACACAGTCAAATCAAAGAATTATATCAAAGACTAAACTGAATTCAAACCCAATTCACGAGCTCAAATCAAAACCTAATGGACAACATATATTGATGGCACATGAGACTATGTGCCATGAACTAGTTCAACGGATGTGACGATTACCGAGACCACTTAACTGACTCTAACTAATGTATGATAAAACAACTACAGATATTTCTGAATAAATTCACATATGTATATTTGGGTTGCCAATACAAACAGTGAGTATGAATATTTAAAACTAATCAATAAATAATAAACAATCCAACCAAGTATGTATATAAAATATTTAATAATAAGCAAATATTTGTTCAAATATTTATGATGAGTATTATAAATTATTTCTAGTCTTTGGAGCATGAATTACAATTTACAATAAATAATGGCTGTTGTACTCATATGCCAATAATTAATATGTAAGTATTTAAGAAATATATTTATCTATGCTCCGACAAAGTAAACAAGTGTAAATACCAATACCTATGGTGTTTGTGCCGAACGAATTACATACATTATTCGTTATTTGGTATTTTATTTGGAAAAGAAAATATTCTAATTTTATGTAAGAAGGAAGTGAGATTTATTTTCAATACATCCATAAATCAATTCATGAACAGCATGATAAATACGCAGTGTATAACTTCAATATTTAACAAAGAAAATTATTTAAATTATTGATAAATATAAAATTGTTTGATTTTTATAAAATCAATTCATTACGATTTATAAAGCAAAAGAGCGGGCCTTTATTTGAACTAAGAAATAAAACGGTACTAACGCATTACAAGTAGCAAAACGAATATGAAATAAAATGGTTTGTCGGTGATTCAAGAATTAGAAGGGCGGCTTGTATTTGACAAGTCCTTTATGCCCTACAAATGATCCATGGAACACGGGGAAAGCCAGGTCGGGACACAGCCGCGAACCTTTGGTATTCCAATACAGTGATGAGTGAGGGAGGTAGTGATTTCTTCCTATATATTTAAAATATCAATATCACCGAAATGACAAACCCAAGAAGTAAGAAGATGGCTTGTGTTAGCAAAGCTTTGAATGGTGATGATATAATGATCATATTTGATTAATAAAGTCCAAATTATATAATAGATGCTTAACGTAATGACCTGATCATATCAGATTAAAATCAAACTTACTTGGAGCAAATGTGCTTAAATGCAATTATATAATCATAATAATAATAATAATACTCTTTATATCATGCTCTTCCTGAACACAATTATAAAATACGAGATTTAAATTAGAATATATTTATTTTATTTTCCTTATTAACCTTTCGTAAAACATTAATAAATGTGACCAATATGAATAGATAATTTAGTATAACTTAAATAAAATAGCCGAGAGCATAGGTTATAAACTGGGCTAATAATACTTATCAGCTGTTGGCAAAATCATATCAAACATTAAATAAATCCTTCAACTCGATAATTAATAGAACCATATTAATTTAGTTTTAACGGGCAATAATTAAGCTATAAAATTTAATGCAATACTATTTTTTTAAGGTGAGTTTAAACGAAAGTATTATCGAGTTGAAAGTATTATTTTCATATTATCGCAAATAAATGATATTAATAATCATTCAAATAAATAAAATTAAAATTTAGTTAAAACGAACCGCCATAATAGGAGAAAGAAATTTAACAAGATATTAATTTTAAGACTAGAGATAATAGAGTAAAGAAATACTATAACAAAATTTAACACATTATAAAGTGAATAGAGAAATTTTAGACAGTAGTTGACTTAAATTATGATTTGAGATAGAGTTCATGAATAGACCAGAAGTTTGCGGTTTATAAAGTAAAAAGGGTTACCAGTCCTTCCATGGCTCGCGCATTGATTCGTAATGACAGAGTCCGGTTGAGTTTAGGAGACAACGTAGGTGTGCACTTGATTCATGTGAATTTCATTTATGGATTAGTTTCTTTCTGTATTTCGGCAGCTTATGATTGGTATTGAAAAGTTCTTAGCAGCAACATTTTGAAGATTTTTGGAGAACTTCGGGGTCCAGCAATCAGATCCCCAAAGTTAGCCACGTACCATGGCAACTCCTTTTAATTTAATAGTAATCTCCTTTATAGAAACTTTCCGGGGTTTTTATACTCTTTCCTACGGTTTCCCGCCCATTCTGATTTTGATGCCTTAAGGCTAAAGCTTTTACATTATTACAAACTAAAATTTTTTCTAATTGATTTCCGATCCATTTCTCTGATATGACTTTCAAATCCATTAACTCTGAACAAACGATTTTAATTTAGCATCGTCCTTAAAGTTTTAACTTATCATTTTAACTAATTAATAAAAGATTCCCTATTGTCTTTGGGAAAGGACGATCTGAAAGCTTGTCGAAGGAATGTAACTTTTAATCATATAAATTTGAACAAAATGGTAAAATATGAAATAAAACATTCCGATGTAATAAAATTTTATAACGAATATATATTTAACTATCTACAAATATATACGCACAATTCACATAATTTAAAATATATATATTTTCATGAATATTTTATCATGAGGTAATTAATAACATTAACAAATTTAAACATAAGATAATTAGTCTCAATAAATATTTAAATAATAATCTCAGTTTTAACTGAACCTAACGTATTTTGAAGATAGTATAAAGTCCCATTACATTCGGAAATATTTACTGTTAGTGACAGGGTTTGAACTAAATTCAAAGTGGGATCTCGTGAAGCTCGGATCAAAATTAGATCCGACCACTTCAATATATGAAATTATTTTAGTTTCATATATATGTGTATTCATACAAAACTTTTTATATGTTGTTTGTAAATATGATACATCTATATTTTAAGTTTGTGTAGTACTTTAGAATTCTTGATATGTTTTTGTTTTAACTTACAATATTGTTTTTGTTATAGAACTGTGATAACGATTTATCTTCAGAAACTCAGTCACTTCCTGGCTTTGTTAAACCTGGACTTAATTCTCTAAACAATGTAAATCCCGATGAAAGTGATGAATGTAGTAATGCCAGTAGCAATCTTTTAGAGGAAGCAACAGAGGTATTTTAAAATATTTTTATTAATACTACTTATTTTGATTGGTAAAAAATTATTCTTTGTTTATTTAATATTTTTACAGTTATTTTATTTTATTTTATTTGAGAATTTATTTAGTTCTATTTAATTTTTATTTGTAATTTTGATGAAATGATTTATTTAATACATATAACGTGACAAAAAAAAAATCTGATAAACAAAATAATCAAAGTAATATGATTTTACATGCATGTACAATTACTCAAATTTATGAATTTAAATTAATTCACATTTGATTGCTCTATCTATTTTTTTAATTCATATAATAAATTATCAAAATATTATAATTTTTAAATTGAGAATCCATAGTTTTGACTGCTATAAAATAATTTTTTATAAATATTATTGCCAAGGAATATTTGAGTAACCAGTTTTCAGAAATCCATCTGAGTTAAGCATTTTACCATATCTAAATCTTATTTATAATGTATATCTCTCATTCAAATGTATAAAAAAGCACATTATTGCTTATATAAAAATAGAAGTTGAACAAAGCTACCTTATTATTGGTGTCAGATAGATTATGGAGTCTCAGCTATCGATTTACTTGTAACTTTTCTGATAGGCAAAACTTTGAAATTTTTTCTGATTCATTTGTAAATGAATGAATAAATGAACACTTGTATTCACACAAACAAATATCTCATTATTGAGATTGAATGTTAAAAAGAAAATTCTTTTACATAGCTGAACTATGAGTTAACTTATTAATCTCCCATTTTGATATATTTATTCTTTTGTGCACAATTTTGAAATAATTAAAGCTAACTCAAAAATAAGTTTAAAACATTTGAAAAGCAATTTTGAAATAGTCAAATACTCATTTAAATGAACTATGTATTTGTTTAATTATTGATTAAACAAACGTTGCACATCAAAGTCATATAGTAAATAAATAAATAAAAATTCCAAAAATCCAGTAATCCAAATGTGAAATCTTATAATACTTGGTTCTCCATTATGCATTTTTAGTTTTTGTAGATGTGCACACTATTTTATTTACATCTGTTTTCTATTAGTATTGTACCGGTCAAAATATGTTTATCCATCTAACATGAGCTGGAGCTCATAAAATGTACTTCAAACCCAGTCAAACCCGAGATTTAGATCAGGGACCAGCCTGGATTCGAACCCACTATTTAAGACCCAGATCTAACACCTAATGAATAACATAACAATGATGGCACATGAGAATTAATTTTAATCCGGCCAACTAGCAAAGCTGAGCAAAACAATGAGACATCTAGTAACTATGACTAAACTAAAATATATATAAGCATGGCTGTAATATGTGGAAGTGGAGAAAAAGGAATTCGAACTACTCAAATAAGTTAGACAATAAAAATATAGTTTAATGTAATGACAAAATTAAGTATATACATTAGTATGTGCATGAATGAGCAAGCGGTCTACCAAACGGTAGATAATTATATATTGTCATTCATGCTATATTTTTCATATGCTCTTTATTAGCTAAATAATATATTATAAATAAGCACACATCTTTGGTGAGTCCAATATTAAGATGCCAATCAACTATCAGAAAGAATTACATAATATTGCCATTAACGCTTTAATTTACGGTTCTGAAACATGGTGACTAAAATTTTACTTCGGGAAGCGTTCTGAGATTCATTACAGATATAATACAAACTATTTTGATGCCACTGAGGTCGTGAAAATAAATAAAATACATTTGAAAACATATTTGAAAATGACCTTTGATTATATGACAAAATATTTAACGAAGCTTCTGTTAATTAGCGCTGGTAAGAAGAACGCTTTATTTTCCCCAAGGCAAATAGATACTCTTAAATACAGGAATAAATTACAATGGTGGGACTCTATAATAAGATTGAAATAACATTATAAATTAATAAAGTTAATAATATTTGGCATTTATATATATATTGAACAGAGCGCAATTTCAATATTATTACAGCACTAAAATTAGGTCATAAGCAAAAGAAATAATAATATGAATAAGATGCGGTACCAACATAGGAAGAGAACTCAAAGATAAGGTCGTGCTTCTGGACAAAAAACGAAATGGATAGGCATGCCGTGGTCATCGCCGACATGCAGGCCTTTCTGTATGAAGGAAGTGGATAAGCATAGCGAGTGCCAGACTTAGGGATCACGCCAGAGGCCTTTTTATACGAAGAAAGTAGATATGCATAGCGTGTGCCAAATTTACGGGAACACCGCCAGAGGCATTTTTATACAACAAATGGTCTTGGGTAATTTCAACTATCCTCAGAACAAGGCTTAAAAAATGAATCTATGGGTTCGAACTTGTCGTAACCTCCAGATTAAAAGATTAGAAGCACGTAATATATATTATAACCTACTCACTCATCACCACTCACGTACGTTATATGAGCAAATGCCCAGGGCGCCAGTTCTATTAATAAATAGAACGATTTATCATTTTATCTGATTCATAATTAATGCTGAGACTCTTTTACTTATGTTTATCCTACAGCTTCACTCAGTGGGAGGTTACAGAAAGTTCATAACATATAGAGAATATAAATAAATGAAGGAAGAAATACTATAAGCTATCAAATAAAATATAAACCTTATTTATCAATTAACCAAATGATATAGGCTAGCAGAGTTTTATTTATTCCCTCTAACAAAATATAATTTCAATTTGATCTCTTCCATCATCCAGTTACATTCTATAATAGCTCAATGTAACTCTGACAGAATAGAAAAGCACAACACTAAATAACTCTATTGTTCAGCACATCTTAATCTAAATAGCTGAATCAATGTTGATCTAGGAACACAAAATCAGATCTCAGGGAATCTATAACATAGTTAGACTATGAACTATATTAGCCAGTAATTTATAACTCTAAATTATAATAAGATATAATGAAATAAATTGAATAATGTTTAGTGGGCTAGCGATTAGATAGTGAAGGAGATAGGGTATCTTTTAATCTCACATCATCATCCAAATAATACTTTAACTAGGCAACACTTTTATAAGTTTATCACGTGGTAAAAATATTTCATGTAATGTTTGGATCTAGAAACAATATTATCAGATCTTAGCATATTTAATATCAAAGCCATAAAATAATATATTTAATTTTGTAATAGATGTATGAAATATGGAGATGTGGAAACCAGAATTCGAATGCATATAAGAACAACCGGAGACACAGTTTTAAATAATAAACAAAGCTTTTATTTACACTTTAGGTTTAGTTAAAAATAATTAATATCAGAATAAGACTTTTGTCTTAATTTTAAAATTTACAAGCAAATTTATTAATTGAAATTTAGGATTATCCCCATTACATATTACACAATTTATTATTGACATATTTATAACAGTAAATTAGCTAACAAATTATACCTTCATATTCTGACTTTGAATATTCAGGCTATCTAAACAATTGTTATCAAAATACAACACTGAATAAATCATACATTATATTATTGGGCACAATATACACTTTTGGAGAGGATATACTATCAATTGTTGGAATAAAACAAATTAATACTGTAACCGGTTAGGTTACATGGTACACCCATAATAATATAGTGTGTGTGTGTGTATATATGGAAAATAAAGGAAAAGTAGAAATTAACACAGAATAAATTTTTGTAAATATTTTTCTATATTTTCTAAAACAAAATCATAATATGTAAAGGGTTAAATAATAACTCTGATTTAAAATAAAAATTGTTTTATAAATTAAACTTTTAAAAGGTCTGATAAAAAACATTATTTGTAATTCTGATTTTGAAATTTAAATATAAGCTTGTTTTTTTGATAATTTTGAAAAAAATGTCTATTTTTGAAATCTTTAATTAATTTGTAAATTTTTATTGTCTAAATGAAAACATGTATATCTTTTCAAAAGGCTTATCACACCTTTGGTCAAATTCCAAAGATTAAAGTAAAAACATGTATGTGTTTTAAAGGGATTAGAGAGTTAAAAATAAAAACTCTGTTTTTAATCAAAGTGTTGTTAACACCTTAGATGAGTTTTTAAAAAGACTGATTAAAAAAATATCAGTTAGTCTGGATAGTGATTTGAAAAAAAAAACAGTTCTGCTTGTAGTTTGTAAGAGTTGACCAGAGGAGTCTGGTTGTAATATTTTAAACAGTGGCCAACTGGGCCACTGCAAAGTTTGGATAATGATTTTGAGGAGAGCAGTATGTTGTTGGCTGTAGCAGAGAGTTTGCAGAAAAGCTACCATGAACTAATGTTGCTGAAGGCAGGAGCTGCCACTATTTTCCTTCACAGGAGTTTTTGTTTTGAAGCTGGGTCACTTCTAAATCAATAGCCAAAAAAAAAAAAAAAGGACCAAATAGTTAGCAGAGTTATATAAAGCTCCTATGAAGATCTAAGGACAGTCCAATAGCTGCCTTATAGTTTACTGCAGTTTTGATTCATGAAGCCAGGGTCACTTCAAATGCATCAACTAGCTGCTTAAATATGTTCTAAAAGACAGCTTGACAAATGCTTGGACTACAAAGGTAAGCTCATTGTATGCCAACTAATTACTTGGATACATTTTTCCTGATTATGACAGTCACTAAAAAACCAAACTCATCAAGAAAAATCTTCCAACTTGCTGAAAGGCAGAGAAACGTATATACAGCTGGTGGTGAGTAGAGTTATATATGATAAGGAAGTTTTAAACAATTTCCTTAGTAAAATGACATTTTTATAACTGATAGAAATATATAAAACGATATTAGTTTAAAATCGTTTATTAAAGAAGAAAAAACTGTTTAAAGTTATGTTTATAATTAAAAAAAAAAAAACTCCAAAGAAAGTTATAATTAATAATCAAGAAAAAGATTTCCAAAAATCTTTTAGACTAAAAAAAAAAAAAAAGAAAGACATTTTAAAACAATTAACTGTCAAAAATTTGGTATTTCTTATTGTAAAGAAATATATATATAATTTTAACCTAGAATAATAATAATAATAATAAGAAAAAGATTATATTCAGCAAAGATAATTAAATTGCGAAATAATCTTTAATAATTTTATTGTGATAAATACAAATGTTATGTATATAAATTAATGTTTCGCACGTCTGTGCAAATTATATATATGTGTTTCAGTAAACCTAGTATGTAAAATGTATTTCATTTAATTGAAACTTCAATCATTTATTGTATTTTATATAATTTAAGAATTTGATAATTATTTTGTAACAAGTCAAATAGGTGATTTCACGCACACACATATGTGTGCGTATATATGTCAATTGTATTGTAAATAATAATGCTGTCAGATAGACACTTATGTGTAAAATTCTGATCATTTTTCTAAATTAAATGTTAATTCAAACGTGTTTATTTTATATCAAGCCACATGCCTGTGGGCTGAATGGGTTTTAAATAAACCTAATTTATTAATCATGTAACTCGATGTATACTTTTCAAAATCAGAACCCTTATAAGACCTTAATCATTTATTTTTTTATTGTTATTAATAAACTTGTATTTAATTGTTAAAATTATATTCCATCATCTCTTGTTCACATACAGTAATAGAGCTTTATGTTCTCTGAGCTAGATTTCGGACACGGATAAATGGGGATGTGTTTAGTGCTTTGGGCATCCAGAGATGATCATCATCATCCTGGTTGGTGCAAAAAAGGATACTCTTTAAAGCCCATGCACTATCTTTTATTTTACTTTAGTCTTATTAACAGTTAAGTTTATAGTTGGCCAGTACATTAATAGTACTTTAGTGGCCAGAGCATTGATGATGATCAGCCAGCTTTAAATGTTCCAGCATTATTGTTCTATTTCTGATTATTGTGTATTTTAATGGGTGGGCACTAAACTGGTGCATCCAAGTTATGTTTATATAATTGCCCAAGCTGGCAAAGGCTCAATAGTTAGCCTGGTCTACAGAAGACCCATTTTCAATCCAGTCACAAGGTTGACTGTTGATTTATATATTTTATTGTACTAATTTGTTTATTCCCATCGGTGGTGATGATGGATGGTTATTTCTCTCAAGTATTTACTTATACTTACTTTTTTTATAATGCTGGTGGATTTTAGTAGCTGGCTGATCTCAATGTTCTCACAGATTTTCTAATCTCATACTCTTATAATTTAATTTTACTGGGGTTGATGATGTTTTTCCATCACCCCAGGTTCACTTCAACTTTCACCAATTCTTGATACCACTTCCTGAACCCCCATCCCGTTACAATACATTTGTCTATCAAGAGAACAACTTTAAATAATCTTAATTAAACAATTACTTTAAATACCTACAATTTCAGGCATACAAAATAAAATATAAACAAATACTAATCATACGGATGATTTGATGATTTCTAACTTATGGCAAATTCAACATGATATACTGTATAAGGTTTATTTTCAGATATATAAACTTAGCAATATTATACCTTTATATCCGCGATATTATTTACATTATGCGTGTGTGTTACATCCCATGCAATAATAACAGAAAACAATATTTCTACACATTATCAATTTATTCAGGAATTATTAACTAATTATTTAATTTCGGACAATGTCATACACCTACCAGCAAATAGAACACTATATCTATTCTAATATTCAATGAAGAATTTAAATTAACTATTTATCCGACCACTGATTGAATTACACAGAGCTATATTTTATGATAATACAAACTATACGTTCAAGAGGAGTCCAACAAACCCTTTAACTAATATATCAACAATAACTTATTTGAATCTGAAATACACTATTGGTGGAATTTTTCTCATCACCAAACAAATAATGGGAAAATGTCACTTGGCTTCATAAATATTTCACAATACGTACATATGCAATCTAACATAGGCTCTACTCATGGCAAAATACTTAAAAATATACTAAGGGGAAAAATCTTTCATTCCTACATAGAACGTATCAAGAATAACTTCCTTTTTCATAGCTCTTCTACATATCTAGCATTATACGCTGGCAGATAAATACGCACAGATAAATCACTCATTCCTTCAATTCTTTAGAATATGACAACAACCGAAATTTGTATTGAGAAATAGCCAAAAACTAAATGTTTATTAAGTAAATATAATAATTGCATAAAATAAACACACACATGCATAAATACGAGTGAAAAACAATTCTAAGTTATATAATATGCAAAAGTTACGACAGATAAATAACATATTAAAATATAAATTTTTATCTTAAATGAGACATTCAGTTGCTTCAAATTTAAATAATATTAATTATTGTGAACGTGTTTTTTTTTTAATACTTTAAATAGCAATAACCTAATAAATTAAGCTTTATTACCTCTAACACAATATTCTTACTTTTTATTTTTTTTATTTTCTAGCTACTCTTGAAATTAATTCTTACTTCGAGATAAAAGAGAGATATATAAGATTAAATCATTTTTAATAATATACCCAAAATATATATGTTTCACTTTCAAATAAAAGAAAACAAATCATATTTAAGCAATAAGATTTTACCAGCATACTCATCATTTTTGTGGATATGCTATCCTGAGAAGTTCTCGAAGCTCGCATATTAAATAAACATATAATATTAAATACATACGACACTAAATCTGTCTATCTATGATATATATATACTATTAACAATAAATAGTAAAAAAAAAAAAATAGTCGTTCTTCTTTTAACTTGGAAAAAAAAAATATTCACTTGCCAAGTTCCTTTTCAAGCTTACTAAATGATCCGGAGCTGAATTCCAAAATGAGTGCGTGTTTAAATATGAATATGAAACATAAAATAAGTTTTTGTAGGACAAAACAGTTATAATTCACAATTAATTTAGTAAACGTCCAATGTCCTTTAGCCATAAGCTAATAGAGTTTACTTATATATCACATATAATGATAAATATTTGTAATAATAAATACATGGAAAGACAGTTTCAGATTAGTTGGTATGTTCTGTTATTTATTTTTAAGCACATCTAGGGTATTTAATTCAATGATAACTTAACATATTTTTCTGCAGAAAATATTCACTTTCATAATTTATAGATTGGTATTTGCATTATTAACTTTAATAAATTGCTGATAATTGTCCACAGGCAATTTGTATTTCCTTAAACATTAACACATATATCCGTATATCGAAGAGAATAAAAATATGTAATATTAAAGTCCTTCTATTCGATTTAGACATCTATATTTGGTAAGTAGTAGTAATTAATTATTCTGGGTAAGTCATATCTGTATTTCTTTACTAAAACACATTATTTTATAAGCATAAAATAAGATATAAAGTTAGCATTCCGCAATAATTATTAAATATCAAACACATAATCAAGTACACATATCCTTTTAAATTTTAACTTCACTTTTGTATACGTAAAATATAAGTTAAACAGAGAGCTTATCAAAGTAAATTTTGTTAAAAAAGTCTGCATATACTTCCATGACGACAATACATTATTCTTGCATTTTGATATTCTTTTTAACGGAGATAAACAAAAGTAAATGAAATGAAGTAAGTTTAACATTATAAAAGCACATCTTTCAAAATGAAAGTGTTAATTTAAATGTTTTAATTAGACAAAGGAGGAGAGATTGATACTTTATATTTTTATTCAGCCATTCCTCCTATAAAGCTTAACGTCTGGAGTTTCAGTAATGAGCTTCATGAAAAGGCTGCTTTAAAGTTTCATTTTAAACTGTTTTGGAAGAGATATAATCGATAGTAGAAGAAAATAAAAAGTACACTTGTTGAAATTACAAAAGATAATGTTTTTTTTTTTTATTATTATTACTATTATTAACTATCAGTTAAAAAAAAAAATCTCCCCCATCAATCAAAAAAATCACTTGATCAGCAGAAGTTTGACTCCCACGTTTTTTTTCTTTTTAACACTTAATCAATTAATTAATATTCAAGAAATCTTTTCAAAAAAAAAAATATTTTGGCCTTCACAATTAAGTCAAATCAAATAAAACAAAAAAAATGAACTTTTTTCTTTTTTATAACTTTGAAACAAATGAACACTAATCAACTATTAAATAAATGGTTTATAATATTATTTAGATTAGTCAAATAATTTACTAATTTAAATATCCATTAATCATTAAAGAAGATATATTTTTGCAAAATTATTAAAGATAATTACTATAATTTAAATGTTGTAAGTTTAATATTGTTTGTTGTAATTAGGATATGAAATGAAAATGAGATAATGATATATTCATACATATACGCTGCTATGTGAATATTAAATTATTTTAACTAAAACATACCTATTATGTCTATGGGTTACAACTGACTATAATATTAGTAAATAAATGGGTGTCAATGAGTAATAAATCAGAAAACCATTCAACAAACACCAACACTATCTTATAAATAAATAAAACAAACTTTGCATCAATCCAACTACTATCATAACACTTTATGTAATAATCCACCCCCTTCCTTGTGTTAAACACTATCAAAATATAATAATAATAATAAATGCTTGAAAAATTGCTAACCAAAATGCACAGTTGGCCCACATATGAGTTTTTGAACCATTAATAAAAACATTTTAAAAATTTTAAGGCGATTTCATTTTTTTTTAGTACAATGCAGTTATTCATTACTGACGTAACACAGCTTAATTACTTGTGCTCATTCAGAAGGTCACAATATATAAGAAGATAGGCCAAATGTCAGTAACGCAGTAATGGTAAATGTCACTAACGATATTGAATAAGTTTACTGCTTTAAAATAAATGACCCTTATTTGAATGCTATAATTTAGACAAATAATACGCTATGCCACTAGAATATATATATAGAGAGAGATCTAGATTTTAAATTAATAAAATATACGTTAAGATTTGACTCCCTCCTTTTCTGCTATTTAAAATAAATCAATCCCACCTTCGTTGATTTTATAATAACTGGAATATTTAAAGACTGTATTTGATATTTTAAGAGTATGGAACAATAAAATAAAAACTAGCAGTTATATATAGAAAACAATTAATAAGTCATCCTTTCAGGATTGAATAATATTTATAAAATAAATAAGGTTTCAAAGCGTTAATTAGCTCGAGTTCTGGATTCACCCCGGGTAGAAAATCCAGAGTTAAACAAATATATATTTTTTTATTAAAACATAAATAAAATGTTGGCTCGTAAAACAATCTGGCGAGTATATTAATTAGTAATGCGTTGTTTAAATGGACGTTAAAAACCTTAATTCATGAAGGTTTACTTGAAAAGATTTTAGAAATTCAACTCGTCAGATTGTTTGAGATTGGCATAATAATAATAAAAGCATATATATAAAATCAAGCAATAAATAACTATAAATAAATGACTGTACCAAAGTTAAGGAAAGTTACAAGCATATGAGTGAGAGTTAAATTTATAGAAATGACTTAAGAGCACTTTACATATTAAAACAAAACAAAGTTAAATAATACATTAGAAGAAATCTTGATAGATGAGTTTGGAGATTAGTTAGACTAGCTTTACTTGTGGCTTGAAATTTACTTTGCAATTTTAAAAGTCCAATTTAAAGTACGGCACATACACGGCAATTGAAATGCAAGTTTTTCGGTGGCAACAAGATTCTTTTAGCATTAAAGTTTTTAGGTCGGGCTTTTACTTCACTCTTAGGCAGCAGAATGGTACGGCAGCGGAAGATGATGACCCAACAGGGCCGAGAAGTGTGGTGGATTTACACTATATCATTTTTAGTTTCACAGCGATGTTAACAGTCAGTTCTCACTAGAGTTGATATTTGCTATGTATCTGCTAACAAAAAAATGTATCAGATCACAGCAAAATACAATAACTAGGAATTAAATAAACTCAAATACCCAGTACACCTGGGTCTTATTTTATGTATATTTTTTTAATATGATTTTGAAGTTATGTGAATCATGTTTCTTCTTAATATCTTTTTATGCGGGTTTCTTTTATGTGATAAAGAAGTTCATATTTCACTATTATAATGGTCGGGGAAGTAGTGGAGTCTTACCGTATCTGCATGCAGAGTGCCACCAGGCTATTGGAACCTGGAAAATTTATATAGTAGGCAGATACGCGCTGTTAAGATCTAATTTTTACATATATGTTTTATTCCGACCATCAGCCCATGCCACTAGCTCATGGTGATGCAGAGATTTAATATACAACTTGCTTAAAAAAAATATTTTAATAAAAAAGATTTCCATAAAATAAATAAATAAGCTACTGCTAGAATTAACGCACACAAAAGATTTATTGACACATATATAAACATTTAAAATTCAAGAATAAAATTTACCTTGTTTATATTTAAATATTTTTAAATTTAAATTATTAATTTAAACAATCCATACAGATGGATGTTATTACGAGTTTGTTTTATGATGTTGAGTATAGATACACTATACGATTCATTCGAAAAAGAAATATCCTATAGCCCTTATTTAATCCTAGGCCAAAAGTTCGCAGTCAAACCAACACCAATCTATCTGACATATCGATGTATTCAATGCAGCATGAATATGACAACACAATACCATATTGTCAGGAATGCATATTTGAACAGCATGGTTATAGAGAAGAAATTATCTCTCGTCCAGTACAGGAATGTTACATGTGTCTGGCAAGAAGAACAATAAAAAAAGAAAACTCCATAGGAAGGATTGTGGTCCTTTTTGCCGTCTTACTATCACATTCCATAGGCTAAATGAGTGATCCAAGGAGCAGGGAATACGTCTGCTTCCAATGGTCATTAAGAAATGGGACTTATTTTGCCCAAGTGCGGCTTATACATGATCCTGCACATAGCGGATCTTCATACTACATTTACTAATTACACCAATATAACCAATACACTAACCCAATTTAACCGCGAAACAACTAACCCAAGATTAACCCTCTCTTCAACTAACAAACTTAACGAATCTATATAGCCATCTACACCCAACTTAAATTTAAATACAGTCAAATAATTTAATTAACACAACAAAAACAAACAAAAAGAAAATGGAAATGATTAATTAAACATATGCAGAAAAAAAAATATTAATAACTGATTTTGAATTCTTTAGGTCAGATGAGAGTTCTTATTTTCAATTACTCATTGCAAATTTAGGAAAAGTTTCTATTAAATAAGCAAAAAGAGTTTATACTTTCCGGATTCTGCAGATTTAGAGGTTCATCTTCGTTATCACTTAGTAGATTGGTTGTCTTTTTTTTTTTAAACGAATCCACTACTTGCCATTTCTTTTGGTCCATAACTGTCATAGGGAGGCCTCAGCTGGTTGTCAAGAAATTGAATCTATTGCAGACTCCTACATTGTGATATCTGCAATACAGCTACAGTTCATATATAGCTTAACCTTTTAACCGCTAATTATATTATTGGTTGTATGAGGTAAAAATGAAATCTTTTAATTGGCCAACTCACAAACTGAAGACAAAGCCTATTGTTAAAACATATTCGCCTATAATATTAAATTCAACTCAGATACGTTTATAAAAAGTATATTACTAATTTTTCAGGTTATGAAGAGAACGAAAGTTCTTTCAAAAATAAATTGCTATTTATTTATTCTAAAATATTCAATTTCGGGAACATAAAAGCTATAATATAAACAAAAAGGTCGACTTTTACGTTATAGAAAAGTAAATATTTCTTTTAAATATTTCTTTAATATTTTTACTAAAATCTTCAATATTTTTCGAAAATAATTTTGTTTTTTTAGTTTTTTTTTTAAAAAACTAGTTTCATTTCTGAAATTATATATTTTTAATAATTAAAATTGCATTCGAAATGAAAATCTCAGCGTTTTTCTTTATTTTCTTTGATCAGGCGGTTTCTTTGTTCTTTCCAGCCAATCAGAATGTCTTTTTTGGCTGAGAGCATGCTAAGAACCAATCACAAATAATGTTCTTTCTTTGTTTAGGTTTAAATGCGTTTTTTTTTATTTTTTACTTGTAAAATTTATCGGAAGAGGGCACCATCTTACAGAACTTTTAAAAACCTATTCAAAACCTATCAAACGAATTTTTTAGCATAAGAACTGGCAGAGTTAGAGTGATGTCAGATGTCTACGAGGAGCCTCGTAAGAGACGGTTGAAGAATTAATAGTCAGCATCTCAGACAACAATTATTTTGCCTTTTATATTTTTATTAGCCTCTTATCAGCAAATTTTCAGATTCAACGAGCAAGACGTCACTAATTCTAGAGTCTCTTTTTTGGTCCGTGCTGTAGCTTGGTGCTTCCATTGGTCAAGCTAATTCTTTTTATTCTCTTATCTGACCTTTTAAATTATTTTAAGTGCCCCAAGGGCTAGTTTGCTTTAAAACAATCATTTAATTAGAAAAAACAATCATTTCCATTTTGAGATTACAGGAATTAATTAATACCTGTTTTCATTTTTATTTATGTTACTTTAAAAAAAATATTAAACTTTAAATCTTTCCTCTTTTTTTATTTATTTATAAAAAAGTACGTTCAAATACTTTTTTTATATATTTTAAAAAGAAAAAATACTTTTAAGTTTTCCATTGGTGTGAACTATATACATGTTCAACAACTTTTAATTTTCAGTTTTTAAGTTAAGTTTTTTCTTTTTAATAAATCAATTTTTATTTACGATCTTTTTATTTTCATTTTAAAATAATGTAACGGCATATTATATACCGTTACACTATATTCATTAGATATCAAGAAATTTAAACTATTAATAATTTATTTTGATTTGAAATACTTTTTTTTCCCAAAAATATAATGTTATATTAGCAGCTAACGTGAATATGGCCTGAAGCTATTTAGAATTTTACTTATGAGTAAATAATAATAGATTTATAATTATGAATATAAAAATATCGCAATAAATATTCAAAAATTTTGAACTTTTAAAACATATTTTGTTAGATATAACAGAAATAAATACTCTTTTAGATTTTTAAAAATAATCAGATATAACGAACATTTTGTTGATTTTGTAAACTGAAAATAATCTTTCTAGAAATGATAATGTATAAATCTTTTTGTTTTGATTGTGATCTCATTTTTTTAATATAGAAACAAAATGTGAACATTTAAAATTTTAGTAGTAAACAAATGAAAACAAATTTATTATTTTCTGATAAGTAAAAATCATTTAATCATAGATTTTACATTGATGTGTGAGACAAAGAAAAACGTCAGAAATGCTGAAATCTGAGTTTGCTGCAATGAATAACCTCTTAAATTCCAATGAGAGCTAAATAGTAGTTGTATGACTGTGTTATATATGTTTATATTTTCTTTTATACACATATATACGTGGAGAAACTTTTAGACAGAAAAAAGTTATAACTTATTTTCTACTTAAAAAGAATGTATCTTTAAAATGTGTATATATTTTCTTTTATACACATATGTATATGAAGAAACTTTTAGTTAGAAAAAAGTTAAAGTAAAAATATTTAAGAACTTTTAATTTCTACTTAAAAAGAACGTATATTTACAAGCTTTTAAATATTTTTATTTGTAATTTTTTTCTGTCTAAAAGTTTCTCCATGTATATACGTGTATAAAAGAAAATTTAACCGTTAGTCATTATTAACACACTCGTAGAAGCATGTTATATATATAGAGTTGCACTAGTGGAAGGCATTCCCTAACAGCTAGACTTAAGCAGTCTGGATATTGCGAGCTTCATAAACAATTAGTAAAATCATCATCTCAAAGCTTAATCATTAATTACATTATCAATAGAAAACCATTAACACAGCACAAGACTGACAGCGACTCTAGTTGTACTTCCTCTTGTGATCAATCTGGTTTCTTACCAGTTCACAAACGAACTGCATATTGTCAAATAGCAATAATGATTAAAATATGTATGAAAAAATATAAAATTAAATACTGTAGTTAATAAAAAAAGTAAAAAAAGTTTGTCTTGTATCATTTTTTTTCAAATATTTGAAATTTTTTCTTATGCAAATTTTAACGTAATTTTTCCTTGTTGCTTTGCTTTTATCCGATTTCTGAAAATTACAGAATGTATTTTTCAAGGTAAGTTAAGTCTATTTTTGTATTTTTTTTAATGCAGGTTTTCTGCGGAACCTATCTACCGCATAAAACGAGACCCAGGTGTATAATGAAAATTACTTTATTGAATAAACAGAAAATGTATAACACCACTATGCAATCCACCTTAACTGAAACATTTAGAATTTAATCTCAATACTGTCCTGCACCTCTAAACATATAGTTGTATTTCACTAGAGACAGTTCTACTTTTCTCAGTCCACAATATTGATTCATAGTTTAACCAACAAAATAAAATAATATTACCCTCTGGTAGTAATTACTCTACGAGCCTTATCAGGCATATAAAAATTGAGATCAGGGCAATCTGTATGGAATCCTAACCAGCTCATTAACCTCAGGTAACTGGTGCCTGTGGTAGGAAACTCCTTGATGACAGCAAGTTAACATGGTGATCTTGTTAAACTAATCACCTGATGACAGAGAACATCTCCCTTGAAGGACAACAAAGAATAGCTGTAGCCAAAATTTCTCCCCATTTATATCACTGCATATTTTATTATCTTCGCATCAATTAAATCTTGTCTTAACAGATTTAATTAAGGTATTTTAATTTAATCACAAATAAAATCTTTCATGTTTTTTAATTCCCATTTTTTTTTTAATCATTATTTCGTTAATTAAACAAATAGTACTTTAGCATTTCAAAATTCCGTAAATAATTATTTCTTATTAAACAAATGACTATACTTTTGTTTTTATTTCTTTAATCTTTTTCTATAATTTTATCTTTTTTTTTGGAATATTTTACTTTTTCTTTGAAAACAATGTGCTCTAATGATTTCCAACTTTGTCATTTCTGGTGATTACAATTTATGTTGTACAGTTCTTTTTCTAATTTCACCTACAAACTAACTTCTCTTATATAAATATAATACTTCTCCCCCCACTTCAGAAGAATGCCCTCTATGAGTTTTATACATAATCTAATTTTTTCGGCTTATGTTTTTCCCATACTAGGTGATTTAATTTATTTCATGTATTTTTCACCATTTTGCTGTCAGTGTGGATTTCCATTGAGTTTTGTTCCTTTCTTTTTTTATTTCCGATTTATATACATTCTCTCACATTTGGTTCGACTTTCACTTTATAGTTTCAATTCTAACAGTCATAAAATCTGTGTGTTTTCTTCTTCATGTCTCATCAAATGATTTATATGTCTAGTATATTTAACATTATTCTGACTTTGAATTACGCAAATTTTATTTGCTATTATTTTATCAATCACTCCTTGCATCGTTTCTTATGCAGTATATCACGTACCCATATTCTGTCTTTAACACTTAAGTTTGTTTGAAGTTTTTTATTATCCAATGAATCCTTTTTTTTTTGGTTGAAGTAATTACAGCTTAATCCTTAGCTATCTTCCTAAGAACAATTCTGCTGCTGATTTCCCTGTCGCTGTGGATGGAGTCAAATGTTGACACGGGATTATATTTTGTAATGCTGCTTGCAGATCAGATATCTTCATCTTCGGTAAACTTTTTTCACTTGTACTGCTTTTTCTGCCTGTCCGTCCGGGATGGGATGGCAGTGTCAGAATATGGCTAATACCATATTTTCAAAATACTGTCGCATTGCATTCGTTTCACAACTGAACTCATATTCAAAAATAATAACAAACTTTTGACGTAAACACAGTTTCACAAAAATAGCCTGAAAAAAAATAAATTGAAAATTAATCACCGAGCCAAAACATGCATTTGAAAAAGCACCTTCACAATACTAAGTGACTATCAATTGTAAAACTTGGCACTTGATGATATTCAATAATTGGTGTAAAATATCCAAAATACTTTTTAAAATACCTTTGAAGCATTTCTCAACAATCGTGATGCTCTAATATATGTCATCTGCTGCGGTAAACAAAAAATAAAATTAATGTAATTCCTGACATTTTTATATCCATTAGTTTTTTAAATCATTTTAATTATTTTTATTCTTCTCTTTTATTTTCTTTGCATATCTTCATATATTCATATATATTTCTTATAATAACTTCTTAAAAATTTCTTTTATTTTCCTTAGTTTCTACTATCCAGCAGTCTTCATCAGAGCTACAATATTTGAATAATATAAATATATAACCATCACTTCACATATATATAAAATATACATATTGTAATGGGCACACACGCCGTACATTATTTATTTTAAAAATTAGACATCGAAAAGTTCGCAAATAAAAACTTCTTTAAGAATTAAAAATTGAAAGTTAAAAATCATCTAAACTCTAATATATAAAATCGTTTAGATGAAAAATTATTAAAAGAAAACTATTAAAAAAAAAGTATTTTAAAACTAAATTTTCAGTAAAGATTTAAAGATAAAAATATATCTTTATGTTTGTACAATAAATTAATTAATGCTATTGTATAAAATGGAAATGATTATTAATCAGTCCAAGTGAACTAGCCTTTGGGCATTTCAAAATGTATAATTAAAGGTCAGATAGGAGAGAAAAAACAATGGGAACAGAATGGCCAATGAAAGAAATCCCTCAGGAAACGGACCTCAACGAAAAGACCATCACCGTCGTGGTGACGTAATGTCCACTCAATCCAAAATTCTAATATAAAAGAAAAAATTTGGAAATAAATTTTAGTGAAGAAAGTGCTGGGAGAGGAAAAGAGATGTGCTGTATGTGTTGGTGCAGGGAGAGTTGAAGAAGGGATTGGAAAGACGCACTTCCAATTCCTTCAGTTAATTATAAAGAAAGGAAATGACATCGTCTTCCTATATCGTGTACCCCAGGACACCACAATCCAGCAATAAAATACCAGCCACAATAAAGGACCTCGTGGGAATTAACACCTTACAAGTTGCAAGCAACCAGAAAGTATGGACTTTTCTTTTAAACTGTAAGAACTTTATGAACTCTAATAAGCTTTAACTATAATTCTAAAATTCCAGTATTTGAAAAGAATAAGAACTTTAATTCTAAAACTTGTTCCCTATTTAATAGAAATAGAATCCTATCTGACCAACGTAAATTATTATTAATAATTAATTTTATTTGATGTATTTTTTTTTAAAATCATTTCTATTTTTTTTTTTGTTCTTTTAAGTTTTATTATGATTTTTGTTTTTTCGTTAAACTAAACTTAATAAATGCTAAATTTAAGTCAGGCATGAATGGCTGCATAGATTTGTAAAGTTATATTAGTTTAATTAAGGGAGGGTAAATCTTAGGTTATTTGTTTCATAGTTGAATTGGGTCAATGGATTGGATATATTGGTGTAATTAGCAAATGTAGTATGAGGTCCGCTACGTGCAGGATCACCTTATACGCCACACTCGGGCGAAATAAGCCTTTCTTATTGACCATCGGAGACAGACGGTATTTTCTGCTCTTTGGATCACCCCTTTGCCTATGGAATGGGATCGTAAGTCGGCAAAAAGGACCACAATCTCTTCCTATGGAGTTTTTTTTTATTGTTCTTCTCGCCAGACAGATGTAACATTCCTGTACTGGACGAGAGACAATTTCTTCAATTATAACCATGCTGTTCAGATGTACATTCCTGACAGTATGGTATTTGTGCTGTCGTATTCATGCTGCATTGAATACATCGATATATCAGATGGATTGACATTGGTTTAACTGCGAACTTTTGGTTTAAGGTTAAATAAGGGATAGAATATTTTCTTTTCAAATGCAATCTATGTAGTCTATTCATACTCGACACTTGAATAAAATATTAAATTTATCTGTGCGAACTTCAAAAACAAAAAAAGTTAAAAAAATAAATTAAATGCTAAAATTAAAGTAAAAGCATACTAAAATAATTTTAAATTTATATATGTTTAATAAATGTTTGTGTGTGTTATTACTGGCAGTGGCTTCTTTTATTTTTTTTAATATTGAAAAAAATATTTTAAGAATTTATATTTTATAATTCTCTGCGTCTCACTGAGCTAGTAGTATGGGCTGACGGTCGGAATAAAACATATATGTAAAATTTGAATCTTAACTTACGTATCTGCCTACTATATAAATTTTCTAGGTCCAAGTAGCCTAGTGGCACCCTGTAGCGCAGATACGGTAAGACTGGAACCTTATGATCCACTTCCTCGACCGTTTATAATATGTATATCAAAAATATGCACATATATCCTCTACATACATATATAGATATATAGATCCATACCACCCATAGACATATATATAAAATCCATACCAACATCTATATATACATATGCATATATCCCTTAAACATAACATATATATATATACACAGATAAACACTCATAGACATATATAATTACGCATCCATATATATATATATACATACACAACTTACATATAAATTATATATATATATATAAAATATACAAAAATATATCCAATACACAATTTTTTAAATTTTTATCTTTTAAAAACTATTTTATTTTTACTTTTAATTTTTTTTTAAAAATTCTTTTATATATTACCTTTTTATTACTTCTTTATTTATATTATTTTATAATTTTCCTTTCATCGTTTCTTACTATATATCTTGTTTAATTATTGTCTAATATATAATATCTTTTTTACTTTAATATCTATAATTTTAATTTTTTAACTATTACCTTTTTATTATTTCTAATTTATATTTTTCTTTTCAGTAATACATATCTTTATCAAACCTCCTCTGCTTTAAAAATAATGGATTTTTTCAAATTTCCTACCTTTTTTTCCCTTTCAAACAACTCTTTTTGTTATCAGTTTTATAAAACTTATAATTCTATTTAAAAAATTAAAACTTACAAACCTTAATATTTATTAACAATATTTACTAATCTTAACTATATCCACATATAACTTTATTATACTTATTCTATTATTATTAATAATAACCCTATAAAACTAATTTTATTTTCATATTCTATATTGAACCAGGTGGAGTAAGATCGAATAATGAAAAAATATAGAATAATAAAATTTTGTTTACTTTTTAATAAAATAACTAGAATACAAAAATAAAACTTACTCTTTAATAAAAAAACAAAACATTGTGAAAATATTATAAACAAATTGTAAGATAAATTGTTGATTTCTTTTATATAAAAAATGAAAATATAAAATTATTTATTATAAATTCGATCTATGCCAGCTGTAATTTAAGTATTGCACCACCCCAGTCCCTTAGGCATAGAAGCATAATACCCTGAGAGTACCTATGACCAGGCCGAAGCTATATAGGATATATAACCACCACCACATTTCCAGGCCACAGATCTTTTGGACTGCTGGATTCAGCCTCTGTCATTCATAGCATTTCATTTGTTTTGGAGTAAACTTCAGGTGCCAGTTAATTACAAGAAGTAATTAACATATCTTGAATGATGGCAAACTAATTCAGCGCTTAAGAAATCCCAACTAGCTCGACAGAAATATAATTCAATATGGAATGAACTACGTGTCTAATTTTTTTTGCTAAATTGTTCTTAGTGGTATAATTAAAGAATTGACCGACAATAATTAACAGACAAGTACTTTATTGTAAATATTTTAAATAGACTTAATATGAAAACTTATAGACTAATTTTATACATTTTTTTAATTCAATAATCATTTATATGATGAGCACACACTCTTATTTATAAATAATATACAATCATAATATAATATAAACACTGTGTATATGGAACGCCCACAAACTTGGACTTATAAACTAATCATTTCATGACCTGAAAGCTCTGTAACTTTATTTGTTACATTAAGAAACACGTGAACCTGCACATACTATAGTTCATTATATGCTGGCTGTAGAGTTCATTTAGTATATTGTCTATAGAGTTTATTTAGTATACTCTCTATAGAGATACTCAAAGATTGCAATGGCTACTTATAGACTAATATAAAAAATTTAGGAACGGGCATAAGAAAATGTTATCACCTATAGGATTTTAAATGTTGTGGCGTCTTGCTCTTTGCTGTTGCATGTGTGATGTACCAGCCGGTTGGATTTTAGGCTTCTGATGTGGTCCTGATGATTGCAGTTTCGGGCTACTTCTATTTTAGGCAGTTATACATTCTCGGCAGCTTCAAATTACTGCTGATGTTCTTGCGGATGAAGCTCATCGCATGCTCCGAAAACTGCTTAACACGGCATTGTATTTTTTAAAATATATGTCTAATCGGTGATTGAATCTAGATACGTGAATGACTGACTGATGAAATCTTCGGCCCTATTTATGTGATGATCCATTTGTTATCTTTTAATTAATTTTTAAATCCACTAGTTATTTTCATTGTTCAAAATCCATCCACTGCTTTTGTAGATCAAATTTTGGATAAGATGCATTTTTAATTAGTCTTGTTTATGGATTTTAATTAGTTAATTATTAGCCATTGCTAATCCCATTCCTATGCAGCTTATCTATTAAGCAATCTTTGAGTTTTAAAATTTAATTATGAACTTTTCTTTATTTTAATATTTAACTTTCATATTTTTTTTATTTTTTTACATGGACACATTTTATTGTTTCTTTATGTATTTAAAATCAACATTATTTATGTACACATACATTTATTTTAAATAAATGGAAAGAGATTTTTAGTTTTTATATTTTTTCCCCTTTCTTTAATAGTTTAATTTTTTTAAGTTACATCCCCACCCCCAAAATTACTTCTTAATTAGTTTGCAAAACTTTACGAATGATCATTTAGTTTTTCCTCTAATTGTTTTTTTATTTTAAACTAGTAAACTTATACTAATAAATGACATGTTTGTCCTTTGGTGATCTACGCATATATAGAGAAAACCAAACTTTTATAGATTATTTTTTTCATCAAAGTTTTAATTTCAAAATCTTTTCGTTATTTAAATGTAAGATTTTGTTTTAATAATTTTAGACAATTTTACTTGTAGCGCTGTTCATTAGCGGTACAATATATTCTCATATGCATACATATATATACCCATATGTAGATACATATGCTTATCTTTTAGTATCAATAACCCTATAAAACCAATAATAACCCTACCATCACAAGGTTCTTAGCCCCCCACTCCTATTTAAACTAGGCTTTATCCTCTTAATGAATATTGCTTTTTTTATTTTCTTATCTCTTCTTTTATTAGTATATCCTATCATTTTAATACTATCTTTTCCAAATACATGCCCTGTTTCCATAGTATGCAAACAAATTGGTGAATTTTTGTCATATCTATGTTGAGTTAACTTTGTAAAAAGTGAATTCTTCGGTTCCCTTACAATAAGGACTAAATATGTAGGAGATATGAAGAATTCAATTTTTACAAAGTTAACTCAACATAGATATGACAAAAATTCAATTTATTTGCATACTATGGAAACAGGGCATGTATTTGGAAAAGATAGTATTAAAATGATAGGATATACTAATAAAAGAAGAGATAGGAAAATAAAAGAAGCAATATTAATTAAGGGGATAAAGCCTAGTGTAAATAGGAATGGGGGGGGGGCTAAGAAACTTGTGTTGGTAGTGTTATCATTGGTTTTGTAGAGGTATTGGTACTAAAAGATAAGTATGTATCTATATGTAGGTATGTGTGTATGGGAATATATAGAATACGAAAATAAAAATAAGTGTTTGAAAATAATATTAGTTTTATAAGGTTGTTATATTATTATTAATAATAATAGAATAAGTACGATAAAGTTATATGTGGATATAGGTAAGATTAGTAAATATTGTTAATAAATATAAAGGTTTATACGTTTTAATTTTTTTAATAGAATTATAAGTTTTATAAAATTGATAACAGAGGGAGTTGTTTTAAAGGAAGAAAAAGGTAGAAAGTTTGAAAAAATCCGTTATTTTTAAAGCAGAGAAGGTTTGATAAAGGTATGTAATATTGAAGAGAAAAATATAAATTAGAAATAATAAAAAGGTAATAGTTAAAAAATTAAAATTATAGATTTTAAAGTAAAAGAGATATTATATATTAGATAATAATTAAACAAGATAGATAGTAAGAAACAGCGAAAGGAAATTATAAAATAATATTAATAAAGAAGTAATAAAAGGGTAATATACAAAAGAACTTTTAAAAAAAATTAAAAGTAAAAATAAAATAGTTTTTAAAAGATAATAATTTAAAAAATTGTGCATTGGATATATTTTTGTATATTTTATATATGTAATTTATATGTAAGTTGTGTGTATATATATATGGATGTGTAATTATGTATGTATATGTAGATGTGTATACATATGTCTATGGGTGTATACCTGTGTATATACATGTGTATGTTTAAGGGATATATGTGTATATATTTGGATATGTATAGATAGATGTAGTTATGGATTTTATATATATGTCTATGGGTGGTGTGGATCTATATATCTATATATGTATGTAGAGGATATATGTGTATATTTTTGATATACATATGTGTATTTTTTATATATATGTGAAGTGATGGTTATGCTTTTATATTATTCAAATATTGTAACTCTGATGAAGACTGCTGGATAGTTGAAACTGTAAGGAAAATAAAGAAGTTTTTAAAAAAAATTGTTTGCATTGAATTGTATATGAAAAAAGTTATTATAAGAAATATATATATGAACATTGTAATTATTGTTAATATTTTAATTATTTTTGATAAATTTCAGGTTTATACTACTCCGGTTCATCACTAATTTGATTTGTCAGTATCATTTCGTCTCCTAAGATGTATAAACTTATAAACTATAGTTACAGTCAAAGTCAGAGTGAGAATCAAAGCTATAAAAACTGTAAAAGCAGATTGAAGATAATACAAATCTATTTTTATATTCAATGAATGAGAAATTAATTCAGTATTTTCAAAATCCTAAAAGCACTATGTTTGTCTTCATTATCATCACAGCATCAAAATAATAATTCTGAATTTGCTAATGACCAACGAGTAGCAAAGCAATCAATATTTTTTTTTTCCCATGTAAAAAAATTATCAAAGTTTATGATGTAGATTCAAAATTAATATACTGGAATAATTATGTTAAGAATGTTGTGACAAGCAATGGCCAATTAATGTTAACAATGATTAAGTGTTCTCATTTGATCATAGAATGCAATTACTTAATTAAAGCATCTACTTTCAGGTTAATCATATATATATATATCGCAAGGAAATCAAGTCATATATCACGTGACTTAATTTAATAAGCTTGTATTACAAATGTTATATAATGAGCGTGCCAATAGCTCTTAGCAGGCTTTTCTGACGAAAGCCAGAGCTAGAAACCAGTCTGAGAGTTATTGGCACGCTCATTATATAATATATATGCGATAATATATCTTTTAGACCAGCAATCACAATTTTTGAATAATTCATTATTATTATTTTTAATGTATAACTTTAATCTCAGTTGAGACATTGTTAATTTGAATCTATTTTAATTTTATTAATGGAACTTCGAATAAAATATTTTATATAAAAAAATTTTATATTATTTTTAGATGTATGCTACAAATGTTGCAGATTCGTCAGATACAAAGATTATTCAAGTTTCCAGTAAGATATCTTTATATATTTATTTGTATAAGAATTTTTATATAATGTATTGTTAATTTCTAAATTTAATATTGAACTGTTATTAATAATTATGAGATTTAATTATCATTTATATGATAAACTGGATTTTTTTTTATGCTTATATTATTATTAAATTATAGAAATGCTTCAAAAGTGCTTGACAGTTATTATTTGTCCAAATTTAAAGAATTGAATAATACATATTGTACAGAAATCATAATTATACATTGTTATAAAAGTAAAACTGCCTTTAAATAAGTCACTTCAGGGAACTTCGCCAATATTTCTCAAAAGAGAAATAATAATGGTGAATGTATTACTCATTAGATTTTCTAACTGCTGGCTAATTGAGGACTTTAATTTTTTACTTGTCTTAAATTCTAATTAAGACTAACTAAATATCCATTTCCAAACAATAGTTACATAATTATCTGATTTGGCTGTTATCAAGCTGCTTGGGAGGAAAAAATTAAGCCTGTTTGAAACATGAAAAAATTTTCAAATATTATTTAATTCAGGTTCACATCACTTAAAAATAAGTTCTTCATGTAATGATATATATATATAATGTACAAGTTATAATTCTATAAATATGAATTTTAAGAGAAACTATTACTTTTTAAAAAATTATAAATTTATATATTATTAAAATTACATTTCTGTTCCATATTCATGCATATACCTATATTTATAATGAAGCTGTTCATATATATATGCTGGCTTCACCATTCACTGTGGACTAACTAAGACCCTAAGTCCAACCACAGTGAATGTATGTTTCTTTTTCAAACTAAATTTATCGTTTTCTCAAATAGTTGCCTAAATTAAAGAAGGAATTGTGTTAAAGAGAAAAGATTTAATAAAATAAAATATAGAAAGTTAAAATTATATTTGCAACTATTTTTAAAATATATGTTGGAAGAATTCGATAAGATAAAAATTTTCTTAATTAAATAGAATCCATTAAGAAAAGGAATTAATTAATAAAACATTTTTCTGAGTTAGATAAAATAATAGATAACAGGAAAAATTTGAAACAACGGGCATGATTCGCTACTAATTAGCAGATTAAAAACATAATGGAAAAAGGGTATAAATAAAGAACTTTTCTTTTGTTCTTGGTCTTATGCTTGCGGGTAACCAGTGCTGAAGGTCAGAGAGAAAATCTTAAGAATTTTGTTGGAAGAAATTTTGCTGAAAGATTGGACAATATAGCGAACTCTTGCTTGCTGTACTTACTTCAAGCTGCACTCTATTCTTTCAGCATATAAATAAAAAAATCCAGAAATGTGTTGCTCTGCAAAAATGCAGGGGTAACCTCTTTGCCTTCGCTCTCCTGAGCCATTCCTGAGGCCGGAGTTCTAATCATGTAAGCCAGCCAGAGAACTAAAGTGTCTGCCCTGTATCCGTGAATATCTGCCCTCAAACATGGAAAAACAAAGTTGAAGAACCGAGAAGACTTGCGGTAAACCTCTAATGAACTCATCTTGACCCACCCCATCTAGTTACCGGTAACGTTACCATAAATTAACAAAAAAATCTCTTTGTAATTTACAAATTCACTCTAGCTAGAATGATGTTTTTCTATATATATGTTTTTTTTAAATCTATGTGTTCGTATCTTGTCAAATTATATTTCATTAATTGCTTTCTTTTTTTTTTTTTTTATCGTAATGGGAGGGGTTATTATATATAATGGCGGCCATAGTTCTTATTAATTTAATTGAAAAATACTTCGTTTAACTTTCCGCCATTATACTCCCGTAATTAAGTTATTTATTTTATATAAATATTTATTTAGAAAGAAAAGGAAGCAAATCATAGAAAGTGCAAAACTCTATTTTAAAATCAAGATTTAAATTGCTAAATATTCTATTATAAAACTTTCCAAACTTTAACTTAGTTTTTTTTTGTATATATATAAAAGAAAGATCCTTATCAAATGCCTGTATATTTTAGTCAATGAAGGGTTACAAATTTAAAGTTATATTTTGAAGAGCGTGAAATAAAACGTTCGCATTTATATTTTAGTAATAAGAGAGAGTACATTTTGACAATATGTATTAAAAATTATTAAATAGCATTGACTCTGTGGTGTGTTGGTTAAACTTCAACTAAATCAATAAAATATCCGCCCCTTGTCTTGTTTTAGTGATCTGAATTTTATAAAAGGGAAGTTACTATTTTTCTGCGGATTTTCAGTGATAGTTGAGCTTTCTTAATATATATATTTTGCAGAGGGTTTCTTTTTTAAATTTAAAGGTCGTTGACCGTATTTATATGGCATCGTGCCTCGGGTGATCTACTGGGCCGCTCAGCATATATTACAGTGCTTCTTTTGCCAAGTTTGCTTAGGTTAACATACCTACATTCGGACCTTCTGAAAAACAAATAAATTGTTCTGGATCTCATGTCGATCTCAGTCCTTTCAATGTACGTAACTGGACATAAGCAACAAAAACTCCGATCCTGAATCCGGGTCACGCGTTTAGCGAACGGGTTCCATTTTTCTCTCTAACCTAGTTTAGAGATGGAGAGCTATCCGGTCTTGTGTTAACCTCTTGGTAACTGTTATGTCTCGAGCCTCACAGCCCACTATATGCTCTCGCCTTTGTGCATGGTCTTGTATATTTATATTTATTAGGAAATCTTTCTCAAAATCTCATAGAAATGTTTCAATTATGGCTGGAAATTCCTGCTGGGGTCACTTTATCATTCTTCTTAAATCATAAGTAGGGCTGTGATTTAAACCTGTCCAAAGTGTTTAGTTGAGTTTGACCACCTATTTATTTCTATGTTCTCCAACCACAGAGTTAATGAATCATGTCTCTCTCTCTTGATTTCTTTTACGTAACACTTCCATTGGCTGGAATATTTTAAAGAAGAAATTATAACGTAAAATTTTGTCTGTTCTTATCATTACGATCAATGGATCTTTCATATATGTCTATCCGGTTGCAGTGAAAATAGCCTGCGACACTATTAATAAAGCATTGTGTGAATTATTTTAATGTCAATAATAAAAATTTCTGTTATCTTTCATTCACTATAAATAAAACCACTTAGTATTGTTTTTCTTTTGTGACATACGTATGTACATCTGATCATTATATATGTAAAAATTCCTTTTCGTGGTCTCTTCTCTCCCTGACCACCGGGCATACATTAAGATTAAATTCTAGTGAGGTTCGAGGAGTAAGTCGCTTAGTAGCAATCTAGAGGAGTAGATGAGGTTCGAACCCCCTCTATCTGCATCTCTAGGTTAGGTTAAAGCAGCTCTACTTTTCTTACCGTTACAGTTTTTTTTTTTGTATAATCTGGCATCCCAAGTGTGGCCTTACTGTTTAGAGATAGACCCTGAGATATAATAATAGGAATTTCATGATCAGAAGAAATTTTTTTTTGTGTGTTTTTTTTTTGAAAATAAATATAGTGAATGACAGAAGTTTATATATTTTTCTTTTGCACTTTCTGTGTTTGCTATCAGTTGTACAGTTTACAAGATGTGAAATCAATCAGTTCGGTTGAAAATTAAAACCAAATCAGATATTAATGTATTTTTCTTTCTTTTGCTAGGAAGGGAGACAGAGTGATCAAACAAGGAGCAGAGAAAAGATGGGCTCAAGTAGAATTTTTTACCCCCCCCCCCGGCAGTAGTAATCATATTTTATTGAAGTGTATATCAAATACACATAGTTATAGTCACATATATAACACACAGAACAGGGTAGTAAATAAGTAAATAAACACGGATAGGGCAGGAACTATGCATAGGATAAGAGATAGATAGAAAGCTGGCAGGTTAAAAAAGGACGACAGTTGCAGGAATGGTTGGGAGAGTGAAGCAAATTTTTTGAAAAGTAAAAGTAGAAAAATAAGACAAATTTTAAGAATAGTATTAGTAGAAAGACTAAAAACAACAGCAAACCAAATATTTTTTTTTCTTGTATATTTTTTTTAGCTATTCGTATTTCTCTAGAAAATATGTATAGTCCAGAAGGAGACATAGATTCACCAGAACCACAATGGGTATGGAAATTGATGGAAACTATGTTACAAAAAGTAGAAGAATGCAAAGAAGAATGTAGACAATATAGAGCAGAAATCAACAGGATGAAAGAAGAGAGAAACAATGAAGCAAAAACGACACAAGAGAATCAGCCAAGAAATGAGAATCTCCAATGTGAAAATAAAGAAAGCATAAAGGTCATGGAAAGAACAGACAACCCAATGGTGGCAAGATTTATCCACATCAAAACTTTTCGGGGTGACATAGGAGAAAACCCCATGGCACACTTGCAAAGTTTACAAGAGCTGTTCATGTTCCAGGAACTCAGAGAAGCTGAAAAGTTATCAGTTGCAGTTAATCATTTACATGGATCTGCCAGGAATTGGTGGGACTGTATAAGTAACAAACCAGTAACATTTGCAGATTACCACATTGCCTTACTTAAAAGTTTTTGGAGTGAAGAGAGGCAAGATGGAATAATGCACCGTATATCTCAAGAAAAGTATTGCACTTCAAAAGGAGAAACTCACACCCAGTTTTTCTTGCGGCAAGTGTCTTTGTTAAAATCATTGACTGCTTTCCACTTATCAGAGGGGCAGATTATTCGGACAATAAGGTACAATATGCCTCTCCACATACAACAATTGATGCTGGGCTGCCGCAACTGTGGAATTGATGAGATGGTAGACTTACTAACTGCTATAGATTTTGGCAACCTAAATAAAGAGCATGCAGACAAAGGAAAAAGAATTGACACACCCAAAATACAGATGGCGGCTGTCAGGAACTGCTATGATGATGATCAAAACACACAGCAATTCCAGAAAAATATGAGTCCTATAATTTATATACCCCAGATAGAACTCCAGGATGAAACAGAAGAAATTATTGAGGGAAATGAAAGAGTGGCATCAGCATTTATGTGCGAACTGGAAGATGATCACAGACCACCACTCTCAGAGTGCCCCACAATTAAAGCACTGTTAGAAGATGTCCCAATTACAGCTTTAATAGACACTGGCAGTCAAGTGTCACTGGTGTCAAAAGAATGGTGGGATGCAACAGTAGGAACTCATGTACTACCGATCTCACCGAGAAAATCTTATGCTATATTAGCAAATGGAGAAAAAGCCAACATAGGAACACATCGTTTGGGACTGGATATTAAGATAGGAGCAACAAATGTAAAACATATATTTTACATAATGCCAGGCTTGATTTATGATGTACTGTTAGGGTCGGACTTCTTAGAAAGACATGACTCAGGAATAAACTATAGGGAAAGTAAGTTTACATTTTACAACAACAAGTTAGATTTTCACAAATGTAAAACCCAAGAGACAACCAATATAAGCTGCATACAGGAACCAACTAATCTTGAACGAACAGAAAATGAAACAAAAGGCCAGATGGAATTAGAGATAGTAGGACAAAGCATACCTCACCTTGCCTTCAAGCATTTTACTCATCAATTTAATGATCACGAGATATTTCCAAAATGCACCACGGCAGGTCAGGCAAAACAAACTACTTTATCAAGTGGCAGCACAGTTCTAGGTTTGAAACCACATTTACCCATACCAAAATCACTGACCAAGGGATCTAACCATGAGCCAGTTTCATCATCAGAACACATAAGAGGGAAACAGCTAAAGAACAGAGCACCATTAATAAGGAATTTCAACTTGACTTCTAGCAAAAGAATTGATAGAAGACATGGTAATAAAGTGGACACAGCTCAGAGAGCTAATAACAAGGCCCAGAGAGGAAGGTCCATTGAAAAAAAAAAAGTTTAAATAGAGTGCTCCATTCAAAAGTAATTTTTTTTACAAGATCCCCAAGGTACGACCAGGACACATCATATGGATAATGAAATCATATTATAGGCTTTCAGTTTTTTTTTGTGTGTATGTTTTGTAAATATTGGCATTGTTATAATATATTAATTAATATTATTATATACTTCTCTTTTAATATATATATAATTTATAAATCAGTATTATGATAAACTTTCAGTTTTTTTTTATTAATATAATCTATTTATCAGTATTATTATAAACTTTCAGTTTGTTTTTATAAACTGCACATATCAGTATTATTTCATGTAAATACACTAATATTCTGTATAATAGGAGCGCTCTTTCCGGATCACTCTGCTTCTCTCTGCAAAACCGTAGTTTTAGTCATTTTTTTTTTACTTGTTTTTTTTTAATGGGTTCTAGGAATATGAAGCTGTGCATATATATATATAAATATATATATGCTGGCTTCACCATTCACTGTGGACTAACTAAGACCCTAAGTCCAACCACAGTGAATGTATGTTTCTTTTTCAAACTAAATTTATCGTTTTCTCAAATAGTTGCCTAAATTAAAGAAGGAATTGTGTTAAAGAGAAAAGATTTAATAAAATAAAATATAGAAAGTTAAAATTATATTTGCAACTATTTTTAAAATATATTTGGTAGAATTCGATAAGATAAAAATTTTCTTAATTAAATAGAATCCATTAAGAAAAGGAATTAATTAATAAAACATTTTTCTGAGTTAGATAAAATAATAGATAACAGGAAAAATTTGAAACAACGGGCATGATTCGCTACTAATTAGCAGATTAAAAACATAATGGAAAAAAGGGTATAAATAAAGAACTTTTCTTTTGTTCTTGGTCTTATGCTTGCGGGTAACCAGTGCTGAAGGTCAGAGAGAAAATCTTAAGAATTTTGTTGGAAGAAATTTTGCTGAAAGATTGGACAATATAGCGAACTCTTGCTTGCTGTACTTACTTCAAGCTGCACTCTATTCTTTCAGCATATAAATAAAAAAATCCAGAAATGTGTTGCTCTGCAAAAATGCAGGGGTAACCTCTTTGCCTTCGCTCTCCTGAGCCATTCCTGAGGCCGGAGTTCTAATCATGTAAGCCAGCCAGAGAACTAAAGTGTCTGCCCTGTATCCGTGAATATCTGCCCTCAAACATGGAAAAACAAAGTTGAAGAACCGAGAAGACTTGCGGTAAACCTCTAATGAACTCATCTTGACCCACCCCATCTAGTTACCGGTAACGTTACCATAAATTAACAAAAAAATCTCTTTGTAATTTACAAATTCACTCTAGCTAGAATTATGTTTTTCTATATATATGTTTTTTTTTAAATCTATGTGTTCGTATCTTGTCAAATTATATTTCATTAATTGCTTTCTTTTCTTTTTTTTTATATCGTAATGGGAGGGGTTATTATATATAATGGCGGCCATAGTTCTTATTAATTTAATTGAAAAATACTTCGTTTAACTTTCCGCCATTATACTCCCGTAATTAAGTTATTTATTTTATATAAATATTTATTTAGAAAGAAAAGGAAGCAAATCATAGAAAGTGCAAAACTCTATTTTAAAATCAAGATTTAAATTGCTAAATATTCTATTATAAAACTTTCCAAACTTTAACTTAGTTTTTTTTTGTATATATATAAAAGAAAGATCCTTATCAAATGCCTGTATATTTTAGTCAATGAAGGGTTACAAATTTAAAGTTATATTTTGAAGAGCGTGAAATAAAACGTTCGCATTTATATTTTAGTAATAAGAGAGAGTACATTTTGACAATATGTATTAAAAATTATTAAATAGCATTGACTCTGGGGTGTGTTGGTTAAACTTCAACTAAATAGTTCAATAAAATATCCGATCCTCTTGTTTTAGTGATCTGAATTTTATAAAAGGGAAGTTACTATTTTTCTGCGGATTTTCAGTGATAGTTGAGCTTTCTTAATATATATATTTTGCAGAGGGTTTCTTTTTTAAATTTAAAGGTCGTTGACCGTATTTATATGGCATCGTGCCTCGGGTGATCTACTGGGCCGCTCAGCATATATTACAGTGCTTCTTTTGCCAAGTTTGCTTAGGTTAACATACCTACATTCGGACCTTCTGAAAAACAAATAAATTGTTCTGGATCTCATGTCGATCTCAGTCCTTTCAATGTACGTAACTGGACATAAGCAACAAAAACTCCGATCCTGAATCCGGGTCACGCGTTTAGCGAACGGGTTCCATTTTTCTCTCTAACCTAGTTTAGAGATGGAGAGCTATCCGGTCTTGTGTTAACCTCTTGGTAACTGTTATGTCTCGAGCCTCACAGCCCACTATATGCTCTCGCCTTTGTGCATGGTCTTGTATATTTATATTTATTAGGAAATCTTTCTCAAAATCTCATAGAAATGTTTCAATTATGGCTGGAAATTCCTGCTGGGGTCACTTTATCATTCTTCTTAAATCATAAGTAGGGCTGTGATTTAAACCTGTCCAAAGTGTTTAGTTGAGTTTGACCACCTATTTATTTCTATGTTCTCCAACCACAGAGTTAATGAATCATGTCTCTCTCTCTTGATTTCTTTTACGTAACACTTCCATTGGCTGGAATATTTTAAAGAAGAAATTATAACGTAAAATTTTGTCTGTTCTTATCATTACGATCAATGGATCTTTCATATATGTCTATCCGGTTGCAGTGAAAATAGCCTGCGACACTATTAATAAAGCATTGTGTGAATTATTTTAATGTCAATAATAAAAATTTCTGTTATCTTTCATTCACTATAAATAAAACCACTTAGTATTGTTTTTCTTTTGTGACATACGTATGTACATCTGATCATTATATATGTAAAAATTCCTTTTCGTGGTCTCTTCTCTCCCTGACCACCGGGCATACATTAAGATTAAATTCTAGTGAGGTTCGAGGAGTAAGTCGCTTAGTAGCAATCTAGAGGAGTAGATGAGGTTCGAACCTCTTCTATCTGCATCTCTAGGTTAGGTTAAGCAGCTCTACTTTTCTTACCATTACAATAAATATACTGTGTTTGCATATTACTTAATTAATATATTATTACTTGTACAGTCTATAACTTATATTTTTACATTATAAAATCCATGATATGTATGAAGGAAAAATGAATTCTAACAATTTTACTTGTAAAAGATTGAGGTCAAAAAGAAATCTAATTGTCAGTTCTATGAGTTAATTATAAAGTAATGTTTATTTATTGTGTATTATAGTTGGTTAGTTTTAAAAATTGTTATTGTTGTTGACTTCTTTTATTTGTCAAATAGTAACATTATATATTGTTAAGACTCAAAATTACATCCATATAAATTTCAGATTTTACAGAAATTAAGCCAGAAGGAATTTTCTGAATGTGAATGTAAACTGAGAGAAAATTAAAATTGTTGAATATCTGTTTTATCACATTATTAATGCAATTTAGTGCCATTACTACTAATATTGTTAAGAATGCATATGTTTATTGGACAAATCATCTACATTTGTGTCTTGAAAGTAATGTCATTTATAATGAATAAGTTCTGTAAATAAAAACTTGTTTCGTTTTGGTACTAATTTGCGGTATTGATATATTCCTAATTCTCATTATATATGTATGCTTGTACAGAATTTTTTATATTATCTTTTATTCCTATTTTTAATTTATCCATTATTTTTATAAGTTATTTTGGTTGTTTTAATGTTTTTATAATTTAATGTTTATTATATATATATATATATTATAAATTGATTAATTATTAAAGTTTGTTATTGCTGTTTGGGTGCTTTTATTGGTGGAAGTGATCCATATTAATGATATATTTATTTAATAAGAATTTTCATCATTATTTTGAAATATATAATATTAATTTTATGAATAAATATTAGCAAGGGAATTATTAATGTTATTTTCGTGCATGGTATTAATATTAATTAATTTTTTAATAATAAATATTTATATATTTGTTATTACATAAATTAAATCATTTATAAATACAATTATGATACACAAATATAGTTATAATAAAATTATTTCATGTTAGAGAAAGGAATGGCATTATCAGCAGTATATTTTATTGATATGGCATGAAAGAATTGCCAGAAATATGTATAGGATGAGATTATATAATATTTGAATTGTATATAGAAGAATTCGTAATAGAGAAAAAAAAATTATCTTAGAGTTGTGTGTAGAGGATATCAACTACTCATTTATTTTCAAGATTAGATTATAGACATTCAATAATATTTAAATCACTTGTTGCTGTGAGAAACATGAGATCACTTAAAATCATTTTTTAGTATCATGGGAGAAGATAATCTATTTAATATATTTTTTCCTTTCTTTTCTTTTGGAAATTTGCATTTGCTGATATATACTTTTTCCCGTGATTCAAAAAAGTGCAAATAATATGTTTTTAGTTATCTATTATGCGGTTTATTTTATGATACCATCTCTTTGTAACATTTACTTTATCTTTAATATAGCATCTTAGTCTCGTAAATATTTTGCTTGTGGATCTCATGACAGATTTGTTTTGATAGACATTGGAAGTTTTAGATATGATTTGACATCAGCAGTAATTTATTTTACTATGATTTTGTGGATTTTTATTTTTTTTTTTAGCTCAGTAAACATTGATTTCTGATCACAGTTGATTATAATAGGTGTAACTTCTTTACCTTTAATGAATGCAGTCATCCCCTTGAATTGTAATTAGTTTAATACTTTTGAACACTGTTACTCTAAATAATTGGGCATCAGTAGTTTGATTCTTTTCTCACTCAGACCTCACATTTCTGATAAGTTTTTCTGATATTAACTTTCAATCAGATATGTATTATCATCTTTTTAGGATTTCATTTAAAAAATACCACATTGATATGTATTTCTATTTGGGTTGTAGTTTGCAGACTGTACTGCCACCGTCAGAGGGCGCGGGGACACCATCAACAACTGGCCTGAAAATGGCAAGTGATAAATTTTTTTACGAAAACGATTCAAAAATGACAAAAAAAAAACAACAAAACATCCCGATGAAAGTGGCTCAAAAATGACAAATAAAAAAAAAACAGATGAAAGTGGCTAAAAAATGACAAAAAAAAACCAAACAACCCGATGAAAGTGACTCAAAAATGACAAATAAAAAAAAGGAATCGATGAAAGTGGCTCAAAAATGACAAAAAAAAAACAACAACCCGATGAAAGTGGGTCAAAAATGACAAATAAAAAAAAAGGAATCGATGAAAGTGGCTAAAAAATGACAAATAAAAATAATAATCGATGATTGTCTCAAAAATCACAAATAAAACAAGGAACGATGAAATTGGCTGCCCCCCCCCCTAATATCAAAATTTCTTGACTTAAATCGAAAAATAGAAATGGCTGACGTTATATGTACACAAGAAATAGATAAAAAGGACAAATTATTAAAAAGAACACAAGAAAATGGTATCAGATCCTGTAATAATTCAAATTTAAAAAATAAATAAGTCTGTGATTAATACAAAAACAAACACGGTGGACAATGGTGGACAAAAACGCGGGAAATCCAAAGCAACAGTTATATAAACTAACAACAAAATCCTCTAATTATTTACCTTTCCACATTTCCATATATGAATGGGATCAAAAATAATTAAAAGCAACGGTTATATAAACTAAAGAGAATCTATTTCTCAAATTGCATCAAGAATATGATCAAAAATAATTAAAATGCAACACAATTCGGTGTATTACTAAGAGATAAAGAATTACTGAGTAACTTTTCAAAAATATACATTTCATATTTAAAAATAAAAAGACTATTTGCAAATAATAAGTTACAACACTTAAATACCAAGTAATAAATAGTAAGTAATTAAATATAATTATAGCAAGTTATTCGTTATTTATTAATTAATAATTATATAGAGTTGAAAATAATCATTGATTCCAGTTAGGAAAAAATATTATATTTATTTGCAAGAACGTTACAGGATTTTATTTTAACAAGAATTAGAAATAAATAAGAATATTAAAATAGAGTTTTAAAAATATATTTGTAGAAATTTTACCAGCTTTTTGTTCGAAGTTCATTTCAGTTCACCATTTACACAATATCAGTAGATCGATGTCCTTGTTTACAACTGTTCTTTAATTAAAATTATAAAATTTACCTTTCTATTCTTAAATTAGCACTTTTATCAAAGGTAATTGATCTCCATGTGAATAATAGCAGATTAAAAAAATACTTTTACAGAAGACATTGACAAAACACTATAGCAAAGTTATTACTGCTTGAAATATAGCATATATAATATCCCAATACAGTTTCGTTTTTCTTAAACAAAGTTGCAAATTGAAATGTGATGTAATAGCTCTTTCCTAATATCCTTCCACGAAAATATAACACCACCAATACAATTCAAAATACGACATTATTTTTCTGTAATTAGAATTATTAAATAACAAATTATTCACATGGAGATCATTTTAAAGAAAATCATTGCTTTTGTAAATGTTGAAGAATAATTGATTATTTGGTAATTGTAATTAAAGAAAAATCATTTCGTATTTTGAATTGTATTGGTAGTGTTATATTTTCATGGAAGGATATTGTGAACATCTATATTTTTTAATGTAAGAAAAAGCTATTACATCACATTTCAATTTGCAACTTTGTTTAAGAAAAACGAAACTGTATTGGTATATATGATCTCCAAGTGAATAATTTATTATTTGATAATTCTAATTAAAGAAAAATCATTTCGTATTTTGAATTGTATTGGTGGTGTTATATTTTTGTGGAAGGATATTAAGAAAGAACTATTACATCACATTTCAATTTGCAACTTTGTTTAAGAAAAACGAAACTGTATTGGGATATTATATATGCTATATGTCAAGCAGTAATAACTTTGCTATAGTGTTTTGTCAATGTCTTCTGTTAAAGTATTTTTTTAATCTGCTATTATTCACATGGAGATCAATTACCTTTGATAAAAGTGCTAATTTAAAAATAGAAAGGTAAATTTTATAATTTTAATTAAAGAACAGTTGTAAACAAGGACATCGATCAACTGATATTGTGTAAATGGTGAACTGAACTGAACTTCGAACAAAAAGCTGGTAAAATTTCTACAAATATATTTTTAAAACTCTATTTTAATATTCTTATTTATTTCAATTCTTGTTAAAATAAAATCCTGTAACGTTCTTGCAAATAAATATAATATTTTTTCCTAACTGGAATCAATGATTATTTTCAACTTTATATAATTATTAATTAATAAATAACGAATAACTTGCTATAATTATATTTAATTACTTACTATTTATTATTTCGTATTTAAGTGTTGTGACTTATTATTTGCAAGTAGTCTTTTTATTTTTAAATATGAAATGTATATTTTTGAAAAGTTACTCAGTAATTCTTTATCTCTTAGTAATACACCGAATTGTGTTGCATTTTAATTATTTTTGATTGTATTCTTGATGCAATTTGAGAAATAGATTCTCTTTAGTTTATATAACCGTTGCTTTTAATTATTTTTGATCCCATTCATATATGGAAATGTGGAAAGGTAAATAATTAGAGGATTTTGTTGTTAGTTTATACAACTATTGCTTTGGATTTCCTGCGTTTTTGTCCGCCATTGTCCACCAGGTTTGTTTTTGTATTAATCACAGACTTATTTATTTTTTAAATTTGAATTATTACAGGATCTGATACCATTTTCTTGTGTTTTTTTTAATAATTTGTCCTTTTTATCTATTTCTTGTGTACATATAACTTCAGCCATTTTTATTTTTCGATTTAAGTCAAGAAATTTTGATATTAGGGGGGGGGGCAGTCAATTTCATCGTTTCTTTTTTTATTTGTGATTTTTGAAACATTCATCGATTATTTTTTTTATTTGTCATTTTTTAGCCACTTTCATTGATTTCTTTATTTTATTTGTCATTTTTGACCCACTTTCATCGGGTTGTTTTTTTTTTTTGTCATTTTTAAGCCACTTTCATCTGGTTTTTTTTTTATTTGTCATTTTTGAGCCACTTTCATCGATTCCTTTTTTATTTGTCATTTTTGAGCCACTTTCATCGATTCCTTTTTTTAATTTGTCATTTTTGAGCCACTTTCATCGGGATGTTTTTTTTTTTTTTGTCATTTTTTAATCCTTTTCGTAAAAAAATTTATCACTTGCCATTTTCAGGCCAGTTGTTGATGGTGTCGCCGCGTCCTCTGACAGCGGCAGTATGGTCTGCAAACTACAACCATGATAATATGATAGATATGGTTATTTTATAAAATCTCAGAATAAACATCGCTGGATACATATATGATTGTTATATATGACTTGCTTTTTTGATTATTATGACTATATATATATATTGTAACCAGTTGGGTTTCATAGCACACAATAATATAGTGTGTGTGCATATATATATGTAAAATAAAGGAAAAGTAGAAATAAACACAGACAAAAATTGTAGTAGATATTTTCTACATTCACTGAAATAAAAATAATAAATAAAGGGTTAAATAACTCTGGATTTAAAATAATGTTTTATTATAAAATTAAATATTTAAAAAGGGTCTGATAAATAAAAATTAATATTTTTATTCTGAATTTTAAAATTTAAAAATAAGCATGTTTTTTGATAATTATAAAAATGCATTTTTTTTTTGAAATCTTTTAATTAATTTGTAAATTTCTACTATCAAAGTAAAAACATGTATATAGATCACACATTTGGTCAAATTCCAAAGGATTAAAGTTAATTGGAAAACGTCACTATGTTTTTATCACCTGGTCCAACCAAGATTATAAAAAGACTGATAAAAAATATCAGTTTTGCTTGCAGTTTTGTAAGAGTTGGCCAGAAGAATCTGGTTTTAATATTTTAAGCAGTGACCAACTAGGCCAACTGCAAAGTTTGACTTTAATTTTCTAAGAAGTGGTTAGCAAAAGAGCTAACTGCAAAGTTGGCTAAAGTATTTTGTGAAGAGTTGCTAACTGCATCAGAGAATGGCAGCAGTAAAGCTAGCTGCAGTGATGGGTAATAGAATTATAGAGAACTTCCATGAGGATGTAAGAATGCAAAGAAGTAGCTGCTCTTCAGTTTAATAGTGAAGTTTGAATTCACATGGAAGGAATGACCCACTTCTTTGTGTGGAAATTCATAGCCTTAACTCTTGCCTAGATCTAGACGCAAATTTTCGGATGAAGCACCCCCTATTGCATTAGTACTCAATGCAATGTCGTGTTTTGAATTTCCTTTGACAGTAGTCAGCAGTTTTGTCCGTAAAATTTCGCTTTTTCGATTCTAGCACATGCGTATACTATTCAGGTATTAGTTTGTAAAGTTTCACATAGATGGCAGTTGTAATTAATGATTTATTCATTATTCCGTGGATGATAATTTGTAGTTCCCATATTGACTTTTTTTTCTACCTATATAGAGAAAAGATGTTATACTTTGATATCGGCAAAATAATTTTCAATTTTTTTTAATAATTTGCATTATTCTTTCAATTGGTAAGTTATAATAATTATTTATGATTTATTTTTCTTTTTTAAAAAATATTTCTATGAAAATAAGCTTTGACTTTCTATTCAGATATCTAGAATCTGTGATAATTCTTCAACTTTCATATTCTTGCACGCATTTTTAGATATTTATTCTCGCAAGTATTATTTTGAAATCAAGTAAATATTATTAACTAAATATGTCTATTTCAAAAAATTATAATTATATTTTCTGCAATAAAAAATGAGTATTTTTGTAGATTTTGAAAATATGCAGCAAAATTTTCAACATCACATGATGTTTTCTTATCTATAAATGTTTGAATATCTACTATATTTTTTTACAAAATATTTTAGGTTTTAGAAAGTATATGAATCAAAACTTGATTTATATATATATTTTTATAATAATGTATTGCAATAAATAAAATAAATAGCATTTCTTTTTCATATATTTTGAGTCACGTGATAGCATATATATATATTCATTTTTCACCCTCTCATTATATCCATCGGGTTTTTTGGACAAAAAATATATAAATATGTGTTATTTTTTTCATATAAAATATAATTTACATTTTAGAATGTATATGATCCAAAACTTTTGATTTATATATATTTGTATTGGGTTGTTTTACAATAGCGTGTTGAAACCGTCAGAGGGCGGGCTTTGTTTGTAAACAAAGATAAATATAATGTTTATGGGGCTGCCGCCGGGTTTGTTTATTATCACATTTCAAAGTAAAGTAATATCAAATAAGGTACTCATCTTTTAGCTAAAGATGCCGCTCTATGGCGCGGTTTTCGCGCCAAAACACATAAAAATGCTGTTTCCGCAGCCGACACGTTCAAACCCGCGTTTTCTATAATACAACTTTTTTGTTGTGCTACAGAATGCAGTTCGCTATGTCGCGTTGCAGTACATCATGTATATCGCATAGCAGCAAATACATTTTCCGAATTCGCACAATTTATAAAATAATTACGGCTTGATGAGAGAGTTTGTATTTGAATTGTATTGAATTGTTGTTTTCATTGGTTTTTTTTATACTTTAAACTATTAAAATGTTCAGATTTTTTAAAGCAATAATTATAAGACTTTTTACAACGTACTGTATTGAACTTTTATTTAGGAAAATGTTAAAAATCTATGTTTTTATTGAGTTGCAATTAGTAACATTCTACGAGACAAAGAAGATTTTACCGTCTGTATATTTTTGAAGTAAAAAAGAGCGGTACGAAAAAGTATCCAGTAAGAAAAGTTCAAACATACAGGTTTTTTTGTAAATTTCATAAAAAGCAAATATTATAAACATGTTTAATAAGTAAAGAAGACATTTTTATGTGTTTGTTGTTGTTTAAAAAAGTTTGAGTTTCTTTCTTCTGTCCGAGTACGGTTACAATTTTGAATTTTTGTATTTTAGCATTACAAACAAACAGAACACTAACCCTAAAACTAACCCTAACCCTAAAACTAACCCTAAATCTAACCATAACAACTTTTACTTTTATTACGATTATTATTTTTTAGTTAAACAACAACAAAAAAAGTCGTAACACAAGTAAAAAAATATCCGATAGAAAATTGATAAAAAAAAGCCATAACACAATTTAAAAAGTATACGATATAAAAAACACGAATCAAATTGTAATTTGTTGATTTTATTTTACATTTATTATTATCATTTAAATTGTATACGTTAATAAAAAATAATATTTAAAAAAGACGATTTTGTTTTGTTTTTATTTTCGCATTACAAAAAAGCACAGAAAAATTATTAAAATCAACGGCCCATGAATGTTCATATTTTATAGTTTTAGCGTGAAAACGGCACCATCCAACGGCATCTTTAGCTATAAGACAAGCACCTCAAATAAATTTTGGAATACGCAACAATAACAACAACAAATAAAAAAAAAATGCAGAAATCAAAAAATTGAATTTAAAAAAGTACTTAATTTTTTTTTTTTTTTGTTATTCTTTTCATTACTTATATTTGGGCGGGGGGGGGGGGGGCAGGAATTTTTTTTTTTTTTATATGTATGTTTTTGATTTTGTTGATCACATTTAACCAAAAACTACTATCTATCAAATAACAATTTTTGGAATGAAAACAAACAAACAAAAAAAAAGAGGGTACATCGATCGAAATGAATTTTAAAAAGTAGTTACTTTTTATTATTTCTCATTACTTACATTTTTTTAACGGCAGCGGTCGGGTATTCTACGACAAAATCAGCTTCTTTTCTTTTTTATATTTTTGTTGTTTTATAATAAATTACAAATACCAAATCGATTTCCATTTAACGGTACCAAACATTTACAACTGAAAGGTCCAACTTTGGGAAAGGTGGTGGGAGTGAGTGGTTACAATTCCTAAGCGAACGTAACGCTCCAACTCGAAGGTTGACCAACTTTTTACCGTAATTACCAAAACCCCACATAAATATATTTACTGCAATTAAAAGCAACTTTTAGGGTTGTGGAACAGCACACATGCAGCTTCAAAGCTCTTTTGTTTGATAACCCGTTTCCAGCAGCAGCAGCAGCAGTCAGAGAATCTTTGACATTCGCAGCAAGTTTTTCGATTTCAACCATTCAATGAAGCTCGCTGTTCTCGCAGAAGCGGACTTAGAGCGTGATTTGATCCGAATCGCGCTGGAACCTACACTTGTTGAATTTTTTGAGCAGGAAATGGGGGCTAGGGAAACATGAGACTGCTGATAATTGTTATTAGACATTCCTAAAAGATGGCAGTTAGAGGGGGAGGTGGTCTTAATGAATATTAAAATAGTTTTGACAGTCGAAATTCCAGACACCCTTACCCGATACTATAGCCAAAAGTGAAATGTGGTCGCACATCGAAAATGCTTAGCACAAATCTGAGCTGTAAGCTGACATGATAGCTTCTGCAGCAGTTTCAATGTCATGTTTCTGTGCATTAGCATAGAAATAGACACAAGCAGCCACTCCGTACCGAACGGACTATTTCTAGGCTTACGCATTAGAAATAGAACGCTCGCTAGCGGTGCTAGGCCACCTAAACGGCATATTTCTGTGCACTATCACAGAAATAACGCCCTTCAGTGGTTTCAACACGCTATTGTAAAAACATCTTATAATGTATTTCAATAAATAAAATTAGCATTTCTTTTTCATATATTTTGAGTTACGTGATAGCATATATCTGTAATTGTAAAAATGTACACTAGGCCACTTTTTTTTAAAAAAAAAAAACAACGAAAAGGTTAAAAGTGTTACAGAAAACAGCTTGCTGACCTGAAGCTTACCAAATCCAAGTCTAAGTGTAACCAACTGTAGAAGGGAGAAAGCCAACCATACCTGAAAAATATACTTATACCTGATGATGACAATTGTCTGGATTGACTAAAAAACCAGCTTCGCCAAGAGAAACACCAGTTGAATAAAGTAGTAGTTATATGTATGCTGCTGTGTCTACATGCAAAGAGAAGCACAGATAAACATGTATACAAAAATGAGTTGTTTTAAATAATTCATTTGGGAAGACCTTTTATAATCTATTTTTAAATTTAAAGACATTTATAATTAGTTAAGGGGTAACCTCATAAAAAAGCTTTCTAACCTCTCAAAAATTGACTATACTTTTTTTTCTAAAAAAGAAAAAAAAAAGCTGTAAAAGAATTTGATAACTGATTTTAAATTATATCTATTTTGTTTATACACAGGTATATGTATGAAATTTATGCATATTTCTAAAGAAATTAATTATGGAAATATAATATTATTGCTGTTAAGTTAAAATATGATATAAATGTCAGCTTGCGCACACATATATGTAAATTTTTATCATTTTTTGTCATTACTGAATATCAATTGAAATAGATTAATTATATATTAGAAATTGCATGTCTGTGTGCACATAATGTAAATCAATGTAACAATTTGAATTTTGAATAGTAATTAGGTAAATTGCAATGAAATCATTTGAAATTTTGTACTGTAATCAAAATGAAAAAGCTTATATGTGTGTAAGTTTATTTTTATAAACCTTAATTTCAAATTTTTGTTATTGTTGTTAATAAACTTGTATTCAATTGTTAAAAATTGTATTAAATCATCATTTCTTGGTCACATAACAATAATAGAGCTTATGTTCTCTGAGCTAGATTCGAGCATGGGATGAATATATAAATGGGGATGTGTATTTAATGCTTTTGGGCATCCAGAGATGATCAATCATCATCCTGGTTGGCACAAAAAAGAATATTCTTTAAAACCCATGCACTACCTTTAATTTTAGTTTAGTCTTATTAAAAATTTAAGTTTATAGTTGGCCAATACATTAATGGTACTTAAGTGGCCAGAGCATTGATGATGATCAGCATGTTTCAAATGTCCCAGCATTATTGTTTTAATTTTTTTGGTTATGTATTCTGATGGATTCACACTTAGTTTGTCCTCCAAATTAATGGTTAAACAATTGCCCCAAGCTGGCAAAGGCTCAATAGTTAGCCTGATCTACAGAAGACCCATTTCCGATCCAGTTGCCATGTTGATTGTTGATTTATATTTTTTATTGTTCAAATCCAGCCACAAGATGGATTGTTGATTTATTGGGTTGATTTGTTTATTCCCATCAATGATGATGATGGATGATTTATTTCTCTTGAGTATTTACTTGTACTTATTTTTTTAAAATTATAATGCTGGTTGATATATGATTGATGTATAGTTATTTTCGTTAGTCTAAGGAGTGACTGGCTGATCTCGCAGAGATCTCTTGATCTCATGCTCCTCTTAAATATATCTTACTTATATATACTTCTGTAAATTATTGATTTTGTATTTACTGGGGTTGATGATGATTGTGCCATTACCCATGGTTCACTTCCTGCCACCTCATCCTGTTTCAATATATTATACTAAATGTAGAAATATATGAAAATATTAAATGATATTGAGCTTATCTATATTTGAAAATAGAATTTAATTATAAACTGGAGCTGTTAGCTTAATGGTTGCATGTTGACTAATGAGTCAAGATTGTAGGTTATTCAAACAAAAAAAGACTTATAATGTTTACAAAAGTGTGAATTGTTGGATGCATTAAGTAGTTTTTTTTAATTAAAGATTTTTTAATAATGTACAATGGCCTGAGTTTTTCAGTGGTGGAAAGCATTTAATAGTTACTAAGCTGTGCTTGATGTTAATACAATGTACTCTATAAAATCAAGAAAGAAATTTATTTTTTATAAACTTTGAAAATGTGCATTATATATATAGTAAATTAAGTTTGATGTCTATTCTTTCCAAAAAATATATATAATATTCAAATCTAAATAACTTTAAATTTGTGTGAATTTTACTGTATTTAATGTATATATAGTTAAAGTAGAGTGGATTAATATTATCAATTATAATAAAATAATTTTTAAAAATATTAATTAAATTTATCAATCACATTCGGTAATCCAGAGAAGAAATAAACAATGCTAAATTATTTTTTTTGTAAATTTTTAAAATTTATTCATATTTCACAGATGTAATTATATTTTTGTGATTAATCAATTTGTAACAAACAGATATTAAGCATTAATTATAAAATACTTGAAATTATAAGAAATAATTTTTAAAAATTCTTGAATGTTTCAAGGATTTTTATAACTTATTATAAGTTTTTAAAATGATGATTCTGTGATTCACTCGGAAGAACCATTTAAGCATCTTTGTAATTCTGTAGCTATTTTTACTTCTTTTCTTTTACTATATAATTCTATGATAAGCATTTTTTTGCTTTCAAAGATTAGATTAATTTATTTAAACTTTAAATGTTAAATAGTTGAACAATGCTTTCAACCTAGAAGGTCATATTCTTAGCATTTAAACTCAGCAGCTGACAGAGTTGATTATTATTATTTTTTTTTTATGGTAGTCATTAGAAATATTAAATTATCATCCTTTATTAATGATTTTAACAGTACAGCAATTATGTTTACCAACCTGTGGTAGATTAAAAATAACTGCAACCATAGTTTTGATATAAACTTCAAATAATTTGATGCAATATGCCCAAGTTATGAACATCAAAAACATAAAAAACAGATGTGACTTCTATAGAATAATAGTAAAAGGCATTTAATGATGCATAACATGATGTAGGACATTTTTTTTAGAACTAGATTTACTTTTTTTGCATGTATTGTGGTAAAACAATTTTGCTTTGTACTATTGTCCATCTTGTACATAACCTGAATATTTTCTCAGCAGAATTGGTAAAATATAGTTTAATTATCTTCTCTAAAGTTTGTAACTTTGAATGAAAGGATATTTTTAAGATGGGTTACAGACTGAATTTGATGAAGAGTCATAGAAAAAAGTGGCAGGAAAAAAAAACTTGTATTAATTGTATATCTAGATTTAGAAACTGAGTTTTTGATTTAGTGCCCTGGCTGAAAAAAAAAAATTTTATTCGTAGGACAAAAATATTTAGTAGTAGTTGAAATAAAATCTGTTCATTGTAATAAATTTTTAAGCATTTGACCACTAAATGAATATTTATATAATAGTGAATATATTAAGTCCAAATAGTTTTATTTTTTTAATAAGCTTTATAATTTTTTCATTATTGTTTTATAATAAAATTTCCTGCAGTTTTACATTAGTATTCTTTTATTTACAAAGTTAATATACATTTTTTTCTGAGGTGATTGGAAATAATCAGCTTAACCAAAACAGTATAATGTTACAAATTGATCAGATCTAAAATCTTGAAATATTTAGTAACAATTTTATTCTATTTAAAGTTGATTTATTATGTATTTCAAGTAAAACTGTTCATGAATGCTTTATTCTATTCAATAATATATTCTTTATTTCAATGCGTAAAGTTTTATCATAATTTTTACCTTTTATTTTTAGGAAATGAAAAATCATCAGAATTGAGTGATGGAAATGATGGTAGGTACAGTTCTTTTTTATTTTTTATCTTGATTTTTTTAAAAAAAAACATACACAGTAATTTAGTGTTTGCTTATGTGTGAGAATGTTTATGTATATATGAAGATAAGTATTTATGCCCCCCCCTCCCATTCCTTTTTATATTTTACAAAAAGTTGATGAACTTCATGGAATAATGATTGGCAGGCACATCTACCTCCCATTTCTGTGACTTGGAATTCATATGTAGGCTGGATGAAACTTGAAAAATATTTCAAATTAACTGGCCTTTGGCAAACTCTGCTAAACACTTCATTAATAAAAATGATTATTTTTAGATAGCAGGTAAAATGAAGGAGAATCTTAAATTTGGTATTTGGCTAGCCTGGTGATTGATGTTCTCACTTTTTTTAGATGAAAAAGCTTTTGCTCTGTAATGGATCTTTTAAAGGCTGTTTTTTCCTTATAATAATAATATGCAATTTTTACACAGAGGCTAAACTCTCCATACAGAAGCGCCACCAATGCAAGCCTGAGTAATCAATGAATGCAAAAAGGTTTGTGCATAAAATTACTATCTAGGGCCTACTCATCCAATATTCCCAGACTAGTTTCCAGTTTATGGCTTATATCAGTGAGAAGTTAGATCTGACAGCACTGCACTTAGATCTAAGGCTCCTAACTGAGAAAAGCCACAGCTGGAAACTAGTCTGGGTGTATTGGATGAGTAGGCAGTAGATATGGATTTTATACACAAACCTTTTTGCATCCATTGATTACTCTGGTTTGCACTGGTAAGGCTACTGTATGGAGAGTTTAGCCTCTGTGTAAACAGCTTGTGTAAGCAATAAGAAATGGTGATCATGTGATGTAATTTTTATTGATGAATCTCTGTGTATAAAGTGATTCACCTTCATTTCCATCACGTTTTTTTTTTTTAATTTGAATAGAAAAATATTAGCTATGAAATTTTAAGATTGAACAAGAAATATGTAAAACTAGATAAGAAAACCATATATTATTTTTAGTGCATGATTTTGGCATTTCAAAGTAATAAGGAGGAGATTGGAAAAAGAAGCTTTAATGGAAGTAACTGGCTTGATTGACTGTTATTTCAAGCATCAGATACCAAAAATATTAATGTTAACATTTTTTAAAATCTTAAAGAGTATAAAGTTTTATTTTTTTTAATAATAGATTTTTGAAATTTTTTATATATATATGAAAGGCATTTTCCTGTATTTAACAATCAAATTTCACATTTCAGAAATTGTTAACATATAGTAACAGTAAAAAAGGGGGGGGGGGAACGATCTGACAATCACTCAATTTAATATACACCCAGGCAAGTAACACATATATACTAAAGCATGAGTAAATAAGTCAAAATCTTTTATTTAACTAGACGTATGAATACTTTTTATTCTTTAGCGCTATGTAAATCAGTATATCTGTCTAAATGTGTACCCTGTCAAGTCCCTCTCCTTCTTACATTTAGTCCATGGTGGCCAATACAACAGTAATATAAATACTAAGACTGGATCCTAATTGTTATATTGCTAAAATTAATGAAATATAATAATGAGGTTGTATATCAAACCATCTTAATAATTGTTAAATGTGAGCTTTTATTAACCTCAAAATAAGTTGCATAACTGGATGAATAACCGAATAAAGTGAAATGAGAAGTATCAAGTAAATAAAACAAACAATTTATTTACACAAATATAAATAATGTAATAAAAAAAAAAATTGAATAACAATAAATGATTAAATATCTAATAGGTATACAGTTTAAAAATGTATCTACTACAGTGTTCCAAATATAAACTTAAAGACTTTTCTTTACTGTTTCCTACCCATTTTAAAAGAAATAAATAATTTAATTAAACTGTTCAAATAATGTTGTGTAAACTGAAAAAAGGTTGTGTGTCACTGACCCGTTCTAAGACAAGGGCACTGATACTAAAATGTACTCTCAAATCATTCTTCTTTCAAGTTTTATGTATGATTTATTGACTGTGTACGTGTTCATTAATGAATTTGGGCAGAGATATTGAATGAATGTTTATTCTTCAAATATTCCCTTTTAAAACATTAGCATTGCTGAATAAAATATTTTCATTTATATCTGTGCTTTACTTCACACATAAACAAATGCAGACACTCTTGCTTGGGATATTAACATGATAAGCACATTATAAATATTACTTATAATACTTCATTCATATACACTTTAATGCAATTAATTTTCTTAGCCTTTTTTATTTTCTTACAGTTTCGACTGTCCAGCAGTCTTCGTCAGAGCTATATCTTCCTTACAGTTTTAACTTTAATTAAAATTATAAATACATCTGTAAGATATTTTTGTGTATGCTACATTAAATAAATGGAATTAATTTATTCATTAATTACTGCCATCTCTATTTTATAATGTCATATTTAATATGATGCTAAACTATATTCTTCATTAATCAAATTAAGAGGTTTGATAATAAAAAAAATACTTGTGCCCAATTTCAACAAAATTTAATTTAGGTGTACTAACACCATTTCATTGATTTTTTGGCAAATCATAAATAAAAAAATTAAAAACGTCTATTAATGAAACTTAATATTTATAATTGTTTTTTTTTTTTTAAATTTAAATCCATAATGTTACCTTTAGAATTAATTTCTTTTATATATATATTATAAAAGAGAGTATTTGATCAAGTATAAATTAACAGATTTTTTTTTTCAATTAGCTTGTGATTATCTTAAATAAATTAACAGATTTTACTCTTTTTTGTATTAAATTCTTTTGTTGTTTATTGGCATCCTTTGTTTTTTTTTTTGTTTGTCAGATGATATTCTTTATTGTCATCGTAATCAGTAAATGTTGCATCAATATCATTGCTTTAATTCAGGTTTTCAATTATTTTTAATTGCTTTGATGGTTAGGCATTTGTAGATCAATCATGAGAAAGGCATACAATGAGAACTTCAATTATCTTTTTCAGTTCTTGGAAGTATAGTTAATGTAGGAAAGAGGGCCTTTTTCCAATTCCTCTTTGCCACTTCTAGCCAGCCATGGTGTTTGTAAGCAGTCCACTAATGTAAAATATGTTAATTTTTTTTTTAAAAGAACCAGCTTTTGCTGACTCAGTTTTCTCTGTTGTTTGAATATTAGTTTCCACATTCGTTTTTGTTCTAAGATTGATTATTATGAATAACAGTAAATACATTTTTATAGATTGATATTTCATTGACCTCAAATAATGAATTAACATGAATTTTTTTTTAAATAATAAATTTATTACTTATATAAATGGACATATATGTGAAATGGCTGATGTGTGTGTTTATAATGATTCAACATTATATATATATATTTCATTTACTCCACAATTATTCTGAACATTGACATTTGAGGCACAATTATTCTGAACATTGACATTTGAGGCACAATTAAGCTCTAATATTTTTATAATTATTGTTTTTATGTTTGCAATAAGTTTTAATGAGTTGATCCTAGTAAAGAAATTTATGGAATAATCTTGCTAGTAATTTTGTTTTCTATTTTTTTTTTCTTTTCTAATTATTTTCCTCCACTCATTTGCAATATGTTTAGAGGTTGAACTTCGATAATTCATTATCCTTCATTCTTTACAAGCTTTCCTAGTTTAACAATTTTGTATAATAAGAGGTTATATGGTTCAGTAATATATCTTATCATATTAGAAATTTAAAATTAAGTGTAAATATTAAAAAAAAGTTTAATATATTTGAGATAAAAATTCACAATATATTATGCTTAGTTCATTAAATTTTTTTGTATCTTTACATTTAGGGATTAAGGTAGGTTTTTTTTTACTTCGATTTCTTACAGAAACATTTTTGCTACCTTTAATAATAACATTTTCTAAAAAAAAATATTCTTTTTCCTACACTTTTTTGTAGTAAAATCTCAACTAGCTTTTTAATAACACATACTGATTTTTTTAATAACATTTATGTGAACAGAGTAGAAAATACATTTTATCAAAGTTGGTAACTAAAATTTTTTTATTTTTTATCTTTTGATAACTATTTTAAAAATATAAAAAAATGGGAACCACAATTATTAGAGCAATTGATTATTATTATTATGATTTGTAGCTCATAGTTACAAATTAAGAAATATCAATCAATCAGGCATGTTTATTTATTGTACTGAATTATTGTTGTTGTTTTTTTTGTAATTTTTTTAAAAATGTGATTAATGTGTTTGTTTAACATTAAATAAAAAATTATACCTAATGAAATTTTACCTTGTGCCAAATTAATAAAACTCCAAGTGCTTCCTCAACATTTTGGCAATTAAAGGACATGCCACGTACATATATAATGAAGCACCATTAAATAAAAACAATAAGATCTGTATATTTATGCTATTTGCCTTTCTTCCTTGGCTTTTCAAATTCTATGAATAATAACAAATTATATATATATATGCTCTTTAATGTGCATGTATATATATATACATACAGTAAGTGAAATAGAATATTTTCAAGTAAAAGTTTTTAACACATATATACAACATTTCATATCTACGATACAACTTAAAAATTAAACATGTTAAGATATTAACAAAAATAAAATATTATTGTATTCTTTGTTTTTCTTGTGATGAAAATTGATGAATTGCAAAAGATAGAATATTTAAATGGTGACAAAATTGTAAATTTCAAGCATGGTTTCCAGTAATGTATAAATAGCAGCTGCCAAGTTTTGTGATTGCACTGTGAATTAGAAAATTAAAATTTGTCTTTTTTGTTTAATTTTTTTTTAACCATGAGTAAGTGAATCTGTACATAAATGCTGCCTGTAAGTCCTTTAAAATCAAATCAAACTGAAAATAACCGTAATCTACTATATATCAGCTCCTATCATTTTCATTTCAATAATTATGGCAACATTTTTATAGATTTACAATCTTATGTCTAATGCAGTATGTAAAGATGCTTTGAAATCCTCTGTGACTAAAATAATGTTTAAAAAAATTTAGCACACAACATCAAATCCAGTTATGTAAAACTGAAATAGTCATTTGATTTTTAATTAAAACCACTTTACAATAAATAATTGGTGCAAATTTGTATACATAATGGAAGGGTTTTATTCATACTGCCTTCATTTAACATAGTTTTGCATTAGTGCTTATTAAAATTTCATGAACTGGAAACTCATAATCTAAAAGTCTCACATAATGTGAAATGTACCAAATGATTTCAAAATATAGTGGCCATTTTAGTATTTCCATATTAAACATTTGTATAATTATTATATACTTTCTTTAGTTATGTTATGATATTATTGTGTTTTAAATTTATAAGATAATGCTATAGTTGCAGGCTATATGTGAAATTAGAAGTTATCAAATATCACTGAAATGTTGATAATCTTCCACTTGAAAATATAATTTAGCACCTGAGACCAGTATTAGACTTTACATAAAAGATAGTTAATAAAGGCTACATTTAAAATTATTAAGGTTGTAGAAAAAAAAGCATAATGTAAACAGAAAATTTAACTAAAGTTTTTTCAGATAAAATAGAATTTTTCTTGATAATAAAATGAAAACCTGAAAAAAAAATTTTTTTGTTTTAACCTTTTCACCTCTCAGCAGCCATATTGGATTTTTGGAAACTTTGATTTAATACATATATATTCAAAATAGTAAAAAAAAAAGATTTTTATACTTTTAAAAATTATTATTTTTATATTTTTAATAATAGGTTCATAAATTCTTTCAAAAATTTCCAATAAAATGTATACCATATGTCTTACATAAGATAATTATTCCACAATATCAAAAAATAATGACATTGATATATTTCATTTTTTCTAGAAATCCCATAACTATTCCTTCTTGTTAGACATTTGTATAATAAATGAAGAGAAAGTGATAGAGAAGAACAAGTCTAGGTTGTAAATGGCTTAAATGCAGTACATGTGACGCTAAACAGAAAAAAACAAAAGTTTAAATTTATTGCAATATAGAATAATAATAATAATAATAATAATAATAATAATAATTATTATTATTATTATAATAATAATAATAATAATAATAATAATTTAATTTAATTTAATTTATTAAACATATAATCTCCTTGTGATAAATAAATCACGCATGGAGCTTAACAAAAATACATGTGCAATAAAATAAAAAACATTAATATACAATAAAATAATTAAATAGAAATAAAAAGTTTTTGATTATCATCAATTACAATCCAGTTCATAATTAATTTTCTCAAAGTTTTCCTTGATAAGTCATTAACATTAAATCCAATGTTTCTTATAAAAATATTATAAAATCTTGGACCAAGATAACATTTCTGATATCTGCAATGAGTTTTAAAGTACACTGGTTCAAATAATAAATCAAAATCACTTGATCTAGTCACCATTATTGATGAAGAATTATATTTATTCATTTTTTTGTATTTAATATAATAACATAAAATATTCACTAAAAATAATTGATGAATAGTTAAAACTCCAGCACACTTAAATAATTCAAGTCTTGGCAAATCCAAAGGTTTAAACAAAATAATTCTTAACGTAAAATTTTGTAGTGTTTGCAATGACTTCAAAAAATATGCTGCAGTGCCACCCCATAATGTTATACCATAAGAAAGTCTGCTTAAGAAAATTTGTTTATATATACTTAATAGGACAGATTTATTCAAACAATCTCTTAATCTATAAAAAAGAAAATTAAGTTTTCTTAATTTTACTTGAAGCCAAAGAATATGTTTATCCCAATGTAAATACTCATCCAAAACCAAGCTAAGGTAAGAAATTGTTGAAGTCCTGGTAATTTTTTGACAAGATGTTTTATTAACATAAGGCAATTGAATTAACAAGTCTAATAATAATAATAATAATAATCATCATCATCATCATCATCTGTCTTACTTTTCATCTAATGAAGAATCCATCTAAAGTATAAAATAAAGTGATTACTGTAAAGATGACTGTTTACTATTAATTAAACTTTATTGTAACTATGCAGCACAAAAATAAACATAAAAAATAAAAATGTTGATGTAACTTATCCATTAGAACTATTCATATTCATGACCTCATCTGATCACAATGTCAGTGCAACAATGCAGGAAGATGTTGCAGGAACTGGCTTATCAGTTAACTTTCCTGAATAAAACTGAGTTTGAAGAACTAACTTGTTTGATATGCTATTACTAACCTGTTTGAGGTGCTATTACCAACAGTTGAATGGATTTGGGATATTTAAATAAAGTTAGATTTTTCTAAGGACATTCAATACTCATATTAGATTATGGAAGTAGTCCAATATAAGGATAGAACTATAACACCATCATCACAAACCTTCAGGAAAACATTAAGTACATTACCTATTTCAGTTTCAGTTGATAAGCAATAAAGCAGTCTCACTAAGTACTTGGTTTGTGACTAATCATCACTCTGTAGTTAAAAAAACTTTCATGCCTTCTTTCTAGGCAGGCAACATAGGACTTTCTTTTTGAATGTTATGAAATTACTAAGAGCACAGCTTGAGAGTAACCAGATATCAGAAGCTATAGTTTTTCATAGCATGGCACACATGACCATTATAGCTATTTGTACAGGTTCATAATTTGAACCTAGTTAATAATAGCTATTTGCTACAGAACCATCATTTGAAGTCTCTTTACTGGTTATGAGTGATCACATTATTTCATTATTTTAATTTGGTAAATTTCTTAATAATTTTAACATCTATCATGTCTCTATATATCTGATTCACAGCTCTAAAGTTTACATTGCAATGGGCATATTTATTTATAACTGGTCACACATATATAATTGGACTAAATCTTATTGCAATTATTACTTTTAATATTTGGCATTTTTTATTATCATTAAAATGTAGGCAAGAATATATGAAAAGAATATCACAAATGACTTCTTTCATCTATTTTTCTATAAAATAATAATTGGGGGAAAAAAATGCTTCATGAGTGATTGAAAATCTTATAATTATGTTCAACTGTAAAAAAAGTCTTTCTAATTCATCAGGAAAAAAGATTGTGTGGTGAAGACAATCTCTACATTTGTGAACAAAGATGGCTTATTAATTTCTTTTTTTTAAAGACACTATACTTATTACTTTTACACAGATGCAATGCGATTCGATACACTGTAACTTCTCTTTATTCTGAGTCCAAAACCTCTCAGCCACTATACCCAGAGAAACCACTTTACCTCCCCTTTTATTTCCTGCCCTAAGTTTTCCTCATATTCTTCTTTATCCTGCTCCATCCCATTTCCACAACACAATCCTTCAACTCCATGGCCTTTTATCTAAATCCTCCTTATCTTTTCCGAAACCTAGCATAAAAACCAAGAACTCACTTTCTGTATAATCACTTTGTTTATATTTATTTTTCCAAAACTTCATTATTTGTACCCTTTCTGCTTTTAGGCATTTACATTCAATTAACAGATGCCTAATATTTTCTATGCCTTCCTTATACAACTTGCAGACTAAATCACCCACATTTTTCCATTTATGTGTATATTCTCTTGTTGCTAAAGTTCCTATTCAAACCTTAAATAATAAACTACTTTCCTTGCTATTATCATAAATTAACTCGCACTGAATATTCCGTTTAATTCTATATATATTTAAACTCTTTTTACTGTCTATACTAGGTTTTTATCTGTCTAACTTCCTATTCTTTATTAATGCATCTATTCTATCCCATTCTTTGCCATTATAGCACTCAACAATTTTCCTAACACAATCATTCCATTTTTTGTATAAGTATACTGACATAAATTCTTTATCCAAATCTTCTGCATACTGTACTACCTTTCTCACTCTTCTTGTTGCCTGCTCTTTACTCATAACCCAATTAAATACTATTTTGGCTATTCTCTTATTATCCATAAACTGCAATCTACTGAACATTTTCATTTTTTGTGTCTCTTATATAAAAACTTGACCGACCCGGTTCTCTGTGAATTGCCTCTTTTGCCATCCACACATCTGCATCTAATACATATTTTTCTACTTCTCTTTGTATTTTTTCTAAATAATCTAATACTCCTTTACTAACACATAACACCTTTTTACCATATGTTAACCCTACTACTGCCACTCCCTTCCATACAATTCTAGCTACATCATATTTATTAAAGAAAGCACTGTTAATTTCTTTATCAGTCCTTTTCTTTTCTTTGCTTCATTTATTAATTTTTTCTCCCATTCATCCAAACAATTTTTCTGATTACTTAAGACTATTCCCAAATAGATTTACATATTCATTACACTTAACTTTATATCCCCCAATAAAAATTCTTTATCTTCTTTTTCCCTAAAGTTAATCATGATTACTTTTGATTTTTCTTCACTAAATTTACCCCCTCCCCCATCTCTTTACCCATCCTTGCTGATGTCCTCAGCATAACTTCCATATCTTCCCTTTTTTCTGTGCCCAAGAAGACATCGTCTGCAAATAAAAGACCTGATAATGTATATACTCTCTCGTCACCTATTAATGGTATCTCTAACCCTCTTCCTAGTCTCTCTATTGCTCTCTTTTTTTCTCTCAAATACAACAAAAAATAGGTGACATAGGGCATCTTTGCCTTAGTATCACCCCATTTTTAACTTTAACTGATTCTATATTCCCTAATTGATACATATAGTAATTATTTTCATACAATCTCTTAAGATTCACTAAAGCTCCGTTCATTTCCAAATTTACTAAACCTATTCATAATGTATTTCTATTTACTCTATCATATGCTTTCTCTATATCTAAAAAAATCATATACATATAACTGTTTGCCTGTATTTTGACTCATATCTATAATTTGTTCAAATAATTTGATCATAGTGCCTCTAATGATTAAATCAGATCGCAAAGATTCTTAAAATTTGTTAACCGACCTTCAAAGAAATTGCTTGGCAATTCCTGATCTAGACCGTTAAGTTAAAAACAGTATCATTTTTTGCCCACCCTTGGCTTAATGTGGTTTAGAAAATTCTACAGTTATTACTAGGTCATATGATATCAGCTGTGTTGGAAATTTTAATTAATTGTTGCCTGGTAACATTGTAGATGAAATTTAATCTAGATTATTACATAGAAAACACACACACAATCTTTCAACAATGAACACAAAATGAATATCTAGCTATCTTTAAGTAGAGGATAACATATAGACTAGTAATTGCTCAAGCTATTTTTTAATGTTTAAAGAAATATTAAAATAAAGAAAAAAAGATAATGATCAGTGAATGTATTGTTTTGCTCTGGTAGCTTAAATTGAAAACATTGTGTTTTTATTTTGGACTCAAAGCTTTATAGTTAGTTAATAAGGTAAAAGGTGGCTGCTGGAGGATTGCATTAGATCCTAAGATCTAGGTGCAGTGCTCTCAGATCCAAGGCTCCTCACCGATGAAAGCCACAAGCTTGAAACTAGTCTGGGAATATTGGATGAATAGGCACTACTTAGGGATTTTATGTACAAACCTTCCTGCATCCATTGATTATTCTGGCTTGCACTAAGTGGTGTTACTGTATGGAGAGTTTTGCCTCTGTGTAAACAGCTTGTGTAAGCATAAGGAATGATGATATTGTGATGTTTAGTGGTTTAATACTATTACTTTTAAGAAATTACTAGCAAAAATTATGAGAGAAGCTGAGCTTGACAGTCCCATGAGAGAAATCACAGTCAATGCTTGAATCAGTTGAATAATTTGTTATTCTCTGGTTGAAATTTGTTGGTCAATATTAAATCATAAGAATAACAAAAAAAAAAGGGGGGGGGGGAGGTGCTATTTGGAAAAATCATCATAAAATCTTTATTTTTTATTCATAGAGAAATGAAAATTACATTGTTTGAAAGGAAAATGGATGCTGAATCAAATGAAGCAAAGTGTACATGCATGCATAGTGTCAGTGGTTTTCATGTTATCATAAGTTGAAGCTGACAATTGCTAATTTGAAGATACAGGCCCGTTAGTTGCAGGCGCATAAACAAAATGGTTGTAACTTTTTTTGGTTGTGCATCAGCTATCAGAAAAATAGAATCCAGTTTTAACTTTATAAAAATGAAAATCCTGAAAAATATTGTCAAATTTTCATTACTATTTGTTTGAAAAGTATAAAAAAAAAAATTTTTTTATAGTAAAGGTAATAATTCACTTTCAAATTTTTTTTTTTTTCAAAACGAATTCAAGGACATAAAATTAATTTTATGCTTTTTTTATTTGTAATTTGTTCTTGCAATATTTTTTTTCATGTGAAGTTTTGATTTTTATGCTTATTTAATGCACTAGTTTTATTTTTAAATAAATATATCTACCACATAATGTTAATATTTATACATTTTCTAAGCATATTATTATCAATATATAAAAATAATACCACAGTGTATTGTGCTGGGATCTCACTTAGACATTACATTCCTAGGAGAATTGGCCATTTACTTCACAAATTTATTCATTATGCTATTTTTTTTTTCAAAACCATTCATTTGAGATGACAATCAATAATAAATAATATTTTATAGATAATGATGAAACATTACTGATCACAAATAATTAGAACAGCTGATTTTAAATGATGTCAGTAAATTTCAGAAAGCCTTAAATAAGCTACAAAATTTTATTTGACCAGCTTTCATCAAGTATGTATTATTTCATTCTAAATATAATAATTATGATCAAATCTTAGTTGAAGTTAGTTTTTTATAATATTAAGGGAGAATGTTGTTTTGAACGAGCTGCAAATTCAAATATTGTTTAAAAAATTGTAATACATAACATCATATTCAATTAATAACTTTAATATTTAATATTCTGTCTGAACATTAAAGATTGTAGATTTTTATAGGTTTGCTCATAGTTCAGCAAATTAAGGATAACAGACTGATGCATAGCTGAAAAACTGGAAAATGGTATCCTATGTAAAAGCTTTGTATTATTTTCAAGCCAATTTGATGATTAAAATATTTAATAGCAATTTTTAATATCAGTTATTTTTAAATATCTTTATTTAAATTCTATTTATTTGGGTCAATCCTTGTAACTGATTTTTAACAATTTTATTGAATAGATTTTCTTCAAATTTTTTTTACATGTTAAGTATTGATGATAATGCAATATTTCAGGGTTATCCAACCTAACAGTGTCGGGCTGCATTTCAAATGGCATTGATATTATTTCAGTAAGCTTTCAATGGTGCACAATAGATGGCAGTATATTTTTTAAAAAATATTTTTTCATTAAATTTCGTGGCTAAATCATTAAAACGTGTTTGCTGTTAATGAAAATAGAAATAAAAAGATGAAGGATGAAATCTTAATTTCTTTTAGTTTTTTAACTAAAACTTGCTTTTTTTTTTTTTTTTTAACAATGCTGCATATATAAACACAATCTTATAAATGATTTTAACATACATGAATTTTATTTCAAATACTAGAAATATGACAATATTGTTTAGATTCTTAGTTTTTAAATTTAAATGTGAATATCCTAATGCTAAGTAATAAATATTATTTTATAAAAAATGTTTTTATTTAAATTGATGACTAATGTACCCCCCCCCCCCATCTTCCTCAATTTTTTTTTTCAATCACAATTTTAGTTGTTATATGTAACTGGAAATAAAAACACAGATATCCATAAATTAATTAATTCAGTCACCCATTTTTAAAATAGTGATTGAATTAATTAATGTGTCTATCCTACACTTTTATTTCAAGTTACATATAACAAAGTTGTGGGTGAAAAAAATAATAATTTTTTTTTTTAATGCATTATTCCTTAAATTAAATGTAAGCATTTTTTAATCAATTTTTTTATTTGTATTATTTACTATTTGTTCAATGGTGTTTCATTGTTACATATTCACATATTGTTTATTTAGATATTAAAATATATAAATACACACAATAAATACATAGTCAAAACTGTTAAACCACACTGTTAGTTATTTTTTTATATTGCTGTGAAAATTGCTGCAAATGCTTTAAACTTCTCAGCTGTTATAAAATAAATTAAACTGTAAATTTATTAATATAGTGTTATAAAAATAAACTCACTATATTAGCAGCTGCTCTTTTGGACCTTGTGTTGGGGGAAGGGAGTAACAATTTGTTGTTTGTTTTCTATTCATAGATTAAATTTATTAACCCCTGAATGTTTTGGCACAGTAGGCAAAATGTCCATCTTGGGATTGGGAGGTCCAGGATTGATTTTGGCGCTCAAACTTCTTATTAGCTCCCATGCAATAAAATTATATGCCTTTTTTAAAATTAAGTTTATTAATTCATGCTTTTTTTTTTCCTCTTTAAGTCGAAACTTTATTCAATATTCTAAATTATAGGTATGATATGAAGATTATTTATACTTGAAGGAAACAATATATATTTTTGCCTATTAAAATTTTTAGTAATCATCTGAAATCCGGGCACGGTCGCTTGATGACGTTGTTTATGTGTCACAAACACATAAAAATGTCGTTTGCTGCGGCCGGCCTTACGGCTAATACATCATTTATATTGTATTACCCATTGCAGGCCACTTTACATGACATTGCACAAAAATATTACGGCCTGTTTTGTGTTTCGAAACTATTTACGCGTATTTGTTCTATTCATAGCTGATTACCGTATCGCTTGAGGGTGTTTTAATTGCAAGTCGGTACAACTTTTTAAATCTCCATAATAGAGTAATGTCATTTATATTTAAATAATGTTGTTAATTACTAATAATTGTCATATGGTCCCCACCCTTCCCTAAAAAAATGTTAATATGTAAAAAATTGGCAAAGGGTATGTTCGAACACGCTTCGACAAAGCTCACGCGCTAAGTCACGTTTCAGTGTGGAAAATATACGAGACCAATAAAATGTCTGAGAAGAACATGCAATTTTTAAACTTTTCAGAATTGCCGAGTACAGAAAGTGAGACTGTGTCCTTTTTTCAGGCACATAATGTCCTCCCAAATACCAGACTGTTTTTATTACAGCAATAAAATAATAAATAAAATTAAGTTCAAAAAGTCCAAAGTTTGTGTATTTTTTTATTTCATTAGAAATTGACAAGTATTTGGATTATCTTTTTTCAGCGGGGTTAAAATAAATTACTATTTTTGTTTACTTTTTGTTAATAATAACAAAGTATGAAACCCCCCAAAAAAGCTGTTTATTGTAGAATCCAAAAAAAAAAAAAAAAGGCTAATTCAAACGAAATATAAATAAAAGTAAAAAGTGAGAAAAAGTTGTTTAAACAAAAAAATTATTGACTTTTTGTTTCAATTATTTATCTGAGGGTGGAGGTGGGTATTTCAAAACAATTTTTAACCCCCAAAACCACAAAAGTTACTTTTGATTTAATAATAATAAGAAAAGCAATTTAGTCAACCAAAAAAAAAAAAAAAAAAGGTAGAACAAAGTTGAAACAAGTCCCAAATAATTGTATTATATTTTTTCGTGGGGTTAAAACAAGTTTTTTCATTGTGAAACAGTCAAAAGTTTTGAAATCAGAAAAATAAACACAAAGTTAAATTACCAAAATTTGTTGAATAAAGAAAAATGTCAGGTTAAAAAAAACAACGAAAATGAATATAAAAATTTGTTTAATAAAAAAGAAATCATGTTATAAATGAAATAAAAATTTGTTTAATCAAAAAAAAAAAATCATATAAAAAAAGTTGCGGCCCGGTAACGTTACATTTGATTGATTTTGTACAGCATCAATGCCATCAAGCAGCTGTGCCCAGATTTCAGATGATTACCAAATTTTTTATAGGTTCATTTAAAGAAACACTATGTAGAATTTAATTCATAGTTAGCTATGAGGCTTAATTTGCTTATATTTTATGTTTTAATATTTAACATTTAAGCAAAGCTTTTCTTGCAGAAAATAATTATAAAATAAAACAAGCAAAAAAGATTTATAATAGATATTAATGTTCAAAATTTAATATTTTGTTATCATTAAATGTGTGTAAATCTCTAAAAACGTTTTCTATCAATTTTGCTAGGACTTTTTTTTTCTCAGTACACTGATAAAAATATAAAAGAAATGATCATAGCGAGATTGCTGTCATACTTCTTAGTATTGTCTTGTATTTGTGAATTGCAATTTTCTTTTGTCCATAATAATCAATTTTTATCATAGAAACACTTATTTTTAAAAATTGAACATTTATTAATAAAAACGTAATAATTAACTGCATTTTAAATGAGGACTGCATTAAGGAATCATTCTATTTTAATCTGCAATTTGAAAATACTAGTTTTTATGAATTTATTATTGGATATAAATCACATCCTATTTTGAAATTAAAATAAGTATATGAATAATATAAAACAATTTAAATATACATAATCAAGTATAAATCTGCTAGAGTCACTTTTAGGATATAAGCATTTTTGTCTTTCACATGTTTGTTAAGCTTTTTTGTTTTTAAATTAACTACTAGGGAATGATATCTTTTCATAACATTAAAGTTATTTTTTTATATGAAAATATTTTATTAAAGTTTTATATCTTCTAGTTATTCTGTATCTCTTAATCTGTGTATGTTTTTATAAATAAATTTAAATGGTTTACTACTTAATAGTAATGTATATAAATGTATAAGAAATCTCAGAGTAAATAATTAATTAACGTAAAATTTCTAAATACAGAAGTTCCTCATTAATTGCATATTTATGAAACTGTAAGTATCTATAGTTTTTGTGTTTAAAAAATATTATTTTTTTAAAATATTTATTAAATACACGTGAAGGCAAAAATAATTCATTTTGTGGTACTCCCTATCTATCTATTTTCTGCTGAAGGTTTATAAATAAATAAGCATATATTGTAACAATATGTGAGGAGAAAGTACTTAAACTTGTTTAACTTTGCATAATCATTTACTGTTTATATATTGGCATATAATAAAATGAACATGAAGAAGACATTTTTGAATGTAGTTTTTACCTACATAATTTATTGCAAAGACATTTTTAGAAAATCTGAATCACACTATACAATCTTTAATACTTTTCCCAAAAGCATGTGCATGCGTAGATTCTTGTTTTGTAGAATGTCCATTTTAAAAGCACATTTATTATTAAACTTTGTTTTTCTCTTCTTTTTTTTTTTTAATTAATAAAACTTTAAATTTCAAAATATGAAGGACAATAAACTATTTATGTAAAATATCCATTAATACTGATGATATATGAAAACTAAAAACATATATGCCAATAAAAGAAAATTATTAATGGTTATACTTATTTACCCACGACTTATGGTACATTTTTAAATATAGAGTATAATTATAATATCACAACATAAATAGGTTTAACATTTAATTGCCTGAAGGTATGGATTTTGCTTTGAATTCAATTGTTACTAATATTCTTCTTTACTGAGCTAACTTAATATAGGGGGGGGGGGGTGCCATGAATATGATACAGTAAATATATTGAAAGCATGCTAGTCACTAATAAAGCTAAATATTAAAAAACCTCTTTTCTGTGAGTAGATTTATTAATTGCCGGATTTTGTTTATATAATAACTTGAGAATAAGCTAATAATTTTTTTTTAAAACTACATATTTTTAAGTATATATAAACACCTATAAATCATAATATATATATAATTTTTTTGTATGCATATCTCTCCATTTGTTCAGTATATTTACACTTCATTTTTTATTTTACATATTTTCAGAAAAAAAAAAAAAAGGAATACCATTTTTTGTATATACATATATATAAAAATACTGCAGTTACAAATTTCCCATCTCAAATTATAAATTTACTAAAACAATTTTTTTTATTCTTATGATATAATATATATATATCATCATCATCATCAACCATTATTAATCCACTGCAGGATGAAGGTCTCCAAGTTCAGTCCATCTTCTCCGATCTTTAGCTTCTCTTCTCCACATAACCAGTGCATACTTTCTTATTTCATCCATCCTTCTCACATGTGGTCTCTTTCTGGGTCTTTTACAATGTCTTGGAATCCAGTTTAAGATTTTAATTGGCTATCTATTATCTTCTCTTCTAGCAATATGTCCAGCCCAACTCCACTTCAGTCTTTTAATTTTTTCAATGAGGTCAGTAACACCTGTTTGTTCTCTTACCCATATATTGTGTTTTCGATCTCTTCTTGTTACTCCCAACATGCATCTCTCCATACTTCTTTGAGTGGTCTGAAGTCTCTGTATTGCTCTTCTATTAAGTGTCCAATTCTCATATCCATAAGTAAGAACTGGTAAAACACATTTATTCAAAACCTTTTCAAACATATAGGCATATTTCCTTTTAGTATCAAGTTATTTCTACCAAAAGCACTCCAAACAAGTTTAATTCTATGATTAATTTCATTCATTATGTTTCCATCTGTATTAATAATCTGACCAAGGTATTTGTAACTGTTAACTTCTTCTAACTCATCATAATCAATCTTTATTTTCATATTTTGAGAAAATCCATTAAACATTACTTTAGTCTTTTTACCATTTATTTTTAGTCCTACTTTAATCTGATAACTCCTGCTACATTTCCTGTAGCTCTAAAGCATTATTTGCAAAAATAACTACATCATCTGCAAAATCTAAATGACTTAAATAATCTCCATTTACTTTCACTCCTTTAGCTTCCCATTTTAATCTACAAAATACTTCTTGCAGCATTTGTCTTATAATTCTAATTAATGATTTTTTGTAACTGATCTAAATAAATGATTATCACTTAAATTCATTATATAGAAGTAATGTTTATGCTTAATTGTAGTTTCTAAACACACATTCTCTACAATATTTGTATTATACATATCTTCACAAATAAAAAAAACATGACTTTTTTTATTTATATATAATGTGATATGTAAAGAAATAACTAGTTGCAAACTTCCATCTCAAAGTATACACATGAAATTATGTATTGAAATATAAAAGCATTTAAAAATACTGTTAATTAGAATGATATTTTTTTTTGCTTTTTTAACTTCATTTGTCGATAGTGTTCTGATCTATCGTGTCAGCCGCTTGATGGCGTTGATGCTAAGCAAAAACACATTGATAGGGCCAGCGATTCTATAGAATTACGATTTCCATAAAATTACAAAATTCAAACAAAATATAAAAATATAAGCCGACGTTTTGGGACAGTAATTAATCAGAGTGGCATTTTTTTTTTGTGCGTGTGTGTGTATATAAAAAATTACGTTACTTTTTTAATAACAAATAATAGTAAATATAGCGGAGACTTATTTGGACAGTAATTAATCAGAGATGGGCTTTTTTGGGTGTGTGTGTGTGGATCCAAAAAGTTACGGTACTTTTTTAATAAAAAATAAAAGTAAATTTTACCCTTTTTTTGACAGTAATTAATCAGACACTGCATTTTTTGGGGGGGGGGGTAAATTAGATTGCAATTTACCCACTAAAGTTAATAATTATAACAAACTATTAAAATGAAATCCGACTTTGGTGTCTGGCAATTGCAAATTTTCAGAGTTCTTAGCAGCCATCTTCCTTGTCTCAGACGATTTCTCACGATACGTTACTTTCATCGGGATCTTAGTAACTAATGGTTTTATTTTTTCTGAAGTTAATCTAAATAAATGATTACTTTCTAAATTCGTTATACAAAAACAATATTTATGCTTTATTTTAGATTTCATCTTTTGAGAATAAAACTAAAATATAAAAAATTGTTTGGAAAAATTTTGTGACTGGTAACAAATATTCTAAGGAAAACCTTGAAATGAAAAAAATCATTAGTGCCTGTGATAAAATCTCATGATAAATAGGAAAGAAAATTAACCAAATCTTTGCATGCCAATGTTCAGTATATTGAGAAACTATTTTAAAAAATGCATTTATTATGTGTAATTAATCAATTACATTTCACACACAAAAAATACAAATTATGGAGCATGTAATATAAAATACTTAAACTCTTTTTGTCTGTACAAAACAGAAGATAAAATTAGCTCATCAAAGCAGAAGTTCATATATTTTAATATATAGCAATGTCTGTGACAAAATTCCATGATAAGCAGGAAAAAGGGTTAACCAAATCTCTGCATGTTTGTAGTCAGTATTGTGACAGTCAGATGATGTATGTTGGTTTAACCCAGTTCGAATACTAGGCGAAAGTACCTTGAGGCCATCCATACGCGAGATATTAAATCAAGAATACTATGACCTCTGCCCTATTTGCCTATTCTCGAGGCTAATTACGAACAAACAACATTATCTGAGACACACATAAATTATTTTCTCACCGGCCACAAAGCTTAGCAACAGAGGTAGAGACATGGACGGGAACACCTACGGAGCTAAATAGTTAAATGTGCAATAAAAGTACTAAGAAACATGTGTTTTGCGTGCCTGGATCATTGGAAAAGTAAAATAAAGCATTATAATAAAATTAGGAAACTCAAGCTTTTTATAGTTAAATAATATGTTTAATTAACAACTTTAAAATATGAATAATGATTTAATGGCCTCCGCTATTCCCCTAAATTAATGAAAACTAATTAGACAATAAAAACAGATTAATATGTTTGCGGTCTAAATCTTTTCTTCCCAATTTTATTAAAATTGTCAACTCGAATCTCCTCGATAAAGTACAATAGTAAAAATCTTTCGCAAAGCATTTTCTAATTGCTTTGCGCTAAAAACAGACAGTTTAAAAATTATTTAAAACGTATATAGCTAAATCAGATATACGTAATAAGCTACTGGCGGACAAAAGAGGCGTTATTGAGGAGATCAAGTTGGCAAACAAAGGAAACTTACTCGTATGGAATTTAGAAACATAAATAAAATTGGAAAGAGATTTTAAATGAAAAAAATTAACTTTTAAACTTAACCGCAATGGAATACAAAATATTTACACATGTTAGTAATGAAGAATAGCGAAGGAAAAAAGGTTAAATATAGATAGATGATCACACATATATATATTTAAGACTAGTCTAATAAAATGGTTACATTACAAATATCATTAAATAAAATAATTCATAATATAATTCAATTAAGAAAGGTATGAACAAAAGGGTAGAAAGTAAATAGTTCAATGGAGGAGAGATATGATTACCGTCCTGGTTCCTTGCTCCTGTTCGGTGGCGTCGTGGCTTGATCCAACCATCGATAGGTATTTGTCCGGACAATGAAAATGGAAATATGTAGCATGGTTTCACGAAAAGTCCTACAGATACGGCACAGAGTTCAAATGACTATTGAGTGGATACTAAGGCATTTTGATGGTATTTAGGAACCTCGGCGATAGGCAAAGCTATTTATTTGCCTAGCCAAGCATAGTAGAATCCATCAAATTCATATGACTTTTAGCTTGAGCATGTTCAAACTTCTCCATGATTTTGAAGATGACAGTTGTCTAACTTTTTGGAATAAAATCTCCACAAGCAAAATCTGAAAGAGTTCTCCAAAGAGAAATCTGAATGCCAGCAAGAAAACTTTGAATAATCAAGTCTTTTGTTCTCACTTCTATTTATACCCTCTTTGTCAGCTACCTTCTATTGTTTGTATGATCTTAGATCTTGATAAGCCCCCATGCTCCTTTGTTTCAAGGTAACATTTTCTAAAAATAACCTTTACTTTTTTACTCTAAATTTCTTTCTTTAAACTTTGAATTTTATTAATTAAAAAAGAAAGAGAAGGCCATCTTTAATTTGCCTTGAATGGGCTAATTAATTAAAAATATACATTCTTTTAGAAAATGTTGGCGGGCTTATCTCAAAATCAAATCATACTAAATATTTTAACAAGATTTAAAAAGAAAAATACATTCTTATTTCTTTTAATAAAATAAGTATTTTATTTCAGCAGAATTTTGCATTAACTCATATATATACGCTTGACGTATATATATGTTTGACTAATAGGTTTTACAAGTAATTTTTATTAACAGAAATCTAATCTTAGAAATGGAATTTATTTAAAATGAAATAGTTAAATGCAAAACCCTGCTGATATTGGACTCGGAACTTAATTCAGGCCTACAATACTAATTAGGTTTATAGGAGGCTGTGAAGCATGGATTGGACTTCAGATCCATTGTTTCAGTATATTGAGAAACCTAAAATTATTTTCTTATATGTTGCTAATTAATTAATGAATTATATTTCTCAAAAAAATAATAATTCAAATTATAGTTGCATATTGTAATATAAACTAGATAAACTGTTTTGTCTATGAGAAAGTTTTGTTTGTGAGAAATAGAAAATAAAAATAGCACATCAGAAGATGTGGGAAGTTTATAGATTTTAATTTTATTGCCAGATTATATTTTACTACCCATAAATTTTCGTTGATAGAACCTATTCCCCTAAAACTTTTTGGTACTTATTTCACAGATGTTCCATAAAATAGATTTGAGTTTTACATACTAGATAGAGCCTAAAGCTGTACTGAAGATTGTAACTGATAAATAAAAATATTCAAATAATTTTCTCTATTTACTAGAATTTGCATTTAAAAATAAAACAACAATTTTTAGTATTTTATAATTTTTTCATATGTGAAATGCATTGAGCGAACCTGGGCCAGCTGATTGGAAAGCAGCTATGCTAACCGCTAGGCCACAAATGCTTGATGTATTAAATTTACACTTAAAAAGACACAATTTATTCAAATATTTTTTTTATTATAATTTTTGAAACAAACACTTTGTTTTCAAAACTAATCATTTTTCATATCAATTTAGATTGGTAATCTCCATTGAATCCAACACTTAGAACTAGAATTTGGGTGAATGTCCAGAAAATATCTCTTGATGTAATTTTAAAATATTATGTATAGCTATATAATAATACAAAACAAACTATAAAAATGTATATAGTTTAGTAAAAAAATAATGCAAAATAATGAAACCATAATTTGTTAATTGCTTAATAAATTATGTATGCTACTTATCATCAGTAATAATGTTTTCATTAATTTGTATTATTTTTTAGTAAATTATGCAGATTTATTTTGGTTTTTAAGAAATTATTAGCAAATTATGCTTTTATTATTTTATGATATTTTTTATTAAATTATGCAAATTTGTATTCTGTAATATATTATTATTTAGTAAATTAAACAAGGTTTTATAGTTTGTATTATTATAAAACTATGCATTAAATTTTACAATTACTTTGACAATAGTTATAAAATTTCTTCAGCATGGCTTTGATGGCCTGAATCTGTTATGTAGAACATCTGTGAAATCTGTTCCCACTTTTTGATACATTTAAAAACTTCGCATATACTTTAGGGAAAAAAAAAATCTGAAAATAAACTTTTATTTGTTCTGTTACAGAGTTTATTTTTTGGTTTCTTGTTTTACAGTGAATGATAATCTGAGAAAAGTTAAAAAAAAAAAATCTGTCTGACCAATTGGATGAAATTTTTGCTCTGTTTGCCACTTTATACTAAGACATTATCTATCTAATACATGACCAACTTATAAATAAATGAATATAATTTTTTTAAAATTTATAAAACTATAGTATTTTTTTCCTAGTACCAAAGATAAATATTTAGCTAATGATGTAAAGTGTAAAAATGTTATTTAAAATGATTAATTAAGATAAAAGAATATTTGAAAATTGGGTGGGGTGGGATGGGGGGGAGTTAATATAATAGTTTGCGTTCATTTATAGTATTTATCATAAGGCCATTTTTTGAGAGTTGGTAATATTTATGTGTCAAACTTGCGTTGTTAGCCGAGAGGTATCGCAGCCGCCATGCAAGCAAGTAGTTGGTTGCAGACGGTTGTGGGTTCGCGTCCCGGCCGATGCTATGACATATGAAAAAAAAAAAAGTGATCACCAGTATAGAACAGTTTCATTTAATTAACAATGAGATTTTTTCCACTAATTAAAAAAAACTAGTTTAATAAAAAAAAAAAGTATGCAGTGGTTACAGTACAATGGTTTCTTGATGTTTTTCAAATTTTTTTTTGCTTTATTTAAAGTTTGATTGTTTCTATGTATTTAGTTTTTATGTAAATAAAAATACTAGAAAAATGTAAATATTTTATATAATAAATTATTTCCATCTATAAAAGTAGTTACTTCCGTTTTATTGTGTCATAATCTTGGTTAAAGTGTATTAATATTTTTCACTGAATTTGTTCTATCCAATATTTTTTTTTAGTTCTACTTATGGTCTTTTGCATTTTTAGCATTTTCCTAAAACTCAAATTGTAGATATAGTAATATTTATAGATAACCTACACATAATTTATATGTTAATATGATTTATATAAGTAAATTTATAAACAGAATTTTCTATGATTAAAATTAAGTCTTTTTAAATCTGATTAATATTATTTTTATGTACTTAGTAATGGGAATTTAAAAGAATTATTTTTCTACAGCAGGTCTTAATCTTTACAATTTTTTGTTGACTAATTTATTTGTCACTTCAATATGATGTTTAAAATAAAAATGGTAAAAGATAATTATATATATATATAGTGTTATAATTGCAAATTATTGAACAAAAACAACAAATAAAAAAATAAAGCATGCAATGAATCACTTAAAAACTAATGCTTGTTATTAAATCAAGTATTACATGTGCTTTTTTTTTTTTTTATGGCTTGCTTTCCTCTCTCTTTCTTTTTTTTTTTTTTGCTTTTTAATTTACTGTGGCTTTCCAGTTATGCATGCAATGCTAAATGCTTTTTAATCCATTGTTAAGAAAGTTATTTTCAATTAGTAAAATTGCTGCTGTTTCTTTTTAAACCCAGAGACTGATGAAGACCTGGACATCAGTTCCAGTGAATCTTTAGCCCCGGTGAAAAGACCAGTTGGAAGGCCACGGAAGTTTGATACAGCTACTAACAGCCAGGGTAACATTAATTATCTTCTAGTTATGGCTCCAGATGAAATAGAAAAACATGGTCAAAGAATTCGATTTAGTATTAATCTGAAATTGGCTATTGTTGAACATGCCAAAAAATTTGGAATGAATGCCACAGCACGCAAATTTGGAACACATCGAAAAAACATTTACCGGTGGATGAGAGAAGATTTAACAGCAGTTCGTAGTGGGAAGTTTGGTAATAAATCAGGTCAGGGTCGAAAACTTTCTTACCCTTCCAGTTTTGATTTAGAGTTGGTTCAGTGGATCAAAGATCAGCATAAGCAGCACAATACAGTTAGTATTAATCTTTTAAGAGATAAAGCATTAGAAATCATTAAACCCTATTCTCCTTCTTTTCAAGCATCTTCAGGTTGGGTATCTAAATTTTTAAATAGGCACGAATATATTCGTGATGCTATTACATATTATTTTAATCCAAAAGAAGGAGAAAGGCCCTATATTTTTCACTCAACAAAACGAGTTGGTAGACCTCGGAAAAATATTAAGAAATTGTCTTTTGATTTATCTAATGAAATCAAACTTCCAGATAATTCAGTTTCTTTAGATATGCCTGATGGTAGTTTTACAAAATTTGCAGATCTTGGACTTAATATTTCATCTGGGATAGAGAATTTTCAAGTAGAACTACCCACAGAAAATATTTCTCTTATAAATTCTCAGTCCAAGTTAGAAAGCTTTAATTCTGATAGCAATACATATATATCTCAGCTTAAAAATGAAAATAGTCATACTAATAATAACATTATAAAAGGCAAAGCTGAATCATTGATAAAAATAATAGATTCATCTAAAAATAATGAAAACATTTTATCTTCTATTCTAAATAACATTTCTAAACCATTAATAGCATCAAGTAACAATTATGAGAAATTTATTCATCCAGTTAATACAAAAGTTAATAATGTTTCTATAAGAAAATGTAGACATCAAAAACAAATCAAAACAGAAGTTGAAAAGAAATCTGTAATTACATTTGCTAGAAGAAATGGTATTAATGCTGCAGCCAAAAAATTTAGTATACATCGTAAAAGTGTATATCGCTGGATGAAAGAAGAAAAATCTACAAAAAAGAAAATTAGTAATCAAACTGGTTCTGGTTGTAAATTAAGTTATCCTGCAGAATTGGATGAACAGTTAATAGAATGGATTTTAGAACGTCGTGAACAAGATCTTCCAGTTACTTTTACTCTTCTTAAAAAACAAGCCCTTTCTGTTGTTCAACCTCATGTTCCCACTTTTCAAGCATCATATGGTTGGGTTAGACATTTTAAAAAAAGACATGATTTTGTATTTAAAGCTCTTCATCTTACAGATGATAAAACGTTCTAAAATTACCACAGTTTTTTTTTTTTGTTATTAATTATATTAGGCTTCTATTATTTATAGAAAAGCAATCATCTTTTTACACAAGATGCAAAAGTTGTCTATAGTTTAAACAAAATATTTTGGCAAATATAATTTATATAAATTCCATTTTTATTTTTAGATTCAATTGTAAATGGATTCACAGAATTTATTGAACCATTTTTGAAATATAAGAGAAATAAAACTAGCAAAAATAAAAGAAAATAAATTTTCATATTTAATTTATAAATCATAAAGGAGCTATTTAAAAAAAAAAATTGAGTTGGTTCTGTAAATGTTACTTTATTATTTTATGATAAAAAAAAGTTTCATAAGTAAGAAAAATGTTGGTTGTGATATAGTCAACATAGATCTAGATATGCAAAAAATGTATTATAGAATAATCGGTTACTCATTAGCCAACATTTTTATTGCTTTTGCAAAAAATATATATTTTTTTAGTTTATTTAAGTTATTTTTATGCTGAAAATACCACAATTTACATTTTTTTTTTAAATTTTAAGAGTTTATGTTAAATGCTTATACATATGAAACAATAAAATTTTAAAATCTTACAGTAATCATTTAATCATGAACTATGCCCCTGTAGTTTTTTGATATTGAAATGCCACATTAATGGCACTATGGCAAAGGTAAATCCTTGAGATTAATTTTTACATTTATGCATGAATATGTACTCCAGTACTAGAAAATCTTATCAATGACAAAATATTTTCCCTAAAATTTAAATTTAAATTTGTATTATGTTAATTTTATATATATAACACATAAAAGCAACTGACGTCATTTTTGTTAGCGTATCAGTTTTCTATGCTTTTAAGATTTGAATTCAAGTGAAAGTGCTTTTTTTTTATTCAATTAAATGGCCCATAGATAATCTAGCTAGCCATCCAGTTATTGAAAATAAATTAAATTCTTTCTAAGTATTTATAAAACCAGGACGACAAATTGCTTAAACACCACCTTGTAGTTTGCTAAACTGGTGAAAAATGTCTTTACTATCACTGGTTTTGTTTGAAGATCTGCTAGAAAGGCCATTGATTTGTATAGGGCTATTTAAAGGAAATGGATTTATGTATCAGATTTTTTTAAAGAGAGATGATAGTTAACAAGTTTTATTTTTTAAATTTTTTATATAAATAGTTATTATTAAGCATAATCAGTATGCATAAATGATGTATGTATATAATAAAAATTTGGCTTATTTTATAAATGAGGAAAGTTGCATTTGATATTAATGTTTTTGCTTGTATTTAAAAATACATATTACTTTTTTTAAAAAACTCCTAATTATAGAGATATAATACATTCTTTAAATAATACTATGCAAGGCAAATACTTTTCAGTATCCTATAGAGAAATTGGAAAAGACAATAATGGGGTAGTTAAATGATATGTGAGTCTACAGGTTTTTTTTTTCTTGTTTTAATCTATTAAGATTAGTGAAATAATTATTTTTTAACCATTATTTGAATGGCTGCCAAGTTATCAAGGAATAGGCTACTAGAAGAAAAAAATCTTAAGCCTTTTAACGAATACAAATAATTTCCACATTTTATTTGACTTTGAATAACTGATCATTAACTTGGAGCAAATACATTAAATATTATGCCATAAGAACTTTTTATTGTTGGTAAAACTTACTAAAATAATCCTTATCTAATGCCTACACAATAGCGAGTCTCAAAACATTTTAAGAAAAGCATTTTCCCTCGTTACTATTGCAGCATTATTATAAACTTGAATTATCATTGGTTAATTGATAGTAGTGCAATTTAATCTCCATCTCCTGACTAGTTTCTGGGTTTTGAATTTATCAATGAGGACTTGAAATTTAAAGATGGAACCACTGTAGTTATATATCTGACAGCTTGACAGCATCACTTGAAATTTAAAAAAATTATTTTGAATTCACTTCTATAGATAGGATTCCAGATCACCAACTAAACAATTCATTTTAATTTAATGAATCCTGATTAACTGTCAATATCATATTCATATGTAAATCCAAAATGAGACTGTAAAATATAAATTAACATTTACAAAAAAAAAAATCATACCAATTACAGTGTAATTACTATACACTATAAAAAAAGATCTCAATTCTGTTTTTAATTGTAGGTATCTTATTTCTTTAATTGTAAATATTAGTAGCAATTCAACATCTTGAAGTTTATTTTATTACCATTTCTTTCTCTATGCTAACAACAGTTTTTCTAAGCTTGAATTATCATTGATTTGGCAGATAATACTGTAATTTATTTCCCATTTTCTCATTAATAAAGATAAAAGTCGGAAATGGATCTGGGAGTGGAAATTAAATTATAAATGATAATTCACAGTAGATGACGCTAGAGTAGAAAGGAGAAATAGGTTTCTCTGGGCATAATTGCTGAGAGATTCTTGATTTCATATTACATCAGTCTGTTTATTTTGTTTGATTATTTTTTAAAATATTGTTATTGTGATCTTACTATTTTTTATAATTGTATTATTATCATTTATAACTAATGACTCTTAACAATATTGATTAAAAAAGGAATAAAGATTTCTAACTTTTATCAGTGATGGTTAATATAATAGGTACATGGGAATAGTTTTGACATTTTTTTCAATGCGTTTAAAAATGCTTATGAGATTTGATTAGTGGTACCAATAATTTTTATATTAAACAACAGTTACATTTGTAATGTTTTAAGACAATATAAGTTTTGATATATTAATGCTTAATTAATCTTAAATATTTTTTTTTGTTGTTAGTATTATTGATTCCTAGAAAGATTCTTTATTTAATGAACTTGTTTTTACAATTTACTCACCTTATATATTTCTGAAAATATGCAATGCCATAGGTTTCTTCATGCTTTATGCATCACATTAGTATAACTATTAAAGACATTCTAACCATGCTCATTCTTTTCTAGTTCTGAACTTCATCAATGTTCATTAATAACTTGATTCAGTTAATAGTAATATTGCTGGTATCGTTTTGAAAGTTTTAATTCTCCTATTCAGTTAATTACTAAAAAAAAAAACCACAAATATATTTTATTATAAAATTACACCATCTCTATGCTACTTATCATAAGCTTTAGTAGATGATAAGTGCTTATTAAATTTCTATTCTGTGCAGTCTTATCCAATATTCCTACATTAGTTTTAAGCTTATGGCTTTCATCAGTGAAGAGCTGTGGATCTTAGATCAGTTCATCTGGCATCTATTCTTACCTACTAAAACTTACAGTAAGTGGTATAGATTTTGTGGAAAATTGTTGCTGCTATAACAGCAATGTATAACTAAATTTAGTCATGTGATGGAGTCAAGTGATGTTGTTTTATAGTACTATAAAATTAAGATTCTGACCTTAAATTAGGAACTTTTAACAATAGTTTTTTTTTGCAAATTTTCATTAAATTAACATTTTTTTATTCTATTGTTAGATATATTTAATATTAACAATTTTTAATGAATCTTTCATTAAATTAACTAATTTATTTGAAATTATATATTTGGCAGATTACACTAACAAAATATCAATGATATCTATATATTTTTAAACTGATCGAGTTTTTTTTTTTCTGCATGTCACTAATTTAAAAAACTGAAAAGAAAATTTATAACAAATATTATCAATTGTAACTAATTTATTAATTTAAAAAAATAATTAATTTTTTTGAATTGTTGTCTTATGGAAAATTTGGACCCTCCCCTTCTCCCCTGTTTTATTGAATTGTTTATATTTGTATAAATATGTTTAGTTATAGACTGCTTTCATATATTTAATTTTATAAACCAATTTAGCTTTGAGTATTATTAGTTTTATTATCTAATTAATATATGGTTTTAATGTAGTTTGAAAGTGAAAATGGACTATTTGTTAGGCTGCTTTCAAAAATGATTATATTTGCCCATTTATTGAGATTTATTTAAACTTCTTTTGAATTATAAATTTCAATGTCAATCTTTAGTGTCTATGTAAACATATTAGACCATAGTATCCACCTTTGTTACAATAAAAAGAGTTGTCTTGATAATAAATAAATTATTGATATTGTTTAGGTGTGGTCTGTTTTCATGTATTTAAATTAAATAAAGGGTTTATTATGGAATAAATATTATAATAAAAACAATAATGAATATTCCTAAGAAAATATATTTATAAAAACTTTTCACTTTTGTGGTTTGTTATAATTATTATAAATGTATTTTTACTATTATATTCATTATTATTAAATATATGTTTATATAAGGTATTTGACAATGCTGGTAAGGTCTGTCATCAGTACCTATATATATCATTATCATTTTCAACAATTATTGATCCATTACAAAATGGTCTCTCTATGCCAAGTTCAATCTGGGTTTTTTAATACATAAGCTTTATTCCACATCACCATCACAAACTTCCTTATTTCATCCATCTATCTCACATATGATCTCTTTCTAGGTCTTTTGTAATCACTTGGGATCAAGTTCTGTTCATCTCATATCTTCTAGCAATATGTCTAGATCAATTTTAATATTTGAATTTTTTGATGTTATGATATCTGTTCTCTCATATATATATATATATTTCATTTTCAATTCCTTTTTGTTACTCCCAATATAAATCTCTTCATATTTTATTGAATGATTTGAATTCTCTATTGCTCTTGTTAAGTGACCAAGTCTCAAAAAATCCATAAATAAGAACTTATTAAGCACATGCATTAATAACCTTTCTTTTCAAGAAAGTTGATATATTTTCTTTTAATACTAAGTTATGTTTACCAAAACTCTTCATCTAAATTTAATTCTATGATTAATTTCATCATGTTCCATCTATGTTAATAATGTGATCAAGATATTTGTAGTTGTTAAGTTCTTCTAATTCAAGATTATTTTTTTATGGGAAAATTTATTGAATATTATTTTAATCTTTTTAGCATATATCTCTACTCATACTTTCTTATTTTCATCTAATAGCTTTTACAACATTTCTTGAAGTTCACACATTATTTGCAAAAACAATTACATCTGCAAAATTTGAATGATTTCAATAATTTCCATTTATTTTTATTCTCTTAGCTGTCATTTTAATCCACAAAATATTATTTGTAAAATTGCTGTAAGAAGTTTTGGAGATATGGATCACTATCATATTCTCATATTAATGTTAATCTTCTTAGTGTTATTATATAAGCTAATCCCAAGTTCTTCAAAATATGACAATATCTCACATTAAGATCCAGTTATCCCTAAGTTTTAATCATTGTAAATGTTCTTGCAGAATCAGTTGCCTTTTTATAATCTACAAATTCAAAGAATAATATCAAATCATATTCTTTGATCCTTTCTATAACTTATTTCATTGCTTAAATGTGATACTCCCTGCTAAACCACTTTTAAATCCAGATTGTTTTTTTAGTTGGAGTCCAAATTTCACTGTAGATGAATTGTGTATATAAATGTATGAGTTTATTTATGTAAGCATAGAAATAAATTGAAAAACTCCATTTAATAACCGGAGATAAGACACCAATTAAAACTGACATCTCTAAACTGATTCACATACTTGGGACTATCAATTTTAATTGGTGGCTATTTTATAACTTGGTTGCGGAGTTATTTTTCTTTAGTTATTATACAGAATTTTCTAATTTATTTTAGTGTTTATTTTTTAAATAATCTATGAAAATATTTAACATATTTATACATAGATATTATCAAATATAGTATTATGTAATTAAAACAATACTGGATTTAACTATAAAAAAATTAGATATATTACAAATAATTTTTATTTTTGATATATAAGATTAAATATCTTTTTTAATATATAAAATTACAAAAATAGCATAAATATATAGAAAGAGAGAATTAATTGTTTTTAATAAACTATTTTAAATATTTTTTATATATGCAAAGTATAGACTATTTGCTTGCTCTCAATTTGATAGCAAGTTTAGTGACTTGATTAATTTTATAAAAAATATATATATTATAGTTCTATTATTTATATACTTACATTTACATGTAAACAAAGAGAGTTACCTTTCCTTTAGCTATGAATTAAAAATACTAAATATTGAACAAAGAATCAAGAAAGAATGAATTTATCTGTTCTTGGAGCTCTGATGTTTATAAACATATTTTTATCAACATTATTGGGAATTCCAAGTGAAATTAATATATCATCCAAAGTCAGAATCTCAGTTTTATAACCTTGATTATATTAATTAAATAAGATTTAATATGTAAACATTAAATTAAACAACTCAATGTATATATGTAAACAAAGGATGTAAATCACTCATCTTCAGACTATGATTTAAAAGCACTAAATGTTAAACAAAAAATCAAGAATAGAATGAATCCACTTATTCATGGAGCTCTGATATTCATAAATATACTTTTGTCAAAATTGTTGGTAATTCATAGTGAAATTAATAAAGCAGCCAGATGGAATATGTCACTTAATATTTATTAAACTGTTTAATATTTACATTTTAAATCTTATTTAATTAATATAATCAAGGTATTAAAAGAGAGTTTCTGTTTTCAGCCTTGTATAATTGATTGGCATTAATAATTATTAAACTAATAATGGATTACACAAGGATGGAGACAGAATCCTATTTTTGTTAATTAATCTTGTTTTAATAATCAAACAGATGTCAATTATTATAAATATGAATTTAGCATAGTTTAATATATATGTCATTAAGGAGAGTAAACCATTCTCCTTTAGGGTTTTATTAGCAAAAGTATCAGGATTAGAATGGATCCATCTACCCTTAAAGTTTTTGGTGTTTATAAGCTTATCTTTGCCATATTTTCATATGATTGATATACTAATTTTACTCTGAATTTCCAACAATATTGGCAAAAAATGTCTTTTTATAAGTATTAAAAGCTTAGAGAATAAATGGATCTATTCTATTCTTGATCCTTTGCTAACATAACAAGAACTATTTATTCACAGCTCGAGATAAAGTATTTTATTCTTTTTAATTACTTATTCATTAAATTACGTTAATTTCATTTTTACGATTATTACTTTTGTTGATTATTAAAACAAGGGTATTACAACTGAGATTCTGTCTTTTTTCTTATATAATAGATAATTTTTTTATTAATGTTTGTATTTTCATTTGGCTAATATATTAATTTTACTTTTAATTTTTATTGTTGCTGGCAAGAGTAAACTTATAAACATCAAAAGCTTAAAGAATAAGTGGACCCATTATATTTTCGATGCTTTGCTAATATATCAAAAGTTATTTATTCATAGCTTGAAAAAGAGTGGTTTATTCTTTTTAATTGCATATATGTTAACTATATTAATTTTATGTTTACCAAGATATATATATATATGTAATAGATTATATAACACACTTTACTATTTAAATATATGTATACTTAAAATAAATCATTGAAAATTATTTTTCCATAAGTTTTGTTTAATTACTAACTTGTAAATCTAATTATGAAGAATAAGAATTTTTATAAATTATAGAAAACATTGAAGTTATATTTGATATGATTATGGTATTACTTTGAGTTTTATTCTAAAATAGTTAGGGGATTACAAATACGACAGATTTTTATTTTTAAGTGCTAATAATTGAGCAAATGAAAAAAGCTCCTAGTACTTAGATTGATGATAGCATTGACAAATGAAAAACATCTGTTATGACAATTTTGAACAATTTAAAAACTGCATCATTTTACAATAGTAATTTAAAGGAAAAGTACATCAACTGATAATGAATCTGCGTAAAAATATCTGGAGAAAATTAAATATATTCATTAATAGTCATGAATGCATGTTATCAAATTTTCAGTATCATTGAGCCAGATTATTTATGGGTTAAAAAACATAATTTAAAGCAAAAAGAAAAAGGCAATAACATGAAGTTTTGACATTATTTATCATCAAATAAAGTTGCTTATTGTAATGCATTTGTTTTTGCATGATAAAACCTATATTAGACCATCTAAGTTATTAATTAAAATGTGATATTATATTAACTAACAAATAGAAAAACTTGTATAAATGCTGATTGTATCTAAAAATGGATTTTTTAAATTGCTTTGTAACTTGTCTATTATATAATATCTTATCTCTTATTTATTATGACGTGCTTACTAGAAGGAGCTTCAGTGTTTTGATTCTTATTATCAATTAAGAAATATAGAATCAGTTAACGTTAAAAATGGGTGGGACTAAGGTAAGTATACCCTATGTCATCTATTTTGTTTTTGTTATATTTGAGGGAAATGGAGAGAGCAATAGAAAGACTAGGAAGAGGAGTAGAGATACCATTAATAAGTGGCAAGGGAGTACATATATTATCGGTTTTTTTATTTGCAGATGAGATCTTGTGCACAGAAAGTAGGAAGATATGGAAGTTATGCTGAAGACATGTGCAAGGGTGGGAAATAAAGATGTGGATTAAATTTAGTTAAGAAAAATCAAAAGTAATGCTGATAAATACTGGGGAAAGAGAAGAGAAAGAATTTTTATTGGGGGGATAAAGATAAATGTGAGAATAGGTTTAACTATTTGAGAATCATCTTAAGTAATCAGAGAAATTGTTTGGATAAATGGGAGAAAAAATTGTGAAATGAAGCAAAGAAAAGAAAGGGACTAGTGTTTTCATATAATAAATATGATGTAAATAGAATTGTATGGAAGTGAGTAGCAGTAGCAGGATTAACTTGTGGTAATAATTTATTATGTGTTAGTAAAGAGGCATTAGATTGCTTAGAAAAAGTACTAAGAGAAATAGGAAGACATGCATTAGATGCAAATATGTGGATAGCAAAGAAGGCAGGCAATTCAAGGAGTCAAGTTTTTATATGAGAGATGCAAAAAAGCAAAATGAAAATGTTCAGTAGATTGCAATTTATGGATAATAAGAGAATAGCCAAAATAGTAGTTAATTGGGTCATGAGTAAAGGGCAGGCAACAAAATGGGTGAGAAAGGCATGGTATGCAGAAGATTTGGATAAAAAATATATGTCAGTATACTTATACAAAAGGTGGGATGATTGTGTTAGGAGAATTGTTGAGTGTTATAGTGGCAAGGAATGGAATAGATGCATTAATAAAAAATAGGGAGTCTGAAAGCGCTTAGTTTGCAGAAATTATGATATTGAAAGCGTATAGAAATTATTATATAAAAAAGTTTCACCGCAATGCATCAGCGTGTTAATAATTAACTGATTATTGGATGCGAGTTAATTTATGATAATAGCAGGGAAAGTAGCTTACTATTTAAGGCTCAACAGGATCCTTAGCAACAAGGGAATATATATATAAATGGAAAAATATGAGTGATTTAGTCTGCAAGTAAGAGAGGCATAGAAAATATTAGGCATCTGTTAATTGAATATAAATTAGTGCAAACCGAAAGAGTACAAATAATGAAGTTGTGGGAGAATAAATATAAACAAAGTGATTATACAGAAAGTAGGTTCTTGGTTTTTATGCTGGGTTTGGGAAAAGATAAGGGGGATTTAGATATAAAGATCATAGAGTTGATAAAGATTATGTTATGGATATGGGATGGAGCAGGATAGAAAAGATTATGGGAAAAACTTAGGGTGCAGAATGGAAAGGGAAAGTAAGGTGGCTAACAGGTTTTTCTGGCCATAGTGGCTGAGAGATTCCCGTCTCCGAAAAAGGATAAGCCACAGTGCATCACGTCACATTACGTTTTAGTTTTTTAATATATTACAATAAATTATATACTTGATTGAAATAGAAAAATCTACATTCTAAGTATTTTATTACTTTTGGTTAATGTTCCAGGCAAATGAAAAGATAAGTCATCCAAGCATTGAATTAACATTTTTGTCACCCAATAATCATTATAGCATTCAACCATCATTAATTCACTGTAGTATTCTTCTCCAATTTATTCCAGTATTTTTAATCCATATTTATCTATATGACTCCAGCATACTCCTTTATCAATACATCATATATATGTTCTCTTTAGTAAAATATCCAGACCATTTCCGTTTTATTTTTTTAATTCTCTCAGTGATGTTTATATATTTTTCTTTTATTTCTTTTTTGTTAATTGACACATAGGCATATTAATTTTTAATATTAGATTATTTCTGTTGACTGTAATTAACTTTTATCCATTATGCTTCTGCATGTCCAAGAATTTATAATTTTTAACTTTTAATTTTTTACTATCAATCTATATTTTGAAAAATTCATTTAATATTATGTTAATTTTTTTAGAATGTATTTATATTTCTTTTTTTTTTGCTTCTATTCTTATGATATTAATAAGCTTTGACTTATCTAAATCCATTTATATTGCTTCACTCCAATGTAAAAATTTCTGAGTTATCATACTCATTGTGAATATTATTGTGCTATTTTACCTTTGTGTTATACTGTTTTTTTAAAAAAATAACTGGTGATAATTTTTCATCTCATTATTATTGTATTATTTATTAAAAATATTACAATATTATTATCTTTAAAATATGTAATATATTATTCGAAGTTATGGTATCACTTATTCATAGATATGTGAATCTATTCATTTACATAACCTGGTATTTATTAGTATTTTATACGGCTCTTATTAGTGAAACATCACATTACTTGCAAAATTGAGACTAATTAAGTAATTTGCATTTGTTTTTATGTCAATGCTTTCCATTTTAATCCGTAAAATACTTTCTTTAAAACTGTTTGGTAATTTAGGGGATGGAATCATTCTGTCATATCTACCTCTATATTAATGTTAATCTTTTTAGTAACTCATCATACAGTCTAACTACTACTTCTGTACATTTTGGTAAGGTGCAAATTTGTCAATAACTTCAGCTATCTGTCATAAAATTTCAAAATTTTGATCATTGTAGGAATGTTTAAAGTCAGTTTCTGTATTTTAATCTACAAACCCAATGCAAACCTGGCTACTCATATTCATGGGTTGTTTTTTTTTTTTTTAAGTTTTCTTAATTCTTGGATGTGATCTGTTATGTCATCAACAATTGTTAATTTGGATTATTGCTTTATTTGGTTGGAGCCCAAATTTCTCGGTGAATTTAGTAAATATCTTATAAAAATTAACGTAATTCCTAATTATTTTTTTATTATCTTTTTTCAATATTATTATTATAGTTTTCTATTCATTTGTTATATCATTATTTTAATTTCTGAAGCAGTAATTTTTACTTCATAACATTAAAATTTATTATTGAGTTTGGTTTGTTGAATTTCATTTCCACTCTGTGTAGTTGTGTGAAAAATAATTAATTATAATTAGGTAATAATTTTCTGGCTGCATGTGTTATTTGTTTTGAAAGCAAAAATTTCAATATATAGTGAAATATTAATTCATCGTTCTTGTATCTTTCATTTTCTGCAGTTTGCAGTGTATAGATTTGTTCTCCATATATTTGGATTAAATAAAAACTTGAAAATACTGTAGTCAAGACTAATACTTAATCAAAGACAGTATATAGTGTTCATTATTAACTTTTAATTCGTTGCAAGTGTTTCTGTGCATATTCATATGTGCGAATTTGATCTATTTGTTTAGTTTATTGTATTTTATATACTATTATTTTGTTTTTGTTAGAATACAGCATTTTATTTTAAAAAATAGTAGAAAAGAGTGAACTTAAAGAATTGACAAAACTTTGCTAAGATTTATAATGCTTTAATAAAGCTTTTATAGAGTAGTTACTTTGCATAGCATGTTTATGTTCACAACATGCTAGCAATTGTGGTAGTGTTTTAATTCTGTGAATTAAGGATAAAGCTTGCACCGAAGAAATATTAAATAAAAATTTAATTAATGAATAGTGATTTAAATTTTTATCAAGATTTACAATATCTTCAAATGCAACTTTAAAAAATTATTTCATATATGTGTTATTATTTTTAAAATTAAAATCAAGAATGTTACGTTAATGTAAATATCAAATATTTTTAAATACGTAATCATTATACTTTATATTAATCTTATTTTAAACCCACATACATTACCAATAATAACAGGAATGTTTTTAATTATAAAGTTTGATTGAATAATCATTATCTTGTCATATCTATAATTTGTTTATATATCATTTATTTTCTCTACCCTTTGGAAATGATGAATTTTTATAATTAATTATCTATATATGGGATGGTTTTGTATAAAAAAAAAATAAATTTAATTTAAACTTAAAACTCATATATATACAGCTGATGAATCCTTAATAAAATAAAAATAAAATAACATATATTATGGGTTGCTTTGATGTTCATTGGTTAATTGGAACTGGAATAAGATCGTGGATAACAGTTTTTTATATAATGTGAAATCAAATTATTTATATTGAAAATAATTATGTGTGTGGAAAGTATAATAAAAGAGGAGTCTATGGATGTATAATGTGCTACATATAAATTATATATTAATCTTAATATTTGTAAGCAAAGATATTTGTGACTTTAATTTGCAACAATGATATTTCAATAAATATATAAATGAATCATTAATTATTGTTTATTAAGTTAAAAAACATTCCATTTCTTTTTACCTAAATTATGAATTTTAAATTTTATTAAAAATCAAATACATTTACTATTGTTTTTAAATTATCATGAGTTTTATTCTTTTTTTAACAAAGCTCTACTTTTTATTCACATGCACAGTCATTTCTGTTGAAATTATCTTTTCTACTACTATACTTCAGGCCCATAATTGTAAATTTTGAAAAAATATGTTAATAGCTATTTAGTATGTGTTACAATTTAATTGTCTCTTCTGTAAACCAAACTACTGATTTCTCCCAAGAATTTCAATTGCCACAACTTTAGCCAGATCTTATTATCAACAGTGATTTTTTAATAAATATGCAAATGATTATTTTTTTTTATTAAATTCATTTTTTTAAACTATGGTATAGACCTGAAATTTTACTAAAGATCAATTATCTTATTAAAAAAAGAAAAAAAAACAACTCTTTATAATTTATTAATAATAGTAGATATATTTAATCTATAATAGTAAAATCTAATATTTATAAAGACAAAAAAAAATTTCTATGCTAATAAAGAATGATCAATAATCAGTATGCCTTTATTGAATAATTATTCTTACAAATAAATTATTAGCTCAAGTTATGGCACTTACATATTTTACATAAATTCTTAATATTATATAGCCATTGGGGGGGAAAGTGATTTAATCTAATTGAAGAGATATAATTAGATTAAAAATACATATTAGGAGTTTTAACTTTTTTTTTCTCAGAATCTACAATTGTGTGCTTAAAATATAATAGTGATAACAATGATTTCAAGATAAGAATTGGATAAATTAATAAATTGAAAAGTTCATTTAATTTTTTGGTTGAACAACAAAATTTCACTGTATTTAATTTTATCAAATTTTGGCTTTTTTATTATTACATTTTTGGTTTCAAGCATTTGATTAGTTGCTCATGAGGTTAAGTGAATGATCAAGCAGCAGTTTAGTCTTAATTAGTCTCCTATTTTATTTTAGCATTTATTTTTTCCATTTGTTAAAAGCATAAGTTTAACATTAAATAGGCATGAGAATAACAAATAAAAAGAATAATTGTAATGTTGTAACACTTTTAATAGTTTATAATTAAAACTAATTAATATTTTAAATATTTTTTATTAATTGCTATATTTTTTTCCAAAAACCTATTTTTTTTTTTTTCATTATGACTTTAGAACCTCAAAAACTATTAGGAAAAATTTATTTTAGATCATATAGTGCATACTTTTAAAATCATATTAGGAAAAATAATGTGATTTAATTTTTTTTTAATATGATATTTGTATATGTTCAATACTTATCTAAATGAATAAATATGTATCATAAAGAAATTATATAAATTTTTATCATGTTATTCCCATAAAATCTTTATAAATCTTCAATCAGATTTTTATTTGCATTTTCATAAAATTACCTAATTGTATGATATATTTCTTTGTTTTCCAATAATTATTTAATTAAGGAAATGTGAGAACTCTATAAATGAAGAGTTAATAACCAAGATTCATCAGTACATGTTTGTTTCAAATAAATAATATGTTATTATTCTAACTTATTTCAAATGCTTCATTGGCTTTGGAAAATTTGATTTTTAACTGTTTTTTTTTTAGAAATCTTAAAATTTTTTATATTTATTGAATTATTGATATACCCAAAAATTTGTTTTTAACTTAATATCTATATTCTTTGTCTGTCAAAGAAGCTTATTGTTTTCTCTGATATTGCTTTTATGGTAGAAATTTTCACCTTTTTTTGATGTTCTACAAATTGTACATCATTTAAGAAAAAAGATTGTGTGTAGCAAAAGTGAAAAGATTATGTGATCATTCACCCAGTAGGATTTTTATATACTAATTATGGTTTAGTGCAGTGATAGAGAGGCTGATTGGAGTTTATGATGTATGGATAATGGTCTAGATCTGTCACTTCTAATATTTGAACTTTTTATGAACTCCCAAGCAATATGTAATCTTTTTTTTTTAACGCCTCTGTCTGAAATACTATAAAATTTGAATGCAAAAAGAGATCATTCTTATCACATCAAAATTTACATAGGGGTTCATCTTGCTTGTTTGGATGTTTTACTGTATTGAGAATATATTAAAAAAAATCAATACTTTCTATAGTTTTTGAGCATTGAATATGGTGGATCATGAATCTTTCTTATCAATGAATATGTAAAGTAATGCCATATTAAAAGGCCGATGTTTTACTGATAGTGTGCATTAATGCATTTTATGGTATAATATAAAATAAGCATAGATTTGTTTACTTAATGAATAATGTTTCTATAGTGTAAATTTTCACTACATCAGTGTGATGCAAAGTAGAGACTGCTTTGACCAAAGACGTGAAAAAGATGTCGAACTGAACCAGTACTCATCATTTGGTCTAGATCACAATCTCTTATACATATCTTTATCATTGTTTAATATATATATATATATATACAGCCAATTACTACAGTTTAATTGGTGTGCTAAACTTACCGCCCTCACAACTTTAATATAAACCTCTTAATTGAAATTATTAATAATTCTTATTAGTCATTCATTAGACTAGTCATTGTCCATTTAAGAACAATTCTGTTTTTAATTTTCTTTACACCATTCTCACACAAGGTAGGAACTGGGTTATATTCGTTTATAATGAAAAACATATGAAAAAGATTTTATGATCCCTAAGATGCACATTTTGTGCTCAGCCAGCATTAATTAGTTGGTCCAGATTATAATTTCTTACATATAGATAGCCTATTAATATAGTTTAATTGATGTGTCAAAACACTCACAACTTTGATACAAACCACTTAATGGAAGAATATTAATAATTTTTATTAATCATTCATTAGACTAGAGGATGTCCATTTAATGAGTAATATTTCTGTATTTAATTTTCACTACAGCACAAAATGTGCATTTTGGGGATTATAAATCTTTTTCGCATGTCTTTGGTCATATGTTTATGATTAGACCCCTCAACAAAGTGTTAAAAGTGGATACAAATCAGTCCCTACTTTGCACGAGAATGGTGTAGTGAAAATTACACTATAGAAATTTTATTCATTAAGTGGTTTGTGTCAAAGTTGTGATAGCGGTAAGTTTGGCACATCACTTAAACTGTAGTAATTGGCTACCTATATATATACTGAACAATGAAGAAGATATGTGTAAGAGATTGTGATCTGGGCCAACTGATGAATATTGGTTCAGCACAAAATGTAGATCTTAGGGATCATATATCTTTTTCACATGTCTTTGGTCATATGTTTATGATTACAATCCTTCATAAGGTTTTAAAAGTGGATAGAGAAATCAGTTCCTACCTTGTATAACAGTGATATAGTGAAAATTACACTATAGAAATATTATTTAAGTGGATAATTTCTAGTCTAATAAATGACTAATAAAAATTATTAATATACTTCCATTAAATGGTTTGCATCAAACTAGTGATGGCAGTAATTTAAAACTGTAGTAATTGGCTATTTATATGATAAAGATATGTATAGGAGATTTGTGATCTGGGCCAATTGATGAATGCTGGTTCAGCACAAAATGTTCATCTCAAGGGTCATACATCTTTTTCACATGTCTTTGGTCATATTTTTATGATTACATCCCTCCACAAGATGAAAAAAGTGGATAGAAAAACTAGTTCCTGCCTTGTGTGAGAGTTGTGTACTGAAAATTAAACTACAGAAATATTACTAAGTGGGTAATCTGTAGTCTAATGAATGACTAACAAAAATTATTACTATAGATTTGTTTAGTAAAGCTATTGAATCACACAGTTATGAAGAGCTCTGAGAAGTAATATTTTTAGAAAAACAAAATGAAAATGTTGATCCTTAGTCATAAACAATTTATCTAAGGCATCAAACTATTTTAGTGGAACAAAAAGTAATGATAGAAAATAGTAACTTATACAAGCTTAAATATTGATATTTTTTATAAAATCATATTGTGAAAAAATGAACAAACATAATAAACATAAAATAAATTTTATACTATGTACTATAATATATATCCAATTAAGAATTTATCAGATTAAAATAAACTGAGAGAGAAAAAAAATTGTACTTGATACTTGTTTGAATTTTCAAAAAAAAAAAAATTTCAAATTATTCAAAGATGATGTGAGCATACCAATGGTCATCCTTTCTTTTGATTTGTAAAAAATATTATCATGAAATATTGATTATCATATAAGATTTTAAAAGAAAGATATGTGAGTGCAAAAAATTTACCTTTTTTTTTTTAAAAAAAAAAGACATTTTTTTTTATTGGTATTGAATAAAAACAACAAATTTTGATTGATTATTAATTAAAGAAAAGTCATTAATTGAAAAGTAAAAACATATAGTCATATTTACAAAATCCCGCTGTGTAAATTGCAGAAATTATTATAATAGGATTCAATATTTGCATATAGTTAATGGCTTTTGATTACAGTGAAGAAAACAAAATAATATTTATTCTTTACAGATTTTTTTTTTTTTTTTGTTCATTTTATTTACTTCCATTAGTATAAATTGATTATTTCAAACAATTTTCTATTTTAATAGTAAATTAAATACATATATATTGTTTTATTAGTTTTACGTATCAACTATTAAATTTTTTTTGACAAACATATTTTCATTTTACATGTTTTTTTAAGCATAAGAACTCATTAATTAATTGTAGGTATTAGTTCTAATAAATAATTATTTTGTTATGATTAGTTTATGTACATTATTAAAGAAAAAAGTGGAGATTTATCTTTTATGTGTATAATGGTGCTTCATTATATTTAAAATGTATTTCTGTAAAATATTAATGATAACATCAACTTCTACGTGAATAAATAAATATTTAATAAAACTGTAGAACAAATAGAAATAATATGATTTCTTAATGCCTTGAGAAAAATATATAAAAGGCAATTTATTAATATATAATATTTGTAATGGTACCTGGTCATTGTTATCTATCTTGTGTTAGAAATTTTGTCTTCATTGAGAAGAAATTAAAAGATTTAGGATTGTATTCTGGATACTATTTTTTCAAATATTTATGTGAAATTATTGGATTAAAAGATCATTCAGAATGGCAACCCTTTATTTATTGACTAATATTCTATAAGAGTACATAGTAAAAAAGGAGTATAGACACCAACTTTAAAGATTTAAAAGGTTATTTTTCACTACTCCATTCAGTATGAACATAGATAGTATAACAAATCAAAATTAATTCCCTTTTTGCATTCAAATATAGTTATAGAAATATAAATCCAAAATATGCATTCAGCCTAGTTTAATATCTGTTAATCTTCTCTAAGAAGGTCTGAAACTGCAGTGAAACTCATTTATGAAAAAGTTTATCACTATTCTCAAGAAATTTTTGGAAAGTATTCATTAAGAGCAATAATTTCACAGCAGTTGCTAAACAAGTGATTATGAGCTAGAGTATTTGAATCAGTACAACATCTAGTTCAATACTTTTGCATAGATAGATTTTAAATCAAAGGATTAAATATGCTAACACTAAATTTCAGTTACATTTCTTATAGATACTCATACATTTGACACATGCATTATTGTAATACTGGGAGAAAAATCTTCAAAATAAAGCATTTATTTGTACAAGCTTAATATCTAAACAAAATTTTGATGTTTATCTCCGTGGTAGATTTACCTTTGTTATATTAGCCACTTTTAAAGTTTAAATACAATTAATTTTTTGTTCTACATATAAAAATAATGTTTCCTTTATATATATAAAATGTGTTCATATTAGAAAGCAATGTTTAAATTCATTAAAAATAAGTCTTTTTTTGTTTGAATCCATTTAAACTGCTAAAATTAATACTTGATATAGTTTTTATAGGATAAAAGTTGTAAAGCTAATTTACAAACTCTATTATTATTCAATACTTTTATTATTTTAGCTAACATTTATTTGAAATCATCTGATATTATTTCCTCTGCCAAAAAGCATGTGTTATATATTTTTTCAGCTATCTCCATATTACTAATTTCCATTTCCTCAATATTCATTTTCTTAATTATCTTTTGTTTTAAGATTCTTTCAGTTCTTTTTTATTTCACAATAAATACATCTGACATTTCTTAGGATATATAAATTTAGAATATATTATAAGCAATGAGTCAAATCACTAGACACTAATTATCAATGCAGCTTGATTTCTATAACCAATTTTTAAATTAATTGGCCATCTTATAGTGAGAGATAGTGAAAATCCAGTGTCTTCCATTAAAACAAGGCATAATAGCTAGAAAGTGATTATAGGAGTCTGGCTACTGCTGTCATTTATTGTCCATTGATTTCATTGTGGTTTTGCAGTTAGATTTTTCATTTCTACTCTATATATCTATTCTGTTTCTTTTGGGGGGGGGGGGATTACCATATCTAATAATCTTTGTTTGCTTATTCTGTTTAACATTTCATTATTTCAAAAACTATTCTTCAAACTTTTTTTTAGTCCAAATATATAATGCTTCCAACCCCCCTCCCCTTTTCTTTTTTTTTTTATTTGCCTTTAGAATGAGTAATTTTTAGTATAGACTTTTCTTTAGTTTTCTTTTTTTAAAGAAGAAAGTAGCATCTTTAAATTAATTTGATTGAATTTCAAATTTAGGGATTATAATTAACTAATGTTTATAATGATGAGTGAAAGAATTATTGGAATGAAATTGTTAAAGAAAATATTGATTTAAACAAAAAAAATTATCATAATTTTTTTTCTGCTTTAGTATCAAAATATATTGTCATTGTTAGAGAAATTTAAATTTTCTATTTTAATGATCTATATATTTGTGGTATTTTCAGTTTTTAATATTTTTATCATATTATAATTGAAAAATTTCTCCTAAAAATCATATGTGTAAACTTTCATTTTTAAAGTTTATAGTGTTTTTAATATTTATATATTTCTGTATTTTGTAAATAAAAGATACGTATATATTCTCCATATTTTTTTTTTTATTGTAATTGGAGAATAAATAAAATATTTGCATTTTTTTATTCAAACAAGTGTACTTTTGTAATAATATTATATAAAAAAAAAAAAAAAAAGATTTTTTTTTTATCCCCGGTGATTTATTTTATCTTATTACTTTATTACAAAATTATTTACTTCTGTTATTTAGATTATTAATTAATTTATTTATTCTTGCATTGTATTTTTCTTTTTTGGTTAAAATATATATACAGTATATAAATAAATATTTTTTTTGTATAATACAGTTGTTGTTTTTTTGTTGTTGTTACTATGTATTTTAAATTATTTCTGTTGTAGAATAAAATTGTAATATATATATGTAAATATTAAACCATTTCATACAGTCATCTAGAAGGCATAATGAAATAATAATTATGGTTTTAATTCTTATTCTTTTTATCATGGTAAATCTTTTTTGAGATTTAATTAATGAGATCTATTATTTTGTTATTGACTTCATTAATTATCTATTGTTTTTGTTTTGTGTTGCAACTCATATTAAATCTATTATTTTTTTATCATGATCTTGGAGATCAAAATTAGTATTTAATAAAAATGAAAATTATTTTTTCTTCTTACTCTAAAAAAAATTGAATATATTCTAGATTAGAAAAAACAAATTAAAAACTGTTGAAATATTTAATATTTACTTGATGCTTTATATTTAAATTACTCAATAAGTTTTTGTTTTTTAGTTGCTATTATTATTTGAATTTATTCAAAACATATTTTACAAGGAATGGTGCTTTGTTTTTTAAAGTAATGGATGCAATTTAATAATAGTCATCATAGTAGATCTTCATATAAAAGTCCTTATATGAGAGGGCAGGGCTGTGTTTAGATGAGGATTAAAAAAATAATAAAAATAAAAAAATTGCACAAAACGTCAGTCTCATTATTGAAATAAAATTTGAATATTGTAATATCTGAAATTCTTTCAAAAAAAAATATAAATTTATTGTTTAAAAAAACACATATGCACACTTTTTACTTTATTTCTGTATACTACTAATAAATAAAAATTGATTATGATTAGGATTTTTTTTTTTATATACAGACAGAAAATACTTTTTTTCTGTTTAAATTAAATGACATGGATAAAAGTTTTTTCTTGTAATTCTATTATAGCAACTAGAATTAAATTTTGATCACTGATTTTAAAAATCTTAGTGCAGTGGTAAAATGGTGAGTGAACTTTGGAGTTTAGGCCCATAGATCAAGACTTCAATACTATCACTTTCAATAGTCTAATTTTTTTATACATTCTTTAGCAATAAACCATTAGGTTAATTATTTATTTTCAATATTAAGTAATAAATCATAGATTTTTACTTTACGCTTATATGTAAAGCTATATAAATGATAATTAACAAATTAAAAAGGCTTAGTGCTTTCGAGGAAGTATATTTCTCATAATCGTAGCCTGTTATGACTCACTCATAGAAATCATTATGTATGCACAATATGCAAACTTTATGCAAATGAGTCAATTAGCCCATCTTTTGGATATAGCAAAACATGATTCTTTGCGATTAATGGCGAAGAAGTCTTCTGCTATGAAGTAAGCTTCCTTCACCTTACATTTAACATCATGCCTCTGAATACAAACCAGTTTTGCAACAATGGGTTTCTCTCACGTCCGGCTACTTTTTGATATTGTACGAAATATTGAACTCCATTCTGGGTTGGTATGCGACTTATTATACCTATACTTATGTTGCAATAACCTAGTAGCTATGGTGCTTTGGTTTCACCATAGTATGAGGCTTTACATCCATTATGAGGGCATGCAACATTATACACAGACTGTGGAGTTTGATCAACAGTTATGGTGTCTTTAGTGTTGTTAATAAGCCTATTAATTGAGAGAGGTGTGTGAAAGCTATTGCAATTTATTATAGAATAATTTATTTACTCAAAAAATGTTTCATACAGATGTTTTAAATTGGACTGCTATTTTACTAGTCAATAAATGATCAGTTGTCTAGTAATAAGGTTAAGGGATTATTTGTTATTATATATATGAATCGAAAGAGCCAGAAATTTTTTTTAATAATTTTTTTTTTTTAAAAAAAGAAATTGTACACATTCAAAGAAAGAGAAATTATTTAGATAATAATATTACATTATCAGACAATAATTACATGAGAATTGGGGCATGGAATTTTCTATTTGCAAATTAGGAGCAATAATTTACTCCAGTGGCATTATATTTATTGTAAATATTTATTATATATTATATTGTAGTTCTACCACCCTCCCCTAATCCTGCAAATATATTGTATATGGCTAACATATTTGCATGCAATTCATCAGGCATTCATTACTTAATATACAGAAAGTAGTACAAATTTACATCTTCATAACTGAATAATTACAAAATGTGATGCGCGAGTTTGTGAAAAAATTATGCAAATTTAAAAATACAATGACTATTTTCTATTATCATGAGAATGTCAACAGAAGGTAGATAATTACTGCAGTTCAATGCACATATATAAAATTTAAAAACATTCTGACAATTTAAAAAAAAACAAACAACTTTCTTTTTTGACATTAAAAGAGAAGCGAACAATCTTTTAAATATATATATTTTTATATATACCAAAAGCAGATGAAAAACATTGTAAATGGCATTTAGATTTTTATCTTGTAAAGGCATTTTATTTTAAAAAATTTTAATGGCAGTATACAAATTTATGTGTTTCAAGTTTATATTTTTATATCATAAAAAATTTGTAGATGTCTACTGAGTGTATATGTATTTATTTAAATGCAAGAGTTTTATTGGGCTAAAATCCTATTAAACATTGTTGATCTTATTCCTATGGGAATTTTGTATCCATTTTTATTGTTATATTTTTCTGCAACTAATTAAATATGATCAAAGAGGATCTCCTATATATCAAAAAATAGTAAACATAATTATTTTTGTAAATCAAGATTTAAATTTAAATTTATTAGATAAATTGCAGATTGGTTATCATTCTGCAAAAGTTATAGTAAAACATAAAAGTAAAAGAAGTTTGAAATAATAAATAATTTGCAATTTAGGGTAGCTAGTTTCAAACATACCTGCATGAGAATATACTTCAATCCAATTTTTCTCTATAATTCAATATTTATAATATGAAACACCGAGACTATTATGCTCTCCATTTAGAAACTTTGAAGAACAAGGTGTTACTGGTCAGACTAATCAAGTACGATGAAAATTTTAATGTTTTACTCTCTAGTTACGATAGATAGTACATTAAATTGTTTACTTTTGAAATTAACTTATTGATAAGTTATGCTGTGAGATCTAGCAAAGTTAACAAATAATTATTCAGAATGATATTGACCTATTGTGAGATTTTGATACTTATGTATTACTTTTCAGGGGCCTCCAATATGAGTGACTAGAAGCTGTCATATTTAATATATCTGTTTTTTAATTTTTAATATTATAAAAATATGAGAAATTACATCAAAATACAAGAATTGATTGTAATTAAAATAAATTTAATATAGTTTTAAATGCAGTAAATAAAATAAAAAACATTGGACAAACAGCAAAAAATGTGAGTTATTCCTATCAGAGAACAGCAACATCTTATAGGCTGCAACAATGCTACAAATGCATTTTTTTTGTGCAGTCTCTGACATATAAATTCTGTTAAATTGGAATCCATGTGTTGTTGTGCATTTCCCCGGTGTATGTTCTTTTGTCAATGGAACATCCCAAATTTTAATCATTTTAGCCAAGTTTTACAAAAAAAGAATAATAAACATGCTCATCAACAATCTTATTCTAAATGTAAAAAAATCATGATAATGTTAGCAATATGTTATAATCTATATATATATATAAAATAATTAAATCTTGTGGTTGGGATTTATAATGGATTTCTTAATATTTTTTAACTTAAAAAAGCAACACGTTGGGTAAAGTAATTTTGAGGAAAAAAACAAATGAATACTTTGACATTCGTGAACAGTGACAATTTTTTTAAAAAAAAATCCTGGCAAGCTTCTGGTTATGGGATTATACGTAAGTACCAAGATTTTTTTATCTTAATAAGTATAGATCTTCTATTATATTATTTGCTGCATTAATTTTATATTTGTTGAATAAAGATGAATATTTGCTCTCAAGCTCAGGATTTTTTTATATACATTTGAAAGCTGTACAACTACTTAGCAGTTTACATAGTTAATATAAGAGAATCAAATAGACATTACTATGCTTTTATTAATATAGATTGAAACATAATGGATGAAATTAATTACAGAATTAAATTTCAATTTAGTTTTTAGTAGAAATGGCTTGATAAAACTAGGGAATAGGCATATGAAAAAAAAAGTTTATTAAATATGATTTAATTTTGCTTGTGTATGTATGGATTTGATATTTAACACACCCAATAGAAAAGTATTATAAAGACTTCAGATCTACCAGAATAAAACATAGGAAGCTGAAAATATATGAGAGAAAAATTGATGAGTAAGACAAAGAGGTGTGCTGGAATATGGAGCAGAGGGATTTATGGATTATAAAAATTGTATTAAACTTGGAGGCACCTTTATCTTGTAATGAATTGATAATAATTCAAAATGATATAACAATGTAATCATATAATTAATTGCTTAAGAGTTCATATGATATTATCACCATGGAAAGAGTTTAACCGCAGCTATTCATTTGATTCAGTTGTGGTTTTAACATTTTATTTATATTATTTTGTTCTGAATTGTTTCAGGAAACTAATCTGTAGCCCATGTGTCCATCTTTTCTGCTATGTTTAATCCACACAGGGTACAATAATTATTTTTATTTCATTCAAACATTAAAGAAATCACCTTGGCTCGTTGGTATGAAAAAATATATGAAAAAAATAACATATTTTTTGTGATCTGTCCATATTTTAGGAAACTGAGTTTTCTGATGTCAGGGTATAGTTCACTGAATAATAAAAGTTTAAAAAACAGGAAATGTTCCAATCACACATTTTAAGTATATATTCACCTTATTAATTCAATTTTTTTCTTCCTTTTTTTAAAGTCATAATTTAATGTTTTTGGAAATATTAAATTACTTAAGTTTATTTTAAATATAGATCATTCCTTTCTGTGGAAATACTAGATTTTATTTAAACCAAATATAAAATTGTGAATACACACATAAAAGATATGTACAGTTTTATACTTAGTAAAATAATCTCTCTTTAAAATGGCACTAATCGAAATATGTAATATGCACACACATATTAAGAGCTTTTATTTATAGCAGGAAATAAGTTGCATTTATATATATGTCAATTAAAAAAATAGTCTCGTTTTATGCGGTAGATAGGTTTCTCAGAAAACGTGCACAAAAATAGACTTATCTTGAAAAATGGGGGATAGGTTACTGTAATTTTCGAAAATCGCATAAAAGCAAAGCAACAATGTAAAATTACTTTAAAATTCGCATAAAAAAAAAATAAGAAAATCTAATATGACAATAAAAATTTTCAAATTTGAAAAAAATTGATACAAGACAAAACTTTTTTACTTTTTTATATTAATTACAGTCTTCAATTTTATTCAAAACAATATATTTTTATGCGTAATTTAAATTTTTTCATACATGTACGGTATTTTAATCATTATCGCTATTTGAAACATCAGATTCGTCGTGATGTGATGTGTGGTACCATAACTTCTTCTTAAACAAAGTCAAGAGGAAATACAACTAAAACGTTTTCCAATTGCTGTTGATCCCATTTTGCTAAGCGATCTAAAATTGGAATTTTTGTTTCCAAAGAAATTCATTTTCTTGAGTGTTTTTCCCTCTCCATTAGGGTAAACTAAAAGTTTAAAATAAAAATAAGAACTTAGACTTACGATAATAAAAAGACACCGACTCACCACTGTTGGACAAAATTTAATTAAAACTAACAATTAAACAAATTCTTATTTTTGTCTTTAATTTTTTAATTTTGAATCCTGTTTAAAAATCAAATTTCATCATTTCACATCACATTAATTTCAGATCTTGTTACGTAATTTTTAAATTGTTAATTACAATTACAAATCAGATTTTAATTGTCAAGTTTAATTGTGCCCACCGCTGTTAATCACCTTTTAAAAATAAACTTTCGGACACTAAATGATTAATTGATTACGTACTCTTTTTATAAAAAGCAAAAATAGAAATGTGATTTAAAATGCAAAAACAACAATATACATAGTATTTTTCATCTATAACGTTTAAACAGATTTACATTATAGTCTTGTAAAATTTATTACTTGAGGACACTAAATGATTAATTGATTATGTACTCTTTTTTTAAAAAGCAAAAATAGAACGTGATTTAAAATGCAAAAACAACAACTTGCATAGTATAGGCATCTATAACGTTTGAACAGATCTACATTATAATCTTGTAAAATTTAATGTGTGTATATAAAATGGGGAAATCCTGATTTTAATTAAGTGAATTATGAACTTTTTTATTGCATAAATATATTACAGTACTATTATAAAGCGCTGAAAATATTGAAATTATTAAATGGAAATCGAACTCTGATAATATGACGTGAGTGCGCAAAATTTATAATATTTAAAGTAATAGCGCATTATCAGAGCTCGACTTCTGATCTAATAACTTTTATCGCATAAAAGAAAACCACATACAAATATATTAAGAAGAAGCATGAATCGCATTAAATAAATCCGCATAAAACGAGACCCCGATGTACTTGGATTTGAACTTTATATATATAGTATTCACTGTTATATATTAAAGGTGATGGCTTTTCAGTTATTTTTAATGGTATTCTCAAAAGTAAATATGTACATTTGTTTTGAAACTTATGGAAATGTAAAGATTTTTGATGTCTTACATAATTTAGAATTGTTTAAATATAGACTAAATATTCCAAAATACTGAGAAGTATTATCATATTATTATTTTTTTCCTATCTTTTCCCTCTTAATTCCTATAATAAAAATTTCCCTTTCCATAAAATAGTTTCAACTCACATTAATTGTAGTTTACACAAAAACAATTGCAATTTAATGGTTGAATTGGTAATTTAGTTTTCATTTTTGTTCCTAGATGGATAGAAGTTAAAAAATTATTTTGTTGATTGTGTGTCAATGTAAGGATATTTTATGACTAAGTTGTATGTAAGATTAGTTGACTTTTTTAGTAAGTTTGCTACTAAAAAATTTTTTTTTAATTTAAGAAAGGGAGTGATTTATTTGAGTAAAAAGATAACGTTTTGAAGGTCTACGGTCAGAAAACTCATGGTTATTGATCTATTGGCATTGAAAGAAAGTAAAGTTTTTATCCTTCCATGCAAGGAGGTTTGAAGAATAGGAGAGGAAGTTTAAAGTCAAATATAGAGTAACTTGGAAAATAAGGAATATGTATTGCATTTGTATTCCACAATGCATATATAATGATTAGAAAGAAATTAGGTGTGCTGTGGTAGAGTGTACTGTATGTGATGTGGTTTATCACTTGAAATGTTTAAATAAGACTAAGAAGGATAAACAGGTTTATGGTTATGTAGACAGTGTGTAAATGTGATAAAAGAGGTAAAAAAAAAAAAGGTTTCTAAGGGTAGATAGTTTAAGGAGAAAGTCAGGAGAAATGGAGCAAAATGTAATTGAGAAAGATAGGATAGAGTATGGTTGTAGTGTAGTGACAGGTGATGTGGATGGAAAATTACTAGTGAATGGAGATGGTTAGCCAAAGAATAAATAAGATAGAGGCAGAGTTAAAGCATGTAGAAACAAAATTAAAATCATTAGCGATGAAGTGTGAGTAGATGAAGGAATTATTGAGTAGTAATAATAAGGTAGAAGTAGATAAGGAAGTCCAGAAGATAGAAGATAATATTATGGATGAAGCAGAGAAAGTAGATTATGAGACAGTATTGATAGGAGATTCATTAATTAGAGAATGTGGAAATATAATTGCAAAGGAAAATAGAAACAGTATGTAAGAATATGTTTGCCTGGAGCTAGAATTAGGGATGTTACAGATAAAGTAAAGAAGCAAGGGGGTAGAGATGTATGTTATGGTAGGACTAATAATTTGTCAGAACCATCAGAGAGAGTAATGGATGAGTACATAGAATTGATTAGGAATTTGAGTAAGATTAAAGGAAGAATAGGAATAGTTGGGTTATTACCAAGATTTGACAAGAGATATATGTTAGACAGGGCATGTTCTATAAATAAGAGATGGAAAAAATTGTGTGAGAGAAATGATGTCATGTTTGTAGATGTGTGGGATTTTTTTTTATTAGAAAGAGAGAATTATATAGTAAAGATGGTTTGCACTTAGAAAAACAAGGAAGTGAAGTTTTAAGGAGTTTGATTTATAAAAAATATAATTCGGGAAAATTTATAAAGGGGGGTGGAGTTTTAAATGGCAGTGTTATGAGAAAGAAGAAGAATGGACAAGATGTAAGTAATAATCAAAGAGTAGCTGATTTAGATGTAAATGTGGAGAGGGAATGGTCTGTAAAATTAAAAGTAAGCAAGTTATTTATAAATCTAATGGAGAGGAAAGAATCAAAAAAATTTATAAAAGAGTAGTTAGGAAAGAAATAAATTATTAAAATTGGGTATTTGAATGTTCAAGGTGGTAGGAGACCAGAAAAGTGGCTGGAATTAAGCAAAGCAATTAAAAATGAATAGCTTGATGTATTAGCAGTAGTGGAAACACATCTAAGAGGAGAAGAAAAGCCTAATCTGGAAAACTTGGTATGACAGGATATAAATAGAAAAGAAAAAGAAAGAAGGGGTGGTAGTATAGGAGTTATGTCAAGAACATTTGTGGTTTGAGATAAGATTAGGAAGACAAGAATGGATTATGGTTATAGCGATATAGCCACTGGAGATAGTCAAACAATAATGGAGATGGAACAGCAGCATATATGATTGCTTAGTTAAGGATATACAGAGTTTCAAAGAAAAGGGGAAGAGAATCATGGTTATAAGGGATATGAATGTGCATATTGAAGAAATTGACAATGTAAGTAATAAGGATGGACAGCTTTTGAAGAGTTTTTGTCGAGAGTGAATTTGAGCATTGGAAATTTATCGAAAATTTATGAGAGACAATACACATGGTCTAGAAGTAATATATTCCACACAATAGAGTATGTATTAGTAGAGAAAGAGGGAATGAATAAAGTACAGAAAATTAAGAGAGAGTATGTATTAGTGATCATAACTTATTTATAATAGAAATGTTTAGTAATGTGATGAAAAATAGTAATAAAAGTAGAAAGTATAGTGAAAGATGTGGATGGAGAGTGAATGATAAGAATAAGTTAGACGAGAATAAAATAAAAGTTGAAGGAACCATAGAAGAGTTGATTGGGGATAAGTATAAGGACTGGTGTGATGAAATAAAAGTGGATAGGGTTTTAGGTGAGAATATTCAGAAGAATAAAAGTAATAGTAAAGTGAGAGTAAAATGTAAAAGATAGGAAAAAAGCATGCAGAGAATATGTGTGCTATTAAGAACAAAGAAAGTGAAAAAGATGTTAAATGCTAAATGGGAAAAATACTTAAAAAAAAAGAAGAGGGCTAAAATAGATAATTATATAGAGAGAATGAAATTGAATAATAAACTGTTGGAAGATAGTAATAAAAGTGAAAGAGATGGGAGTAAAAAATTTTGGAAATACATTAAAAGAAGGAATGTAGGGGAGAGAGAAATAGTATTACTAGATGATGAGGGAATAGAGTGTAGCTTTAGAGAAGAATCAGGGATAATCTTAAACAATTATGTAATGGATATAAAAAAGATGCTAGATATGAAGGACAAGGTGATAGCAAACATGCAAGCATATAGTAATGGGAATATACAATTTACAGAAAATGAACTGAATAAGGCAGGTAAGAAATTGAAATGCAAGTGGTTTCGATGGATGGACAGCAGAGATGGTAATGATTTTAGGGCATAGGACAAAATTAAAACTATTATCTTGTTTTAATAAGATGGCATAGAAGAGAGATTTTCGGGTAGTTGGAGTAATACAAGAGTAAGGCTACTATTTGAAGGGAAGGGTAAGGATCATAGAAATTAAAGTAATGTCAGTGCTATATAAAGTTTTCTCATATATGGTGGTGGGAAGGATTGCAAAATGGATGGAAGAAATTAATATAGTGGGAGAAATGCAAGGAAGTATTCGATCAGATAGGCGTATAGGAGATAGTTTATTTGTTGTTATATAACTTATGGATATGGGTGGGAATACAGGTAGACAGTTATATTTGGTTTTTATAGATATAGAGAAGGTGTATGATAGAGTAAACAGAAATAGATTATGAGCAAATTTAGTAAATTGGGGAATGGATGGAGCTTTAGTGGTTATTATTAAGAAATTATATGAAAAATTAATTACTGTACGTATCAATTAGGGAATATAGAATCATTAAAGTTAAAAATGGGGTGTGACTAGGCAAGGATGCCCTATGTCACCTATTTTGTTTTTGTTGTATTTGAGAGAAATGGAGAGAGCAATGGAAAGATTAGAAAGAGGGTTAGAGATACCATTAACAGGTGGCAAGGCAGTATATACATTGTCAGGTCTTTTATTTGCGGATGATGTTTTTTTGTGTGCAGAAAGAAGGGAAGATATGGATGTTATGCTGAGGACAGGCCCAAAGGGGAGTAAAGAGATGGGGATTAAATTTAGTAAAGAATAATCAAAAGTAATGCTGATTAATACTGGGGAGAGAGAAGACAAAGAATTTTTATTGGGGGATATAAAGTTAAGTGTGGTGAATAGATATAATTATTTGAGAATCGTCCTAAGTAATCAGAGAAATTGCTTGGATAAATGGGAGAAAAAATTAATAAATGACGCAAAGGGAAGAAAGGGATTGATAAAAAAATTAACAGTATTCTCATATAATAAATATGATGTAGGTAGAATTGTATGGAAGGTAGTGGCAGTAGCAGGGTTGACATATAGTAACAATGCGTTACGGGTTAATAAAGGGGCATTACTTAGAAAAAATACAAAGAGAAGTAGGAAGACATGCATTAGATGAAGAAATTTGCAAAGGAGGCAATTCAAGGAGAAGTGGGATGGTCAAGTTTTTATACGAGAGAAGCAAAAAACAAAATGAAAAAGTTCGGTAGATTGCAGTTCATGGATAATAAAAGAATAGCCGAAATAGTATTTAATTGAGTTATGGATAAAGTATAGGCAACAAGATGGGTGAAAAAGATAATGCGATATGCAGAAGATTTGGATGAAGACTTTATGTCGCTATACTTATACAAAAGATGGGATGATTGTGTTAGGAGTATTGTTGAGTGTTATAGTGTTAAGGAATGGGGTAGAAGAATAGATGCATTAATAAAGAATAGGGAGTTGGAAAGATGGAGAACTAGTATGGAGAGTCAAAAGAGTTAAAATATTTATAGGACTATAACAGAATATTGGGCGCTAGTTAATTTATAATAATAGCAAAGAAAGTAGTTTACTGTTTAAGGCTCAAGTGGGATCTTTAGCAACAAGGGAATATACACAAAAAATGGAAGAAAATGGTGATTTAGTCTGCAAGTTGTGCAAAGAAGGCATAGAAAATGTTAGGCATCTGCTAATTGAATGTAAATCCCTGAAAGCCGAAAGGTTACAAATAATGAAGTTGTGGAAGAATAAATATAAACAAAGTGATTGTACAGAAAGTGGCTTATTGGTTTTTATGCTGGGTTTGATAAAAGACAAGGAAGATTTTAGATATAAAGGCTTTAGAGTTGACTAAGATTATGTTATGGAAATGGGATGGAGCAGGATAGAGAAGAATATGGGAAAACTTAGTATGGGGAATGGAAAGGGAAATCAAAGTGGCTAACAGGTTTCTCTGGGCATAATTGCTGAGAGATTTCTGACTCTGTATAAGGAGAAGTCACAGTGCATCACATCACAACATTTCTAAAATGCAATCTAAGCACAATTCTGATTTCCATTACTTTTGCGACTTAAATGTACAGTTTTTTATAGCAGTGTATTAACATTGTAAATCTTTTAGTTAAAACATTTTTTTTTTAATGTAAAGAAACATCTTTTAATCAATATCATCATCATCAACCATTATCAATCTACTACAGGATGAAGGTCTCTCTCCAAGTTCAATTCATCTCCGATCTTTAGCTTCTCTTCTCCACATCACCCCTGCACACTTTCTTATTTCATCCATCCATCTCACATGTGATCTTTTTGGTGGGTATTTTACAATCTCTTGGAATCCAGTTTAAGATTTCAATTGTCCATCCATTATCATCTCTTTTAGTAATATGTCCAACCCAAGTCCACTTTAGTCTTTTAAGTTTTTCAATGAGGTCAGTTACACCTGTTTGTTCTTTTTCCCATATATTGCACTTTTGATGTCTTCTTGTTACTCCCAACATGCATCTCTCTATACTTCTTTGAGGGGTCTGAAGTCTGGGTATTGCTGTTTTATTAAGTGTCCAAGTCTCAGATCCATAAGTAAGAACTGGTAAAACACATTTATTAAAAACCTTTCTTTTCAAATACATAGGCATATTTCCTTTTAGTTTCATGCTATTTCTACCAAAAGCACTCCAAACAACTTTAATTCTATGATTAATTTCATCTATTATGTTTCCATCTGTATTAATAATCTGACCAAGATATTTGTAGCTGTTAACTTCTTCTAATTCATCAATATATGTATATATTTGAGAAATTTATTAAATTATTTAAAATATATAAAGAATAAGGGGCTGATTAAAATTTAAAAAGAATTTTTAAATTTGTAAAATATTTTTATTTTTTTATTTCCATCATTCAAGCATGAATTGATATTTGTTCACAAATTTATAAAATATTTGCCCATTACATTTTAAACAATACAAAGCAGTGTTATTTATGTAATAATTTATAATAACTGAAAACAGGCTTATTATATACCTGTGTGTCTATATATGTAATATAGGGTATATGAGCACAGACTTTCAGATGACCCATCACTCTCCACTCTATCTAATATCACTGATACACTCAAAGCACATATATGCTGAAAAGATAAATAATCACCAATATACATATTTCATGCTAAACCAGCAATCATCAGTTGGTCCAGATTATCATCTCCCACACATATATACTATAAGTGCTCAGATATATATTAAGATAGACAATCTTCTTACTTTAATGGACAGGCTCCAATCTATTACACCCTCCAACTCTTCAACCATCCATCCAATTGAAAATCTGATGATGGATAATCTCTGAAAGATTTTACACTGAAATGTAGATACTTGAATATGAATACTTGTAAACCTAAACCAATTCTTGAAAATTTAATTTTCAAATATAGAACCCAAAAATCTTAGAATATTACATTAACTTTTCACTATTTCTCACTATGATGTGATGGAGATTTTTGGTAGAAATATGCTTTCTGTTTTTCATAGAGTTAATAATTTATAATAAAGTTATTGACATTGATTTGAATAATTTACTATTGATTACATAACAACAAAAAAAAAACAAGTGTTCATTTAAGGAATAACATTTCTATAATGTAATTTTCATTATACCACTCAATCAAGGTAGGGAATGGTTTCTGTCAGATTTTACCATCTTGTGGAAAGGTGTAAACCTATGACCAAAGACATTTTGTGCCCATATTTTTGGTCATATGTTTATGATTATACCCCTCTACAATATGTTAAAAGTGGATAGAAACTAGTTCCTGCCTTGTGTGAGAGTTGTGTAGTGAAAATTAAAAAAATATTCATTAAATGGATAATCTCTAACCTAATGAATGACTAATAAAAATTATTAATATCAAATATTCTTGTTTCAACATATTTGATTCTTGCGTATATTTGGCATACATCAAATAAGTACATTTTAACAAGTTATAAATCTGAAATAATGCTTCATAATGATCAAGTAAACAAGATAAGATAGCTAATGAATACAGTATGGTATGTTTTTCTACAAAAAAGGAGCTTCTATTAAGTCTGTGAATCCAGTACTTATGAGAATTAGAAGATATTGTATAGAATTTACTATTGCTTTTGACATGATTTGCTTTTAAAAAATCATTTGAGATCATTACTAATATGCAAAATGACATGTACCATTGTTATAAATTACATATAAAGCAAGGAAAAAATGATTAAAAAAAAAAAAGAAAAAATTAGTGAGATCATCACCTGCCATTTCAAAAAGATGATAAAATCTCAAAGTATCAACAAAATTGCATTATTTTATTTAGAATGGAAAGGTATATGATATATCCATCAGATTCATTGATGTTAATGCAGATAGATCAATTAAGGATCTATTCAGTTATATTTGTATAGTTGAAGAATTCCAAATTCAAAATAAATAAATTTGACAGACCCTTTTGATAAAGAATGATCATATAAGTAAATTTCTGATAAAAGCACTCAATTAGTACTCTTTATACTAATTTTTATATACTTTGTTATGCTCATACATTAAATTTAGTTTTTGCATTTATGTTCTGTATAATATTAAAGAATGTAGAAATATCATTTTATGCCTTAAGGTAAATTGATAATATCACCTACTCCAAATCTTTAAGTAGAGTGATTGCATGTGTTAAAGCAGTGGTCTTCAACCACCGGTCCGCTCTAGACTGGCAAGAAAGTTTGTTCCATGATAAATTACTTTATAGTTTCTCCTTAATTAAACTATTTAATTAGTCTAATAATGTTTTATTAAATATTGTGAATGCCCCTGGCATCCACGCATATACTTTTAGTTTAGCATTAATATATCATTTAATTACTTATAATACACAATTAGCAATCCGTTAGTTTTACTTTTATAATTATTACTAGTTATACGTATTTTGTGTATACATACATATACACACACATTTAGCATACCTCCCCCAAGTTCAGAGATAGCGTTTTAGTTTTTTTTCCTCTGAACTTAGCACATAGTCACTGAGGTGGGAGGGAATTTTACTTTCCCTCTTAGAATGTTGGGGGATGTCCAATCCGCGTCTGGAAAGTGATCTTTTTTCGGAAATGGCTGCGGCGTTTGTTGTATGCTTTCGTCTTTACGCAATTGATTTATGTGTTTGCATAACTCTCTTCCATCCTCAAAACTCTCTTCATCCTCCATTCGTACAGCAACCACCTGCTTACTTAAATGTCGCACAATTTCCACTTTAATCCAGAATCTGTCCTGATTATTTCTAACCCATATGCAGTCTTGTGGTGAGAATTTATAGTTTCTGCCTGAAGATACTTCGGTGTCTTTCGTTGGTTTAATTTTGTCGAGCTTTGTTCGCAGTCTACGACCTAGATATTTCTCTGTGGATGATTTACCCGACTTAGCTGTAGGCGTAGAATGTTGATAAAGAAGCACGTAAAGACTGCTTCATGCAGACTTTGTTTTCCCATTTTATTCATGGCAGATATTAAATTTTGTACAGTTTTTTCAGCCAGTCCGTTTGATTGGGGGTGGTAAGATGGAGTAAATATGTGGTTAATTCCCCATTCGTGCATCGAGTAAGCGAACTTTTCTGATGTAAAACCTGTGCCGTTGTCGGATACTAAGGTTTCTGGAAGACCGTGTATGCGAACATTTTCATCAGTTTGTCGATGGCTTCATCCGAACCGGTATTTTTAACCATTTTATATTTGGCCCATCATGAATAGGCATCCACTGCTACTTGAAATAATTGTCCTTGAATAGGACCGCAGTGATCTATATGAATTCTCTGCCATTGTTTGTCTTCTTGCCACGACTCGAATTTGGCTGAGGGTGCATTTGCACACGATTGGCAGTTTGTGCAGTTTTTTTATGCATTGTTCTATGTCACTGTTAATTTTTGGCCACCAGACATAACTACGAGCTAACGCTTTCGCCCTTACAATGCCTGGATGACCTTCGTGCAATAAATTAAGTATTTGTGACCTGCCGCTTATGGGAATTAGCACTTTGTCGCCTCTGAGTATACAGTCTTTGCAAATGGACAGTTGTTCTTGAGCTTTCCATAGCTCTATGTGCAAGAAAGATGGTCTTTGTTTTGGCCAACCTTTGCTGATTTTTTCCATGATCCATCTGTAGCCAGCGTCTTCTCTGGTCCATGCGGCTACCTTTGCACTGTGTCTGGCTGTTTAATGTGTCGATATAGTTAATTTCTACATCGTTTACTTCTTTCTCGAGCTGATCTGGCATTCGCGATAACGCGTTGGCATGACCGTTTTTCGGGCCTTTTTTGTATTCGAGGTTATAATTGTAACCTGCGAGTATGTTAAGCCATCTCAACATACGAGGGCTTAAATGTTCAGGCATCTGTTTCGTGCCTAGAATTCCCAAGAATGGCTTATGGTCGGTTATTAATTGGAAAGGACGTCCATATAGATATTGGTGAAATTTACGAATTCCGAACACTATGGCGAGGGCTTCCTTGTCCAACTAGCTGTAGTTCTTTTCTGCCTTGGACAAGGTGCACGACACATATGCTATAGGACATTCTCCGGAGTGGGATGGATGGCATATGACTGCCCTCATGCCATTTTCTGATGCATCAGTTGTCACGGTTACCTCGCGCTTGCTGTCATAATAGACCAGATGCGTCAGTTGTCATGGTTACCTTGTGCTCGCTGTCATAATAGACCAGTATTTTATTTGATGTGAGAAGGGCTTTGGCATGGAGAAATGCTTGCTGTTGTGCTGCTTCCCAATTCCATTTCTGTTTTTTTTTCAATAAATCGTACAGCGGCGTCACAATGTGTGCTTTGCCATTCAGGAAGTTTTCAAAATAGTTCACCAGGTGTAGTTGTTTTACATTATTTGGTCTTCCGTCAGATACTGCTTTGACTTTTTCAGGGGAGGGGCTTATTCCTTAGTTTGGCACTATGTGACCCAAGAATTTTATTTCAGTAGCCTTCCAAATATATTTTTTGCATTTAATTTTTCTCCAAATTTCTCCTGTCTTTGGCAAACTTTTGAGATATGAGTGCTCAATTCGTTTTCTGAATTAGCATTGACCAATATATCGTCAAAGTAGGGGATGATGCCTTTGAGTCCGCTTAGAAGAGTCTCCACTTTTGCTTGGAATATACTCGGTGCTGAAGCTATTCCAAATGGAAGAAGTTTACATCTAAATAAACCTATGTGTGTAGTAAGTGTTAGAATGTTCGCAGCTTTGTTGGTCACTGGGATTTGGTGGAAGGCCGAGTTGAGGTCTAATTTTGGAAAAATATTTAGAATTTTGCAGTGACGCTATGATTTCTCTGGAATTAGGAATGGGGTATGCATGTTTGTTTAATGCTTTATTGACTGATACGCGGTAATCGCCGCACAAACGTATCTGTCCATTTGGTTTGGTTATTACAACCAGTGGAATAGCCACTCGGCTTCTTCTGTTGCTTCAAGCACGCCATCTTTAACCCATTGCTTTATTTCCTCCGATTTTTTCTTTCTGTGCATATGGAATCTTTCGTAGTCTAAAAATTATAGACACTGCTTCGGGCGATAATTCTAATGAAACTGGTTTTGTTTTTATCATTCCCGGTTCTCCATCGAAAAGTTTAGGAAAACGCTGTCTGATGTTTTCCTCTGCTATTTTTTCTTTCTGTGCATATGGAATCTTTCGCAGTCTACAAATTACAAGCACTGCTTCGGGCGATAATTCTAATGAAACTGGTTTTGTTTTTATCATTCCTGGTTCTCCATCGAAAAGTTTAGGAAAATGCTGTCAGATGTTTTTTTCAATATCAATATTTTTGACCCAAGCAATTTTTATTCCCAGTTGCTGAAACCAGTCACAGCCCCTGAGAGGATTTATAGGGCGTAGACTATATATAATGGCAATGTAACTATTTTTTTCGCGTTGTTTGAAGTAATTGGAGCCTGAATTACTCCTTTAATTTTTATAGCATTACCATTGACATCTTGAGCTTTCAGATTCGTACGCATAAGTCTAGGTGGCTGTCTCATATCTGCCAAAATGGTTTTCCATCGATATGGGTTTCTGTAAATTTTGACAGTTAATTTAAATTTCTGTGATTGGTCCAAAGACACATTATTAATAGCCGAAAATTTCTCTTGTTTAGGTTTTCTACTAATGCTCTCTTGGCTGTTATTTTTTGTATAGTTATCGAATTTTTTATTTCTGCACATTTTTTCCCAGTGACCGAATTTATTGCAGTGTTTACAGCGCTGGTCTTTATAAAAACAGCCACGTGCCATGTGACCTAGTTTTCTGCAGCAAAAGCACGTAGTTCGACTTTTCTTAAAGTCTGTTGTTCCTCTTTGGTCAGGCACCCTTCTGTCTGGTTTGTTGACTTTGTGGATTTCATAAGGATCGTTGTCCACTATTTTCATGGCCGCAAATTCCTTTGATTGCTGTAACACAAGTTCATGAGCTATACCACGTTTGATAGCTACTTTATAGTCTATATCTGTTTCTGCCAATAACTGCTGTCTGTCTGTCACAGCTCATTCCACATAAAAATTGTTCCAGGAGAGCTTCCTCCAGGTATGAGTCGTAGACGCAGTTTTTTGTGAGTTCCCGCAGGGCAGCATCATAATCTTGTGTCCGCTCATTCTTGCCTTGGCGGCGATATATAAAGTGGAGTCTGGCAATGTGTCTAGACTCACAAGGAGTAAAATAGTCGGTCAAACGATCTTTGATCTGTTCAAATGTTAATTCTTCCTGGGTTTTAGGTTCATAGAGCCTATTTGCAATCTGGATTACTTCTTTTCCTGTGAAACACAATAAGGTCACTGTGTTGCTTTTATTGTCCTTTACTCTGTTAATAATTAACAGTTTTTCAATTTGTTGGACGTACAGGGGCAACTCACTTGCCTCTCTGACGTCAAATTCAGATATTGCCATCTGCAGTACGATAACTTAGTCAATTTAAGAAAAATATAAAAATATATTTTTTAGTAGTTTTATCTCCTCACAAAATCAAATAATTAGACGCCAACGTATTCGGTTGACAATGCATTGATTGTTATTACTGATAATTAGATCGTTGAGGTTCGTAATCAACTGTAACTGTACCAATTTCTGTGTCCAGTGGCACTATTGCTCGCTGGATTGCAAATATCAATAACACAAATATATAATAATTAATGAGGCAGCTCAGCAAGTAGGTTTGAATAACGAAAGATTTATTTATAGAATTATATATGAGTTAATCACCCTTAATATATACAAAATATGACGAACATACACACACTATTATTATATATAAATAAAGGGCCTGAAGGCATAGCAAAATAATCAGATCGATACGACCTGTTATAGTTCCCAGGTTTACTTTGGGACATCCGGAGGTAAACCTCTCCGTAAGGCTAAGTGAAGGAAGGAGCTGACTGGAGCACCCGAGGAAATGGCACATCTACCTTTAAAGAGCTTCACTTACCAAGTGTATGGTCTGAGTTCAATTTTTGATCCATTACTGCTCATGCCTTGATTTTAGAGTATTTCCTTGATTGGCCATCCGCTGTCCACATGGTGGTAATCTCTTTAGTTCCTATTCGATCCCTGATAAGATAATGCCACAGCTTTAGAATTGTCTATTTTAAGCAATGGCATTGTTTACATTATCTAATCCCTCTTGATAAATTACTTTAGTTTCACCTTAATTAAACTATTTAATTAGTCTAATGCTTTATCAAATATTGTGAATGTTCCTGGCATCCATGCACATACTTTTAGTTTAGCGTTAATATATCATTTAATTACTTATAATACACAATTAGTAGTCCGTTAGTTATTACATTTATAATTATTACTAGTTATACGTATTTTGTGTATACATACATATACACACACATTTAGCAGTTTGTAATAACAAAATAATAAGATTTTAAACTTTTAATTAATATAAATAATTTTTATTTTTCATCGCATTTTTACCCGATTAAAAAAAAAGAAACAGAACAAAAACAAAATCTAATCAATCATACATAAATTAATTTGTTTTTATATTTATCACAGATGTTTGGAGGGGGGGTAGAATTATATTTTTTATTATACAAACTCCTTTTAATATTTCATTTTTAGTGTTTTTTTTTTTGGCTATACGGCGATTTTTATTTGGCTTTAACTTTTATTTTTGAAATCAATTTTATTACCTTTTTTTAAAAATAAAAACCAAAAAATAACATCTGTCCGTAACTTTTACAAAGTATTTCTCAATACATGCCACTCCAAAATAAAGTAAGATCAAAATTTTTGACTTTTTCAAGTTTCAGTTTTTTTTTTTTTGCTTAAAAATGTGGCCACTTTTTTTGGCCTATAAGGCGATATCTTTTTTGCCTTTATTTGTATACCACTGATATACTAAAACTTTTTTTTTTAAAACCAATTTTTATTACCTTTTTTAAAAAATAAAAACAAACCAAAAATAACTTTTGTCTCAGTGAAGACAAAGTATTTCTCAACTCATTCCCCCCAAAAAAAAATTAAATTGCCTTTTTTGGCTTTAACTTTAATTTTTGTAATTAATTTTTATCACCTTTTTTAAAAAAGAAAACAACCAAAAAATTTCTGTCTCTAACTTTACAAAGTATTTCTCACTAACCCCCCCCCCCCACACACACTTATGCACTCAAATTAAAATAAGATCAAAACTTTTGACTTTTTCAAGTTTCGTTTTCTTTTTTTGTTTGTTTAAAAATATGACCACTTTTTTTTGGCTTTATTTATATACCACTAAAATGCTAAAACTTTTATTTTTAAAACCAATTTCTGTTACCTTTTTTTAAAAATAAAAACAAACAAAAAATAACTTTGGTCTCTATCTTTTGTCTCAGTGAAGACAATGTATTTTTCAACCCACTCCCTCCCCTAAAAAAAAATTAAAATAAGATCAAAACTTTTGACTTTTTAAACTTTCGTTGTTTTTTTTTTTTAAAAGACTGCGACTATATGGTGATTTTTTTTTTTTGGCTTTATTTCTATTACGCGATGTCTATTTTGCCATTTTTTAAAAAAACTTTTCCTATTAATTACATTTTTTGATCCTTTCAGCACACACACAAAAAAAAATTACAATAATATCAAAACTTCAGACTTTTACACGTTTCGTTTTATTTTTTCAGCTTTAAAATATGGCGACTTTTTTTTTTGGCTGTATGGTGATTTTAATTACACGATTTCCATTTTGCCCTTAGTACTATCAAAAGACAATCTCCATATATATATAACTTCATCTCTTCATCTTATATATTTAACATTAAATACAGATATTACATTTATCATAATCATTGTCATGTAATTACACTAGCTGTGATATTTTCCACCATTCAGGTGTATAACATTTTATTCTTGCATGTTTTAACAATGAAATAATAAACATAGAAATGCAAGCACATTAATGAGAATGGTTGTTATTGTACTGTTTTCTGTAGCAGTATGACTGCGCAACTCGAGAAAGAGTGTTTGGCATGTGAAGGTAAGCAACATCATTACAATACACAGTAACTAGTGTGCTGTTTTGGTCAGTTATAACAATTATGCTCATCTAAGGCTAAGCAGGTTACATCTTTAAGAAAATTTATCTGTAAACTTCTGCCGGTCTGTGAAATCTTATCGTTATTTTTGCCGGTCCGCAGGTGTGAAAAGCTTGAAGACCACTGTGTTAAAGGAAGTTCATGAATAATTACTGTTGAATTATCAGATTTCACTTAATGTATTTTGTTACATTTATGTGCAGGTATGGATTAAATACTGCTTTAAAATTATTTAAGCAATATTAAAACATTTTTCATAAAATAAAGTCTCAGGTTTTTTTTTTTTTTTTTTGAGGAATAATTACAGTGTATATATCTTTATTTTTTTAAGAATGACTTGGAGAATGGAGAATCTCAGTAATGTGTTGAATAAGATGATAGAAGAGGCCAAGGTGTGTTAAAGTAGTCTCTTAAGCCAGTTCAATTTTTTAATTAATGCTGTGTAAATTGGAATATAATAATCTTGGAAGATGTTAGTCTTATCTGAAACATTTGCCTAGGGAATTGAAGCTGATCTCCCAAATCATTAAAATAATCATCACATATGATGTACTATTGCAGAGAAATGATTGGATCAAAAGTATATCATAATATGGCTGTCCAAATCATGACTATTCTACCATCACATTTAATAGAAAGTGACTGTCTAGTCATCTATGCTTATGACATCTCAGCTTTTATCTAAGAGCATTCATATCTGAAATTAATAACCATGAAATTGACATCCCAATCATGAATGTTCTGTTTGTAAAACTAACAGTATGTTATTTGTAGTTATTTATTAAAATATAATTTTGTTTTGCTACCACTGAGAATTAAAATTAAGATTAGTATTAGTGCTTGTATATAGTTCTTTTTAGACGTAATTAGTTTATTATTATTATTATTATTATTATTATTATTATTATTATTATTATTATTATTATTATTATTATTTGCTATTACATAATGATTATTACTGCTGTTTAAGAAATGTACCCACACATTTTTGATTGATATGATTTGTAAGTAACAAATATCATATTTTAAATAGTCCATTTGAAAATTCTGATTTAGTTAAAAATAAGCATAAAGTTTGGGAAGTACTTTCTTTTTTCATGCATTTTCTGATTGAATTTTATGAAGTAGGATGTAATGTCAACAGAAATGTAATGATTTCATATATCTATATATTTATTCTTTATTCAAGTTTTGAATTATTTTTTCCAACTTCATATAGATAGATTTTTTTCTTCAAGATATAAAGCAACAAATATTTTTTTTTTTTTGTTATATATTATTTTTCTTTTGTTTCACAATGATATATTAACAAATTTCACAATATTTTGTATTTTATATGCATTTTCAAGTTTTTTTGAAGCCTAGTTTAAATGAGCAATTGTTGAAGTTTTTTATTTTTTTAAATTTTTTTAACTTAAAATAAATAAATTATTGTATAAAATTAATGATTGAGCCAACTGCTTTCATACACATTTGAAAATTTAAGAGTTTTACTGCTGCAGCAGACTATGAAAAGACATAAGATTATTTCCTTTTCAATTGGGGAAATTTAGTTTTGATTTTATTTTGGAAATTGATTTTTGCTTTTAAGTTCATATATATAAATAAATTTTTTTATGAATGTTTTTTGTTCATTTATCTTTTTAGCTTTCATAGTCAAATAATTCTTTGTCAATAGAAAAAATACAGAATTCCCCAATAAAAAGAAAGTCTGTCAAGTGGGAGGGTGTTTTCATTGAAGATCAATGAAAAAAAAAATCAAATTTAGAAGTTTGCATTGCTGAGGTTTTTTTTTTTTTTGTAATTATGGAAATTTCTTTAAATCATCTTTTATATTTAAAAAAAAAAAAACATACTTAATGGGTATGTGTTTTTTTTTAAAGAATGTTGTCTGATTTTATTTTTCACAATATTTTTTAAATTTCTTTTTGAAGTTTTATTATATTCAACATGCTTCCTGATTATGATGATATTTTTTAAAACACCATTTTATAGGATTAGGCTTTTTTTATATTTGACAATATCATTATAAAAGTTTATTGTTTATCAAAAATGAGTGCACTTAGCACTTTCAAATAAAAATGAATAAAATACGCACTATGCATGAATTGTATGATTGCAGAACTTCAATAATTAATTTAAACATGTAAATAATGTGTTAGAATTGTTGATTAATGTGTAGATAAATGATATTCTTCATACATGCACAGAAGTCAAATAATATACTTACATTAGACTAGCTAATTTGTCAAAAATTATTGACATTATATATATGTGAACTAATGTAATTATTTATTTATAAAGCTAAACAATTATAATTCTACCCAGGTATGAATTACAACATTAACTTTAATAACAATATAATTTACAAGCGCAGTTTTTGATAGTAATTCGTGCTGATTACCTTCTGATTAAAAATTAACTTTAAGCAAATTTATACAAATTTTAATTAAGTTATCAGCAGTGGTTGTGGTGCACATAATTGTGATATAAAGGACTTGGAAAACTTCATCTTTTGGCATTAAATCACCAATAATGATATGTGTTATCACTTGATTACAGTGTCCTATTGCCTAGCTAAGCCCATTGATCTTTGCAGCAGAGCAATTGACATACATACAGTGGCCTGTTTATCTTTTTATTTTGAGGCATTAATTTAATTACTACTTGAGAAATTATTAGTTTTAAAATGTATATTCCCATGCACTAGTATAAAAGTCAATTTTATGAGTAGTACACTGTTAAATTTTTTTTTAAAAAAAAAATCCTTATAAGTTATTAATTAAGTTACTACTATATTTTAATATATAATATTTTGGTTGATAGGGAAAGCCATGTTTAAGCATAGAGGCTCTGATTCAAATATCTGAACATTTTTTTAATACCCTCTTTTAAATTGTAATGAACAGAAAAGCAAGCTGATAATCATAATGTTAACCATTTTTTCTTCTTGATTGCAGATCAAAAAGATATATATTGATTTTTTTTTAAAATATATATATATCTGTAAATTTATTGTTGAATGATTTTGTTTGTTTATAGATGAAACTGATATTGAGAATGAAAACGAATCCATTATACAAGAAAAGGTACTTTTCTTTATTGTTTATTAATTTTAAACACATTTTGTAATGGGGGGGGGGGTAAATTTTACAATTTTTTTTTTGTAATTAAATTATAGCTTTGCTTACTTATTGTTATTATTTGTTTTTTAAGTCAGTGATTCCCAACTTTTTTTTTTACTTTAATTCCCTTTGGCAGACCATTTTATATATATATTATAAATGTAAATAAATAGCCCAATCAATAGTGGAATTAAAAAGCAGTGAAATAATATGAGCAGACAGTGCATAAATATTTACATTCAGAACTTAAATGATGCATTGAACTCAAGTAAATATATTACAGGTAACATAAAAGAAAAAAAAAACTACATTACATTAATTAAATTAATGAATGTACCTAAATAAATTTTCTGGTTCATATTTCTGAGGGTTCGAGCATAATCCCGGTTGGGATGATGATTTAACAACCCATAATTTAACATTTTCTAAAAAAATTAAAGCCTGCCACATTGGACTTCAAACTACTTTCAGAAATAAATTAATAATGAATCTTGCTATTTTTAATTTTTTTAAAAAATCAATTTGGGTGGGGGTCATTTAATATGAAATATTCATGGCTTTTTTTTTTGCTATAGTTTACATGACTTTTATTCATTCACTTTTATTGAGGATTGTAATCAGATTTTGACTACAATTCTCCTATGTATTATCAAATTATTAAAAGAAAATAATTATTTTAAACGTAGTTTAATACTTAAAAGTTATAAACAGTGACACATTGTAACTGAATATTTTTTTAATCACCATGATGTATATTGAATTAAAAATGCTTAATTATTTCTGGAGAGGGGAAGGTGAGTATAGGTTGCCAAATTTCAGAGTGCTCTTTAACTTTGTCATTACACCATCTACTGTACCATTTTTTCTATGTAATGACAGCCATTAAGGAAGTCACCAAAAATTGACTCTAGAAGAAGCAGCAGAACTACGCTGGAGAGTTAAAAGAATACTTGAGACATCTAAAGCAGAAATCAAACATTTTATGTGATGAGAATAAAGCTACTAAATCTCAAACAGGATATATCTAATCACTCCCTGATGACAAAGGTAACACTACAGTTGTAATGAATACAACTATTAGTGATAACAAAATGCAAGAGCTTCTCATAGCATACTAATACAAAAAAGTAGCAAAAAAAATCCAATTCTAAGTAAGTACAGGAGTAAAGTTACAAGCATTACTCCAGAAACATTGCAGGTATTTTAGTGATTCAGAAAAAAAAGGAAATTATTATTATATTTCAGCAAAATCTCTCTTCTTTAAGGACTACCTAAAATCCATAAAGGCAATGTTCCATGTTAGTTGTAGAAATTCACTATCTCAAAACTTGTCAAGATTTCTTTTCAAAATTCTTAGTTCTTTTGCATATGGGACACAGTTCTTTATCAGGGATTCTAAGCATGTTGTAGAATTAATCAAGAACATGGAAATTGAAGGAACTGACATATTGGTAAGTTTTGATGTGGAAAGTTTATTTACTAGTATTCCATGTGATGAAGCATTATCTATTGTATGGAAAAGGTTATATCATGAAAATTGCTTATAAACCAGAACAACTCTTCCTATTGATAATATAATGGAACTATTTACATTCTACATAACAACAGCATACTTTAACACAACACAGAATTTTTTCAACAGAATCAAGGTAGTCATGAGCTCACCATTGATATCCTTGCTTAGCAACATTTACATGCAGAACTTGAAACCACAAATACCACTCCATTTGCACTAAAGTGCGACTTTGCTATGTTGATGATATATTTATTGTTTGGCCACATGGTGGAGCATGATTGCACTCATCGTAGATGCACTTCAACAATGCATCCCTTTCAATTGAATTTACAATGTAATCCGAACAAGAACAATGTTCCTGTGACAAGATTTCCTCATGGCAAAATAAAAAAACAGTGTATATGAAACTAACACTTACTGATAAGTACTTGGCATATACACCCAATCACACTATAAGCACAAAGCATAGTATTATACTAGCACTATGGAACAGAGCAAATGAGGCTTGTTCAGAAATCAAATGAAAAGGTCTACATAGAACAAACTTTCATGAAGAATGATTATCCTTCAGCTATTATCAAGAAAACCTTCAATCGACTACAAAAAGAGAAAACAAAAAAGAAAGATAAGTATTAGTGCTGTAGTGAATCTGTATACACCAGGAATGGTGGACAAGTTAAAGAAAATCTGTAATCAATATAATAGAACAGCTTTTCTAGGTTATATCATACTTCAAGGAATTTTAACCTCTACAAAGCCTAAACTTGAAACATTGAAAAACAAAAACTGCATCTATGAAATACCATGTAAATGTGGAACAAAGTATATTGATGAGATCTATTACATTGTTGAATTACAATTGAAAGAATGCAAACTAATAGAATAGAAAGAAACATGTGTCTACAATAGCAGATCATGAACATATTAATGAATTTATGTTTGATTGGGAGAATACAAAAATATTGGATAGAAAGGAAAAGTTGCAAAGAAGAAAATTCAAAGAAGCTGCCCTTATGACAATGGCTAATAATTCTATTAGTCAACCCAGTGTGGCAATACATAATGTCTGGAAGTCTAATTAACCATGAGCTTAGAAAAAAATATTTTAAAAAAAGTGAGAGGAATTGAACCAACCTTCATTGATAAGTATATGAAATTTTTACTGTCACTTTTAACAGAATTGCTCAGTTGGTTAGAATATTGCTTTAAAATTTGACATTCAAGAATCTAAAGGTGTAATTTCAATTTCTATATGAATATTTTCACTGGTCAGGTCAGCAACACCCGAAGAAGAGCAGAAAATAATATCAAACAAAACTTTATGTAATCTATTTACTATTACTAACAGTTCTTTGTATTTGAAAAGGTTAAATAAAGTTTAAAATTTTCCTAGTATAACATATCATACCTATTCTTGGAGCCCTTTTATTATAAGCATACCTTTATCCACATTGTTCATAATTCAGAGTGCCTTGTATAATTGATGTGCCATATTTCATCTGGCTAATAAACTAATTTCAGTCCGATTTACGAACAATGTTTATAAAGGTATGCTCATAAACATTAGAGCTCCAAGAATAGGTGGATTCATTCTATTTCTTGATCCTTCCATTATTTAGCATTTAGAATGCTTTTAATTCATAGCCTGGTAGAGGGTGATTTACTTCTCTTGTTTACATATACATTGAGCTATGTTTAAATGTTTACATATTAAATCTTATTTAATTATTATAATCAAGATGTTAAAGTGAGATTCTGTCTCCAGCCTTGTATAATTGCTTATGAATTTAATAATCTTAAGTGCCATATTTTGTCGGTAATACATCGTCTGATCATCCACACCACGCAATGGCGCTGTTTCTCTGTTAAAGCACAGAAATATGCTGTTTACAAGGTTGCTCATAGATCTTATGGCCTGTAAACTGTTCAAACACTAAGATGTTGAAGTGCACTCTTACCCCAACATCTCTAGCATGTTGAACATTATTAGCGACGAGTATGGGACACTCTCTATAGATATTACTCTTGACTATTGTACAGCGTATGATATGATGGTTTCTGTAGTTGTAATGATGAAAAGTATATTAGAACGGATTTATTTATTTTTTAATTAAATGTATTGTAATTTATGTGAGTTAGTAAAATTTGTAACGAATTCTCAAACGCCCCTACTTTCGTTGTCTGGGGAATTCACTAAATGAGGAGTGTAAATCACGATTCGGCAAAGTTCACGGTCAAGTCACGCACTTTCCGATACTTTTTCGAGATCAAAACAGTTAAATGGCAGACGACTGTTCGGTGTTGTAGTTTTTAGATTTATTGCTACAGAAGCAGATACGGTGGCCTTCCTTCAACAAAAAAAAATATTTTACCCACCCAGAAAAACTATCTTTGTGGTGGTTTAATGAAATTAAGGCATTGTCAAACATCTGAAATGGAATTTCAATCACGTCAATGTCGCCGAAGGTGTTCCATTCGCTTATGGAACAGTTTTTGAGGGCTGTCAAATTGCTTTTTCGCAAGCAGTACGGCTAATTTATTATTGAAGCCGGGATCAGCTTACAGTGAAGTGTATTAGAGCTGAGTTGGAAATGTGTCAAAACGCTATAAGGAATATGACGACAGGTCTTAGAGAGGTCTGTCGAGAAAGCCTTGTTTTTCAAAAAAAAAAAATAGTTTTTTCAAAAATAATAAAGTCCGGAAAAAAAAAAGTTTTTTTTTTTAAAAAAAAAAAAGACCGGAAAAAAGAAAAGTTTGTTTTAAAAAAAAACACAGAATATTTTAAAAAGCCAAAAAAAAAAAAAAAAAAAACATTTTTTTATTTTTAAGAAATATACATAAAACCGGTTAAAAAAATCAAAAAAAAAAATCAAGCAAATCCAAAAATTAAAAACATAAATCAACAAAATAAAAACAGTCCTGTAACGTTATATCTATTTGTTTTTCACTAGCAACAGCGCCATAGAGTGGTATGGATGATTAGACAATTTATTACCATTTTATCTGGCGGATAAATTAATTAAAATACTTTTATATTAACTTGTCCTATCTGTGTTTTTGTCGGGATGTCCACATTTTTTAATTTTTAATGATGAAAAAAAAATTTGTTTTCCTTTGGAACTAAAATTTACCTACATTTCCCAGAAAAAATCCTTAACAAATTAAAAGTAAATATTTTCTTCTAAAATCTGAATTACTCTTCTGAAATAATTAATATTTCATAGATATTTTGTGAAAAAAATAATAAACATGTAAAAAAAGGTTAGAGAATTAATTTCAATACCTAAATATTTTTATATAGTAAACGATCACATGATATTTAAATTTAGAATGTTTGTTAGAAGGTGTATTTTTTATTTTCATGTTTTATTATTAACAATTTTTGTCAGATTTTTTTTTTATAGGTTTAATCATTTTTTAAAATAATATGTAAGTATAGTGAAAAAATAATAAAATAAAATGTTTAAAATTTTTTTTTTTAAATAATGCTTTTATGTAAATAGCCTACTAAAAAGTACAAAATGACAAAGCAGGAACAAAGCGTCCATATATTGAAAGAAATGACTGCTTCCGCAGAAAACGTCACTAAAACTTTCAAAAGCTTTAATTAAAATTCCATTTAAAAAATTCACTTTCAGTTTTTTGTTGCGTCCATGTATTGAAAGAAATGACTGCTTTTTTAGAAAAAGTCACTAAAACTTTCAAAAGCTTTAATTAAAATTCAATTTAAAAAATTCACTTTCAGTTTTTTTTTACTAACAATTGAATTGTTTTATATGTAATAAAAGAGTGAACTTCATTAACACATTCTAACACAATTTTTTTCACTTACAGTTGAATTCGTTTTATATATAACGAAAGAATGAACTTCACTAACATCATTCTAACGCAATTTTTTCACTAACAGTTGAATTCCTTTTATATATAACAAAAGAATGAACTTCACTAACTCATTCTAATGCAATTTTTTTCACTAAAAGTTGAATTCATTTTATATATAATTAAAGAATGACCTTCACTCACTCATTCTAATGCATTTTTTCTACTAACAATTGAATTCGTTTTATATATATATTTCAAACGAATGAACTTCACTAACTTATTTTAACCCAGTTTTTTTCACTTAACAGTTGAATTCATTTTATATATAATGAAAGAATGAACTTCACTAATACGTTCTAACGCATTCAAACACAATTTTTGTGATATATATATATATTAGGTGCTATTACATAAAAATTGTTGTGGCAAGTGAAATAAAAACATAAAAAAAGAAGTGTGCTTCCGTTCCTAAAAAGGTCACACTTCATCACTGTAACAAAGTAATTTGCCGTTCTTGGAAAATATCAGAGATGTTAACAATCTAGACTTGTTATAAAACAATTGGAAATTGCAAGAATATTGTCATTTCTTAAAAGCATTTGAGGCCATTTGATTTTTACGATTTATTTTAGGCTCAAATGTTTTTATGAAATGATGATATTCTTGCTATTTTCAACTGTTTTATAAGCATAAATTCTTAGGATTTCTGATATTTTCCAAGAATGACAAATTAACCAAGAGGCAGATTACTTTGTTATAGCAATTTACATAAAAACATTATTTAAAAAAGTTTTTTTTTTTACATATTATTTTTCTCTGAATTACCAACAATATTGACAAAGATGTGCTTATAAATATGAGAATTCTAAAAATATGTGGATTCATTCTAATTTTGATCATTTATTTAACATTTAGAGTGTTTTTAATTCATAATCTGGGGAAACGGTGATTTACTCCCTTTGTTTATTTCCATTACAAATAGTTACCTAACTGAGGGCCGATGACTGGTGATTATCACTTCAAAATTATGAACTTGATCTCAAATCACAACTGAGAAAGAAAAAAATATGCATTTTATGCAAAATTAATTTTAAAAATTACTGTGAAATATGTGACAAGAGTATTGATGATTATAAAATAGTAATTTTCATGTATGTTTAAAGATGTTCATGTTTAGAGTTAAATAGAAAATTGATGATTTTAGAGATTGGATTGGGTGTGATTGTTGAAGTTTGTTTAGCTGTATTTTTAGTTTTGATGATGGATGGAGATTTTTGTCATTGGTTTGAGGATGCAATGTTTTCATGCAACTCTGAGGATATTCTATCTCGGCAACAATAATTCTTACAAAACTGATTTTGTTTATTTTGTAAAGAAGAAAAAAGGAATATAATTTGATTTTTTTTTTGATGGAAAAAGAAAATACTCTGATTGACTATAATAAGAGAAAACTTTTTATGAAAGTGTTTATATACATGTATATGTATGAAATTTATGTATATTTTCCAAAGAAATTATTTATGAAAATGTAATATTATTAGTGTTAAATTAAAATATGATATAAATGTCAGCGTGTGCATACACGCACACACATATATGTAAATTTTTAACCATTTATAGTATTTTTTTATACCGACATTGTACTGTATATTTATGTGTGCGCATATATGTCAATGCTTGTGTTATAGGACATATATGCAAATTTTAATCATTTTTTTTGTCATTATTAAATGTTAATTGAGATATATTCATGTAATTGTAAAATGCACAGCTGTGCACTACATATGTGTGTTATATGTAAACCACCATATAGTAAGTTAAATTTTGTATTATGCCGGTCAAAATCATGTGTTCATTCAACAAGACCTAGAATCCAAGCAAACGTATATCCATCTAGCATGTGCAAGATACATAAATCAGGAACAATACCAAATATCAACCTATTAACTAGTGCTCCAGGGTCTATAACTACATGAACAATGCTTTTGATGATAGTGGCGAGTTTCATTCTCACTCCACACATGACTTAATACAACAGATTTACATTTCATTAATTAATACCTATCTAAATTTATTACAATTATAGAATGGTATGGAGTATACCTGACATTGATTGATAATTTAAATAAGTTGAAGATTTGATTGATTTGAACTGCAATAATAATAATTTCATGGCAACATGACAAAAGGAATGAGTTTACACCTATAAAATCTTATAATTAATAAAAGGGATTTATGTTAGAGATTCGGAATAATGACAAACCGAGAATTAAATATAACTTATATTTATTATACATTTAAGTGTCATCATATAAAATACTTCAATGTTTGTCTACACAACTTGATTATACATATTGGATTCACAATTATCGTAATTTAAAATTCATTAAGTAAATCAGATAATATTGTAATTAATAAATGTTATCGCATTTTAATTTAGCAAACAATTGCCATCCATTTAAGACACAAATTAGATTTTGATACAGCCAAAAATATAATACATTTGTTTACCAAATATAAATGGTTTGTTAAGCGGTCTGCCAATAAATCAGCAATAATCGGTCTGCAAAGTATAAATCAGCAATAATCCATCATTTTAGCCCTCAATAAACTTATAAATTGAAGAAAATAAATCTATTTTCTTCCTCTATAAACATATAGACAACTGACATGAATGAGTTGTGTCAGACCATTATTACATTTAAATAGTTTGTAAGTTAGGAATGTGGAAAAACAAATGTTTATCTTACGTAAATACAATTCTATATTATATGTGATTAATTAATTAACTGGATTGGCTAAGGGAAGATGTGCCATCACGATAGAGAGAGCATTTCATGTTCATAAATAGAGGATAAATAAAGAATGCGACGTTATGGCTACAATAAAAGAACACATAAGATCATTTATGATCCTCACAGAGGCTTTTCTAGGAGAAGTCAATGAATGAGAGGACATGCTGGCCTGCCGACCAAAACATATCTGCATAACAATTAAAAGTTGATGTGCTGGGATGGCTTATCCATGAAATCCCTATTACGAAATACATCTACTTTTACGGGAGACTAACATTATTGGATTAGTCATATTTAAATTTCTGCCGGTCCTGAGAGTTACGTAGCAAAGCAAGAACAATAATAATTACAAATGAATAATTGTAACAATAAAGTGCATAATACCATACACACACATATATATATATATATATATTGTGCAAACAAAGGTAAATTCAATCCTGATTTAAATAGTTAGCTGTCTATCATAATGGAACGTCCACAAAGCCCAGGGTATTTAATGAATCTTAAGAAAGTATAATATAAAAGGAAACAGTGAGAATTTAAACTAAATTTAAAGGAGTGGACTGTTTTCCTACATATTCAAACTTTAAAATCTCTCATGGCTTAGACTTTATAGACAAATGATGTTTATCTAACAAAACATTAAAATAAAACATATATATATAAAAGCTCAGAAAGGAGTTTGCTGTTAACTGAAAGGAGACCATTTGATTCCTCTTGGAGGCTATAAAGGAACCGAGCAGGGCAAATTCCTAATGTTCACTCCATACGTTCTTATCATTGCAGCTGTTATTACTATGTGATTATTCGTATAGTATACAAACATGGATGGGCTGCTCACCAACACGCATTAGCCAGCGTGGGAGTTTATTGGCTTTTTACCTCTGAGTTTAAGATCAAGAAACACCATGGTCTTTCTTCTCAGTGCCTGATAAGGCAGAATGAATGTTTGTGTAAATGATAAATATTTTTCCAATACATATATACAATTATGACAGACAAAAATAAAGCATGGCCCTTATTCCCAGGAGGCTGTAAAGTCACCAACCAAGGCAGCGGTTGGTGACCGAAGGCAGAGGGTGCTAAGAATCCCCTGATTGCGGACTCAGGCTGCCATTTGGTGACGACTTTTTATTTAGGTACTTACAATTGCAGATCACTTTCAAGTGAAGGAAGATTGCAAGAATTAGAAGAAGAATTATCTTATATTAAATGGGACATGATTGGATTTTGTGAAGTTAGAAGAAAAGGTGAAGAGATAATTGATTTAAAAAGTGGACATATATTCTATTATAAAGGCACAAATATTGTAAATACAAGTGGAGTAGGATTCATTATAAATAAAAAGTGGAAGAACAATATTGTGGAGATTGATGGTGTATCGGACAGAGTGGCAAGCCAACAAGTTCTTATAGTGATGAAGTAGTAGAAGATTTTTATATGGATGTACAAAAGGCTTTTGATCAGAGTAAACAACATTTTAAAATTGTTATGGGAGACTTTAATGCTAGAATTGGTAAACAAATGAAAGATAAAAATGCTGTAGGTAATTTTGGTTATGGTAATAGAAATGAGAGAGGACATAGACTTGTGGAGTTTGTAGAAAAACTTTATATTATGAATTCTTTTTTTGAGAAAATTATTAAAAGGAAATGGACATGGAAGCATCGAAATGAAGGTACGGCAGAATTGGATTATATTTTGACTAACCGAAAATACATATTTCAAGATTATAATGTTCTTCATAAATTTAACACAGGAAGTGATCATTGATTAGTAAGATGTAAGATACATGGTAATGCAAAACTAGAGAAACAAAAATTATTAAAAAAACAATATTTACAGTTAATATTCCTAATCTTCAGAAACATTCTAATGAATTTAAATTAGAACTTACAAATCGGTTTCAAGTATTAGTAGATTTTGAACATGCTTCAGGTTTGAATAAGCGATACACTTTTAAAAACTGCAACAAAGATAACTGGTAGAAAAAAGCAACAATTGACCAATAAAATTTTTACTGAGACGAGAATTTATGAAGAAAAGAAGGAATATGAAGATATACAAAAATGATGCATTAAAAAGAATTGAATATCTTGAATTTTGTAAAATGGTGCAGAAAAGAGTTGAAAATGATATAAGAAAGTATAACTGTGAACTAGCAAGGAAAGCTGTTGAAGAAAATAAAAGTCTTAAGAATGTAAAACAACATTTTGATATTGGTAGGAAATTTATATCTGCAATAAGAAAAAAAGATGGAATTATTACTAAAAATAGAGATGACATCATGAAATTGGTAGAAGATTTTTATCAAGAATTATATAGTAATAAAGAACAAGTACCTCCTATATCTATTACATCTTCCGAATTGCCAGAATTTTAAATGAAGTGAAACATGCAATTAAATGTATGAAAAAAAGGAAATGCTCCAGATAATGATGGAATTATAATTGATATATTAAAAGAAGCAGGTGAAGAAATAGAATTTTTTTTAGCAAAGTTATATATCAAATGTCTAAATGATAAAGATGTACCAGATGATTGGAAGAATGCAGTAATAATATTAATATTTAAAAAGGATGATAAAGAAGATATTAGAAATTACAGACCTATCAGCCTTTTATCAGTTTTATATAAAAATTTTACCAAGATAATTACAACTCGTCTACAGAGAACATTGGATTTCCACCAACCAAGAGAACAAGCTGGATTTAAAAGTGGTTTTAGTACTGTTGATCATATCCAGCTATTGAGAGAAGTTATAGAAAGGACAAATGAATATGAGTTGTCATTATGTTTTGAATTTGTAGATTATGAAAAGGCATTTGATTCTATAAACATTTCTTCAGTGATTAAAGCATTGGATCATCAAGGTATAGATCCAGGATATTGTCATATTTTAAAGAATATTTATAAAAATGCAACAGCAACAATTAGATTACATAATGATACTGAGAAAGTCAACATTGAGAATGGTGTAAGACAAGGTGACTCCATATCTCCAAAACTTTTACAGCAGTGCTGCAAGAAGTATTTTGTGGATTAAAATGGAAAACTAAAGGAGTAAAAGTAAATGGAGATTATTTAAGTCATTTAGATTTCGCAGATGATGTAGTTGTTTTTGCAAATAATGCTTCAGAGCTGCAGGAAATGTTGCAGGAGTTATCAGATGAAAGTACGAAAGTAGGACTAAAGATAAATGTTAAAAAATCTAAAGTAATGTTTAATCGATTTGCTCAAAATATGAAAATAAAGATTGATTATGATGAATTAGAAGAAGTTAACAGTTACAAATACCTTGGTCAGATTATTAATACAGATGGAAACATAATGGATGAAATTAATCATAGAATTAAACTTGGTTGGAGTGCTTTTGGTAGAAATAACTTGATACTAAAAGGAAGTATACTTCTGTGTTTGAACAGGAACGTTTTTAACAAATGTGTTATATCAGTTCTTACTTATGGATCTGAGACTTGGACACTTAATAGAAGAGCAATACAGAGACTTCAGACCACTCAAAGAAGTATGGAGAGATGTATGTTGGGAGTAAAAGAAGAGATTGAAAATGCAATGTATGGGTAAGAGAGCAAACAGGTGTTACTGACCTCATTGAAAAAATTAAAAGATTGAAGTGGAGTTGGGCTGGACATATTGCTAGAAGATATGATAATAGATGGACAATTGAAATTTCAAACTGGGTTTCAAGAGATTGTAAAAGACCCAGAAAGAGACCACATGTGAGATGGATGGATGAAATAAAGTGTGCAGGGGTGATGTGGAGAAGAGAAGCTAAAGATCGGAGAAGATGGATTAAACTTGGAGAGACCTTCATCCTGCAGTGGATTGATAATGGTTGATAATGATGATGATATAAAAAACACAAATTCAATTATAGTGAGATTTTACAAATCCTGCATGATAATTAATACATAGGTGCTAAAGATCAAACACAAATGAGATATACAAGGTAAATACTGATAAAATTTAAGTTTAAAATCTCTATAATAGATTTTACCTAAAAAGCTAAGTTTGGTTTAGGAAAATGTAATGGATTTTGCTTAAATAATTTAATAAATTACATTTTCTTTTGAGAAATGATTACAGGTAAAGATTAATTAATTAATGAATAATACGAAACTTAAAATTGTAACTATTCCTATCACTTAAATCATTTCCAAAATAACAAACATTCAAAACTAAATGAGCTTTATCTATTAAATACTTAATGGAAAATCTACATCTCCTGCATTAATTTTGATCAGAAAAAATAATAAACTAGGGTTGTAATATGCTCTTTGAATTTTGTACTTAACTTGGCGGTTTAATCTAAATCAACATTAAAATAAATAAATTGCTGTATCAAAATAATATGGAGTTCTACTAAGATTAAAACGGTTAGATTTTATAAAAATAAAGTTAATGACATATTTTAAAAAAAGTTGTATAGACATTACACATAAATATTTTAGAACGAATAAATGGTATAAACTAATCATAGATTAATATTAATTTAAAACCAATGTTAAAAGATCAGGGGCTGGCGGCAAACGGGGTTACCTCAAAACATAGCTGGAGACAGGCTTATGAAGGCAGGCTTTCTTGATTTATTCAACATTAAGGGCTAGATGTTGACAGCACTTGAGTGGCATCGAGCAGGTGGAGACAGAGTATAGGAGGTGAATAGTCTTCTTTTACCCCGACATTATTTAGATGAAACTTAAACTGGCTTGAAGTATATTCCCTCTGTGAACAAGACTCTTAACTGATTCTGATAGCCAAAATTTAGCTATTTATATGATTCAGCCTTATCTATCAGGATCCAATGTGCATGATGTTTTCTGATGATTTTGTCTGTGGTCAACATCTACTTAGGCAGGAAATCTACAATCCTAGATTAAAGCATGCCCTAAGGGTTTATTTGCTAATTAAAGAAAACAGTAACACATCTTATTTTCATTTTGATTAAATTTCACAAACCATTATATTAAACAAAATCTATTGAATTTGAGATTTGTAATGAAAATGAAATAATAATAATAATAATAATAATAATAATAATAATAATAATAATAATAATAATAATAATAATAATAATAATAATAATAACAATAACAACAACAACAACAACAACAACAAAACAAACAAACAAACCTGTATTCGCAAAAATTTGATGAAATTTATTCTATTCTAGAAATAAGAAATTATATAATACGATGGCTTTTAACACTTACATTTAATAAGAAATTTATAGAATAATTTTACAAAATATACTTTTCTACAAATATTATAAAATAAATGACTATTATAAAGAGGTTAGCTTTAATATAAATTAATGAAATATGAATCAGATAAAAAATTATAAATATTGATTATAAATTATAATTATACTATTGCCTCAAGTGAGATGAGTGTCAGTTAATATATATGATTGGGTTCAAACCCATATTAGTGCTACTAACATTAGCACTAGGTGAAGTGTAAATAGATGAAGTGATATTTACAGCTTCAGTATATTAATCAGTAAATTATGATGTGATAGTTTGACATTTTGTATAGTGATCAAAATCAGAAAACTTATATGTGTGTAGTCTTATTTTTATAGACCTTAATTTCAATTTTTTGTTATTGTTGTTATTAAGCTTGTATTCAATTGTTAAAAATTGTTTCCATCATCTCTTGGTCACAAACAGTACTAGAGCTTATGTTCTCTGAGCTAGATTCGAGCACGGGATGAATATATGAATGGTGATGTGTATTTAGTGCTTTTCGGCATCCAGAGATAAATCAATCATCATCCTGGTCGGTGCAAAAGAGAATATTCTCTAAAGCCCGTGCACTACATTTGATTTTAGTTTAGTCTTATTAGAAATTAAGTTTATATTTGGACAGTACAAGTGGCCTGGGCATTAATGATGATCAGCATGTTTTTGTATTCCAGCATTATTGTTTAGATTTTATGGTTATGCATTCTAATGGATTATCACTTAAGTGGTGCATTCAAGTTATGTTTAAATAATTACCAAGCTGGCAAAGGTTAAATAGTTAGCCTGGTCTACAGAAGACCTATTTCCAATCCAGTCACAAGATTGACTGTTGATTTATTGTACTGATTTATTTTAATTGTTGATCATTCATGATGATGAATGGTTTATTTTGAGTATTACTTATGACTACTTATGCTTATTGATAATGTTAGTTGATGGTTAATTATGCTTTTAGATCTCACAGATTTTTAGATCTCATGCTATTCTCTTAATATATCACAATACATATTTTGTGACAATATCTCAAAGTAATAATAAAGATATTAAATAAAATTTCAAATTCATGTTTTTACTTGGGGTAGATGATGATTTTGCCATCACCGCAAGTATGACCATCTTTTCCTTCCACTTCATTACCACCCCATCCCGTTATAATATGTATTAACATTAGATGATTCTTCTTTCAATTGTACAATCATCTTTTATCTGTAAGGGATCTGAAGTTGTAAGTGATTGCCATTGAATGGCAGCCTGACTCTATAATTAGAGAATTCTTAGCTTCCTTTAATTCCTACTGCCTTGGCTGGTAAATTTCCATTATTAGACTTTATGAAATTAGAAGAAATGGTAAAGTGACAGTTGCTTAAAAAAATGAACACTTACTTCATTACAAAAATACAAGTGGAGTGGGATTCATTATAAATAAAAAATGGAAAAATAATATTGTGGAGATTGATGATGTATTAGATAAAATGTCAAGATTAGTTATTCAACTTAATGGAAAATATCAATTGCAGATAATTCAGGTTTATGCCCCAACAAATTCTCATTGTGATAAAGAAATAAAGAGCTTTTTTTAATGGTTGTACAAGATGCTTTTGATTAGACTAAACATTTTAAAATTGACATGGGAGATTTTAATGCTAGAATTGGCAAATATTGAAAGATGAAATTGCTGTGGGTAATTTTGGTTATGGTGATAGAAATGAGAGAAGACACAGGAAAAATTATATTATGAATTCTTTTTTTAGGAAACATATTAAAGAAAATGGACATGGAAACATCCAAATGAAAGTATAACACAATCCGATATGTTGATGCAAAATTAGTGAGGCAAAATTTATTATGGAAAGAGATATTTATACATGGCATTCTTAATCTTCAGTAATATTCCAAATCATTTTAAAATATTAACAGATTTTGATTTGAAGAAATCAATAGTAAGATAACTGATGCATTATTAAGAACTTCAACAAAGATAGCTGATACAAAAAAAAAACAGCAATTTACTAGTAAATTTTTTACTGAGACAAAACAAATTTATAAAGAAAAGAAGGAGTATGAAAATACATAAAAATAATCCATTAAGAAGAATTAAACATTAAATATCTAGAATTTTGTAAAATGGCATGAAAAAGACTTGATAACAATATAAGAAAATCAAATTGTGAACTATTGAAGAAAGTTAGTCTCTAAAGAGTAAACAGTATCTTGTATATGTAAACATTTTTCAGTAAGAAGATGGAACTATTATTAAAAAGTGAGATGACATCATGGAATATGTGAAAGAGTTCTTTAAAGAATCGTATAAGGTATTTTATACATCTTCTAAATTGCCCAGCACTTTAAATGAAGTGACACATGCAATTAAATCTATGAAGAAGGCAAAAGCTACAGTAAAAGATGGAATTATAATCGATATCTTAAAATAAATAGAAAATTTTTGCCAAAGGTTTAAACCAAATGTCTAAATGAGAAAAGTATTTCTAGACGATAGTAATAATGCAGTAATAATATTGATATTTAGAAATGGTGATGAAGAAGATATTAGAAATTATACTAAGAGCCAATCGTCTCCAGCAAATTTTGAATTCTAATCAATCGCAAAAACAAGCTGAATTTAAAAGTGGTTTTAGCATTGTGAATCACATCCAAGTATTGAGAAAAGTTCTAGAAAGTACTAATGAATAAGAATTTCCATCATACTTTGGATTTGTAGATTATGAAAATGCATTTGATTCTATAAGCATTAGATCATTAAGAAATAGATCTGGGATATAATGATATTCTAAAGAATATTTATCAAAATGCAATTGCAATGATTAGATTACATTTTGATATTAAGAAGATTAACATTGAGATGGGTATGTAACAGTTTTATTCCATGTCTCCAAAAGTTTTTCCAATAGTTTTATATGAAATATCTGGTGGATTAAAATGAGAAGCTAAAGGAGGAAAAGCAAATTTTGCAAATGATATGGTTGGTTTTCAGATAATGCTTCAGAGTTAGGAGAGATGTTGCAAAACTTATCAGATGAGAATAGAATATAGGATTAAAGATAAATGAAAAAAAAAAAAAGCTAAAATAATGTGCAGTGGATTTTTTCAAAAGAAGAAAATAAAGATTGATAATTATGAATTACAAGTTAAGAACTATATTTACCTTGATCTAATGATTATTAATAGAAATGTAATATTTTCTTGAAGGTTTGTGATGATGGTGTTCTAATTGTATTTTTATATTGGACTATTTCCATTATCTAATATGTGCATTGAATGTCTTTAGAAAAATTTAACTTTATTTAAATATTCCAAATACATTCAACTGTTAATAATAGCACATCAGACAGCTTAGTATATACACAACATTTCGAGAGGTATTATTCTCCCCTCTTTGTCAGGTGTTGCTGGCCTGACCAGTGACAGTATTAGCATGGGATTTGAACCTGGATTCTTAGATTCTTGAGTATTGAATTTTAAGGTAATGTTCTAACCAACTAAACCATCCTGCCAAAGGCAACAGTCTATAGTAATATAGTAATTTCATATACTTATTTATGAGGTTCCTCCTGATTTCTCCACTTTTTCCTAAGAACAAAGTTGATTATTGGTTTCCACACTAGGTTGGCCCATGGGATTTTTTTTTGCCATTGTCATGTGAGCAGCTTTTTAAAATTTTCTTTTTTGTACCTTTGGCAGGATGGTCAGTTGGTTAGAGTGTTACCTTAAAATTCAATACTCAAGAATCTAAGAACCCAGGTTCAAATCCCATGCTAGTACTGTCACTGGTCAGGTCAGCGCCTGAAGAAGAGGGGAGAATAATTTCTCTCGAAACGTTGTGCATATTCTACCTGTTTGATGTGTTATTAACAGTTGAATGTATTTGGAATACTTAAATAAAGTTAGATTGGTACTAGTTACTTAGCCAAGCTTGATCGCTTGGTGGCGTTGTTGCCAATCTGAAACAGTACAATGCAACGTTACTAGGCCGTGATTTTTAAAAATATGGTGACTTTTGTTTTGGCTATACGGCGATTTCGCGACTTTGTTTTTGGCTGTATGGCTATTTTTTTTTTTATAGCTTAATTGCGATTTTTTTTTGGCATATACGGTAATTTTTTTTTTTTGCCTATATGACGATTTTTTTTGCCTTTATTTGTATTACGCGATTTCTATTTAGCAATTTTTAAAAACAACTTTTACTATTAATTACATTATTTTATTCTACGTCTTTATTTTTTTTTTCAGGGTTTTTACAAAAAACCTTATTACTAACAAATTACCATAATAAAAATATCAAATTTATTAAGCGATACCAGATAACATCGTAGTAACGTGAAAGGCTAAAACCTTCAAAAGATGTGCTTTAAACATTTTGCGCTTTAAACATGCTTATGTGACAGCCAATCAGATGTAATAATGACTGCACATGGAACTCTTAATTCTGAAACACAAGCCAGAACTATAAGAAAAAGATGGGACCCACCTTCTTCTATGCTTAAATTTATATATAAATAAGCCAGACTCTAGCATTTCGAACTAAGAGTGTAAGTTTAAAATACCTTCACATTTAATTCACTAAATATTATATATAAATAAACAACGTGAAATCTTTCAATTTACTACGAAGCAATTTTCAAATCTAATGAAATGATAGTAACACTCTTAGTTCGAAATGCTTGAGTCTGGCTCATTTATATATAAATTTATGCATAGAAGAGTTCACGTGCAGTCATTATTACATCTGATTGGCAGTCACATAAGCATGTTTAAAGCGCATCTTTCGAAGGTTTTAGCCTTTCACGTTATTTCATAATAAAAATAATACACAAACACATCTTTACCGCTGATATATTAAAACTTTTCTTTTTAAAACCAATTTCTATTACCTTTTTTTAAAACAAATCAAAAATAACTTTTGGTTCAGTAACGACAAAGTTTTCTCAACCCACTTCCTCCACCCTCCCCCATGCTGATATAGTAAAACTTTTTTTTAAAAAACAATTCTGATTACCTTTTTTTTAAAAAAAAAATAAAAACAAACCAAAAGTAACTTTCGGCTCAGTTATGACAAAGTATTTCTCAACGCACCCTCCCCCATGCTAATAGAGTAAAACTTTTATTTTTAAAAACAATTTTGATTACCTTTTTAAAAAAATAAAAACAAACCAAAAAAAAACTTTTGACTTTTTCAACTTTTGTTTTCTTTTTTTTTTGTTTTATTACAATTTATGTCATAGAATCACAACCTTTTGATTTGGAACCATGTACAATCGAATATCTTCGGTTACAGGAGCCTCACTGATATCGGCAACTGGCACAATTTCAAAACCTGCTTGCAGCAGTCAATGCCATTTTATTGGTCTCATGTTTTCTCAAGAAAGTGTGACTTTTTGTGTGAGCTCGGCCAAATCGGTCCTACTCTTTGAAAATGCGTTGCACATTCCAACTTGTGTAGAAAAGGGTGGGGATGGTGTGACAATTCTTAGTCAGTAAACTACATGATTTAAGTAGAAATGAAATTACTCTGCTATGGAGATTTCAAAAGTTATGGCCACTTCAAATCCAGACACCGTCAGACGATACAGTAGCCAACTGTGAATTCTGCGAATTCGCACAAAGTGTCGCCAAGTATAAAACAGGCCGTAATATTTCTGTGCAACGCCATCAAGTGGCCTGCAATGGCTAAGATAAACAGAACTGTTTTCTTAACCATAAGTCAGGCCGCGCAAACAGCATTTGCAGCTGTTTTGGACTAGCAACAATGCCAACAGGCAGCCAAGCCTGACTAAGTAACAAGTACCGTTAAATTTTTTTAAGACATTCAATACACTTATTAGATGATGGAAATAGTCCAATATAAAAATACAAATAGAAATGTAATGGTTGAAATTAATCGTAGAATGTTTTTGCTAGAAATAACTTAATATTAAAATGAAATATGTCTTTGTGTTTGAAATGAAAGATTTTTTAATAAATGTGTCATGAGTTTCAGACTCTGACACAAAATATGAAGAGATGGATGTTAGGAGTAACTAGAAGAGATCAAAAATGAAATAAAATGGTGTGAGAACATACATGTATTACTAGTATCATGGAAAGAATTAAATGACTGAAATGTAGCTGGTCTAGACGTATTGCTAGAAATGTTGATAATAGATGGATAGCTAAAGTCTTAAACTAGAGTCTAACAGGTTTAAATGACCTAGGATAACATATGTGGGATGGTTGGAAATAAATAAGTGTGATGTAAAGAAGCGATGTAGAAACAAAAAAAAAAAATGAATGTTGCATTATAAAATATTTTATATTTCTTGCCATGTGAGTTTATAACAATTCAAAAACTTAATATCCTTACAAAAATATACTTTAAACTACATATACATATCATTGGTTATTATAAAATTAATATTAGACATCTTAAAGTTAAAAAAAATGCAATCTTGAAATAAAGGAAAACTCACTTTGTTGCCATTACTAGTTATAATACAAATTCCCCTTTTCCTGCCAAAATCAGTTTTGTATTGATACTTGTTAAAAATCTCTTTCCCTGAATACAGCTGCCATTTAGAAACAATAGCTCATCATTCTTCATTGGATTGATAATGATTGTAAATAATGATGGTGATGATATATATTGTACCATTTATTTATAGATGGTACAAATATATTGACATTTGGTTTTTAAAAGCTAAAGAAAAAGTAAATTTAACGATCTTTTAAAAAGACACATTTTGGATTTTTTTTTTAATTAGTGTAATTCATTTTTTTTTAAAATGTACAATGAAAGTTAAAAATAAAAGTTAAACTTGGAAAGAATAAAAGACATGCAAATTTCAATTAGTAAAATCTTTCTAACTCCGATTAAAAATGGCGGAATTATGTTTAAAGAAAAAAGACTTTATAACTTCAATTTAAAAAAGAATGTACAAGATTATCTTGTATGCTGATATAAGGACAAAAGAAAATAGATGCGCAGAGAAGTCTAAAAATGGATCGCGAATATAAAAGATCAGAAAAACTTAAAACTGGGTCTTTGTCTTTTCTTTAACTAGCAGCTTCCATAAGTCCAGGACAGAGAAAATATCCTGTGCAGGACTACCATTACTCATGCTGAGATGGATCATCATGCGGTGTGGAACCGAAGTCTACAGATACCTTTCATGTCATATAGGTCATTCAGAAAAACGTCGAGTCTAGCCATTAGGATGAGCCAAGAAACTACAAAAATGTCGACAGAGTGAAACTAGTTAACTTCAATGAGCTCTTCAAAATGCGTACTACAAATACCGGAAAGATTATTCATATCCTGATTGTGACTAACTTAAGCATTTGCAAACAATCCTTCCATACTACTAATAGAGACTTTTGCAGAATTATCATTCAAAGAACTTCCTGGAAGAAACTTAAATGAACTTTAATTATTAAACTGTTTTAGTTAGTTGATTTAATGTCTGGATTAGGGTGTGGGTATTTTTTCCAACTTATTAGTAATTTATTTTTCCAATATTTAAATTTGTTTGAATAAAATATTTTGCTTTTGTCAACTTTTCATTGTGCGTTCTTAATGATAGTTTATTAGAATTTAAATGTGTTATTTACCTTTGCCAATAGTTATTAACTGAATCCCGGGTGTATTATTCTCTGGAAAATAAAGTTACGGGAAATCAAAACCCCGATCCTTTTAAATTATTTTTTTCTAAACTTACGATGTGCGACGGATTTCAGCGGATTCTTGCATGAATCCTGGCACCCTTGTTAAAACATATAAAAAAGCTGATTCCGACAGCAGTGTAAGTCCCAATTATTAGTAGGCCAGTTAATCAGGAAATATAGCTATGTTTTTTTAGAAATATGAACGAAATATTTATATTTTTCGTCTCCATAGCTTGATTAACTTTCACTTCATAGTGTAAAAAAAAAAGGCCTACCAGAATCTATCAAAACGTTACAATATATATATTAATTAAATTTAAAATTGAAATATATAACTTCATAAATTACAGTATTAGAGTGCATTAAACTTAATTAATACTTTTTTCCATGTGCTTTCTGGAAACAAATGTATCTTAAATTAATAATGCTTAATACTCACTTTAGTCGAGGCTTAAATTGTAGAATTAATTTTTTATGTGAGTGACCTTCAATTTAAATAAAGGTTGTGACAAAATAAAATTATTTTATAACTTAATTATTATTAAAAATATCTTGAGGAAAAATGAAAATATATTAAAACAAGTATATGAAGAAACAAGTATACCTTTATGCTTTACTAATAAAAAGTAAACAATTCTTGCTATAATAGTTAAGTCAACTATTGCAAATGTTACAAAGAATGTCAATAGTTGATATATCATACTCTGTGCACTTTAGAATGTGTTCTTCTATTTATTCGTCTAACATCTTAACAAATTTTGTAAGCTTTTTTGTTACTAATTTTGTTACCTGTTATTTTTATATTTAACAGTAAATATACTAGAAGTAATTTAAAAAAATTTTCTTAATGAATACTGCCTAATAATTTTCATCATGAGCTAGAAAAATCTGGGAAGAAATAATTTCCTATCTAAGAAATTGTAAAACTATTGGTTATCTAAATGCTCATAAAATATCGCCTTATAAAAAAAAGAGTGAAATTAAAAAGTACATGGGTCACGAAAGGGATTTCTAGATTAAGCAATTTACTTAGTAATATCACGGAATCGATGAAAACTTTTTAGTCATATGTATTCATGAAAATCAAATGGCAGGTAATAATGATCAGTGCATTATTTTTTATGCTTTTAAAAGTAATTTTAGGTCAAATTTAAGATAGATATTAATTTTATATGTATTTTTACATTTGCATTTTTGATTTCATATTCTTTTGTGTTTAAATAGTTTTGTTGTATGATAACTTTGATTTAGACTGTGAGTCTGAACTGGATGCCTAAATATATGCATTCTAATGTTCTGTTGAACCAATAGATCATTTGTGGAATCAATTATCTTATTGGCAATATTTCTGAGTTATAGAAAAATATTTAACTATAATCAAAAAAACAAAAAAAAACATTAAACATAAATATATGTATTAATTAGTATATTTTTAAAATAATTATATTTTATTATTTTTATTATATTGTTTTTTTTTTATATGTGCTCATAACCTGTTAACCGACTACCTTTATTATATATCACTTTTAAAACAAGATTTTGTCAGTTATGGACTTGATAAACAAGCTTGTCTTATTGATGTTTAAAATCTTGTTCATAGTGAGAACTAAAATTGAATTTTCTATAAATAAAACCAATATTACTATAAATAAAATCTAAAATTTTTAAATCCTGTTTAAAATATCTCAACAAAAACTTAAAATATTGAATGCAACAAACTTTTTCTCTTTATTATTAAAATTATTCTTCTCTTTGCAGTTTTGTTATTAAAAGAAAAGGTATTTTACTTTACTAAAATCAAAAAAATTTTAAAAGGCACTCAAATTTTTTTGTACATTTAAAATATCAAAAGAAAAATTGAATGCCATTAAAAAAAACCTCCATATTTTAAAAAATATAACAAAATTTGTTGTAACAAAAACACAATTAATTTGATTAAAGCACAGATTACTAAACAAAACAAAATCAAACAGTAAAAATGCAAATCTGATTTTCAGAAATAAAAATTGATCAACACCCAGTGAAAAATCATATGAACATATTGCACTATGTTGCAATCAGATTTTGTTATAAATTAGGCCTAATGAAATAAAACATTAACACTCAAACTAAACTTTATAGTTCTCTATTGTTTTTAATTAAAATTAATTTCATAGTAGTTATTAATAATATTAAAAAGTGTATATTTCTGTCTTCTTTTTGTCTTGATTCATATTTTCATGTGATATACAGACAGTTAAATGTACTACAGCTTTTTCATATATACAGTTTACAGTTTAATAGTGTATATTGGGGGAATAAAATATTAAAAATATGCATAGAAACAAAAAAAAAAAAATTAATGTTGCATTATAAAATATTTTATAGTTCTTGCCATGCAAGTTTATAACAATTCAAAAACTTAATATCCTTACAAAAATATACTTTAGACTACATATAAATATCATTGGTTATTATAAAATTAATATTAGACATCTTAAAGTTTTAAAAAATGCAATCTTGAAATAAAAGAAAACTCTCTTTGTTGCCATTACCAGTTATAATACAAATTCCCTTTTTTTCTGCCAAAATCAGTTTTGTATGGATACTTGTTAAAAATCTCTTTCCCCTGAATACAACTGCCACTTAGAAACAATAGCTAAAATTAAAATATATAATGCCATATGTTACATTACAATCATTCAGTGTAGATTTGTATTTTTATCTATATATAAACATACATGTGTTTATGTTTATTACTTTTGTTTTAGGTTAATTCAATATTTTTTCAACCAACCCAAGTTTTTATGGAAGAAGATACTCTTAGAGTGTCAGCAACGCCTAGTCCAGTGGATAGAGGTATTTATATATTTTTATATATAAAAACAAATTTTAGTATTATCATATAATAGTCTTTTATTTCAGCAGTCCTACCTGTGAAACACAAAGTCTAAATAAAGCAACATGGATAAAAGCATATCCTCTTATGTATAAGTTGCAAAAATATTAACTATATTGAATTTCTGATTAATATAAGCAAACTAAACATGTAAAGATCTTAATAGCTAATAAACATATTTTTAAATTGCATATACAAAGCAAGATTAAAACAATAATCATTTTAAGCTTTGAAAATTCATAAAATCTTTATTTATATATATAATCATATGACTGAAGTAAGTAACGGAAGTCGTTGGCAGAAGTAGGTAACTGACGTGACCATTTTATACATTTTAGATCGGAGTTATTTTAAGTTCTTATTTTACAAATAATTTTTGTTAAAATATATAAATGTACCTTAGAAAGTTTTTTTTTTTAAATTTCTTTAAAGTAAATTTTTTTCTAGAGTCTTTATTACTGAGATTGAAAGTTGGGAAAGCTCAAAATATTTGAATCTTTCAGTGTTTTTTTTTTTTTGTCTTTTGAAAAAAATAATTTGAAAGCATTTATAATATACTTTGTTATTATTTGCTTTCAATCTTTTTTTTATTTGACAATAAATAATCTTCTTTCAGAAATAGAATTTAGAAATACACATTGATCCTAAGAAATTTTGCAAAAAATCATTTATGTAACATGTTAAATTGGGATTACTTTATATCCTACATATACATGTTTTGTGTCATTCTTTTCCTATTTTATTTAATTTCAATGCATTACTGTTGGAATTTCAAAAACATCCTGTATATATTGTAACCATGTGATATGCCACCTGCTTTTATTAAACATTTTAACCATGCATTATATAATAATTAGCCATTTAAAAAAATAAAAGATAAAATAAAACTAATAACTAGAGATGTAAAACTATATTATTTAATCTGTAGATAAAATATCACTTAATAAGCAATATTTCATATATTTAGATTTAAATAGTTATCTAATAAAAGGTATTAATAGAATATATAACTGCTATTCATATTTAATTAATACTTAATAAAGTATGCGTTCATAATGTAAAATTTTATAAAAGATAAAAAAAGGAAAGAAGGAAAGAAAGTTAGCTGAATGAATAATTTAATTGTTAGGCTGAAGATTTATTGGGTTACTACATTGCTAATAAGTTAGTTAAATTATTTCATTTAATCACATTTATAATTTATACTTCAGTTAATTATCAAAGTGATTCAGTAGTATTTAGTTATTCATTCTTTAGGTTTATTATTAAAATAAGCTTGTCTTAAATAAAGTTAGTTTTATACTCTTATGTGTGCATGCATGCATGGATTTACATGTTGATTTTTAAATCTTTAAGTTTATTCATTAAAATATTTAATTTTTTTATTAACTTTTAAAAATAAAATATATAATAAAACTTGGCAAGTAAAAAGAATTACATTTATTATTTTAAACTTCTGGTATGAATAAATCAAATGAAACAAAAGTGTTTTTGGATTTAAAATATGAGAATCATTAACTTATATTTATTTTCTGTTTATTATTAAAAAAAAAAAAAACTTTATTCATGTTAATTAGGTGATTTGCTATTAACCTTGAAATTGAAACGCAGAAAGCTGACACGTGATATTTTTTTTTGATATTGAAGAAAAAGAGCGGCGAACTGATTTTTTTTTTACTTTGATCAGGGATGCTGTTCTGGAAAAAAAAGAAAAGAAAACAGTGTAATTTTTTAATTTGCATTTATTTAAAACCAGTGTAAAATATATTTTTTTCTTGAAGTCTTCATACAGAATGGATTGCTGAAGGCCAAATTGAGGTATCTCAAATTTTATGCTTTCTTTAAACTAAACTGTCTCAATTTCATAATATTATGTGCCAAGATAATACTTCTGATTTATTATTTAACTTCAAAAATTTTCAACAAGTGAAAATGTTAATCTTAACTGAGAAAATCATATGGAATATTATAAATAATCATTTTATGATAATAAATCGTATTCTTTGTGGTGGCAAATTTAAAACCAAGTTTAAAAAAAAATTAAGAACTGTTCAAAATTAAAATAATTTGAACAAATGTTTCGATAATTAACTTTTAAAACAAACAGAGGTCTAAATGCTTTAAATAAAAATCATACAAATTTAATACTGCTTTCTGAAAGTCAAATTTTATTAATGAAAATAGACATATCATTTTATTTTATGGTGGAAATGTTCATTGATCGTCTGCGTTTTGCAGAAAGAATGAAAAACTTATAAAAAAATATTTTCCAGTGGAACCACGGAAAGTTACTAAAATTCGACATTTAATAATAATTGTACACAATTAAGTCTCATATTTTAAAACTAGCTAGTTAATGTTCAATTGTGTCTTTGTATAATGGATCCATACTTGTTTATGTTTAAAATAAAATATCGTATTCATGTACTTGTCTTCTATCATAGTGAAGTTGTAGCTGCTTTGTTGTTTTTTTTTAAAAAAAATAATATATTGGTTTGAAAAATATGAATGCGTCGATATTATGCCCATAGCTAATGACATGGGACCTCGCACCGTAAATTACTTGCCTACTGCTGAGGAAGCTTTACTAATGAACTGACTTTATCATTATTATTATTATTGTTATTTTTATTTTGTTTAAAAAAAAGAAAAAAAAAATGCTAACATAATAGTTATATTTTTTTTATGCTTTATTTATATGTCAAGGTATCTTACTTTATTATTTGAAACTGTCTCAAGGAGTTTGCAATAAAGTGTGTAGATATTTTTATTACACACAGGTACATTTAAATATATTAGTGAAGTGTTTAATTTAAAGTTGCCTATCCTTTTGTAATTTAGGACAAACAATCATTACATATGTGTTTATTAGAAGTTTAATATTTTTTTTGATATTATTCCTAACAGAAATTAGATTTTGAATTTGTCTGAGAACAAATTTATTTCATTAACCATTTAATTAATAATATTTATTGCCTTAGTCTGTCCACATAATTTCATATATATTTATTATGCTCATTGTTCGTGTGCGTATTCCTTATCTTATGCAAATATTTCCTATGCTCTTTTAATGTGTTTATAGATGTTTTGACTACTACATTCTTGTGGCTTTCGGATATTGTTTAATGTGTGGAGTTTAATGTTGATACAAGCAATTAATTTTTATTATTAGTGATAAATTTGTATCTTGCCATTGTGAGAAGTAGTTATGTTTTATAGCTCAAGATTTATCGGATAGTATACTATTTATTATGTTGTGGGATGGAGATGCTCTCCCATTATTACATGTATTTGCCATGAGAGGACAGTGTTTTTCAAAATATTTTCATATATAGCTTATTTAGACAAATCCCATGGAGAGGATCCTTTGTCTTTGGTGTGTTTTCCCTTTTTCCTTAGGTGGTGAGACGGTGTCCACACCTACACTTATGCTTGAGAGATAGGCATGGGAGCCACCATTATTCTATTCAGTAATCGTCTGAAATCCGGGCAAGGCCGCTTGGGGCGTTGTTTATGTGTACAAAACACATAAAAATGTCGTTTCTACGGCTAATACAACATTTAATATTATATTAACCCATTTTGGCAGGCCGCTTTACATGACATTGCACAAAAATATTACGGCCCGTTTTGTGCTTCGAAACTACGCGTATTTGTTCTATTCATAGCTGATTACCTTATTGCTTGAGGGTGTTTGAATTTCAAGTCGGTACAACTTTTCAAATCTCCGTAATAGAGTAATGTCATTTATATTTAAATAATGTTGTTAATTACTAATAATTGTCATATGGTCCCCATCCTTCCCTAAAAAAATTTTAACATGTACAAAATTGGCAAAGTGTATGTTTGAACACCCTTCGACAAAAAAGTCATGTTTCAGCGTGGAAAATATTCGAGACCACTAAAAGTTCTGAGAAGAACGTGCAATTTTTAAACTTTTCAGAATTGCCAAGTACAGAAAGTATGTGAGATTGTATCCTTTTTTTCAGGCACATAATTTCCACTTTTTATTACAGCAATAAAATAATAAATAATTTTAAAAAGTCCAAAGTTTGTGTCTTTTTTTTTTTTTTTCATTTCATTAGAAATTGACAAGTATTTGGATTATATTTTTTGCAGCGGGGTTAAAATAAATGACTATTTTTGTTGACTTTTTGTTAATAATAACAAAGTACGAAATCCCCCCCCCCCAAAAAAAAAAGCAGTTTATTGTAGAAGGCCAAAAAAAAACAAAAAAGGTAATTCAAACGAAATATAAATAAAAGTAAAAAGTGAGAAAAAGTTGTTAAAAAAAAAAAAAGTAAATTATTGACTTTTTGTTACAATTCTTTTTCTGAGTGTGGGGGTGGGTGTTTGAAAACAATTTTTTAATCGCCAAAAACACAAAAGTAAATTTTGATTTAATATTAAGAAAAACAATTACGTCAACCAAAAAGAAAAAATTCGAAACAAGTCCCAAAGTTGATTATTTTTTTCAGTGCTGTTAAAATAATTTACTATTTTTGTTTACTTTTTGTTAATAATAACAGTATGAAATCCCCCCCCCCCCAAAGTTGTTTATTGTAGTAGCCAAAAAAAAAGAGGCTAATTCAAACATAATATAAATCAAAGTGAAAACAAGTTGTTTAAAAAAAATAAAATTATTGACTTTATGTTACAATTATTGATATCGAGGGTGGGGGTGGGGATTTCAAAACAATTTTTGAATCCCCAACAACACAAAAGTTAGTTTTGATTTAATAATAATAAGAAAAACAATTTAGTCAAGCAAAAAAAAAAAAAAGGTAGAACAAAGTCGAAACAAGTCCCAAATAATTATCCCATTATATTTTTTCGACGTGGTTAAAACAACTTTTTTTGTCGTGAAACAGTCCAAAGTTTTAATTAAAATTCAAAAAATTAAATGACCAAAATTTGTTGGATAAATAAAAATATCAGGTTTAAAAAAAAAACAACGAAAATGAATATAAAAATTTATTTAATAAAAAAGAAATCATGTTGTAAATGAAATAAAAAATTTGTATAAACAAAAAAAAACAAACATGTTATATAAAAAAAAAAGTTGCGGCGGCCCGGTAACGTTATATTTGATTGATTTTTGTAAATGCCCCACACGGCCTTACTCGGATTTCAGACAATTACCTTCTATTCATGTTGTCTTGCTCTGAAGAGCTTATTTAGTGATGTTATCCCTCATGTGCTATTTGAAAGATTAGATTGTCCACCATTGAAGGTGTAGACTTGTATTTATAAAAGTTATGGCAATGATAGCTAGTTGTTGAGCTAGTACCTGTCAGTGCTTTGGTTGATCATAATAATATCCATATTGTGCTACTGTGCTTTACCAGTAGTATACAAGCAAATCCACAAGATTTAATAATTTAATTCTTCAGTTTAAAGCATAGCGTGATGGGAATACACAGTCACAATGTTATTTATATACGTCATATGGAGAAATTTGCCGAGGGGTTTTGTAAGTTCATAAAATTTATAAATTTTAATATTATTATGTGGACATTAAATGAATTAACTATCAAGGTATGTATGACTTCTGATGAATGCTTTTTATTTACCATTTGGGTTTTAAGATTAACATAGTGTGAGGCAATAATCAGTTGTGATGTGATGATGACAGTTATCATCATCATATTAGCCATCTAATTTAGAAGCAGCACTAGGTTATATTGAAGTTAATTTTCTATTTTTGTTGTTATTATTTTAATAGTGACATATCGTAAATGAGTGCTTGACTATAGAATATATGGAAAATGTTAATTAGCTTATGATGCAAGCTAGCCAACCATTATGATAATTATTTTCAATTGCATTAAACATTTGTTTAATGCCTGTTTTAGCTAGAATAAATTGTGATGTTTCAAATAAATATTCTAGCAAGTAATCATAATAGTTTATGGTTTTAAATTTTATTTTGCAAGTTTAAACTAGGCAACCAAGAAGGAATAGTCTTGGCATAAAGTTGATTTATAATTATTAACTCCTCAGAATTAAATGTAAAAATATATACAGTGGCTATGTTGTCCAAACTGCCATTGTATTAGTGTGCTTTGTAAATAATTGTTGTTGTTTTTTTAATGTTTAGATGTAATAAATGTATTTTTGGTAAATTATTAAAATTTGGTTTTTGAGTATTTTTTCTGTATGAAATTCTTTTCTTTGGTTCCACAAATCCACAAAGTAAAATAAAATGTATATTTTCACATCAGATTCTTATGATCCAAAAATCACCAATATTTGATAAGAAACGTGCTATAAATATTTATTTTCCAATTATTAATTTTCAAATTAATAATTGTTCACTTAAGCATTGCAATGGATGTGTCCACCCATAAGTCAGGCTGCACATTATTTAGCTATTGTCGGAATTCAAATGTTGTAAATTAAGTATTTTATCTGTGTTGATTTGGGATAAGAGAGGGCAATGAAATGTACCCTTTTCCTTCTATTATTTGAATGCCATTCTAGGTAAAAGACTAAGTATTCTAAATGTATTTACATGATTTTTTTGGATATTTTTTGATTAAAGTAAGCATTTCTTTTTGATGTCTAAGTAATTATTATTATGATTTTAATAAGATAACTTAGCTTATTAGAAAATATATGTTCCTAAAGCCCGCTAGGATGCCAGTCATTTACCTTGCAACACTATACCATTGTTTATTTGATAGAAATACCAGAGAAAACCCTGAGATCTTTATTTTGCATTATAATAAAAGGTTCATTGTTGCCCTATCATATCAGTGGATAATATTAAACTATATAATAGAGTTTGTTAATCATAAGAGTCTATTAGAGAATATATGTTTTGAAGGTGCAAATATTTATAGTTCAGAGAATATGATTGGGATGAAGGAAGAGATTTATTTTGTTCTAAATTATTAATGAAGGAATGATTAGAGTTTTTTTTTTTTCCAAATTATATGTTTCATTTAGAAAAATTTATTTTATCAGAGTTAGATTCTTCCTTTATCTTAATTGTATATCTCTATAGCTATTTCTTTTATATGTAACCGACCACTGAGCTTAGTCCACTTTATAATCCTTATTGTTATCTGTAAGAAGTCTCAACCCAACCCTATTATTGTGTAAAAGATATCTGGTCCAAACAATTAGAACTTGTTATATTCTTATTTGAGATATTTCTATAGGTGAGAGATAGGGTCTTAACTTAGGGGCATGACATAGAGATCAGATGATGATTATTAGTAGCTCCTTTTGTTAGGTTACAATATGTTGTATGGAAAGAAGTGTTAGAAATATTTTTCTATAAGGTCTGTCAAAAGAGTGGGTCAAGCTGAGTGAACCCTGAGGAATTAGGTGCTGAAAGCAACAGAGGGATCTACATACTGCTAGCTGATATTTCATATATTGAAAGTAGACTATTTATCAATACCACATAATATTCTTTAATTTCAGCAGTGCTATAAGTGAAATAAACAGATTCTGAATAAAGCAGCACAGATCAAAAATAATTTCTTACCTAAGTATATTGAAATTTAGACTAATGTAAAGGGAAACGCAAAATTGATATTTGTGATATAGATAGGGACACCTAAAATTAATTAATGTTATGTGATACTGATAGGATCTGTTTTTTTTATTTGAATTTCTGCTAGCAATATGCAATTGTTTCTATTTCTGTATATGTATGTGTATATGATCTTTATGTGATCATTTAAAATATGTAAGAGATATTGAAATATAAATACGAATATAGTTTTTTTTTGCATCTAAGTTGATTTATTTGAATTTCCATTTACTGTAGTTAATATTGTTTAAATTTGCTACCATACTAGATAATTTTCTATTTCATCTGCAAATAAAACATCAAGAAAAAAAGCATCTAAACATGTTACACAGCAATAAATTAGTAAAAATTTTCCAAGGAAATATATATATATTTTTACCAAGGAATGATTGGATTACTATATTTGGGTTTGACAAGCTGCCATTCGCACAGATTTTTTTACAGGCCAAAAAAATCAATTAGATAACATTCTTTGTTTATTTTTTATTCTTGACTGAAAATAAAGCAAAAGTCAGGATTCACCTTGCTCTTTTGAAAGCATTGTTAGTTCCCACTATTGTTTTAATAATGGAAATTTATCTAACTGACTGAAACTAAGTGAAATTCATTGCTTTCATTATTCAGATCTGACTTTATATAATTTTGATTTATTATAATCTGCTTTTAATGTCTTTTAATGATTATCTAGTATATTTATATTGTTAAACTAACATAAAATGAAATTTATGTGCACTCCAAATTAAATTTAAGATCATGGAATTATTTTTACAAGTGAGATATGAAAAACATATAATTATAAAATTGTGTAATTATGTATATAGGCTAATGATTTAATACTTAATTAAATGATTAGTTCTAATGATATAGAAATATAACCGGTAAAATAAATAAAATTAAAATTTGCAGTACATATTTATATGATCACTACTTTAAGCACATTTCTAATCTAAGAATAAAAGAAGAGATATAATACTAGGCTCTAAAAAAAAAAAATCACTGCTAATGAAAGCATAAATTAGATTTCTATTATTTTCTACTCAAATGTATAATTAATCTTTTATATATTTATATTAAAGCTAGTTAATCCTTGTATCTTCTTTCCTATTATTATTTTAATACCGAGAGACCAAATCATATCATTGGTGATCCACCAATCCTCAACTATGATTACATCTTAATAACTTGCTAATTGAATCTTTTATATTTATGACTCACTCATAGAATCATCATCTGTAGCCAATTAACATATCTAATTTAGCTTATTAACCTTACTAACTTTATGTCTAGACAAACCCCATAGAAACTGACACTTTTTAACTTTGCTTAATATTAAATCCAACCATTTCTGATTGTATGATCTAGCAATGTTCAAATCACAACTTTTTTTTTTTACAAAAAAAAAAATTGCTATTCTTGTGATCAAATTATTTTCCCTCAATCATAACTATTTATAACTATTAATAACTGAGAACTTAAATTATTTTAATTATTCTTTATTATTTTACTTATTTAGAAAATGCATTCTTAAAATTATTTTAATTACTTAAAATGGATACATTATTAAATATTTACACTTATAATTGAATTCACAAAATCATTTTGCAATTTTTATATTAATAAAACATTTTGAAAATGAAGAATTTTAAATAAAGCTAACAATCTTAAAAAACTGCAGAACAATAAGAATAAAAGATTATCTACAAAAATGAGTTATCTTTATATTGCATGGAAAAGATCATAAGTCTATCACTATTCAATTATTCTATAAATATATAAGAATCTCTTATAATTGGTGTTCTTCCCATCTGTTCTATATATACTGTACTGGTCAAAACAGTCTGCTCACTTAACAAGATTCAAATCCTAAGCAAAAGTACTTCAAATTCGATCATGCTCGAGATACACAGGTCTGGAGCAATTCTGAATTCTAACCTATTTGCCTATTCTTCGAGTCTCTGACCCAATGAACAACAATCCTGATGATACAGCACAGTTATTTTAATTCCTTGCCCAGAAGCAAAGCGGTAGAGCATAAGATCAGACTGATGATGATGATAGAGATAAGAGTAGCCCAGGAATTACATTTATTATAGTTATTTTTATAATGCTAAGTTATTAGCTAAAGAAAATAGTTCTAAATATTAACTAGAAAATAATAATTCAAAACAAACCAGGATTTACATGAAATATATATTTAATAAAATATTGAGAAAACGCATATATATGTTACAAAAGGTTTCACGCTTGGAATGATATTGTCTATTTACAAAACTTGGGATTTGTTTTTATAAAATCCCCTTTACATTAATTATTTAACGAATATAATTTTATGGAATGTATTATAACTTATGCGGAGTTAATATGCCAACTTATTAACATTTTACTAACAGAACGTTGTGGATATAAAAGATCGTGACAGGTTTAGTAGTAAATGATTTGATAAACAGGCAAAATATATGATCTCAATCACTTATCTACCTTATGAAAAATCATTATATATACTTTTATTGGCATTGTTTGGGAAAGACGTCTTTGGAACTTATAAATAAGAAACAAACAATGCACTACATTTACGAGAATACTTGATACAATCATTAATATAAATTGATTTACGTCTATGGGAATCGATATATTTTAAAAGAAAGCAGTTTTAAAATCAACATACTGACTAATTAGCATGTTGGCGCATTTCATGAATGAGTCATTATTTCCAACACCTAACGAAAGGTCAAACAGGTATAAATCATTTAAATAAAGAAGTACGGATCTTATGGTAGTTTGAATGCTTCATCATTTTAAGACATTTGATAATGAATGAGGGGTGATACGTCCGCCATTTTGACGATACGGTATCGAATGGAGAGGTTTGGTTTGAATGCCCAGAGCCAGCTGTATGGAACTTCCGCAGCACAATCAAAACCCTATAAACCTCACATTCCACAGGGAGTAGCGTATATCCCTGATTATGAACGATTTTGAAAAAGTAGACCGGGAGCTTCGGATTTCCGAAGTCCCCAATGACAATCAATAAAGAAAATATATGTGTAAGTACCATAAGAGAAAGGAAAGGTATGCCAGCAGCGTTGTACATGTGCGATAAATTTAATATATTATATTCTGAAGCCTGTAAATGGTTTGACTCCTGCGCAATGATATATTTGAATAAAGAATCATTCAGAAAATTATAATGGAGAATAACTCTTTTAACTATGACATTAAACTAATGAAATTTATATTTAATTTTGATTCCCATATACGTATTACTGATAAAATTAGCCCTCCTGGCAACAGCAAGAAAAGGTGGAATAATTATATTAAGGTTCATGATCTTTTAAAATGAAAATTTAAAGACGAATTCAAATAATAAAGTAAAATATGCATCCACAATAAAATATTTTAGATAAAAAAAACATGAATAACAGATTTAAATATAAACTCAACCTAGCGAGCGATTTCTGTTACAAATGAATAAAACTTTACTAATAAATTTAACTGAAGCCACTGCTTCTTTCCCCATTAAACAAAGAAAATAAACCCTTATTAGACTTGCGAGGTTGAATGATATTGGCATATTAATTAAAGAGAATAAATTGTTTACATATATAACATGAATGAGTTAGAAATCTAATGGAGCAGCACAAAGTTATATATATGAGTTCAAGCGTAAAAGATAAATTAAAAAATACATTATATTAGTAAGGGATTGCAGAGAGAGAATTTCAGAGCATAATTAATAGAAACTAACATGAATAAAACGTAAGATTTTCATTATATCTTAGATAAACAGATTACCTAAGGACTTTATATTAAAGGCAGCTCCACATAGAATGAGGTTACTTCAGAATAGCAGGCAAGGTGCATTATTAGCAGCCAGCAGTTGGAACAGCGATCAGGCGGTCATCTTGTACAGCCAGTCGGATGGAACATGGCAGCAGCAGGCAAACTGTTCTCCGAGAGAAGAAGAGAAAGGTGAAAGATTCCTCCACTAAAACTTCATAGTACTTTACTTTTCCTGACTTCTTAAAGTGGAATGATGAATCAATTTTTCTGGAAAATTACTAACTCAAACGTTCTGAAATAATTTACTAACTAATTCAAAGTTTAATTACTAACTCAAAGTAAACTGACTGAAAAGTAACTGAACGTAACTAACTGAAAAAGCAACTAAACTGAAAAGTCACTCTTTTGTTCTATGAGCCCTTTTTATATACCTTTTAATCCCCTCAAGAATGCAATTTCAGTTGCCCACAGTTATCTCTGTAATCTCTTGATTAAAAACAACATTCAATTAGAAAATATTTTTAAAACAGATAAGGCTCGAAATACCATTTTAGATATTTTTTAAAGATTTGCAAACAAGTAACAAAAGAATTGCTTATGATTTTAATTAAGATTTATAATTTTAATTAATGAAAACAATCTGATTATAGATAAAGATAATTTCAGTATTTCGAGCCTTCCCCATTTTTCTTTGTTTTTACATTCCAATACTTTAATTAAAATACATATATAAAAAGTTTTACAATTTATATAACAAAAACGTCTAATTTTCAGCAATAAATATTAAAATAATTATTCGTTCATATATATATATGCATCACGCACACGACTGTTTTACTTTACTAAATATTTTTAATTTTATTAATTCCTTGGATAATTATGCCTACAGTGTGTGGGTGAATGGCATATATATACGGCAAGGTCTGAATTGTGGGTCCCGCAAGAGGTTTGTGTAGATGGTGAAGCATGAAGCTCGACGATGATTAGACATCGACTGCTTCAATATCTTATTGCGTTTTCCACAGCTTAAATTTTTTGCATTATACAACCATTTACCAAAGACATTATTTTTCCAAATAAAAAATTATAGTGTATATTTGACCATTATAGTTATTTAATGCTTTATAAAATTATATTGTTTGACATTCATTCTCTTAGCTTTTATGCAAAAAAATAAATAAATGTAAACTCATTCTAGAATAGTGGAAAACTCAAAACTTAAATATAAGCTGAAATGAAAACAATAAAAAATTAAGCTAAAAAATATATGTAATTATATATTAATAAGAAGAATGTTTTAACTGATTCCTTTTTATTAATAGATATAATCATTTAACATCAACTGACACAATAATAAATATATTATAACATATCGCATGTTTAACTTGTTTTTTTTGTTTAACATATGTTATTGTTTTTCTGTATTAAAAGTATTAATAACATAAAAAAAATGAGATTAAAAATAATAATGGAATAAAGGACATAGTGTTATAGTAATGTGTGTGCACACATATATATATAAAGTTGAAAGAAAAAGTAGAAATAGACATAACCCAATTTTTTTTTTTTGTAGATGTGTTCTACATTACACTGGAATAACAGTAAAGACTACATAGGTTTTGAATCTATTTTTTTTATAAATTAAACATTTAAGAAGGTCTAATTAATATTTTATTAATTCTGATTTTGAAAGTAAAACAAGCATATTTTTATGTTACAATAGATATCTTGATAATTATAAAATTGCACCATCTATTTTAGAAATCTTTTTTTAAGTAAAGCTTGTATAATATTATGATAAAATTCTTACTATTTTAGAAATCTTGTTTTAAGTAAAGCTTTTATAATATATTTTGATAAAATTCCACTGTCTATTTTAAAGATCTTCTTTTAAGTGAAGCTTGTATAACATTATGATAAAATTCTTACTATTTTAGAAATCTTTTTTTAAAAGTAATACTTTTATAACATATTTTGATAAAATTTCCACAAAATGGTGTTTTAAAGGATTAAAGTGAATTGAAAAGATAGGAAAAAAACATTTTTAATTAATGTATTTTTTTTTACACCCTGTTATGTAAAAGAAAGTAGTTCTTAAATGGTTCTGGGTAGTTCTTAAGAGTTCCAAGAGTTAGACAGATTAGGACAGAAACTACCATGAAGGAGATATCCATTGGCTGATACTAATTCATGATGGTGAAGTTTGGATTCACCTAGAAGTAAGACCCAACTTCTTTGCATTCTCCATAGCCAATGTTGTACTAGATAGCTTTCCTGAAGTTTATCCAATCCTAGACTAAATGGAGCTCATCGAATGTCAAGATATCTGAATTATACCTTTTCTGATGATGACAAGAAGCTTATCCAAAAAGGTCATCAGCTTTCTGAAGAATTAGTTATATGTATGCTGATTTATCTACATACAGAGAACCACAGATAATCATGCAATATAAAGTGCAGTTGGTGAGTAATGTTATATATATTGAGAACAATAGTTTAAATCAGTGGTCTTCAACCTTTTCACACCTGTGGGCCGGTAAAAATAAGGATAAGGTTTCGTGGATCGGCAAAAATAAGGATAAGGTTTTATAGACCAGGAGAAGTCTATAGATAAATTTTCTTAAAGATGTAAACAGCTTAGCCTTAGATGAAGTTATATATATATATATATGGAGTTTGTATAATAAAAAACTTTTTTTTTTAAATTTTGAATTTTTTTAGAAAAGTAATAAAAAATTTAAATCTCCCCCCCCCCCATAAACATCTGTGATAACTAGAAAAACAAATTAATTTATGTATGACTGATTAGATTTTGTTCTATTTCTTTTTTTTTAATCAGGTAAAAGTGTGATGAAAAAAATAAATAAAAATTGTTTATATTAATTAAAAGTTTAAAATCTTATTATTTTGTTATTAAAACTTTCTTGCCAGTCTATCACGGACCAGCAAAAAAACTTTTACTGCCCGGCACCGGGCCGTGGACCGGTGGTTGAAGACCACTGGTTTAAATAATTTCTTTAGTGAAAATGACATTTAAAATCTAGAATTTAAAAGTTTTTATGAGTAAATAACTTTTGCTTGAGTTAAATGTCTAAAATAAAGAATTAATGCATAGATGATTTTATATTCTATAGAAGAAAAAATAAACCCCAACGTCATTTTTAAAATGGAAAACAAGGGAACATGCTGAAGGTTTTTTTTAAAGACATTTATAATTAATCAACAGTAATCTGTTAAGGATTGGTATTACTTTTTTTAAAAAAAGGGAATTTTTTTATTATTAAAATAACAAATGGATTTTTATATACTTTCAACAAGGAATTAAATGTGAAAATATATTTTTAATAATTTTATTAGTTTGATAAATTAAAATATATGATATAAATGTCAGTGTGCACCAGTGATGAAGCGTGACTTTTTTAGGAACGAAAGCACATTACATAATTTTTTTATAATGTTTTTATTTTACTTATCGCAATAATTTTTACATAATAGCTAATCTATTCATATTACATATATCTAGAAAAATCTGGAACTCTCTTATCTATCTGTAAATCAATTAGTATAGAGAATCTAAATGCTTTTAAGATTCTTAAATTTGAACTATCAATTACATTTTAGCATTTTTTTTACGTCTTATAATCAATGAATAATGCGATGGACAAACTCATTATTTGCTTTATATAAAAACAATTGAACTTTTGGTAAAAAAAAATTGAAAATTAATGGAAATTTTATATTAAAAAATGATTTTGAATTGTTCATTCTTTTTTATGTTTGGATAAATAGTTTAGAGAAAAATATGAAACTCTTATCTGTTAATCACATCTTGATTAATTTAAATATAGATAATATATTATCAAGATATTTCATATGCTTTTAACATTTTTAAGTTTTAACTTTAAATTACATTTTAGCATTGTTTGAACTTCTTATAATCAACGAATAATGCGATCATCAAATTTATTATTTCTCTTATATAAAAACAATTCAACTATTGGTAAAAAAATTGAAAGTCAACAGAAATTCTATATAAAAAATAATGAGTTTGAATAATTCATTTTTTTTTTATGTTTAGCAAAATAGTTTAGAGGATTTTTCTTTTTGTGTTTGTCAAAATAGTTTTTATACACTAATGCACTTATTGTTCTTACTACACTATTGTATGTGCATTTTGTTGAATCAATTTTGTGAGTTTGAATATGTATATATTTTAGTGAATTTTTAAATTTTAATTTTAATTAAAGCTTTTGAACTTTTTAGTGAATTCTTTTATAAAATCATTCATTCCGTTCAATACATGAAGCCTTTGTCCCTAGTGTGCACATCCTTTCCATGTCCACACACATATATGTTAAATCAGTCACTAATTATGTATTTCAAAAAATGAATGTCATTTATAAGTTTATGACAATTCAGATATGTTCATAAATTATACTGCATATCTGTGTGCATATATCAATATATGTCAGGTAGATACATATATGTAAAAAATAATCTTTTTTTTATTATGACAACTCATACATATGATAAATTGTACTGCATGTGTGTGTGCATATATCAATGCATGTCAGGTAGACATGTATATAAAAATTAATCTTTTTTTTATTATTATATGACAATTCAAATGTTCATTTTGTATTATACCGCATGTCTGTTCACTGAAATATATATAGGTATTTTATGTAAACCTATTGGAACATATATGTAAACCACAATGATAACATTTTTTTGTATGTTAATCAAAGTCAGAAGGCTTAATTTATAGTTGTATAGCCATATTTTGTAGACCTTAATTTTTTTTATTGTTAATAAACTGATATTTGTTGCTAAAAATATTCCACTAACTTACTCAATCCAAAAATATAAATTATTATATCTCTTGTTCACAATAATAGTTATAGAGCTTGTGTTCTGTGAGCTAGATTTGTGCATAACAATCTGTTATATAAAAGGGTATTATATTAGTGTTTATGGGCATCTAGTTTATGATGATGATATTGGATTGGCACAAAGGAATATCCTTTAAAGTCCATTGACTGCATTTTATTTAGTATTTATTATAAATAAAGTTTATAGTTGACCAGTACATTAATGGTACTAAGTGGCCATAGCATTGATGATGATAAGCATGTTTTAATATCCCTGCATTATAGCACTTTAGTTTGTGCATTCAAATTAATGTTTAAATATTCTGCTCCAAGCTGGCAAGGGCTAAATAATTATCCTGGTCTATACTCTGTAGTAGATCCAGTTCAAATCCAGTCACAAGATTGACTGTTGATTTTATTGTTGATTTATTTTTATTGTTAATCACTCATAGTGAGTATTACTAATACTTATTTATAGTGCTGGTGAATTTATAATTATGATTATTAAATAGTTAGCTGTGCTGATTTTTTAGAGGGATCTCAAGCTCATTATTTTATATTACTTTTATAAGCAAATAGTTTACACTTTATGGCTAATTGTTATAAATCAAAATATATAAAATGCGCTAGCACGCACACACACACAAAGCTAAAAACAAATAAAAAAAGTATATATTATTTTTATTTTAATATATATATATATTTAATCAAATGGCTAAGCGCTTTCAAGGGTGAAAGCCCTCATATTCATAGCCGTTTTGTAAAAAAATATAAGAAAATGATTAGGAGCAATGCAAATTTATGCAAATGAAATGATTATGCATTCCATTTCATGGATATTTTGTAGCAAGAGTCTTTTCTATTTATGGCATCGCCATCTCTAGAAATAAAGTAAGCCTCTTTTATCTTCCTTTTAAGATTGTGTCATTCTCTGCAAACCACTACCGGATTTCCAGGCTAGCAATCGTGACCAGCTGAAGTGCGGTGCTGTGCAAAAACTGAACTATAAGCAGTGTCCACTAGTGCTTTATTGTAGGAGTAAGTGTGTTGGGATAGCCTAGTGGACAGAGGCCCTGGTCTCACCATAATATGATGATTTACAATATTTTTCAGGGCAGGCAATATTATAGACCACCCGAGGTGTCAGAGGTGTGTGAAAACATAACTGGTATTTATCATTGAATATGTTGTAAAAACGTTTATGCACATTAGTCAAATAAGGGAGTAGAAGTCTTTGCTTGTCTATGTTAGGGGCCTGATTATTTATTTTAGAAAAAACTGTTTTCATTTTCCTGTTGATTAAATTCAAATCAAAACCAACTTTTATTAGGTCGTCCCTGTATGATACTAGGTTAGCTTTTTTATCTGCCTCAAATTTACACAGGTGCATATTTCTATACAAAAACGAAGTTAAGCCACAGAGTTTGTGGTTAGTTGGTGAATTGAAGAGGGGGTGGGGATGTCCTCTAACATCAAGGGGTTTGATGAGCATCTTATAATTAAGATGTGTGGGTTCTCGCTGAATGTGTAGGTCTAGGTATTTAACTTGTTTATTGCCATTTTCATTCTCTATGTTAAACGTAAGCCCTGTGGTGTTTTGAGGTTCAGTTTTAATTTGTAGAATAATCGGAGTGGGAGCGGTTATGAAGAGATCATCAACATATCTAGTGTAGGTGGATAGCAAGTTAGATTCTTGGTATTTTGCAATTATTTGTTTTTCGAAGTAATTTAATACTGTACTTGAGATGATGCCGCTCATAGGCAGTCCCATCGGCCAACCTTCTTTCATATGAAACCACTGGTTGTGAAAGAAGGCCATGATATTTTTATCAAGCCATGATAAAAAGGCTACAATAAAGTCAATCAGTGGCTGAGCCGAGTTGTGGTTTATAAGCTCTTCTCTTACAATATGAATAGATTTAGCCCTGCAAATGGAGCCGTATAACTCTGAAACATCAATAGTAGCCAATGTGGGGTCTGGGTTCAAAACTAGGTCTTTTATTTTTGTGACAAATTGGAATGACGAATTTATGGTATATGAACCGAATCTCAAGGCTTGAATGAGCTGTTGGTTAATCCATTTTGCTGTATTGGAATAGTGGACCCCTCCAAAATCCAAAATAAGTCGCAATGGAATATTAGCTTTGTGAATTTTGGCATTAGCAAACATCCTTGCAGGAATGGATGCAGACGGGTAAAGTCTATAATATTCCGCCTTAGAGAAATCCTTATTGCATTGTGGTCTGAGAATGGAAGAAATAAACTTATCTTTATTTAATTTGTTATTGAAGTCGGGAAGCCTTTGAAATTGTAGTTTATTGATCTGCTGATCCAGTTTAGATGTGTAGTCCTGTGTTTTCATGAAAACAAATCTATTGCCCTTATCCTCCAGCATGCATGTGACATCTGCATCTTTAAAAAATTGTCTGGTTTTTGCTATCCAGATAAAGATAAATACATTACTCAAGTAATTAATGCTCTGCAGCATAAATCTTTATATATACGCACACATACCTGGCTAGCAAACATAACAAATATTTTATCTTTTACCATTGTTAATATGATACTTTTTCTAATATAACGAGATCAGAATTATTTCCACCACATTACCATTCATTCTGTTTAATACTATTATAGATAATATTATAATTTATAGTATATTTGTTATTATTTTTATAAAATCATGTAATTTTTTATTCACCATCAGAATTTCAGTCCGCTCATCACATCTGTTTTATTCTAATATATTTTAAAGTCATTTAAAATATATTTTACCACGATCAACTTATAAAACTAGTTTCCACACACACTCTTATTCTATAATTCACGTATATTCTCTTCATTCTCTAAGCCTACTCTTCATTTTCTTTTTTAAAATAAAAACATATCACAATAGATTAATATCTTTTAATCTTATGTGATTATTGGTATATCAAAATTATTTCAAATATTGATAAATCCATTACAGAATATTACATTTATATATAAAAAAAAATATCAATACGAAAATTAAAAAGAAATCTTTTTCTCTTTTTTTTTTTTTAAAAAAAAAATAAAGAACCCGTTTCACCTCCTAGTTTAATATCCCATGTTAACCATTTCGAAGTTCACAATTTTTAGCGAGCTTTGTACTTCTCATCTTTTCTGTTTCTTAAACTCATGTACATTTAAGTAAACATTAACAACTTGATGAAAGTTTCTAAATTTGATGCAACCTTAATGTCTTTTCCAATCTTGATGGATTTAAATTTAAATGCGCATAAATATCCCTACAATCATGTACTCACGATGTAGTTAATGAATATTCACAATAAATCTTACATTAATTTTCTCATGTTAAAAACTTTTAAGATACTTCAAGTTACTTAATCAATAAGTGTTCCTTCAAATTATTCCTTCATTTCTCTTTATTTAATAGTTTCATACATTTTTAAATACACATCAATAAATTCAGATAACTTTATAACACTAATATATCGTCACTATTATTGATATTCACTATTGCAACGGGATGGGAAAGAGGGGTGAACCTGGTGTGAGGGTAAAACATCATCAATCCCAAGTCTAAATAAATATTTCAAATGAAATTTACAAAAAATATAAATTAGAAAATAAGATGTTATTAAAGGTATTTAAATTAAAGAATATTATTAAAAAAATGTTAAAGTAATATTTCACATCCAAAATATATAATGGCAATTTTATTTATTACAGAGATCATGAGAGTTCAGCACAGCTAACTATAAGTTCACCAGCACTACCCAAAAGTATAAGGAGAAATAAGTACTAGTAATACACAAAGGAAACAATCATCCATCAACATGAATGATCCATCCATCAATCAAAATATATCGGAATAAAATTAACAGTCAATCTGGTGACTGGATTGGAAATGGGTCTTTTGTAGACCAGGCTAACTATTGAGCCTTTGCCAGGTTGGACAATTATTTAAACTATAGTTTGGAGGCACAAATTAAGTGCTCATCCATCAGAATACACAATAATAATAAATCAGAAAAACAATAATGCTGGAATATTAAAACATGCTGATCATCATCAATGCTCTGGTCACTTAGGTCCATTAATGCACTGGCCAACTATAAACTTCATTTCTAAGACTAAACTAAAATAAAAGTAGTACATGGGCATTAAAGAATATACTCTTAGTGTCATTCCAGGATATATCAATTAATTATCATCATCAATCATGTGAATGCCCAAAAGCACAAAATAAACATCCCCATTTATATATCAGGCGTTAGTACACGAATCTAGCTCAGAACACAAGTTCTATTACTGTTATAGTGAACAAGAAATGATAATTTAATACAATTTTAATAATTGAATACAAGTTTATTAACAATAAAAAATATATAAATGATATTAAGGACTGTAGAATCAGGCTTCTGATTTTGAATAATATACAATAATAAAAGTTATCACATTGTGATTTACAAGATTAATATACAAATTTCAAGTTATTACATTGAGTACATTACTTGTTAATAGGTTTCTATAAACACACACGTATATATATAATCATACACAAATGTGTGTTTTATACAATGAAAATATTTCAATTGACATTTAACAAAATTATTCATGTGTTCTATTTAACAAGCATTGAACTATATACACATACATATATGTGTGTGTTTGTAATTTCTGAACATACTTGACTTACAAAATAATTATCAAAATCTTAAGTTATATAAAAATACAACAAATGATTAAAGTTTCAATTAAATGATACACATTTTACATACTAGGTTTACTGAAACATATATACACAGATGTGTGATGTATTAATTTATCTACATAACATTTGTATTTATCACAATAAAATTATTAAAGATTATTTTCACAATTTAATTCTCTATACTGAAATGGTAAATCTGATTCAGATTTGCCGTTTCACAGTCTAACCCACCTAATTATTTATGTTACTAAAGTTTGCTTTTTTTTATTCTAAAAAAATATTTTAACTTTTTTTTTTAACTATCCTGAATAAATCCTAAAATTTATTTTGGATCATATATATACAATTGTACTAACACTGTTATTTCATTTTTATTATTAAAAGAAAAAAAAAAATTCAAATAATTAACTTTGAATTTTTTTTATATATTTGATATATATGTTCAAAATGTTTTATTTTTTCCAGTTTAAGAATCCAAGATAGCCTTTTCTGAAAGATTTGTACCTCAATAAGAAGTTTAAAATAAATGTTTAAATTAAAAACACTTAGAAATTACCAAAATCCATTTTACTGTGGAATCTCAATTAATTAGTAGAGATTCTACATCGTTATCTCTAATTAAAAACTAACATAAAATTATATTGAAATCTGTTGATCCTTATCGAGGTACAAACTTTCTAAAATTAGAATAAAAGCATAATTGCTATTGTTTTAAAATTGCAAATCACATGAGGCAGCAGAAATCGAATATGAGTAGAAAGTTATAAATAGTGGTCCTTTTAAAGAGAACAAAAAAGACCAGACAGAGAACAGACAGAAAGAAAGTTGAAGAAGTCTCCATGCCATGACGACCGTGTAATAAAAAGGGTAAATCACTGTCCTTTCCTTCCTGAGACCTGAAAATTTATGCTGCTGTCTACCTACCTTCGAAGAAGCCATCTGCCACCAACGTTCACCCACAGAACTCATCCCGGGGAACTCCAAGGAAAATGCCGAAGTGCTTGAATACTTCCATCAAGATGTTTGAAACTATTATCGTAAGAGTATAAATGTAATTTCGTAGAGCTTTTAACTGATTCTTTAACCCTTTTCTTTTAAATTATAATTTTTCATTAACTCAAGCTCACCATAATTTTCAATTTTAATATATTTAATTATTTAAATGTGAATTTATTTATTTGTTTTATAGTAATATTAGCATGAGATTTCATGCGTTGATTTTTTTTATTTCGACAAACTTCACTTGTGAGGGGGGGGGCTCAAAGAGAGTAATTTTCTAAGAGCGCAAATTATGTTTACTAGTGGATGGGAATGTTAACAAAGAATGATTTAATTTTAAAATAAAATAATTGTGATCTAATTTTATTTCGCAAGTGAGGTTATGTCGAATATATATATATGTCAAAATAAACATCCCGTATTTCATTAAATAGTTTTTATTATAGATTTCCCAGAATGGGATTCTATTATTTTATTTCTGCAATTTAAAACAAAATAATATGCTATAGATTTTGACCTAGTAACAGTGCCGCTGGATAGCATCAGTTAATTATCATGCCTTTTTTTTAAGTTAGGAAAGAGAGAAGGTGGGATTTATTCGAGAAATAAATTTCCTTATTTCTATATGCATGTTTTTTTTTTTTGTAGGTTAAATATTTACCTAAAGTAGTTGTTTATGCAGGTTGATCTCTATGCAGTATTAGATCATTTTAAGGCTATTTAATTATAATTCGTTCGTATTTAATGATTATAATATCTCTGGTTAATAAAGAATGCTTGGAGTATCATGAACAGACCTAAAGCGGTCATTGATTTGGTGGTGCGGAGTTAGCTTCCGGTTTTGCATATGTCTGTTGAATCGGATAGCGTGGCTGAGATAGAGTGGGTTAGCCTGCGTGATACCTGTAGAGGCAGGCACGTTGACTCTCTGTAAATCCTATCTCCATATCGGTATAGGGACACAAAATGTGGACGTATCGATTTTTCCTTTTTATTTTCTGTTGGAATAGGCATACGGGTGTTCGTAATCCGGCTCGTATTTTCCTAATTACGTTTCTTCTCTCCTGTGCATTCGTATATTTATTAACCCGACATTATTTTGCTTTTCTTTTGCCTATCTAATACATAAGCCATATGGAAATTATTACGGAAGGATCTTCAACCTAAATAATCAACTCTTTTGGTTTGTTTTCGTAATTAGTTAAAATCGTTTGATTTTGGCTAATTCACGTTATATTTTATTATAGGTATGATTTTAGTTGTAAGTCCAACTAAAGTGATTTGTTTGCTTGATAATTAACTGATCTATTTTTTTTTGTTATAACAGCTTACAGTTTTAATCACTGTAAAGTTGGTTATAAGCTATTCCAGCAAGGTCCACTAATGTCATAAAACATTAGTTATTTGAAATCTAAATTATTATTTTTATAAAGAGAAATAAAATCAATTTTTTTTATATGTTAGTGGAGTAAGACATCAAATTAGTCTTATTATAATCGTCTATTTAATTAATGTCTTTTTCAATAGAAATGTTTTTTTTGTTTTAAATCTTGTATAAAGAATTCATGAAAATAGTCATTCTTATATATATGCGTTAGGCAGATGTTTAAACCTGCTGCTATATTACAAGCTTGTACTAAATGTGCACGGGGAATTTTAAAATCCGTGATCATTTAATTATAAAATTATTTTTGTCTTATTTTAAAGGAAAATAACTATAACCAAAAGTAAAAATATATAAACTAAACAATGTAAAAGATAACCGCTAATATAAATTCTTCATGAACTTGTATGATTTATAAAGTTAATTTAAAGATTGTATTTTTTTTTTTTTTAAAGAGCTTGAGTTAGACTAATGTAAAATGCTTAATGATTTTTAAATATATATATAACTAAAACCAAACTTCCAGTGTTCCTCGAATCATTTTATTTACTTTTATTTTAAATAAATTTTGATTTTTAAATATATCTATTAATCAATCACCCAAATTCTCATTTAAATATAATAAAAATTGAATCTCATGCTTTAAGACCCAGCTGCCGGCACAGTGAAAGTAAAGGAATTCGATCGTATCATCGAGAAAGGCTATTGATTAGATCTTTGACCTGGGGATATAGGTAAATAGGGCAGAATTCACGATGTACCTGATTTATATATCTTGTACGTGGTCGGACTCGAGGTACTTTACCTGTATTCAGGGGTTTATTGGATCGATGTGTGTTTTTCGATCGGTACAATACTAAATATAGTCTTTTTTTTTTTTTTTAATGTCTTTCTTTTTCTAGTCTAAAATATTTTGGAAATCTTTTTTTTGACTCTTAATTATAACGTTTTGTTTTTTTAAAAAAAAAAAATTAAAAATATAATTTTAAACTTTTTTTTCCTTTAATAAATGATTTTAAACTAATATCATTTAATATATATGTATATCAGTTGTTAAAATGTCATCCCCACTAAGGAATAGGAAAATAATTTCTTTACAAAATATATATATAGTAAATTGTCTGTCTTTTAGACGTGTGACTCAAACAAATTACTTATTTGTTTTACTTTGTTACTAAGTTAAAATGTCTTTCCTAAGGAATATTAAAAAAAATACAACTCACTGTATATACATTAATCTACACTTTTCTGGATATAGGCACAGCAGCATACATATAACTACTTTATCAACTGATGGTTTTTCTTGATGGGGACCAGTTCAGGAAGGTCATAATCAGGAAGTTATAGTCAGTTAAACTTTGGCATTGAATCGGTTCCCTTCTCTCTGGGATTTGATAAATTTCAGGCAAGTAAGCTGTCTTGGGTTGGGTTTCAGGGTAATTTAGCTGTCTTGGTTTGATAGATTTTAGGTAAGCAACTGTCCTATACATTTAAGGCTATGAATTTCAACACAAAGAAATGGGTCATTTTTTTCCATGTGAATTCAAACTCTTGTAAATGAAAATAGAAGCTCCTGGATCTACTCTTCTGCTTTCAGCTATATCTGTTCAGGGTAGTTATTATGCTTACTCTGCTACAGCAAACTGCAGCTATCTATTTTGGTCAGCTAATTGCTGCCACTTAGTCAAAAAAATTTTACTAGTCAAACTGTTCTGGCCAGCTCTTACAAAAACTACAATCCAGACTTTGCAGCTGACCAATATGGCCACTGCTTCACAAAGAAATTAAGACAACTATGCAGCTAGCCAATTTGGCCAGCTATTTGCTTTCGGCTCTTATAAAAACTAAAAGCAGACCATTCAAAACAAGCCAGACTGAAATAATCTTTTTATCCAACCCTTTTATAGACTTGGATTGGGGTGACAACAACACTAATTTAAAAACTTTTTTTCTTATCTCTCTTGATTGGAAACAATTTTAATCCCTCCAAAAGATCTTTTAATTAAAAAGCTATATTTGGAAACCTTATCAAAGATTTTAAAAAAAATAGATAATAGAAATGTAAACAAGCACTAATAATAAACAAATATTTTATACAAGTTTTAATTAAAAGATTTCAAAAATAAACCCTGCTTGTTTTTAAATTTCAAAATCAGAATAATGAATATTTATTCGTCCTTTTTAAAAAAAATACTTATTTCATAATAAAATTCTGCTTTAAATTCAAAATTATTTAACCCTTTATAGGATTATTCTCGGTGAATGTAGAAAATATCTACTAAAAATTTTTGTCTGTGTTTATTTCTACCTTTCATTTCAACTTTTTATATATTTCTGCACATATAGTATATTTTATTGCATGCCATATAACACTTGTTATACTATTTAAAGTTCAACACTTTCGTATAATCCTTCGTCCTTTTTAATATTCGTTTCTTAGGTTAATCTAACTCTGTTGGCTAATGTAAAAGTAATCTCCATTTGGATTACATTTCATCTTATATTAAAACTTGAATATTCTTTTTAATTGTTCTATCATTTATTTATCATTAAGTATATGTTAAATATTTTCTTGTTTTAATTTTTCCAAGTTATTCTATCAATTATTCAATTCAACAAGAAAATTAGTTTCAACTAAATTTATCACTATTCAAAATCATTATCTTTAAAATTTGATAAACCCATTTTATAACTTTTGGAAATTTATATCTCTGTATTTTATCTTTGTTCCTCGATTTTAACACATAACTAATAAAATTGTTTATGCTGGCATATATAAATAAATGTTTTCTTACACTATAGCAGATATATTTCTCTCTTAGTAAATCTAGTTGTCTTTTCTTTTTATAATGGTTATTCCAAGCAAAAATAATAACTTTAGCTTTTCTTTTAGAATTCCTTTAGATATCATTTTAGTTGACTTTCAGGACTGCAATTAGGTTGTAATAAAGAAACGGTTTAAACTCACTCCATGATATTAATGATTGCTATAAAATATATCCTTAGACAGCTTTTAAATATTACTTTTACCATTTTAATCTTAAAATATTTTAAAATTTTGTATACTTTTTTACCCCCCCCCCCCATTGAAACAGCTCCCTTCTTTATTTTTAATGAATTCAATAACTTGATTGTCTGCTCCCTTTTTCTCTTAAAAATCCCAGGACAAAATGATGTCAGAAAACTACTAAATTAAATTTCATTGGTCAATATCCCAAATCAACTATTATTACTTTTAAATAAATATTTTTCTGTCTATATTTAAAATAATTAAAATCAATAAATATTTTACAAACAAAAGTAATTTAAATCATTTTTTTAAAACTGAAATATTAAATATAATTATATTTTTAATATATGATATTAATTGAATTTAAATATAAAGTTTAATAATAAATATTTATATTTAAAATATATTATTATTACAATAATTTAAAAATAAATTATTATTAACTTGTAATCAATAATTGTTCCTTCTTTTATTTACTACAATTCTATATATTTAGCTTTTAAAAAAACATTGTAATGAAAATAAATCAAGCCAAATTTATCACCACTCCAACTTTCACTGAATCTAATAAATCCATATAAGTAACTATGTTTGTTTGGATTGAAAACTATTGTATTGAAATTATCTAGTGGATTATAATATAAATAATTATAAGTAAAGGATGGTTATTAAATATCTCTACAGAATTTAATCTTTATGTATTTAGTTATTTATTCATGTTATAACAAAATTTATAGCATTACTATTATCTAAATTTAAAATTTTGGAGCTATAATATACATTTTATATTCTATTTTTACTATGGTTAACCAATAAAATGGTTACAATGTGTATATATTGTAACCCCTCATCACCGATCACCTTCACTAACAAATACCTGGGGCGCCAATTCTATGGATCATAGAATAAACTATCGAACTAATCGTATTTTAAAACTATCAATGAGGCTCTTAACTAAAGTTTCACCTTAGCCTAGCTCAGTTGAGGAATACAGAGGTCTATGAGGTGTAAAATGTACATTAGATGTGGGAGGAAATATTATAATTAATAGGAAATAAAACATCTATCAAATTCTAAAATAAATAAGAATTATATTGGTAAAATTCTACCATCTAAAATTAACTAATTATAGTCTATACTTCACCTCCTCCCATCATCCACATGCATTGAACAACCTCTACCATATTAGAAAATTAAACTAATAACTAAAATGTAGTGTTTAATCACTGTACTGTGTAGTAAGTTGGAACTAAATATAAAATAAACCTAACATTACTGAACTTTTAATTATACACTAATTTAAACTAGTTAACTGAATTTATTATTTAATCTGAATTAAAATTGAATATCTCGGGGAATTAACTTATTGCATGGCTTAATCTAAAATCTCTACCTCTCAACAACTACTATTTATTATTATGAAAATAATGATATAAATTAAGCAATACCCTAACTAAATAATGGCAGTTAGATAATGAAAGAAATCGGGCACATTTTGATTTCAATTCATCATCTAAACAATTACTAAATGATAAAACCTTTTTAGAAAATCAGTAAATAATTGACATCTCATACAGTGTTTGGATCAAGGAAATCAATATCATCATATCTGGATGTTTATCATTAAATTAAATGAAAAGTACAATCATATCATATTAGATAAAATAAATGTGTGAGCATGTGTGGAAATATGAAATACGAATGTATGTTAAAGAAGAATTCTGAATACAATTTTGAATAATAAAACATTTATTAACAAAATTAAAAATAGTTAAGCAAACATTTAATTTCTTTCTAATTGGTACAAGTACAAGTTCTGGATGTATTTAGCATCACTGGTTAAAATTTAGATAAGAATAGATAACACAATATAATTTTTTTAATTTCTAATCTGACACATTTCATCTATCAAAACATCCTGATAGATTTATGAAACACATTATATTTTTTTACACTAACAATGAACCAAAATAAAATTTTTACATTTTATTGCAAAATGGTTTTCAGTTATCAGTCACTTCTGATAAACATATAGAATTGAAGTAGTATAGCTCTAAACTTTAAATAATAAACTACAAAATTTCCTTTACATTCGACATCTTATTTTTTTTTAGTACTCTCAAATTATCAATTAGTTAATAAGTCTATAATAACTAACATATGGTTAAATATTTGTATTCAATTATAACATAAAACTAAAATTTTGGCATTTTACTTCAAATGCACATTAACTACAACTAAAGTAAAGGGGTTTGAAACCTAAGAATAAGCATGAAATAAAATAATATCAAACTACATTTTGCAAAATGAAATAAATAGCTCCATTAATTAAATATACTCTTATCAAACTATATCTTGCAAAATGAAATAAATAACTCCATTAATTAAATATATTCTGTCTTTGCAAAAATGAAGTAAAGAATTCTATTAATTAACTATGTTTTATTTTGCCAAAATAGAAATAAATAATTCTATTCATTAACTATGTTTTATCTTTGCTTGCTTACTTACTCAAATGATGATTGAATATTGAAAATTGATGATATGAAATTTTAAATGATAAATACAAAATGTTTTAAAATGATAATTAAAGTTATACATTAATGATGGATTTTTCCATATCTTTTAAATTAATACTTTATGCATGGGTCTGTATTATGCTGTGTGTCATAGAATAAATAATTAATACTAATCAATCCAATCGGTTTACTTATGAACTTGTAATAAATCATAATATGGATGAAGACAATGGACAATCAAGCTTTAATCACTAACTTTACTACAGCTGTTTTGTAAGAAAATCAATTCTGCTTTTATTCTTCTTTTTATCAATAAATTATCTGGCACTTGGCTATAAGTATAAGATGGAAAAACATTCAATAAGCACATTGGGGATAAAAGATTTTTACAATTCAAATCATATAAATAACAATACCACAATTTTCAAGTCTAACTTCTGAGACTAAATAAACTGGTGGGAATAAATTTCATCACCACATAATCAGGGATATAATATACTTGGCTTCATATACTCTAATTCATAATATCAAAACTGGAGGATTCAATCTACTCCTATCAAATACTTCAATACACAAAAAGGGAGAGATTACTCGATCCCATACAATACATTAGGCAATCTACCCATGTCAAATATTCAAATACAAAAGAGGAGAGATTACTCAATCCCATAAAATACTATAAAACATCAATAACTTTACTCTATATAGCCACTGGATACTTTTCCATTCAAGCATAATAAAGAACAATAAATTCATACTTAAATAAATCTCTAATCTTTCCAAATCAATTGACCATTCTCTTCCTCCGAAACCGATAGACTTTATATCATTTTTTTACTTGCAATTTACACATTATTATAGTTGAATTTAGTAATAGACACACATATACAAGCATAATAATACACAGACAATTCAAATCCCAGTAAGCAAAGAACTACTGTAAAAATATCAATTACTAACTGTAAAAGCAATAATGGATAAATATTTCATATCTGATAATATAATATTTATGACTTGGTAACATACTAATGATGGTTGAAAAACAAGGCAATAATTTCTATTGGCAAGGTAAGACAAAATAATCTTTTTTATAGTGCATTTACATTAGCACAAATCTAAAGCAAAAGTTTGGCTTAGATAAATAATAAAGCTTTATATTCTAGGTTAAATAATTATTGAAAATAATTATTTTCTAATCTATTGAAAAATGCATAGATATACTATAAGAATCTATACAATGAGCTTTTTTAAAAGAGCTATTACCCCTTTTAACATTAAATGGACGTCTCCCTTTTTACCATGCACGTATGTTTAGAATAGAACACACAATAAAACTTATATTAAATTAATAAAAAAAAATTACCTAGCATAATATTTTCTTCATATTATGCCTTTAATGAGACGTTCTTGAAGAATAATAATACATGATAATAAAATAATAAAACAATTTTTAAACTATCTATCTACTAAATACCAAGTAATAATAATAATAACAACGAAAGTTCTTTTTTTTTTTTTTCTTGGTTGTAAAAACGAAGTTTATTGATAGTTTATAAATGACATCTTTTGGTCATATCTTAAATAATAAAAACTATTAGCACAAAGATAAATACTGACGAATACATAACGCATGTTCCTGCAGGAAAACAACATTATTTGAGATCCAGAATAGCGTATTCAATGTTTTTTAGCAAGGCTAATGAACCGCTAGAAATATTATATAAGATAAATTTTTATTAATTAAGCAATAAACATTTTTTTTATCACGATGCAAAGAAAGTAATAATTCATATTTCATTCATGGGATATATTCAAGCATTTATTTTATATTTTTAGATCCATTCATGTATGTATATAATTATTTTACTGACAATATTTATTTAGGTTTACATGAGTTTGTTAGCAATATTCTAGATAGGGAAATTCCACAGTAAATGAGGAGTGCAATTAATAAAGTAAAGTCATTTTCAATTTTATCCATTTTATAAATTCATTTCTCACAGTAATTGGGAAAATAGATAAATATTAACAATGCATTCAATTGCACATTTAGTCTTATTTTTCTTACATAGGCAAAATAGAAATAATTAAGCAAATGTTCCAATAATAATGACAATAAAAATACATGACTCATACGCATCCTTCTCAACCTTCTCCTTTGATAACTAGCACAGATTTATTATTTAGAGTTTCTTGATATATTTAATAAAGAGTTCGCACATTTTTCAACATAATTCAACATAATAAACGTATACAGTTGCTCCATTAATACTATACTTAAATTTTAAGAAAAATAATTTTGAAAAACAAATAAACATTCTTCTTTCCCATTAGGTTTAAAGTTTAAATAAAGCAAATTTAAAATACTATTATATATCTCCATTCTTTCCTCAGTTTTGACAATTAAATTTAAATAATATATAGCACAAACACACATATGCATCCTAAATAATAGTTTAAGAATTTAAATAGTTAGCCTAAGAATAGGAATTGATATACCTCGTAGGGTTGTTCACTCTGTCATGTTTAGGAACCAATAATACTTTTTATACTTTCAAAACTTGGCTTTGGAAGAATTAACTTATAATAAATAAAATTATACTATTAAACTTTGTTTCAGTAGAAAGTTTTTCAGCAGTCCCCAGTCAGCAATTAGCAGTTTGCAGTCCAACCCGTTTTATAGATTTTTAAAACATGACCTAACATTTATTCTTCCAATAGTCCAAGGTTATTTGAAAGTTCAAAGGTCATCAGACAGAGACTTTCTCCTCCCATCGCACTGAACTTATTTAATTTATGCAAGAAATTTTCTTGTTTTGAAAAAGAAAGTGGGAAAAAAAACTATTCTGGCTTTTAAATAAATATATAAAAAAAAATCAAATATTAAATTGAACTAAGAATTAAATATTCTGTATTTCCAAAGCAACAGAATAAAACTAATGACAATTACTTTAACAAATAAAATATTTTATAGTATATTTGTTTAATAATTCACCAGTCCAATAATCCATCAATTCACTTAAAATGTAATTAAGCTGGTTTTTAATACTATTAGTTATGAAATTAAATATTTGGATATGAGATATGATACTTGATGGTTTAATGAAGCATATGAATGAAAAATGAAGTTGAATAATGATACAGACATACATGAATATTTACAAATAATGTACTATAGACACTAAACTGATATGACTAAATGACTATGATAATGATGATGAGTGAAACATATTTCACTGTTTATACTATAAATTAAAATATGAAAAGCAAATGAACTAGAGAATCATTCAAACAAGTCTTAATACTGCTTTGTGAACAAATAAAACAAATTAGCATTAACTCAAACTATACTGACTATTTTTATGACAAGCCACCCCCTTATCCTATTATTAATTATACCCTAAAGTAAGATACTAAACATCTAATAATTATTAAATTACATTTACAAGTACTTCTAATCATAGTTTTAAGTTATAAATAAAAAAATTTAAAAATTTCACGTTATTTCATTTTTTTTTTTAATAAGATAATATCAGATGTTACTGATTATATAATTACAATTAATAATTCTGGTGCCAAACCAGAAGGTCACAATATATATTCAATATATAGTTTATTTACATTTTTTTTCTCCTTGATATATCATGACTTCTTGTTAAACAGTGTTTGGTTTTGTTTGTTGGCAAAAATCAATTTTTTTTTTAGTTCTACAATTTTCAATTGCATCTTAGAGCTTAAGATATGTTTCAAAAATTATAGAACTAAACAAATTTAATTTAATGATGTATGAAATTAGATATGAAGGTATAAGTTAAACAATGAACTTATTACTAATTTATTATTATATTGTAAATTTTTTATAAAATTATTACTTTATCACTTTATTTTAGATAATAGAGCAGGCTTTTACTTTTTTTTCTTACATTCATCTTTGAATGGTATTAAATGTGTATATCACTTTAACCTGTTACTGCTATTTTAATTCTAAAGAGAATATATATTCAAAACCTTATATTTGTTTTAATTTTATAAAATAAGTACAATATCAAAAAATTGTATGTACTATTTTTTATTATATTTACCATTATTTTTGTATATATGAGAATTATTTTAAAATATATATTACAGTCTCTAAAATTAATCAATTTTGTTTTATAGATCTGAATGGTTTATCTTCAGATAATTTAATTGATTCTCTGCCTACGAATATAGTTATTGCTGATACAGCTACAAAAAAAAGTAATAAATTAAGTATATCTTTTATACCTATAAAGGATAAATCATTAAATGGCACCCATAATTTTAATATTCCTGAATCTCCTGAAACAAATATAAATAATTCTGACAAGCAATTTAATAACGATATGAAAAAATTTGAAAAAGAAGAAAATGTTGAAAATAATTGGTGTGCAGAAACTCAGGCTTACAATACTGAAGAAGATTTATTTGATGAACCAGAAAATGAAAAAAAGGATACTGACAGTAATTTTATTAAGGAGCAAGATGATAAACGGAAAGAGGAAAATAGTGATTCTGATATGCCTGCTACTTTAGCATATTGTAGAAAAGATATAAAAGTTACTACTTCTGATTCTGAATTAGCATCAGACCATACTGCAGATGATAAAGTAGTTGAATGTAGTGGACAGTCTGATTCCTCTTTGCCAAGTACTTTATTATATGATTTATCTGTTCAACGCATGGAAGTTGAAAAAAAACTTGCAGAACAAGAAAGTGAGGAAGATTTGGATTTACCATCTACTTTAGCTTACTTTACCTTGGAAAATGATAAAAATGAAGCAAGAACTTTATCTTCTATGCCTGAAAAATCATTATGTAAAGAGAATGATGATGAATCTACTTCACTTGTAAAGTTGAAAGTGGAACAAAAATTAAAAATGGAAAATAATAAAACTAATAATAATTTTTCAGAAAGTGACAAACATTTAGAAATAAAACAACACGAAGTTGAAAATCAAAATATTTTTATGAAAACATACAATAGAAAAGGAAGAAGAAGCATCAGATTTCAAAAAACTGGTAATTATATTTGTATGTGTACATATATCATTTGATATAAATGTGATTTACATTTTTAGTTTAATATATTCTTTCAGTAATATATTTTTGTTTTTTAATTAAATACATTTAATTTATTAAATTTTTTATTTATTTATTTTTTTCAAAGTGTTTTTATGTTTGTTAATGTGTTTAATGATACTGTTGAGAAAGCATTCTAAGAGGATATATGTAAATAAACATTTATTAGTTATTATACCAGCAGAACCTTATTGATGTTTTTTACATTAATTGCATTTTGTGTTGTTCAAAAAAGAAAGGCGTTGATTAAAAATATAAACATACATATATAAAGAAAATGCATGCTAATTGCATAATTCAATCATTAAAAATATATATATTAGTATTTTTTTTTTTTAAAAAAAAAAAAAATTAATTTAATCATATTTTAATAAAATTTAAATTAGAAAAATAAATTTGTAATGTTAAATTAAATAATAATAATAATAAAAACATGTAATATATATATATATTGTGCTGGTTGAATGTGTATGCTGGTTTAATCCGGTTCGAAATCTAGACGAAAGTACCTCAAGACCAATCATACGCAAGATATAAAAATCAAGAATACTATGGACTCTGCCCTATTCGTCTTTTTCGAGTTTAACAACGAATCAACAACATATCCGAGACACGCATAAATTATTTTCTCTGCCCAACCCGCTAGTATCGGGGGAGAAACAATCGACTAGAACTACCTCATGTGCTTAAAGTTAATGTAATGTGCCAATAGATCAAAATATGAATAAAGTACTTGTGCTATGCATGGATCATCGGAAATTAACTAATAAATTAATCAAATGTATTAGGTTGAAAGAAAACAACAAAAAAAAGGACTAATGCTTTTACTTTAAAGAAAGACATACTTTAATAAATGATATAAAAATTGAGGCTTTATTCTCCGCTATTCCCCAGAATTTTATTAACTATAAATGAGACGATCTAAGAATTAAATATGATTTTGCAGTATGAATATTGATTTTCCAATTCAAAATATTTTAACAGCAAGTAAATTTGATATTATAATTTGAATGAGCAAACCTGAATGAATTTTGACATACATTTAATCCCGCCTTAACGAAATTCTCCAATAGTATTTCTCAGAGTCCGGCTTCCAGGAAATTAGTCAGTTTTTAGTGGTGCATGACATAATAAATCATATTTTAAATTTCTAACAAAGCTATTTTCCCCATTCCATTTTTAGTAGAATGTTAAAAACTTGATTTGTTGTCAAATGCGAAAAATTAAATAATGGCGGATGCAACTCTACACATTAGAATGTTATTAATACATGAAGCTAAAACCAAACCCATACGCCATAGGTTGACTGCACGTTGAACATGAAAGCCCAAAAAGGACGGGAAATAATTGTGCGTACCCGCATGAAGTCAAATTTCAGGTGAAGGCACGAAATGTCAACCAGCCAAGCTCAGCTACTTAAGCATTTGCGTCAAATCCCTCATTTTCTGGAAAAAGCAAGAAAACATTTATTTAAAAGGGCAGCCATGATAATCCTTTCCTGACTAAGCGAATCCGCAAGTAAGTAGATGGAACAGAGCAACCAAATTTCCATCCGACAACAAATCACGACAAGCCAACCTCCCAACATAATATATCTAAAAAAAAAAAACAATTTTCCCAAGCTAATAATATAATCCCAAATACGTGCAGCACTAAAAGAATTTTCCTTAACCCCAAATTTCACCGTAACATGTCACTATAATTAAAATGTTTAAATTCACCCTATTTACTAAGCATTAGATCATCTCGATAAAGCAAGGGTTAAATAAAATATTTTACAAAGCATTTAATCACTACTTTGTGCTGTGCGTATGATTTAAAATGTTTGATGATTTTTTTTTAATAAATAACAATTATTCTTAAGCAAACAAAAGAAAAAAATACGCTCTATCAAGGAGATCAAATTGGAAAAAAAAAACCCAGGAAACTAGCATCAAGACATAAATAGTAATCTATAAATTGGAAATATATTTCAGAATAAATAATCATACCGCATAAAGAAACTAAAATAAATATATCATGCTTATTAGATTTTAGAAAATGAGGAATAGCGAAGGAGAGCATATGAAAATAAGAAAAGTAAAAGTTTGTGCGGAGCTATGACGAAATGTTACTGGCACAGGATTGTAGTCTTTGTCCATTTCCCGTGATGACCTGACTTGACTGACGATCGTAGATTTATTTGTCTGGACAACGTGCTTATTATTTGAAGCATTGGTATGTAATGCATACAGACAGTTCACAGATCGGTTCCATTTATTTAATCGATACTTTTACGGTATTGGATGGACCAAGGCCCTGATGGCAGGCAAAGCTGATGGAACTAGCCGCCATACATGGTCACGTCCGCAAGATTAAAATAATTTTTGATATTTTGCATAATTCAAATCAAATTAAGAATCTCCACAAGAATCTAGGAATCGATATCAATAAGAATTCTAAGCAAACATATCAGAACAGAGGCATAATAATACGAAGCCCCAAATAAAGGAATAATAATCAGAAGCTCTTGTCCTTTGTTCTACTCCACCTTTTATATCTTTCCAGCCAACTCTTTACCTATTGTTTTTCATATGATTCCATATCTTGATAAGCCCCCACACTCTTTTGTTTCAGAGCAACTTTTTTTACTAAAAATAAACTTTAAGGTTTTACTATTTAATTGTGATTTAATTTCGTATTTTTTTTATTAAAGAGGCCATATTTAATTGCCCCAAATGAAATTCTAATTTATAATGTAATTCATTTAGGAATGTTGGCAGGCTTATCTCAAAATAAACATACGACATATATTTTTAAATAGAATAAGACAAAAATATATTTCTTTTTTCTTGTTTTAGTTTCAACAGAATCCTGCATTAATTATACATATATGCTTACAATACATATATGCTTTTTTAATAAATTATGAAAAAAAAAGTTTTATGAACAATTTATATTTTGATTAGATTTACTTTTAATGAATCATTTCAACCTCCAGGATCGATAAACAGACAAAAAAAAAAAAAAACACTTTATATTTTTATTTAATGCAAAACTTTGTTAATACTCTAATATAAGCCTAAACCAGGTTTGAAATACCGGTTGGTTTGTATAAGGCTGTGAAGCATGGATCTGACTTCTGGATCCATTGCTTCAATATATATTGCTTACATAAAAAAAAAAAACATGCTCATATTTTTAAATTTTAGAAGAAAAATAAAATCTGTAATTTGCCACTGTTTCATTTTTTTTTTTCTGAAATGCAATACTAGGTAAGGAAAAATTTTTTTGAGAAATTATGTATACATATTTGATTATGCATAGATTAAGTGTAATTAATTATTATTGCTAATATCAAAGATAGGTATTTGGGAAAAAAATATTTTCATCTTTTCAAGAAATCTTCATTTAATAGGAAAAAATAGTGGGACAATTGTCTCATTTCATAATGTTGCAGATTTTAAATGATTTTGTTAATAATTTAACTTTTTTTTTTTTTTTTTGTAGATTACAAATATTTTCATGGGAATGAAATCTTTTCATGTAAAACGACATTTTGTGTAAACCATTTTCATGATAATAAAGAGCATGCAAAAATTTATTTACAATTACAAATAAGCGAATGAGAAGTAGATCATAATTAAATGCTCCCCCTCAAATTTTTTTTATGTAAGACTATCTAAACATAATGTTTTATATAAGATTATTTAAAGATAATAATCTAATTGACAACACATAAGACTAGAATTAGTTTTAAATCTTAAAATGCACATATAGATACATTCATGACCAAGATCTGTCCAGCATCTATCTACAGAGAAACACTGAAAAAGATAATATCATGCTAGTCAAATAATGGTAATGAAAATTTAAGGTTTTCTTTTCTTGTTATACTCTAGATAAGATTGACTGGATACTTATTTACTGACAAATGATATAATAATTATATAATGGCTATAAGCTGACTTAAATAAACTAAGGTTTCATGTTTCATTCTGATGCGTCAGGCCATGATCACAGCTGGCTGATTTACTAAATGTTATTTCATGAAGCTTGCCAATATATATTTTTATGTTTTGAAATATGTTAGATGTTGGAAGTCAGTCTAGTGAAGAGGTTCACAATTGGAAGGTAATGGGATGACCTTCAAATATGAAATTTTAACTTTTAAAAAACTAATCAGTATTTATTGTACAAGCAAGAATATTTTCTACTACTTTGTAAGTTTTTTTTTTTTAATTTTCTCTCCACTTCTAACATGTTCTCTTATTTTATCTTACTGTCTTTACTCATTTAGGTGAATGTAGAAATTCAGATCATTAATTTATTGTGCTGTTGGTCATCCCTGTATTAATTATGAAAATGGAATTATGTATTTGTGTAATATATTTTTTTTTTAATTACATATAAGCAAATTTGATTTCAATCTTTTTTTCTTCATTTTTTTTTTTTTTTACTTATAAACAGATTTGTTGATTCAAGTTAGATAAAATATTACATACCAGGATTTTTTGATTCTGATTTTACAGAAAGAGTTTTAGCTAAAATGATTGTATCTCGGGCAGTTCTGTTTATGAATATTTTTTTCTTGTAAAAAAGTGATATAAAATTGGCTATTTCATAAAATCTATGCCTCCATGTCTTAGAGATTTATTATTTAAGGAGTAGTTGTGTTAATAAAGGTCTTTCAATTTTTTCTTTAACTATAAGTACTAGGAACCTGCAAATTCTTTTCAATGTTGATTCTTCAAAACTTGGAACACATAGGGCTTATAACTAAAGATTTGTCAATGTTTAAGATTGATATAGATATTTTCAATTGAACTTTTTTTTTTTTTTTGCAGAACTAAGCTTAATAGAACCAAAAGATAGTTATAAGTTGGTTTTTTTTTTGGTAAAAAAGATAAACAAATAAAAGACTACTGACTGTTGAATTCACTGTGAGATTTAACTTATTATTTATTCTTGAAATTTTTAAATGTATCAGTGAAAAACTAATCATATATGTGCGATTTTATCAATGCTTATTCTCCAATATTAATTCAGTAAGTTCAAAGAAAGAAAGCCTGGTACTGATATTGTCTGAATATTACATTTCAGTTTGTTTTTATCCCCTGCAAGAAATTATTGAAGCCATATTGGGATAAGTAATTGTTAATATTAGTTGGAAAATAATTAGGCACAAAATAAAAATTTGAAGATAAAAAAATACAAATGGAACATTTTCCTATATTATATTAAAAAGTTAATTTTTTACAATTTAATCTAAAAACAAACCATATACTCTTTATTTATAGTGGTACAATAAATTTCACTCAGTTTATTGCAGATAATCAAATAAAAAAATTTAATTTTAGTCTTTTTTTTTATTTGCTATTGCAAAGCCAGTTCATGTTTACTTTTATTGTAATTTGTATTGAATAACAAACCCAATTTCTTTTTTGAAAAATCAAAAATTTGTAGATTACAATTATTTTGACTTTTAGTGTTATTGTTTTCATAAAACTCTGTACTTACAATTGATCTTATTTTTTTCTCATTTTCAAAGACAAATAAGAAAATTAAAAATTTGAAAGACAAATAATAAAAGTTTGAAACAAATATATCAATTATAAGTAATAAGAAGTTTGAAATTATATATTTGATTTAATTTGTACATCAGTACTATGTACTACTATGAGAAATAATTTTTTTTTAAAAAAACCCCTCTTTAATTTACTGATTAATTTTCCCAGCATGGATTTAATGACTCCATTCAAGCAGAAACTGAGGATGTAATTTGCATACTATAAAGCAGTGGTCTTCAACCACCAGGCTGCAAAACTTTTCTGCTGGTCTGCGCGCAATGTTTGTAATAACAAAATAATATTTTAAACTTTTAATTAATATAAACAATTTTTATTTATTTTTTCATCGTATTTTTACCCGATTAAAAAAAAAGAAACAGCACAAAAACAAAATCTAATCAATCATACATAAATTAATTTGTTTTTCTATTTATCACATATGCTTAGGGGGGGGGGGGTAGAAAAAAGTTTTTTATTATACAAAATCCGGTTGTCTTTTGATAGCCAATCACAGCCACTTATCAGCATTGTTAAAACAATAAAATGTAACATGACTTTTTTTGATCTCTTAAATTTTTTTTACTCTCTCTTTTAATATTTCATTTTCAGTGGTTTTTTTGGCTATACGGCGATTTTTTTTTTTGGATTTAACTTTATTTTTTTAAATCAATTTTTATTACCTTTTTTTAAAAACAAAAACCAAAAAATAAGTTCTGTCTCTAACTTTTACAAAGTATTTCTCAATATACCTGCACGACCCCAAAATAAAGTAAGATCAAAACTTTTGGCTTTTTCAAGTTTCGTTTTCTTTTTTTTTGTTTATAAATAGGCCCACTTTTTTTTGGCCTATAAGGCGATATTTTTTTTGGCTTTATTTGTATATCGCTAAAATACTAAAACTTTTACTTTTAAAACCAATTTCTGTTACCCTTATTTAAAAATAAAAACAAACAAAAAATAACTTTGGTGTCTATCTTTTGTCTCAGTGATGACAAAGTATTTCTCAATCCACCCTCCCCCCTCCCCAAATAAAATAAGATCAAAACTTTTGACTTTTTCAACATTCAGGTGAATAACATTTTATTCTAAAAACAAACAAAAAATAAATAATAAACATAAAATGCAAGCACATTAATGAGAACTATTGTTATTGTACTATTTTCTGTAGCAGTATGACTGCGCAACTCGAGAAAGAGTGTTCAACATGTGAAGGTAAGCAACACCATTACAATACACAATAACTAGTATGCTGTTTTGGTCAGTTATAACAATTATGCTTATCTAATGCTAAGCAGGTTACATCTTTAAGAAAATTTATCTGTAAACTTCTGCTGGTCCGCGAAATCTTATTCTTATTTTTGCTGGTCCGCAGGTGTAAAAAGGTTGAAGACCACTGCTATAAGGTACTGAAAACTTTTAATCTGTTTAATACTGAGTTTGCATCACCACTAATTAAATATTACATTTTTTTTCTGGAAATTTTGATGACCATATTAGTAGAAACAAAATTATACCCCAAAGTATTGGAAATGATAATACTGAATCTGGTCTATTAAAATATTCTAATCATTTTGCATTATTTTTAATGTGAATTCAAATTTTATAAAAATCCAATCCTTATATTAATAAATAATTACAGTTTTCATCAGAGCTAGAAATAACATATTATCATTTTTATTTTGTATACAATAATTGAATTTAAAATTACAAATAGCTGTAATTATAAATTTTAATAATTGTATATGATCATTTACATATGTACAATATATATTGAATGGGTAAGATAATTTTGGTATTTAAAATTTAATCCAAGATCAAAATCTTGGTAAGTGAAATAGAATTAGTTGTATGTGTATATTTTATATATCATTTTTTAAATCCGATTTCATATAAATTTTATATTTGTTACTACATTTAAATATTTGTTTGCTTATCTAAGTCAATATTACTAGTAGAAATTATTTCATTAGTTCAGAGTTGATTATTTATTTGTTTATCTTGTTTAGTTACAAAAATCTTAATGGATTTTGTTCTGTCATTAGTCAGAATGGTCTGTCTTAATTACTTCCTAAATTTTTTTGAAGTGGAGATCATAAATTTTATTGACTAGTTTAACATAATATTATCCTTGGCTTTGATTGGAGATTTAAGTAGATGAATAATATCAGTGATTATAAGTCAGTAAATATCCAATAGAAACCTGCGGTATATTTTATATAATATGATTGGATACTGTGAAATGTGAAATTATCTAATGGAGTTTATTGATAATAAATTTTTGTGGAGTGTTTCATTTTAAAATATAACTGAAGCAATAATTGCATGTCGATCTAATGTAGGGTATGAATGAAATGTTTATATTATATTTAACTTTTTATTAAAATAGATATAAAACTGAGCAAAGGTTTTATTTCATTTAAACTTTATAAATATTATATACTTTAGAAAATGTTCTCAAAATGTAATTGTAATTATTTAGAAACTAATTGATTTAAATAGAATGTTATTAAATATTAAATTAAATTTGCATTACTATAAGTAATATTGGATTAGTAAAGTATGTCTGAATTTATTTGTTTATTGATGCGAATTTAGTTTTATTCAATCATCAATCAAATAGATGTCTCAAGCATGTATTATTGTTTAGCGCAATGATATATAATTTTGCTGCTTATTGCAACTTACTTTGGAATTGTGAATAGATTTGTTGATGTCTGGGGTAATGATCTCGTTTGCTTTATTTCGTTTTAAATATAATCTAAATCAATTAAATTTTAATAGAGATTGTTAGTATTTTATGATAGTGTGGTGGACAATCTAAATAATTATGTATGGGAAATATTATTATTGCCTAGTGTGATCAATAACTGAGCTAGATAATTTTACACAGGTTCTAACAGAGTTACTATTTGTTTATGCATGTTTTTGCTCTGTGATAAATAATATAAATCTTAAGGGCATTTCTTTATGACAGATGTTGATTGAACAAATGTAGAGAGGTAGTGAGATAGAAAATTCATTATTATTGTGATAAAGTAGCTACCCAATGCTAGCCTATGATGATCGTGTACAAGTAGCAATTATTATAAAATGCCAAATCAACTTTATAAAATGACATTCCATATTTAGGCTAAATCTATATTATTGTAAATATCATTCCATATCAAGATTAATAGTCCTCTATAAAATGGCGACCAATGATCGGGCTATGTTTTATTTAGATTAGATTGATCATTACCCCAGCATCATCTTTTTTTTTTTAATCACGTTACAATATATATATATGCATGCTCACGTATATAATTATTTAAATTTATGATTGCAATTATTTATTAAATTATTTACATTCCAGTATTGATTGTAAAATAAAATTCATCATAATAAATTTTAATATTTATGATTAAATTTAATTTTTTAGCTCTGTTAAAAACTGTAGATCAGTCAAAAGTAAAATTTTAATGTGGTCGAACTAAAAGCAAAAGTGGGGACTTTGTCTTGGTTTCTACATTTACACTTATTATGATTGTACTAATTTGCAAATTCAGAGGATGTTTTGAATACAACTCTTAAAGAATTTTATTTCCAAAAAAATCTCTTAATTTAATGGCCTGTATTGGGAGAAAAATCTTTACCAACTTCTGGTTAGATGTTTTATAAACTTGAGAATATGAATTAAATTTAGTGCATGGTTGCTGTTTAGGTAGGATGATGGTTTTGATGTTAAAATGTAGCACAGATCCTATGTTCTGGTACATTTATCTTATTTGTCTAAATTAGTTGTTATTTTTCCAAACTTTTTGTATGGAAGTGAAATGTCTAGATTCCCTTGATTTCATTGGAAAATTTTTATTTCAGGTTTTTTAAATAATATTTTATGGTTGTTTTCTCATCCCTGATGTTCGCCTCGAGATGTCGCTATTTCTAGGTCAATTCCTAGAAATGTGCCATTTCACCGGCCTTCACCCAACAAAAGAGGAAATTTTCTATGTTATAAACGCAAAAAAGAGTCCTCACGTTATGTTGGACGGAAGCGGTGGCAACAGAAGCCAACACAAAGAGACTTCTTTCTATGATAAAACACAGAAAGAGTTCCCGACGGCTGCCGGTTATGGCTTTTTTTTTCTATGCTTAAAAGCAAAGAGAAAGAAATGCCTTTATTGGCTGCCGTAGTAGTTAATTTTGTTCATCATTTTTTCGTAATAGTAGAATATCTATTTTCTCTGTAGTTTCGTATGAGAGTGTGTGTATTTGAAGCAGTTGTAGTTTTTTAAAATTTGATAAGACGTCTATTTTTTTTCATGTGTTGTAACTTACTTTACTGTTGTAAGTTTAGTAATAATGTCCTGAAGATTCCATTACGAATGGGTAACCCTCAAAATTTGCTTTTAAGGGTGCGGAAGGGAAAAAAAATCAAGGATCACGTGAAAAGTACCGTTTTCGCGAGAATTCGTCCGTGACCAGTTACTTTTGCTAGATATACGCACAAACAAAAACAACCTAGTGTCTTATTATTAGTAATTACTTGTCCAAAAATGAAAATTAGTCAGGTATTTTTTTTTTTGACATTTATTATTTCAAAATAAGATTAGTTTTTATATCTACACACTAACAAAAACAACCCATTTCCTGATTAATTACTGTCTAAAAAAAAAGAAAGCAAATTAAATGGGGTTTGATTTTTCAGTGGAGTATTTGAATTACAGTTGCTTTTTTTTTATATATATATACACAAGATTTACCAAAAAAAAAAAAAAAGAAACCCACTTTCTGATTAATTACTGTCAAAAGAAATGCAAATTAGTCAGCTATCATTTTAAAATTTAATATTTCAATAACTACCTTTTTATATAGACAGACTTAACAAAACAACCCACTTTCGGATTCATTACTGTCCCCCCTCCCCCCCCCCCCCCAAAAAAAAAAGAAAACAAATTAGTCTGGTATCATTTTTCAATTGAGTCTTTCAATGATGGTCCTTACTAATAGTAGTCGGGTATCAATTCTAAATTGTAGTATATAAATTACGTTACCTTTGATAGATTTAGAATTACGTATTGCTTTTTAATAAAATGATTGATTTACTCTTGACAAAAAATACCATAACTTAAAAAAAAAAACACACATAAAGTCCAAAAAAAATTAGAAAAAGCCCCGTAACTTTAAAGACACACACACACAAACTAAAAAACAAGATAAGATTAATAAACATTTACTTATTACGTCTTGCTTTTGAATCAAATGATTGATTTACTCTTGCAAAAAAAAGTACCGTAATTTAAAAAAAACACACATAAAGTCCAAAAAAAAAAGTTGGAAAAACACCGTAACTTTAAAGACACACACACAAACTCAAAAACAAGATAAGATTACTAAACATTTACAAAAATGAAAGACTAACATCATATAATAGTACTAGTTAGTAGAATATTTTATTACAAATTTAAGAAATCAGATCTTTTTATATCAAATTGATCATTTAGGTCCGGCCCGGAATCGTTATATGTATATGCTTTTGATTAGCATCAACGCCATCCCGTGGCTAACACCAGGGATGAAAAAGCAACCTATTTTATAAATATGATAGCAAGATCTTAAGATCACTCAACATATATATGTTCTTCAATTTGTTATAATGTTGATTATTTTAAAAGACAATTAAGAAATGCAATATCATTTACTTTCATTGAAAAATTATACTTGAAATAGAATTCCTTTGAGAATTACAGCTATTTAAGTTATAAAGATTATCATAAAGACACTCTGAAAAGTACTACATTATTGCTTTCATTGGGGGATAAATTGAAAGTAGAATTCAATAGAAAATTACAATTTGGAAAGTTTTGAAGTATTTGAGAAAAAGAAACTAGATACAAACATTTTAAAATGCTGGCAAGATTTCATATAAACTAAATGATCATTTGTATTTCACATATTGCTTTTTATAGTCATTACAAAACTAATATTTACTTCCGTTTTTATTCATTTCTTTTTATTTTTTTCTGAAGTTAAAATTTGTCATGATGAAATTAGTTAAGCACATAGATATGAATCAGGAAGGAGTTGTTTAAATTATTTGACATTATAATTTCCTAATGGCAAATGAAGCACAACTGTTAGTTTTTTTCATTTATTTATATCCCTCAGTTGATAATTGATTTTAAGCCAATAAACATAACATGATCACCATTTCTTATGCTTGCTTATAACTTGATCCTGACATTTTCGGCTCTAAATTTGGTATTCTAACATTATATTAAACTGCAAAAGGAACCAGGTAAATAAAATGAACATTAGTTGATACAATAAATAATAAGTAATTTCATAAATAATAAGTAATTTCATTGTAATATTTAAATCAAAATATTAAATTTGTAAATACCAAAACATAAATAACAGAACAGTACAATTATGAATTAAATATTATATTAATAAGAAAATGATTTCTGTATTAATGAAATATATTTTAAAATGATTGAATCTTTCATTCTTTGAATTTTTCTTCCTTCCTGTTTATTAATGAAGATTTTATTGATAATCTCCTTTTACCCACAAAATATATTTCAGGACTAATCACTGAAGCATCAACCATCAAATCATAATGGAAACCATTGATTTGTTGATCAGGTTTGAAATTGACTGTTTCAGTATTTTTTTTGTTCAAGGACCAAGTATTGTAAAGTTCAATCAGAATACTTTCAAGGTTTTTGTAGTGATATTAGATGTTATTAATGGTATGTGATAGTTCTGAAGAGTTTGCAAAGAAAATTAATTATTCAAAAAATTAATAATAATCATCTGGTTTATACTCATGAATTAATTAGATATTCGACATTAGAAATGATAGAGTTGGAGCTGCAGTAGATCTTGAGCATCAAAGTATACCACTACATTACATAAAACCAAGAACCATCAGATTTTGTTACTAGTTTGTTTGCCTAAGTTTTTCTTTAGAACACCATTCAAGCTAATAGCATGAAATTTTAAAAAAGAAAAATGTTTTGAACTAAAATCTACTCACATGCATATTTATATAGATCTGATCATACCAGGTCAGTTTTTATACATTTTAGAGTCATCAGTTTTATGCCAAATGACTCATTTTAGAAGTGTCAGTTTTAAAAGTGAAATGAAAACTTCTAATCTTTACCCTGGACGATTAATACAAATTGTCATCATCACATGACTTGTATATTTCTAAGGTAACTTCTCTTTTTACTATTCTAGAATCATCTATTGTAAGCCTGATTAATTATTGGATACTAGATGATATAGTGCTAAAATATCTTTCTTCCAAAATAGTTTTCTCTCTTTTGCCTTCATTATTGAGGATTTACTATTTGAAGCTGGAACTAAGGTATTTTAACATCTATAAGTCAACTTTTATTTCTTTATATTATTAAAACTGAACATATTTTATTCTAATTTTTTTTTTTATTCCAGGTCATTTGCATTTATAAGTCAATTTTTATTTCTTTATATTGTTAAAACTAATCATATTTTATTCTTTTATCTATCTCTTTTTTTATACCAGATCGCTTGCTAAAAGTATGTTTACTATGTAGAATAAATAGTTGTGATCAGAGAATACAACAGTGACCGATTTTATTATAACTTTTTAATCATTAAAACATTCATGTAGAAAATAGTATTCTTTGAGATTATCCATATTCTGAGAATGGTTAATACTATCAAAAGAATTTGAATTATTGATATAACTTTATTTTTTTTTGATGTTCTTATGCTAGTTTTATTTGTCTTGATTATTCTAAAATAATATTTTTTTTAATTGCTATTTTGTTTTATGCTGAGCCTCCCGCCCCCCTTTTTTTTTTTTTTACTGTATCTGCCTGTTAACTTGGTTTCTTAGCCATTCTGTTTCTATTAGGTAAATAGTTACTTAGTTATTAGAACTTTGAGATATAATAACAAAGAAAAATTGATAAACTCTCATCATCTAGTAATTGGTACTCTAATGAATAATATTTTTATCTTCACTTTTCTATTTTGAGGTCATACTGGATGAGCATTTTCATAGCAATTAGCAGATTAAGATTTATCTTTATAGAACTAACTTGTTCTTAAAAAATTATACTAATCCTTAAAAAGGATAATAGTACCTTCATGAAAGTACAAAGAAAAATAAGATTTATATCAAAATTTAAATAAAATACTGTACATTTATTTTAATCATTGAAAAAAAGTAAATACTATGTTAAGGATTTATCTTTATAATTTGGATGATTATTTTAATGGTTTGACTTTGAATTAGACCTTATTAGCAATAATTACTTTTGCAGACATTAATTTTAAAGTCCTATTTAAATTTTTATTATTAATGTAAGTTTGTTAATTCATTATTGTCAATTAATTAAGCATTTTAGTGTTTTTTTAATATTGAAATTTTTGTTATATGTATGTATGTATGTATATATAATTGATTATTTATAGAACGGAGTACTATGGTGACCAAATCTAATTTAACTAATGAAATATCTCTTGAAGTAGGTATTTTTATATATTTATTAACTTTTATTATGTTTGTAATTAGTTATATATGTTCAGAATAATACATTCTATTATTTAATTGCCACAATACAATTATCTCTGAGAATAATTGACATGTAGAGCCTTTATATTCTGTGAAAATATGGTATTACTGAATAATGCACCATCTGAAGTTTAGTGTATATTTAGTCAAAAAAAACTTTTTTTTTCTTCATTATTTATTTATTTATTTATTTATTTTAAGGTTGTTAATTATAACTTGGATTTTTCAATATGTTACATAGTAGCTTTTGAATATTGTAACATAAAGGTTAATGACCATGTGAAATTGTTTTAATTTCCTCACTTATAAAAATTCCTGATTTCAAATCACTCTAATTGCATGTACAAGAAACAATGTAAGAAAATTGCAAACTGTCTTAGAATTAATTAAATAAATTGTTTATTAATTTTTTATGCTAGAATTAATTGTGATGTAATTAAGATAATTATACTGAAAATCCATTAGTAATTTAATTTATTCAATACATAAAGCCTGCTCCTTTCAACAAGAATTAAGTTTCAGTTGTCTTATCTACTTTCAGTACTGAACACTCTTCTAGTTTGCAACTAATTGTTATTAATAGATTCTGTCAAGTTGAATGTCAGTTTGGGAAATGTATGAATAGCATTTCTCTCAAATGATTTGTTGTTTTTTTTTTATTCATATAATTCAAAGACACATTTATTATTGTAATAATGGAGTCATTCCTTTTTATTGATATCTTCTTCTTTTACCATCAATATTTTTGAGTATTATACGTTTTTAATAGTCATAATTATTTGCCAGTCATTAAAATAGAAGTGGAAAATAATGTTTCATTAGCTGCATCTTTGAAGAAATGTGCTTAACGTGCAAGATGTATTAAAATAAAAAAATGTGGCTTCGTAATAAGATTATGCTCAATTAAGCTTTTTTTTTATATAAATGATCTACTATAAGTATTACATTGAAATTTTATAAATTTTATTCTTACACCAACTATAGATACATTAAATTAGTTGTTTTCAAAAAAAATATCAAGTAAGGGAGGCGGTTTGCAGTCTTTGCATCCTAAACCTTGTGATTATTTTATATATTTTTTAAATAAGCATGAAATTTTTAATTGAACATTATGTATGTACATTCAGAGTTTTACAGTACTCTTTCAGTAAATTTCCAGATTGATTTAATCCTTTGTAATTGAGCATCTTTTTTTGATAACATTTGTATTAATGTGATTGTCAATCTTATGCTATGCATTCAATTTCTACTTCTACTGTACTCACATAAAATTGTTTTTTTTTTAATGTTTTAATTATAACTTTAATTAAACAACATTTCAGTCACAGGCATACTTTAAAACATTTTTACATAATTATTGAATTGGAGATTTATAAGAGTTGATATCTAATTGATGTAATTCTTTAGGTAGGTTGAAAATCTTTTGTTGTTATGTAATTTTATAGACTAAAATAATGTTTATTTACTGCTTTGAAAATCAACAATTCCCTCTATTTGCTTAATTAGTTTTCAAAAGGCACTTTATTGAGCTTAATAATTGTACAAACAAAAAAAAAACCCCAGGAATACCGGTATATATATCACCTTGACAACTTGACATTTAATGAAGAATCATGAGGAAATATATATATAAACAAATTTATACAGAAAAAAAACAAAAAAAAGTTATATCTTTACCATTAGAAATATTAATAACAAAGAGACCAAAAAATATATATTATTATCAAACACTAAAGAATTTCAAGTATCCATTTTTCAACTCTTGTCTTTTACAGCATGATCATTTTATGTAATCGGAAGTTCTTTTATCAAATAATAGTGCTTCATCGTTATATATTATTTCTTTTCTTTTTTTATTAATATACATATAATTTTTAACTCTACATTTAGATATGTTTACATATTGTGGACATATGTATATATATATGCACACATATACAATTCTATTTTTATTATAATAAATAAAATTGCTGTTTATTAAAATGTATTATATTTCCATTAAAAATTAGTTTAATTTTAAGCAGCTAGAAATCAGTCCCTACTTTGAGTAAGAGTGGTGTAGTGTAAATTACACTATAGAAATATTATTCAGTATTGGATAATTTCTAGTTTGATGAATGACTAATAAAAATGATTAATATACTTTCATTAAGAGGTTTGTGTCGATTTGTGAGGGCATCACATTTGATACTTATCAAATAAACTAATAATTTGCTATCTGCATTTATACTGAACATTGATAAAGATATGTGTAAGAGATTGTGGTCTGGACCAACTGATGATTCTGGTTCACATGAAATGTGCATCTTGGGAGTTATAGATCTTTTTCATATGTTTTGGTCATATGTTTATGATTATATTTCTCCACAAGCTACTAAAAGCAGTTAGAAACCAATCCCTATCTTGAGTGAGAGTAGTGTAGTGAAAAATTACATTACATAAACTTTATTCATTATTGGATAATTTCTAATCTAATGAATGACTAATAAAAATTATTAATATAGTTATATATGTGTATGTATATACATATATTCGTTAGTGTATTTAGATATTTGATTAATGGAAAGTTAAAGATCTTTTAATCCCTGCTGAAGCTCTTTAAGAAGTTGAACAGAGCAAATTCCTAATGTTCACTGCATAGATTATTATGTGATTTCATTAAAAAATGAACATCGATGGTCTCAGTATACAGATTACTGGCTTTTTATTATTGAACTTAACATCAGAAACATCATAGCTTTTCAGTTGATTGATAGTTGTTAATTGAAACATCAGTTCACTTTTTTAAAACCAAGATAAATGTGTGTGTGAATAATTGTGCTTTTTTATGTATTTACAGTCATGATAGATAAAACAATCCTGATAGTTTTTAACTGAAACATCAGTTGAGTTTTCTTGAAAGCATAATGAATATATTTGTAAATGATCTTTTTATTATTATTTATGTCAACTGCCACAGCATATAAAATGAAATTATAGCTCTCAGCTGTAAAATTGTCAGCCTGTGCTGTAATTGATAACTGAAGATAGAAGATAAAATCTTGTGATTGTGGATCCCATGAGTCATCTGCCATTTGATGATGATCTTTTATGTATCTGTCTGAAATTGTAGGCCTCTTTAAAGTGAAGGAAAATTGCATGAAGTAGAAAGTAAATTGTGACATTAAATGGAATGTTGTTAGCTATTATGAACTTATAAGAAACAGTGAAGAAATATTTGATTTAAAAAGTGGATATATTTTATATATAAAGAGACACAAATATTGGAAGCATAAATGGAGTGGGCATAATTGTAAATAAAAATGAAAGTACATATTGAGGTTTTATTAGACAAACTGGAAAGATTAGAATATTCAACTTAATGGAAAGTAGCAAATGGTAATAATAATGTTGTACGTGTACTTCTATAAATGATCGTGATATCTTTTCATGTATATATTTTAATGATATTATATAATATAAATATAATCATTTTTATTATTAATAAGAGAAGGGGCAAGTGCGAAATAAATGGGAAATATTTAAAGTTAAATATATCAGCATTTGTTTTCGTATTTTAAAACCAATTACTATGTTCATGTGGTTGATACAGAACATATGATTGATAAAATAAATTATACAATTTTTTTTTAATAATGGAGAATGAAATTTTTCAAAATGACAAATTTAAAAGATCTTGGTTCAAATCCTGGCAATCAATTTTGGAAATTAATAGATAAAGAAAAATTTCCTAATTTTAAAAGAATTGTATTTAATTTGTTTTTGACTCTTTGTTGTAGTCTATATTTTTGAGATTAAAGTATTATTCCGGTATAAGTTTAGAGATTAGTAATTATATATCTAGATTTTCAAGATTAAATAACTTTATAGTAATGCAAGTCTTCTTAGATAACATAATGATCCCTAATAATTCCATTTTAAATTTATATTTAATGCATGAGTTTTTGTCCTTGTTTTGTCATATCTATGCCAATTACTATAAGCTTTAGTAAGTAATAAATGCAAATAGTGCTGTCCCATTCAATATCTCCAGTCTAGTTTCAATCTTATGGCTTTCATCATTGAGTAGCTTTGGATTTGAAACAGTGTGTCTGAACCTTTAGAATCTAATATGCCTCCTTTGGCAGCCATCATTTACATCTCTATTTTACTTTCAATTTATCAGCTCAAACTGAAAAATATATAAATGTTTTCAATTCTAGCCAATTTGTTTGTATAGTCATATAGATTTGAAACCAGTTCAATTTCTATCAATATATTATGGTGGTTTTTTAACAACTATAGACATTTCTATCCTGAGACCAGAATTTGGCATAAATCAATAAAATACACATGATTCTGCTTATACAATTGCTATTTCAGTATATATATTTTTCTTTAATCATTTCCATGCCACTTATTGTAAGCCGTAAGCTTGAAATTAATCTTAAGCAATGGCAAAGTATCATTAGCAAATTAAGTATTATCACTTGGTTTTAGAATCCTATAACCTATACAAAAATTGTTTCTGTTTTTACTGGAGAGATGGAGATGGGATCAAAATTTTATCTTTGAAGGCATAATTTTTGAATTTGCATATATGTTATTTTATGGCATTTAAAATGCTTGAATCGATTTTTTAAATAAATTTTACCATGAAATATTATATATTTTAAAATATGCAATCAATCACAGTAATATCTATAAAAATATATGCAATTAAAATTATTTCATAATATAATTTGTAATTTATTTAAAACATACACTTATAATTGTTTGTTAATTCATTCTTATGGCAATAATTATTTTATTTTTTTTTTAGAAGGAAGAAAGTGTGGGAAACATTGATTCACATAATGAGTGTGAGATGCCTGATAGAAAGAAAATTAAAGAAATTGAAAAACATCTTTGTATTTCTACTGAGCTTGGAAATATGTCAGATTATACATGTGAGAAAGAAAAGTCAAGGAAATCTACAAGAGGAAAAAGAGTTTCTTTTGAAAAAATTGGCAATGTTGATACTACAAATAATAATAATAACAAACCAGTATCTCTTCAGTCGACAGAAAAAACAAGAAAATCAAATCGTGGAAAAAAAAAAGTAGATGACATCTTTGAAGGGGGAAAAAAAAAAAATACTGATAGCTCTGTTGAGATGCAAGAGTCTGAAACAACAAAAAAATCATCTTATCAAAAAATATTGGAAAGTAAATTTTTAAACAAAACCAACGATAGTACAAATAATGTGAATGATGATGAGTGTACTGCATCTATTATTGCTCTTCAATGTGAATTAAAAACAAAAAACGCTACTCAAAATAAGAAATTGGAAAATAAATTATTATCACAAAATGAAAATAAAAATCTAAAAATAGATCTATCTGAAAGAACAAAAAATGTTGGAAGAAATGAAAGAAATTCTAAAGTTGATTCTGAAGTTATTAGTGTTAAAAACATTGATATTAAAGATGATTCTGAAGCTGATTGTATTAAAAAAATTGATAAAAATATTAGTAATGAAAACAATTCTGAAATTGTTCATTCTAGAAAGCTTGATTGTGAAATTGACTGTGTTAAAAAGACTAATAAGGATACTGGCAGTGATATTTTAAACACTGTCATGCTTGTTCAAAAGATAGAACTAAATTCATCTGAAAAAGATGACAAAAAAAAAAAAAAAGGTAGAAGAACCTCAAATATTAAAAAGTATAACCAAACTGATATATCAACAGCTTTAGAAAGTGAATCGGAAGTTAATAATGTAAATATGCCAGGAAAAAGTGAGCAGCAGCAAGTTAGCAAAAGACAATCTCGATCAAATAACAAAAAAACAATTAAAATTTTATTTTCAGATGAAAATAAAATTAATAAACAGTTTAGAAATGATGAACTGATGGATGAAAAATTGAAACCTATAGAAAGTCGGCGGAAATCTCAAAGACAACAGTGTGGGAAGTCAAATGAATCTGAAATTTCATCATTAAGTGAATCATCAAACGTGAGTTACCTTTTTTTATATATATTATATTCTTTATCATATTTATTTGCATTTGTTTATTAAGTTGGTTCTTTTAAAAAAAAATAATTAAACTATCATTTCTTAGTTTGTTTTTTTTTATATATAAATATATACTTGCTTTTTTAAAATAAAATAAATTAATAAGTTCTTTTAAAAAAGGAAATAACAGGAAATTTTTATTAAACATTTTAAAATTATGAAATATGAATATTAAAGTAATAAATATAGAAGTATGTTTTATGATTTTAGTATCAAATGTAAAATCAAAATTTTATTATATTTTCATTTTTTGAAACTTTTAAATGCACAAATCTTTTTTTTATATGGTGTTATTTTACTAGTGAGAATATTAGCAATTATTAAAACTGCAAGAGACACAGACATTCACTGGTCATAATCACATTAAAGCTTAAAACAATATATAGACCTGAGAAATGGAATCACAATTTTAATCCAGCAATGACATTCTCTTATATGATGACAATGATATTTCAGTTCAAACAAATATAAGAAATATTTTGATTGCCTTTTGTATAATGATATAAAAATTGAAGTGATGTCTTAATAATCTATCAATTTTATCTACTTAGATTTGGACCAAGATATCCTGCTTAGTGAAGCTAAACAGCTCTTTTTTTAATATTAAACATGGAAAGATTGCAGGTTTTGATGTAGAGAAAATTTTAAATATGATAGTGATATGTTTGCTTCAAAAATATAAGAATTTTTTAGGAATATATGGATTCATGAAGTGTGCTATCTGATCTTAAGAATGCTTTTATTGTTGCAATTTTTAAAAATAAAGAGAATAGATAAGATCACAATAATTATCATAGAATATCATTATTTCAAGGATTTTGTTGAAAAGATTCTTTTGCTTTATAGATAAATAATTACCAAGGACTCGGTGCTTTAGAATATTTTTAGGGATTGTAGACATAGTTTTTGTTGCCAGACAAATGCAAGAAGTTCCTGGGACAAAAAACTGATTTATATATTGCTTTTATAGATTTGGTCAAGACATTTGGCTCGAATGATCTACCTGCATTGTTTAAAATTAGTTGGTTATTTATTAATATTCATTCACATTATACAGCTTCTATATGATGGAATAAAAATAACGGCTATTATATAAGTGGAAACTGAAGCATTTGAAATGAAAATGATGTTAAACCAGGACATGTATTTGCCCCAATGTTATGTTATATTCAAATTTTAAGACAATGATCTTTAAAACTATTTATAGGCATTTTAATGAATCCAGGATTAACATGTGATAAAGATTTGATGGTAAAATTCTTAATTTGAATTGATTAAAACCAAAAACAAGAGCTTCATTTTGATTTGATGGTAAAATTCTTAATTTGAATTGATTAAAAGCAAAAACAAGAGCTTCATTTTTTTGGATTATGGAATTAAAGTACGCTGATTGTGCCAATTTTGTCAGTTTGAAAGTTGATCTACAGAATGTACTAATGTTTTAAATGTAATATATAAAGACTTTTATTTAACAATTAATGTTCAGAATCACTATTAGAATGTAAGATAATTTTAATATCTTGGTAATTTTATAAATAGAAAGTAGATTTAAATATTGAGATCCAACATATATGTCAACGTACTGTTGCTGTTTTTAACAAGTTGAAAAATGGAATATTTTATTTCAGGGAAATAATTACTGCAATTAAAATAGCTGTACATAGAATAATTATTTTATTTAATTTATTATATGGAAGTGAGATTTGGCTATTTATCAACGTAACATAAAAGTTTCAGAAAACTGATTTTTAAGAGTGTTTTGTAAAATTTTAAAAATATTATGGCAAAATCATAATACCAGGCAATATGATTTTCAACTTTCTGAATGTAAAATCATTTCTTTATTTCATTGAATATGTAAAAAAAAATGAAGAATACAAGAATTACTAAAAGAAAGTTTTTTTGATACATTTGAGCATGTTTTTTGTACAAGAAATAGATCCCATTTTTGTTATAAGGATTATCTAAAAGATATTTAAAAAAAATATAATGTTGATTGTTTTCATTGAGAAAATATGACAAAGAGAATAGAATACACTGGAGAGCTACAATTAAACATGATATTGAAGTTTATTCAGAAAGAAAAGTTGGTTTTTTTTTTGTAGAAGTTAAAAGATAGTATTACAAAATGTCAAATAAACAGGAAATGGATCAGCATGTTGTATATGTAAATGTAATAATGGTTCATACATCGGTTTGTATAGTCATCACAAAATTCATTTCTAGTATTTTTTTTTTATATTTTGTAATTGGAATGTCCATACTCGTTTGGAACTGGCTACTGCTAATATATTATAATTATTATTAATAAAAACAATATATATGTTAGCTTCACAAGAAACAAAACCCATTTCCCATTTATTTTGATTTAAACAAGAAATTTTATTTAGAAACAAGTATTTCAGTACATTAAAACCCTTTCAGCTTTTTGAGCGCTACGAGCGCGCATCCGGCGGTGTTCAGATGATGTTTTGTTTTCTTTCTTTACTGACGTAGATGAAAATATGATCTTTCAAAAGATTGCTGATGTAGCTTTCTGAAAATCTTTATTTCAAAAAAATCGGTTAAAATTTAAATTTTTGGCAGCAGTTTTAATCAACCACAGTATTTAATTCTTTGGTCTTTTTTAATAATTTTTGTACTTATCACGGAGTGATAAAAGAGAAAAATAATTTACGGGGCTGCAGATGTCATTTCTCCGGTACTATATTTTAAAGATGGCGGAAAGAAGCTGGTCAATGTAATTTTGTAAGTAACATTTAAAAATTTTTATTTTTATTTTTTTATAAAACTATTTTTTTATAAAACTATAATATATGTCATTTTTATTAATTATTTTTAGTTTGTAATTTGTGTGTGTTAGTTATTTACGTTCGTATACAATTAATATCTAATGTAACTTTTAACGTTCTACACTTACAAAAATAATGTTTTTCAAAAAGTATAATTTATTATGAAAATCATTAATTATGTTTATGTATATATAATATGATTTATAAGTAATTTGTTATAATTCCGATTCTTGTTTACGTTTTTCAAGTCTATAGCTAACAAATGATCTGTATGCAAATAAATTATATATACGTGATTCATGTTTTGGTTTTGCTATATGTTTCATAACATTATTTTCAAGTCAATAGCTAACAAATACACTATATGCAAATAAATTATATCTATGTAGTACAATAAATATAATAAGATAGCATCACTTCTGTGCATAAAGAATATAAACAGTTATAAAACTCATAATCAAATGTATACAAACATTGAATACACAAACAGAATATAAACATCACTGATGTACACAAAAAAATATAAAATGAAGAGATGAAACTCATTTTATCAGTGATATAGACAGTAGCCTACACTTTCTAGTTTTAGACAGACAAGAAGCCAATTGCTATGATCATTTCTTTTGTATCTTTTATTAGGATGAATCTTTTTCTTTATAGACGCCTTTGACATTTAGAACATTTGGGGTACAAGATAAAAATGAAGAAGTTATATCCGACTTCTTTTGGAGATTGTGAAGCTGTGGATTATCTCAGGTAAGACATGTTATACATGTTTAGAAAGATAGTTTTGTGAGGAATGCAAAGAAATTATCACTGAAGATGTATTTTCAATTTTAGTTAATGTTACTTATATTATGAACAAACAATAAAATAATAAGTATTTCGAATGTGAAAATTTCCTTTTTTCCTTATTTTTTATATAGTTATCACTATTTATTTTATGTTTATTGTTTTCCTTAATGTTTCTAGTTTCTAACAATGTAATTGTTTTTGCTTTAACATAATTAAAACTGAAGTTATTGTGAAAATTGTGTGTCAGGCCAGTATTTTAAAAAGTTCAATATGGCGGCTTGAAGCTGAATCAGTTAAAGTTCATCCAAAACAATTTGTTGTGAAAGAGTGTATATTTTTTAAGAATAATTATTATTTAAACTAGAATTTTATTTTAATTTGATACTAAATTTTTTGATTAATTGTGATTTTCTATTTCGGTATATTAACATATAGTGTAAGTCCTGGTATTCAGTGTCAATAACTTTTTTTTTAATTCACTTAATTTTATATTCCTAAAAATGCTATTGAGAAGTAAATTCTTCAATAAACTTAAATTCAACCAAAACAATTTGCTCTAAAAGAGCAATCGAAAAATCTTTTTGTATAATGGAGTTTATTATAAGGAAATTCCCATGATATTGATTCACATTCTTGTTTTTTGTTATCTTTATTTGAGTGACCTAAATTAATTCAGTGAGATGAGTGGAAAGAATAAAGTCTTAGTTTGATTCTCTTTTAATCAGATAAAAAGTGAGAGAAGAAAAAGATATAGAATCAAATGCAAGAAGTGTGGGTATGAGGTAGAAAGTCAAATACATAGAATGAAAAATCATTATAAAAAATGCTAAGAAGCTAGCAGTGATTATGTTTTGCTATTTTAACCGTAATTTTTTCAAGATAAATTGTACAGCAAAATTTCCTTCTAATATAAAATTTTTTAAAATTATAATAATTTTATATTTCTTTTATTTGTATTTGGTTGTCTATTTAACTTTTAACAGAAGGTTTTTAGCTTATGGAAAAAGTGCCTTAAATGGATTTATATTTTCTTTTATATACAAGGATTCTCAAAATTGAATGTATAAATGTAATTAAACTTTGTCCTAATTGCTTAAAGAATAAGAGTTTATTTAAGAAATACATACTTTATTTCAAACAATCTTCTATTGATTCCATACATTATTTAAAAAAAAACTATATCATTTATTTTATTCAGTATATCCATTTACTTGGTATCAACAGTATGCACAAAACTGAAATATAAAATATTTCAAGATAATAAATTATCAAAAATGGATTCTTATACGACTGTTCTAACTTGTCACTGTCTATTGAAAAGTACAATTTAATAATGAAATTTTTATAGCAAAGTAAATTTCTGCAAAAAATTCTAGATTATTGAAAAATCACATCTAACAAATCAAAAGATTACAGTCAAAGTTAAATATGAGAAAAGAAGGTGAAAAACAAAATGAGAGAGAAAACTAAGTTTTATAAATATTATGAAATCTTCACCAAATTATATAAAAATTTACTGCAAAATTTTGCAACTAACTAAATTAGTGAATCTTTTTAAATTGTAACTACCCATGAAAAAAAAAAAATCAAGTTGTTAGAGATGCAGTTTAGAATGAGACCATGAGTCACAAAGAGGTTAAGTCTTGAAAAAATATGTATCTGTTAGTATATATTTTAATGTCTTTTGTAATTAGGTCATATTTAGTGGCAAAAATAAATTTAAAAGTTAACTGACTAATTTCTGAAATCAGTAAAAAAAATATTTATGCTAATATATATTTATTTTACAAGTTTTAACAATTTTATTGCATTTATAAAACTAATTTTGTTTTACCTTTCACTTATGAGTTTTCAAATCTGTTGGTTTATTTCATCCTCTTCTCTCATAATTAAATATATCTGCAATGTCCCTTGAATTTTTGGATGTTATTTTCCAGTAATCTGTGTGATTTTTTATAATGGTTGCCTTGATGTGAAAATTTCACTGCTACATTGTGTTTTTAATAGACACGATTCTTTTTTTGCATTGATTGTGCTTTTATGTAAACAGAAAGTTTACTGAGTAATAACATATTTTATTGTACAAATATTGACAATTTATTGTTTATTACTTTGAAATATTAAATCAGTAAGAAATATACAATCAGTTTTGGTGGGGTTTTTTTTCTCAGTGTAGTTTTTTTTAATATTAAATGGCATTAATAGAGAAATATTTGAAATAATGAATGTATTTCATAAGTAATTATTTTGTCTTGAGCATTTAGGACAATAAAAATTAATTACATACGTACATTCAGTGAGAAAGGCTCTATATAAAAGAACTTTCTAAATACTTTTAGAGTAACTTTTCCAGAAGCTCTTATCTATTTGTTAAAAGTTAATTAGATAGTTCATTATAAATAAAGAAAATGAATAATTTATTTATATAGCACTATGTTTGTTAATCTAATATTCATTAGGGATCACTCAGTACACATACGCTTTAAAGTAATAAACACTTTTGAATAATATTCTCCTTTCCAAACACAAGATAAAGTCTTTTTAAAAGATAGAATGAATCACTCTATCTTTTTAACCTAAATGTATCTGTATAGGCAAGTCTTAAGCTTTTGGAAATGAGAACATGAAGATGTTAATTAATCATTTTTAATTCCATATACATTTAGGTTAAAAAGGTAGAATGATTCATTCTATCTTTTCAAAAGATTTTATATTGTGTTTGGAAAGGTGAGTATTCCTCAAAAATGTTTATTACTTTAAAATACATATGTAATGGGTGATCCCTAATGAATAATACAAATAAAGGAAATGAAAAATTTATCTTTGGGGAAAAAAAAAATTGATTAATGCTTAAAATTAACATCATATCTTTATGTTCACTATTGGCCTCTTTTCACTTTTAAAAACGATTTTTCATTTTGTATATTGGATCTTCTAGTTCAGAGAGCTTGACTTTTTTATTTACCACTCACTTCAATCTACTTTGGAGAGATTACAATAGACTATCACCCACCTAACATAAAATTTGATAATATTATTAGAGAACAATTTCATTTAAAAATAACATTGAGAAGTAACCACGGAATAAGATATAGAAAGTAACCAATACAAATATGAGCAATCGTACCTAGAAACATAATATTTAAAACTGAACTAATGCAAAAACTAAATTCATTATTATGCATATTTATTTAATAATATATATATATACGAAAAATAAATGTTGAGTAGAAATTTTAATGAGAGCTTTGTGATTGATGTTGGTTAATAAAGTAGTTTGTTGGTTTTAGTTTTCTCAAAAATAATCTAAGATCTTCCCTTTCTTGTATATCCAAGCAGTTTCTCTCCTTGGTCAAAAGTTTGTTCCCAACACTGAATTTTGCTTCCACCAAATATGAAGTCGGAAAGGTTGTCAGAAATGAAAATATTTGATTTCATAAACATGGATATAGCTTTGGAATTTTTTTATTTTGCTACAGTTGTAGGTATCTTCCTCCATTGAAATTTATTTTCTGTGTCATATTTTAGTTGTGATAACTCTTTTTGCAATCTAATTTGAACTTCTGTTATATTCACATTAAATGAAGACTCTGTCAATGCATCCACTTCCAGATTGATGATATCTTGAAAACACGTTTCCAAGTCAAATTTGAGTATGACTACTATATGTTTCCAAGTCATTAACTGTAAGATCATCTTTGACAATAACTTTATTCCTAATATTTTTTCTGAACAAATATAATTTATCAATAAATAAACAAATTACTTTTTTTGCATTCTATAAGAGTCATAATTTTTCCTTAGAGATGTAAATTAACTTCATTTAATTTGGTAAATATATCAGCTAAATAAAAAAAATCGTTTTTATGTGTTTTTAGTTTATGTCATATATCGACTTCTTTGGCATTTTCAAAAACTTAAGAAAGTTGTATAGAATTCCACAAAACGTGAAGGACAGTGTCTTCTTGATAACCAGTATACTTCTGTATGAAGAATTAATCGGATATCGTCACAATGCTTACAAAACTGCCTAAATACTGTATCATTTTTTCCATTAGATTTAATCTTGTTAAATGCATTTATGACAATTGTTAAAGATAAATGCAAACTGAGGCTAGTACACTTTGCAGCAAGATGTTGACTGAATAATACAAATGAATGCATAATTAAATATGCTAAAAATCCTTGATGACAGCCAACCATTGTTGGTGCTCCATCTGTTGTGCAAGCAGCTATATTTGTTAATGGTATATTATATTCTTCAAAATAGGATTGAATTGTAGTAAAAATGGATGTATCTTTTGTGTCCATAATAAGGTTATTGACAAACATTATTTCTTCTTGAGGCAAATTATTTTCATCGAAATAATGAACCTAGGCCATTAAAAGAGCATTATTATCAACAATTGTTGATTCATCTACTTGCAAAGAAAATAATTTTGTTTGAAGCATACAAACAAGTTGCTTTTCAACATCAATAGCCATTTGTCGATCGACCCTCTAATTGTGTTATCACTAATTGGCAAATTGTTCAGAATATTGGCTGTGTCTTGATGCATCATTGTCGATAAAAGTATTTCAAAGCATGCATGGTTTTAGTAACTTTTCTCCAATAGTATGGGCTCCCCCATTTTTCGCAATAAGTTCAGATATCTGATAACCTGCTATGAATCTGTCTTTGGTTTTTTAAAATACTTTTTAAATGGTGAGGTTATGATATTACGTTTTTTAAATTGTTCAAAAATATTTTAAAAGTATTCTATGGATTTTTCACTTTTATCTTTATGTTTTAAAACAGTATGAAGATGTTTTTGTAATTGAGATGATTTTATTGCGTTTGTTAGAAAACGATTTTTGACACAATAAACACAATGGCATGGTTTCAGTTATTAGTGATTCGATGAAACCATATACCAAATATTCAGTTGAATCTAAATGAGTACACTTTTTTTTAGGAGGCATAAAGAAAACTTGGGTTTATTCGGGAAATACACACAGTTTTTAACACAATTATTCAGCAAATGAACAATCAAGTGAACTGACAAAATTCTATATACACATTATTGTGTTGCCATCTACCAAATTTTTATGTTTCACATTTTTAGACTTTTGTATTGAACGTGTACATTCAATATGAAATTTTAAATATTGACAATACGTTCAAAATATTCAAATTGAATAAAAAAATTTATAAAACAGGATCATAAAATAAAGATGTTGTTTTTAAAAAATAAATGAAAATACTATGGCATTAAATTAATTACTGGCTACCAAAAATTATAGAATGCCCACTACTGGGCACTATTGACCATTTTGAAGACCCTGTTCTAATTCATATCAACATTTCTTGCATTTGGCTCTACATTTTTTTATGCTTTCATTTCATATTTTATCAAAAAAGAACCACTACTTATTTGTTTCTTTCATGCATCTTACTGCATTAATTTAGTTCACTCAAATAAAGATTGCAAGGAAAAGGATGTTGAATAATAATAGAGGATTTTTCAACTGCTGACTTAAGAAATTATATTAATACAAAGTTGATAACTGATATGTAGGATTAATACATTATATCAGTATAGATTTAAATTTAGAAAATTAAATATCAAATCAAAAGGCAATTAACTGCTTCTGCTCCGTGAGTGCTCGTCGGATGACGTGTTTTTTTTTTCTTTACTGCTGTAAAAAGTATAAGCATGACATCAACCAAAACATGGGTATTTGATAGCTCAATGACGTGTGATTCCGAAAATGTTTACCGCCAAAAAAATCCGTTGAAATTTGGATTTTTGGCAGTAGTTTTAATCGACCACAGTATTTAATTTTTTCGTTTTTTGCTAACTTTTGTAATTATCACGAAGCAATAAAAGAAAAAAAATGATTTACCGAATGCAAGTCAACATTTGCCATGTGTTATTCACAAACAAGGCCTACAATAGAGCTTCAACGTAATGACTCGTAAGTAATTTTTTTTAATAATATTTTACTTTTTTTTAAAATTTTTTGAAAAAATTATCTTTTTTATTAATTTTAGTTTGTAGTTAGTAAATTATATATTTATTTATGCTCATATAGAATTCATATCTACCACAATTTTCTAAAGTTCTACCGTAATTTTCTAAAGTTCTAATCCGCTTATTTTATAAAAATAATGATTTTCAAAAAATTTAATAATTTATTATTTATAATTATGTTTATATAATATGTTTGTGTTTACAAGTAATGAGTTATAAAACTAATAAACAAATGTATAGAAAGATTGCATATAATCAAATTCTGATTCTTGTTTATGTTTTTGTTTATTCTTGTTCATGCTTTGGAGTTACTCTAGTTTTGCTATATGTTTCATAACATTATTTTTAAGTCTATAGCTAACAAGTGGACTATATGCAAATAAATTATATCTATATGATACAATAAATATAACAAGATAGCATCACTTCTGTGCATAAAGAATATAAACATGACTGATGTACACAAAAAAATATAAAATGAAGAGATGAAACTCATTTTATCAGTGATATAGACAGTAGCCTACAATTTCTAGTTTTAGATAGACAAGAAGCCAATTGCTATGATGATTTCTTTTATATCTTTTATTAGGATGAATCTTTTTTTTTATAGATGCTTTTGACATTTGGAACTGTTGGGGTACAAGATAAAAATGAAGAATTCATAACCAACTTCTTTTGGACATTGTGAACCTATGGATTATCTCAGGTAAGACATATACATGTTTACAAAGATAATTTTCTGGAGAATACAGAGAAATTATCACTGAAGATGTAATTTGAATTTTAGTTAATGTTAATTTCCAAATTATGAACAAACAATAAAATAATAAGTATTTCGGATGTGAAAATTTCTTTTTTCTTATTTTTTTTATATAGGTATCACTATTTATCTTATGCTTATTGTTTGCTTTAGTTTTTCTAGTTTCTATTAATGTAATTTTTTTGCTCTAACAATTAAAACTGAAGTTATTGTGAAAATTGTGTCTCAGGTCTGAAGCAGTTAAAATATTATGGACACTAGTTTAAAGCAGGTTGTTTGATTGAACTTGAGTTGATTGAAAGATTTGTTTCTGAATGCTATTTCTTTCATTTGTAAAGAAGCTGCTATCACTAGATACTGAGTGAATAATGAACAAACAAATAAATGCTTAAAACTAAAGTTTAAATTCAAATAGTCATTATTGATCAGTAACCAGATTTGAAATAGTAATAACATTAAAATCTTTTAAAATACAAGTTAATTAAAAATGTACAAAAACCAGAATGTTTTTTTTTTTAAAAAAAATAAATAAATTTAAATCTCTTTATTATTATAATATACTCATTATTTTGGATTTCTATCATCATTTTCTTAATAGATGTTGCTATCCACAGACAAATATTTAATGTCAGTAAACTTATTGGAAAAAGTATTGTATGATTATTTAAAACTAAGTAAAATATATACATTTTCTTAAACAATTATGTTATATTATTTATATTTAAAAATTAAATCTTTTATAATTCTTAATTTTTTAAAAAAAAAAATATTAAAATGATAAATATTATTTTTCTAAAACTTTTTGCATAAAGTTTCTTGTTATAGATAGATGGATGGATGTCTTTAATATTGTAAATATATGAACATCAAATTCGCACATTTAAAATAAGTTATTTTATAAAGATTAATTTATCTAGATTATATAAAAAAAAAAATTGTTATATTTGTTTAAATTAAACATTATTTTACATTCACTGGTTTTATCTTTTAAAATAAAATTTAAAATAACAGTAGTATTTATTTGTAATTTTTATTTTACTCTATATTATTTGACTCTAACCAATGATTATATAATCTGTGTGGTTTAATGCAATAATAAAGGGATAATTTCAAGCTAAAAGTTCCTGAATTGTGACTCAGTAATATCACTTTTGGTGTGTGAATAGCACACATTATTCCAGTTAATAACCATTTCATTGTTTTATATATATGTAATTTGTAAAGCATTTTAAAATTGGACTTGCAACATTCATAAAAGTTTGTAATAGTTGACTTTTTTTTTTGTAAAAAAAATTTTTTAAAACTACTCATTTTTAGAAATTTTACTAATTCCAAAAATAAGATCTTTTTATATAAAAATTAAAAAGTCAGAATTATTCATTATAATATATAAAAATATATTTATATCATTCGAATTTATTTGACTCAATCAGTGATAGTATATATATTTTGAGACAATAGTATTCTAGTAATCTAGTAAGAGAGTGCATATTGAATAGATCTTATCATTAATAAAGTAGAATAAAATATGAAAATTGATAGTTAGCTATCTGTTGAAAAAGTTGTGTATAAAAGCATTAATAATTTATTTCAGCAGCTCATATATTAAGTGAACTAAAAAGAAATAAAGATAAATGATTCAATAAAAGTAATATGGTGATAGTAAAAAATGGGGAGGTGGTTTACAAGTTTATTACTGCTATCTTTAAATTGATAAAAGTCTATAAACAAAAAAGGTATAAATGTATAAGACTAATGCATAGAATGAAAAAATATATAGTTACTGATTTAATTTAAAAAACATGTGAGGATTATTTCTTTGTTGCATGTTTTATGGTCAGTTGTAAAATATTGGTATGTGTAAAAGTTTATATCTTGCCATATTTTATTCATTCAATTTTAAAAGCTTAAAATATTTTTGAATCAATTTAAATTAATTAAAATTAATAGTGCCAATAAACAAAATGAGAATTTAAAAAACATCATATGATTTAAGAATAAATAAGTTTTGATTAAACAAAGGCATATGAAAACTAGATTAATTAGATAAGCAAACATCAAGAAAATAATTTAAAATTTATTTTGGTCAACAAAAAGGGGAAAACTAAATGTATTTGGCAAACAAGTTAGAGATTTATGGTTCCAGGTAAACAAGTTATATTTGTACATAGGGAATAGGTATATATGGCTAGAAAAACAATTTAAGGCTTTCTCATATATTTTTCATCAAACTGTTAATGGAAAAACTAATTGCAATGTATTTAATATCATAGCGGAAGTATTTAACCCAAGGGAAGGAAAGTGAAATAGTTGATTGTAAATAAAGAGTTAAGCCCTTTAAAGAAAACCACAAAGCATTCATCATTTATTATTTTGAAGGAAAAACTAGTCTATCTTTGGTAAGCAATAGTTTTTTATTGTACTAGCTATGAAAAAAATCATCATCAAATATAATAATATTAATATGGATTGTTGGGATAACTTTTATTTATGTTGTGAGTGTCCCAAAGGAAAATGCATATACTACTGAAAGGAACTAGTCAAAGTCCTTATCCTACATGCATTACAATGAGTAAATCCAGTTCTATAAGACCGTAAATCCGAGGAAACTATTGCACCTGAAAATCCATTGAACATGTCATACCTTAAACCACTAAATCAACAACAATAAGCATAGTGATATTGAGAGAAGTCTAAATATACAAATAAACTCTTGATTTTTATAAAGACCTAAAACATATTGTAAATACTGTAAAATAGCTTCTTTTTTTTGAATATAAATAAAATATTCTAAATAAGGAATTATTATTTTTCTTTTTTTTTTTATAAGTTTTTTTTTCTATAAAATATCTTAGTAAATTTCTTGTAACATATTTTCTATCAATTTATTTGATGTATAATTAATTATTTACTTTGATTGTAAATCACTATGTAATTTAGAAATTTCCATTGAATAAAGTATTGTGCTGGTTATCTGAAAATTTGTGTATATATATGTAGACAGCTTAGTGGGATTTTATATTATGTATTTGTCATATTAATTATTAAATTTTATTTTTAATTATAGTGGTGTAGATATTAGTATATTTCTTATTTTATTGCACATTTTATCTTGAATTATATTTTTAACTTGTATATATGACATTAAAAATAACCACTATCTGACCAAATTCAAGCTCTGAAATTATACTGGAATGTGGCATTGTGATAATGGGGAGAAAAATTAAGGAAATTGAAGATTTAATTCAAAGTGATAGCAATTCTTTTTGAGAATGTAAAAACAAGGTGCCAAGTAGATGAATTATTTGTTATTTAGAGAAATAAAATAAGCTGATATCATTAGTTAACCTTCTGATGGTTTATATTAGATAGTGGCCTGTATTTTGATGATAATTCTCGATCAGCAGTCTCTTAATAAATCATTACCACAGCCAGTATATATTTTGCATCTCTTATTATTCATTGCATATTATGACAGCCTATTTTGAGATATAATTATTATTAGTTTTTAACATACCCTTAGCTGACCTCTTCCATGTCTGTTGAAGAGAATTTCATATGTATAAAAAAAATTTTAAATCAGAGCAGTATAAATAAAAAAGAATTGAAATGAATTACAAATAATTGAAATATTATATAAATGATAAAATAATACCTACACACACAAAAAAAAACCATTATGACTAATTATAAATACAATTTTTTTATACTTTAGTAAAACAATTACAAGAAAATTTATAGAAGAAATATATATTATAATCTGGCATTAGATAAATATATGAAAGACAAAATAAAATATAATGATATGTTGAAGAGCATGGCATTTGAATTTAGCAGTTTAATGTAAAAGTACAGACTTTATTTGAATATTAATTTCATGTCTTTTTTGCCCATAATTTTATGATCTTTTATTTTTTAGCCAACTAAACTTATTAATTAGAAATATTTTTAATTATGTTTTAATTTTTATACTTCATTATTTGCACAGTAAGATGATCATTGAAAGATTATTTTAATATATTGTATATGTCACTTTACCAAAAAGTTTTATATGTTCATATAAAAAATGTTAAAATATCATTTGACACTATTATTAAAAAGTAGATTAGATTTAATAAAATCTGATCTCTTCATGAAATAATTAAAATATGGTCATTTTTTATTTTGGACAATATTTTTTGCATGTGCACAAATAATATATCTATTACCCGAGGCACCAATAGCCCAAGCATCATATATAATGAAATAGTTTAAAATTAGTTATAACATCAAGTGAAACAATTTATAATTAAGAATATGATGTATAAATATATAACACTTGCTTTGTTTGGTGTTAATTGATCTATGTATTAAACTACATATCACAAGATATTTATAAAGAAAAATCTAAATACTTAACTCTTCAATTTTGTGATTATAGACTATTTTGATACATACTGTTTTTAGTTAACAAAAAGAAATTTATTTGGTGGACTTAATTATATTTATACTAAAAAAGATGAGTTATAATCTATTTTAAACATGTTGCTTTTTTAGGAAAAGTAAAAGCAGTATTTCAGGCATTCATCTGATTATAGAATATATAAATGAAAATGCAGAATGATGACAAGAATGAGATAAGCAATTTCTGTTTAATTAAGATTGACATAATTATATAGGCAACAAAATAGCTGTTTATGGTTAATAGGTTGTATTTGACTAAGATGGATGAACAACTTTAAAAATACTCACCCAATATGTGAATCAATTTGGACTTCACTGCATGAAGTTAACTGGTTAACTTGATACTCTCTTATTCTGATATCTTCAGCATTTGGGGACAGTTTATCATTTGGGCTTGTTATATGGTTAAAACAATTATCATTTAAAATTGATATTTTGGATTTTAGCTATCTGTAACAAATCTAATTTATAATGATTCTTTGTTACAAAGATGACATAATAATTTTTTATTTTATTTTAATCAACTAGTTCATTTACAGTAAACAATTGGTTAATATATATATTGAACTTCAATAATAATATTGCATTTTTATTATTCTTCTATTTATAGTAATTGTAAAATTTAGTACTGCATACAAATTAATCATGTTTCACTATTAATTTTTTGTTTCCTTTGTTGTATAATGCTCACCATCTTAATGAGCTAGTTTCTTTTTTATTGCTCATATAAGCATTTTGAATATGTATGAATTTCTCAAAATAATAATTATACTGCATTTGTAATGCTATAATTTTTGTAAATTAATTTTGTTTAAAAATAGATGATTATAATAATGTTTAACATTGAAACACTATTTTCTGATATGCTATTATTGATACACCAAGTTTTAGGTTTGGCAACATCTTAATGCATGTTCATTTGAATGCATTTCTTAAAAATTCTTGCACTTTTATACATTAGATCTGTCTTTTCAGAATCAAATATCAATTATTATAATTGTGATCCTATTTGGTTTAAAACAATAACAGAGTGATAAACTAATGTTAAAGATTCTTGAATTACATCAATCACCTCTTGAAAAATTAATCATTTGATATTCTTTTATTACAAATAATAATCAGAAATAATAAATTCTTTACAACAGCCATATAAATATCAATTTTTTTTATACATTAATAGCTTTTTTCAGCACCTGATTTGGTGCCCTTTTCAAATGTTAATAATCTATTACTTTAATGAACTATTTCTGACATAAAGCCATCTAGTGTTCAATAATGAAATTAAAACAAATAATACCAATATAAATCATTAAAATAAATCAAAACCCACATATATAAATCCAGTAATTACAAAATAATTTTCTATATCATAACAATACAATAAATAAAATAAATTACATGCATTTTTTTCTTTTTTTATAATTTATACAATTTTCCATTCAATTTTAATTAACCAAATTTATTTACAAGATTTCTATAAATTTGGTTAATAACTGCTTTATTAAAAATGAATGGAAAATTATATAAATTGACATATATATAATTGTATAAAAAAAATGCATGTAATTTATTTTATTTATTGTATTATTATGATATAATCAATTATTTTGTAATTACTGGATTTATATATGTGGGTTTTGATTTATTTTAATGATTTATATTGGTATTGTTTGTTTAATTTCATTATTGAACACTAGATGGTTTTATGTCTGAAATAATTTGTTAGCATAATAGATTATTAACATTTGAAAAGGGCACCAAATCAGGTACTGAAAAAGGCTTTTAATGTACAAAAAGTTTCAATATTTATATAGCTATTGTAAAGAATTTATTATTTTCTGATTATTATTGCATGGAAGAACAGCATAAAGATATTTATTCTTTTCCAATTTTTATTATAAATGTGCATTTACTTCAGAACTAATAAAATGTTAGAGTTCATATGCAGGGTAAAAAAATTTTTTTAACTTTTTTAATTATATTCATATATAATTTATTATTTACTAATTTATTTATTTATTGTTTCTCTACATAATTAACTTCATACTTATTTAAATATTTATTTTAAATTAGTAATGTATTCTGCATAATTTATATTTTATATTTTTATTGACTGCTTCAAAATGGCTTGCAACCAACGACATAGATTAATTTTTAATATAAATAAATGAACATTTTAATTAAAATGTATCCAATTATTCACTTGCTTTTAGAGACTGGTAATTGATTTTTCTTCAGAGGAAAATGGGTCATCAAGCTCACCTCATTATGCTTCAAAAAATGTGAAACAAAACAAAAAAGAAAAGGCAGAAATTAAAATTGGTGAAAAATTATTGGAAAAGTTATCTGCAAATGAAAAATTACTAGAAACAAAGTTGATTTCTCAGAGCAAAATATCTTCAAAAAATCAAACTAATCCAGAAACAAAAACATCAAAAGATGGTCCTGGTGAAAAAAGAACCAGATTAAAAAATAAAAATAAAATTGATAACTGGGAAAGTCTTGATAAGGTTTGTTTGATTTTTATAATATATTATTGTTATAAGCTTTATAAAATTATCTATTTAATGTATGATTAATTGATGAGTTCATTAATGCTAATTTCAAATTTTTATTCATGTTATATGATTGATTAATTATAATTAGACTGTGGTTTGTTTAAAATATTCCTTTATCTAAATGACTTTTTTTTAAATAGTAAATTTTATTGTTATAGTCATATAGATATCATGTTGGTTTTGATCTTGGATTTCTTTTGAACTTATTTTTACTGCTGATTTGACTGACTTTTTTTTTTATTATTAAGCATGGCAGGATTGTCGGCCCGTCCCCACCAATGAGTTTCAGTAAATTTTTGCTCATGATTAGATTAGTCTTATTGCTTCCATGATCATATCTTGTTGTTGGTTTCTATATCATTTTTGTGAAGGATCATCATTGTTTAAATTGTTGTGTTTTTTTTTTTCCTGTAATATTAATAGGACCTCAATTAATACTTGTTTTTATATTATAACGATCCAAACGAAGTGGGAGATCGCATCGCACCGCACCGCACTACCAAAGGGCGCCATCTAGGCATTTGAGCCTAGAAAAATTTATAGAGTAGGCAGATACGCGCTGTTAGGATTCCACTTTATTTACATATTTAGATCGTTAGCCCATTGTCACTAGCTCAGTGGAATAGCAGAGATTTAATAATATCATTTACTAGTATATAAAAGAATAAAGTAAGCCACTGCCAGTAATTATCATACAAACAGATTTATTTATGCACATATATATAAGGTTTAAAATTATTTTAGTGATTTACATTTAAACATTTAACATTATTTTAACTTTGATTTTACTTTAATTTACATTGAGTTACTATTATATTATAAATTTACATTTTTAATCAAGTTCGCACAGATGGGATTATATTAACCTGTTTAATATGTTGCTATAGATCGGTTACATAGATTTCAACGGTCAAAAACATTTCAAAGTAAACATAAACGATCAAAATATAAAGTTATTGATTACTGACAATTGCAGAGGGAAATATAAGAAACCCTCAAGTATTCATCGTAAGATACCTGCATCGTCACCAATAACTTAAAAGACATCCGAATAAATACATTTTTAGATACTCACCGTAAGGTATCATTATTTATCGAATGTCTATATATTTTGATCAAATATGAAACGCAAAACATAGTTAACCGATAAACAATCCATGCAAGCGTCTATAAACAACTTAAATTTAATAGTTTTATTTAGGATCGAGCCTGAATCGACTACATAGATTTGCATTTAAAAATAAAATATTCTATCCCTACTTAACCTTAGGCAACACATTTCGCAATCAACTGGCGCCAATCCATCTGATACATTCATGTATTCAATGTAGCATGATACGACAACACAACAATATTGTCAGGAATGTACATCTGAACAATATGTAAAAATAGAAACGACATTGACTCTCCACCCACAGGGATGTGACATCTGTGGGCAAGTAGATCAATAAACTAAAAACTCCATAGGAATGGGCTGCGGTATTCTGCCGACTTACAAACCCATCCATAGGCAAACAGAGGGTGTGTGGCGTATATCTATAATCCTGCCCGTAGCGGATCTCATATTACACCTACTAATTACATAAATATATCCAATCCATTGAACCAATTCAACTACGAAATGAACAACCCAAGATTACCCTCCCTTAATATATCTTTACAAATCGATACAGCCATTCACGCCCGACTTAAGTTTAACATTTTTTTTTTTAATTTATTCAACGGAAAACAGAAATCATAATAAAACTTAAAGAACAAAATTAAATAAATAAATAAATAAATGGAAATGATTTTACAAATTAAATACATTAAATAAAATTATAACTAATTAATAAAATAATGTTGGTCAGATAGAATAATATTGAAATCATTTAAATCTGGAAAGTTTTTATATTTACTGTTCATAAATTTTAAAGTCTTACGGTTATTGAAATAGTTCATCTTCGTATATTCCTTGCCGTTTGCACGTGAATTCCCACGTTGTCCGAAGATTTGTATCCGGTTGACCGATTTATTTATCCTTTGGAGATTTTTATTTATTTTTTTAGTGTAATTGGTCCTCCATGAAGAAACGATGGCCCATTTTTCTTCCTTTCTTACAGAACTGAAAGGATTGAAGCTGTGCATCTTTTTCAATCCCCTCAGCACTAACACCTAGCTGTTACATCGTCAATAATCAATCACTTCTCATTCACTAACTACCAAGCTTTCCAAAACCTGTCCTTTTTATATTAATGTCAAGGATTGAATTAACATTGCGTCATGGAGTGATGATTCTTTCGCTGAGGTCCGATTTCCCAAATGGATTTCTTTCATTGGCTAATCAGTTTATATTGTTTTTTTTTTCTATCTGACTGAGGTTATTACATTTAAATGCTCAAGGCTGGTTTTAATTTAACTAATTAACAATCATTTCCATTTCTAATTAATTACCCTGTTTTCCAAATCAAAAATATATTTCAAGACAAATTTAAAGATATAATTTTATCTCCAAATCTTTTTTAAAATTTAGTTTTAAAAATACCTTTTTCTTTAATAAAAATTTTATTTTAATAATTTTTTATTATCTGTGCGACTTAATATATAAGAGTTTAAGACGATATTTTAATTTCAATTTTTAATTTTTAAAGAAAGTTTTTAAATGCGAACTTTTTATTTTAACTTGTTTAATAATATATATAAAAAAAAAACAATGTAACGAACGTCTGTGCTCGTTACATATCAGTAAAGTTACTTAAAAAAAAATGATCAAAAAAAAAAAATATTTTACTTAGGGTTAGTAATTACGGTATTAACAAAATTTACAAACATTCAGTTACTAATTTTACAAAAACTATATACAAAAAGAAAAAGAAAATGTTGACCATCGCCTACCTAAGGACCATTTACGTTAACACCCCTCCCCCCGAGAATTCTATTTTATTTTATCCATTTGATTTCTACTTACGGCATGACAAACAAATTATTTAACTTATTTAGGAAGGTTGCATTGAGATAAATATGTTCCAAGATAATGGATTTATACGTGTATATTTGCAGCACAATTATAAATACCACCAACTTATTTATGACTGATTAAAATGCTTAAATAGGGTTACACTGAAGTAATTCCCAAAGGTACTCATCGTAAGGCACCACATTTCGATCATAAACTTACGGGGCTGTGCGCCTATACACGTTAAAGCGTAATATATATCAACAACAACAAAAAACATATTTATTGCAACCTTTTGACTTTTTTTTTTTTTAACAAAAATTAGTTTTAAAATTTTTTATATCTTTCTTTTATTTAATATATATGCGCAATTTCTTGCTGGCAGTGCTTTTATAAAATTTAAAAATATCCGACTTATGTAAGCAGATAAAACATTCATTTTGATAAAATTTGCTCAGGGTATTTGTGGTTTATTAAAGATCGGAAATTTCAGCATTAATTCCCCTTCTCAGGGTCAATCTCTGAGGTAAGGCCACACTTGGGACGCCAATTATAACGATCCAAACGAAGTGGGAGATCGCATCGCACCGCACCGCACTACCAAAGGGCGCCATCTAGGCATTTGAGCCTAGAAAAATTTATAGAGTAGGCAGATACGCGCTGTTAGGATTCCACTTTATTTACATATTTAGATCGTTAGCCCATTGTCACTAGCTCAGTGGAATAGCAGAGATTTAATAATATCATTTACTAGTTGGCTTACGAGTTGAAGTGTGGTCGGACTCGGGATGTTACAGTCCTAGTCTGGTCAGCTTCGGTCTCTTTTGCTTGGATTCTGAATTCTGTTACGCGAATGTACAAACTTGACTGTTACATAGTATTTTTTTTTTCACCGGGTTTGGACGCCCAAATCGTGGGGCTTGTAACTTATTTCCACCCCTGAAGAGACCAATGATCAGATACATATAAAATGAAATAATTCTAAATTATTTTGGAGACCTCGCTAAAAAAAAAAAAAAAAAATTTTTTTTTTCAAATGACTTTTGGTAAATTTTGAGTTTAATTTTGTTAAGCTTTCTTGCTCACTGGTGACTGGCGCCCGAGGATGATTTAAATAAGCTATAGGTCATCCTCATATAAATTTGTCATCAGGGGTAGTGAGGGAAAACATTGTAGTTTAAAGGGAAAGAAAAAACCGTTTGTTTTTTTTTAATGTAAATCATACTTTATGGATTGGATTGAATAAGAATGAGAATGAAATTGGAAAGTGGGTCAGATATAAATTTTACTGTTTGAAACTGGCACAGACGTATAAAACAAAATATTGTTACAATCATGAACGAATTTAAAATTAAACTTTAAAGCAGCTGGAAGAAACCGAGGGTGAGTCAACTTTTATTATTTATTTTTATAATTGTATTTATTAAAGTTATGAAATAATGGGCGGGTCTTGCAAAATAAAAATAATAGCGGTATAAAGTTAGGCATCATAGTAGAGTTAGGCATCATAACAGGATGGGAAGTGAACCAGTCACTTTCATTCACGGAGTTTAGCCATCAGCCGTATATTCAATAAAGTTTTTTTTTAGTAAATTAATCAGTATTGTTTGAGATCTAGTTTAATAAGAGTAAAAAAAAAAAAATAAAAAATAATAATAATATGGAGGAGGACCAAGAAATAATGAGTGAAGGGGAAGAAGTACAGAAGGAAATAGAAGGGAAATGTTTAGGGATCACGTTAAGGTCAGGGAGAAAGATCGCAGAAGAGAGCAGCAGCACAGGAGGGGAAGTGAGCCTTAGCCCTGATGAGGAAAGTCCTACAGGAGGAGCTGCCATTATCTCAGAAGAACCAGTAAATAATGAAGTAGAACATAAACAGGTGGAAGAGTCCAAAAATAAAAATTGGGATGTGAATTTTATGTTGGAGAGGATGACTCAAATTTTTATAAAGAGAGACGAGGTAAATAGTCAGAAATTAGAGGAGAGAGATAAAAAAAATACGTTGGAAATGGAGCAGAGATTAGAGGAGAGAGATCAAAAAAATAAGTTGGAAATGGAGCAGAGATTAGAGGAGAGAGATCGAAAAAATAAGTTAGAAATGGAGCAGAGATTTGAGGTGTTGGGAAAGGAAATTAGAGAGGGAAACAAACGGTATGAGGAAGGGATAGTAGAAGTGAGACGAGAAATGGAAATGCAAGGCCAACGACTTGAAGAAAAGCTATGTAGGAGCTGGCAGGAGTTGTCCATCAGCTGCCAAGAAAAATATGAAGAAGTTCAAGTAGAGGTCACAAAAAAATTAAATCAAAACCGAGAAGAAACCAACAAGGAAATAGAATCACTAAAAGAACAACTCACAGATGTTAGAGGGCAGACCGAGCATCAGGAAATGGTTATGGAGGAGAAAGTCTCTAAAATGGGGCAAGATATCTGCCTAAAAATTGAAGAATACGAAGAGGGACAGAAACAGATCAGAGAGGAGATTTCTGAGTTAAAAGAAAACTTGAGTTATAGAAATCATGTTTTTGCCCAAGAAGAAAATGCCATTACAGAAGACATCCAGGAATTGAAGAGAGAAATTACACAAATAAGGGAAGCAAAAATGGACATTGTAGAATGTAACTTAACTACTGGTTCCCAAACCTACAACCAGGGCAAGACAAACACTGTACCAGATATTAGTAAGACTACAGATAGTGTAAAAGATACTTCTAATATAAGGGAGATGAAAATCAACATGGAAAGCATTATGGATAAAGAATCTGAACACTGTTCCATCCCATGCAGGAGTGGTTTAGAGTTAACACTAGAAAATAGACAACCAACTATATATGAATCAGTGACATCATCAATGAATAGTGAGTCAGAGAAAGAAAGTAAGAAGCAAAAAGAATCTGTACATTTTGCACCAGTCGCGTTAAACGATAAGGGAGTGAATAAAGAAAGTTATTTAGATGATCTGGGCGAAACAAGTCAAAAAAATGGAGATATCGTTATATCAAATATAGAAAAAGAACCAGCGGTTAAGGAAGATAAGATTACACATAGTGAGTCAGTTTGTCGGGACTCGAAGTCAAAAAGGGGTTCGAAATTAGAGGAAGATGATTGGGAATTAAATAACGAGATCCCATACGAAGGGAGTGAATTTGCCAGAAGCTTAAAAATGCACCCACGTCAGCCTCTGTTAAGACCAACAAGCGAATGTAATGAGACATCTGAATCCGAGGATGATGATGACATGTTGGGATATTGTTTTGGCTTTAGTAGTCACGAGCCAAGTATTAAACAACCCCCAGATCCTACTTAAAAATTTATTAGCTATAAAAAAAAAAAAAAAAAGGATCTGTCCCTCCCCCCCCCAAAAACATTAAATATATATACTGCATATTTAAAAAAAAAAAAAAAACTAACATGTCTACCCCATTCTAACTGACGAATATCCATTTGGATATTAATTCAGATTTATTGAGATCTCATGATTTTTTTTTATGATTGATTGGTGATTTAATGTGTATATTGCTCTTGATATTAATTTTATTGCGCGTATGTTTTTTTTTTGGTGGTAGGAGAGTCGTAAGTATAAAGGTACTGATAAATAAATCCCTTAGCGCAGCAAGTAAATAAGTTTATGTGCATGGGAAAATAGGAAATTATTTAACAAATTGATAACGAAAATTCAAAGTCATGATTGTAGCAAGGTCATTTTTTTTTAATTGTTTTTTTTTGTAAGTTTACGGAAATGAAACGGTTGTCTTCAAGTCCCTCACCGTTTCACCAACCATCCTAATAACCCACTCGTCTGTGCTAAGTTCAAACCTGTTTAATAAGTCTAAATTAAGATTTGTAAGCTAAAAATTGCAATCACGGCTATATAAACAGCATTATATACGCACATACGAAAGAACGCTATAATTGAATAGTATTGCCAGAGTTATAGCGTATAATTTTATCGCGTAATATTTTTAAACTATTTTTTATTAATTTATTACTTAAATTCGTATGTGGGAATATAATCCACCTATATTGAATATACATATATAGCATAGTGGCGTGATTAAAATATTTATTAAATTTTAAGTTTCATTTTTATTATAAACCAATTTAATGTAAAAACACATTGAAAGGGTGATTGATTGCAAATGCGCTGACAAGTTTCTTTTTAAAAAAGAAAAAAAGATTTTTTTTTCTAAAAATAAAAGTATTTTCGGAGAATTAAAAGTTTAGTAAAGTTTTTGCTGTAAACAATTGTATCAGTATATGCCACACCTGCCTTAGGTTTCTAAAAAGAAAAGCCAATTTTAAAATAATCTAGCTAATTGATTCTAAATTATTTTGGAGACCTCGCTAATTAAAAATATGTTTACAGCAGGGATTTTACACATAAATTATAAAATCAGAACAAAATTCCTGACTAATTAAAAATAAAATCTAATATCGGATTAAACTGATTAAAATTCGATTTAATTAAAAGTTGATAATCAGAGAAAAGTTATAACACCTAAAAGGAATGTCAGCATGTTTGAAGTCAACCACTAATTTCATAAGCAAATTAAAAATTTTGTAATCTTGATGGAGATGAAATTCCAAGGTGTGTGGGCTGATAAGGCGATCATTTAAAAAGGCCATGTAAAGTGGAGGAGCCATCTTAGATCTTTACTTTTTGAAACCTTGACAGCTTGAATGCTACATCTGTGAAGTTTTGCCCTCTTTGATCATCGTTAAGCTTTGGAATCCAGCGTGTATCCTGAACCAAAAGCAACCGTGAACATTTTGACATCCAGTTAAGACAATAATTTTTATATCTGTGCGAGAGAAAATGTCGGGCTAAAACAGGCAGCCTTGGCTAAGCTCCAGAGTGAAGGCGACGGGCCTTTACTTCCATCCAAAAAACCACCATCACCAGTATGCCGCCATAACAGCTCCGCTCTAACCGTGGGAAGAAGATGATGCCGCAAGCCGCCACAAAGACTCCCGTAACTCCAGCTCAAGTACTACAAGATGACCGGTAACCTCACCATTTCTAACTGCAGTTCAATATATTAATTTTCCTTTAAGTCTAGACTTATAAAATGTATTTTAATTCTAAAATCTTGAATTCAAGTAAATTGCTAAATGTAAAATTTTATTCTTAAATTTAATTATATAATTCTGACCTACTTTCTAATGTTTCCTAACTAAATGATTTTAATAATTTTATTTTCAATTTTCTCACTGCAGTTGTGACTATGGTTTCTTTATTTCTTTTTTTATTTTAAAATATAAATTATATGCTAATGCCTCGAAACAGCGGGCATTCAATATTAATAATAAAGAGAAGAGAGAATGACCCCTCTTCATTTAATAATTATTTATCGTAGCTTAATGCACGCTGTTTCGAAACCCTCTTAAATAACTGTTAAGAATTGGCTATGTGCTGATTATTATTTTGACCTTGATTATTTAATTATTTGTTTGCAATTTTAAAATGGGAATCTTGTTTTAACCCAAAGTAAATTTCAATTTAATTTTCACTAAGCAATATCCAAGCCTTGAATAAGTATATTTGTTATTTATTTCATTTTGTAAAAGCCCTCCAAATATACTTTTCCCCCCTTTTTTTGTTTTTATTAATTAATCGCGTAATCAAATGTGTTATTTGAGATTGAAACTAGAAAGCAAAGAATATTTAAAAGTACGCCCACGTATAGCATATGATATTAAAAATGCTATATTAGAGTTGGCGCTAATGATTCCACTGATTAGCTATCGTTCTCGTGGCTAAATATTAAATTTATTTCAACTCTTTTGCTTGGCGGATGTGATAATTTTATTATACATTTCAACTTTCTCGTTATGTTGCATTTTTCTTTAAGATGGGACTCGGAACGGCCATCCCTCTTACACTCCTTGGGTCGCACACGAATAAGACCTGACGTCAAATTCCAGGCAATAGTGTTAGCTACCCCAACCCTCTTTAGCAGCATGGCGATCGGTCATAGGGCTCCGGTGTTGGTCACAAAACCCTAAATATTAATCCATCCGCAGAGCGACATTTAGTATAACTGTTTACCAGCGCTATAGCGCATTGGTTCTTTTGGTTGCCAACTCTTCCTCCCTTAAATTAAGTTTCAGCCATTGTCTGACATATTCAAGAGCTAGTTTCGGTCTCATGTACAATAGTTTGAAATAATAATATTATAGATAAATTTGACTTTAAATGTTTCACATATATGAGAAAACAAGGCTTCGTCTGATTGCTTAGCTGAAAACCATGGAATAAGAGGGATTAGCATAATCTGCCCCATAGCTACAATGCAGTGACTGATCAATAAGATAATAAAGCAAATGATGAAAACAATATTTAACTTCATCAAATAAAATAACAAATGTAAAATAATTTTAATTGTAAGGAGAGAAGGTTAAAGCGCTCTCCAAAATGTTAGATGCTACGCGCATTTTAATTGTAAAATGCAAGAATAATATAGATAAAATCGTCAAATTTAATCTGCAAAAATAAACATACAATTTAATAAATTACTCTGATCTCGATCTTATTTATTTCAATCCAATTCAAAATTCTCTATATTATATATGTGATTTCCGATGCATTAATTAGTTTTAAATATATACAGTTAATAAATTCCATTTTTTTTTGTTATGAGTCTCATTGCTTCTCCGTGACCTATGTCGGCCGTGTGGAAAGAGGTATACTACGTGTAAGTTCAAGGTGGTCATTCGTAGGGTCTTGAGTCTTGGAATCCTGGCTTACGAGTTGAAGTGCGGTCGGACTCGGGATGTTACAGTCCTAGTCTGGTCAGCTTCGGTCTCTTTTGCTTGGATTCTGAATTCTGTTACGCGAATGTACAAACTTGACTGTTACAATATATAGCACAGAACAGTTAAGATTATGTGAAGTTTGACATGGATTTGTGATATAATTTTCTGATTAGCTTTGATAATTGAGAAGTTTCTTACTAAAAACTTCACTTGATGATCATATAGTTAGTTAATACTTTTCCACCCATACAAATAATTCTTTTCATGCATTAGATTCAGGATTAATTTTTATGAATTTGGTTCAAAGTATAATTTTCATAATAATTTCATTTATATGATGCAAAAATGTAAATGTTGCTAAAAAAACTAATGTATCAGGAAAAGCAATAAAGTTGAGAAAGTATAATGTTGCCACTATCATAAAATGTTTTTAAAGTTGTTAATTTTATATTTATTCCTAAACTACAAATTTTATTAAATATATTTTTAAATGAATATTTTTGTAAACAGCTTTGTTACATTTTTCAAAAAGTTATAACAGAAATCAATATAACAAGTCTTACTTGTGATAATTCTTGCAGCTGATCATCATAAAATAATAATGATATATTTCTTTATATATATATATGCACCTTTACCCCACTTAGTGAATGCAATTGATCTCTCAAAACTCTTCATTAAGCAAGAATATTGTATACAGAATAAGCATTTGTAATGGTTGTCTATAGGGAAAAATTGTCTGGTTACTTCAGCTAAAATTTTAATTACACTATAAGTTGGGAATATTACATTAAAAAATTAAATTATCGAGTATATATAAAAATTAAAAAAACTCTTAACATATGTTATACGCTTGTGTAAACTGTGCTCTATGTATGTATGTATGTATGTATGTATGATAATGCAATTTAAATCTATGTAAAAAAGAAATAAAACCACTTAGCTTAAAGTTGTTAACTTCCTGTGATCCATTTACTAATCATTATTATCCAGTTTGGTTTCCGAGCTCAAAGATTTTCTTAATTTTTTCGTAGTCATAATGACTTTAAACAGAATCTCTAAAAAAAAAGTACTTTCACTGTCTAAAAAGCACAGTAAAATATACTGAGAAAGTTAAATTAAACTAGCATTTAAAATTTTTTTAGTTTCTTCTGCACAACTAATTTTTTATTATACTGAAGAAGAAAAATCCATACTGAAGTTTCATTTTTTTAAAATGTGTACTACAGTATTATATTATATTACATGAAATTATTAAAATTAAAAAAACAATGCTTAATAACAAATCATTTGATTGATCATAAAGACTTGTTCTTTATCATTAGTGTAACAAGTCAAATAAACATACGATACATTACAAAAACTTAATTACAGTCAACTTTAAAAAAAAAAAAATTCAGCATATTGAAAAAAAATCTAATGCATTCTGAGTTTGCATATTGTAATCAATAATTAAGGCTTTTATTAAAATGTGTACCTTACTGATATAAATAAACAAATACGACAGTTGTAGTGGGGTTTTATTCGTCATGACATGTCACTATTTTGTCAAGTGTGGTTGCCATGTTTTTGCAATGACTTAACAACTCGTCAAATAGCGCAATATATTTTGATGGTAGAGCTACGGGCTATTTAAATAAAAATTAAGGACATTAACCTTATTCACTTTATTTGTATTGCATTTTCATTATACACAATTTATTATTAGTGGCATAAAATCATTCTCACATTTCCCCCCAAAAATGCAATTTTAAATATGACGGATAAATTAGCATTCATAAAGATTTTAATCCAGAACTGATTGTCTGAAATTTTAGCTAATATTTACACTGAACCTAATTTAAAATTTAATATTGATAGTACATATGACTAAAAATTATTTTTAGTTTTATTCCGAATGAAATTTATATTTCTTTCTCAGAACTGCTTTTTTTTTTAACACTTGTGATGTCTCCATTGCTTTGGATATCTGAAAAGAATTACGAGATGATTTAAAATCAAGGAAGCAGAGTAAGTGTTATTTTTAAATTTACATTTAGTAATTTTTGATGTTAATTGTATAAATCTGAAATTTGTTTTAACTTCTTTGTTCCCCCATTTTTTTTACTGAAAATATTTTAGATTAGCGATGATAGCAGTTTCAATTTGATAAAAATTTTTAATTCAAAATTAATATTTTAGCTAATATATTATAACGGTCTGGGGGTGCGAGATCAAAGGAGTCTTACTGTATCTGCCATACAGGGCGCCACCAGGCATTTGAACCTGGAAAATTTATATAGTAGGCAGATACGTAAGTTAAGAAAATTTTTTTTATATATTTTATTCAGACTGTCAGCCCAAGTCATTAGCTCAGTGTGACACAGAGAATTTATAAGATATAACTTATTTAATAATATTTCAATTAAAAATAAAAAATAAAAGAAGCCACTGCCAGTAATTAACACACAAACATTTTTTTACGCACATATAAATTTTGAATCATTTTAGAATCACTTTTACTTTAAAATTTAACTTACATTTTAACTTTGATTTTTAGAATTTAATTTACATTTAAACTTTTATTTTCTAAGTTCGCACAGATGAGTTTAATATTTTATTAGAGTGTCGAGTATGAATAGACTACATAGATTGCATTTGAAAAGAAAATATTCTATCCCTGATTTAACCTTAGGCCAAAAGTTCGCAGTCAAACCAACGCCAATCCATCTGATATATCGATGTATTCAATGCAGCATGAAATACGACAGCACAAATACCATACTGTCAGGAATGTACATCTGAACAGCATGGTTATAGAAGACATTGACTCTCATCCAGACAGGAATACTACATCTGTCTGATGAGAAGAGCAATAAAAAAAAAACTCCATAGGAAGGGACTGCGTTTTCCGTCTTACTATCCCATTCTGTAGGCAAAAAGGGGGTGTGCGGCGTAATATGCGATCCTGCATATAGCGGACCTCATACTACATTTACTAATTACACCAATATATCCAATCTGTTGACCCAATTTAACTACAAAACAAATAACCTAAGATTTACCCTCCCTTAAACTAACATAACATTACGAATCTATGCAGCCATTCGCGCTCGACTTAAATTTAACATTTATTATAAGTTGTTTAATAAAAAAAAAAAATCATAACAAAAACTTAAAAGAACGTAAAATAAATTAATGGAAATGATTTAACAAACAAATAATACATTCAATAAAATAATTAATAAATAATTTAGTTTGGTCAGATAGGCAATACTATTGCTATAATTTAAATACTGGGAAAGTTTTATATTTAATGTTCATGAATTTTCTAAAGTTCTTACGGTTTTAAAAGGTCCATATTTTGTAGTTACTTGTAATTTTGAACATGAATTCCTACGCCGTCCTGAAGAGATTGGTATCCAGTTAGCCATTGGTCCTTTATTGTAGCTGCTATTTAATTGCCGGGCCCAGATGTCCTATAGTCCGCAAAATGGGAAAATGATGTTTCATTTTTTTTTAGAACTAGTGAAGGAATTGAAAGTGCATCTTTCAATCCCTTCTCCTCCAACTCTCTCTGACTTAACACATATCACCTCCCTCTATCACATCTTTCCTTTTATAATGAACTTTCGGATCCAGTGGACATTACGTTATGACGATAATGATCTTTTCGTTCTGGTCCGTTTCCTGAGGGATTTCTTTTATTGGCTATTAGTTTCTATTGTTTTTTCTCTCCTATCTGACCTTTTCTTATATATTTTGAAATGCCCAAGGGCTAGTTCACTTGGACTAATTAATAATCATTTCCATTTTACAATAACATTAATTAATTTATTGTACATTCTTTTTATCTTTAAATCTTTCAAGTCTTTTTTTTAATATTTAGTTTTAAAACTTTTTTTTTTTTTTTAATAAAGTTTTCTTTTAATAATTTTTTTTCATCTGTGCGATTTTAAAAATATATAAAGTTTATAGATGATTTTTAATTTTCTATTTTTTACAAAAACAAATTTTTATTTGCGAACTTTATTTTTAATGTCTAAATTTTGAAAATAAATAATGTAACGGCGTGTGTGCCCGTTACATATCAGTAAACTTGCTTTAAAAAAAAAATAAACAAAAAAAAATATTTTATTTAGGGTTAATAATTACGGTACATGGTTAACGAAAACATTTACAAAGACATTCGGTTAGTAATTTTTACAAAAAGACTATCTACAAAAAAAATTTTGACTATCGTTTTCCCATGAACCATCTACGTTTACGCCTCCTCTCCCCAAGAATTCTATTTTCTCTATATTTCATTTTTAACAAACAGCACAACAAGCAAATTATATAAATTATTTATTTAAGAAGGTTGCATTGAGGTAAATATGTTTTAAGAAATAATGGGTTTATACGTGTATATTTGCAGCATAATTATAAATACCACCAACTTATTTATGACTGATTGAAATGCTTACATAGGGTTACACTGAAGTAAATTCCTAAAAAGTACTCATCGTAAGGTACCACATTTACAATCATAAACTTACTTGTTTGTGCGCACCTATACACATTAAAAAAACGAAACATATTAATTGCAACCTTTTGACTTTATTTTAAAAAAAATTGTTTTAAAATTATAATATATCTTTTCTTTCTCGTTTTTAATATATGTGCTATTTCTTTCTGGCAGTGCTTTTATAAGATTTAAAGTATACAGTTTTATGTAAATAGATAAAAATATTTCATTTTTTAAAAAAAATTTCACTCAGGGTACTCGTGGTTTATTAAACATCGGCTCACGTTGGGTGGCCAATTATAATGGTCTGGGTACGCAAGAGCATAGGAGTCTTACCGTATCTGCCGTACAGGGCGCCACCAGGCATTTGAAGCTGGAAAATTTATATAGTAGGCAGATACGTAAGTTAAAAACATTTTTTTTATATATTTTATTCAGACCATAGCCCAAGTCACTAGCTCAGTGAGACACAGAGATTTATAAGATATCTTATCTAATAATATTTCAATTAAAAATAAAAATAAAAGAAGCCACTGCCAGTAATTAACACACAAACATTTATTTACGCACATATAAATTTTGAATCATATTAGAATGACTTTTACTTTAAAATTTAACTTGCATTTTAACTTTGATTTTTAGAATTTAATTTACGTTTAAACTTTTATTTTCTAAGTTTGCACAGATGAGTTAATATTTTATTAGTATCGATTGTGAATAGACTACGTAGATTGCATTTGAAAAAAAAAAATTCTATCCCTGATTTAACCTTAGGCCAAAAGTTCGCAGTCAAACCAACGCCAATCTATCTGATATATTGATGTATTCAATGCAGCATGAAATACGACAGCACCAATACCATATTGTCAGGAATGTACATCTGAACAGCATGGTTATAGAAGACATTGACTCTCGTCCAGACAGGAGTACTACATCTGTCTGATGAGAAGAGCAATAAAAAAAAAAACTCCATAGGAAGGGACTGTGTTTTCCATCTTACTATCACATTCCGTAGTCAAAAAGGGGGTGTGTGGCGTAATATGCGATTCTGCACGTAGCGGACCTCATACTACATTTACTAATTACACCAATATATCCAATCCATTGACTCAATTTAACTACGAAACAAATAACCTAAGATTTACCCTCCATTAAACTAACATAACATTACGAATCTATGCAGCCATTCACACCCGACTTAAATTTAACATTTATTACAAGTTGTTTAATAAAAAAAAAAATCATAACAAAAACTTAAAAGAACGTAAAATAAATTAATGGAAATGATTTAACAAACAAATAATACATTCAATAAAATAATAAATAATTTAGTTTGGTCAGATAGGCAATATTATTGCTATAATTCAAATACTGGGAAAGTTTTATATTTAATGTTCATGAATTTTCTAAAGTTCTTGTGGTTTTAAAAAGTCCATATTTTGTAGTTGCTTGTAATTTTGAACGTGAATTCCCATGCCGTCCTGAAGAGATTGGTATCCAGTTAGCCGTTGGTCCTTTATTGTAGCTGGTATTTAATTGCCGGGCCCAGATGTCCTATAGTCCGCAATATGGGAAAACGATGTTTCATTTTTTTTTAGAACAACTGAAGGAATTGAAATTGCGTCTTTCAGTCCCTTCTTCTCCAACTCTCTCCGACTTAACACATATCACCTCCCTCTATCACATCTTTCCTTTTATAATGAACTTTCGGATCCAGTGGACATTACGTTATGACGATGATGATCTTTTCGTTCTGGTCCGTTTCCTGAGGGATTTCTTTTATTGGCTATTAGTTTCTATTGTTTTTTCTCTCCTATCTGACCTTTTCTTATATATTTTGAAATGCCCAAGGGCTAGTTCACTTGGACTAATTAAAATAATCATTTCCATTTTACAATAACATTAATTAATTTATTGTACATTCTTTTTATCTTTAAATCTTTCAAGTCTTTTTCTTAATATTTAGTTTTAAAACTTTTTTTTTTTTTAATAAAGTTTTCTTTTAATAATTTTTTTTCATCTGTGCAATTTTATTTATATAAAGTTTAGATGACTTAATTTTCAATTTTTTAAAAAAACAAATTTTTATTTGCAAACTTTATTTTTAATGTCTAAATTTTTAAAATAAATAATGTAACGGCGTGTGTGCCCGTTACAATATATACTGTACATTTTAAATTGGTAATACAGCATCGATTGATCCATACCATAAGATGGCGCTGTTGCTAGTGAAAAATGAATAGATATAACGTTACTGGACTGATTTGATTATTATTATTTTGTAATGTTATCGTGTTTTTTTTTTGTTGTTTGGATTTTTTTTTTTTTTTTGGGACCGTATTTTCTTTTTTTTTTAAATAAATAAATTGATTTTTAAATTTTTTTTTTTAATACGTTTTGTAAAAACCTTTTTTTTCTTTATTTTTTTGGTAAAACTTGTTGTTTAACAAAATTTGATTACAGTCTTTTTTTTTAATAACTTTTTTTTTTTTTTCGCTTTTGATTACGGTCTTTTTTTTTTTAAAAGTAACTTTTTATATTTTTTTTGGCTTTTTACTTTCATTAAACTACCACAAAGGCAGTTCTTCTGGGTGAGGAGAATATTTCTCTGTTGAAGAAAGGCCACCGCATCTGCTTCTGTTGTCTGCCATTGAAATGTTTTGATCTCGAAAAAGTGTCGGAAAGTGCGTGACTTGATCGTGAACTTTGCCGAATTGTGACTAACAATCCTCATTAACTGAATTCTGACCCCTGACAACGAAACCAGGGGCGTTTGGAAAATCGTTACAATTTTTACGAACGAAAATAAAAAAAAATACATCGAAGCCAAAAAAAAAAAAAAAGTTATAATATAGTTTTCGACATTCAAAATACAGAAACCTTCACATCATACGCTGTACAATAGTTAAGAGTAATGTCTATAGAGAGTCTTGCATACTCGTCGCTAATAATGTTTAATATACTAGAGATGTTGGGGTAATGGGTGCACTTCAACATCTTAGCGGTTGAACAGTTTACTAGGCCGTAAAATCTATGAGCAGCCTTGTAAACAGCATATTTATGTGCTTTAGCGTAGAAACAGCGCCGTCTTATGGCGTGGATCAATCGATGCTGTATTACCTTTAAATTTTATGCTGAACGAATTTGCTATTTTTACAGTACTGTGTTGCTTTACATTCATTTACTGACTGAATCTTTTTATTTTTTTGCTTTTGTTAGTCATTAACAATGAAAATCTTTACCTTGGATATGTTATTAATGAATCATTAATTGTCTCGTAAAAACAGTGAATGAAATTAAATAAAATACAATACAATCATTAATCATATTTTAAGCTTGTAATCAAAATATTGAATGCAACACTATAACATTGTGTTATATGAATAAAATATATGCCGTACAATTTTAGCATGAAAGTCACTATTTTGGTTTTAGATGAGATGACTAATAACTTTTCTATGACATCATCAGTGTTACAAAATGGCCACCAATTAAAAAAATGGCACCAAAAAATTGGAAATTTTTTTTTTTATATAATCGTTATAGTGAATCAAAATAATGGATACAAATTGATGATGATCACTATTGTAAATCCTCACATAACGGCCAAGGCTAAGCAGGGTAAAGATGTGTGTATATAAAATCTACCTGCTTTCAAATGATATATGATTGGTATCTTTTAAAAACAAACTAAAATAACCATTGAATTATGCAATAATTTTAAAACACAAATATATATAATTTGTTATACAAGTATGCAGTTTATTTAAGGGGAGTTATATGCACAAATTATCGACTAATTTTTTTTAAAAGATACTAGTAATATAATAGTTTTATTTTCTGGAACCTAATAATTTGGTTTTTGTAAATTCTCATCTTATTACCGTTAGCAATGAAAAATATCAAAAGTTTTCAATATAATTACAATCTGGAACTATAAGATGCATATGAACAATCATGTAGTTTCTCCACTATTTTACATTTGAAGGAAAAAAAGAAAAAAATCTTTTGTAAAATATATGTCATTTATATAGAAACTAATAAAAAATTAATGTTAAAAGTTGCAAATATCTAAAATTCTATGTATCACTGTTGGAACTACTAAAATATAAAAAAATAGTGTACTAAGTGCATGCATACTGTATACCACATTTCTATCAATTTAAAATTATTCAGATTTAAATATAAACAATAAACAGTCTTTTCAATAAATGTCAGTCACATAAAGCCATGTGAAGAAAGCATTACAACTCTTAGAAAAAAATTCTCCATGACTAAAATCTGCATACTTACTACTGTGAAATGTAGATTGATGGTTGTCTGATTTATACTAAAAGATGATTTTGTGTAGCCAATCATAGTGGATAATGGACAGTTGTGTATTTTAAATTCATTAACAGAATTTTTTACCATTATGCATATGTGCAGAGTATTATTTACATTTTGATAATTTCTGGATGACTATGCATAATAGGTTCAGCACTTTAATATGGTCTTCAGGGGAGCTAGCTACACTATTACTTTGTATTAAAACTACTTTTAATATTTTATACTATGCAATCTTTCAGGTGATACTTTTTTATTTGTGTAACCAATGTGAATCTATTTTAGTATATATATATATATTGTACCTAACTGAAGTGTCACTCAGTTTCAAGAGGTAATCAAGGTTATCTTAGCTTAACCTTTTGTTTAAAATTTTGGATTTAAAAAAAAATAATGATGATAAAAATGGAAATTAACTTAGTTAATTATTAAAATAGGATAATCTAAATATTTTAATAGTGTCAGTTGGTTTGATAAGGGATGTTAGGTAATAATTTAATATAAGCAAATTGTTGATTATTATAATTGTGAATTGATAAATAGTATTAAATGTATTCTAAAGTAACTACTGTATAATTTATTCTAATGTTTAAAGAATAATAATAAGATATTATTATTAAATTGAAATAAGTAAGTAATAAATTTTTAAAAAAAAAGGATATGTAAGTTTTTATTAAAAAGAAATAAGAATATTTATTATTAGTTTTATAGTTTAACATTCCAGTTATAAAAATTATTTAGATTAAATATTCATTAACATTCTATTGTAATTTTAAAAATAGTTTTAAACAATTAATCCAAGGCCAGACTTATGTGAGAATGTGCATGCTTTGACATGGAAACATAAGAAGAATAAAAAAAAAGTAATTTAATTCCAATATTGTTTAAAATAAGTAAATAAAACAAATGTGTGGATAAAATTATTTCAATGAAATATTTATGGGTTTAATAAAGGGTATAACTTTAAATTTTATATTTATTACTATGGGTTGGATAAAATTTCATTAAAAAAAATTATGGCACAATATTGTTAATAATAAAATTTTGACTTTGCAGCTGAAGGTCACATGGTATGGAAAAATTATATTGATTACGTCAGTAGATTGATTCCACAGCTGGTTTGTCAGAATATTAAAATTGAATAAAAAAATAGTTTTTATTGGTTTTAAAATGAATTGTAGGTGGATGAAAAATTGTGAGATAAAACGGAGATCGAGGTGTCATTCTGGGGTTGATTTTGTTTGGATTCAACTGGTGTGGATCTTAAAGATTTTATTAATAAAAGTAATTTTTTTTTAAGAACTTGATATTTCTAAAAAAATACAAGTCTGTCTAAAATATTTAAAATCGTCTTGTAATGAAGGAGGGCTAAAAGAAAAGGTAATCCGTTTTTCTGACAATTTGAATTTCAGTCGAGGCATAGAAATTATAGCTAAAAATGTCTAGAATAACTAAAGCATCTCACATATTAAATGACTTTGATTTGTTTATTTTTCTTTACTTGGAAGTAAAGTTAATGAACAAACTATTAATCATTTCCATAAATAAGTGTTCGGTGGTATTAAACTATTTTGAAAATAAAATGCTAATTATTTTTCCTGTTAGATTAAAAGTATATGTAAAAAAAAAAAAAAAGAATTTTTTTTAAAAGTTTAGAAAGAACATTATAAAGAAGCTGCTATGTTCGATTACATTGAAACTATAAAGAATGATTTTTTTTTTTAAAAAAAAAAAAAAAGGAAAAGTTATTACTTATATCTTGACGTATATGAAAACGATTTGTTTAGCTAAACGCAAACAGATTATATATACATTTTAAAGGATAATTCTTATTTACACAGTAAGAAAGGACACGTATTTGGAAATAAAACTTTAAAGCAATTAATAGTTATTGAGTACATTATAAATGGTCATACTTGCCAGTTATTTAAAAATAATTTTATGGCATTAATTATAGCATATAAACGGAGAAATGTCTTGAACAGTAAAAAAATTTCTACTCTCATATTTAAAAGTAAGCAAAGGAAATTAATTTTAAAAATAAATATGTCTTGGAATAGTATTAGGAAACTATTTAAAAAACTACATTTTAAAAGAAGCTTTTTCTTAAAAGAGAATAAAGAACTTCAGATAAAGAAATATATATTATTATTATTATATGCAATTTTGAACTCGGGATTCTATAAATAAATTAAAGTGTGTTCAGCTGAAGAATTTATTTTGTTTCATGCCGGCTTAATCTTATTATTTAATTTTTTTTTTTTTTTAAATTGTTTTAAAAAAAATATTATTAATGAACTATTGAACATTTTCGTTTGGAAATAATTGCCATGTGTATAAATGTATTAATTGAAGCTTCGAATTCAGACAGATATCTTAACCTGGATAAATTGTCTACACATTATGAAATGGAAAAATCATCACGGAGCTGAAATATGAACTTGAATTAATGTATTATTATTATTTTTTTTTTATGGTCTGCTTTATTGGTTTAAAAAAAAAAGAAACCATAAAAATATTTATGACAAATCCATTTACTTCTGTTTCTAATCACGACTCAATCCTTTTTTCTTTTCAAAAATATACAGTACATATAGCCATATAATTCTATAATTAAAACCACTTCTTTTCTTTTCAAAAACTGTATTTGATGTATATATATATCCACTTATTTCCAAAAATATTTATGCTATTAAATTTTTATGTAACACTTTTTGCATAAATATACAGTTAAATTAGGGTTATAATTTTAAAATGAAATAGGTTTATTTGAATGAGCAAATGTTTCTTGCCATTCTTAAGTAGATTTAATTTATTTATCAAGCATTACACTAGCTAGTTTCTATTTAATAATTTTATTATAGAGATCTAAATATCACAGTCTTGTTTTCATATAAATGGGATGTTTTACTCAATTTTTATTTTAAATTTACTAAATAAGTTTATCAGAGAATATCCATTCATTTGTTTTATGAATGTTATATTAATAGTAATTACAAATATTTTATATTCATCGAGAAGTAAATATTCTTGCATTTAATTTACAATTTTAAAAAGTCCACTAGTTACTATATTTTTAGCATTTAATATTTTGTTATGTGTGCATTGTGCCTTGCCTAGAATTTTATATGCATTTAAGTTTAAAGTATTTTCTACAGTAGTCAGTTGACACATAGTTTGCTTTGTTGGTTCGAACATTGATATACGTTTTGTATTTTATAAATTTCCTGGAAATAACTTAGTTAGTTTAAGTGAAGTATATATCTTGCTATTAGTTAGAATTTGTTAGCCTCAAGAGTTAGGCTTAGTTTATAATTTTTGAATATACCTTATGGAGTAGAGAAAATCCTCCATCTTTATTGTATTGTATTTCCGTGATTTGATAGTGCTTTTCCCCAAAAAGAGGGTATTGTATTGTATTTTTCAATGATGATGATCACATTTATAAGCATTGGAAATCCCATGAGAGGATTGTGCTTTTCTGGTGCATCTTTCCTGTTCCCAGTACACTGTAGATGAATTCCAGGTATCTTCATTTCTGCCTCAAAGTTAGGTATTTTTTGAAAGACACCACATTCTTTTCCAGCTTTGAAGAGCCTAGTATTTTTATATTTTGCCTATCATTCATGATGACTTAATGCTAATTCCACCACAGTAGGTGATGTTGCATTTGTTTTAGATTTGTGATGACAAGATATGCTTGTTTGAGGAAATGTATTTCTTCAGGAAGTTGTAGCTAATTTAAGGCTCATAGGTATATCCATGTTTGAATTGTGTTGCTATGATAGTTTTACCACACACAAGCTAACCAATAATAAGTTATATTTATTTTAAAGTATATTAAATGTGCATATGGTATAAGTGGCAATTCATACATAATAATTTAATATTTTCATCCAGAATTTCGCCGCTGGATTTGTAAGTCTGTTACATCATTATTTTTAAAACATTGAGGGAATAATTTTATGTGGCCTAAAGTTATTTTAAAAAAAGTATAACTGATCTCTGATGAATGATTGCCTCATACACTTAAGTTAGTTTAATTTTAGTATTAGCTTAATCTGATTTAAAGATATATCTAGCTGTGATATTAGTTATATCCGTGAAACTAGTGATGATATTTTCAAAAGTATTGTTGAATATGCTTACTCCAACTTAGCGTTTGTTAAGTTGAGGAGTATAAAATTAAGCTTAGGGTTTTCAATATAAACATAGTTCTGTGTGTTATTCTGATTAGTAGATGACACAATAATGTTATCAATTCTAATAAAGAAGAATAGTAGTGTGCTTATTAAATACATATGATAATTAAAGTTTAAAATTATTTTTTTTTAAGAAAAATATAATTATTAAAAGAAAGTAACAGTGAATAACCTTGGTCTGTTATTAAGTGTATTAGTGTAAATTAAATAAAACTGTTAAGAGTCCAAATAATTATATAAAATCTTAGTGCGGTATTGGCACTGTTTGTATTCTACTACATTTATAAACATTTCTTCTCATTATTAGTAAATCAAATTATTATTATTTCAAAAGTTTTGTTTGTTTGTTTTACTTTTATATGAAAATATATTATTGTCTTGGGTTCCAAGTTCACAAAGTCTTAATTTTTTAAATTTAATGAATCTTCAGTTCAGAAATTTACAATTATATTCTAAGTTAATTAAATATAGTTGATATTGTCTTGAAAATTAAAAAACTATGTTAAAGTAAATGATTCTCACATCGAATCATAAATACAGATAATTGCATTATAGCAGATACATAATTAAATACTTAGTTAAAAGTTTATTTTTTTAAAAATTATCAGTATATCTTTCAGACTAAAGATTATGCAATATCAGATTAACAATATTAGTCTTTAGAAGAATATTTTAATTAATATTATTTTAAAAGCTGCACCTTATCTTATATTTATTGCACATCATCCATCATCATCTTAAATCTGATATATTTGAAGAATTCTAATTCATTTGCATTTGAGGTCTTTAGTGGTTGTCTGTGAATATGGAAAGGCATTAAAAATATCCTTGCTCTTTCTCTGCTCAAGTAATATTTTAGATAATAGGCCATTATTAGTTTAAATTTAAATTGATTCACTAAATTTTGTGAATTAATATTTGTTTTGTTTATTATTTTAAGATTGAATATATGATAATTATTTTATGGTCAGCTAAGATGTCATTTATTTATTAATCACAGTAATTCTTTGTTAGGCAACTTAATTTAAACTTTAATTTTAATTTTACACAAGAGTTTTAGTTTTAAAATCCCCGAGGTTATTTACTCTTGTTGTTTTAGTAAATATAATTCTGTAAGATAATCTTGCAAAACAAAGTAGCATTAGTCTTATTCAGAGAGTGTATGATTGTTTGGTAGGATTAATATGGTAATTATGGATTAGTGATTTTTAAATAATTCTTGGTATGGTTTAATATTAGATTATTATTAATATACTATAGTCGGTATAGTTCAGCAGTGTTGGATTTGAGCTTTATTTGATTATACATCTCTGGATCATCATCTCTTCTCTTTAAATTTATTGTAACCCCACTGAGCCGAGTCTCTAATTTATAGTTCATTTTATATCATTTCAATTCTATTCCATTTCTTTTCGTGTTATTTCTTTCTATCATCTCATTTCATTTCTCTCTCCTTTATTCTATCTTCTTCTTATATCTCTCTTCCATATCTTTCTATCATCTCAGCCATTTAAACCATTCATTAAGAGTTTCTTTTATCATCTCATTTCATTTCTCTCTCCTTTATTCCATCTTCTTTTTATATCTCTCTTTCATATCTTTCCCATCATCTCATTTCTTCTCTCTCTCCATTATATATATATCATTTCTATTACTTTTCCCCATTTCTTTTCCCTCTCAATTCTTTTCTTTTCCATCATTTATTCTTACTATTATTATTACTTCCATTTCATTATTAATTCCTATCTCTTTCTCCCCCCCCTTCTCATTTTATTTTTAGTAGCATTATCTCTTTCTCTCTCTCTCCTTCTCTTTCTCACATCCCCTTCTTATTTTAGTAGGTTACATTTTACTTCCATTTTATAATTTTCTCCCTTTATTCTCTTCTTCTTTTATCTCTTTTCCTTCTTTTCTTTTCTCTCTTTCTCTATCTCTCATTCTATTAGGTTACAATATATATATATATATATGTTTTAAGCCAGTGTCAGTGATGGTTAAATGAAAAAGCAAATTTGCTGTCAGTATTTGGATTATATTATTATATTGAGAGCTGTTTATAAATGTTTCACTTAATATGTATCTTGGATGGGGTTTAGCTTTGATTATCATGTACTTAAAAAAATCATAATATAGCCAAAGTTAAATCATCTCTCTTATGATAGCTGTGTTTGTGCGATGAAAATGTATTTAGTAATGATTTATGACTGATTTGAAAAATATTGACTAGTGATAATAAGACTTTTAATTCCTGATATTAAAGCTAATGGCTCTCAATTTGAAATTTATGTTCATTTGAATGCAGGAGCATTTCAATTTAGTCATATTGCTATAATGGCATTGATAGCGAATATTTTACTATCACATATAAACACTAGCCACCTTTTAATGTACTGAATGCTGGTCTAAGATTTTTAAATACTCAGAAGGTCATGTCTTGTTTGATTTGCCAAACTTTCTGATTTTATTTTTTCAAATAGACTAGTAGTTCTACTGTTTATTTTTATAACAAGAAAGCATTCCCAATAATTTTCAAGTTCTAAAAATTCCTATAACTTCTTTTTTTTTTAAGTATTAAGTTGGGTAAATTCTTTTAGATCTCATGTTATAGTCAAGAAATTTCATTTCTTGAGATTCAAAAATATATTTATTCAGACTGATTTTGATTCCAAAAACTTTGATGAATATGTCCTGTAATTTTTTAGTAGAATCAGTTAATTGACCAACTTGGTAATTGATATAATCAACTTCTAGCATTATCTATAACATTTGTTAGTACTAAAATATGTTAACATTGTTAATGCCTTTGATAATTATATCAATTGATTATTGGAGATGTTCTTGATGAAGATTTATTTCTGAAAATACTCCTTCATCAAACATTATTCAACAGTTCTGTTTAATTGATGAAATTGGATAATTATTTCAGAGAAATTGCTTTGATTATAAATAAGTACACTCAGTATTGCTCATTCAGAGTAAGCAATCAATTCAATCATTCCATCTACCAAATATCTGTCTAATTCTTAAATTCCTTAGTGCAAATATTAAATGATAATGATCTATATCAGGAATCTGCAAACTTTTTTGATAGTCAACTCCTTCAAGAATTTCTCAACTTTTTATGGACCTCTTGTACTTTATCATTATATAATTATGATGCAAAAAAAAAAAAACACTGTGATTTTTAGATTGTTTATTTTACAGTTTTTATTATTTTTTACATTACATATATCTAATATATTTATATCTAATGAGATGCATTATAATAAAACTTTTAAGTTAGTAGAATTGACTGCCAATATGATGGGTGTGCTTGGTGACTCTTGGTGATTATAACAATGTTTAATTGAAGATTAGTGAATTTCAACTTTTAATCACCACAGAAATCTATATCTAACTTATTTTTTTGTTTTGTTTAGATAGAATTAATTTGGCTAAAACCAGTTTCAACTATATATGACTTTGGAAATGAAGACAAAAATGGAAGTACCACTTCAGAAAGTTTCTCACAATGAATCTTGATTGCAGATCAAAAATCGCAGTATCTCAAAAATATGTTATCAGCTTGTAAAGTAAAAAAATGTTTTTCATAAATGTGATAAGGTAATCAATGACTATAATTTCCTTTATTCACAAGTTCATTTCTTGTGCCTTTGTCTAAGATCATGGCAATTTAATGAGTTAGGACTGATTTAGATCATTTGAATATTTAGTGATTTGATTTTAAAATGATATATTGTCACTATAGATCGGGGGGGGGGGGGTCCAAAGCAGGCAATAGACCTCCCAGAGATCAATGGAAAAAAGTAAATTAAAAATCACTAATATAATTACTAAATTGTAACTATTTAATTTTAAAACTAACCTGATGCTATTATTATTTTATATATATAAAAAAGAAGTAAATAATCGTAGCTAAATCAGCCACAGCAATGTTATTAAATTGAAATCTCTCCTTTTGACTTAGTTTATTCAAGGTTATAATTTATAATGGTGTTTTCATTTTTTAGTTTTTTTTTACATATGAATGAAAAAAAAAGTTTGAAGTGTTAATTAGAAATTTCTTTTTGAAATAAGTTTTTTTTCCTTTCTAAATTTTGAGATATATGATTTATTAATTCATTATTTCGATATAATAAAGTTGTGGCCAAATTTATTATTGGAGTCTGAATGTTTTTTGTTTGATTTTCATAAAATTTGCTATTTCCAGTTTAGTGAATTTATTATTTTTTTCATTTTCGATGAATGTTGACGTAAGATAGAATTTATAAAATTAGAAAATATTTTAATTAAATTATTTTTGATTTGGTTATCTTGAAATGAATAGTTTTTTCCAGATTTCAAAATAAATTATAGTGTGACACTGCTATTTGCTTACTAATTTTAATTATTTTGTTATAGCCCCAGTACCTACAATGGCAACTTTAGATTCTAAAAGAAATGCAGACAATATTCATTGGAATATTTGAACTTTGGATTTATTCTTTTGTTAGCAAATGAAATGAGGCCTATGTGTCTTTTTTGTGGAAAAACATTTAGTAACGACGCGATGAAACCAGCAAAAATGAAAGATCATCTCCAAAAACTCTATCCTCATAAGAAAGACAAAGATATGTATTTTTTAAAAAAACTGAAAGAGAATGCATTGACCAAATATAAAATCATTAATGGAAGCATTCTCTGAAGCTGACAATGAATGAGGATTAACAGCCTTGTATAATGTTTCTCTTAATATTGCAAAGACAGGGAAAATCATATACTGTAGTAGAGGACTTCATTATTTTCACAATTAAAGAAATAATTGAAATTCTAATGAAAAAAAGGCTGGTCCTATTTTAAAATGCTTACCATTGAGTGCAAATACCATGCAAAGGTGTTGTAATGAAATGATTGAAAATGTAGAAAAAACTGTAGTGTCAGAGCGCATACATAGTAAGTTCTTTATCCAACTTGACGAGTCCACTTTTGGTAGTTATTCCATTTTTTTTCTTATGTAAGATATTGTAGTAATATCAAATTATTGATGAATGTTTATGCAAAATATCTTGAAACTGATGGAATAATTATTGACAATTTTGCAGTGATTAGAGAAATATTTAAATAAATACGATATTCCATTTACTAATATAACACAAGTAGGAACAGATAGCACACTGGTGATGGGGAGCCATTGCCGAGGTTTGCTATCTTTTGTAAAGAAAAAGTTCCCAGTGTATATAATATTCATTGTGTGTTGCACAGAAACCATCTAGTGGCAAAAACTCTTCCAGTGAAGAATTTCATGATACTCTAAATATGTGTATTAAATTTATTAATCAATTTAGAGTTCATCCTCTTAAATTGTGATTGTTCACCAAACTTTGTGGAAAAAAAAAAGAATTATCAAACCAATTACTGTACTCTTGCATACTGAAGTAAGATGGTTGTCTAGAGATGCAAGTTTAAGATTTGTTGAATTGTTTTTTTTTACAGATGTTAATTAGTTTTTGAATATTGAACTGAAGAGAAATGAAAACCATATTTTAACATATTTGTAAAATTCATTGATGTCCTGACTCGTCTACAAAGTAAGGATGTCACAATTATTCATATTCATACAATTCTTTCAGGTTTCCAATGAATTTAGACTTGTGCAAATCTTCATTGTTGTGAAGAAATTTTCATTACTTTTGAATCTACAGCAATTTGAAATAAAAGCTGAAGATTTAAAAATATACACAAAGCATCTTCAAAAATTGAGCGATGGTTTTAAATTGCATTTTGAAGATTTAAAAAACATACACATTTCAGATTGGATTACAGCACCATTTTCAACAGAAATTGAAAACATCAAATGTAACTTACAAGATGAATTTATTGAATTGTCAGTTGATATTGAAGATAAGATGCTTTTTAAAAATATGACTTTAAGTTACTTTTGGATGAATATAAATGTTGTACAAAAATATCCTAATATATAGTTTATTCTGAGTGAGGATGAATTAGTAACCCTAACACCTTTAACATAGCTTATTTTAAACCCCCCCTTTTTTTTTGTTTATTTTTCATTCCAAACTTGTATTCTCACTTTTCTTTTTTTGACTTGTCAACTTACTATGTGTTTTTTTGGTTGTTTTTGAGAAATGAACTGATTCAGTAAGAATACTTATGGTGAGAAGAATTTGGCAAATTGATTATCAGTGGAGATTTAATTATACCTATATTATATTTTAATAGGATCTAAAAATATTAGTTGCGCCTCCACCCCACCCCCCTTCCTATATTATAATGATTTGGTTTGTAAGTTTATCCAATCATTTTAATTTTTTTAATAGTAATGCCAGGATACAGATAATATTCATTGTAATGTGATCTGTAAATTGAGATCTTTTTATACAACATTTAATGCTTTCAAAGCATTATATAAAAAGTCTTTGAAACCTCATAGTAATGCTAATTTTCTGGCTGTAGAGGTTTAAAATAATGTATGTCTTCAAAATTTAATCAGAAAAGTCAACTCTAATGTATAAGTGGTAGGTGTTTGAGATTACAAAACAGCATATACCTACCCACATTTATGAAGATTGTTTTTAATTTAGATTTGCCTATCAGATTAGTTGCAAGAATTTTGGTCTGTACAAATATTTGTCAATTTTTGGGACAATCTGGATTTTATTTTTTTAAGTGACCTTATTGCCAAGAAATAGTAACCTATATCGTATATATATATTTTCCCTTCAAAAGAAATAATCTCATTCAAACCTTTTTTTTAAATTTATATTTTTCCCCATCTTTTTTTTAAAAATAATAAAAAAGGTCATTTTTTTATATTTTTAAAAATTATCTATGTAAGAATTTCTATTTAACTTTACCAATTCTCTTGTATGTGATAGATAACACAATATTGTATATAATTAACAACTGTTTTGTTAAATAATATCAAGTTTTAGAATAACATTTGCAAATTTATAATTACTAGTAAACTGATGCAAACTGGAAGTCGGAATTAATGACATATTATAATGGATGAAGAAATGTTGGACTGCCAATCTATATATATATAATCTTTTATAGTTTTACTGTATACATTATCAGAATTTTTAGCAGAGTCATGATCATTTTGATTACTTGTGTTGACAAGTCATAATAATACAAATCTAAAGTATTTTCCAGGTAGTATGAAGTTATTCTGAGTTTTATATTAGCATTTATAGCATATATTAGAGAATGATGGAGATTGTAGAAGATACTGATTGGATAATTCTTAATTGAGGCATTCTTGGTTCTAAATATTTCTCCAATATACGTGATTATTTAATCAATGATTAATAATGCTAGTTTTAAATTTTGAGGGTTTTTTTTTTTTTCAATCTAGCGAAAAAATGTTTTTCTTCTATATAACTGTAACGTTATTGAAGTAATTTCTACAAGAAGTATGTAATTACATGATTTATAAAATTATTTACAACCAACCTGTTAGGAATTTTTTTAAAGTCTCCATATATGACTTTGGGTACTTAAAATTAAGTTGATGTTTCAAAATATTCAATGATCTGTTTATTTTGAAGTGCCCCTTTATGGGCATTCTACAAATTATTTTTGTAACAATGTAAACTTTTGTTATTATTACTATTTGATTTTTTTAAAGTACTATTTTGAAAAAAGGAAAAAAATTTTTTAGTGAGAATTGAAATTATTGTTTACAGTGACTCACATTAGTTTTAAATTATGTTTTCCCTTTTTTTTTTTTTTTTTATACTTTTTTTTTTTTTTTTTTTAGAAATTTGATGTCCCTGATTTTCCTGTAGAAAATATATTGAGACGTTTTTCAAGATCTGAATCTCAGTATAAGCAAAAACAAATGATACCTTTGAAAGACAAAACAGAAACTAAAAATATCAAACTGAAGAAACACACTAGTGATAAAGATTTATTAAAAGAATCTAAATTAATATCTCGGAAAACAAAACTTTTAACAAATAATATTGAAACAGGAAAATTATTAACAATTGATAATGAAAGTGCTGCATCGGAATCATTGATACGTAAACGAAAGCTTTCTAATGTGTCAACTGTTTCTTCATCTAATGTTAGTTCTATAATTGACAAAACTCCTGATGGGAAAAAGGTAAAGAGGAATGATAATGAAAATAACAAGCAAGTAAGCTGAATAGTCTTTTTTTTTTAAATATATATATATAAATTAAAATATAATTATATTTACATTTTAGAAATTTTTTTCTTATTTTAAAATTGTGATATGCTTTAGAAATTCTAAACATTTTGCAGCAATGTCTTTCTTTATTTTGAAGATCTCTTGTTTTTTATTGATAGCTGAATAAATGGAATCATTGATATTTTGATATAGCCATTTTTATAATTATTATTTTTCTGCAACTTTTATGCACTTCTTCTTAAAAATAACACATACAGTGAAGTTTTGAACTACACTGTATCAAAATATGTCAGTTATATGCTATTAAAAAAAATTATGAACAAAGAAAGAAAAATATAAATAAACAAAAAAAAAAAACATTAAAATTATCAAATTTAATACATTTTACAATACTTGAATAGTGCTATACATGATCATGTTTAAAAATAAAATTTATAAATAAATTTTCAATTATGCCAGTACTCATTTTTCTGTATTTGATGTGCAGTATTTCGCATAATAAAATATTTTCTAAGTATAATGCTAAAAATTTTACAAAATTTTAGAACATACTTAAATTTAATACTGGTTGAAAAACATCAAAACAATTAGAGAGATCAATTTCTTGATAACAAGACTAGTGTAATATGTTTCTATAAGAGAAAAAAGTTATTAAATAAAAAAAAGAATATTGCTTAGAGAATATTTAATTGTGATGAAAGTCAGATATTTCGGTATTTACTTTTTTAAAATAATAAAAACACAGTACATTAAGTTTTTATATTTTTTTCCAGTGAATGAAAAATATATATAAATATGTTTCTTAGTTTATAATTAATAACTATATTATTATTATTATTTATAAAATGTTGTCTATATTATTATTTTAATTTATATTTGCTTACTAATATATGTAAAAAGCATGTGTGTTATATCTGTGTGCATGTGGAAAAATATTAGACACTTGTAGTTCACTAAACAGTACATATTCTCTGTTAACGTTTATCAGCAAAACATGATCTCTTATATAATATTTATGATGTACATGAAGAGGGCTTGGAATAAATATAACTTCATTATATATATCTAAGTATATATGTGTATTAATTTTAATTACTTTTATGATCAAAGCAAAGGGCATCTAGAAAGCAAAATTATATTGGTCATAAAAAATAAATGAATAGGGAAATATTCAATTATTTTATATCATTATAACAAATGTAAGCTTTTTTTTTTTTAATTCTTTTTAACATTTAGGCACTTGTCAAAACTTGTTATTTGTTATGTGCTTTCAGCGTAAAGTCTGCCATGAGCACATAATCTTGACTATAAGATGTTCAATCACTTCATTAAAAAATTTAATTCTTTCTCATATTTATCAGATCTTGAACCTAACAGTTTGTATTTTATTACACTTTTATAGAATTTTTAGATAACATTATAGTAATGGTTATGAAGTAAAAGTGATATGGTGATTTAAATGATTATGTCAAAAACTTGCAAAGCAGTAACAACGGAAAGCATTTTACATGATCATGGCATTCATACATATATATATATATATATGGAAACAATAATATATATATATATAAACTATATAAATTAAAAGCAAAACTTAATTGTTTGGTCTACACAGCTGTTTTAATCAGAAGATTGATTTTCATCAGAAAATATACAGCTAATAACATTGATGTTAAAAATTATTTCCATATATGATAAAGCAAAATATTCTTATATATATATATATTTTTTTTTGTAGAGCATTTAACCAGTCAATTGCTTTTCTATTACAACAAATATTTTAATTATTTTATTGCAAAAAAAAAACCTTAACTATTTTTTTATCAAAATTGTACAAAACCTTTATGAAAAATCTTTAAATATTTTGTTAAGTTATTAAAAAATAATAATTCATTAATTAAACAAAAAAAAATGCATTTGTACAATATATATTTATAAGTCTACATATAAAATTATTGTGTATTCATATTAAATTTCAAATGTGAGAAAAATAGTTATTGGTTAACACAGTGTTTACCATTATGTATGTCGGTAAATATCAAAATTTATACTAAAAAATTAATACAAACTTACTAAAATTAAAAATACTTAAATCTAAAAAAAATGCTGACAAGCTACAATAATTCCGAAAAATGTGCGCTCAACTATCCTGCCACTTCGGTACAAGTTTGGCATGCAATTCTTATTAATTTTTAGGTTAGATTAACCAATGAAAATATGTTGATTTCTCACCCAATTCATAGCACACATCTTAAAAATACAATCTTTGTAAGATAGTAATCAGAGTGAACAATTTGTCTTTGACAATTGTAAGATTATAAACTAAATTTTACTGATTAACCGTTCCTTCTCTGGTTTTATAGTAATAGTTCTATCATTATTACCTGTTATTCATTATAGATATATAAAGTTATCAAAAACATGCAATATGTCTCTTATTTATCAAATTGTGAAATTCAGTAGCTTGGTAAGATGAACATTTATTATTTACAATTTTTAAAAAAAATTAATATATTTATTTCAAAATTTAAGCAGACATTAAAATGGATAATTTTTTAAATAGAAAAGTATCAAAATAAAGATAAAGGACCTGATAATGATGACGGTACCAACCGGCACCTTCTGCTAAAAAAGCTTGAATCGTATTGCAAAGATATAACAAAAAATATATAGCATTAGGATTTTTATGGGTAAGTGATAAACACTGTCTTGCACCAATTTGTGTTATTTGTAATGACAAGCTTTCCACTGTTTCTTTGGTTCCTAAGAAATTACATCATTTAGCTACAAAACATCTAAACCTATAAACGAAGTCTCCTGATTATTTTAAAAGACTTAAATTCAAAAGACAAACAAGCACAGTTATTTCCAAAATATCTCAAAATCTCTGACAGAGCTCAAGAATATAATTTTTTAGTTGCTGAGCTAATAACACAGAGAAAAAAATTGCATACTATTACCGAAAATTTAATCTTACCAGCTTGTCATCTCATGGTGAAAACTTTATTAGGGATGATGCAGAAAAGGAAATATTGAAAATTCCTCTTTCTAAAACACTTAACAGGCGATTCAAAACATGTTCGAAGATATCAAAATTCACGTAATAGAATGAATCAACAGATATAAATGAGAAAGTGCAGTTGATATCATTCATCGGAATTATTATTAATGGTGATATGATCAATCAATTTTTCTTTTATAAAAAAATTACGTGAAAGAACAACAGGAAAAGATATTTTTAAAATAAACAATTATATAAAATATTATCTTCAGATTTTCAATGAAATAGATGGCTGAAGAGTTGTGGGTTGGAGTAGTTTGAAGCCTGTCCATTAAAGTATGAAGATTGGCTATCTCATTATAAAACTGAGCACTAATTGTATATATGTGTGGAGGTGGTAATCTGGACCAACTGATGAGTGCTGGTTTAGCACGAAATACATTGGTGATTATTTATCTTTTCAACATATGTGTGATCAGGTGGGTCAGCAATATGAGATGGTATGGAGAGTTGAGAGTCATGTGAAAGTCTGAGTTTGAGTCCCTTATATATAATTTAAAATTGGAAATCTTGCATAGGAATTTGTATTGATGGAGCAAAATCTACGACATGTTTAATCAAAGGATTTCTTGTTAAAGCTAAAGAATGCAATCCAGATGTCATTTTAACTCACTATTTTTTCTTTAAGAGAGTTTAATTTCTAAATGTATTGTCAATGATTTGCAAATTGTTCTGCATCTGGTCATTAAAATAGTCAGTTTTATCAAAAGTAAACTGAAAAAATCCACATTTTCTAAATTATGCAAAGTTATGGAAGCAAATCACTTAGCATTGTTATTGCACACAAGTGGGATGGTTATCAAAAGGCAAGATATTAGCATAAACATTAAAATAAAATAAACAAACAACTGTTATTTTTCAGAAAATTTATTCTTAAGCTGAATTGCTATTTAACAATATATATGTATATACGGAAATTATAATATTAACAAAATGACTGTTTTTCCCTTAACAATTTGGGGATAACTACATGCAGAACAAGTCTGCATTTTTCACTCACTACTATTATTTACAGTTCGTCAATAATTTGCACCTATTTATTATTGTCATTAGTACACTAACATGCCTTCATTTAATCCATTTAGATTATATTTTCTAAGTACACTTTTCTCCCCTTTATAAGAGAGGACATTAACTTTCAACAGTGCTTTGTTCCTCTCCATGGCCACTACTGCGTCAACTCTGGTAACACTTTGAGAGTTATTTTTTATATATGATTTGCATAAGAATTATTCATGCTTTTAATTACATGTTTTTAGAGTGAATTATTTCTGGGAGGAAACTGCTGGGACTAATTACACAAATAAATATTACTTTATTTACAATAATATCAGCACTGGGTAGTGCAATTTTCAAAACGGGCTATTTTATTTTTAATCCTGCATATTATTTATAAAAACTAGGTATTGCAATGGACCCAAAAATGAAACTAACTAATTATGATCCAACTGGACTTCTTTAAACTTAGAAATGTTAGATTTAAATCTTAGACCTGGCTTAGATATATAGAAATCTTTATGATGAGGACATTTAATCAAGAGGAATTTCGTAATTTCTTAGATTGCATAATAATTTTAATAAAAATATATAATTCACAATGAAGTTTTTTAAAATAGTAGTCCATTTTCTTTTATAGTAATAAAATTCTTAGAACTAATATACACTGATAGCTATAACTATCTTCATTTTTACAGTAACTACCCCAAATATTTAAAGGCTAATATCCTTTATAGTCATTTTTTAAGAATTATGAAAATTAGCAGTTATGAGCAATTTCTTCAACAAAATAACGTTTATATAATAAATTTATAAATATGAAATATTCTAAAATGTTGGATAAGACACTAATAATGCTTCCAAAATTGAGAGAAAGAACTTTTATCCCCCCAAAAAAGTGGCCAATTAAAAACTCTACCATTAGTTTTTACTTTTAATAATAATTTATCTTATATTAACTACACATTGCAGAAACACTTTAACATATTAAATTACTACAGGTTATTTAAAATTTATTTTTCCCAAAGTATGTAAAATTGTATCTCGAAGATGAATAATATTTAGAAAAAGACTAATCAAAAATTTTATTACTAATTTTGTATCGGAAAAATGTGTATTTTATGTGGAAATAAAAAAATGTTTTGCATGCAAACATATTACGGTTATAAAAATGGACCAAGGTAATATACCATTAATGATTTTAAGTAATATATTCTCAACAACATTAATTGCAAAAGGATAAACTTAATATGAAATAGAATGTAACTTGAATCATTGTGTAAGTGAAATAAAAATAGTCTTGCATATTAGAATAACTAAGCATTATAAAAATGAAGACAGAGCAGTTATCAGATCATTTCAGTTGATAATTTAAGAATGATCCTCCTCAAGAGAGAAAAAAGAAAAAGAAAGATTTTTTTATTTCTATATTTAAGATATTCTATCCTCATGATATAAACATAGTCATTATTATTTCCTTGGATTATCTAGTTTTCTAATGCACTATTTTTCATTAATTATTGCTTATTATTGAATGTATTAATAATATTTTTTTCTCATATTTGAAATTTAATATGAATATACAATAATTTTTTGTACTTGGATGATTTTTTTATATACATATTTTTTGTTTAATTAATGAATTAATTATTTAAAATTTGATAAGAAAATAAGTTTTTTTTTTTTTTTTTTTTTTTGGAAGAAAATAAGATATTTTCATTTTCAATATGTAGAATTGAAAAGGAATTAACTAACTATAGTAGTTGATTGGTTAAACTCTCTGTAAAATAGTGAAAACAGAATTAAGATTTCTACTACAGCTCTTTGTAAAAAAAAAAAAATAATGAAAGAGAAAAGCAGTCACTATTCATCTGGCTTGTTAATTACTAGATGATGGTTTCAGCATTTTTTCAGGTTGACTGCCTATCTAAAGAAAAATGCCAAGCAAATTGAAAACAAAAAAATTAAGTTTACTTAGGCTGAATTTAATTGTAACTTATACTTGGCGAATGCAATACTTTTAAATCACGAGATCTTTTATGTAGATATGAAAAAGAAAATATGTCTGCAAAAATGAATGTGCTATTAACTGAATCAAGTTCCTTGAATCCTCTTTGAAACTAAAAAAATTTAACAGGACAAATTCCAAATATTGTTTTACCATTGCAATATTAAACTGAGAGAGTGCAAACTTCTCAAGCGCTTATGACTATCACCAGTTTAATTTCAATACCGTCTGCGCTTTATAAAATAAATATTATTTACATTGCAATATATATATAAAGTACTAAAATTATATGTTATTAATTTAAATAACAGTTTTTTTAAAAAGCAAATTAGTATTTTGAGAAGCTTTATATATATCTTCATATCATGTTATTGTAAATGTTTAGGTTGCTTACAATATATATCAGTCAGCATGCTGAGTTTAACTCATTTTTGTAACCTCTAAATTTAAAACAAAATGACATATTGATCTTTCTTCTCAGATGTCTGATTATTCTTGAGATGTCATCTGAATTTTTGTGAAAGCATGATGAATAGGTGCATGTGTATGGAAATACTCACTATTTACACTTAAGTTATGGATCTCATTTCCAGAAGGCTGTAAAATCATTCAAACAATATTTTTCTGACTATTTATTGTTAAAAGCAGGAAATAATAAAAAAATTGTCAGAAATTAGTTATTACTTTCACAGTTATATGTAATTATGAATTACATATCATTATCATTAATAAGCAGTCATGAATGAGTGATACAAAAAAAAAAAAAACTAACAGTGAATTTTATGATATCTATATAAATCAACTTGTAAGCCATAAATATATTTATATCAAACTAATCTTAGACTTTATTTGTATGACATCTTATAATGCTATATTTTAACTACTTCTGCAGTAAATTTTTCATTCTGAAAGACTTCAACATCTTGTAATTCTCCATTGAATTCTATATTTAGCTATATTTTTCCCGTGAAAACAATATTATCCAATGTATTTTTAGGATGCTGTTGTTATTATTCATTTGCTTTACATATGCAATCTATGAAGATAGGCTTGTACAATAATAATTTCAGTAGCATATCATTTAACAAGTTGAAAAATATACCGATTGGTCTTATTGATTTTGCCATCATGTTTTCAGAAGGTTGTAGATCATTTTTATATCAAATTTTCCACTGCCTTTGTGTTATAATAAGGGCCCTTGTCTCACTTCTACTCAATAGAATTATCAGATTAACAGATCTGTATTCAGCTAATGTAATTGTAGATAGATTGCTGTTAAAATATATTTATTAAAAACTGCAACAGCATACTGATGACTTTATTGTACCTCAACATCCAAGTGTGACCACTTAAAAATTAATTGATATAGAAGAATCAAATTTGTAATGAGAAAGAATTTCCATGTACTAATTATTGTCTTTTTTTTTTTTTTTTTTGTGACAAGAAGATAGTAACTGCTTGTAATAAAAGAATCAAATTAATGATGGTGCCTGCATCTGGAAAAATAAACTTGAAGATAAAATAAGAGTATAATCTCATTCTTTTTTTTTTTTTTAGAAAGTCTTAAAATAATGATCCACCACGAGTAACAATAATTTGACTTATTAAAATAATACTATTATTGTCGTAAAACTATAATTCTTAGCTCACATCTCTTTTCAGTATTATATACAAAAATGATTTATTTTGATGTTAAATGTAAATGGTTGTCCATATTTTATGTTAAATACTTATATGTATGAGAATATTATAGAAAGCATAAGGGACAACTAATCAATGATTATTAGTTTGCTAACATAGGGGAAAATGATTGATTTATTAAATATAATTTTTTTAATTATTGATGTTATATTTAATATTTATTTAGGTAATCAATTTTTATTTAATAGGTGTACATTAAAGAATTGTTAGATATTTTAATAAGTGTTCAATAATTGCACTATAATTGTGTTCATTTTTTTTTATTTTTGTTAATTCTCACCGTAGATTAATAAATCCCCTCGAACTCCCTCAAGAAATGCTTCAAAAGAACTAAAAATACGTACTCCTGAATTACGCCATCGGCCTGATTTTAAAGCTAAAATAATGTTTACTGGGCTTATAGATAAACTTGGAGAGAAGGTATTCATTGAATTCTTATTAAATACCAAAACTAACATTGTCATTTTTATTTTATGTTTTTTTTTCAGCACCCTGTTAATCAAAGTCTGCTATATTCTTTCTTAAGGTCAACTTTCAATTAGTTTTTTTTTTTTCTTGTATTTTTTTTATAATTACGTATAGTATTTCTAATGCCCTGCTTAGTTTGATCCAGTAGTAGAATTGCATCACAACCAATCTTATTACTTACAGTTCTCAAACTTCTTATAAAAATCCCATTTGATCATCATCATCATATTATTATTATTTGTAATATTTTTTTATAATTTTTATGTATTCCAACTTTTCTTCTTAAAAATTTATTCAATACTATATTAATACCTTTATATTTCTATTGATATATTTCCAATTTATATTGCATTATATTCTAAATCTATATCACCAAAAGTTTCAATGTTTCTTAATTGTTTTGATATAAATCAACATTATTAACAAAATGTTAATTTCATCATATGGCAGAATAATCTACGAATCTTGTTAGATTGTTTAGTTACTGCAATTCTCACCTCATTATTTTAATATGTTTTCTATCATCAATCAATAAATTATTCACATAATTTTTACAAGCACTTATTCTCTTATTTTCATTACTTTAAATTGCATTTATTTTTATCTCAAACTTACTACAAAATCAAACTAACTTATTCATAATTAAATTTGTGTTTCCTATTTGCAAGCATTGCCTTATAAGCCAGTAGGATACAGTAAATCTTTTTCCAAGTAATTAAGACAGCATTCTTTTACCAACTCATCTAAATAAAAATTAAAACAGGATAAAGATAACATTTCTATCTTACATTTGTTTTTATATTTATTTACCCTTGTAAAAGATCATTTAATATTAAATGATCTTCTAATTCATGTAAAATTTTCTTAAAAGTCATTTCTTATAATTATTTAAAAATCTTCATATTTCATCTTAATCAGATCACTTCTCTAATAGAATCATAATTGTTCTACTGAAGTTCTGTCATTTTAATGTACTCTGATGCTATTGATCAATGTCTCGATATCTATATCTTTTTATAATTTTATTTCTCGTAATTACAATACCAATATCTTTAACAAATTTTAATAGTCTTTTCATTGATTAGATATACTACTTTTTTTGTTTCTAGACTCATATATCAGTCTCTTTGCATTCATTATTGTTGAAATTAAAAATTATTTGCTTTTGAACTTATTATTACATTTATCCTCTTCCCAATTCCTCATTTTATTGATTAATTAATTTAAAATATACAAAATTTTTTAGTTAAAGGTGAAATGTGCTGGGCAATTATGAAAAGATGATAAAAGAATTTATAATTATGTTTTGGTTTAACATTTTTATTGCAATAATTTTTCTGGTATAGAATATTTTAATACTGTAATTTTTTTTTAAAAAAAAAGATATCTTAAGCATATTTATTATCTATCCATTAGATGTTTATTTTTATTTACACTTTTAGGTTGCGAAAGACTTAGGAGGTGAATTAGTTGATTCAGTTCATGAGTGTACTCATCTAGTCACTGATAAGGTAAGAAAATTTATGGGTTTTTTTATTTGTGACATTCATACTTATATTCATAAATACATATATAAATATTTATATTAAAATTTATTTTTGTATTTTGATGTTTTATTATTGGAAATATTTTTTTTTATAATGTTAATTTTGGTTAATTCAATATTTATAACATATATGCTTTTTTTTCCTAATAAAATGTGAAATACATTTTTTCTAATTGAATTCTCTTGTATCATTTTTATTAGAAACATACAATAGTAACAACTTCAATTATTTTATTTAAGAAACTCATCATTTCATAGTGCAAATAGATAAACCATTCTCATATTTTCAGAATGTAATACCCATGGAAAATAACATATGCAAGCAAAATAAATCATTTTAGCAGTCTCTTTGGTCAGCTAGAGCAGGAGTCGGCAGCCTTAATTAAGGGAAGAACCAAATAGATTATAAATATAATTTTTATTTAAACAATTGAGCCATATAATCAACAACAATTATTTTATAAAATTATAGAACACTAAATACGAAATTACAGGAAAATATCTTTGATTCAACATTTATTCTTCTAATAACTAATACAACAAAATGAATAAAATAATAAATTTCTTAATGTTTTTAATGCAATCTCTATTGTTACACTTCTTTTGATAGTTAATGAACTTCTCAATAGCGTTTGATCAGATTTATATTGGAGAATGATTGTTCGTAACAATAAGTCGAACCGAAAATAGTTAAAATTGCAAAGGCATGTGTTTTTACTTGATGAAATGATTCTGGAAGAGAATTCCAAGTATCAAATATGAGTTTTTCAATTGTATTTAATTCAGACAATTTATGCTGAGAAATGAATTCCTCTTTTTGTCTCATAGTTTTTTAAATTGCTTGCAAGTTTTCTGAATTTTGAGATCCACATTTCTTTTGATTTGAGATCTGTTATTTGTAACTCAAATTCGGCATGGTTGATTGCAGGAAAATTTGTAAAATTCAGGTCATGAAAATCAGTATTAATTGAAATACCTATCTGTCATTTATTTCCAATCAAATTGCAGATATCTCCCACTGATGTTACACAACCATAATGGCAGTAACATAAAATAATAAATGAATAAATAATTTATACATTTTGTGACGGTAAAATTAACTCGTGTATTATTACTCAATCAACATCGGATGAAGACAAATTGTGACATATGAATCTAAGCGCATGCGGAATTTTCAAAGAATAATATCTTGTTATTGTATATGAATATTGTTTAAATATTTGGTGGAGAGCCAAAATTGCATGCTCGAAGAGCCATACTTGGCTTGCGAATCCTAGATTACTGACCCATGAGCTAGAGTATTATATAGTTAGATGCTTATATTTCCTGACAAGTTGTTATCATGAAATCATCAAATTTTTTTATCATTACTAATATATCAATCTATACTATCAGTTTTTTTTTATTATTTAATTGGTCATAACTAATATTCAATCTCTATTTTATAAACTTATTAACTGACCTTCATAATTATTATAGCTGGCTTCATCACTTTAATATATATCACAATTGCTATCTAGTTTTTTTACAACTTGCAACCTAGTGTTCAAGAGAACGTTAAAGTAAAGATCATTTTGAGATTTATGCAGAATATCTTTGGCAATGAGATACCATCTCAATTTTAAGTCAGAACTGCCATATATATATATATATATATGAATAATTTAGACTTTTGAATCCCACAACTTAACCCAAATCTTGATGAAACTGTTATTCAGAGAAATTGGAAACCGCTTGAGTTTTTTTTTCATTTCCTTGATAGACTGCTCTACACTTGTCTTTACTTATCCATGACTGACAAGAATCCTCAGACATTTTCTCCAAGTTTCAGTATTTTGGATACATTGGCTACATAGCAACAATTTACAACTTTACAAAAGTTTTTATTAGCACAAATATTGATATCTCTGTAATTCTTTTTATATTAAACATGATAATACTAAAAGATTAAAATTAAGAAGAATGTATGACAGGGTTATTTCATTTTTTCAAACCTTTTTAGTGCAGTTTTACAAAAAGTATTTTATGGATTAAAACGGCCCCTAAGAGAGTAAAAATAAGTGGAAATTCTTCAAGTCATCTAGGTCATGTGGTTGTTTTTGGAAATATTGTTTCAAAGCTTCAGGAAATGTTGCATGAGTTTATCAGGTGAAAGTACTAAAGAAGGACTAAAAGATAACGGTCAAAAAGATTAAGATAATATTCAATAGACTTTTTTCAGAAGGGAATAAAGATTGGTAATCATGAATTACTAACAATAAATACTTCAACAAATTATAGATAAAAATGTAATGAATGAAATTAACCATAGAATTAAACTTGAATGAAATGCTTTTAGTAGAAATAACTTTGTATTAATAGGAAATTGTCTATATCAAGAGTTCCCCAAGTAGTCTATATCAACCTCCTGGAGTCGACCACAGCAAAAATAGATCCCCCTTTCTACTGCTATGTATTTGTTACTTCAAAATATCTATGATTCCAATAGGTACCTAATAAAGAAATAAAATAATTTAAAAAAAAAAACAATTTTTTGATAAGAATGTATGAAAATACATCTAGCACAAACATGTCTGTGCATTATCTTATCGAACATATCAAAGCAAATGTGGACATGAAAAACCGTTGCATGTCCACACTTGCTTGTACTGGGATGAGCTGATATTATAGAATCTATTGTCTTGTATGGTCATGCTTTTATAAAACACTATAAATTAGTTTATTTAATGTGATATGTACTTATTTGTGATTTGAACTTAGAATATAATTATTTATTGAGGAGCAGTACTATGAATAAGGAAATCAAGTGACACAGTGTACTTATTTGAGTTTGAACAAAAATCTTCTGTTTCAAGTAAGTACATAATTTATTTATTTTTTTATCACAAGGGCTGTTGAAATTGTTTGATAATAAAAGTTTTTATTTCTTATGATAATAATATAACTGAACCAAAAAGAAATGCAGACAATACAGCTTGGATTATTTGAAGCTAGGATTTGTCCATCATTATCAAACAAACATTTACCAATGTACCTCATATGCGAAAAAATCTTTAGCAACAACATAGAGATTTGAGAATGCAACTCACTAATTTAAAACTGGACATAAATAAATCGTTGACAGATCACCAAGTACACCCATCTCATTAAATTCAGTTTTCCAAGCTAATTTATTTGGTATTCTTATTTTTATAATTCTGATTAAAATCGTTCGTTGTAATTTTGTTGATGTTTAATTCTATTTGAATATGTTGATTTTTTCTCTTCATTTTTATGTTTAATAAAGCGATTTCAATATTTCTACTTATTTTGAATTTACATATTTATTTCATAAATGCCAAAATTAAAAAAAAACTGTTGTATTTTTTTGCTTTAATTTTCGTTAGTGCAGGTTTCAATATTAAATGTTGCTCAAGATAATGTCTTAATCCTTAGTCCTTTTATTTTTTTCAATCATTAATTACAAGTGATAAAAATGAAAAGTTTGATATTTAGTGAAATCGAGTCCTGTACAAATTTATTAATTTGAGTAAGTTAAATGACTAGGAGGTCAATGGTTTTAAAAGTTTTTGATAAAGGGGTCTGTCACTGGAAAAAGTTTGGGAACTCTTGGTCTATATGTTTGAAAATAAAGGCTTTTATGGGTGAGTTTTATCAGTTATTTATGGATTTGGGACACACTTCAACGGAAATACAGTCTTCACACCACCGACTGAAGTATGAGAAATATATGTTAGGAATAACAAGAAGAGATCAAAAACGAAATACATTGTTGAGAAAACATACTTGTTACTGACATCATTGGAAGGATTAAAGAGACTGAAATGGAGCGAGGCTGAACATATTTTCTAGAAGAAATGGTAATAGATAGATAATTGAAGCTTTAAATTTCATTTTAAGAGGTTATAAAACACCTAAAAAAAGATGATATGTGAGATGCATAAATGAAATAAGGAAATTAGCTGATAAGATATGGATAGGAGGTATTATAGATCAGAGAATTAGGATTAAAATTGAAGAAACCTTCAGCAGATCAATAAGGTTTAAAAATGATAATGATGATCATGCATTACCTTGAATTCAAAATTAATAGACTTTACTTTGGGTTTCTGAATATTATTGACATCAATCAAGTTATCAGATATTTTCAGATTCAAAATTCATAGTATAGAGTTATCACTTATTATTAGGATATTTTGTTCAAGAATGTTTAAAATAATAATGTAGAATTTATGCCAATCAAAATTTTTGGCTTAATTTCATTTTCTTTTTGTTGGGAAGCATTGTGCTAGATTTTAACTACAACTTTCATTAGAAATATAACAGAAAAGATCAATATTGCATCGCCAAAAACATTTAATTACTTAATTGTTTTTTTTTTTGCTCTTATAAGAAGACATAATTTAATTAAACTTACTTTACATAACAAGTTTCACTAATAGCTGATATGTTGATCTTAATCTGAGATAATTCCTTGTAAAAATTTCATGCTTTAATTGAAAAATTTGGCAATCAATGTGATTTAATACTTTTTGAATGTCTTTTTTTTAGATTCTTCCACATTTGTGATGGTATGAGAGATTCCTAAATAGGCTGTTCAAACATAAATTCATTTGCTAAATACAATTTCTCTCTCAAATTCAGTTTTCACTTGATTTTATTGTTTCATATAAGATTGCAATTAAAAACTCCCAATTTGCTAAACTTTAATTGTTTTGTTAATGCAGAGGACTTGGCACATGTTGTATATTTAGAAAAGTAATAATGTAATGTTCTGATATTTTGCGATAATATTTCCACGCTTAATTGTAATACTTCAACAATTCAATTTTATTTCCCTTACTGTAGCTATCACTTTCGAAGGAATGGGGCCTTCATTTTTAAAGCTGTAGACAGTTCTGATGCTGATTGTCTAAACTTAAAAGATGCAAAATTATGCAAATCAGGTCTGTCATTTCTTAGAGATGGCATAAAACATGGCTCTTATTCATTGAGTTAGCGTCCAAATTAATGAAGTAGGCCTCTTGGATTTTTTTCATCTTGTGTCGCTCATTGCACATCATGTGAGGGGTAACTGGGATGCAAGGATGGCCTTTGTGTAATGTGCAATGAGCGACACAAGATGAGGAAAAAAATCCAAGAGGCCTACTTCATTAATTTGGACGCTAACTCAGTGAATAAAAGAGACGTTTTATATCATCTCTAAGAAATGGCAGATCTGATTTGCATAATTTTGCATCTTTTAAGTTTAAACAATCAGCATCAGAACTGTCTACAGCTTTGAAAATGCGCTAGCTACAGTAAAGAAAAGAAAATTGAATTGTCGAAGCATTAGAATTAAGTGTGGAGATATTATCGCAAAATATCAGAACATTACATATATATACCACACACATTTAATAATTTAATAGTTAAAAATAATAATGATGGAATCAGAATTGTACATATGTAAGTAAACGAGGATGAAATATATTTCCACAAAAACACACTCCATTATCACAATTAATTCAAGATGTAACAGATAGCATGAAAAACTCATGACAACCAAGGTGTTTAACAAATCTTATATGACTGAAGACAATAAGTTTAAAAAAAAAAATGAGGAGAATAAATGCAGAAAGTAAACAAGAATGTTTGTTTCCTTTTAAAATAATAGTTAACCTTTGGTGGGTTATCATATCCTACAAGAAAATAGAGGTGCTTGATCATTCATAATTAAACCTCATATTTCACTATTCACTAGCTATAAACTTATTGATAAATAAAGCTTTAAAAAATGAATGAAAATATATAGGACCAATTTCAATTTTTCAAAAACTCATATAAATTATATACGTCTATCTACCACAAATTAAAATATTATGTTTCTTATAGGATTCATAAAAAAAAAAATTGCAGAAGTATTTATTTTATAGGCAGTTTATTTCTTTTAGACATTTCTGTTTAAATATCAGTAATTGTAATAAAACTATTCCTGAGGATACCATGAAAAAAAGACTAATCTTAATCTGTATATTGTGAATTATATAAATAAGACCAAATTATAAAAACATGTTTATTTTATAAATTAGTTGCTTAATGTAAAAAGTTCCAACGGCAAATTTATTAAAATGATTCCCAAAATCTTGTGATATTGTTCTATGATTAATAGTTATTAAAAATATAGATTTCAAGATTTACGCTGAAACCTTTTTTAAGAAGCACCCTAATATTTTTATTTTAAAACAGTGTTGTACATTATAGCAGCATTCAGAACATACTATGCTATTTATCAGTCAAAAAATAAAACATCAAAATTTTCAAAAAATCCTTGACAACTTCAGGATCAAAATAGATATTTCTGTTTTTGACTTGCTTTTTGACCATATTTCACGAAGTAATAGAAGGACTAATAATACATAAAAATTCCAACAAATTGCTCAGCTACAGTGTCATTCATAATGAAATCAGACAAGATTTTTTTCTGGGTTTTGTTATTATTTTTTCTTTATTATCTGTATTAATGATGATAATGGTTTTCTATTTGAATCTGTTATTTTGAGACATATGAATAAAAATTAGGAAATTCTAACCATCTTTGAACAAATTATTAAAGTTCAATAATTTAACTAAATAAATATCTGATTGGCATATTATTTTATGAAAAATCATCTCTATTAAGTTTTGAGATATGTCAATTATTCTTTTTAGGCACTTAATTAATCTTTTGCAATACATCACCTTATATCAAATAATTAATGCATCCTAAACAAATTTTAGTGACTTTTAACAAAAATCATTCTTTTTGAATGCAGAAATGAATTCTCCAATAATTATTGGAAGATTCATTCAAACTGTTTTGAAAAATAAAATTGCATCTCAGATAGTTAAATGGAATGTTATGTAAAACTGTGCTGATTACTTCAAAACAAGTGTTTTTTTGATAACAAATCTCTTTGGATATCACAGAATTAAAATTTTTTTACAGATTAATGCTATTATAAATTTAATGAACTATTACAAACTTTCCCTTTATTTTTTTTGTATATTCATTGTTTTAAATGCAATTGATTTCTTTTGTAAATTTTTGTTTAGAAGGATGTGTAAAGACTCTTTGGTATTTAATTAAACTATATTAACAATTTGCCATAAATAGTCATCAGTTAATAATGCATTAATATTAGTCATGTAGTACAGTTTTCCAAATTATTAATTATATGGTAGTCCACACTGATAAATTGTTTTCTATTTACAATAGCAGGATTTGACTTGATAAATGGGTGTTTTAACCTTAGGAAACTGAATGGTTTGTTTGATAGAATATTTTATTATGAATCGCAGATTTATGATTCATTAAAATAGTTTTTATCAAAATGTATTTTAGCTTTGTTTTATTTTATTTTTATCTTGCTTAGATTAAGCAATGTTAATTTATTAGTAATTTTAGCAGTAAATAGTAATATGATATACTTGAAAAGTAGTAAAATAGTCTCAAAGTTTTGTTTAACTGATAATTGTAAACTTTCTATAAGATAAATTGGTTGTAAGTTTTTTATATTATAAATTGCTTGCATTGTCATTAAATACAATAAAAAAATATTGGTTAATGTATATATAATAAACTGAGCACATATACATAAACACATACAAGTTTATGTATATTATAATGGTTGGGGACATGAACTCTTACTCTATCTGCCGTACAGGACGCCACCAGGCCATTTGAACCTGAAAAATTTATATAGTAGGCAGATACTTACTTTGTAAGATTCCATTTTTATTCGACCGATATGCCCTAGTTGCTGGCTCAAGGAATAACTGAGATTTTAAGATATAAATTTTTAAACATATTTTTAATAAAGAAAAAAAGGTAATAAAATAAGCCACTGCCAGTAATACACACACATTTATTTACATACATATGTAAAATAAATTTGAGGAATAAATTATTTAACATCGCTTTAGGTTTTATTATTATTATTTTTATGTTTTAAAGGTAACTTTATTCAAAAACAAGTGGTTACATTGGTTGTTGATTATACATAGTGTTATACATAGGTTTACACAGTTATTACATTACAGTCTGTATATTTGATTAGAGTCTCTTTGCACTTAAAAATTGACTTTTTAGAACTTAGATAGTGGCTTTCACAATGTTTTAGATTTTTTCACACTTTATGAAATATTTATTGGCCAAGTTTATGTACAATATAAATCAATGATCATGGTTTCAGTAATTTTTTTCATGTTCTTGCAATACTGAATTTCATGTTTGCCTTTGTCCTTTTCTATTACATCCTTTATTATAAAGTAGCCTGAATTTTAAAAAGAGACCACGTTGCTGCAAAGATATCAGGTGGTGCAATAATGCTGTCTCTTTCTTTTATTTTTGCAATTTGTTCCTATAGGTGTTAGGGTGCCTTTTCGTGTTGTTGCCCAGTGTAAAAGTGCATCTGGTACACCAGAATGCATATAGGCTGAAAGTGGCTGCCCTTATTATTATTTTTAACTGTTTTAATATCTTGATAAGATCACTCAGATGGATATTTTATACAATTTAATAATTTGGTAAACGTAAATACGCTACATAGATTACGCATTTATATACTCAATTCTTTCTTTTAACTCCAGGCTACAAGTTTACATTCAAACCAACGCCAGCTTATTGATATACCGATGTGATCATGAGGATGTTAGCATACAAAAAACCATGCCTACAGGAATGTGCATCTGTAGTATGATATCATTGAAAAAAAAAAAAGATCCTCATCTAGTACACGAATGTGCATCTGTCTGGCAAGGTAATCATTTGGAAAATATATATTAGACATGCTCTATAATGGGAGATTGCGGTCTTGGCCATCTTACTATCACCACCCAGAACGTAAGGAGTTCAATGGCACAGGAAATATGTCTATGTCCATTGGCAACGCGATGGCTACACTTTTGGCCATGCATTCAATTGGGTATAGTGTCTTGATGCTAATGGGATACAAGGGAATGAGAATCTAATGCAGCTCCGCACATCACATTGACATAAAACATCCATCCACCAGTACGGATTCAACTACGAGACAAAGTCTGAAATTAACCCACTTAAACTAACATAATTTTTTTTTTTTAACATAATTTTATGAATCTATGCAGCCATTTATGCCTATTTTTAAATTATTAATTAGAAATTTATGAGAATGGAAATGATATCAAACATCTATATAAAAATATAATAAATAATTGAAAATTTTAGTCAGATAAAAGATTTCTTTTAAAATTAAATGAGATTTAAAATTACTACTTGAAAAAGTTCGTATTATATAATTAATGTTCATATTTCATTTAAAATAAAAGTTTATACTTTCCAATGCTGTAGGTAAAGTCCGTCTTTGCAGTCCTTGACACAATTCAAAGTTCTTTCCATTTCATATTGTTCTAGGTGGAGACAAGTCTGTTGCTGGTCAGTTTCCGGGAACCATCATACTCTGGAGACGGCCTCAGCCGGTGCAAACACAGGAAACGTAAATTATTACTGACCCTACATTTTGGTGATCCACAATACACTTATAAATATATTTAAATAACACGCATTCAGCAAGAGCAATCCCAATCTAAATCTCAACTTCAAAGTTTTCTTTTTATATCTTTGTGAATTCTTATCATCAAATTCCAGTATCGATCTTGCCTGGCTTGGCGCTGTTCTTATTGGTGAGGATGACTTTTCTCTGTGGACCGTGTGTTTATTTCCATTGTTATTGGTCAGCTTTCTTTAGAGTGGGAACTCAAAATTTTATCACTAGTATTTTTTTAAATTTATCTCTTATCGACTTTTCAATCATTTAAGTACCCCAAGAGCTAGTTTGCTTTACATTCAGATATATTTTAACAGAACAATCACTTCCATTTTAAGATTTAAACATGACTTTTAAATTGAAACTAATTAACATTTTTCTTTTTCATTATTTTTAAAGAAAAATGCCAATCTTTATTTCTAGATATTTATTTCAACTCACTTTTATCTTTTACTTTTAATATATAGGGTATATGAGCACAGACTTTCACACCATTCTATCTCATATCACTGATACACTTGAACACATATATGTCGAAAAAAAAAAAATCACCAATATCCATATTTCATGCTAAACCAGCAATCATCAGTTGATCCAGATTATCATCTCCACACAAATATGCAATAAGTGTTCAGATATATATTGATGATTATTTATCTTTTCGACATATATGTGCTCAAGTGTATCAGTGATATGAGATAGAGTGGTGGGTGGTGTGAAAGTCTGTGCTTATATACCCCATATATTACATATATTGATATAGGTATATAATAAGCCTGTATTTCAGCTTTTACTTTTAAGTAATTTTTCTTTAAGTTTTCCATCTGTGCGATTATATGTGTTAAAATAACTATTTTAATTTTCTTTTACGTTTTTAATACATTGTCCGGCTTAAACCTGCATTTATATATGTAATATATGCGGGTTCGAACTCAGACTCTCACACAACCCACCACTCTCAGTGCCATCTCATATTGCTGACCCACCTGATCACACATGTTGAAAAGATAAATAATCACCAATATACGTATTTCATGCTAAACCAGCAATCATCAGTTGGTCTAGATTACTATCCTCACACATATATATAATCAGTACTCAGCCTTATATTAAAATAGCCAATATTTTGTACTTTAATGGACAGGCTTCAAACTATTCCAACTCACAACTCTTTAGCCTTCCATTTCATTGAAAATCTGATGATGGAACGTTTTTAATAAGTCCATTTGATTTATGATTATTTTCCCCATTTATTTTAATTTTAAAATAATGTAAAGGCATACCATTACTATATATATATATAGAAAAAGTGAGGCTTACATTTTTTTTTTTTTTTTTTTTTAGGTGAGAAGAACATGTAAATTTCTATGCATAATTGGACAAGGCAAACCAATTGTGACACCAGCATGGCTTGAAAAATGCAAGCAATCTCGAAAGTTTGTTGGTAGGTATTTTTTATTATTATTTATTCTTATTATTTTAATTTCTTCTCTATTTAAAAAAAAACACAAAAGTTTATTATTAATTCAGAAGAGTAATAATTGCTGAAATGGGGGAGGGGTGGGGTGGTTAACACTAATGGAATCATTTATAAATGAAATATTTCATTGTAACAACAACTTTTATTTAATCTTAAATCACACATTAAAAATAAAGAAATAACATTTAAATAAAATAAACTAATTGATTTTATTTTTTCCTGATGTGAAAGAATAAACTTATTTTTAAATAGTGTTAATAAAGTTTACATTTTTAAAAAATATATTTTGTTGATGGAAAAAAAATTTGCAATAACTAATCAGTTATTTGTTTAAGCTTCCATGGGTTGGAGAATAAATTTATTATGGAATATTTTTTCTCTAACAAAATCAGTTTGTTTATGTAGTAACATTTTCATTTATACGTGGTTGTTCAAAAATGTGTTAATGGAAAATATCAATGTGCATAACTCACTAATACACTCTTCCTCACTAATAGAGCATAGTGGAGAGATTTGATCAGTGCTATGGCAGAGATGTAGACCAGTAGTAAACAAATAAATGCCTTTTTAAAACATTTAGTATTTATTTATAAATCTTCACAAATTCTTTTTTTTAAATAATAATAATAAAATATAATAGTTTATATTTCATTATATAATTACTAAGCAATTGTTATTTTATGGTAATGTAATTTTAAAAAAATTAGTGATTTAATGGTGTATATTATATTTCCATTTTATTCAGATAACATATCCATGAATTTTTAAATATTCCACATGAAAAAATTAATTATAAATAAAATCTAGAATAAATGCAATTGGATACCCTCCAGATGTCTGTGCTTATTTCATTATTCTCCAGTTTAAAATAACTATATATACATTTAGGTTATAAATAGTAGATGGGTATAGTCAACTGTCGACAAGCATGTAGAAAAAAAAATTCTGAAATTTCTTGGAAATTACTTTGTTTTCTTAAAAAATAAATAAAAAACGCCAAAGTTTGGACTAGACTTGAACCCAAAGTCATGGTTTATAGCGCCATTTTTAAAAATTAAAAAAAAAAGAAGTTATAAATATTGTAGCTAAACATAATTTTTACCCAAATTTTGAGTTTTAATTTTAAAAAAAGATACATTATTATCAAAGTTCCTTATAAAAATTAATGCATGAGAATATTTATTATAGCCCATTCTGAATGACTTTTAAAACACACACTTCCAATCTTAGATTCAAAATTCCTATTTATGGATAAATTTTTATCTGCATAGTGTGAACAAGAAATAAACCTAAATTCTTTGAAATTAGATGACAATGTCATAATATTGATGTAATATCTTTATGAAAATTATACTGAATGATCAATTACAGAGACTTTTTATAATTATCTAGATGGTAGAAGTTTTCAATCTTAAGAAGCCAGATTAATGATACTTTATTTCTCTCTCTCTCTCTCTGTGTGTATATACATACATTAATTATTGTTGTTTTAATCCTGCATGTAAAAGAAAAGTAGAAATAAACACAGACAAAAAATTTCGTAGATGACTGTAAAGGGTTAAATAGTTCTGAATTTAAAACAGAATTTTATTATAAATTAAAACATTTAAAAAGGTCTAAATGAATATTAATATTGTAGTATTTGTAATTTTGAATTTAAAAACATGCAGGTCAAACTAGTAATTGTAAAAAGGTTGTTTTCTCATCCCTGGTGTTCGCCTTGAGATGTTGCTATTTCTAGGTCAATTCCTAGAAATATACTGTTTCAACGGCCTTCACCCAACAAAAGAGGAATTTTTCTACGTTATAAATGCAGAAAAGAGTCCACATGTTATGTTGGACGGAGGCGGCGACAGAAGCCAACACAAAGGGACTTCTTTCTATGATAAAACACAGAAAGAGTTCCCGACGGCTGCCGGTTATGGCTTTTTTTCTATGCTAAAAGCAAAGAGAAAGAAATGCCTTGATTAGCTGCCGTAGTAGTTGATTTTGTTCATCATTTTCTCGTAGTAGTAGAATATCTATTTTGTCTGTAGTTTCGTGTGAGAGTGTGTGTATTTGAAGCAGTCGTAGTTTTTTTAAATTTGATATGACGTCTATTTTTTTAAATGTGTTGTAACTTACTTTACTGTTGTAAGTTTAGTAATAATGTCCTGAAGATTCCATTACGAATGGGTAACCCTCAAAAATTGCTTTTAAGAGTGGGAAGGGAAAAAAATTTGAAGGATCACGCGAAAAATACCGTTTTCGTGACAATTCGTCCATGACCAGTTACTTTTGTCATATATATATACGCACAAACAACATCAACCCAGTGTCTAATTATTAGTAATTACTTGTCCAAAAAATAAAATTAGTCAGGTATTATTTATTTTTTTTTGTTACATTTATTATTTCAAAATAAGATTAGTTTTTATATCTACACACTAACAAAAGCAACCCAGTTCCTGATTAATTAGTCTTTGGAAAAAAAAAAGCAAATTCAACAGGGTTTGATTTTTTCAATGGATTATTTGAATTACGGTTTGTTTGTTTTTATATATACACAAGATTTACCAAAAAAAAAAGAAACCCACTTTCTGATTAATTACTGTCAAAAGAAACGCAAATTAGTCGGCTATCATTTTTAAATTTAGTATTTCAATAACGGTACCCTTTTTATATAGACAGACTTAACAAAAACAACCCACTTTCTGATTCATTACTGTCCCCCCAAAAAAAAAGAAAACGGAAATTAGTCGGGTATCATTTTTCAATTAAGTCTTTCAATGACGGTCCTTACTAATAGCAGTCGGGTATCAATTCTAAATTGTAGTATATAAATTACGTTACTTTTGATAGATTTAGAATTACGTCTTGCTTTTTTAATAAAATGGTTGATTTACTCTTGACCAAAAATACCGTAACTTTAAAAAAAAACACACATAAAGTTAAAAAAAAAATGAGAATAAGCCCCGTAACTTTAAAGACACACGCACACAAACTAAAAAACAATCGAAGATTAATAAACATTGACTTATTACGTCTTGCTTTTGAATCAAATTATTGATTTACTCTTGCAAAAAAAAAAGACCGTAACTTTAAAAAGACACATGTAAAGTCAAAAAAAAAAAAAATTACAAAAACACCGTAACTTTAAAGACACACACACACACAAACTCAAAAACAAGATAAGATTAATAAACATTTACAAAAATGAAACAACTAACATCCTATAATAATATTAGTTAGTAGAATATTTTATTACAAATCTAAGAAATCAGATCTTTTTAGATCAAATCGATCATTTAGGTCCGGCCCGGAATCGTTATATGTATATGTTTTTGATTAGCATCAACGCCATCTTGTGGTAAACACCAGGGATGAGAAAACAACCTGTAAAAATTTTTATTATTTATTTTTGAAATCTTTTAATTAATTGTTAAATGTCTCTATCTAAAAACATGTATATCACACTTTGATAAAAATTTCAAACTTGTTTTCAAAAGGGATTAGAGAGATAAAAAAAAAAAAACACTATTTTTAATTAGATGTGTTTTTATCACCCAATCCAAGTCTATAAAAAGTTTGGATAAAAAGATTATTTTAGTCTGGATAGTAATTTTTGAAAAGAGAGTTGGCCAATATAGTTTGGCTAATATTTTTGTAAGAGCTGCAGTTTGTTGGTAACTATAGCAAAGAATAGCAACAGTAAAGCTAACTGCAGAGATGGCTAGTACAATTATACAGAGAACTGCCATAAAAATGTAAGAATTCAAGAAAGCAGTGGTCTACTAATTTACTATGCTGGAGTTTTGATTCACAAGAAATCAGTCACGTCAAATAGATCAATTAGCCTGTTAAATGTGTTCTAGAAGACACTTTGCTGGCTTGAAGCTCATCAAGCCCTAGACAGAAGGGAGAATGCCAACATATCTGAATTATTCTTTTTCCAATGTGACTGTAAACCAATCTCATCCAGACCACCAAGCTTACCAAAAGAAAGTTTAAAGAATTGATATACGTATGCTCTGTTTATTTATACATGCAGAGATAAATAAACATGTTGCGTGTATATACAATGAGTTATTTTAATTTAATATTCTTTGATCTGAAATGACATTTTAAAAATTAGAGATATATAATATAGAACAGTATTATCTTAAATCGTTTAAACTATATTTTTTTAAAAAGAATAATGCAAATAAATAATTGTTTGGATAAAAAAAAAAAAAAAATCAGAATTAACATTTAAAAGATATTTTAAAATCTTTTAGTGAAATTTATATATTTGTTTTGTTTTTTTTATCAAGAGAATAAGTGAAATTTATATTAGGTTCAACAAGAAGTTGATTGTGAAAATAATATTTTAAATCATTAAAATAAAAAAGAAATTTTGCTTGAATTATAATTAAGAGTCAAGAATAATTAATTGACCATCGGGTTTTAAAGGGAAAAGAGATGTTTTTTAATTTAAAGACGTTGATAATTAATCAATCAACAAGTACTTGTCAAAAAAATTGACTATATTTTAAAAGAAAAAAAAGTTGATTTTTTTTTAGAAACTAATCAATAAAGAATTGAACTTACTATAAAATAATGAATGCAATTTATATGATTTCCAAATGGAATTAATTGCAAAAATAATTTTTAATAACTTTATTTTGACAAAATGAAATATATGATGTAGATGTCAGTATATACCTGCAATTAAATATGCACACAGATGTATGTTAAATATGTTATTAAATATGTATAAAACTAAATTTCATTTATAAAGTTATAACTATTTTATATTAAATAATAAATTATACCGCACCGATGTGTGATGATATATATATAGAGATAATTTATGTAAACCTATTGAAACATGTAAATCACAATGTAATAACCTAAATTTTGATTTATGTTAACACATATACGTAAATTTTGATCATTTTTTTTTAGTATTAAGTGTCAATTCAAATATGTCTAGTTCTAAATTGTACTACACTCTGTGCGTATATATATATCATTGAGTGTCAAATAGGACTTATATGTAAATTTTAATCATTTTTTTAACATTCAAATGTATTTATTGTAAACTAATATATCACACATCTGTGCAAATTATATATATGTGAATCCATTAAGAAATATTTTAAACCATAGTAATAATTTGATTGTGTATAGTAATTTTGTAAATCACAAATGTGATAATATTTTTCATTGTATGTTAATCAAAATCAGAAGGCTTCTAATTGTAGAACCATATTCTAAAGACCTTAGTATCTTTTTTTACATTGTTATTAATAAATTTGAATTCATTTATTAAAATTGTATTAAATCATCATTTCTTGGTCACATAATAGTAATAGAGCTTATGTTCTCTGAGAGCTAGATTAGAGTATAATGGCTGAATATATGAGTGGGGATGTATTTTAGTGCTTGTGGGCATCCAGATGATGATGACTGATATATCCTGGCTGGCACTAAGAGTATATTCTTTAAAGCCCATGCACTACATTTTATTTTAGTTTAATCTTGTTAGAAATTAAGTTTATAATGGCCATTGCATTAGTCGCACCAAGTAGCCTGAACATTGATGATGATCAGCATGTTTTAATGTCCCAGCATTATTTTTTTTTATGACTATATATTCTGATGGATGAACACTTAGTTTGTGCTCCAAATTAATGATCAAATAATTGTCCCAAGCTGGCAGTGACTCAATAGTTGGCCTGGTCTATAGAAGACCCATTTCCAATCCAGCCACAAGTTGAACTTTTGATTTATATTGATTTTATTTGATGTTGATCATTTATGATGACGAATGGTTATTTTGAGTATTACTTACTTTTACTTATTGATAATGCTGGTTGATGTATAGTTAATTATAGTTGCTTTGAGAAGTTAACTGGGCTGATCTCAGATTTCTCATCTCATGCTCTCTCTTTGTAATTATATAACATTATTTATATATTTTGGATGTTGAACATTACTTGAACATTTTTTAAATAATATTCTTACTTTGATTTAAATACTTTTATTTATATTACTTAAATATTATACTTTTTGTAAATTTCATTATTTGAAATTTGTGTAGCTGGGAGTGATGATGATTTGCCATCACCCCAGGTATGACAGTCTTTTGCACCTCTCCATCTTGTTATAATGTACATACATTAATTATTGTTGTTTTAATTCTGCATGCAATTTTTATTTTTGTTTATTAAAAATTTATATATCTTTTATTACAACATGTATGTCATTGTTATTCATTTTAATGATCATATGCAAGCTCAATATTTTATATACACAAATAAATAACATTTTAAAATAATTCCTGTATTTAATAATAACAATAAAAATATTTTTTATTACTTTTATTCAATCATTATAAGTTAATCTTTTAAAACTAGTCTTTCCTCTTCTTTATTTAAAACACATTAGAAATGTTTTTTTTTTTTAAATAACTATCATTTGTTTTAAACAAGCAAGAGGAAATGTTAAGTTTAAGTGTTTAATTTATATAAATTCATAAAAGTAATAAATATATTCATTTTATAAATTAAAATAATATTACTTAAAATAATTTCACAAGCTAGATAAATAAGATTAATAAATAAAATTAATTTTGTAGAATTATTGTATATTAAGAAGATATACATATTGTTTATTAAATAAACTTAATTTACAAGTACCACATTTTTTTGCCTAGTATTTTTTCAATCAATTATCAAATTCATAAATGATCTTAAATCATTCTAAATTATTAAGCTAGAAATTATATTTCTCTTAATCTCAAATATAGACATTCAGTTTTATTACTGGCATTTCTTTTTAATCATTATTTCATTCTCTTCATTTGTATATCTCAAAAAATTAGAATTACTCCTTATCCTTTAAACATTTGGTTATAAATATTGGAAATAATATATAAATTGTGTTCTAATATACATTTTGACCAATGTTGTTTCAGTTAGGCCAAACTCTCCATTTCACCAGTTGTCAATATAATATTGCTATATATTATTTTCTTTTGTGAATTAAATGAATTAATTTTTAACTAGCTGTTATTCCAAATAATAATCATTTAATAATTACATATATGATTTTAAATTACTCTTTTTTAGGTTAAAAATTTTATATTTGTTTTAATCCCAGATATAGACTTTAGGAAAGTCTAAAATAGGCAAAATTCTCCATGCAGTAGAGCCACTCAGTGCAAGCCAGAATAATCAGTGGATGCCAGAAGACTTGTGCATAAAATCCCTATCTAGTGCCTAAATCATCCAATATCCCAAGACTACTGTATGGAGAGTTTTGCCTGTTTTAACAGCTTGAGCAAGCTTAAGAAATGGTGATGATGTGATGTTAAAGTCTAAAATAACAGTATGATTAATATATATGTAATCATAAATATGTTTTGTTTTCAGGCTAATGTATATATATGCATATCCAGATTTTAGATATCCCAATTTCTGACACTTAACTTTTTCAACAACTCTAATCATGAATCAAAATTTTTTACAAGTGCTTTCTTTTTTAATCCACTTTCATTTAACCTTACTTTAATGTTTGTTCTATATATCATGCAACTCTTTTTTATTCAGTCTCATTTGAATAGAATTTGTTCGCAGTTATTTTTGTGACAATCGTGTACATAATATTATAATGTTCATAGTTATTGTAATTGATGCATCTTTTTTACTTTGATGCCACTGAAATTGTATTTGAATAATCAATAAAGAAATTTTACGGTAAAAGTTGTCTAAAAAACTAAATAGTGTGGTATTAAGAATTTCTTATAGAAATAAAGGAAAATATCAATATGGGAGACTTCCATAATATTCCTTTTCAAGAAACTACTAGGCAACATCTTTTTCCTTAACTCTTCAGACTTTAAAGCAGCAACCCAGTTCTAGGTCCTCTTAGATCAGCATTCATGTCTTATTCTCCATCAAAGAATTTGATTACTGTTTTTATAGTGAACTTCATTCTCACTAATTTTCTTTTTCCTAGTTTGTGAATATAAATCTAATTACATTAGAGTAAAAAGAATTTCAAAGTAAGATTTTGTTTCTTTTTAGTTTTGTTTATTGTATAGTATTTATTTTTATGGATTTTATATAGTTAGTTATTTACATTTTTTTCTTATCAAAATAAATTTGTAAATTAAAGATATACTTTAACATTCATCTACTTCTGACTTACTGCAATATCAATTCTTAACTCTAACGAATTCTGTAGTTATTATAATGTTCAATAAATAATAACATTCATATATTAGAACAATCTTTAGATATTTTTAAAAAAAATTACATTTAAACGTATACTTTACTTTAAATAGTTAGAGTATAAAAACTTGAATTCTATTTTTTTTTTTTTTTTGCGATTATATAAGGAAAATAATATTGCTATTTCACAAACTATATGGTAGTGACATTGCTCTTTTATGCTTTAAAATTATAATTTCACACTCCTCCAATGTTTCAACTTACTAGTAGTCTTTTTCAAAGTTAAATTTTATTTACTTGAATTGTCAGTTATGTTTTCTAATAATTTAGTTAAATGAAACTCAACAAGATTGTTAGTTAATTGATGTGATGGGAAATAAAACAATATAAAGAGCATTAAATACAAAGTATGAAATTGTAATTTTGAAACAGTATATTTATGATTTAAAATTTCATATGTATATCTGTTAGTGAATATATTATCACGATTATTGTTTTTTAGATTGTGAACCATTCATAGTTAAAGATCAATCTTCGGAAAAACAATATAAATTTGTATTGTCTAAATCTCTTCAGAAAGCCTCAGAAAACTCTCTTCTCTCCAGTTATAAAATTTTTGTTACTTTAAATGTAAAACCTGAACCCAACCAGATGAAAGGTATGAATACAAAGTTATTTTATTTTATTTATTAATTTTTTTTTTCTTTTAACTTTGCAAGCATTGATAATGAGGAATGGGGGGGGGGGGGGGTTTCATAAGATTTAAATATGCTTAATAATAAATGTCAATGATTTCCACAATATCTTAATTCATGACAATTACAACCACTATATAAGGCCTAGATAAATTTTCAAATGCCTTAATTTCATATAATTTTTTAAATTGCACAGATGTCCATCTCCGTACCTTTCCAAGTGTGTTTATTTTGCAAAAATCAAATTAGTTTGAAGTTAGGTCACAATGGATAAATTTTGTTTCCTTTTTCAAGTTTAGCGTTATCATATCTTATTTGCTAAACAATTTCTTTTGCAAGTGATCGCTATTTTTTTTCTCAACTTTTTAAGATAAATATAAAACTTATTGTAACTAATAATTACAATAATAAAAATGAAATTTATTTCATTATAATAACTGATTGTAGGAAAGCAATCAACTGAATCCAGTTAATTAAAATTAATTTTATTTCTCCATTTTTGCGATTTTTTGGATATATTTTTTTATACAAATATCTTAATGTTTATTGTACATAATGCTTATAATTTAAAAAAAAATCAAATATGAAATGATATTTATAGAAAGCAAATGCTCTTCTTGGGCACAGTATGAATACCACTTGTGGTGTTTATGTTGTTATACCGCACTGCACCCATTGCAAGTTAAGCTGAAACCATGAAAATTAGGCTACTATAATTAAAAAAAAACAAAAACATTAATATTATGGAGGAGATGATAACTATTTTATATAATAAAGAAATGGATTTGAACAATCATGGATAAGTCTCAAACATTTGAATTTAATTCTTCTCAAAGCATTTTTCACAATATTATTATAAGATTAAAATTTCAAATACAATTGTTATATTAATTAACTTAGATGCAATATTCTTGAGGTTAGCAATAGTAATGCTAACAATTTAAATTAGAACTTCTGAAAGTGGGGCTGTGGTTCTTGTTAAGTGGAGTCATGAAAATAAATTTTTAAATTAGAAATAGATAATTAGACTTATTTTTAAATACAAATATATTTTTTAAATTTTATGCCATGTAGTGTGTCTTAGTAATCATGTTTGTTTTACAATTCATATATGTTGACACTATAAAGACCCTTACACAGTTTACTACCTTTGTCTTTGTAATGAGTGTCATTGATATTAGTGCATTTGATAATTCTTTATTAAAAATTTAAGCCTGAGATATATAAGTGGCTAATAAAAATCCAATGTATTTGTAGAGATCAGTCAGGCAAGGCAGTGAAGACAAGAAAAAATCTGAATCACAAGTTACAGTATCTCATAGCAAGAGGCAGAAAATGTCTTAATGAAAAAATTCATATTATCCTTCTTATTTGAAATATAGATTTGTGTCTTCATATAATGATCCACACAAATTTATATGTGTAATCTTCCAGAAACATTTATCAGTGATTATATGAGAGATAGAAAACTTAGTAATTATTTACATACTGTGTATAGTGAATTTATGCATAAGACAATTTAATTTTTTGAGAGGTCAAATAATTAAAATGGCAAATTAAGTTTTTTTCAAAGCATAATAAATTAAATGACAAATTAGTAAAAGCCTCTTTAGAAATTGCTTTATTAATTTCTAAAACAAATATACAATTGGTGAAGATGTTATCTTACCAGCAGCAATAAAAATTTATGAAACTATCCATGATTCTGAAATATCGAACGTTAAAAAAAAATCCTGCATCCACTAACACACAAAAAAATAAATAGCAATGCTGATATCATATGTGTTATTATCATGAATCAAGCAATGTACTATGTTTGCTATTTGACAATATGAATGTTGCTAATTTAATGGTTTGTGTCGGATACTTGTATAATTTTCAAATTCATGAAAACCTGCTTTTTTTCTACAAATCTCTCACGTGTAACTAAATGGATATATTTGAGTAAGTGAATGACAAAAGTGCATTGGAATTTGCACTGATGGAGCTACAGTCAAGACTGGCAGGATTTATAAGAAAATTAAAAAAGATAAATCTTAATGCAAGACATGTTTATTGCATTGTTCAAAGAGAAACCTAATATTTCAACTTATGGACGAATCTCAGTCAAGTGTTATCAGAAGTTTTCACAATAGTTAATTATACAAAAAGAAACACCACTAATATGAGAAACGAATTTTATGCCAAGAGATGGAGTTTAATTATGAATCACACAAGTAAGATGGCTATCCCTTGGTAAAATTATAAAAAGTGTTTTAATATTAAAGAATGAATTAAAAAAATTTTTTCTCTGTAAAAATCATACATTAGCATATTGCTTTTATGATCAAAATTGAATATGCTTGCTTTCTTACCTGATAAATTTAGTCAAAAAAGTAAATGCATTGAGTCCTCTGCAAGGGAAAAGTACTAATATATTAACCCTAGCGCATAAATTGCAAGCATTTCATAATAAGTTTTCTGCATGGTGAAAAAGTTTTAAGGATAATAACACAGAAAAGTTTGCTTTTCTTCTCAATTTTTTTTTTTTTTTAAGAAAATAACATTTTATCAGCAGAAATTAAAATAATTATAGCTTACTGTATAAATTCAATGATTTTTTTTAAAAAATATTTTCCTGACATAAGTGAAAATAAGAATATGACTGGATAAGAATGCCATTTGCTCCATTGCTACAATTCAGCAATTCTCTGTGATCATCTCAAAAACTATTGATTTGAGAAAAGATGCAACCCTAAGAATTTGTCAGAATTTTTGATCCAGCAGCACAAAGAATATCCTTCATTGGTAAATACAGCCTTAAATATTCTTGTTTCATTTGCATCTACATATTTTTGTAAAACTGCATTTAGATCGCAATTATTGATTAAAAATAAGCATAGATCTTATTTATCAATGGAAATATTGGGGGAAAATATACAAGAATTGCTATGTCAAATATTTCACCTGATATTGATTTTTTTTTTTGTGTGTAGCAATATTTAAACACAACCATCACATTAAATTTATATTAAAATCTCTTGTATTATTCAATTTTTGTTCTAATTATTATTGAGTTTTGCATTTCATATTTCATGATGTTTGTAATATTCATAATTCTTTAAATATTTTGTATTATAATGAAAATATAAATAAGAAAATTATTTAAATACAAAAAAATTGTTTAATAACAACATATGTGTTTATTAAGAATTTTTTTCTTTCAGAGCCACAAAAATGTTTCTGGATATTCCAGGGGAATCTTTATATCTTATGAGTTTACGACTCACTGATTTAAATAATACATATATCTCTATTAATGGCAATTATAAATTTTCTACATAGAAGACAAATGTAATACAGTTAAAAGAATTTGTTAGTAGATATTGAATTTCCAAGTGCAAAAATATATAAATCATATATTTAATCTTCGATTATTAATAATGTACTTCCAATTTTGTATGATATTTTTCAAAACAAGTCTATTTTTAAAATCTATATAGAGCAATTTTTCTAATATTTTTGTTATGTCAGATGTTAATGGAAAGTTGTCTTTAATACTATCAGGATGCCAAACCAGATTTGAATATTGATACATAATAGTCTACAATATGCTTTTGCAATATTTAACGGATTACAAAATAGAATATTTCATTGTAATGATGAATGTTTTAATTAAATTAATTGTGTATAAAGCTATTATTCTGCTAAATTTGTATATGGAAATGAGACATGAACTTTCTATCATTGTGATAGTAAGATAGAAAGTTTATGGAACAGATTTCCCAGTGAAAAGTAGTACTGATAGAAATGTTTAGAAAACTTTGTGATGAAAAGAAATATGATTTTTCATCAATAATAATCATTCATAAATATCACGGTACTAATTAGAACAAAAAAAAAGAAGATAGAATAAATGTTAAAGATGAATGTTACAGTGTTTGTATAGTTCATGAATTCAAATGCATCCACAAATAATACATGCTGGTGTTCTTTTTTTTGTTGTTATCTTATAATACTCCTTTTTTAACTTTTGCAGCAAACTTTTCTCATATCTTGCCTAATTGTAGCTCTCCATTGAATTTTATTCAATGATACTTTTCCAATGAAAATAATCAGTATTACAATTCTTTAATATATTTTTAAGATAATTTTTATAACAATTGTGACCTACTTCTGTGAAAACCAATTTAAATTCTTTGTAATATATATTTGTAGAAAGTCTCATCACTTTGCATATCCAATTTTTACAATAGTAAATTCAATATTATTATATCTAACCAGCTGAAGAATGTCTTGCGATCTTGCTGTCATATTGTCAAAATTTTATGCAACTTCCTTAAATGAAATGTTTCCTTTAATGCTTTTTTTTTTATTATTATTTTGAAAACAGAAATTTTTGAAGATGTTTAAACAATAGCATAATCCATGATAAACCCCACCTCCATGAGTTTTCATGTTTTTCAGCATTTTTAAAATCATTTTTCCAGTTTTAATATTAATTTTTGATCTGCAAGAAGTATCTATTCAATAACAGAAATTTCAAGATTTTTCAAATTCTCTATACTTGCTGTGGGTAATATCTGATTGAAAATATTTCCAACAGTTTATGCAACCTTCTGTCTTTTTTATTCTAGCATTGTTTAAGCAAATTTCTGGTTAGCAATATTTTAATGGACTTGTCATAGACAAAGTGATTTTTTTTTCCATAGATATTTAATTCTTTTGAACATTTATCCCAAGATAATAATTAGATCTTTTGTATTTCTTATTTTTTATGTCATATGGAAAAAAAGTTAATATTTTATTATATTATGCTATCTGAAAATTCTGAGAAATTGCTAAGAATTGGAGAAATTGAATTTTGTGTGGTATTAAACAGATGGCTTTGATTTTATCTTAATAATATTGACATTAACTAGAAAGTATTCAATGAAGTTTTCAAGCCCAGCACAGATAAAATTCATATTGCTGCTATTATATTCTTGCACATTCCCATTTGTAATGAAAACTGTAAAAAAGAACACTGAAATAAACTAGTACTTTTACTATAAATGCATTTTAAAACAGTGACACTGCACACAAGGATAATCAAAATTTTAATCAAGTTCTTGTGCATTAAAAATACAAGCAAGTGCTGAAAAAATTTAAAAATATTACAGAAAACGTTTTCACTTTTATTTATGTATAAAATTGAAACAATATCAAACTTTGAAGGGTTGTATCTGTCAGTAATAAAAATATTTTTCAATATTTGCACTTACTTATATTATCAGATTAAAACTATCAAACTTCATTAAAATTGTGAGCAGAGATTATAGGATAAATTCATTTTATTATAATATTTGAAGATTTTCAATACTTGTTAAAATTTTAAGATAAAAATATGTACAAAAAGTATAAAAACTTTGTCATTATAAAACGGCTTCCTTTCCCAATGAACTCCTATATTACTTGCATTTAGAGTTGAAGTCTATCTTTATTTACCAATATTCATTCTTAATGTTTATACAATATATTGATGTGAACATTTTCTCAGGCAAAAAAATGTATAATTCATTGTAATTGTCATGATCATCAATATATTTTGATATTTTATATGAATTAGCCCAAAAATTACAATGAAGCATTCTATTTATACATATATATTTATGCGCATTTATTGTTATTTTTTGAGTATTCTTATATGAGCAACTTGTACAAGAAAACTATTTACACATATCCATGTAGATATAATTTAAACTTCCATTGTATGATACATTCTTGAATTACATGAATAAAGATAGTTTGAAGTTTGTAAATCTAAATACAGATATATGCAATTATAAATATTTGAATAGAGATAAAAATATAAAAAATTTAGTTTATGTAAGTAATTTTTTTTATTTAAGTTTAGAATTGTTCTTTGAAACTACTTATATTTTTATTGCCTATATTATTTAAATCTAGTAATTACAAATAACCAAAGAAACTTAGCCTCTTTTAGATTTTCACTGTGATGATCTTGATAAATAAAACCCAAATTGATAATGGTCTTGTTTTTCTGTTAATAGAAACTATAATAAACAATTTAAAGATGAAAAACGTTTTATTAGCAGATTAAATTCTGAGATAATTACAATTTATACAAATGGCAATAGAACTATAAGAAAGATTTTTTACTGTTCAGTTATAGATTTGTTCTGTTATACCATTTCTGAAAAGAAATATTTTTATATTATGAAAAAACCTCATCATGATTAAGAAATAATTATACAGGTTAATAATTAAATTATGCAAAATATTTTATAAAAAAAATAACATCTTTGGTAATTAATGGAAATATGTATAAGATTTAATTATAAAACATTTCTTTTTATATATCATGTTTTTGTGAGTAGAAAGAACTGGACATAATTAAAATTAATTTCTTTTATAATTTTTTTTTAGACATAATTGAATGTGCAGGAGGAAAGGTTTGTATTTTTTTACCATAATATTTAAATATGTATGTGTATGTTATACATATATATTACATAAATTTATTCATGAGTATTTTTTAACATGTATCTTTATACAATTATCTTTCAGTGTATATTTAAATAATTATTAATAATTTTTTAAATTCTATTTCAAATGTTTCTGTAATATTTTTAGATCTCATATTCTCTTTAATGTGGCTGTAAATATAGGTAAACTATGCTAACATTATAATGATGTAATTCAACCAATCATACTTCATCAGCAAGTTCGTGTTCTACATATATAATGTTATTTCAATTCTATTAATTTCACCATTATTGAAAGCAACTCTCAAAAGATTAAACATAATTAATAATTTTAGAAACCAATTAAAATCTTCTACTATGATCTTTATCAAATTTAATTAACTATCTCATTATCACCTGACTGCTATTTAGGTTGGTATTATGATAGTATGAATGATCAATAACATTTATAAGCTTCAATATTAATTTATGAAATTAAGTCCTAAGTCATTTTGATCTTAAATAATTTTCATAAAGTTAGATCTCAAAATGTTTATTTTAATCTTGGGAATTTCCAATTCATCATAATTTGTATTATTGATAAACAGAGCAAAACTCTCCATACAGTATTGCCACCTGTGCTAAACAGAGTAATCAGTGGATGCTAGAAGGCTTGTTCATAAAATCCCTATCTAATGCCTACTCATCCAATATCCCCAGACTAGTTTCTGGCTTGTGGCCTTCGTCAGTGAGGAGCTTTGGATCTGAGAGCACTGCATCTAGATCTTAGGATCTAATGCAACCCTCTAGCAACCACCTTTTATCTCTACTTAACTACAAAACTATGAAAATGAAATTGAAAACACAAAAATATTTTCAATCTAAGCTCAACAGCTTATATAGTCATATGGGTCTGAACTCAGTTCAGCACCCATACAGTTTGGTGTCTTTGGCTCTTTTACAGCCATAGCCACCACTATCCTATTAGGCAGGATTGGTGTTAAACCATTAAGCATCACATGATCACATTTCCTATACTAGCACATTCATTGTAGATTACTCTGTTTAGCACAGGTGGCAATACTGTATGGAGAGTTTTGCTCTGTTTATCAACAATGAATGTGCTAGTATAGGAAATGTGATCATGTGATGCTTAATGGTTTAATTTGTATTATTATTATTAAATGGTGACATTCAACATGTAATAATTTTAGGAAACAATTAGAAAAAAAAGATTGCTAACTAAAAAAATTTATATAAGAGCAGCATTAAAATATTGAAAAAGCAAGCGGTAAATGAAGCAAATTCAGAAAAACAGTGATTATGATAGTATCTATAGAAAAAGCAGAGATAAGCATCGGCCTTGACATTTAGAGAAAAATTAAGGTGAATCATTGACTCTTTTAGTTGCTGTATTTTGGATTACTTTTGAATATTTAATAAAGTGAAGTATAAATAATAGATATCGTATTCCTTCAAATATAAGATGCCCCTAAATTTAAGATGCAGCACGATTTTAAGCTCAGAAAATTAGGAAAAAAAATTTAAAATGATATTGAAAATAATAAATATTTTAATTTACTTTTAAATACAAAAAGCTCACCTAATTTATTGTAAATCTTTTTCAGACATAATTTCACTTTCAGAATCTTGAATTCTCATCTTCTATATTCCATCAAGGTACATCATCTTCAGGCCATTTAAATCGTTAGCAATACAACATTTTAAAAAAGATTTTTTTGATAATTTCTTCAGGTATATCTTTCCAAAACCCACTCAAAATTATATGTATATTGGGTACTTTCCGATTTTCCCCCATGCCACCACTTGAGAGCACTTATTTCCAATAGTCGGTGATAATTATACTATTGCAGGAACTAATGTTTAATGAAAGTAAATAAACCACATAGTTGTGACTTGTGAATTTTTAAATTTACTGTATAAAAATACGACAAGAGAATGCATTTCACAAATATGTGATTATTTGCTAAAATCAAAAGCTGCATTGTCTTTTTATGCTCAAGATGATGATAATTTGTGATCTACTGGCCACAGAATGTGAGGCAGTGGAATTTTTCCAAAGAAACTATATCCTGCTTTCTCAAAAAGTCTGTGCCAATGGCCACAATATGAAATTGTACTTTGCCCGAATCCTGGAATAGTGATGTAATTTAAAAGTCTGCCAACACTGTGTAGTGCTACGGAAAGACACATAGTTTGAAGGCTCTAAAATAACATTTCTAACAGCCGTCCAATTATTATTGGAGTAGAGATACTATGACAATTGAATGTATAAAACATGAATTGGATTTGTGCAAAGGCACTATCATTTCTTGGAATAGTTATTTAAGAGGTGTGCAAAGAAAGTTTATTGATTCGGCCATCGTGCAAAATTGGAGGACCTGGAAAAATTGTAGAAGTTGATGAAAGTCTCTACAAAACAAAAGAACCAACAAGGGAGAATACTCCCGCAATAGTGGTTATTCAGTGGTTTATGCAGGGAAACCAAAGAGTGTTTTATTGTCACTGTTCCATGTCGGACAGCATCCATTCTACTTTATGCCATTCAACAAAATATAGCACAAGGATCAACAATTTATTCTGACAGTTGGAAGGCCTATAAAACCGATGAATTAAGAAATGCAGGATTTAAACATTTTAAACTTAATCATAGTTATAATTTTGTAGATCCTTCTACTGGGGTGCATACCCAATACATAGAAAGATTTTGGGGGTTAGTTAAATGGCACAATAAAAGACAGAGGGGAATCGTTCACAAACACGTGGATTTCTATTTAGCTGAGTTTGTGGCGGCAATTGCACAATGATTTATTTGTCACAATTTTAGAAGCCATTAGCAAAATGTAACTATTTTTTTTATTACTTTCATTTTGTTTTGTTTTTTACTTTCATTAAGTACTCTCGATTATGCTACATACTACTAATTTGTTAGTAATTACGTATTTTATTTTTATTCTTTGATTAAATACCAAATTATTGTTTATTTCAATATATTAGTTAATACTTAAGTTTTTGGTTTAATTAAACGTTAGAATACAAAATTGTTTGCTCTTTTTTACTTCGACTGTCATTAAACATTAGTCCCTGCAACTGTATAATTATCTCAGACTATTGGAAATAAGTGACCTCAAGTGGAGGCATAAAGCAAAATCGGAAAGTACCGTATATTGTTTGCATTACAAAATCTTTTTTTTTTTTAGTGTAAGTACTATAAAGTTTTACAAAAGATTTTAAAATATGATATTGACATTTAATGTTACTGATAAAATCTTATTTCTTTTGATTAAAAACCTTTTTTAAAATGCAAATTAATAATTTGTCAGATTATAAAGTAAACAAATTTTTTTAAAAAAATCAATTTCTATTTATAATTCATAAAAATAATCTATAGCAGCAAACATAAAACATGTTTGTCATCTAATACTAAATTGCAGCCAAACATTATAATTTCTTTGTCAATTTGCTTGCATGTAAAACTAAATTTTTCTATTAAAATCTGAATCATTCTTCTAAAATAATTAATATTTTCATAAATATGTTTTGGAAAAAATTATAAATGTGTAAACAAACATTCTAAAACATGTTTTCACTTTGAATATCGAAAAAAATATCGGAACTATCAAAATTTTTAACAGGCACTCATTTAAAGGAAAAAGAAACAATCAATCAAAGCAAAGATAGGTTCTTATCTCGTTGTATTGATTTAGTTGTAAAAAATTCTAAAGGTTATTCAATAGTATTTCTTGATAAAATAATGTTAAAAGTAGCAATTTGAGAGTTAAAGCCATTTACAAAATTAATCCAAGAAATATTGACATTTAATGTTAAATCTTTTTTCTTTTGATTAAAAAGAATTTCTTCACAAGGATGTCAACGATCGTGATTGTAATACTATGCACATGTATAGTGTAAGGCAAAGATCCACAGAAATAAGATGTTAAAAATATTGCATTCAAATTTAAGATGCACCCATTTTACTGGTCCAAAATTTGGAGAAAAAAGAGCATCTTTTATTCGAAGTAATACGGTACTTATATAGATATGGAAGTTTAACATTGAACTGAAAAAGCTTAAATATTCATCTGAACAAAAGCATACTTTATAAATGATTTTTATTTATTATGTTTATTTGGTATAAAAAGTTTGGTTGTCGTCGATGAGCCACCATATCCCACTGGATGGCACTGTTTTCGCGCTAAAACACATAAAAATGCCGTTTCCGCGGCCAACATGTTCGAATCCACATTTTCTATAAAACTTTTTTGTTGTACTACAGATTGCAGGCTGCTATGTCGTGTCGCAGTACAGCATGTGTGTTTACGCAGCAAATACATTTTTCCCAATTCGTACAGTTTATAAAATGGTTACGGCTTGGGGAGAGGGTGTGTTTTTTTGAATTGGATGGAAATGTTATTTTCATTGGATTTTTATTTATTTTAAAGTATTGAAATGTTCAGATTTTGTAAAGTAATAATTAACACTTTTTACACCGTAGTGTATTGAAGTTTTAAGTAGTAAATGTTGACGAGATATATGTATGAAGTGAATTGGAATTAGGTAACGCGTCAAGTAACGTACTGTTCGTAACATTTCCACGAGACATTTTAAGATTGTACCGTGTGTATATTTTTGAAATAAAAAAGAGCGTTAATACAAAAATATCCAGTAAGAAAAGTACAATTGTACACTGTATTTTTAAATGTCATAAAAAGCATATATTATAAACATTTTATATATATATTTGTCGTTGTTTAAAAAAGTTTTAGTTTCTTTTCTCCGACTACTGTTATACTTTGTTGAATATAGTTTACGTTTATTGTTATCATTTATTTTGTAGATGTTACTCACTAACCGTAAAGCTAACCCTAAACTATCCCTAAAGCTAACCCTAAACCTAACCGTAACAACTTTTACTTTTAGTTGTCATTCTATTTGAAATAAAAAATAGCGGTAAACAAAAAAAAAAAAAAGCCGTAACCCCAGTAAAAAAATCTCTGATAGAAAATTGATTTTTCTAATAAAAAGAAAACTAAAAAAGACGAATCAAATTGTAATTTGTTTATTTTAGTTTACATTTGTTATTATCGTTTAATTTGTATACGTTAATAAAAAATATTTAAAATTAAATAATATTTAAAAAAGACGATTTTCTTTTGTTTTTATTTTCGCATTACAAAAAGCACATAAAAATGATTATAATTAACGGCCCGTGAATGATCATATTTTATAGTTTTAGCGTGATAACTGCGCCATCCAGTGGGATATGGTTGCTCATCGACGACAACCAAAAGTTTTTAGCCAATTAACTATTACAAACATTATAAAGGAATCTGCAGAGATTTTATTCAGGAAATATATTCACAAGTATTTTTCTTTACTCTTTTAATTGTATTGGCCATATTTATATATGTCAGAGGCTATGAAATTCCATTTCTGAAACAGATAAATACAGCAAGAATACATGATCCTAAATTTGTTTTTATGAGTTTCTGGTAATATGTAGGACATTAAATTTAGTTAGCTTTGCAATTAATCTGGAAAAAGAAATTTGGGGCCTCATGAAAAGTTCATTTATTACACCATAATTCTTTTGATTGTTTGAAAAAAATTTTTGGGTTGAACATATAGAAAGGAGAGTTTAAGACTTCTGAGATAGTGAATCTATATCTTTGATTAGTGAAAAAATACATGATGGTCAGGAAGCTACTGCAAAAGTGAACTTAAGTGTACTTATATTTCTTGTAGTCATATTTTAAAAGTTAATTGTGAGCATTTTTTCTCCAGATAGAAGCTGTTCTTAAAGTATTAATATCAGCTAACTTTCTAAGAAGTTCCAATAAATTATTTTAGAATTAAAATAGATGAAGTTGAAAATTTCTTCTATGTCTTAATTGTATTTCTAATAGCAAAAAATTATATTCTGTGTAAAAGTTATTTCTGTTATTTAGATTTGTGACATTAGGAATAAGATTCAGTCTGAAAAAGATTCCCAAACTTTTCATATCATTATTTTTTTTTTCTGGGAAGATCACTGATGAATACATTAAATAAAATAGTAAAATAAATTGTAAAATGATCCTGTAAAAATTTTTCATTGGAGAACATTTTGTCAAATAACTTAATGGATTTCCTAATTCTAAAAACCTAGGAGGACATTTTCCCAAACAAAATCATGTTGAGGTTAGATTAATAAAAGTAGAGCAGTTTTTAGTTTATTTCAAAAGCCTTTTTAAATGTGAGTTGTTAAAGAGAAAATTTGTTAATAATTTTGTCTTGTTTTAAATCCAGCTTACATAGGATGTATAAGAACTTGTAAATCACTACTATTGCAGAATACATGTACCAATCACAAATTGGCTTTGGGCCTTAAATTATTTAAAAATTCTGGAAATATACTGTTGATAATTCTACTCTATTGATGTCTTTTCTTGTTCTGTCAAAGTTAGACTTAAGGATTTATCCCATATTTCATGAAACCTATATAAAAATTGATTGGATTTTGCATATACTCCATTTTTTCTTTTTTTGTAAGTAATTTCAGGATCTTCAATAGACAAAATTTTGATTATAAGAAGCCTTATTTATTTTATTTTAACTAGGAATTGTATGTTTGAGGTGGACTTAGACAATTGTACTAATTTTTTATAGCAAGAGGGATGTGTGAGTTTATTAACATTCCTTTTTAAACATCTATATATTGATTTGGGTTAACTTTTTAGATAAGTAAACAATTGTGAACAATGTTTTTCTCAAACAAATATAAATCTTTGTGCCCTATCTTCTAGAATGGAATGTTTCTTTTGATTAGCTAATAATATTTCCCCTTAACATTTGATTTTTTTAAAAATTATTACTTGGAATTGACTGTAAATACAATATTAAATCACTAAACATTATATAATCACCATTCTTAATGCTTACACAAGCTGTTTTCACGGGCAAAACTCTCCATACAATAGCGCCACTCTCTGCAAGCCCGACTAATCAGTGAATGCAGGAAGGTTTGTGCATAAAATCTATTCATTCAATATCCCCAGATTAGTTTCTAGCTTGTGGTTTTTATCAGTGAGGAGTCTTGGATCTGAGAGTACTACATCTAGATCTTAGGATCCAATGCAACCCTCCAGCAGCTACCTTTACCTTATTAGCTAATTATAAAGCTTTGATTGAGAGTTGCATTGGATCCTAAGATCTAGGTGCAATGCTCTCAGATCCAAGGCTCCTCACTGATGAAAGCCACAACCTAGAAACTAGTCTGGGGCTATTGGATGAGTAGGCCCTAGATAGGGATTTTATATACAAACCTTACTGCATTTCATTGATTACTCTGGCTTGCACTGAGTGGTGCTACTATGTGGAGGGTTTTGGCTTTGTTTAAACAGCTTGTGTAAGTATAAAAAATAGTGATCATGTGATGTGTAGTGGTTTAATACCAATCCTGCCCAGTAGGATTATGGTGACTGTTTATTAAAGAACCAAAGACATCAAAAAAGTATAGATGCTCATTTTGGACTCAAACTTTTATAATTACCTAATAAGGAAAAAGGTAGCAGCTGGAGGGTTGCATTGGATCGCAAGATCTAACTGCAGTGCCCTCAGATCCAAGGCTTCTCACTGATGAAAGCCACAAACTAGAAACTAGTTTGGGGATATGGACAAACTTTCCTGACTTGCATGGAGTGGCACTACTGTATGGAGATATGGAGAATTTTGCCTTTTTGTAAATGGAATATTTCTAGAAATTTTTTATTTCCCACGCATGAATATTAAGTTAACTTTATTTTAAATTTTTCAATTATTATTATTTTTTATTACTACTCTTCTAAATATAATTGAGTAGATAAAGTGGTGTTATGAAATGATACTTATAGTATTTATTTTAGTGACTTAAAAATTTTTTTTCAACTATACATATTATTATTGTATTTTTATATTGGACTATTTCCATCCTCTAATATGCGTATTGAATGTCTGTAGAAAAATTTAACTTTATTTAAATATTCCAAATACATTCAACTGTTAGTATTAGCACATCAAACAGGTTAGTATGTGCTATTACTAACAGTTGAATATATTTGGAATATTTAAATAAAGTTAAATTTTTCTGAAGACATTCAGTATGCATATTAGATGATATAGTCCAATATAAAAATACAACTAAAACACCATCATCGCAAATCTTCAGGAAAACATAAATATCATATTATTAAAAGGAGGTTGCCTTGACAACACTTAGAACCTGAGATTGTCCAAGTGTTGACTGGTTTTTAATGATATTATATATTGCCCATATATTTATATATAATCTTAAATTACTATGCATTTTGATTTTATAACATTTATTTAAAAAATGAATAAAAAAAATAGATCAGTAATTGAAATTTTACATTGTTGTTAATTTATATGTAAAATAGATATATAAGTTGATGTTTTTTATTTTTAACTTTTAATTAATAATTTAGCTTAATTTAATTTTTTTTTTTTAAGTTTTTGAAACAAATGCCACTTAGTAATGAAGAAAATGTGATAGTTATATCATGTGAAGAAGACAAGAAAATATGTTCTCCAGCACAAAAGGCATTCATCCCCATTGTAAATGCTGAATTTATTTTGACTGGAATGTTGAAGCAGGAGGTCGATATTGACTCATATCCTTCAATTTTAATGGTTTTTTAAAATTAAATTGTAATTGTATCTAAACTTGAATTAACGATTTTTATATAGTTGCTAAATTTAATAATAATTAAATACTAAAAATGAAAGTGCATAAATGAAAAGATCCTCTTAACTTTTAATGTGACAAACTTTTGAGAAGCAAAGTGATAAATCTGTAACAGCATTATAATTATAATTAAGTCTAAAAGATGAGCCCCTCCCCTTCAGAATTTTATAATGGGAAATAAATTTGTTTAAATATGTTTATTAATGTCAAAATTTTAGTTTCTGAAAATTTATAACTGCTTTTCCAACTGTATTCAATAAATAAATTCATAAGAGAGTTATGAAAAATATTGTATCTAGTTTTGTTAATAATCTAAGAGAATCATTTAAAAAAAATCAATACAAACTTTCATAATCATTTGCAGAACTAATGCAGCGTTAACTCAATTATGCATGACCATAATCACTTGATGTACAGAGCATGAACAAAAATTATTTTAATTCATTAATACTTATTACTAATATTTATAATCCAAGTAATCATCATTGCTATCTTGTCATTTAGTCCTTTTTAAATCACTGAAGGTTTATTTTTCAATTCTAATTTTATTAGCCAAATGTAAAACTAAAAGCATACAATCAATTCACCTACTTTCTTAGAAAGAACGGACTGGTTTAATAATCATCCAAATTAATAATCATCATTTAGTCCGTAATTAATATTTCTAATTTTAATATTTTCAAAGTAAAACTACAGATTCTATTGGGTTTTGTACTATTGCACTTTGTTTTATTTATTCATACTTATGAAATTTAAATTGTATTCTGTATATCCCTCCACTCCTCAATACATACAATTTTATTCAATATTAAACAAGCAATAATAAAATATATACATTGTAATGGAACGGATGAATTATGTATGTGACCAGATTCCTAATGATACAACTGAACAGTGTCTAGTCCCAATAATTGGTTGTCAATTGTAACAGAGCAGAACAAAATGGCTACTTGCGCCACTCATTTTATTTGTACACTGAGCGATAGTAAGAGTTTGAATCCCTAAAGTTTGCCAATTATAAATATATCACATTTGATAGTATGCTTAGTTCAACTCTAATACGTATCATTACCACATGGTTGCCCTTTAGGTCCGATGTCGTGGATTCTCATTCTCGTTACTCCTCGGTATTCAAACCCACGGTTATATACATGATTGTAAGGAGCTAGGGTGAGAATTACCATAAGTTTGATATAAAATAAAATATTTATATCAGTTGTATGTGACATGGCATGGATAATGGAAAGCTAGATAAATGGTATGGCGTGGACAATGAAAAGTTAGATAAATGATACGGTATGGATAATGGAAAGTTAGATAAATCTACGGTATAAATAGTGGAAAGTTGGATAAATGATATGGCATGGATAATGGAAAGCTAGATAAATGTTCCTGCATGGATAATGGAAAGTTAGATAAATGATATAGCATGGATGATTTACAATTTTTTAGAATAAATCAATTTGGCATTTGGGTAGGTCAGATCATCTTTCATTTGATTCATATATTACGATCATCCCCCTAACCTTTAACCCTATGTAGGATGGTCATCCATTACCTGCTCTAACAACATAATTTATGATTGTTTTGATATGATCATGCTGTTGACCAATTCTTTATTCCCTGGCTTTAACTTGTCTATCTTAATCTATAGCGATGCATCGTGGATTATTGGCTGTTGCCTTAGGGTATGAAGTCTCCCCCTTAGTGTTACCAGTGTTTATGATAGCAATAGCCTTCGTACAAGAGGTTTAGTCAGTCATACAGAATAACAAATAATAATTATCAAGTTAACAATAACAATAAACATAAAATTGTCCTGTACTAGTGTGAACATTTACTATTTTACAGATAAAATTTCACTTCACACCAGTCAGTCATCCAGTTCTTTACTTGGTAGGTTTAGGGATCAGCATCTAGATTTTATTACAATCAAAAATTATAGTAATTGACCTAGGACCCTTCTTACATAATTATGATTGATGATTATAAGTCTGGATCATCAATTCTTTCAATAAAAATGTTATACAACAAAGAAAAATGGATTCTATACAATATATATAATTTGAATAATTGAAATTGTTAATCCATGTAGTTAGCTTTCTTCAGCACATGGATACACAGATGATAAGATGGCTGGTTCCTTCTAGATTAGGAAAATTCCTGGATCTCGAGAGTTGGTAATTCTTCGATGTCTGATTGTCCTCTAGGTAATTGGTCAGTGACTTGACAGTAGAGAGGTGATGTTGTTCCCTTGTTTACTGCTGCTTTCTCCATGATTCTAGTGAATAGACTCCTGATATTGGTGAAAACATTACTGATATTAGTTTATAAAGTTGAATTGTCCATAGGCATATGAATGGCAACTCCTATCTATGACATTTAATGAGTTTTCTACCCCATGTCCTTTTGTAGATTAGATGGTGGTGTTCTTTTTGTTTCTTCAGCAAGCTAATAATTCTTATGAGCTTTGTGTCGCTGAGTAATAAAATTTACACAAATATTTTTTTTGGAACTATTAACATAATCTTTTCTATGGAATTGTATTATTCCTTTGACCTCTATAAACTTTTCCTCCTCTAATCATTTTTAATAGTTTTTGGAGATAATTTATTCTTTTGTAAAATCATCAAATTATAAATCGAACATTAGTTCATTTTTAAGCATTATTTTAATGTGTTGATAGCTTTAAAAAAATTATTTTTTTCTTGATTAAAACAATTGTTTTCTTGAATCTCCAGTCTGTGTCACAAGCATGTTATACATCGTGCTGTATTTCCATTGTTTAAGGGTTTTAATTTCATTTAGTCTCTTTAATAATTTAAAAAAAAAAAATTAATAGTGTAATATTTTAAGTTTAAATCCAATTTTTCTTTGTTACTCTTTTATACTAAATTCGGCAATTTGGTAGTATCAATTATTCTTATTTTATAGACTTTAACACAACAAAAATAATAAAAACAAACAATGCCAATTATAATATAATTGTTATAATTTGTTTTTACATGAACAAAGAGTGTTAATAGATTAGTTATACCTTTAATTGAGTATGGTTTGTTTCAGATCTTCTTTGTTTTTAATAGGTTGGAACCGTATGCTCACAATATATATAAGAATAATTTGTTGATCCTCATTTTTAATATTATAATTCGAAAAAGAATTTCTATGATAATTCACTATTTTTCAAGTGAATAATTTTTTTTTAAATCTTAGTCCTCATTCTTTTATTGATTTATATTATTTTGAACAACTGATCTTTATGATTAAAAGTTATGTATGAATCTTGTGAATCTTCTTAATTATAGATATGTTATGCTGTATATATGTATATTTACGTAAAAAGTTTACAATATATTTTTTATTTGGTAGAAAAATAAGTTACCAAAAAATGATTTAATATAATTAAAAAATCCATTATCACTCAAATCAATAATTTATAATTATATGGGTTTTTTTTAAATGTCCAGAGAGCGATATTACTAGTAATAGTTTAAAAAATCAACTAATTGACAATTTCTCTTAACATGTCAAACCCAATAAGAAAAATTTTAAATATATTTTTATTTAAATCCAGTTTTTATTTTTTCCTTAATGATTTTACATATAGGATTTTTACAGAAGATTCCCAACAAACTTCTTTAGCTCGAAAACGTAAAATAACTCTAACCAATAAAGAAGAGAATAAAAGATCACGTAAATAATTTCATATCCAAATGAAAAACAATCTTATTTAATCATTTTAGCATATTATGTAAATATATGTAAATTTAAAACAAAAAAAAAAAACCCCAATGAAATTGTCCTGGTAACAATCATGTTTTGCCTTTTTTTTTTTTTAATTATTTGATAATATATGTAATCATTATAAATCATAGTAATATATATATATACTAATGTTAAGAAACACAAGCTTAAATTTCTTTTGTTAAATATTAATTGAAAAAAAAAAATGTATAAAATTGTATTCCTTGATAAAACTTATAAAAATTTTTTTCACTTTCAAAAATAAATTTAAAGTTTTGTTATTTCATCTTTAAAAAAGAACTTTATTGTTTCACTTATATTTTTTGAACTAGTAAAATATATTCACGAATTGTTTTATTTTCATCACTTTTATATATTTTTTCATTGCATGCATAATACCTAAATTGTAAAGTAAGATAGAAATTGCAAATCTGTAAATATTTCTTTGTTACCTTTTTTTTATATAAAAAAAAAATTAGTAAAACAACATTTTTTTTATTATTATTAAATAAAAATGTATTTTTTCACAATTGTTTTTTTTATTTATATTTTACAGTATATATAATACAAAAAAAGTGGTTGATTCATGAATATTGTTTGAATCATCTTTCATTTTAATGGAGATTAAACAACAGCTTTGCTCTTTTTATAACAAAAAATAGATATTTCCAAAATAATTCATGGAAGTAGTTGTTGAGGAATCTGTAATGGAAATATATATATATATATACAAAAAAAAAAAAAGAATTAAAAGCCCTTTTGCATCCATGCATATATATTCAAAAATATTTTATTTCATGATATATAAAACTCAAAAAAATTTTAAATATAATTTTATTACATGCAATGTTTTTTATTTTCTCTTTAATCAAATAAATGAGGCTTACTATTATTATCTGAAATGAGAAGAATACTTAATAAATTGATATCTATTCTCATTAAAGTTCTGTGAAATAATATTTCTTAAAAGTATCACATTTTGTACCCAATGACATTAAATATTTCATTATTTCTACACATAGATTCTAATCTTAATATGAGATGGGTTAAGTCTAAAATGGATACCTAAAAATAAACTTTTTGAGGAAAAAATTAAATTAAAAAATGAAATTTTTTTTGCCCCCAATGTCAATGGTTTAAATAAGGTCAGAACTACTATTAGAATAGAAATGTTAATGATATACATTTCAAGAATTTGAATAAGATAAATTCTTTGTACAGAATTTGGAGAAAAAATAGTAAAAAATAAATAAAATTAAACATTATGAAATGTACATATATTAGGATTTAGCAGTACCAAATAAACCTGGGAAGTTTTATCAGAAAGGAATAAAAATATAGATGATCCTTATCTGTTTTGTTTCAATCATTTGCATCTCAAGAATCATTCATGGAAGTAATTGTAAAAACACGACTTACGATGATTTAAACAATTTAATAAAAATCTTGAATAGTGAAGAAAATGCACCCAATATGGCAAAGATGTGAGAAATGTTTCATTTCAGGCTTGTATTCTTTGTTTTAAAGTATATGCAAAAAATGATATCTAGATCAGTATATTTTATTTTCAATGTAGCATCACTGTTTAGCAAAATAAATTTTATTGTTGAAGTCTTGATTTTTATTTCCTACCAAAAGTTGCCAATTATATATAAAACTATGTATGTATAAATATCAGCCAATTGATATTATAAAATCCAGATATCTCTTTTTTTTTAAACATTAAAATTATATCAAATGTTAACACATAAGATTATAAATATATTTCCAGTCATTAGTTTACTATAATTGCAACAGAAATATCAGAATGACAGATAAAGAACATGTAAAGATTTTTGGAATTGTGGAATGACAACAGCAATGAGATTTCACTTCATTTGCACTGAATATTTTTAGTGAAGTGATTTTGAAAAAGAGATTTGGAGTTATTTCCATTATACTATTGGAATCACTACGAAATTTCAATGCAAAATACTATATGTTTGATGATTGAGGGTTTTTTTAATTAGTGCCTTGGGCTAAGAAAGACTAGAATCAATAATACATTTTTTTCAGAATTTTTATTTCATACTTTGTATGAATATCCATAGTTCAACATATTTATTATAGAAATTTTGATTCATTACTAGCAAGTTTAAAAAAAAGTGCATTTAATACAAGACAATGTACATAGTAATCTGATAATTATATTGCAAGACAATTTATGAATAAGTGTTTAGCAGGGTTTATGATGAGAAATTAATATTTAAATGAGACAAACATAACAGAATCTGAATTATTATCCATCTTTAAAACTCCATAGCACATATAGATATTTACTGTATATTAACTAAACTAAGAATAGTTCAAACAATCTAACACATGTAATTACATAGTTTATACAAAACAAAAGTGCAATTTTATAAGATTATTACTATTAAATTTTGAAATATCAAAAATTACTGATTTTTTATGGATGTTTTCTATATACCTGAAAATAAAGTTTATTACTAAATTCTATGATTTTTATAATTATCCAAAATTTATAAAATGTTTTCATTCATTTTATTTTTGGAGCTCCTATTTGAACAGTAAGAAAAATTGAAATGAGAGATTTGATCAAATATAATGGGTATTTATCATTTTTAACATTTAAATTCTAATGAAAGTTTCAAATAATATATTGTTCTGGACACTCAATCTATTCTGACACGGAGGGCGCCACCAGATCACTAAGTATCTACATCACATCACATGGAAAATTTATTTACTGTGATCAGAATGGATGATGATGATGGTTTGCGCAGACTAGACTCAGAGACAAACAAGAGATCTTAAAATTGTTTAGACAATTGAGACACAAAAACACTAAGACAAACGTCAGCCAAATTAAGTTTAAACAAATTTCAAAAATTTTATTCAGAGAAGAAAAGTTTATACGTTAACAAATAGGATTAGCTCAGGCATGTACCAGAAAGACTAAACGCAATGCTCTGGCAAACCTACTGATTTTCTAATAGCTAATTATAAAGGGAGGAACTCAAACATTGGTTTTCACTTTCAGATACTTAAACAATACATTCTTGAAATAAATCAACGAAACCAGTGCCGGCGAGCTTTCCGAGGCCCGAAAAAGGGGTCGGACCACGAATGTCATCTGTCGGTAGAAGCTGCACCTATTATTACGTTTAAAATAAAGGTGATTGATTTACCTCAAGAACAACCGAAAAATATGATTGAAAATGAAAGGAAAACAAACAAAACTGGCGAAAAACGGTTGGCCAAAACTAATAATAATTAAAGGTCTCAATAGGAGACAAGAAATCATTAGAAACCCAGTTACATCTGCCCCAGCAATTAAAGAAAATGAATTACAAATAATTATAATTAAGAATTAAATTTATGACACAAGTTCTAAGTACACGCTCTGATAAATTTAAAGCACATGTAAATACAAAATTCTATCGGAGAGTGCACATGAGTATGAAAATATTAAAGTTTTAAATACTTTAGCAGTGAAAGTCTCTCTCACCTGTAATTTACGAAAGGGATATTGTCTTCCTGCTGGCGACTTATAAAATTACAAAGCAAAAACAATTATAGTTTCCGCTTTCAGAGATATAAGAAACGAAGACTATGAAAATAAAGACAGCCAAAAGATTTGGTGGTTTGCAAAAGCGCAAACCCCAGTATTTAAAATTAATTATGGGCTACTAAAATAATTACAGGTAAGCATTCAAAACATACATGACTGCTAAAGCATTTAGTAAAAGTTAGATATAAAAATAGAAAAACTCACTCGTCACTCTCCAATAAACAAAATTGAAAGCAAACTTGGAATCATAAAACTAAGATTCCAAGACACGGCAAAATATAAGAAATCACAACAAATATTACATATGAGGTTAAATATTACTTATGAATACAGATTTATAATTAGATTGAGCGAAGATTTAATTAAAAGAAATTTACCCTGGAAGAATAAAGTTATCTTACGGTTCAATACAGTTTGCGTAGAGTGCGCATGTTTTAGTCCATTTTCAGGTCCTATGACAGTGGCAAGGTAGAGGCAGCGGGGTCTTGTTTATTTTAGGTGTTCATTGAAGGACAGTTGGCAGGTGTGAGTCCGTCTTTTGAGTTGAATTAGCAAGACATCCTGATAATGGCAAAACTCAGCGATAGATTTTGACATCTGGTACAGCAACGAAGTCTGTTAATAATCGTAAGTTTTTAGCAGGAATTAAATGTCTGTACTGCTATCAAAACTGGATCACAACAGGCTGCAATCAAAGTGCGTAAAATACGAACTTTCACTTGAGAAACAGCTTGTCTAGTTAAGAATAATTAATAACTAACTCCAAATTGGCGGGACTATTTATACCTCTTACATTTCCCGCGAAACACTTTCCTTGTTGAATTCTACGCCTAAGGCAGGGCAAATATTAATCTCCAGCTCAATCTAATCTAAGAATTCTACCCAGGGATTATTGAAACAAAAACACCACCACAAATCAAATCTCCACTTTTTAGAATGATTTTACAATGGTTAAAATAAAAGCAACAGGAATGTAATTAGCTAGTCAGCTTGTTTTTTTAATCAAATTGATTTTTTTTAAAAAAAGTAAAAACAAGCGGTATAAGAAAACTATTTTAAAAACAATTTTATAAACATTAAAACGATCTATAAATGAGTAGGTGTTTGTACTCTTTTTAATAATTAAAATCTTTTATTTTTCTTTTAACTTAAGAAACTTAACGAAATTAAAAGTTTTTAATTTTGGCATTAAAACCTTTGAATCGGATGACAATCCGGTTCAATATATTTTGTAAAAATACTTCTAATACAGTATTTGTTATTATAGTGATTTCTCAAACTTTATAAACTTATATGCATAAAATTATATTTAGTATACTATTCAAATATTTTTAAATTAACATCTAACATATATAGTAATAAATTACACCATATATTTAAAGAAAAACATTAAATAATTGTCATTATATAGTAATCACAAATAATTCAATTTAAGAATACCTTTCATTAACAGACACTATTTAGTTTTAATGGCAAGCTATTTTTTTCTTTTGAATTACTTTCATTTATTGATATCTAAACTGAATAATAATTCAACTTCAAAAAAGATTTTTTTTAAAAAAAAGGATAATAACTTTTATAATTGTACAATTATTAATTGCAATGCAATCTTTTTTTAAACACTATTAGAAATATAATACTTCAAATGATATAGAGTTTATAAAAATATTTTCATTATGATAACATTCTGTAAATTGATAATTTAAAAAAGATTCACTTTAATACAAAGATTTTTTTTTTGCATGAATCAAATTGTGCAAAAACTTGTGAAAGAGAATCTCACTTGCAATTATTTTATTGTAATATTGTTTTTTTTTTTAAAAAAAAAAAATGTTAATCTTGTTTATAAATGTTTAATTAAGTCAAAAAAATATTGTACCAGTAAAAATGCATTAACCAACCTTATGTAGTGGTAATATGTCAGTAGTTCAGATTTGAACCCAAACCAATGATATATATCAGTGTTCCCCAACCTGTGGTACACGTACCACCAGTGGTACGAGAGTTGCTGGTTGATGGTACATGAAAAATAATAATGGCAGACAAAAAAATTAAATCATAAAAATATCATAGAAACGTTTTTTCCTATAATTCATAAAAATTATTTTAATTAATAATATTATACAGTAAAGTTGTTAATATGTACAGTCGATAACGATCTTTAATGTTAATGATAAAATTGAAAGTATGATTAAGAAATTAGATTTTTGGAAACTATCGAAAACAATCAACCAGAAGTATTCGAAACTCTATATATTTTTTTGTTTGAAAATAAGGTTAGTCTGTCTCAAGATATACGAGAAAATATAATAGCACATTTAACAGGATTAAAATTGTCTTTCATGGAATATTTTCCAAAACCCAAGAACACAAATGATAATTGGATTTCAAACCCCTTCTATGAAGAAAATTTAGAAAAAGCTACACCATTATCAATAAAAGATAAAGAAAATTTAATAAAACTATCATATGACAGAACTTTACAAGTAGAATTCAAACGACACAATCTAATTAATTTTCGGTTAAACATTAAACATTATGAACAACTTTCTGAGAAAGCTCTTAAATTATTATTATTGTTTACTAGTACGGAATTAGTAGAAAGAGCTTTTTCTTCATATATTTTTTTTAAAAATAAGTATCAAAACAACTGTACACTTACGGGTATACACATCTTTTGAAACAAATTTCAAAAAATTATGTTCTTCGAAACAAGCACAAGGATCTCATTAAATTTATTTTATAAAAATATTTGATTATGATAAGAAAATATATTGTTTTTTATAATTTTGTATTTTTATTAAAACCATTTATTAGCAAACGAAATATGACAAAATAGTAGATAAATATGAAACTTTGAACAAACACATACTTATATATATATATGTTACAGTGAGTTTATAATCCAGCGTGACGTTTAGGCGTGTTTCAATGTAATTTGTCTCATTATGTGATGTGAATACATACATGGTCACCCTATAATATTTATAATGCAAATAAAATAACATACTCGCAATAACAAATTTTACGAAATTCAATCATTTTTACGAAGTGGTACAATTTAGCGTGATGTACTACCAAGTGGTATGCAAGCCAAAAAGGTTGGGAAACGATATATATGATAAATATAAGATATTCCAGGTTCCCCAGCCATGTATCTATAATGATAAATGTAAGAACAATAGGAATGATGATGATGGTTTTTATTATCACTCCAAAGTATTTTGTTTCAGATTTCTATTTTAAGAACCCCAGGTGCCAAACCTCAAAAAGAAAATGTTTATATGGAATTATTTAAGATAACAATCATTTAGCAATCTTTATAGTAACATCCCAGCAAACTTCAGAGATTCACGTTCTCAAAACTAGAAATTTTTATGGACTAGCATATGAGTGTCAAAGATATAACATTTAATCTTATGAAAAACAAACGAATTAATAAATAATAAAATAACCATTTATTAACAAAACAAAATGGTAGTTTGATTGTAATGTAAACTTCCAGTCTTGTCTAAGATTATTAAGATCATTTTAATAAATAGTTCATATATTTTATTCTTTTTCCGTTTAATAATTTCATGTATAGATATAAAAGTCATTAATATTTTTTTTTTTCTAACAAATATCATATACTTTTTTTTCATGTCAAAGCGTTAACCGGGAAGCGAACCTGGGACAGCTGTTTGGAAAGCAGCTATGCTAACCGTATGGCCACCAATGCTTGACAACAGATCATCTACTTCAGTCCTTACTTTTAATAACTCCACACGTTTATATATGAAGTGAAACACAACTCCTCATCTGATATACTTTCAATTTGAGTTTATAATCGTAATTCATATATAAAATAAGGAATACCATTACACAATATTGAATTTCTTTTAATCTTTGTAAATTTAAAATCTTTTTCCATATTATAAAAGGAATAGCTTAATATTTTATTATTCACCAATCTTTAACATAATTCCTCCTAGATTTTAGATATGTTTTCTTTACCACAATTACAGATGGTCTTCATAAATTTTCAGGAAACTATCTTCACACACATTAGACACATAAAATAGCTTTGTATTAGTATAATACATGTAAAGTTTTTGGCAATTTAACTGCATAGTTCAGTTTTTACATAGATGATATTTACTAGCCTGGGCTGCATGTTCAGGGCTTTTAACTGACGAGATACTTGTTCTTGCCTAGTTTTTCATGGCAAAAAATGTCCTAATATTGTAAAAACTTTCTCAGCTTCTATTATACGATTGCAATTGCAATTAGCAGCAAGGCAAATTCTTCTCTGCATGGCACACTTAGACTGTTTTAATGTATATTTTGCAGTTTAGAATTTCGTCTATCTATACTGGAATGAAGTTGACTACTGAATGACTAACTGCTTACTGTCTGCTTCATTAGCTATTGCGCTTACAATAATGTAGATTATCTTCTTTGTTATCTGTAAAAACTACCATAATGATAACTAGTCTACTGTCTCAGATCCCAGAGGAAAATATTCATGTCTTTATGAAAAGCAAGAAAGAGATTTGCCTTCTTTTGTTTACATATTACAAAAGAGAAAATTCTTTGCCGATTTTTATTTTATTTACAATTAATAAAATGTTAATTCATAATTCTTTTCCTAGATTTGAATTCATCCTACTATTTTCTATTAAAATCAATAAGATCTTGAAATACTCTTTTATTTACGAATTGCTTATTTTCTCTATCTTATATATGTAAACAAACAGGAAAAAACTCTCCATACAGTATTGCCATTCAGTGCAAGCCTGTTTGAATAATAGTTATAAGCAAGCATAAGAAATGGTGATCATGTGATGTCTTATATATGCACACACACATGCATTATTCTTCAAATCTACTTATGTAGCATTTACACTGCTGCTACTAGGGTTATAATATACTAGAGTAAAAATTTCTGGCTCATATTGTATAATAGAAATAATGTTTTTGCCATATATTTATTTATTGAAAAAAAGAGCCTAAATCAGATAATAATGAACTTTGGACAGTATCAAGAATCTGGTCTCCAATCTACAATTATTGCCAAGTAATATTGTACTGTCAAATAAATAATTAAAAGTAAATAGGAATAATATTTCAGCACCAATAATCACTGCACCAAGGACATAAACAAATTGGTTACTATTAATTCATAATAAAATAAGTTGTAATTTGCTATAAACAATATGAAATTCAACTTAAGGAATAGAATTTTTGTAGTACCCATGCTGCAAAATCTGGATGACTAGAGTAATTTCCAATTATTTATTTTCTTACCATTCCATTTAAATCTATTAAATATTGCTATAAAAAGTTTTGAAGATATGGAATCACTGTCATATACCAATATCAATAATTCATCTTGATGTCATCATGTACTCTAATCATTGCTTCTGCATTTTGAAAAATGTTTTTCAGAATACATCTTGATATTCCACTTCAGAAATGATCAAGACAAATGCATTTTTATAATCTACAAGTTCAATGTGAAATGTCAATTTATAGTTATTGATCTTTGATATGATTTCTCCATTGTGGTCTGCTGTGCTGTTCCTTAATGTAGCTTATTTGTTGGAGTCCAAAATTCTCTCGAGGAGTTATACTGATTATAGTAAAGATTTTGCATAGAATTGATAGAATATTGATAACTATAATTCCTAATATGTTTCATCTTTCTTCCAGCTATATGGTATATCTTTATCATTTAGATGTTTTAGCAGATAACTTTGGTAACAATTCCTCTACATTTTGTTTCTTTTAAGATACTGATAATAATTTCAATATTTTCAGGAGTTTTTTTATGCTTTAAAATTTTAACTGCATGTCTAAAGTAGTTTGCATCAAGATGTAATTGTTGAGTTTATATATATATATAACTTTTCCACATATTTCATGATGAGTAATCCTTTTTTTTAATAATAGTGTCATAACTTTTTCATCTTATTTCTGAAACAACTATACAAAGATGTTTTATGTTTTCACAACTTTTTTTTATATAACTGTCTTTGCCAATCAACATTTGTGTTTCCTAACATCATCATTAAATGTTTTTCATATCATCTTGCAAAACTCCAGATATTCAATTCTAGATGCATCACTTTTAAATTGAATCAATTGAATATTTATGGAATTGCTGCTTTTTTATACTGACTAAATGACAGTCACATGTAAGACAACATTGGAGTCTGCTAATACCTTAAACAATTTCTAAGTTCCAAATTAAATCAAAGTATTTCTAAAAGTTAGAGATATCAACTGTTAATGCTTTTTTTAAAAATAATTTTTGACTCTAGTTTTGCATTAACACATAATTTACATCTTCATGTATTGAATCTATTAACTACAATAAAATTTTGAGATACATATTTTTTGTTAATCAAAATATAATCCAACCCTACTATTATCAGTTGGATGTTCCCATGTTTATTTTCACTAGTCTTTTCTTAGACAAAAAAAAAAAAGAATTCATAATATATAATTTTTCTACAAATTCCACAAGTTTATTACTTCTTTCATTTCTGTCTCTATAGCCAAATTTATCCATAGCACTTTCATCTTCTAGCATTAATATCTATCATGACAATTTTAAAATATGTTTGATCCAAAATATTTTGTACTTCGGATATAAAAATCTTCTATTTCTTTATCTTGACTAATTAGGGACCTGAATAATCTGCATTTGGTATCTTCCATTAAGTCTAATAATTAATATTGTCACTTTATCTGATATACCATCCATATGCATATGTTATTGTTCCATTTTTTATTTATAATAAATTCCACTACAGCCAGCTCTTTTTCCAATATCTGTGCTTTTATAGTAAAATATAGTTCTCAAACCAATTATATTTTCATCTTATCTTCTAAGTCCATAAAATTAAATGATATATCATTTGATATTAGAAATTTCTTATTTGAATTTACATAATCTCTTAAATTGATCTACAGTTTTAAATAGCTAATTAAAAGTTATCAAATGGCAGTCTAGATTAGCATCTTCTATCATTAGATGCCAACCACTGTTTTGGCTGATGACTTTATAGCTTCCAGATACAAGCCCATCGTTTATTTTTGCCTCCCTAATAATAAATATAAAACAATAATGAATAATTTACATACACATTTATTCTATTTTCAAGAAAATCCAACAATGTAGGATATTTTCTTGGTTTTAAACTCTGAGATAAAAGTCAGTACTATACTGTTTAATGGATCTTCACAAGCAATTGTTTATTATATGAATAATTATATAGTAATAGCAAGTGCAACATCAAGAATGTATGGAATGGACATTAGAAATTTGTCTAGCTCAAGTTTCTTTAAGACACATATGAGCAACCCCCAAGCCAAATCCGGCCCTCTACTTCTTTTGATCCGGCCTGTTACTAATCTATTTCAGTGATGTTTATCTGATTCATGATGTGTTCTATTAACTCACATTATTTAAGTCTTTCAATTAATTTAATATTTTCTTTATTTATGCCTCATAATGATTAAAATTTCAAAAATGAAATTTTAATATATTAAAATTGTGAAATATAAAAACGAAGTTCTTACTGATAACAAAAAAAGCACATGTTCATTATATGCACATTACCTATTGAAAAAGTTAGAAGGATAAAATATTAGAATTTTATGTTATTAAAAAAATAATATATTTAGAATTAATTATCATCAAAAAATCAAATAAAATTCTAAAAGTTAATAAATTATTTACTGTTATTAAAATATTTTACTTACCATCTTTGCAAAAGCAGTTTTTTTAAAATCAATAATGGCAGCTTCCGCTTTCTCATAACATACTTTCTAAGAGCAGTCTTTTTAAAAATAAAATGTTTTCAAAGACAATCTCTACTAGTATTGTAATTTTTGGTTGAATAATAAGTCTTTTACAAAACTATTGTGTCATAATCATTATCAATTACTGAAAATCATATTTTTTGTCTTATTTGATGGAAGAAAAATATATAAATTTACACGCCTTTTCAAGAAAGATTGTCTTTTTGGCCACACATATGTGTGTGAACAGTTTTCTTCGAGGATGAAATACAATAAATCAAAAAAATGGAGGAAAACCTTGTAAATTCTATGTGATTATCCCTAAGTAATATCAATATTGATAATCTCGTTGAAGTATGAGGCCAATCTTCGCATTAAATTGTTATGTTTATTATTATAAAATTTATGTAGAGCTTTATACCAAAGCATAAATAATTGAAATATGAAGTAGCAACTTGTTTTAATTCATTCACTATTAATTTGTAATATTTAATAATTTGGTCCTGCCTAGGGTGTCCATATTTCCACAGGGCCTAAAAAGGACACATGACCAAAAAAAACTTCATTGGAGATTACTGTATATTTAAGTATGAAATAATAAATCACAAAATATGTCATCACATTTCCATCACTAACAATATACTCATTTCATGATATAAACAAAAGTAAAAGATAATTGTCTGTATATATATTATCTATCAATCAAAATCCATATTGAAATCATTATTACTAATGTACAAAAATAATGGTGACCACGTTCTTTTTGAGAAAATTACTGATTAACCAATCAAAAAATTCATTATAAAATATTAAATGCATAAGAATTATTTTCAAATAAATATAAAAAATATAAAGTTAAAATTAAAAAATAAACACAAAATAAAAATGAGTTTTTAAGAAAACTGGAATTCAATTAACTATTCCAAAAGAATATGTTGGGACATCAGGACAAAAGAGAGAAAAACGGGACAAATATGGGAAAACTGGGATGTAGGAACACTGTTCTGGCCCTTGACTCGGAGTTAGAATAATTTGGCCCCCAAACTAGTAAAAGTTGCCCATGCCTGTTTTAAGATATCAAAAAGAAATCAAAGTCTAAACTTTCAATTATGCAGTCTCATATATATATAGTAATTAGATTTTCACAGGCTTTAAAATGTAAACAACCATTTTAATAGGATTTTTCCAAATATTTTTTGGATTAATTTCTGCTGTAATATAACTAGGCAATGTACCAATTAAAAATTGGCATTGCAAACTTAATCAAACAATTTAGTAATAGTATTTATTAGTTAAACCAATCTTTACACCAAGTGGATAGATAAGACATTAATATTTAATATGTGCGAAAACTGAAAATATTTACAATATTTCCAATTTTCACACATATAAAGTATTAATGTCTGATCTATTTCCTTTATATAATATTAGGGCATATATTAAAAGCATTTTTTTTTTGTTTAAAGGAGAGCTAGATAACTAAATAATATTGTAGTTTTCACTGACAGATTTTGAATTGGTATTTTACACTTGGTTATAATAACTGAAATTTAATTACAAAATATATGAAGAAATTCTATTAAAAGTATTAATACTAGTTTTCTAATTATTATCTATAATTCTTTATGGAAAGTTTTATTTACTTGTGAAAATATTTAGGAAGTATGATATTTCCAGTATTCACACATATAAAGTATTAATATCTTATTATATAAAGCTAATACATAAAATAAAAGCAGTTCCATTTTGTTTTTAAAGTTGAGTCAAATAAATATTACTAGATGGCATGATTTCAATTTGTAGTATCAGTTTTTAATTGGTATTTTGCCTAGTTATATTATAGCTGAAATTTATACAAAAAATACACTGCAAAATGCTATCAAAATTATTAATATTTATATCTATAGACCATAACAAATTAATTTACTCGTGAAAATATTTAGGAAAATGTGATTTTCACACATATAAAACAATGTCTGACCAATCTCTCTTAAATAAAATTAGGGCATAAACTAAAAGCATTTCCACTTTTGGTTTAAACCAAAAGTGCATTAGACAAATATTATCACTAGATCATAATTTTAATTTGCAATGCCAGTTTTTTTAATTGATATAATGAATCTGCAAACTACACTATATAATTCTTCTTGCTTTCAAAGGAAACAGCATAATAGCTTGCCTTTTCTTGATAAATACTGATTAGAATAGAATATGTATTTTTTATTGAAATGCAAGTGCATAGTACTTTTCCAGATACATATATATATATATAACAGATGCTTTTTTATATTTGTATATAAATCAAAATTATATAAACAAAATTTCAAAAAATAATAATAAATGGTGGGACTATTTATTTAATTTTACTGTGTGTTTGTTCACTGGTATACCTATTGCAGCAATAAGAATAAGAGAAAAAATCTATATAAGAGAAAAAACCTAATTTCTATTGTATTTTTATCTTTAAAATAAGATAAATAGGAAAATATGCTCTGGGCAATTTTTTTTTCAATAACTTTTTTCTTATAGAAACAATAGACTTGATTTTTTCCCTAGAAATTACTATCTCTAATTATGTTAATGTTTAATAAATATTTTGAAATTTTGTAAAACTTTTGGAAAATATTTTATTAACTATATTGTAAAATTTAGAACAATGCCACTCATTTTTTGAAATTATAATTTCTTTGTTTTCATTTTAAAATTGCAGAAAAAAACAGGCAGACTATATATGTGCCAATATCATCATTCTCTGCATTTTTCTCCCTTTCCAATGGTGTACACCATGTTTTCATCGGACAAAAATGGATTTTTTATTAATTGTTTTTTGGCTCAATATATTAGATTATATGAAGAAAACAAGATGTACATTTTTGATGGGGGGAAAAAATTGCAGATAAGGATTCAACAAGCGTCGAAGATTTTACAATTTCTAGGTCTTCATTTCAAAAATTAATGTAATGGCACAACAGACTATAAGGTTGAGATTTTCTATTACATGTGAGTATTCAATTTTAGATTTTTTTATTATTTGATGAAAGTAATAAATATTACTCAAAAGGTTTAATAATTTATTAGCATGTCTGTGTTTGTATAACAAAAGTAGTGATTTTGATTGCATCTATAAAATTAGGCCGATTATGTACAATGTAATTTTAGGGTTCTGATCCAAGTTTGAGGCTACCTTATTTAATAGATATAATGATTCTCAAAAGGTTTAATAATTTATTAGCGTGTCTATGTATAACAAAAGTAATGATTTTGATTGCATCTATAAAATTAGGCTATTATAGAGCAGTGCAATGTAAATTTTAAGGCTAATTATCAAATGCACAGAAAGCTTGTAGTTGATGAGGAAAACACATAATTTACTGGGCATAGTACCATGTGACAATATAAACTCTTAAAACCAATAAAGACAGGTTTCAAATGGAGTGTGTGCGATGATAGCCACAATGGTTATGTATACCACATTCTAACCTATACTTTGATACTCATGCTGTGAATTCAGTAGTTTTACCATACTTTGCAAAGCAGCATCACATTTTCAAATCTACAGCTAGCAAATGAGCTTTATATCTGTAGGACAATAAATATAACAAGATAGCGTCACAAATAGGCACAAAAAATATAAAATGAAGAGAGGAGACTCATTTTATCATTGATAAAGACAGTAGCCTTCAATTTCTAGTTTGAATGAACAAGAAGCCAATTGCTATGATTGCAAATACATATCCGCTTCCTAAAAATTATTTATTTTTTATCTTTTATTAGGAAAAATCTTCTTTCTTATAAATGCCTTGAGATTTTTTAACTTCTGGGCTACAAGATAAAAATGAAGAATTCTTATGCTACTACTTTTGTAGTACTGAAGCTATGAATTATCTCAAGTAAGAAAATGTAATTTTATAACTTCGTTATAATAAATTAGAAATTTTGAACCAAGAATAAAGTAATAATTTTTTAGGATGTTGAAATTCTTTTTTTTTTTCCTAGTTTTTTTTAATAATAATCATTATTTTGCTTGGCCATATTTTTTACCTTAGTTTTTCTAGTTTCTATCAATATGTAGCTTTTTGCTCTAACATTATTGAAACTGAAGTTATTGTAAAAATTGTGTCTCAAATCAATTTTTAAAAATTCAATATGGTGATACATCATACCAAAAAGTTAAGCAAAATCCTATACAATAAATTCAGAAAGGACAATAAAAAAAGAATAAAATGTATGTGCTGTCAACATAAACTGAAGATATTTTAGTAATATATGCAATCTGTATGCATTCGGCTCAAAGAAAGAAAAATGACAACCGAATATTAAAATTTGCAAATTTTAATGTTTTTTTTGTTTGTTGTTGATTTATTTACATTTTTGTTTGTTTGTTTACATTATACTTTGGATAGCATATAATTGAAATTGTGTAGACAGATGCAGCATAGTTAGTTCATGGCTTCACTGTACTTTGTTATAAGTAAAATTTATCTAAAAAATTATACTAAGAAATCCCATTAAAATTATTAAAGATATATGTGTGTGCATTTCTAATGCTAAAATTTATATAATAATACACTGAGAAATCTTATTAAAATTATTAATATTTATGTATACATATACACACTTCTAATACTTTTGATAAAGGTAAATAAAATCCATATCAACTCAGGAAAAAATTTAATTAATCAAATGATTAAAATATTCCTTCATGAATCCACAAGAAGATGATAAAATGATATGAAGCGGCTTTACTCAAATATTTTTTTAAAAATGAACGAATAATCTTTAAATCAGCATTAAATTAACACAGTACCTAATTAATGTATTGTTCATTTATGTTATTAACATTGAGTTACATCATTTAAAAAAAAATTGGGAACCAAGTTTCAGATTAATGGTAATTAATCTGTGCCGTAATGGGTGAAGTGTAGCAGTGGTTCAAATAATTAACATTCAGATGATCAGTGTTCTTCTGCAGTTAATACTGAAACTTTTTTATTTTTAGCAGTTTTAAAATTATCCGTTTTTTACAGATTTTTTTTTTTGGCAATGTATTTTTTTAATTATCACCATTTTCCCACTTATGTGATAATATACACAATAAAATTTAAAATAAATCCTCCCTTGGCAGACTTATAAGCTGAAAATGGTAATGCCAATTACCTGTCATTGTATTACAGCTTCTTCTAATGAGATGTGAGTAATAAAACGAAGCCTAAGTTGAAGAGGTAGCCTAAGATTTCGAATAATTTTTTCCACTTCTGTTTTCACACCATCACCTGTAAACATATACTTGATATGATAACTAAAATTAAAAAAAAAAAAGTTAAGAAAATTATATGCATTTTAAAGATTTTATTATGTTCTAAGTTATTTAATGTTCATTTTTATATAAAAGTATTAATGTCAATATATAAGAGTAAATATTTTCATTTATTGTACTGTGGTGCTTATTGACTGCCAAGTTACATGCATTTATACTACATTGTGTCAAAAAGTGAAAGTTAATTTTTTTTTTTTTTGCTTATAAATGTAACTTTTATAAATACTGATTTCACATTAATCTATAATAAAATATATATATATTAAAAAATTGGGAATATCTGAAACTTGAAAAGGTTATTACAACCACAGATCATGTGACACTTATGACAAGCTTTGTTTTAGATTTATAATAACACCTTATTTTTAAACAGGCATAATGTTTATTTTGGACTAGCATATATTTAAAATATTAGTTTTTCAAGAAACGAATATAAAAAATAAACAATATTTTCTTTAAAAATTTTAATCATTCAATTTGTCTCAAGATTATCTAGAAAAAAATATTATTAAAAAGTTCAATTTTTTCTTTTTCAATTTTAACAGCACATCAAATTTTATTTTAAATATCCCAGTTATTCTGATACTGAATTGAAAAATAAATCACTAAATATAATTGAATGTTATCATTTCTCAATAATCAGCTGTGGTCAAATTTTTCAAGCTATAAAATTTACAACACTTCTACTTTATTGAAATTAAGAGTTTGTTCACTTACTGGTTGAAAGTATTCACAGTAAAATGAAAAAAAAAATCAACTAATAACAGCCATTTTATTTTAAAAAGCTACCTAACAAATAGACATTTGAATCAAAGGAAATAGTATACTGTTAATTAGAAATAAATCAAGTCAGATATCAAATAACCTAATTTAAACAAGCTTGTATTACAAATGTTTTATAAAGAGATCGCAAATAAGCTCTTAAAAAACTTTGCAGAATATCCTCAACCCCAGACCGGTTTCTGCTACTGGCTTCGTCAGTGAGGTGCCAGGATATTCAAGCATTAGATTAAAAATACTAGGACAAGCCCAGCACGTTATCTAATGGACAACTATTAAGTAGAAAATCTGAAATTTTCAGACATCCATATGTCTTCCAATCCAGCTATCTATCTTAAATAGCCATATGGGCTTGTCCTAATATTTTTAATGTAATACTTGAATACCCTGGCACCTCATTGACGAAGATAGTAGCAGAAACCAGTCTGGGGTTGAGGATATTCTGCAAAGCTTGTTAAGAGCTTTTTTGCAAGCTCTTTATAAAACATTTGTAATACAAGCTTGTTTAAATTAGGTCATGTGACATCTGACTTTATTTAAGGTTTTGGCAATTTTATATTGCTAAAGCTATTAATATATTATGTATCTAAACTTAGTTCAGTCCCATATAGCTATTTAAGATAGATAACTGGATTGGAACACATATGGATGTCTGAAAATTTCAGGTTTTTTTACTTAATAGTTATCCATTAGATAAAGTGCTGGGCTTGTCCTAGTATTTTTAATCTAATGCTTGAATACCCTGGCACCTCACTGACGAAGCCAGTAGCAGAAAACGGTCTGGGGTTGAGGATATTCTGCAAAGCTTGTTAAGAGCTTATTTGCGAGCTCTTTATAAAATATACTGTTAATTATAAACCAATTCAGAGATCAAACTCTAGATGAAGTAAATATTCCTTAAAAATCTCAATGTTAATGTAATCACAAAATCCACTTTGATTATTCAACTCAATCTAAATAATCAAATATTCAAAAATTTTGACTCAGGCTTCTAATTTACTTGCTTAGAGAAACCAGTAATTTATTATAACTTAATTAAGAAATTAGTTGATAGAAAGTAATAAAATAGTCAAATTATCAAATTAAAAAATGCTTAAACAGCAAGCTACTTAAAAGGATACAGCAAATCACATATAGGGTCCATATACATCAAATGTTCAGACGCTTTGTCAACAGCTTCTAAAACTTCATACAATTCTACTGTTAGCTAAAAATTAAAAAAAAAAAAAGATATTAAAAGACAAGATGGTTATTCAATAAAACCACATTAAAAAAAAAAAAATTAAAGTAAAATTAGAGCAATTATGATGTTTCAAGAAAGTAATATTTTTTTGATAGTTCTTAACTATCATTGTATATATAAAGTATAGAAAAACAGGCTCAAAAGTTTAGGGCTACAAACAATATATATCTTGTGCATAATTTTTTTTCTTTTAAATTTAATGTTGCATAATTTATTACCTTATTGGTCAAAACACGTTTATCCACCTAACATGAGCTGGAACTCACAAAATGTACTTCAAACCCAGTCAAACCAGAGATTTAGGCAGGGACCAGCCTGGATTCGAACTCACTCTCTAAGCCCCAGATCAAACACCTAATGGATAACATAATAGTGATGGCACATGAGAATTAATTTTAATCCGGCCCACTAGCAAAGCGGAGAAGACAATGAGACATCTATTAACTATGACTAAACTAAAATATATATAAGCATGGCTGTACTTTTGGAAGTGGAGAAAAGAGGAATTCGAACTACTCAGACAAGTTGGATAATAAAAATTAGTTTAATATAGTGACAAATTGTTTACATACATTTATAAATTAATTGCAAACATTAGTATGTGCGTGAATGAGCAAGCGGTAGATGATTACATAGTGTCATTCACGCTATTATTTCTCATATGCTCTTTATTAGCTAAATAATATATTATAAATAAGCACACATCTTTGGTGGGTCCAATATTAAGATGCCAATCGATTATTAGAAAGAATTTACATAAAATTGCTATTAACGCTTTTATATACGGTTCTGAAACATGGTGACTAACATATGATTCTGGGGAGTGTTCTGAGATTCATTACAGATATAATATAAACTATTTTCATACCATTACGGTCATGAAAATAAGTAAAATACATTTGAAAACATATTTGATTATATGATACAATACTTAATGAAAATTCTTTTAATTAGTGCTGGTAAGAAGAATGCTTATTCCCCCCCAAGGCATATAGATACTCTTAAATACAGAAATAAGTTACGATGGTGGGATTGTATAAGACTGAAATAAATTTAATTGATAAAACTCAACGTAGTTGGCATTTAGATATATTTTGAGCAGAGCGCGATTTTAATATTAGAGCATTAAACTGGGTCACGAAGCAAAAGACATAATAATATGAAGAAGTTTGTGGTGCTGACATAATAACCAAGAAATAACAGAAAACTTTGTGCTGCTGGACAAAAGACGAAGTGGATAGGCATGCCGTGGACATCGCCGACGTGCAGGCCTTTTTATAAACAAAGAAAGTGGATAGGCATAGCGTGTGCCAGACTTAGGAAATCACCACCAGAGGCCTTTTTATACGACATAAATGGTCCTGGGTAGATCAACTATCCTCAGGACAAGGCTTGAGAAAAAAATCTATGGGTTTGAACTTGTCGCAACCCCCAGATTAGAAGCACATAATATATATATATATATGAAGATAGGCCAAATGTCAGTAATGCAGTAATGATAAATGTCACTAACGACATTGAATAAGTTTTACTGCTTTAAAATAAATGACCCTAGTTTGAATACCATAATTTAGACAAATAATACGCTATGCAGTTATATATATAAAGATAGATATATATATAGATAGATAGAGAGAGAGAGAGAGAGAGAGAGAGAGAGAGAGAGATTTCCCTAATACGTTAAGATTTTATTTAGTAAAAGAAACATTAAGATTTACCCCCTTCCCTTTTCTATATTTAAAATAATTCAATCCCACCTTCGTGGATTTTACAACAATTGAGAATATTTAAGCTTATGATATTTTAAGAGTATGGAAAAATAAAAGAAAGCTAGCAGTTATAGAAAACAACTAATAGGTCACCTTTTCAGAAATGAATAAATAATATTTTATTTATTTCAAAGCGTTAATTAGCCTAAGTTCTGGATTCACCCCGGGTAGAACCCAGATTTAAATAAAATAAATTTTTACACTAAAACAAACAATGTTGATTTGTAAAAACAATCTGGTGAGCGTATTAATTTATCATACATTATATTTTATGGGGATGTTAACTCACGGAGGTTTACTTAAAAGAAAGAAAAGATTTTAGAAATTCAACTCGTCAGAATGTTTGAGATTGGCATATTAATAATAAAAGCATACATATAAAATCAAGTAGTAAATAACTATAAATAAATGACTGCACCAAAATTAAAGAACGTTAGAGCATATGAGATAGGATTAAATTTATAGAAATTATTTAAGAGCAATTTACATATTATGTTAGAAGTAAAGTTAAATAATACATTAGGAGAAGTCTTGATAATAGAGTTTGAGATTAGTTAGACTAGCTTTACTTGCAACTTGAAAATTTACCTTGCACTATTTTAAGAGTCCATATTTTAAAGTCTGCTCATACATGTTAATTGGTTTTTAAATAACAGCAAGCTTTTATTTAGCATTCCACAATTCTCCAGTAGGGCGTTTACTTCATTCTACGGGAGCATGATCTAACAACAGCGGAAGATGACCCTCATAGGTCAGTACGGTCATGAGCTTTCTATGCTTACATTTCAGAACAGCTTGGATTCAACTAACTGTACAGTTCTATCAATAGTACTAATCTCCTGGTGATTTAAAATTCGGCCATTTTATACACTGCTCTGGTATTTCTGGAATGCTTTTAATTACTTAGTTTTAGCTCACAATCTAATCTCTGATCTTAAAATTCTTACTTTTTCTTTATCGATTGTTTTTGAAAGATGCAACGTTAGATAACATTCCAAAAATATATTCAAATCTATTTCCAGATTAGAAACAAAAGTACAAAAATGTTTATAACAAAAGTACAATGGTTAATCATAATCCCCATTTCAAGTAAAAACTTTGATTGAAAATACCTTCCCAAGATTAAAACAATAGTGTTTCCAACCCTTTAATTATTTTTGGACAATTACCGGTTGCATCTTCCATCTTGGATTTTATAAAATACAGTTTAATAGGAAAAAAAAAATACTTTAAAAAGAAAAAGTTGTATAAATGACATGTAATAAAATATTTTTAAGAAATCAATATTTTGTTAATATTTTGCTCCTATATCTATATTTGAGCCGCACCTATGTACTTTAATAAAAAAGAACTAATAATTAATAAAAAAGAATTAATAATAATTTTAAAAATGTTATTGAAACGTTAAAATTTTATAACTTAGGCACGCATCTCAAATATATACATACACGACAAAAGGAGTGGGATGGAATAAAGGGTTTGAATACAGGTTAGTAGGTGGAAACATGAAGCTCTAAGATTGACTGCTTCAATATGGATACATCAGATGATGAAAATATATATATGATTAAATTTAGATGGAATGCTTTTGGTAGAATATGTCTCAAGTGTTTAGAAAGTTTTTATTAGAAATGTTTTATCAGTACTCACATATGGATCTGATATTTGGATGTCTAACAGAAGGATTGAAATCAAGCTATACTATACATGTTGCTAGAAGAAATGATGGATAATTTAAATCTTAAACTGAATTCCAAGATATTTAAAAGAACCAGAGAGACCATATGTGAGATGAATGGATGAAACAAGGAAATTTGAAAAAGTAATGTGAAAAAAACTATAATTCAGAGGAACTTGAAGATATCATTTTGTAATGGAAAATAATGAATTTATTAAGGAAACTAATTGATGTTAAGTCTACTTCTAATAAAATCAGATACAATTTAAATTCCATGTTTTACATCCATATATGGACTGAACTATATGTTAATTCAATCAAAATATTTTATTCCAAAGTAATTTTTTTACTGCCATTCATTTTTATGGCTAATGTCCAACACATATGCCCAGTCTCCAACAGATCCCAAATATTTGAACGAGACATAAGCTTTATTTGTTATACATTTCTATATGACTTTTGCTACGTTTATTTTTAATCGCCAGAAAAAGTCCTTCAAGAATTTTTCTGGTATGTTTTCAAATATTTTATTCCAAAGTAGATTTTTTTAGTATTTTTATTTTCACTACATTCACTCTATGGATGATATATATGCTCTCTCTCTCTCTCTCTGACAAATTCCCAGAAAAAACATGCTTCAACGATTATTATGATTTTAAGTATTTGGGATTTTTTTTCTGTCTAGTGCAAGTATGGACAATCTTTCCTAGTTTGGGCCAAATTAGCACTCTGTCGCAGAGTCAAGGGCTGGACCAGAATGTTCATACATCCCAGTTTTCCTGAATTTGTCCTGGTTTTATCTCTCTTATCAGCAAATCCCAACATATTCTTTCAGGATAGTTAATTGTTCCGGTTTTCTTAACAATTCATTTTTTTTTGCTATTATTTTTTAATTTTAACTTTATATTTTTTATATTTATTCTAAAATACTTTTTATGCATTTAATATTTTATAATTAATTTTTTAATTGGTTAATCAGTAATTTTCTCAAAAAGGAAGTGGCTCACCATTTTTGTATGTTAGTAATAAGTGATTTCAATATGTGATTTTGTTTTGATAGATAATATATATAAATATATTGAAGCAATGGATCTAGAAGTCAGATCTATGCTTCACAGCCTTACATAAACCAACCGGTATTTCAAAACTGGTTCCCGTATGTAGAAAAGTATTTAACAGAATTTTGCATTAAATAGAAATAATTTATTAAAGTAAATGCAATTAAAGAAACTATTTTTTTTCATAAAAATATCTTTTGTCATAATTTATGAAATACGCAAGTAAGTGTGGAAAACATATATGTGCAAATTAACGCAGGGTTCTGTTAAAACTAAAATTAAACTTTATATATAAAAAAACACATAATATAATATTTTTATTTATTTTATTCTTATGTTGAAAATATTTTGTGTGGTTCATTTTAGATAAGTCTTCCAACATTCCTGAATTAATTAATTAGAGTTTTGTTTCAGGGCAATTAAGTATAGCCTCCTTAATAAGAAATTAAATCAAAATTAGATTACAAAATCTTAAAGTTTGATTTTGTAAAAATAAAATTGTTTTGCCGCAAATGAGTGTGGGGGCTTATCAAGATAGAGAATCATAAGGAAAACAATAGGTAAAGAGTTGGCTAAAAAGTATAAATAGTGGGGAGAACAAAAGAAGAGAGAGCAGATTATATTTTGTTGAAGAGACAGAATGTTATGTGATATTGTTGAAATGCTTAATTTTTCATGAGACCATGTACGGCGGCTAGTTCTATCAGCTTTGCCTGCCATCCAGGCGTCTATCTAGAAGAATGCCGAAGACTATAGTGTTTTTAAGTGAATTGAACTATTGAACTGTCTGCCTGCGGTCTGTACTAGTGCTTCATGGACCAAACATGCTACCTGTAAAATGAATTTCCTGTTGGCAAATCAAGCAAGCGTCGTGGGAATTGTACCATCACCAAGACCCAAAATCCGGTGCTGGTAACATTTTAAAATACTCCTCACGAACTTTTTACCTTCCATTTGTTTCTCGTAAATCTTCATTTGTCTTATTAGTATAAAATCTTTGATTTCCTATAATGTAATTTAATCAATGTAACTTTATATACTATGTAATTTAACCCTCGATCATTCTTTATAATTTCCATGCTTTCCTTCGCTATTCCTCATTTCTGAAATCAAATCTGTATACTATATTTCGCTTATTCTTTATGTGGTATTAATATTTACCTATAGGGGTATATTTTAATGTTTTATCTTACCATTTATAAAATATGTCTGTTTCGATAGTTTGCCAGTCGATCTCCTCGATAAAGCCTATTTATTCCTGCGTACATTTGAGAACTATAAGAGATATTTAAAAAAAAATAAGAGGGAAGGGAAATTATAAAACATCTTAACTCAAGGGTACGAGACAAATCGTTTATTAAAAGTATTTATAAAGATTTCTTTTGGCCTCGCTTTATCGAGAAAATTTCTGGTTTATAAAATAAGTTTGCGTTAAACCTATGAGTTATCGTGTGTGTGCATGCTTGGGTTAAAATCAAATTATTTGATGTCATTAGACTTCAAAGAACCAGCGATGTAGTACTGCGATCTGGGTTTTGGGAAATCTTTTTTTTTTTTAGTGCTGCTTTTATTTCATTAATTCTCTAATTAGCTTGGGAAATTTATATTATATTCTTTTTCTGCTAAGATGGTGTCTTAGTTAATTTGTTGTCATGCGAGTTTATTGCTAAGTTTACCTTCGGATTCGCTAGATCAAAAAAAAAAAAATCTTTTATTTACCCGGATTATCATGGATGCCCAATTTATTTAAATGTTTTTCGATTTTCTCAGGATATGAAGGATTTACGTAAATGTTTAGCTAGCTGAGCTAGGCTGGCTGACATTTCGCTCTTTCACCTGAAATTTGTCTTTGTGTGAATACGCATAAGTATTCCCATTTCTGTTTTTCTTATTTGGGCTTTCATGATCAACTTCATGCGAATTCTGATCATCTGGTTAATTTTATTTCCAAGCAGTAATAATATTCTTATGCATCAAGCAGTCATCAACAATCACTTAGTCTTTTGCGATTGACAACAAATCAAGACTTTTTAATTTTCTGCTAATAACGGGTTTGGGTGAATATCATTACTTTCAATATAAATTAGATTTTTTTTTTTTTCTGCATCACTATCTTCGGATTGATTTCCTGGAGCCCGTTTAAACGAATTACTATTGTAAAATTTAGTTGAGTAATTAATAAATTATTGTAAAAGTCATTCGAGCTTGCTCACACAAAATATGTTAAATGATTAAATGTTAAGGTGGATTTAAGTGGCAAACAATTTCTTACCACAGAAGAATTTTATATTTCAATGTCGTGTTTTTATTGAATGATTTGGGAATGTGTTATTTGGGAATAGCGGAGAATAAAGCCTCCAGTTTTATTCATATCCTTATTAAAGTATCTCTTCTTAATAAAACTAAACAGTCGCTTCTATTTATTATCTGTAGACATTATATTTTTAATGTTTATCTATTTGTTAATCTCCGATGATCCAAGCATAGCACAATTATTTTATTCATATTTGATCTATTGGCACATTCCATTAACTTTAGGCGCATGAGGTAGTTCTAGTCTATTGTTTCTCCCTGATGTTAGAGGGATGGACGGAGAAAATGATTTATGTGTGTCTTGGATATGTTGTAGTCCATAGTATTCTTGAAATAAATGGATATGTTGTAGTCCATAGTATTCTTGATTTTTATATCTCACGTATGATTGGTCTCTAGGTACTTTCGTCTAGATTTCAAACTGGGTTAAACCAGCATACACATCTGATCGGCACAGTAATTTTTTTTCCAGAGCTTTGTCGCCAACGTGGGACGAATATCTTTTTTTTTTTTGAAAAAAATTAACACCTGAGAGTTTGTTGTCAAATATAATATGTTGTAAGAGATGGCTTCTCTTTCAATATTTGAATTCAGACCAAGTGATAGGTAAATTAAATATCTTATTTACTTGCTTATATAAATGTAGTACATCCATATATAAACATACAGATAAACTAATGTGTTTGAAATAGAATATCTTATATACTTACTTATACAAATGTAGTATATACATTTATAAAAATACATATAGATTAATATGTTTGGGAAATTAATCTCATTTTTTTTTATATCTATTGTGAGAAAGCAAACAAAGTTGCTATACACATGATGTATATATGCATATAAATGAATATGTTTGTCTATTGGTAGAAATTAGTTGTTTTTCTATTCTTTTTATTCATTTAATATTATTAATTAAAAATACTAATTGACTGACATAGAACAGACATAATTAAAGATTAAAATTATATGAGGTCAAAATTGTTGAGAAATGATCGAATTTGGAATAATGAAAATTAAATAAAAATAGTAATAATAATAATGTTTATAATTTGATTTTTTTTTATCAAGTTGTAATAATAGGGTTTTAGCAGGCACGTGACAAGAGAGCGTTTCCCTTGACTAGAAAAATCTACAATTGAATCGAGAGAAAGTAGCGATCTTGACTTGAAAATCGGGAATTGAACAAACAGCAGAAAAAGTTAAGTTTTTATTTATTTTAAGAAAAGAAAAAAACTTTTTGCCCTTTAAAAAAAAATATTAAAGTTTTAATATTTATAGTTTCAAGAAGTTGAACTTTAATTTAAGATTGGCAGGAATGAATTAGACTTAAGTTATTCTGCAAGCTAAATTTCATTATAATAGAAATAATGCAAAGGAAGTCTGAAACTATTAAAAATTAACTGTTGTCTTTAAAAGCTATTTTTATATATAATTAAACCAAGTTATAAATAATAGTTTATAAAAGGAATCAGTACAATGTATTTGGGGTAAAAAAAACAGTGCTGTAAGACTTTCCAGCTAACTTCTATGTCATTAGGAAATTATGACATTATAAAATTTTTCATCAGAATGTCTATCTCAAGAATGCTGGTGTACCGCCATCTTCCATGGATTCATATACGGTCAGAAAAGATATTTCATATGCGAGTGTTTCAATCAAGGAGCATGAAATATATAATTAACAACAGAGTTGGAGACAAAAGAATGTTAGCCATGGATATTAACATTTTTTTGGACTGAATGCTTGCTTTACTCAAGATAAATTACATAAAATCAAGTGATGATTTTTTTTTTTTTGCTTTTGTCATTTTTTTTATTTGAAAGTTTATATATTGTACTTTTTTTTTTTTATTGTGTGTTTAAAATTCATTTTTCAAATTCGATTACCTACCATTTAAAAGTATAACTAGTGGATGGATAAATGTTATATTGATATAAATTAAAAAAGGGAATCCTCTTCAATTAATATGTATTTTTTTTTTTTAATAAAAGTAAATTTTCAGATTCCTCTCAACATTGATCCATCAAGATGACTTCATCTCAAGTAAGGTTTTTCATATATTTAATATTAAGAGTAAGACTTTAGGACAACAAGACTAAATAATCTACTAATATTTACTTGTAATTTTGGTTTTATTCTGAATGCACAATTAACCCACTGTGTAAATGGTCTTTATCTATCATTAATTTCTACCAAGACTTAAACACACATATAAATAGGAGTGGGCTATATATATATATATTTAGTAAAAAAAGATATAATTATAATTATAATATATTTATCCTAGCCTAAAAATATAACTATAGTAATTATATTAATGGGGTAGTTTTATAATTAGTGAACTTTCATTTTGCTTTTCTTTTTTGTTGTTTTATGTATATATTTAACAATCATATAGTATAATTTTGTAAATAATATACTTTAAATTATTTTGTTTCTGTTGAATGACATCAAGATGATAGAAAAACCATTTTTGATAATCGAATATTTATCTATTTTATTATTTATTTATAAATATTTTATTTTATATGTTCAGTGTCCAGCGGCACTCTATTGCTCGCTGGATTGCAACTATCAATAACACAATATAAAATAATTAATGAGGCAGCCCGGCAAGTAGGTTTAAATAACGAAAATTTTATTACAGGATTATATATGAGTTAATCACTATTAATATATACAAAGTATGAATAATAAACACACTCTATTATTATTATATATAAATAAGGGGCCCGAAGGCAGAGAAAAATAATAGATCGGTACGACCTGTTATAGTTCCCTAGGTTTACTTTGGCACGTGCGGAGATAAACCTCTCCGCAAGGCTAGGTGAAGCAAAAGGAGCTGACTGGAGTACCCGAGGAAAATGGCACATCTACCTTTCAAGAGCTTCACTTAGCAAGTGTCCTCTCTCAGTTCAATATTAGATCCATTACTTGTCATGCCTTGATTTTGGAGTAGCCTCCCTTCATTGGCCATCCGCTGTCCACGTGGTGGTTATCTCTTTAGTTCCTATACGATCTCTGATTAGATAATGCCACGCCTTTAGCATTGTCTATTTTAAGCAATGGCTTTGTTTACATTATCTAACCTTCTTGATGAATTACTTTATAGTTTAGTGTTAATATATCATTTAATTATTTACAATACACCATTAGCAATCCGTTAGTTTTACATTTATTTTTATTACTAGTTAACCGTATTTTATATATATATGCACGTACACACACATTTAGCATACCTCCCCCAAGTTCAGAGATAGCGTTTTAGGCTGTTGATTTTTTTTTCCTGAACTTAGCACGTAATCACTGAGGTGGTGGGAATTTTACTTTCCCTCTTAGAACATTGGGGGATGTCGGATTCCGCGTCTGGAGCATCATCTTTTCTAGGAAATGGCTGCGGCGTTTGTTGTATACTTTCGTCTTTACGCAACTGATTTATGTGTTTGCGTAACTCTCTTCCATTCTCCATTCGTACAGCAACCACTTGCTTACTTAAATGTCGCACAATTTCCGCTTTAATCCAGAGTCTATCCTGATTATTTCTAACCCATACGTGGTCTTGTGGTGAGAATTTATAGTTTCTGCCTGAAGGTACTTCAGGTGTCCTTCGTTGGTATAATTTTGTCAAGCTTTGTTCGCAGTCTACGACCTAGATATTTCTCTGCGGGTGATTTACCCGACTTAGCTGTAGGTGTAGAGTGTTGATAAAGAAGCGCATTAAAGACTGCTTCGTGCACACTTTGATTTCCCATTTTATTGATGGCGGATTTTAAATTCTGTATAGTTTTTTCAGCTAGTCTATTTGATTGGGGGTGGTAAGGTGGAGTAAATATGTGGTTAATTCCCCATTCGTGCATCGAGTTTTGTCAGATACTAGGGTTTCTGGGATATGCGAACATTTCCAACAGTTTGTCGATGGCTTCATCCGACCCTGTGTTTTTAACTATTTTGTATTCGGCCCATCCTGAATAGGCATCCACTGCTACTAGAAATAATTATCCTTGAATAGGACCGCAGTGATCTATATGAATTCCCTGCCATGGCTTGTCTGCTTCTTGCCAGGAATCGAATTTGGCTGAGGGTGCATTTGCTCACGACTGGTAGTTTGTGCAGTTTTTTATGCATTGCTCTATGTCACTGTTAATTTTCAGCCACCAGACATAACTATGAGCTAACGCTTTCGTTCTTACAATGCCCGGATGACCTTCGTGCAATAAATTAAGTATTTGCGATCTGCCGCTTACGGGGATTAGTACTTGATCGCCTCTGAGTATACAATCTTTGCAAATGGACAGTTGTTCTCGAGCTTTCCATCTATGTGCAAGAAAGATGGTCTTTGTTTTGGCCAACCTTTACTGATTTTTTCCATGATCCATATGTAGCCAGTGTCTTCTCTGGTCCATGCAGCTACCTTTGCGCTATTAAGTGTCTGGCTGTTTAGTGCGTCGATATAGTTAATTTCTACATCGTTTACTTCTTTCTCGAGCAGATCTGGCATTCGCGATAACGCGTCAGCATGACCCATTTTCGTGCCTTTTTTGTATTCGAGGTTGTAATTGTAACCTGCGAGTATGTTAAGTCATCTCCACATACGAGGGCTTAAATGTTCAGGCATCTGTTTCGTGCCTAAAATTCCCAAGAGTGGCTTATGGTCGGTTATTAATTGGAAAGGACGTCCATATAGATATTGGTGGAATTTACGAATTCCGAACACTGTGGCAAGGGCTTCCTTGTCTAGCTGGATGTAGTTCTTTTCCACCTTAGACAAGGTGCGCGATGCGTATGCTATAGGACGTTCTCCGGCGTGGGATGGATGGCATATCACTGGCCCTATGCCATTTTCTGATGCATCAGTTGTCATGGTTACCTCACTCTCGCTATCATTATGGACCAGTAGTTTATTTGATGTGAGAAGGGCTTTGGTGTGGAGAAATGCTTGCTCTTGTGCTGCTTCCCAATTCCATTTCCAGTTTTTTTTTAATAATTCGTACAGCAGCGTCGCTATGTGTGCTTTGCCATTCAGAAAGTTTTCAAAATAGTTCACCAGGCCCAAAAAGGCCTGTAGTTGTTTTATGTTATTCGGTCTTTTGGCATCAGATACTGCTTTGACTTTTTCAGGGGAGGGGCTTATTCCTGAGTTTGACACTATGTGACCTAGGAATTTTATTTCAGTAGCCTTCCAACTACATTTTTTCGCATTTAATTTTGTTCCAAATTCCTCCAGTCTTTGGCAAACTTTTGAGATACGAGTGCTCAATTCATTTTCTGAATTAGCAGTGACCAATATATCGTCAAAGTAGGGGATGACGCCTTCGAGTCCGTTTAGAAGAGTCTCCACTTTTGCTTGGAATATACTTGGTGCTGAAGCTATTCCGAATGGTAGACGTTTGCATCTAAATAAACCTATGTGTGTAGTAAGTGTTAGAATGTTTGCAGCTTTGTTGGTCACTGGGATTTGGTGGAAGGCTGAGTTGAGGTCTAATTTTAAAAAATATTTAGACTTTTGGAGCAACACTATGATTTCTCTTGAGTTAGGAACAGGGTATGCATGTTTGCTTAGTGCTTTATTGACTGATACACGGTAATCGCTGCACAAACGTATTTGTCCATTTGGCTTGGTTATTACAACCAGTGGGGTAGCCCATTCGGCTTCTTCTGTTGCTTCAAGCACGCCATCTTTAACCAATTGCTTTATTTCCTCCACTATTTTTTCTTTCTGAGCGTAAGACATCTTTCGCGGTCTACAAATTGTAGGCACTGCTTCTGGTGATAATTCTAATGAAACTGGTTTTGTTTTTATCGTTCCCGGTTCTCCATCGAAAAGTTTAGGAAAACGCTGTCTGATGTTTTTTTCAATGTCAATATTTTTGACCCAAGCAATTTTTATTCCCAGTTGCTGAAACCAATCACGGCCAATAAGAGGATTTATAGGGGCGTGTACTATATATAATGGCAATGTAACTATTTTTTTCGCATTATTTGAAGTAATTGGAGCCTCAATTACTCCTTTAATTTTTATAGCGTTACCATTGACGTCTCGAGCCTTCAGATTTATATGCATCAGTCTAGGTGGCTGTCTCATATCTGCCACAATGGTTTTCCAATCTTTAATGGAAAATAACGACACCCCACTACCACTATCAATTTCCATCGATAGGGGCTTTCCGTAAATTTTGACAGTTATTTCAAATTTCTGTGATTGGACCAAAGACACATTATTAATTGCCAAAAATTCCTCTTGTTTATGTTTTGTCGTAATGCTCTTTTGGCTGTTATTCTTTGTATAATTATCGAATTTTTTATTTCTGCACATTTTTTCCCAGTGGCCGAATTTATTGCAGTGTTTACAGCGTTGGTCTTTATAAAAACAGTCACGTGCCATGTGACCTAGTTTTCCACAGCAAAAACACTTAATTCGACTTTTCTTAATGTCTGTTGTTCCACTTTGATCAGGCACCCTTCTATCTGGTTTGTCTACTTTGTGGACTTCATAAGGATCATTGTCCGCTATTTTCATGGCCGCAAATTCCTTTGATTCCTGCAACACAAGTTCGTGAGCTATTCCACGTTTGATAGCTACTTTATAGTTAATATCCATATCTGCCAATAACTGCTGTCTCAGACTAGCACTGCTCATTCCACATAAAAATTGTTCGAGGAGGGCTTCCTCCAGGTATGAATCGTAGACGCAGTTTTTTGCGAGTTCCCACAGGGCAGTATAGTGTCCGCTCATTCTTGCCTTGGCAGCGATTTCTAAAGTGGAGTCTGGCAATGTGTCTAGACTCTCGAGGATTAAAATAGTCGGTCAAACGATCTTTGACCTGTTCAAATGTTAATTCTTCCGGGGTTTTAGGTTCACAGAGCCTATTTGCGATCTGAATTACTACTTTTCCAGCGAAACATAATAAGGTCGCTGTTTTGCTTTTATCGTCTTTTACTCTGTTAATAATTAACAATTTTTCAATTTGTTGGACATACAGGGGGCCACTCACTTGCCTCTCTGACGTCAAATTCGGATATTGCCGGCTGCATTATGATACTTAGCCAATTTAACAAAAATATAATGATAAGTCAATTTAACAAAATATAAAAATATTTTTCTTAGTAGTTTTATCTCCTCACGAAATCAAATAATTAGATGCCAACGTATTCGGCTGTCAATGCGTTGATTGTTATTACTGACAATTATACCGTTGAGGTTCGTAATCAACTGTAATTGCGCCAGTTCAGTGTTCAGCGGCACTCTTTTGCTCGCTGGATTGCAACTATCAATAACACAATATAAAATAATTACTGAGGCAGCCCGGCAAGTAGATTTAAATAATGAAGATTTTATTACAGGATTATATATGAGTTAATCACTATTAATATATACAAAGTATGAATAATATACACACTCTATTATTATTATATATAAATAAGGGGCCCGAAGGCAGAGAAAAATAATAAAGAGATTGGTACGACCTGTTATAGTTCCCTAGGTTTACTTTGGCATGTCCAGAGGTAAACCTCTCCGCAAGGCTAGGTGAAGCAAAAGGAGCTGACTGGAGCACCCGATGAAATGGCACATCTACCTTTCAAGAGCTTCACTTAGCAAGTGTCCTCTCTCAGTTCAATATTAGATACATTACTTGTCACGCCTTGATTTTGGAGTAGCCTCCCTTCATTGGCCATCCGCTGTCCACGTGGTGGTCATCTCTTTAGTTCCTATACGATCTCTGATTAGATAATGCCACGCCTTTAGCATTGTCTATTTTAAGCAATGGCTTTGTTTACATTATCTAACCTTCTTGATGAATTACTTTATAGTTTAGCGTTAATATATCATTTAATTATTTACAATACACCATTAGCAATCCATTAGTTTTACATTTATTTTTATTACTAGTTAACCATATTTTTTATATATATGCACATACACACACATTTAGCAATATGCTTTTAATAAATTAAGTTGTTTAAATCAATCTGATCCCTGTTTGATCATCACCATCACCACTGTGCATTTATTTCACTAGATGTTTGATCATCACCATCATCACTGTGCATCGATACCATAAGATGTTTGATCATCATCATCACATTATGAATTGCTCTTATAAATAATTGATCATCATCAGTATTTTTCTATATCTATGCTTATATATAGGCATATTTGGTTTATAATTGAGTAGGTCCATCCCTGAAGAGAGTTGACTGTAAGAATTCCCTGAGTTTGAATTCTGTGGTATAATGGGGCCTAAAAAGGGAGGTGTAATGAAAATGCACTGGTCTAAGTTACACTGAAATATTGTTATAATTTATAAGTTAGTATATTGAAAGTAGATGTGACTTGGAATTGGGCATTTCATTGTGACATCTTTAGCATCCTATTTGAAGGCCTAGGTCTGACAGTAGTGAGATGCGTTCCCTTTGTTAGATGCCATTTTTGATTCAGTAACATCTGACACACCCAAATGCATCACTGAATCATGAATTTTGGTATGATTTGTTGTAGGCTGGTTGACACATTTCATCCAACTACTTAGTCGTATTCGCATCATCGTATGGTGTACCCAGTGATTCCGGTATATCTGGCACCATCAACTTTGGGGTAGCTGGTTCCATTATAATATATATATATATATATAAAGAAAGATGTGTCAATCTATGTATAATTTTTTTTCACCCGAGTTTTGTCGCCAACGTGAAATGAATTTTATCTTTGAAAGAAAAAATTAACACACCGAGAGTTTGTTTGGAGAATATATATACACCTGGGTCTCGTTTTACACGATAGATAGGTTCCTCAGAAAACACGCACAAACGAAATCGGCAAAAATAGACGTAACTTACATTGAAAAAGGAGGGATGCTGTCTGTGATTTTTCAAAATTCGCGTAAAAGCAAAGCACCAATGTAAAATTACTTTAAAATTCGCGCAAAAAAAAAAAGAAAGAAATAAAATATGACTAATAAAAAATTTCAAATTTGAAAAAAATTGATACAAGACAAACTTTTTTTAACTATAATATTTAATTTTATTCAAAATAATATATTTTTATGCATAATTTACAGTACAGTAATTTACATTTTCTTATATGTTTTAATTATTAATGCTATTTGCCGATAAATAGGTTCGTTTGCAAACTGATTCTTCACAAGAGGAACAACAACTAGTGCCAACTTCACTCTCATAATTAGTAATTAATCTTTGAGACGATTTCATTAATTGTTTATGAAGCTCGCGATATCCAGACATACAACCATTTAGCCCTCGTTGGAATTTAAGAGCATGTTCGTGATTAGTGTCATTAGTAAGAAAATAATTTGCCAACTGATTAGAAAGTTGAAGACATTCTCGAATCATTTTTGAAATGAAAGGAACAGGTTCCACTTCTGTTTCATTATCTTTTGCTACATTTTCTTCTGTATCTAAACTTTTATTTTTGTCTTTAATTTTTTAATTTACAATTCCATTTAAAAATCAAATTTCGTTTTACTGCTATTACTCACCTTTTAAAAATAAACTTGCGGACACTAAATGATTAATAATTGATTACGTTCTTTTTTAAAAAGCAAAAACAGAATGTGATTTAAAATGCAAAATTAACACGCACAATGTTTGAACAAATTTACATTATAATCTTGTAAAATTTAATGTGTGTATACATAAAATGTGGAAATCATGATTTTAATTTCATTATTGCATAAAATCTTACTATTATAAAGCACTGAAAATATTGAAATTACTAAGATGAAAGTCGAATTCCAATAATGTGCTATTACTTTCAATATAACGTAAATGCGCAAAATTTATTATTTAAAGTAATAGCACATTATCGGAGTTCGACTTCCGGTGAAACATGAATCATGTAACTTCAAAATCGTGTTAAATAAGTCAGCGTAAAAAGAGACCCAGGTGTATATAAAAAAAAGATGTGTCAGTATACGTATAAATTTTTTTTCTCCCAACTTTTGGTCACTAACGTGGGATGAATTTTTCAATAAATGATCACCTTCTGAGATAGATTTATCGAGTATTTTTAGTGCGTCCAAATTAAAGAATTTAATATAGGTATAAAATTTTGTTTTCTTCACCAAGTTTAGTTGCCAACTGGGTAAATCTTTCAAAAAAGATTTATCATCTTAAAGATTTATTGTGTTTGTAAATAAATATATAAAGAGAATAAAATATGTTAGGGTATATGCAATTTTTTTCCTGATTATTATGTTTTTTTCCTCATGTCTTTCGTCTTATTTTTTTTTTTTTGCTAAAGTATATAGCCTTCACGTGGGCGGAAGTTTCAAATAAATACCCACCCTTAACATTTTTTTACTCACCATATTTTTTGATTTAAAAGTACTTAAACACTGGCAATTGGTATATTTTTTGCAAGTTGGTTTCAGCCGGGGCCAAATTAGTATTTAGAATAGACTAAAGATGGTGTACATCTGGCGGAGATCATATTGTAAAAATTACAAATATGTATTAGAATTTTTGGTTGTTTTCTATTCCCTGGTGTTAGCCGCATGACAGCGCTATTTCTAGGTCAATTCCTAGAAATATACCCTTTCAGTGGCCTACACCCAACCTAAGAGGCTTCTTTCTATGATAAAGAGTCCCCGCTGGTCGCGGCTTTTTTCTATGCTAAAAGCACAGACAAATGCTGTAGTTAGTTGTGTTATTAACTTTACCGTAATGCTAGCATGTCTATTTTCTCTATAATTTGGTATGAGAGTGTGTGGATTTTAGCCTGTCATAATTATTTAAAATTTCATTTCAAAGGTATTTTTTTTCAAGTGCTCTAACCTACTGTTACGTTGTAACTTTATTAACAATGTCCTGAAGGTTCCATTACAAATGGGTAACCCTCAAAAATTGCTTTGAAAGGTGCGGAACGGCAAAAATTTTGAGGATCATGCGAAAAGTAACGTTTTTGCGAGAATTCATCCGTGACAAGTTACTTTTGATATATATATATACGCACAAACAAAAACAACCCAGTGTCTGATTATTAGTAATTACTTGTCCAAAAAAGAAAATTAGTCAGGTATTATTTTTTTTACATTTATTACTTAAAAATAAGATTAGTTTTTATATCTACACACTAACAAAAACAACCCAGTTTCTGATTAATTACTGTCCAAAAAAAAAAAAAAGCAAATTAGTCGGGATTTTATTTTTAAATGTAGTATTTGAATTACGGTACTTTTTATATATACACAAGATTTACAAAAAAAAAAAAAAAACACTTTCTGATTAATTACTGTCCAAAAGAAATGCAAATTAGTGGGCTATCATTTTTAAATTTAGTATTTAAATAACGATACCTTTTTATATAGACACACTAACAAAAAGAACCCACTTTTTGATTCATTAATGTCCAAAAAAAAAAAGAAAGCAAATTGGTCAGGTATCATTTTTCAATTGAGTCTTTAAATGATGGTCCTTTTTAGATATACACACTAGCAAAAAGAACCCACTTTCTGATTAATTACTGCCCCCCCCCCCCCAAAAAAAAGCAAATTAGTTGGGAGGTATCATTTTAAAATTGTAGTGTGAATTTTTTCAATGTTGTGGGTAAATTGAATCATGTAGAATTGCGTCTTATTTTCGATTGAAAAAAAGATCGTAACTTTTTATATACACACACAAAGAAAATAAAACCCACTACCTGATTAATTACTGTCAATACCCAAAAAAAAGTTATTCACGGGTATCATTTTTAAATTTAGTATTTCAATAATATTACGGTTTTTGATAAAATCTACACATTAATAAAAACAATCCACTTTCTGATTCATTACTGTCCAAAAAAAAAAAAAAGCAACATAATCGGGTATCATTTTGAAATGTAGTATTTCAAGAACGGTACTTTTAATATATACACACTAACAAAGAGAACCCACTTTCTGATTAATTACTGTCCAAAAACAAAAAAAAGGGGGGCAAATTAGTCGGGTACCATTTAGCGTAAATTGAAAAAAAAAAAAAAAAAGTATAATTGCTTCTTATTTTCGATTAAAAAAATCCCGTAACTTTTGACAGATACACACAAACAAAAACAACCCATTTTATGATTAATTACTGTCCAAAAAACGTCAATTATTTGAGTATCATTTTTAAATTTAATGTGAATTTCTAAAAATTTTTTTTTTAAAATAGTAATATTATTTACTATTACTTCCTCTAATTTCCTATTACAAAAACTAAAAAAGCCGATATTTATATACATAGAATCACAGGCTGGCCCGAAATCGTAATATGTATGTGTTTTTGATTAGCATCAACACCATCATACGGCTAACACCAGGGAATAGAAAACAACCATTTTTTTATCCGGTTTTAGTATAAATTTTTTTTTAGATCTTAATCAATAGTATAACAAGGTAAATGTTTTCAAATAGAAACGTGTCATACAACAGTGTCAGCAAGTTGGTTTTTTTTCCCCCTCTCTCTGCGTTTTTCTTGTAATGAACAGACGTAATATATGCAAAAAAAATTTTTTCACTCTAATATTTTGCATTTCCTTTTCCTCATAAAAATTGTATATATATATAAGTAAAAGAGTAAAAATTAAGTTATAAGTCTTCTCTTTGAAATAACAAAGTTACGTTTCAAGTTGAGAACAAGTAAATATGTGTGTCTATTTTTCTTAATATAGACATGTATAAAATGTGTTTTAATAGTAAATATAAATGTCAGCCAAGTTAAGTTTTTTTTTTCAGCCAGGGTATATGTTGTGGAATTAATTAAATTGAGTAACCGTTAGGTGAAGACCCTTAAATATGCGATTTGAGATTGTTTAGTAACCTGAAAAAAATAGGTATATGTATTCAATCATATTTTTACGTTATATTAGCGACATTTGCCTACTAGCCTGAAAGAATAGGAGTATGTGGTCTGCAATATAACAACGTTCTCAGTGAATAAATTCATGTATATGTTAAAATATTTATATATGTATATCTATTTGTGTATGCATATGTAGTTATATATATATATGGTTATTTAGTAATGTACATATTCATATATATGGGTGTATATTTTATGCATTTAGTTATAGTTCGGTAAAACCCATTTTTATGTAAATGTTTTGAGCCATTTTTGATTTCCATACGTTTGTTCTGTTAAAAATTGTGTGATAATTGTATAACTTGCTTCGCTGTTGTGGCCAAAATGGTAATTGGTTTCGATCCCAGATTAATAATTCGGAGCTGGCGTTATCATGGAATTTTTATTTGCTAATCGTACTTCGGCTGTCCAAAATTAGTTTTATCATGACCAAAATGGTAGCTGGTTTCGATTCCAGGTGATGCATTGCACCTAACTTAGTCTTTATAGGTCCTAATATTAAAAAGATTTCAAACCACGACAAATACAGCATTTATTTAGGCATGCATATTTTTTGTAAAATTTCTTTGCTTTGAATAATCAATATGAGGAATGAATTCATCAAGATAAGTGAAAGTCAGTGTAAAATAAATTTTATTAGTTGAATTTTCTCCAACATAAACCTTGCTAATGTATGTGCTTGGATCATTATCTAGTAATAATCATAAAAAAGTTGACCTTGTTGGCTGGCGCACTTTTGTCAACAAGCATATACATCCATATCATATTAGAGTAATTAAATCAAACCATGATTATAAAGAGTGATCATAAATAACAAATGTGTACTTTGTGAGACAAAAATAATGTAATCAAGATAAATGTGTATATTTGCTCATACTTGTATATATATCAAAATGTTTGAATCAGTGTAAAATTTAACTAATATTAAATGCGTTTTAGTTATTTCAGAAGTCAGAGAAAAGATCGAGTCAAGCTGTAAAATTTTTGACATTTGTTGGCATAGAGTATCAGTGTCAATAACAAACACGACAATCAGTAAGTTGAATTTATTGACGCTTTCATTTCCAGTACTTAAGATTTGCCCATATATAAGCATTTGGGTTGGAAAGAATAAGTGGATTCATTTTATTCTTTCATAAATACTATATCTTGTGTTGGGAATGAAAGTATTCATTTATTATTAACACTCGTAAGAAAGCACATACACAATAGCTTGAAAGGCTGATCTTTAATGTATTATAAAAAAGGAAGTAAAGTGAGGAGTTATATATACAGAACAGTGATAAAATAGCACAGACAGGGCAGACTTTCTATGAAACAAAACACCACGGTTAGGCATTTTTGAATAGAGGACTTTGGATGGTAGGTAGAGTTGTAAATGACAGTATATAATAATAATAAAAAAAGAAAGCATTAGATTTAAATAATAAAAAATTTTTTGTGTTACTTGAAAGGTGGAAATTAAACGTAAGCATATAGCTAGCAACCTAAGCATTTTTTTTGTGGAAATATATTTTACTTTTTACCTTGGCAAGCCATCATTGTATTGGAAGTAATCAATAAATAACACATTGCTAGCATATAGCACAATAGTCAATATAAACCAAAATGGAGGTAGTGACACAAGAAGAAGAGTTAGGACAAAGTTCAGATCAAGACAGCGAGGAAGTAGTGTTTAATCTTCCTAGAGCAGCGCCACAGAATCACGATCACCAATACCAAGATAACATTAAAACAGTGATCAAAGAACTTAGAGAGGAAAGACAAATGATGATGACCATGTGGCAGGAGTTCATGAGAGACACTAGAATAAGGCTGAACTACCTAGAAACAAATATAGAGTATCTTCAAAAACAGAATAGAGAGGTAGAACTATCACAAAATGATGACAGACAATCCCATTTGCAAGACAAAAGATGATGCAAGGACAATACGACACTTATGGGAAAACTGTGGTCAAAAATAAACAATTTAAAGATCCACAGTACCAGGATTTGAACGCAAAATCAGAAAAAGAAAGAGTAGAAGGATAAAGTTGGCCAGTAAAGGAGGATCCCTAAGAGGACACAGACTCTACAAACTTCAAATTTCATTTCAGACCTGCCAAGAGAAACAAATCATAAATCCTGTAATAATTAATCCAGTAACCTCACCAGTAGCCAAATTCATTCAGATACAGTGTTTTAGGGGGAACTGGATGGGAATCCAAGACACCACTTGGATAGTTTGAAAGAACTTTTTCAGTTTCAAAAGATGAGTGAGGAAGAAAAACTGGCAATCTCCAGTCATCATTTAAAAGCAGCTGCTAGAGACTGGTGGAATGCATTGTCTAATCAACCAACAACATTTCTTGAGTATGAAAGGGCTTTAATGTCAATGTATTGAAGCGAAGAGGATCAAGAGGGATTGGTATATTCAATAATGCATGAGAAATATCAAGGCAACCATCAGGAAACATATGCGCAATTCTTCTTGAGACAAGTGAATAAGATAAAGGCTCTGAATGCATTTAAGTATTCTGAGAGACAGATGATGAAGAATGATACAACATAATATGCCATCATGGATGCAGAAAATAATATTAGGTAGTCACGTGGAGGATGTTAGTGGTATTACGCGTTTATTGATAGCAATTGATTATGGAAATCTTACTGAAAGCATGAATGGAAGGGGGGGGGTTAAATTCCAAAGTAAAATTACTACAAAACACGATAAAACAAACCCCTCAAGATTAGTAAATAGTGAAGCAGTGACGACTCATACAGTAATTGTCCAAGGAAGGGATAACGAAGAGACAATATGTAGGAATAGAAACCCAGTTATCCAAGTAGCCATAAATAATGATAAAATACAAGCATTAATCGATTCAGGCAATCAAGTATCGATGGTGTCAAAAAAACTGATCATGGAATATGAAAGCGACCCAAGATGCTTAAAATTTCCTATGCGCCCTATTCAGTTAACTCTGGCAAATGGAAAAAAAATGAATAGTGAATGATACCAAATGTGGCTTGATATTAGGATTAGTGATAAATGTTTTAGTCACACTTTCTTGGTAATGGAGGGATTGTTATATGACTTGGTACTGGGGTCATATTTTCTTCAACAATATCAAGGTATTATACATTACCCAACGAGGAAATGTATAGAGATATACAAGTTCCGTTTAGAACAGCATCTCAAGATAATCATCCCATTGGCAGTTGTTTAGTACAAGTAGTCGATGATAAAATGTTAAAACAAACAGTGAACAAATCAATGATAAATGATAAGGAGCATCATCAGCAGTTTAACAAATATTGCAAAGATATGAATCGGTATTTTCCAAACGTACCAGGAAAAATTAGGGGGTATACCCATCAAATTAGATTTAAGGAGGAATCATACCAACAAACTAAAACATACCCTATTCCTTTCCAATACAAAAATGAGGTGGACAAACAAATAAAAGAGATGCTGGAGTGGGATATTATCGAACGGGCTCCTTCGCCATATAATAATCCATTGATCATGATTAAGAAAAAGAATAGAAATGTGCGCTTGTGTATGGACACGCATCATTTAAATAATGTTACTATTCCGGAAAGTGGCATCCCACCGATGCATGAAACCTTTGTTCGACTCGCAGGGAAGACTGTATTTTCGACCATGGACATGATGGCTAGCTATTGGCAAATGGCGTTAAATCACCGCGACAGTAAATATACAGGATTGCGTTATAATAGCCAGACTCATGTGTTCAAGAGGGTTCCATTCGGCTTGATTAACAGTGGGGCAGGCCTCATGAGATGTTTAAAGAACGTTTTATCTCCTCAAATACAAAAACACATGGTGTGCTACATGGATGATAGCGTTATCGCCTCTAAGGATATTGATGAGCATTTGCGTCATTTGGAAAGTTTTTTTCTTGAATGTGCATCCGAAAATATAACTATCAACATGGAAAAGAGTTTTCTTGCGGTTGATGAAATTGAATTTTTGGGCCATGTTGTAAATAGTCAAGGTGTCAAACCTCATCTGGGGAAAATAGAAGCCATAAAGAATTTTCCAACTCCCACTAACCAGAAGCAGGTTCAGTTATTTCTAGGGCTGTGTAAATTTTATCACTGCTTCTATCCGGGATTTGCTTACAATACCACTCAGCTAATTGAATTGATAAAGAAGAGTAATAAACAAAAAAATGGGAATGGAAGGAGAGGCACTAGCAAGAAATGTCTAAAATAAAAGATAAGTTCCTGGAAACAGTAATGTTACACCATCCAGATTTTACTCGCCCCTTTTAAATTCAAACAGATGGTAGTAGGCAGGGTTTGGGCACTGCATTGTTCCAGATGGGGATAAAGGTGAGCATCAAGTATTATATTTCATTAATCGGACGTTAAGAGGGACAGAAAATCATTATACAACAACAGAGCAGGAGATATTAGCAATAGTTTGGGTGCACCAGAAACTTAAACAGTTTTTGTTAGGATTAGAAGTGGTAATCGTAACGGACCACAAATGTTTCGAATTCCTTAATAAGAGTTTTTTAAACAATGACAGATTGATAAGATGGAGCCTGACTCTTCAACAGTTTCGTTACAGCATCATTTATTGCCCGGGGTCAGAGAATATTGTGGCTGACATTTTAAGTCGTTATCCTGTGCCTATGGCTGCTCAAAATCCGGACTTGACAAACCAGACAGTGAAGGTCATGATGACCACGGCAGAAACATCATTGGAATCTCACCTTCAGAATTTAGCGCATTGGCAGGCTCAGGATTCCCAATATAACAAAATGATTAATATTATTATTTTTTTTTTTTTTTTGGCAATAAGGCGGCGTTATAATCAATATAGAGTCATGGATGGGATCCTTCAGATTAATACCGGAATTCCTCATTTCCATGGAAAGTCATAGTACCACACAGTTTGAGAACCCAGATTATTACCCACATCCATCAGGCAGTGGGACATTATGGACCCCGCAAAGTAGAAGCAATAAAACGCTAATTTTATTGGCCGGGGATATATGCACAGATCTTGCATGTGTTAAAAAGCTGTGAGATTTGTGCATGGAGCAAGGCCCAAATCAATCATATGCAGGAGAACCCAGACCGCTCCTTGCATCTAAACCAAATGAGCTGCTGGCTGTGTATCATTATAACCCATTACCCACGTTTCGACGATTTCAGTATCTTTTCATCACATATGATTAGTTTTCGAAATATGTGAAAGCATATCCGATAAGGGTTGCAAATTCTCGGGGAGGAATAAAGGCACTTTGGGAAAATCAATTTCCAGAAGTTGGAAAACCTCAGATACTGTTGTCTGACCACGGCACAGCATTTACATCCAAAGAGTGGAAGACGTGGATAACTAAACAAGGAATTCAACATAGGCTACATTTTTCTCTGTTTATACACTTTTATTAAAGACAGTTTTTAGAAAAATAAATATAAAGATACTTATTAAGAAATAAAAAGAGAATTATGGTAAAGTTTATGATTACAGGGACAACAGTTAGCTTTAAAATCGATAGTGATGATTTAGAAGTTGTTCATAGAAGTCGAAAAATTCATTGCAGACTGAAAACATTAGTATAGATGTATATTTTTAAAAAAGGAAATCAGAATTTTTCAAGTTATGTCATATTCTGTATTTTGTGGAAATGTTAAAGAAAAACATTAGAGAAGAATTAACAATTTGATGAATAATAAGGAATATAAGTATTTATGATTACAGGGACAACAGTTAGCTTTAAAATCGATAGTGATGATTTAGAAGTTGTTCATAGAAGTCGAAAAATTCATTGCAGACTGAAAACATTAGTATAGGTGTATATTTTTAAAAAAGGAAATCAGAATTTTTCAAGTTATGTCATATTCTGTATTTTGTGGAAATGTTAAAGAAAAACATTAGAGAAGAATTAACAATTTGATGAATAATAAGGAATATAAGTAGTGACAACTCAATGAAATTTGGAAAGCTGTGGTCATGTTGAAATTGTTAGTTTGATCATATTATGAGATAATTTAATTAATAAGTTGATGGTGAAAAAATGAATATTATGGCCAATAATAAGATAAAATGACATTTTCATCTCCATGGAAAGTCAAATAATTAATTATTCAGTAGATCTTTAATTTTTATAATTGTCATAAGCACACAATGACTTGATGAAACTTAACAATATTTTTTTTTATTGTTATTACTATATTAATATTATATGTAGATACAGTAAATAAAAGAAAACTCTCCCTTCAATTAAGATATTTAGTTTTGTCTCCTAAAACACAATTTGTTAAAGATTAAAAGTAAGTAATTAAAACCTATGTTCTGGCATTGTCTATAAATTTTTCTTATACTTAAAATGATACTAATAAAATACATTAATACTTAATATCATAATACTAAAACTGGAATAAAAAATATTTAAGAATAAAGTAAAAAACAAATTTACTAAAATAGTGATTTATACAAACCTCTAATAAACAACGTGTTCGTTCTTGATGAAATCGTTGCAAAAATGGACCAATAAGATGACATAAATAGAGAAATTGTTGTTCAGTTTTTATAATAGGTTTAACTTTTTCTTTAAAAAATCTGGATTAAAAAAAGTTAAAAAATAATTAATATATGTAACAGTTAAACACTGAAAATAATATAAAAATAAATAAGTATAACATACTGTGGTAAAAGACTAAGCTGTCCAATACTTGAGTGATGCCAAACTGTGTGCGTGAGCGCCAACAAGTAACAACATTGATTTTCACTCATATGTGCATGACTGGTTGAAAAATGAAACATTTTAAATGGATCCCAATTATTTGGTAATATTGTAAATAATGATGACTGTAACATTTCAAGAATTCTATCATTAAGTACCATCCAAAAACTTTCCTAAAAGTAAATATATAAAGAACAAAGATGATAAAATGTATGATATATTATTACTATTTACTTATTCAAGTAATGATTAATTATTGTATTGTTTCTGTAAAACACTTCTTTTTATCATTAACTTAGACTACTGATGAGGTTCACAGATGGTGGATAGAGGAATGACTTTAAGATATGGGTATTACTTATAAATAACCAATAAATAACACCAGATTAACAGTATCTCTGTCTTATTAGATATATTGGTTCATCAAAGCTATCTTCATCTTTTCCTTACTGCCTTCCATCACTTAAATTATTTTAAAGCCCAGTCAACATGAAACTTTTGTCATTAGTCATTTTTCTATATCAAACTGTGATAGTGGGATTGTGTGTTTGTGTAACTATATTTCCATCTAATTACATGCTGAGTAACAATTCTGATTTGAATTCCTTTTTTCAATTTTTAATTTTTTTTTTAGCACACTATTGAAAATTAAGAAAACAAATGATGGAGATAAGTTTAGTAGACTGATGAATCCTTAGTGGTGGTCTTTCCTCAAGCCAATACAATCATGTGAATTGGATTTTGGAAATAAGTTACAAAATCAGCAATAATTATATTTTTAGGCAGACCTATTTAGACAGCCCTTTTCCTACCAAAATAATGAAAGAAACCTAAAAATAGTAATCTAAAAACAGCCTGTCTCACAATAGCTCACTAAATATAGTAATATTAAATAAGGAAGGAGGTGATAGTTCTAAACATAAATATTACACATCTTTTTTCCCCTTAGATATAGATATGTTGAATGTGCAAACTTAAGCAGTCGAAATTTAAAATTAATAAAGTGTTCTTAGTGAAACTTGTTTTCCAGAGGAAGGAAATTTATTATAACAGTTAGATGACTATAGTTTTTTTTTGGCAGGGCAGTTCAAGTAAAAGGAAACTGCATAGTGTTGAAATTGCTGTAATAGCTAATTTAGTATCTGCTTTCTTTCATATCATTTTTTCCAAAATGATCAAGAAACAATATTTATATATAAAAATATACATATATTCCATCTTCTTTTTTTAAAATTTTGTTTATTTATCACTGACTCATTAATATCAACTTCTTTCTTCCTAATGTTTCAACCACTTCATATGATCTACTGCAAAAATTTTATGTGAAAAGACAAATCATTAAAAGTTTCTCAACAATTAATAAATCATATTAAAATTTCAAAAAATACAAAAATTATTTGACAAACTCCAGTCTTTTTATTTGTTAACTGACACAATAATAAAAAACTATACACAATATGTATACATTAAAAAGAATGTAGTACTTATATTACATTTTGATTTTAATTGAAAAACTGTCTATTTTTCTTTTTATAAGTTTTTAACTTCCAGATATTCAAAAACAATCCCTCCTTGTAAGAAGCCTTTACAAATTAATCACATTTATTCACTTTTTATATATATACAATATTTTCATATTTTTTAAAATCCATTAATTTTATTTTTACATTAAATATATGTATAATAATTAAAAAAATGGTAATCATATGATGTTTAGTGGTTTAATAATTACTACCTATTTCAATTTCTTTTTTAAAAACCCCAAGTAAATGGTATCACTAATCTCTTTCATAACTTCATTAACTTTTTGTCTTTCCAAAATGATTCAGAAACAATATATATACATATATAATACACATTCCATCTTTTCTTTTTGCAATTTTTTTATTTATCTTTAATATCTACTTTTTCCATCTTTCATTTCAACATCCCATATGATTTTAATAAATGTATTACAAAATTTTATATATGAAAAACAAATTGATAAAACATTCTCAGCAATCAGTCAATCATATTAAAATTTCTAAAAAAATATCAAAAATCACAAACTTCATTCTTTAGTGTAATATATTCATTCCTCTACACCTCCCTTTTTTTAAACTGACATAATAATAAAAAACTATACATATATCAGAAAGTATAATAACTTCTATTAAATTTTGACTTTAACTGAAAAATGTTTATTCTACATATATGTGTTATATTAAAAAAAGTATACTTTGTAATTTTTGATATTTTTGGAAATTTTAATACAATTTACTAGATATTGGAGAATATTTATTTTTTCTTTTCTGTATAATTGTAATGTTAAATGTTAAAACATTTAAACCACAAAAGTTATATATCACTTTACAAATATCTTTTTTTCATGCTTAGCATGCTTTCAATACCCTAAGTATCATAATCATAGTTTTGCTTATGATATTTAAATTATTGAAAGTGTGCTCAGTACGAATAAAAGATATTTTTAAAGTGATGTATGCCTTTTTTGGTTTAAATGTTTTAGAACTTGTCTTTCATATATATATTTTTGTAACTCTGAAAAAGACTTTATGAGGTGATCAAAATATCTAGAAGGAAAAAGAGGATATTAATGATCAATACAAATAAGTATTAAAAAGAAAAAATGAAATGTATGTATATTTTTTCATATATGTAGCATTTTCTATTTTTGAATTTCTCAATATCTCAATGAAAGAATGATGCTATTAGCACATGGTTTGCTTCAATACTACCTGCATTCATTTTATTAATGCATATGCTCTAACATTAAATTCTGAGAAAGCTTTTATTCCTTGCTGGTATGCATTATTATATCAATATCAGTAAGAGATTGAATTTTTCTTCTAGAAGACTTTAATGTATTTGTTGGGACAAATAAACTTTTTCCAAAAGTTATTGGAAAAAGTAATGTTGATGATCACAAATACTCTGTTTAAGTAAAAAAAAAAAAAAAAAATGCTAAAAAGTAACATAGAAAGTATAATGAGGAATCAAAATATAAGAGAAATTTGTATTATATGAGCACTTACATATATAGATTGTTGGAGATGTGCATTACTAGATTAAAAAGTTATTTGCATTAAAAAATGTCCTATAATAATCGTATTTGTAAGAAATGTTGGTGGTGTTCTTTAGAAGTATCTACTATTCATACTAAAGTTCCACAGCTCTTAAAAATTAAATTTCTTAACTTGGAATTTCAAGATTGTCGTGTTAATGAGATATAGAATTCTCTTAAGGAATGCATTAGCTACAAATAAATCTCTTTTTGCATTCATAAAAAACACGAACTTGACTGATTCTCTGACAATAATTTTATTATTATTGACATGATTATAAGAAAGCATATAATTGGCAGAATAATAAATTGCAAGTGGAGCATTATAATCAATATAGATCAATGACTAATGATAACACTTAAAATAAATAGTACATAAATATTTAACAATTATAAACCTATTAAATCTTATTTTAATGCATAGAAAGTAACATATGAACCAGAAAAACAATATCTTAATTTTATATAAACCATTAAATGACATCATATGATGACAATAATATTTCAAATAAATAGAAGTATTTTGATCTTTTAAATAATGATACAAGAATGAGATGACGATTTTTAATGATATATCTAATCTATCTATTCATTTAGATTTGGAGAAAGATATTGAGTTGAGTGAAGTTAAAACAGTTCTTTGTAATCTTAAAAATGAAAAAGCTGCAGATCTAAAAGAGATATTTTGAAAAGTTTTAAATCTAGTAATATATTAGCTTCAAAAATATTGAAATTTTTTAATATATATATATAGATTCATGAATTTGTGTAATCTGATATTAAAAATGTTTTTACTGTTCCAATTTTGAATAAAGGAGTTAGACAAAACTGCAGTAATTATAATGGAATATGATTATTACTATCACAGCAAAGGATTTTATTGAATAGGTTGCTTCCAGTCATAAATGAACAGTCAGTAGAGACAATGTGGTTTAGAAAATCAAGATACATTATAAATATGGATATTGCTACCAAGCAAATGAAAAAAAAATGTCAGAAACAAAGAAAAAAATTATATATTGCTTTATTGATTTGATTAAGGCATTTTGACTTAATGAATCAAACAGCTCAATGGACATTATTAAATTAGTAAATTGTATACCAAAGTTTATTTGTATTATAGTTTCCACATAATGGAATTACAGAAAAAACTTACTACTAGCATAAAATCTGAAGCATTTGAAATGAAAACTGCCTGTTAAACAATGATGTTATATACTATTGACAATTTGGAACAATTCGTAGGTGACTTTGTGAATTGGAGAATCAAAATGCAATAGAGGTTTGCCACTAAAATTTTTAATGTAAATTGCTAAAACTAAAAACAAGCCATTCATCTTCTTAGCTTCTGGATTTACAACATACTCATGATTATATTTATTTGTCAATTCTAAAGATAATCTACAGAATGTACTTAATGTTTTGAATGCAAAATATAAAGATTTTATTTTAGTAATTAATGTTCAACAAACTCAAGTGGAAAAAAAAACTTTCAGCAATTTTTATCCTGGATGATTATCAATTGGAGAATGTGAGCCAATTTAAATAGCTTTTTAAGAAGATTGATTTTGATACTGATATGCAGCACAAACTCTAATGTGCTTGTTGCTTTTAATATGTTCAAACAAGAAATTTCATCATAGTGAAATAACTATTGCAATTAAATTAATTGTATGTAAAACTGTTATTTTACCTCATTTATTGTATGAAAGTGAGACATGAAGTTCTATCAATAGAGCATTAGAAAGATACTCTGTATTTTAAATATATAAAGGCAGATTATAAGATTAATTAACATGTTCTTAAACTTCCTGAATGTGACAATATAGAGTCCACTATTATAAAATCATACTTCCTCTGGATTAGACAGGCAAAATGAATGAATAATACAAGACTCTAAAAAAAACTATTTTCTAGGAAATTTGAGCATGGTTTTCATAGGAGATGCAAACTTCAAAGATAATGTGAAAAAGTGAACATTGAGTGTTTTCAATGGAAAGATATGGCTAGGATAAAATGTTAAAGATTTTCATAAAGAAAAGTTTGTAGAAGTTAGTATTACAAATTATATATATATATATAAAAGGTCCAGCATGTTTTACAAGTAGTTGTATTTGTGGTTTATAAATTAGTTTATGTAGTCATCACTAAACTCATCTTTAGTGTATTTCTATTGTGCTTTTTTTTCCTTATCTTTTTTTGGTTGTCATCTGATCCTTCGTGTCAGCCGCTAGAGGCACTATTTCTAGCTACATTTCTAAAAATATGCTGTTTCCGCAGCCGCACCCAAGCCTTTAAGCATTCTTTCTAAAATATATCCTAGAAAGATTGTTAACTCGGAGTTAAGTCTACTTTCTACGCTAAAAGGTAGAGTGTTAACTCGGAGTTAAGTCTTCTTTCTACGATAAAATCTAGAAAGAGTGTTAACTCGGCTTAGCGGCTAACGGTGTGGCTTTTTCCGATGCTAAAAGCAGAGGAAAATGCCGTAGTTGTTTGTGTCACGCACTATATCGTAATGCTGCATTATGTATTTTATGTAACAATATCGTATGAGGGTGTGTTAATTTGATAGTATCAAAATTATTTAAATTTTCATTGGTGCCTTTTTTTTTTAAGACGAATTGATGTACTGTTACATTTTATCAATTTTAACAGTATCATGATTGTTCCTCATAAATTTGTATTCTTCCTAAATTTTCGATTAAGGTGGGGTAGCATAAAATTTTAAAAATCACGCTTTGAGTCACGTTTTAGCGAGAAATTTTCCGAGACAAAAAGTATGGCTAATTCCCACAACAGAAAACTTGAAAGATGGGAATTGCCAGACACGGAAGCCGACGCTGGAATATTTTTACAGCAGAAAAAAAGAAAAAAACATCCTGCTATTGAAAGAAAAGATTGGATTGTGCGGCAAATATATGCAGATTTGAGGTCCAAAAACATCTGCCGACGGAAATGTTCACTTCGTAAAGGCAAGTTTGTTTGAGGGATTCTAAATGGCCTTTGTCAAATGTCAAAAATAAAAGAAGTAACTTCAATTTTTATTTAAACGTACATCCCTTCTTTTCCCGATAATTGTTGTTGTCGGCAATCAAATGTAAAATAAAAAAAGTAACTCAAATTTTTATTTAAACATAGCCCCAAAAACCCCTCTTCTCCCAATAATTGTTGTCGTCGGCAATCAAATGGTCAAATAAAAGGAACATCAATTATTCTTTAATCGTATAGAAAAAAACAAAAAACCCTCCCACTAATTGTCATCGGCAATCAAATGTAAACCGTTCAAAGTAAGACAGTAAATTATTAGTTAAACATAACCCAAATTACTATTTGAACATACACCGAAAAAGACCCGCTCTTGTCAATCAAAATTAAAGAAACCTAGACTATTATTGTCCCATTGTCAAATCGAATATTATTTGGGAAAACCCAAATAATTTATAAACGAAAAAAAAAAGAAAGTCAAATCGGTTTTCAATCAAATGGTAACCAATAAAAGTAACTTAAATTTTGATTTAAACATACACACAAACAAAAAAACAAAAAAATGTAAAACCCTTTCTCCCAATAATTGTTGTCGGCAATCAAATGTAAAAAATAAAAGGAACGAACAATTATTCCTTAATCGTAAACAAAAATACCCCTCCCACTAATTGTTGTCGGCAATCAAATGTAAAGCACTAAAAATAAGGTAAACTGATTATTTTTTAAACGTAACCCAAATTACTATTTGAACATACACCAAAAAAAGACCCGCTCTTGTCAATAAAAATGAAAGAAACCATAACAACTATTATTATCCCATTGTCAAAAATATGAGGTTTTGGGCAAACCAAACCATAATTTATAAACGAAAAAAAAGAAAGAAAGAAAGTCAAAACCGTTGTCAATCAAATATAACCAATAAAAGTAACTTCAATTTTGATTTAAACATACACACAAAAAAAAACCCTTTAGCTCCCAATAATTGTTGTCGGCAATCAAATGTAAAATAAAAGGTAGGTAAATTAGTATTTAATCATCACCCAAAAACACCCACCCCTCTCACTAATTATTGTCAGCAATCAAATGTACACCACCACTAAAAGTAACGTAAACTACTATTCTTTAAACAGTTACACCCCTTCTCCCAATAATTGTTGTCTACAATCGTACACACAAAAAAACACCCCTTCTCCCAATAATTAGTGTCGGTAATCAAATGTAAACCAATCAAAGTAAGATCGCAACTTATTATTTAAACGTAACCCAAATTACTATTTGAATCTACACCAAAAAACACCCGTTCTTGTCAATAAAAATTAAACAAACAACAACTATTATTGTCCCATTGTCAAAAATATTTATTTGTAGAACCAAATCCATAATTTATAAACGAAAATAAGTCAAATTGGTTATCAATCAAATGTAAACCAATAAAAGTAAAGGTTTTAATTTTTATTTAAACATACACACACACACACGCGAAAAAAAAAAAAAACACTTCTCCCAATAATTGTTGTCAGCAATCAAATGTAAACCTATCAAAGTAACGTAAATCATTATTTAAAGATCCATCAAAAAAACCCGTTCTCTCATGAATTTTGTCAATCCAATTTTACAAAAACAGTAATACTATTTAAAAAAAAAAACACAAATTACTATTTGAACACACACCAAAAAAGACCCTTTGGTAAAAAAAAATTAAAAAAAAACAACTATTATTATCCCATCATCAAAAATATTATTTGGGAAAAATAATTCAGAAACGAAAGAAAGTAAACTTTGTAAAAAAAACAAACAAACAAAAAAAAAGTCAATATTAATAGAGAATCGCTAGCCCGGGAACATTATATTAATGTGTTTTTGGTTAGAAATCGCACCTCTAGCGGCTGACACGAAGGATCAGATGAGAACCCTTTTGGTTATCTTGAAATTAGAATGGCCTTACTCATTTGCTACTTGTTGATGACTATAATGATCAAGTGTTATTATTTGCCTTGTAGTGGGAATGTCACTAGTCTTTAAATATAAATTATTGCTATAAATTTCTGTACAAGTCTGAAGAAAAAGTTAAACTGAAATAAAATATACTTTTGACTGTGAAAAATCCAAGTTTAAAGATGTTTATCATTAGATTACTTTTAAATTAATCAGATTGTATTGAACAAAAAAAAAGTTTTCAGATTTAAGAGATATTAAAGTTATAAATCATTTAATCAGACACAGATTGTTGAAAGAGAATTATAAATAAAAAGATTTTCAGTTATTAATATAAACTTTGAAGCATGTATGTAATGGGGTAATTACATTTATTTTATATCATTCCCATTCTGATAAGTATTGTGCATTTTTAAGTGATATGTACTTTAATAAGTCATGAGTGTGTGGTACCTTTTAATAAATGTCAAGTAGTACAGCCATAATTTTGTCAGAAATGTATAATTTAAATATTGAAAAAAAAAACCAATATAAAAATATATTTATATTGTAATAGTCGAAAATTATCCAAATTTGGCTGTTCAACAGCTATTTACTTTAGTAGCTATTTAATTTCATTGGATACTACCAGATTCTTTCACAGCCTGAAAGATAATTGAGAATGAGTTTAAATCCTAATTTCCCTTCAAATATACCCTTTAGTTTTGGGTTTAGATGGTGTATTTTATAAAATGATAACAATGATGTTACTTATTAAAACTAAAAAAAATACTAAATCACTACTTTGCTATGCTTCTTCCAGATTTTTTTTCACTTATCTTCTCCTTTCATCCCATAATCATTACATCTTGCCAATTATTTCCAGAAAATGCTATGAAATCAAGAATCATTCCAATCTATTTATTACATGAAACAATTGCTAGAAAATAAATGAGAGGATATTAGTCTCATTTTTCACAATGACATTACTTATTCAAGACACCTAATTTTAAATGAACTTAACTTCTCAGGCTATTATACATATATATTATCTTTCTCTAAATAATTCACTTTCCAAATCTAACTATAAGATCTTCAATAGCATGTAAATAAACAATTAAATCAATTATAATTTAATAAATTAATTTATTATAATAATAATTATTTTCTTGAACTTAACATAATACTAACAATGTTGTGAACACGTCACACATGTTTTTTTTTAAACTTAACATGTATACATATATACACACATAAAATCTTATCCATAATTCACATTCCAATCACCCATAATATTGGAAAAAGTTTTCAATAAATTAATAGCTTCAGAATTATACTTTTTAAGCATAAAACTTTAATTCTTTTCTTTTTTCAAAAAAGATAACTTTAGCTTTCTCAAACATAATCTTATAACTGTATTCCTTTTATGAATATATAAAACTGAATTAAAAATTTTTCAGTTAATCTAATTTTATAAACTTTTTAATTCTCTCATTTAAACTTATGATCTATGTATAACTTATAAAAATCACAAAACAGTAATCCTATTAATTTTCACTTTAGTATTACACTTGAGTCATAATAAATGCTATATTTTGCTCCAATCTTGCCTCATGTACATTGCATATAATAGCTAACATTTTGTTGATGAACTTTAATTAGAATAGAATACATATTGTTTATTAAACTGCAAATGTACAGTATTTTTCAACATGTACATATATATAACACTGATACTTTTTTATATTTACAGTATGCATATACAAATTAAGATTATAATATAAACAAAATTTTAATAAAATAATACTATAATTATTAATAATAAATTGAGGGAACACATTAACATATGATTCATTTTCTAAGATATAAAAGAACTATGCCTTGTGATCTATCCATTAACATCATTGAAGACACCTTACAGAAAATTAACTACAATTCATATAAAAAGAATTTATAATAGAAGTCTTAAAATAGATTGATAGGGAAATTGTAATAGTAGTCAAGAATGAATTTTTAAAATGTAGATTGGAAGGCCAATGGGTTTACCTCCAGTAGTATTGTTTGTAGCATTGTTCTGTCTAAGTTTGAGAATAATGCCTTGCCTAAATATTTAGCTACTTCATCTTATGACATCTACTTGAGATACTAGATAACATGTTTATATGTGTGTTGGAGGATCAGATCAACAATATATGACTGGAGCTCAAAAATAAATCGCCTCTAAAGTAAAAGAGAATAATCAAGGGTTTGATTTTCTGGTTACGTATATTCAGAAAAATAAAAATGAGCTCAACTATAAAATAAAGATAAAACCTATACAAAAAAGAGGAGCCATTCATCTTATGTCAAAAGTTCCAATAGAACATAAACTGGCTGGCTTTAAATGTTTCTTATATAAAAACAAAAATCTATGCAAGTATGAGGCAGATAAAAAGAACAACATCAATGCATACATTAACAATCTAATAGGGCTTGGTTATAATCGTAACATTCTTATTAAAACAGTGGAAATTTTACATCAATATAAATAAAGTTAAAAACATTAATAATATGCCTAAAGTGTGGATAAGCCTTCCTTATATCCCTCATATTACAAATATCTTAAGGAACATTTGTGCTAACACATACAAGGTAAGCTTCAGATCACCATCTTCTCTTAATAATTTGTTGAACAATACTAAAGACAAGATACTAATGAAGCATGCTCCTCATGTAGTCTATAAAATTGCATGTAGTAACCCCTCTTTTAGCTTTGTGTATTATAGTGAATTTCATGCAAATAGATCCACTAGAATTACCCAACATGCATATTTGTACAATAGAGCAAAACAAGACTGAATACAAATCAATGTTTCTTGATCATGAACGCATCATGAGTCACACATTTTCCCCATCCAATGTTAGAACAATATGCTCTGAAAGAGACAATAAGAAAAGAAAATACAAAGAGGCTTGGGCAATTACAAAGGATCCACATTCCATCAACAAAAAGGATTCATGTGTTCCATTGTCCAAAAAATGGAATATCTAATTGCCTTATTTGCATATTGTGCTTCATTTACATATTACGTCACATCAATTATATAAGCATACTGTAATTTTATTCAGCCCTATGATTCTGGCAATGTTTTGCTGAAAGCTGGTTCAGTGCATTTAATTAGTTTATGATTATTATATCTTTTCACCAGAACTAAAAATCAACAAGTGCTTAAGAATTAAAAAAACTTTCTATACCATATTTTTTTTTTTTTTTAAAAATGAATAATAAAATATTTGACTTTCATTATAATTAAATATGCTCAGGGCAATATTCTTTTTTCCCCCAATAACTTTTTTGTAAAAATTTTAGCATTATGTTTAGAAAGCATTTTATTACATGGAATACTACACATCAAATTTAGAATAAAATTATGTACTTTTAATATAAACTGAAGAAATTTTAATAAACATAATCATGTATGGTGCTTCAAGGTGGAAAAATGATTGGAGACATTTTAAAATTTTTTACAAATTTTAATTTTTTTTAAACATGATCACATATAGTATTCAGAGATGGAAAAATGACTATTCACATATTGTAAAAGGTATTACATTTTCAAATGCTAGTTTTTTTTTTTTTGGTTGTTTACATTTTTTTTGAATAGTGTATAAGCGAATTCATGTATATTGATATAGTATAGCCTATAGCTTCACTATATTTAATAAATTATTTAAAGTTACTGCTTTCCTTCAGGCTAATTTCTTATTACTAAATAAATCCACATAGTTTTTCAAAATTTTATTCAGTAGATAATTTAAATGACAAAGAAATAAAATCTTCTCATGTATTAACTACTTTCAAATATTCCTATTATTATTATAATTTTTATTAAATAAAACATACTTAATTAATTTATCTGAGAAATCAATACTAAAATATTTACAAAATTTTCTTCTTTGAAATAAAGCTTGAACTTCCTACAAGCACCTGAACAATAAAAATATTCTATTTTTTTTTCCCATGGCTGTTAGAGAGCTTTTTGCAATTTAATCATGCAATTTAATCATATTATTTAAATGTGTTTTACTCTGTGCATAATATATATAAAAGTATATTGTAAATATTTTATCAATCAAATTTAAAAATTTACCAAATAAGAAAAAAAAAGAATTTGATATATTAAAATAAAAATCTACTGAAAGGGGGGGGGGGGGTAAAATAATATTTCAAATAAATCATTAATTTTGCTGATGTTATTAGGATATAATTTTAGGAAACGTTAAAGAGCTGAAAAAAATAAAAAAATAATCTCTAGGGGCAATAAAACAACAGATGAGTAGACTGTAGTAACTAGAAACTGTTTATTATTTACTATGTAAAAAAAGTCCTCTTATAAATGATTATAATCAATTAGTAAAAAAAAAAACCAGTAATTTATATAGTTCAAACAAATGTTTACATATAGTTCATAAAAAAAGATGATTATTGATAAATTTGGACAAAAGATAAATTAAAGGTATTTTCTTCAATTATTAATGACTAATTAAAGAGAAAATAAATATAAAACAGTTTCTTCATAAAATAGGCAGGAAAATGAGAGGGTGAAAATGAAGTGATGGAAATGAAAAAACTAAATATAAATATAAGAGAAATAGTAAATATATATTGTAACGATCCGGAGAATGTGACTTAACGTAAACTGCACTACAGGGCGCCATCTAGGCATTTGAACCTAGAAAAATTTATAAAGTAGGCAGATACGTAAGTCAAAAAAAAAAAAAAAATTTTTTTTTTCCTTTTTTAAATATTTTGGTTCCGGTCGTTAGCCCATGTCACTAGCTCAGTGGAATAGCAGAGATTTAATAAGATAATCTAAGAGCATATATATAAAAAAAGAATAAAATAAGCCACTGCCAGTAATTAACACACAAACATTTATTTATTTCACATATATATAAGATTTAAAATTATTTTAGTATTAGTTTTACATTTTAACATTTAACATTATTTTTAACTTTACCTTAGATTTTTGACTTTAATTTACATTTAATTACTATTATATTCTAATTTTACATTTTAATTAAGTTCGCACAGATAAATTTAGGAAAGCTTGTTTATAATGTTGAATATAGATCGGTTACATAGATTTCACGGTCAAAAACATTTCAAAGTAAACATAAACGATCAAAATACAAAATTATTGATTACTGACAATTGCGGAGGGAAATTTCTACGTAACCCAATAGTATTCATCATAAGATACTTGCATTGTCACCAATAACTTAAAAGACATCCGAATAAATACATTTTAGATACTCACCGTAAGGTATCATTATTTATCGGATGTCTATATATTTTGATCAAATATGAAAACGCAAAACATAGTTAACCGATAAACAATCCATGCAAGCGTCTATAAACAACTTAAGTTTAATGCATTTTTATTTAGAATCGAGTATGAATAGACCACATAAATTTGCTTTTGAAAATAAACATTCTATCCCTATTTAACCTTAGGTTAAAATTCGTAGTCAAACTGGCATCAATTCATCTGATATATCGATGTATTCAATGTAATAAAATACGGCAGCACAAAAAGTTAAGAGAAGAAATTGCTTCTCATGAGATAGGAATATTACATCTATCTGCAAAGAAGAGCAATAAAACAAAAAACTCCATAGAAAGGAACTGCGGTATCCGACTTATAATTCCTTCCATAGGCAAACGGAAGTGTGCGGCGTATGAAGCGATTCTGCCCGTAGCGAATCAATATTACATCTACTAATCACACCAATATATCCAATCCATTGACCCAATTTAACCACGAAACAAATAACCCAAGATTACCCTCCCCTAATATAACTTTACAAATCTATACAGCCATTCACGCCCGACTTAAGTTTAACATTTATATAATTAATTTAACGGAAAACAACAATCATAATAAAACTTAAAGAACAAAAAATAAATAAATGGAAATGATTTTACAAAATAAATAAGAAAAAAATACATCAAATAACATTATTAATGAAGAATTTAGTTTGGTCAGATAGGATTCTATTGCATTATTTACTAAAAAGTTTTAAAATTTAGAGTTCTTATTGTTTCAAGTGAATATATAAGTTCTTACGATTTTTAAAACGTCCAACTTTATCCGTTGCTTGCCATGAACGTAAATTCCCACGCCGTCCTAAAATTGGTATCCATTTAGCCGTTGTTTTATTTATTCATTCGGAGGTTTTTTAATTTAGTTGGTCCTCAATGTAGGAAACGATAGTTCATTTCTCCCTTCTTTAACAGCTGAAAGAATTGACCGTGCGTCTGTCAATTCCTCCAACTCCGGACTACTACATATAGTCACATCGTAATAATCAATTTCCAGTCACTGATTAATAATTTCCAAATTTTCCTTTTATATTAATGTGAAGGATTGAATTTACATTACGTCACCGATGCGATGGTCCTTTCGCTGCGGTCCGATTCCATAGGGATTTCTTCTTATTTGCTAACAGTTTTTATTGTTTTCTTATCTGACCGGTGTTTTTACATTTAAATGCCGAAGGCTGGTTTACATTTAACTAATTAACAATCATTTCCATTTCTGATTAATTAACCTGTTTTCCAAATCAAAAATATATTTAAAGATAAATTTAAAGATATAATTTCATCTCCAAATCTTTTTAAAATTTAGTTTTAAAATACTTTTTCTTTAATAAAGTTTTATTTTAATAATTTTTCATTATCTGTGCGATTTAATTAATATATAAGAGTTTAAGATGATATTTAATTTCAATTTTTAATTCTTAAAGAAAATTTTTAAATGCGAACTTTTTAATTTACTTTCATGTTTAATAAATTTAAAAAAAAAAACAATGTAACGAACGTCTGTGCTC